>JAGTXR010000015.1:0-2400000 GCA_022606575.1 Glossosoma conforme
TGTGGTCGTACAGAAAATTCTCGGAATTTCCTGGAGAGACCACGTCACGAACAATGAGGTTCTCAGAATAATCAAGGAAGATAGGCAACTAATAAGAACCATCTCAGAGAGGCGAGCCCGATGGATTGGTCACATCATGCGCCACGATGGTCTTCTTCACGATATTGTGGAGGGTATGGTTGAGGGTAGAAACTGTAGAGGGCGCCCTAGACGGGAGTATTTGCAGTTATAGTTATAGTATAATTAAAATGTTTGTAATCGTGTTTTTTAGGAGAATACTAGGATTGTACCATTTGGTCTTAAAAGACGGCACAGACTGGATACATAATAACATATTTTGGGTAAGATGGATACGTCATATAGATATGTTTTGTTTCAAAAACTAGTGCTTACGTAAAAAAGTAAAGCAATGCATTGACTTCACGAGGAAAGATAAAGTAAGGAAGCAGACCCAGTAGTTTTTTTATCCTGCAGTTGACGTTAAGATACGAAATTGGATTTACATTGAGCATAGTCTTGGATTACGTAGCAGAACATAAACGTCTAGGTCTATTAGAAACTATACGTAAGATATATACTTTCGTAGCTTCGGGGGCAGAGTTGTTGGGAACTCTTGACAGAACTTTATGATCAAAATTTGCGACGACCATAGGTCCAGGTAGAGAGCGTATGTAGAATCATGAAGATGTTGATAATTACTTACAGAAACCTTCACATCCCCTGGTTCATTGTATGGAAGGCTGCACGCCTGGCTCTGGATAAGCTGCGAGGTTGGCGCGCCCCTTCCAGCCGCCCACCCATCACTCGCCCGCCCCCTGGACTTGAGTGCCTGCCTGGGCGCCGAAGATATTTCGGCTTATCCGGCTCGTAAACTTGAAACATCCACCCCTGAACATAATCTGCACACTCCAGCAGAGCGCAGACTCAGGGGTGCATCGCACCGCTGTTTATTGTTACTTTTATTTGCCAACATTATCAACGTCATTAAGTCTGAACCAAAAAAGTAATATTAGGTACAGTATAATATCCGCTTAGATATATACTTACTTCTTATGGGTCTTCCTCAACTAAGCATGGCAGGAAGTATTAAATGTGCAATTTTCTTAAAGCTATTCAGCAGATCTGCTACAGTCCGTTTGTGGAAACTTGATGTGGAAGAAATCCTACTCATATATGCAATATTAGTATACATTAGTATACAATTGTAGCCTACAATAGACAGATATACAAATGTGTTGTATTTCTATAGAATCGCACTGATTATTAGAGCCATAGAATTTTTAAAAAAGTATGAAAGAACGACAGTTAAGCCAAAAAAATCAATTTCCGGTTAGAATAAATATTATTTTAGTCAAAATATAAAATAAAATATGTATTCTTTTGCATTATTTGACATGTTTTACATAGTAGTATGATTAACCCAACCAAACCTTACTTAACGTAAACTAACTTACCTAACCTGTCTTCATTTTAAAATATGAATAAAAAATTTATTCTGACGAAAATTTGATGAGAATTCCGACCATTTATTTTGATGCCCTTTTTGAATATTTTTTTCGAACCTTAACGACTTTTTTCATGGAGACAAGACTTTAGCTAGGGGGCGAATAAAGATGAAAAAATAAATAAGTTTTTAATTGAGGGTTATTATGCATTAAATGACAGCCCTACCTTATATATATTATACATAGTATCTAAAGTAGCCAGCCTTTCATATAATATAGCCAACTCTGGCGAACACTCACTTCGTCAGCCCGTTTTGGTTATTCTACCAGCATACTTGAATTTACGACCAAAACGTTCTCAGCGAAATCTAAACAACAGCCGTGGAAAGGGTGGACTTTAAAACATTCCCCCTGTGTTATACCTAGGTAAATAAATATATTTAAAGTATTTATCTAAGTATTTATATGTTATTAAAATTGTAATTGTAATAAAGAAACTTATTTATGTACGTTTATTAATATATGTGAGAATATATTTCAAAATTAGATAAAAATTTAAATATCATTAACATATATGAATTGCAGAGGTATGCAATGAGAGTTTTTAACAGTTTATATGTATTTTCAACAATATTTAATATGTATTCCGGTTCTTATTTATGTTCCATTGGCTAGAAATTATATATATTTTAAAAGATATATATATTGAAATCTTACAGATTTTGGTAATAAATGTGTTATGAACAATTTATTTATTAACTAAGGTTATAATCAGCTCCCTATACTAACGTTTTTCAAATATACTTGTATTCTGTATAAATTATATAGGTTACACAATTACATAATTGTCAATAAATATATCTAAAATGATTGAAGGAAAATGAATAACGGTAAATTTTATAAGATAAATTATAAAAGCATATAAAAGGCATGTAGTTATTAAAGGAATTGAATATAAAAAAAAAACTAATTAATATTAAAAACATATATATTGCAAATAAATAATGTCAACCGTTATGAAGTATTAAAGCAATATTAATTTAACGCCAATTATGACTCACTTACGGTAGCAATTAATTATGAGAAGGTAGTTAGTACATATATACAGCATTATGTAGATAGGTAGGTACTTATTACGATGAAGTAGGAGAGTAGGTATCTGCTTTTATAATGTGCATCACTTTTGCTGACTGGCAACATTTTTTATTTATGGCTATTAGACACGCCCAAGTGGAATGGTTTCAAATAGATTTAACTGCGTACCTAATGTGTTCTTACCCTAGCAATATAACTTTCTTTTGTTATTCAATAGAAAGGTCATCCCTCTCTTCTGAGGGTGGGTGGGCTGGGAGTTATGGTGGGGGTGGAGCCTAATCCCTCCACCCTTCAACCCAAGATTTCCGCTTCCGCAGGCAATACGCTACAAAGAGAGCAAAGACGAAAAAAAAATCCAAGGTACTTACGTAGAATTATGCAAACAAAGATTGTTACGGACACTGTTTATTCCGTACTCTGAACATTTCCAAATATCTTTTTTACGAACATTGATTATTACAAGATTTTTTATTATTTTGGAAAAAATATAGTTTTTTAATATGAACTATTTGTACATATAGTGAATATTTGGATTATTGTAGGAACTGCATTTACTTTTCTGGTAACGATTATGTGGTGCAAATAAGTCCTAATTCTATTTTTTATTCGTCTATTTAAAATGCAAATGATGATGACCGCTTAATAAAGGCTCTTGTTTTTTTTCGTACATTATTTTCATACTTTCACGACTATTGGAAGAAAAGATCGCGTTATGTTGTCGTAGTTCTGTTAACTGTCTAACTTGGCTCGTCTCCTGAGAGATTTTTCTCTGTATCGTTGATCTTTGATGTTGAAAGTAATCACATGCCTTTTCATTGAATAACAATATCTACGCACTATATGGCTGATGAACAGCAAAACACGTCAAAGACAAAGTGTTTAAATCCTTTTACTAATATCTAATAATTCATAAATTATATATATGATCATGCGCTTTTTGTTCACTAAATTCTTTGTAAACACAACACAAAACCTCGCATTGCATATGTTATCTGTTAATCCTCGTATTCATAAAATATTACACCTTTCAGAAGCATAAGAGAATATGGAGAATACCATTTTAATAATTTCTTAAATGGAATATTTAATCGATTTACATGTATCATATCATAATATTTATAATGATTCCGTCATTAATATTTATAAATTATTTAATATGAAATAAAACATTTTATTTTATTCCACTAGGTACTGGTTTAGACTGAACGAACAACTGTTCATTCTATCAACGCTTATTTAAATTCACTCGGTTGTAACAATCATATTTGCTAAGAAAACCAAATATTCAGCATTGGGTATACTCGTAAAATACGCATTCTTTGATTTTATCCAAACCGATAATACCTACAATAATTTAAAAAATAATTATAGACATTAATTTTTCAATATTTTTTCCTTAATTGTAGCCACAAATTGACTTTAAAAATCTCATAGCTGCAACGATTTTCATCTCAAATTAAGGGTACGTTGAAAAATAATCATTTAAAATTTTATTAATCGTACTAAATAAATAAATTGTTACTAAACGGTTTATTTGTTCAGTAATATTAATGAAATTAGTTAATCAATCAGAAAGCATTAATCAAAATAAACTCTCTATAATTAAAAAGATATATAATCGATAAATACGTAGGTATATATATTTTTAGATAAGCAAGCATACATGTAAGTTATTACTTCAGTTTCAGTTCGTATACTTTGTATGCCACTGTAATATTTTTTTGACCAAAGCCATAAATAAATCATTAACGTAATGAAATGGAACCCCCTCCTCCCCTAGCGTGGCTGAGTAAATACTTCTTTAGTGATTCACTCATTCAGTAGGTATAAGTACCTACCATTCATACCTAGCTGCTTATATTTCATACCCGCAGGCCACAATAAATAAAGTAGAATCATGATGATCACTACGGAAATAAATCACCCTCTGGCAACATTTGCGGCCGCAACATACCGATGTAAGTAATAAACATCTCATAAATATATTTTCTTTTTCTCTTAATATTTATGAAAATGAATAAGTTTATCTAGAATATATTTTAAATCCAATATTATAACCGATTTGAAAAGTGCATAACTAAAATTATCATAATTTTAATAATATATTAGACATTAGCGTTAATATTTCAATAACAATTTCTTTAAAAATATACATAAACACCCCAAATATCATTTAAATTAATTAAATAAATAATATTTTCGGCGTTCATGGTATTCTTTCTTACCCGTCGTAAATTAGTGGTTACGACCTTTTCGGTGGGCACCACCGTAAATCACATACTGAATTTAATTTTAGGAAAAAATTCCAAATTCGAATGATAACAATTCCGATAAAAAGCAACGCGGGGTCCGAATATTTTTTACACAATTCACGTTCGAGAGACTACCAACAGACGGTAATGGAAGTTTTTTATCTGCATATTACATATATTGGCAGTCTTCAAACAACGATTAAATTGACGGTCTGAACAATACCAAAGAGCTGATGAATTTTACTGAAAGGAATGTGTCCATATTGTTTTTATCTAACTTGTTTTAATACATTTTTGCATTAAACCGGATTACTAGCATCTCAGTTTTAAGCCGTTTATGATACATATATATTTATTTAACAAAAAAATGTTATTACAACATAAATTTTTGGATGAATTGCTCAAACTATATTCCTATCTAAATTTTAGGTTTGATGATTCACCACTTTGGAACCGTTGAATTATGTCGTTCGACATTTTTTGAAGATGAAAAGCTTCATATGAAGTGTTGATTCGCCAACATCATTACATTACAGTTCAGATTTTACGCATGTTTTATAATTAAGTGAAAACCAATATGAATAAGTAATTTTCTCGAACCAATTTTCTTTTGTAACCAATTTTGAATAATATGATAAAATATTCTACGGATTTTTTTTAACAAATTCTAGTACATAGTGTGACCTCGATGTAAGATTATTTTTTATGTATATGCAACGTTCATTAGCGCTTTTGACGTTTCTATATATATTTGTAATTATTTTAACGTAAATATTTATCTTGAATCAACTTTCTGTAAACAGTTTTAGACCTGAATAAATGTAATATTTTTTTCATATTTTTCATCGAGATTACTTAACTAAGATCTTACCGAAGTGCCTCCCAATATCATTCTGGATCTCTTCAAAAAACATAGCCATATTCAAAAACTTCTTAGGTTTTCACGGCCAGATTTGATATTGTGGCTTTTGGATTTAGCCGTGTGTGGCGAATTTCTTCTATCCGATATTTTGACCACCATTGCAGGGCTCTTCTTCAGGGTTGATGACTTTGTTGTGTGTTGGTGTCAGAAAGAATTTTAGCTGTCAGCCTAACGTACCTCCACGAGCGTCATGTCGGGTAATCGTATACGGTGGGTATGTTCTACGAAGAGTACCTCCACGAAAGTCATGTTGGACTGTGGTTGGCCACACACGGCTAAACCAAAAAGTCACAATATCATAGCCATATTCGCATGCAATCTCCCCAACTTATACACAACCATAAAACATGTTTCTCGCATGCAGTGTCCAGCTATCCTGACTGAGCGTCTTATAGGTCACTGGTCTCGATCTGTTGTACTTTCTTGCATGAAATTTCATCAAAGGAAGTATTTTGATGCTTTTTCTGGGATTATGCTCGATATTTCTCGCATAAGGTAGGCGAGCGCTTTACCTCTAGGCAGTGCCCATCGGCACAAAAGTTCTCCTTCCCAATGTTTTAATTGAGTTTTCCTCTTATCTAAGAGTCCCGGTTTGTTATCTCCCCCGAACAATTAAACGCCTTTATTGCTTTCGTTAACCTAATCTTGCGCGGCTCGCGGTTCGGGAAACTTTGGATAATGAGTTTTTTTACTGCCGCCTCTTTTTTTCTTTAAGCGTCAAACTTTGCCGCAAATGCGCCTTTACGAGCAAGAATCCGGGAGCCGAAGAGAATTTAAGCAAACTTACTGCTTTAGGTTAAAACACAGCATAATTATACATTTTACTTGACTGTTATTGACCCTGATGTCGACACGTCGTTCTTTTTGTACCAAAGTGCATGATGGAGAGCACAAGGGTCAATACCAGTGGGATCTATGTCGCTCAATAAGAACGACAAGAAGCTGCAAGCGGAAAATGTGTATTATTTTTGCCCGTGTGTTAAAGAGTTTACAAATGTATATTAATCTGATTTTTTAGTATATATAGATTATATAAGGTATATAACATAAACTGAAATAGTATTTTAGAGCTTGCCGGTAGCATTTGGGAATACATTTTGTATACTACCAGTTTTTGATCGACATACATATTTAACAATATATCGTGCAGATTGTCAACATTTATTGCATAAAAATATAACATCAGCAATTACACAGTTGTAGTAGCAGTAATTATATAGTTGCTAAAGCATTAATTAAATACTTACATCATTATCATTTCCATACACTATCCCCAACTGGTGCATATTGTCGTCACGAACTGCCAACAAAAGTTCCTTCAGCCACCATTGCCCCCGCCTTACCTTATGTCATCTCTGCCACCAGGAGCTCCGCTAAGTGCATTATTTGTATAGTTCCAGACGGCCATCCAAGATGGCTAGAACCCAGAAGTTGAATAAAAGGCGGCGGTAGCGAATTCTCTCTTGTGGCATCTGAAGAATATCCCAGTTAGATCTATTTTCGTCTTTTGACCGATTGGATATTAGGAAGCTGCTTTGTCCGTTCTCTTACGACGTCATTTATTACATATATGTCATACCCAGAATGTTCAAAACCAGCGGTGAAGTTCAGTTAAAAATAAATAAATATAAAATAAGAGCATATATATCATCTTGTGCTGTTGTTTCAGTTTCAGGCTTCAGAGAGCAGCTTCGGTTGGCAGCAAAGAGGGTGAGATGAAACAACCCGAAAACAAAAATAATGAGAAAACAGATTTTACGATTCGCGGGGGGTGGAGAGGGCGCAACAGCAACCGTGGGCGGGAGTTTCTGGAAGCTTCACAGGGGGTGGGAGCACATCCACCTACCTCCTCCTTCCGAAGCCGCCGTTCCACGTCATAACGTCTTCGCCCAAGGAAATGTTTTAAATTTATTGCGGGGGGCTGTGCTTTACGGCCCGGCCCGTATAACTATGCCTCCCCCCTTCACCCACTCCTTCTATAACCCACGGCACACTCTCTCTTCCTTTCAACCCCCGCCATATTTTATACCGAAAAGTCGGAACATTAAGCTTGTGTATTCGGGCGAGATGAAAACTCGTGATACCCTGGCACATAGCCGAGAGTACATAAAGCGACTTTGCAAGTGAAGCAATACGAGAGATGGCATCTTAGAAAGGCAACAAAATATAATATTGTAACACCATACCTATATACAATTTAAAAAATGCTTGCTTTTTTGGAGCAGTTTTGCTTTACATGTTTGAATAGTAACTGGAAACATTGGAACATTATCTAATAAGATTAAGAGTAGCAGTGGTATAGCAATTTAAGCTTAATTACTTTGTTTATTAGTTCGAGTGTTATTAAAAATATTAAGGAGATAGAATATATTTGAATTTTCTAATATTTACCGAATATTCAATAACTGATACATAAACACTGTGGTTAGGGATGAATAAATATATGGGCATGGTGCTTACAAATTATTTTGTTTAAATCCTCCATTTTTTTCTCTGATTTACTTATGAAAGAAGTGTCATACAAGTTAGTGTTTACTATTAATATGTACGTAGTTATGTAAAGAATTCTTGGTTGTAAATCAAGTATTTTTAAATAAAAGCATTTTCAAGGTTTTGATATTTTTTAATAACTTGTTTTAAATAGTTTTTAATTTAAAATACAATTTATTAAAAATGGTGTCGCAGTTACTTATATACTTGTGATATCTGTGATGTCTTGAAATGTCCTGCAAGGCTCGTTGTTTTCTCCAATTATATTTGTCTCGCATTACGCCTCCATGGACGTCATCTTCAATCTGAAATTATGGGAAACACAAATTTATATTAGCATTATTCACTCACGCACCTGCATAGAAAACCATGTTACAGGGCGGGAATCTTTTTGTAATAAAACTCAAGTAATAAGCAGGTAAGAGGGGCTCATATGCAATAAAATTGTTTAACGATCCGCCGCAGGTATTCACACGTTAACTGAAATCGAGTTTTTCACTACGGGTGAAAAATAATATACCCATTGCCATAAAACTGAAATATTTTATCTATCCCTGAAAATGGAATAATTTACATGAAATTTCAGCACCTGCGACTTTATAGTTTGGACGTTATGGTGCAGCCGCCAAATACATTATTTAATTCATTTTATTTGCTTTGATATGAAAAATGTATGTGAGTAGAGTCTTAACTCAAATATTGGAATTTCGAATGTAGGTTCTCATATTTTTTTATAGGTCTTTAACTATTTAATTCACACATAATATATTTATGCTCATTATTTTAAAATTAAAATGTTCTGAGCAAATCATCGGTAATTTACGGAATAAATAGAAATTCTTGTTTCTTTTTTATTTCTTTATCTGAAAGGTACTCATATATAAATATGAAAAGCTCTTAATTTTGTAACCTAAAATATGCTCTTTATTTATTTTCTCTAGTAAGACTTTTTAGTCTCATCTCTCTTAACGCTTTAAAATCTCTATATTATTTGACTATCTATATGCAACTATAAAGAAAATAATAAAGAAATCAAAAATAAATTTAATTAATTTTTTACGATCATTATGACAGTAATTATTATTAACGGTGTTACTCTCACGCCGCCCTGGAAGACCGTCGTGAAATAAACATAGAATGTACTCGGCAGAGTTGCCGTAGGACGAGGCAAGAACCATGCTGTATGATAGACCTTTATGGTTGTAGTTTGTGACGATAGTATGCTGCAGATAGGAGAACGAGCATGCTGATGATGATGATACCCTGCATAAATTTGAACAAATAAATACATTAAATAATCTATACTAGTCACCACTTTAATTTGAATAAAATTGAAATATAATCTAATTTTTTAAATAAAATTATATTATTTGAGTTATTACTATATTATACAGTTACGTATGGGCCCCTGAAGTTAATTTTCTAGCGCTGTAGTTTTGAGATTTTGTTTTGATCTTTGTCACAAGAATTACATTTAAAAAATATGTAATTATAAAATTTACTTTGCTATAATAACTACCGTTAAATACCTAGAGATCTTATAAATACATTCATTATGTTTTAGACAAAAAGATATTAAAGAAAATTAAGATTTTAAAGATACTTATGTACTGAAGTATCTACAGCACATATGCCAGTGCGAATGTGGTAATATGTAACATTATGTACAAACTGGTGCGGCACGTAATATGTAGGTGGCAAGCCTGCGGGCGTATCGTAACTTTGTAAGTAAAATGTGTTTTACGCCGCGTCTTTAAGGTTTCAAACTCGTTTAGAAGTGCAAGTGCTTATCAAGTTCTTGGGCTTTTACTGCGCGCAGTAAATCATCTTTGACGCCGGCGGATAATGTAGCAAAGTTTACTGCTCCAGCCTCCTGCTCTCCTGCGCCTCCTGCAACTCCTGCTCTTCTTGCACCCACCCACCCTGCACGTGAGATGCTTGCGATATACAACTATGTACCGTTTTTATACCTATTTACTCTATGTTCCCCAATTTTTGTAAATACCCAGCATAGAGGATTCAAAATATTTCATGTAAATACATAGAAAAACACGGAATAAATACACGTATCAATAGATGGTGATGACGATATATAATATGTGCCTTCTATGTCGCTGGATATTTTTAAGAAGGCTTTATGTAAGTAGGTGGTGATCATATAACAAATCTCTTCTGTTTGATAACGTTGATTATCGTATCGAATTTACTTATATTTTTAATGACATTATTTCTTCTCCACATTCGTTACATATATGGAACATATGGTCGATCACAAATTGCTGCCATTTAGTTCTGTCAGCTGTCAGTATCCATTCTTCGTTCTAGGACATATTTGTACCTGAATGTCCAATTGGGAGCATATATGGTTCCCGACAACCTCCAGAGTAGAAGTCCGAGTACTTGAAGAGAGGGTACTATAGTATCGGTGACATTTTTTAGTAATATATATATATAATTTTTTAATAAAATCGGATGATTATGCCAACTTTCCCGTGGCCTGGACTATTTGTCATAAGGGGCGGCCCAAACCATTTTTTAATGGCATACTTATATGTTATTATAAGCCTTTATTAAACACTTTAAACTAAATAGATATGATTTGTATTAAAGCTACATATAATTCGATGACTTTTTCTCTTAATCAATAACTGTAGAATCTGTGTTCTTCTTGTTTATTTCCGTCCGCAGTAATTAATGATAATACAAATAATATCATAAATATTTATGTCCTGACATATCGATTTCTGAATATATAGTTTTTCAGTAAGTCTATCAGTGAGATTAAGACACTGACATGTAGAATAAATTATTTTATTTACTGAACCTGATTAATATATAAATTATCTTTGTTTTTAATGAAATTCCTCATTTAATATCGTCTAAACAGGTCATAAAATATGTCATCATTCCAAATGAGTGCATTCGTGAAATAATTGTGTTCGTAAATTATTCGTCAAAGAGCCTTATTCGTTTTTTAAAAAACAAATGGGGTCGAAAATGAGCGAACGAAAAATTCCATTCGTAATCCTTAATTAGGGTCATGTCCTAATATACAGCCCGACGTGATCAGCGCCTTATTAAAGCCGTGGATTCCGTACCTAATAAATTTTCAGGCGTTAATGCGCCACAGTAAAAACGCGGAAAATGATAATTCAAGCAATGGGAATTTATTATTAAATCGCGCATAGCATTCAAACCATAAAACATTAAACTATTTTCATTTATTTAGTAATAGAAAAAAAGTATTTACCTACATTATTATATAATCTGATATATGCTATTCTCTGCTCACATCCATATCATAGTGAAGGGAAATTATGTCTTCTTGACGTACCACTTGCTCAGATTATTGTTAGTTAGCAACTGATAAATCTTGCGGGGGTCCTTTATTAAATTAACAATGGTTCTTTCTACACAGAAGAGTGAAAGAGAATAAAAATAAGGAAACGGATCAAAAATACTCATATGTTAGCAAAATTAGTAAAAACGTGTTAGGGAAAACGAATTATTGAAAGTAATTATATTACTTTAGCTTGTTAAAAGCGCCGTTTCCAATCGTAAGATGGTTTTATCAATGCCCTGGATTTATTTATCTTACAGTGACTCTCAAATGAATATGTGGGAAGAACTACAATTGCTACATCTTTCGTGGTAAAACTCTAACACATTATTGTTAGTTAATACTTTCAAGAATAGTTCTATATTCCTCTTACATTAGTATTATTGAAATATAAACTTCAAACTTTAAAAAAAGCAGGCGTCGCAAAAACCAAAATAAGCTATGTTAATCATCGTATGTTGGTATTTTCCTTTATTGGTTATAACAAAAATGTATCAGATTAGCAAGACAGTTAATTAGCAAATAAAGACAAGTTTGATGATTATAATACAACTTTTTTGATGAATGCGTACGAAAGAGACAAAGAAGAATATAATTTTATTCAAATGTGAAATTTTAATATAAGTGAATTTACTTAAGGAAGTTTTTTCGTTAATATTGTACATGTGGGTAATGACATAATCACATTAAGAATATCAGTGGCAAAAATGATAAGGTATGTATACAAAAAAGGTCTTTAGACTCAAAAGATTTTTTTTTAAATTATAATATGAACTGTTTTTTATTAGGTTGGAGTTCCTTGAGCCGGCTCTGTCGGTCGGGTGGCTGTCCCTTGTAGTAATTTACAATTCCAAGGTAAGGCTCCGCCAGGGCCGCATGTTTTACGACGCGGCAAGATTGTAAATAACGCAACACAATTTATATTTTGCATTAAAAATAAAGGACGACGCCCGCCGCCTTTTTGCTCGGCCTGGGAGTAGAAGAAGGGTTCGTATATGAATGTGTATTTGTATATATCTCGTATAAATATTAATTTATATTTATAACTCGTTATGTATTCTTGTAAAAGAGACCAGCGATGGAAAACGAAGAGTTTTTGTACAAATTACAAATACAGGAGCCCAGTGTTGTACCCCGAGGCAAGGTTAACGACATCTAAGAGAACTAAAGGGTAAACATTTGTACTGACCATATGACACTCTATTGTCTGATTTTAAATCCATGAAATATTGACGTTAAGTAAGCTCAAACTAAGCCTTTTTTATCGCCACTATTTTGCATACTGCTCTACCGAACGTTTTTAATTGATCTCTCTTGTTCATCAACGTCAGACCGTAACAATCTTTTCTTAGCATCTCTACACAGTTGGTACTCGTATATGTTGACTGAAGATGAATAACATTTCCAGCATCTTATTTAATACTACAACCACGCTTCGGAAAGCTCTCTAAGTAAGTGGGTTTTTTCCTACATAAAATCTAAAAACCCTTAACTGCAAATGATGTTTACAGTTATTACAAACTTTACTTGGATTTTCAAAGCTCAAATTACTCCTTTAATGTTCTAAATTTGGTGAATATATAATTGAATCTATTAGTCTCAATTAATAGATTTTTTTATCAAAAATTATTTAGACACATACAGGAGAATACTGATAGATGGTGATAGTAATTCTGAAGTTTCTATGTGGAATTTTATGACAATTACCATGGTGCATATGGCTAAGCGATGCATGCGGAGTGTTGATCCACCAACGTCATTGGCTAAAGCCCGAGATTCATACATCATCCTTATTATTACAGGAATTTACTATGAATGGGTGGTCTTCATGGGATGACTTTCTTGTACCACCAATTTTAATTGCCATTAAATTTATTTTTTTAATTTAGAGCTTAGAAATCAGTTACAAATCCTTTTTTTTCTCCATCGGGGATCGAACCTATGACCTTTGGCTTCCAAAGCAAACACTTTGATCATTGAGCTATACCCGCCGCCAAAGTTATAGGTAACAACTCTCATTTTTGTTTGATACATTTTTTGTGTTTGTATAAAATACATCTAAAAAGTACGGAACAATGCTGAAAATACAGAAAAATGCTACAAATACTGAAAAATATTTTCTTATGCATCGACAGTCTATTAAAAATCCACCAAAAAGACAATGATAATAAGGCTTCAATTCATTATACAGGAAAATTAACAATTATTTTTTCGGTTAAAGAGAGCATTATTCAAAGCTATATGAAACGTCAACTATTCAAATACAGGTGATATGTGGAGAAACTGCTTAGTTTCACTGGAATATGAACCTGGAAATATATGCATATTAGTCGAGCGTGCTGACCATTGGACCAAGCCCCTCACTGTGGACGGCAGATGGCTCTGATGACCAGACGCCAGTCCAACAACGATGGATACTGAAACGCTTATTTAAAATTAATATCATCTCTCCAACCTTTAATTAAAAATCTTTTCTGGTGAAACCAAATGGTCAATTACAGAAAAATATTTTTTGAAATGCTTTGTTCATGTCTAATTATTTATTTATTTGAAGTTAACTCCAGTTAAATATTATGTATACTCGTATATCTACATCCTCGTACATTATGTTTTCAGATTGAAGTCGAAAAAACGAAACAACCCGAAACGATAGGTAGTGCCTATGTACTATGTATGGGTAAATGACATGTTTATAGTCGTTTTAGTTATATATAAAACTAACTTATACTAATTCTAGAAATATTTATATTTAAATCAATTTAAACCACTTTTATAGTAAGTCATTTGAGTTGTAAAATTACTTTAATTTGTACTTAAAAGTAAGCTTTCAATTATTAAATCGTAAAGGTGCAACTATAATAAAAAATCCTCACTTTTAGAGGGCAACACTTTCCAACTATTGATTTAATTAACTCTAAAAATATTGTTTAGAAATAATATAAAACCTTAGGCGATGTATCACTTTTACAGATCACAATATATAATACTTGTACCTTTATATTATTTGCTTAACTCTTTCACCGCAGATGATGCTTATGGCCGTCATGAAATTTGAACGTATTTTTGATCTATTTTATACACCGTTATAATATTCAAAATTAGCTGAATATATTACTGAATCTATTGAAAAACTTTTGACAGAAATTGTTTTTTTTTAAATTGAAGCATATGTATAATCATTTATAAATATATATAAGTAATTCGAATTGTATATGGAAGGATACACAAATGCTAAAAGAGCATTCTGAAACCTAACTATTGTGGTAAAGAAGTAGCTGAAAAAGTTATTGATCGTAAGTAAACATAGGGAAACAACAGGGTCAGATCCTGTCTACCCAGAAGTGGGCGACATCGATGGCATTACTCCCGGCCATCATCAGGTCTTCCTGAGTGCAGCTACTTGGACACAGCGTATACTCCAAAAGGTGTGACAGGGTCTGCTCCACGCCGCAGTCACATCCAGTCCGTCCGCTGTAAAATTGCTAATCTTTCATTTGTGTCTTCGTCTTGCATACTCCGGTCCAAAGTCTGTTAAGGGACTTCCATATATTCCACCCCTGGTCGTGTCCAGGGGCTAGGTCTTCTTTCAGGGCAATCGAAGTATTCTCCTCGGTTGCGCTTCTCCACATGTTCAGCCGCAGGGTGGCCTCAGGTATCACCAGTTCCATCGACTGTAGGAAACTTCTCCTTGATTTGAGCCTTGTGGTTATCTCTTGATACTCAAACATAGTTACCCTGTGTTTAATACTATAAGGCGTTGTGTACCAAAATTTTTTTTTCATGACATTGAAATTTCCTGATTTGTCAAATAATATCTTAATGCTGTAAATCTTTAATAAAATATCCTTATATTTATAAACAATATTTGTGATTTATCAAAGCAAACACTTCATTGATAAATGATTTAAAAACAGTAAAAATGTTCAAGATAATTGAAATTTATTACGATCTAATGTAGTGCGTTAATTAAATAACTCAGTTTTCAAACGTTTTAGAGTACTCGGAAAAGGATCCACAAGCCTAACGTAGATTGTTGAGTAAAATGTATTTCTTGACATACTAAGTAATTCTAGCACAAAGCTCGATACTAAAAGTAATTATAATAAAGCTTAGGTGCTCAAATGATAAAGCAACGTATATAATGGTTCTTCAAAACTTCTTAAGAGTCTTTCAGTTTAATGGACGCGTGCGTGGCTCGAGAGGCTTTTACGTTTATTAAATAAGTTTGATCATTATTCGCATTAGTGCCCGGGCTTAATGGCCGACAAAGAATTCGGGAACGGCGCGCGGCGTTAACGGTCTATCTAGGCTTTATTGGGATTTTTATACGACTCCTGCTCAGAGGGTTAAAAAGTAATTCTTTTGTGCATTTGATGGCCGAGCCGTTACTTTCGACTCTCAACGAAAGCGGAAGTTGTATTAATGTATATCGTCGTGGACGACCTTCGTAGGTGAGATTACATTCAATCGGACCAATCAAAATTACAAAACTATACTCTAAAAAATAGTTTAATAATTCATTATTTTCTTTCTTCTTATATAATGTTTTACTTGATTTGAAGTATTTATCTTTTTTATTTAAATTTTAGTAGACCCTTAAATAACTGCCAAACTTGATTGTTTAGTTATTGGATAATTATTAATGAACAAAGCAAAACCCAATCAAGATATTGGCAATAACGATCAATTAGAATGCTAAGATTATTTAGATTAACGAAATAAATGTTATGTATATGTAAGTTATTAAAAATTTATAGGTACAAAAATGGATTTTTACTAAATATTTAAATAACTTCTTAGGTTTTCACGGCCAGATTTGATATTGTGGCTTTTGGGTGTAGCCGTGTGTGGCAAATTTATTTTAACCAATATTTTAACCACCATTGCAGGGGTCTTCTTCAGGATTAATGATTAAGATGTAAGTTGGTGTCGGGTTATCTTATATAAATATATCAATATGATATATCAATCCTGAAGAAGACCCCTGTAATAGCGGTCGAAATACTGGTTAAAATAAATTCGCCACACACGATTAAACCTAAAAGCCACAATATACTTAGTATTTGTGTACCTTATTATAGTAAACACCAATAATATATACCTGATTGTATGCATATTTCATGATTATTTATTATTGGAATGGATTTATTAATTAATTTTACTCGCAAAGAAAGTAATTCACAATTATTTATTTTCAGTTAATTATTATAACATCATTATTAATAATTAGTATTCAATGTTTTTTATGTAGGCGTTAGAATAGAGTAAGTTTAAAATAAAGCTATATTTAAATATCAAAGTACCTAAAATAGCCTGTGAGATTATTTTCATATGTTCATTGTATCTAGGAATGGCCATGCTTTTGAATTCCGCCTGAAATATCTTAAGTTTTGCATCTGCATATACAAAACGGCCGTTAAAGACTGTGTGCAAATCTTAGCATGCTGAATAAGCACTGAAATGGTAGCATCATATTTCATGTTTTCTTATCTGGAACGACTCTCTTTACGGCTATTTACAATGTCCGGCCGCTACCGTTTTATAGAGATATACCTACCTAAGATAAAACTCTTAATTTATGATGTCCATCAATGTGACAAAGAAAACATAAGTGTACATATTTTGAAAAGCAGAGAGTAAATAAGAACGACGAATGACACAATGTTGCCGATGAAAGAAATCTATAAATGCTGAATGAAACATCAATGATGACTTTTATTTCTTCTATAAATGATTGATGCTTAGGTATTGTAAATAATATTTTAGGGTGATGTTATCATTCAGTATTATTATTCTCACAATAAACAAACATCATCATGTTTATCCACCTAGAAGTAATTTATTATATACTTATATAGACATAAAATGTATTTCGCCGTTAGATACTTTAATTATTTATATAATTTATATCATTTGTAGTATGTTTATAATCACTGAATCAGGAGTATGTTCATGATCACTGAATTAATGTAATACATATTAAGAAAAAATAAATATTTTATTTAAAACTTAAAGTAAGTAATAAAAATAAGTAATTTGAATGTCTTCTTTTAAATTTGTTGGAACATTGCAATTACAATATAAAACAACTAAAATACCTAACTGACAAAAGTTATTGCGAACCAATGTTATAACGCAATAACCTTGACAAATTACAAATTAAATCAATATATAATTTGTAAAAATATCAATGTGGTCGTGATTTATAAAGAGATAAATATTGAGATATAAATGAAAAGTTTTTTTAAAATTAATAATGGTCCTAAAAAATATTATTTCAACATCCCTCTTTGCAATTTTTCTATAATGAATATTTTATTTATGTTTTGAGATTTATTTCGTTTAATTTTTGGCTTTCAAGCCGCAATTGTTAAATAAATTTTAATATTAATATGTTTTATTGAAGCTTTCAATCTACAATATATTTTTATGAAAACGTAATTATTACACAACGAACCCTTCATCTAAATTGGGTCCAGAGGTTGTAGTCTCGAGGGTATTGTATCTCTAATAAGAACTGGTTTTGCACTACACCAATAATAAAATCCTTAACAGTCACTGTCCTCATGCATTTAAAAATATATATACCTTCCACCTTTTGTAAAATATTACCCCTTAATTTTTTTAAATGAATTTGTGAATATTTAAAAAAGCAAGATACTATTTGAAATGTTTATATTATCAGTATTTACATACCATTTTTTTTATAATCTAAAGGTTACATATTAAATAATAAATGAAAGTGTGAAAATACTTGTTAACGTAGGTTTTTTGGTAAAAGTAATTCAAAAAGAGTATAGTATGTCTATAAATATTCTACTTTTATTTAATTTTTCATGTCTGTCTCTATTTTGTATTATTTTACCTTTTATATAATCTCATCTTTGTAATTTAGTATCAGATATGTCATGTATATGAAAACATTTTAATGTCTCTACTCTGTTGATTTGAAAAATCTGTTCTGACAAATATATAAATAAAATAAATAATAAAATTCAAAGTAAATTAAAAAAACCACAGATCAATTTAACCTTGATTTTTTTAAATTTAAGCCTTTCAGGGATCATGATATTTTTATTATATTATGTAAATTTGAAATAAATATTCCACTTAGATCGTCCTTTATCCTCTAGAGGTGCAGCCACTCCGGTCTCCCATTGGCCGAGCCCGCCGGCAGATGCGCGGGAAGGATGCGCGCGGCCGGCCGCCATCGCGCCGCCGTCGGTCACGAACCGGTTGTAGGCCTCGTTAAAATACCTGCGACAAAATCCGAATGGGAGAAGATAAATTATTAATAATTGGAAAAGATAAACGACTAAAACACACACCAGGCTTGCATACAAATACAGCAATTTAATTGGTTCTCTGTTGATACACAAAAGAGTAAAGTAAAAGGTAGGTTCATCTTTTCGATTGTCTTGAGCGATAATTTTTAATGGCATTACTTAGATGAATTAAGGTACTTTATATAATAAAAATGAAAATAAAAATAAATAATTTAAACAACGTACACTTGATATATTGAATTTAAAATACATCGTTTACAAATTACAGGAATATTTCTTAATATCTATTTATTTTACTCGCTAACTGTAATTACTACTCTAAATTTGGTCATAACATAATGCCTAAAATGAACAATTTTTCAACTTTAAAGTTTCATTAAGAGTGTAAAATATTTAAATGGTATTTAAAACGATTATTTTGAAACGTAATTTTTAAATCTTACACATGAAAACGTTATTCTTTAAGAAAAACATGAGCATCAATATTTTTTGAGTAATCAGTTTTCTACATAAATGGTTAACCTTGTGTTGAAATGATCAGAAGTATATCAAAAAATGGTTTCATTCTAACTCAATCCAACTAAAGATGTCTGTAATTTTGGATATTTATATATAATCAATTAATGTTTTGCGATTCTTAATTTCTAAGCAGATTTTAGTTATTCTTATTATCTGATCATTTCATAATTTTGCTTGCTCAATAATTTTTCAGCCCGTACTAAATTCAACACATAATATTTTTGTGATTAATTTAAAAATAATATATATTCTAATCAACATATAAAATAAGTCAGAGATCTTTTATTTTGTTTTAATTCATTAAATATTGGGTAAATATAACTTTTTTTTCAATAAATAGTAAATTTTGCTGTTACTATGACATTAAAAACGTAAATGCTTTCAAAGACAATGAAACTAAAGTAAAATGCACAACAAAACCAATACTGACATAATTATGTTGGATTTATTAAGGAAATGAGAATGCCTTATTTACATTTAGTTAATACAAAAAATACTATAATACATAGAAAAGGACTTTTTAAATAATTTTTTGTGATATATTATATTTAATTATACATATAGAGTTATTTTTATGAATAAAAAAATACTTTCTGAGGCATATTTAGGTGTTGAAAATCACCTGTTTTAATATTATCGGGTGATTAGCCTTATATTACCTAGAACTGGACCATTCAGTTTTGACAATTGCCTCAATCTTACCGTTTTATAATTCAGTTCTTTTAATTGATATTTGTAAATTGTGATATCAAACCGAAAAAAAAAAACTTTCTAACTGCCGGCGGGTATAGCTCAATGGTCAAAGCGTTTGCTTTGCAAGTCAAAGGTCGTCGTGGGTTCGATCCTCGACGGAGATTAAAAAAAAAGTATTTTTTATCGATTTCTGAGCTCTAAAATAACCAGTTGGTATGAATTTGATCCCTCACCCGTAAAATGGTAGTCATAGCCTATTAATTTAAATTGGTGATAGACAAAAATCGTCCCGTGAAGACCACCTATTCATAGTAAATTCTTGGAAAAATAAGGATGATGCATGAATCTCGGGCTGTAGTCTATGCCGTTGGCGGATCAACACTCTTCATGCAGCGCTCAGCCATATGCACTATGGTAAGCGTCATAGAATTCCACATATGAGACTTCAGAATTACTATCACCATCTGTCGGTATTCTTCTGTATGTGTTAACATTTAAAAATAAATACTGAACGTTAGAGTCAAAAATCAAGCATCAAGAATCAACTTCCACGAAGTCAGAAGCTACTGTAGATATAAATTGTATTTTAATGGATATCATATGATGACTATGTCACCCCATTATAAGAAAACACTTACTTGTAATTACAATACAGGCGTCAATTTTAATTCTGTACATAAACCGTTAAATTATTCTTAGTGTGTTGATGACGGCAAATTAATATAATCGTTCCCGTTGTGTAGTATATACATTCATGTCGATTCAGTCGCACCCGCTATTCTCTCGTATATTTGTTAGAGTTCTGTCGTAGCCGATTTTCTCTCGCACATATCAACGCACATAAATTCCATCTCGAAATTTATTTGTTTCCACGTCATTATCAGCCACTCGGATATTCTGTTAGTTTACACTTGGCCCGTAAAATTGGCGCGCTGCGTCATCAACATCAACATCTACCTTCAGGAGAGAAGGAGGGATAGGGGGAAAACCTGCGCGATGTTTTAGTAAATAAGCAGAGAGGAATTAAGAAAGAAAATGACACTTTCTATATCATATTAACTAAAAATACAAAAACATGTATTTATTTGGATTCTTAAGGAAACTTTATTATTTTAATTACTTAGTAAATTTTATTTGAAAATGATGAATTACTGAATAAAGAAATGAATGCTTAAAAAAATGTTCAAAGGTTGCTAAACATACATACCTATAGCAAATCTTATATGACATTTCTTTCGTTAGAATTCAGAAAAAAAGGTAGACGTCAGGATTCGAACTACAGACAATAGGTAGATACATGTCCTGCCCATTCCATTTAACGCTGACTCTTGGTTCAATGAGAAATCTGCATATAATTTAAGCTTAAAAATCCTACATACTAATTAAAATAAGCGACTTTTAAGTCACCGTAAGCGATCGATTATACCAGTATTAGAATAATGAAATATGTAATCGTTTTTCGTCACGACACTGATTTAAAATATACATTTTATATAAACATAGGTAGACATAAGCAAATTCTAATATTTAGAAATATATACAATAAATAATCCAATATAAAAATCTTATTAATTACACAATTTATTTTTTGGTATAAATGAAGTAAATACGAGAATATTAATAATTATTCATCAATTGTATTTTAACCCCACATGTCTCAGCTTTTCAAAAAGTCTTTTTAAATAGAGGACTTGAAAATGGCTTCTAAACGTTAACAAAACATGTCACATCAAAATAAAATTGTGAAATAATTGCAAATATTATTTTATTTACTTCATTAATTATAGTAAAAACTCCTCTAAGAACTATCGACCGAAAAAAATATATTTGAAAGATGAAATGGATCCCAATTGAGTGTAATTTTAGGGTTCTGTTTCTAGTGCAGCTCTGTTTTTACCAATAGAGAGGTCCCCTCGTCCTCTTGGACCTCCTTCCTGAACCTTCCCTTCACCCTCCAGGTCCGGGAACCCTTCTGCTGGGAGCGCTGTATATTTTTGCCAATTTTATGTAACACGCTTCAGGTAGTAAAATGTAAAATGTCGCACCATAAACACTTTACAGCGGCGCGATACCAGTCAAATATTAAAACCTAGCGCCACCCGCACCCTTCCGCCATTGTAGCGATATCCTATGTAATAATATATTAAAGTATATATTTGTTTACTTATATATAAGACTGTTTACATGCCTAGAAATACCAGCGAAACCTAAATTTTAATGTGCGTAAGAACAACAATAAAATAAATTAAATTAATAAAAGTACTTATTGATAATAAATTGGAATTATTAAGGAAAATGTGTGCAGCAAAAAAGTACATACAACGAATGCTTCTTAAATTTTAGAATATTATATACATAGGTACATGTGATAGCACAGCAGCCGTGTCTGATTTAATGGACGGTACTGAAATATTTTCATTAAATTACGGTAACCATATACTAGTAAATACTTAACTTAAGACAGAGAGCTGTTGTTAGAAAATAACTAAACTAACGCTACTTTTTTCAGGCGTCTTTGGTCCCTTGTCATCATGAAGTATTGGATACTTACAAATACATGTAGCAGAACTTTTGGATGCGGAGCTATGTAAGGTCGTATTAGAGGACCTACCAGCAGATTTTTTTGATATTGTTTTTGTGTTTCACATATACTCGTAATTCATATTGTGATATATCTCCTTCAATTTGTACCACGCTGAATCGTTAATTTTTATATGAAAAATATGATAAAAATGTATAAAATTTAAATTTTAATGTGCGTTTTAATAATAATTATTTGCATTTCTAATGCAAAAATACCACATGTTCACATGAATACCGTCACAGTAACAATCCACTATTATTTAACTTGAAACAAAAAGTTTCAAACAGCAAAAAATGTTTCCTTTCAGTAGTTATTGTTTATTATTTGAATATTTTATGATACGCAAGACCCTATCTCCCTAAATATTTCTGAGAAATAATGCGGATGTTTTTTCTCATGTGATAATAAGTCTGGAAATACATCCTTCCCTTTGGGTGCGAACAAAAAAATACAAATAAACTCTGTCAGTAGAAGAACCCGACGCTTGAAAGGGACCAAAGGGTGTATGGGTCCCGTGAAAGGTTTTGCATATTTCAGGGAAACAAAAAATTGTTCCAATAAATATGCTGAACTGGGTTAAAGTAAGAACAATATGCTTCCAATTTCGAAAAAAGAACAAAAACTATGGGCAATAAACCGACGGCTTGGTTGGTTTCACTTTTTAACAGACAAGTCACGTTGTCGAAGATATTCGAGAACAATACTTTTTCGAGTATTGTTATTAATATTTTCAGTTAAAAATCTTTGTGTTATTGTGGATCGAAATAAATAAACAACGAGTACAATATAATGCATTCTTATAATAAAATTGACGTTTTATGGTATCTATTTTACACATTTATGATTTTTTATTTGTACAGGTTTTTTCGATTAAAAATAAACCATCATTGATAAACTCATGGAATTTTAACGTAAATACACTTTGTTTTAATATGACATTCTCAAGTAAGTCGAAACATATCATCGTTAATTAAATCGTTTTATTATAAACCAAGAAACTTCAAACCATCAATTTCATTTACAGTCAGTACTATTAAATCACATAGTCAATTATTACTATAAGTTACTAACTAATAATATGTAATACTATTAACCTTTTTTTAGGGATCAGTGTGTGTTGTCACATTATATAGTTATATAATCAATTCGTATCGGTTTGCTATAAAAATTATAATGTGACCTATTTTTCATCGTATATTCAACTTATGTAACGGCTTATTTTACCCATATATAGGTAACGTAACGATAAAACAATAGCTTTATAAACTACACATATATATATTATTCGCAAAATTATCGTTTATTTTTTTTTTAACTTATAATTCACGGAACGACGTAGATGTTATAAATAGTTTACATAATTAAAATAAATAGTGCCATAAGTTAAAATAAGTAGTCTTTAAATATCAAATTAATATCTCATTTATCCGATTTAATATCTTTACAACCTGCTAAGTTGAAATAAAGTTTACAATATAAGTACGAAACACCGAAGTACAAAGCCTTGTTTAATCGGTCAGTGTATCGAACTATTGATACGCATGATTTAACTGACAATATCAGAAATATATTACATGATCATAAAAGTAATCATTAACATATTGTCTCTATTATTCATTTTTCAACTGAAATTTTACCAGGATCCAATACAACCATAGCATACGTTTTTTTAAAATGATTCTGCGTTGAATATTAGAAAACGATGGATTTTCTATCGAAATGAAGGAAGGAAGAGATAAGGTAGTGGATATGGCACCCTTCCATCATACAGTTGGCGGAGAAATAAAAGTACTCCTAGTTAAGAAACATTATCCAGAATTCACACGAAAGTATAAACTATAGTACATTTTTTCACCCACTCATTGTTGCTGGTCGAAGTGACTTGTTTATTTATGCATTAGAACAAAACGTTTGTCCTTTTTAAAAATATATTATTTAGCTTTTCAATCCAACATGATTAGGTTGATCACTGATTACTTATAAAAAACATTGTAGAATTTTAACGTCCATTCTCTGTTAATACGCATTTGCAGTGTAAGCGCACTATCATTTTGAATGTTAGTACCCAAACTAAACGCAGCTCATATAAAAATCACCATAAACATTTGCTTAGCTTTGTTCTCGGCTTGTATTTCTGGCCATAAAATTTCAATTGAATAACTTGGTGTAATTAATGCCCGAATGCAATCAAAAGCATAATATACTTGTTACCAGAAAATAGAAGCTTAATCAGTAGCAATCACCATTCGGTGGTTAATTATGTTTTATCACCTGTAAATTTAAATAACAATAAGAGACCGGTGATAATGTTTAACACTAGTTTGTAAATATAAAACATTAAAATCGTCGTTATTAGTCAATCAATGTTCAATCACCGAAGTATGTTACCCAGGTGAATACCAGCGGCTGGATGCTATTTGTAGGAAGCATGTGTAGCGGTTACCAGCGTATCGCTATCAAAGAAATTGCAAGCGTTTATTTTTCTAATTCTTGAATATATTTGGATTGTATGTAAGAAAAAACATATTTGCTGCATAAAGCTTCTCTGTGATATAACGAAACTATTGAACGTCTTTATTCCATATATTGGAGATTTATATTAAGGTACCATTGCTTATTACAGTCACTGCTCTTCTTTGATTTGAATCGATACTAAACATTGAAATCGGACCAAAATATGAATGGTCTCCACCTGTTGTCTTCTTCTTTTCGTTGTTTTAGAATGAGCTTTTTAGGATCAAATGGTTCAAGCGTCAGAAGCGTCTTGGGATAGAATCGATCCGAACAAAATATTAATTAATGTTGGTTTAAACAAAAAATATTGGTATTTTTGTGCTTGTTTTAAATTATTCTGCAGACTTAGGTGTGTCTTTGTCGGAACTCTAAAATGATACTGGCAGCTCTTCACGATTTACACCAATTCTGCATTAAATCCATCTCGGGTTTCATATGTTTATCATCTCGAATAAATAAATGTAAATAAGCCGGGCTCTCGATAATTTATTCCGACATAAAGTTTTGGATTTATATCGGTAAGATTTATCAAAGCAAGAGAAGCACTCAAAGTCTAACGTCAGGCAAGAAATGGAGACTAAAAAAGGTGAGATGATAGAATGGTAAGTAGACGCAAGGGCTATCAGCGGATTTAATAAGAAATTTAACACTACTGAATATTAATTATAAATCTCAATATTCATTGTTCTTCTGATGGCACAGGAGAAAATAAACTAAAGCGGCCTTTAAATCAGGGCCTCAAGGTTCTCGCCATTCTGGAAGGCCGTTGAGAACCACGCATATAATATAATCAGGGAGTTCTGGGAGCCAGATCTTACAAATGATGAAGTGTATGCCATGGCGAATGATATGTAGTAACTTTGTGATGGCATTTTGTAACAATCATATTCTTCTTCTAGATATCGGATATGGACTGATGAAGTACTTTGTATATTTATATTTCCTAGATTGTTAGAGTGAGTACCTCATTTAGCTGGAATGTTTTGGAGTATTGTTTTTATAAATGTTTGATTTGTACAAATTCTAGACATATTTTGTGTGATATTATGATTATTAAACGAAAAGAAATATCCGTCCATCCAACAACTGCCCATCTAATGTTAAAATAAATAATATTAATATTAATTTGTTTGTATGTTAGTCAAATCGAGAATATACTTTTTTTAAGCAATATTTATATCAGGCATGATGTATTATAGAAAAAACTCGTAAGTGTGTGATATTAGAAGAGGATTGAGAGTAGATAATAAAATTTAAAAAGCATTTTTTGGTCGAAAATGGAAGAATACAATTTTGTCTTGAATTCACCATTTTCATCATCAATTCTGTTCGGAACACATGATGATTGGTGACCCTGGGACCAGCTTATAGGTGCTCGCTATCCACTTCCCACTGGTTCGGTTGCTTTACTTCCATTCGCTACACCGGGGCCGCCATGGCCGCCCGTAGTTGGGGAGGGACGCATCGGAGGAGATACCAAATAAATTACAGCTGTCACAGAATAACATGGAAACAGCGAAGACCAACCAGGACATCTCCTGAGGTGACTACACCTGCTGAAAAATACTGACAGACGGTGATGCAAAAAAAATATCTGTGGATTCTACAATGCTTGCCATGTTTGCGTATGAATAAACGTTGTATAAATAGTGTTGAATCGTAAATGTTATTATACTACATTCCAGCATTCACGCATCATACATTTTTACGAGGACTCATTATGAATGAGTGGTGCTTATGGGAAAACTTTCATCTATATGAGGGCTTAATTTAAACCAACTGGTGGTATTTACAGCGCTTAGAAATCGATTATTATGTATTTTTATTTTTAATCTTGGCTAGATATAGAATCCATTACTTTTGGTATGCGCTGGATATGCTAACTATATCTGTTAATATTTTAATTACAATTAATGAATACAGTATAATGATTAGGTCTTGGAGCGATCTTCTTCATCCCGAAATCAATCAAAAGACGAAGGCGTAACTAATATAGGCTATCCGCATGCAGAAGAGTATTAATTATACATGCCTTACTTTCTGGAAGACGATCTGGATTTATATATAGAATGTGCTTGGCGTAGCTCTGCGTAGCTCGGCGTTTCATTGCGGCAAATTGTGGACAATATGGTTCAATTATTGAGCTGATTTAAAGAAGATCTTTTGAAAGCACGTTTGAGTTAATTTATGAAAAAAACAACTGTTTGTTATAACTGCGAAAGGTGCAGGATGTGCATTTCGATTCAATATTCCGAAGACGTACGTCTGCGCACACATGTGCGTTCTGGGTGTGTGCATGGTGTGTATATCTATGCACACGTGTGCATATTATGTGGTTTACGTGTGTGTACTCGCGTATGTATGTGCGTTAACATGTGTGCACATGCTGTTTATGTGTGCATAAACATCCGAGATCGCTTTTGTGGAGCCTCCCGCGAGTGCGAGAGGGACGCTGATGCGAAGGGCCGTCGAGGCGAAAAAGGACGGAACGATGCCAAATGAATGTCGTAAAACTAGTTGTTGAGCTTATCCCGATTCTGGTATCGACATTCTACACGTCAAGGCTTCCCAAACCATAGGACAAATTTTCATGAAATTTAAGAGCAATATTGGTGTGTAATTAAAAATGTCTATCCATTATACAATAGACTGGACTTCTCTGCCTCGCACTGGAAGATAATTGAGTCTCCTTCACGATACGCTTTTTTGGATTGTTGCCTGTTAGCAACTGATATGTCCAGCGGAGGCTCTCACCGAAAAAGAATTTTGTTTACTGGAAGTGATAAAGAGAATGCATAAAAGCCAAGCTCTCAAATACGGTTGTAAGAACCGATGATATTACAATAATTATTACCATAATATTTATTAGCTGTCATTAAATAATTCAAACCTTCTATGTTACAGAGCAAATATGAAAATAATGAATTATCTTTAGAGAAAAGATGACAACAGAAAGAAAATTTAATATTATAACTTTGAAAGAGTGTTTTAGAATATCTTTAAAGTTATTATATGAAACATTTCAAATCATATATAATTGAAAATCACATAAAATTTCTCATAAATTCAACGATATAATAATAATTTTTGTAAGAAAACTTTAAGTATTGGTAAATTAATAAAACAAGTAAATGAATTATTAAAATAGTATGACATAAAATATTATTATTCACACATTTTCCATTTTGTTAAACGCTTTATGTCTTTTAGCATTTAATGTATTATTTTCATAGCTGGTTATACCAGTGATTTTTTACAAGTATATAAGATATTTGTAACAATTATGTAAAAGATCGATATATTGTGTCCAAACCACGGTTTGATTTTTTTTGATTGATGAACAGTTACTCATCGTAATCCACGGAAAAACAAGATAAAATAACATATCGTTTTTAGTATTTAAAAAAGAGTGTCAGAGTGGAAATATATTTTAACATGAAAATCAACACTTTGAAAATCTTACGGCATTTCAACCTACACGAAAACCCTCGCGGGCGGCTATACTACTAGACTTATTATAGGTATGCAACCAGTATACCTACACATCTTGCTGAGGGCAAC
Organism: Glossosoma conforme; assembly: GCA_022606575.1. Classification (NCBI taxonomy): domain Eukaryota; kingdom Metazoa; phylum Arthropoda; class Insecta; order Trichoptera; family Glossosomatidae; genus Glossosoma; species Glossosoma conforme. The sequence goes on from JAGTXR010000015.1 coordinate 28,702, forward strand.
ACTGACAAAGGTCTGAGAGAACTGGTTGCAGCATCCTTCGAAACGATCTCACCGACCTTATATTCTTAATTGAATCTCATTTCCATTTGTATCTCTAGAAAATTCCATCAATTACATACTCATCCTGTACTAAGCCACGGTAACATTTTTTACTCTATATGATTAACTATTTTATTGACCAATCAGGTGGAATTAAAAGTCAATAAAATCTATTTAAAAATTGAAAATTGAGCCGTATTACATACTTGAATGATTTACGTGATTAAAGTTATTTATTTTATTGCAGAATCATATTAAATTTCAGGAAAATAAAAAAACGTAGTTATAATTGCAGTAGTTTCAATTTAAGTTTATGGATTTATTTTTTTACTCTAGAAAGATTTCAACAACTGGTATACATACTTATTTGCAGTGAAAACTATTACATGGCTTATATCTTATATGAAACTTCTTTCATCAATATTTAAGAAAAAAAAATGGCAGACCACGAACTTTGGAGACAATGTTCTTTTCTTTACTCAACGTAGGCGCTCGGACATTTGCCATTGTCCATCGGTCGAGAAAAAAAAATCATTTTTTAATTATCGATACGCTTAAATATGGCATTTTTTCTAAACTGTGTTTATATTTATTAAAATGAAGTCAAAGTTCAAAAAGAAAGTCTTATTTAGACTACAAACTGCTCTTCTTATATAATACGTTTTCCATCATTTAGCAATATAAGCGTCATAGAACTCTCTCTTTTGCAGGATTTTTGAAAGCCATGATATCTTATTTAGTATTCATGATGATATATATGACCATAATTATGAATGTGGTGTAAGTCATCTTGCTTTCGTTATGAGATATTTAAAGATTTTCGTTTTGATTTTGGTGGAAAACATATGAAAGTGATAAATTTATGTAGCATAAAATGTTATATTTGGATTTTTTAAATTTACGCTTCATGAAGATTATTTTAATTTAAAATAATGCGAAATGTAATAAATGAAAATACTAATATTTTTCAAGTTCATGACTTACGCTACTTTCATAATTATGGACACATGAATATGTATATAAAATATTAAAAAAAATCTTTTTATACTTTATCAGGTTTTAAGACATGTTTTCGCTATACATACGTGACTGACTATCATGGCGTCAAAGAACAAGAAAAACTGAGCATAAATAATGAAAAAGGCAAGAAAGTGATCTTTTATTTAACCGACTATTTTAGATGTAGCTTAGAATATGCATAGCGGTCACATCTGTTTGCCGGGAGTGTTGTACCTATCCGGGAACAGTGTAGAGCTCCAGAGCTCAATCGATTTCTTCCCAGTTGGAGTCTCCCACTCTAACCAGGCTGCGCCCCCACTGGGGTTGACTGGGGGCGCCCCCTTCAGCGGAGTCCCGGACGAAGGGGCCACAAATGCCATCCGGGCGCTGAAACGCGCAAGTGCCGAGCGCACCCTCGTAGAATAACTTAAAATTCGCTTTTTGATCGTTTTGAAATGTCAAATCTCGAAATAATATTTTGAATATAAACATAACGTATTTTGAACGTATAATCTACGTGATTTTGGCATACAGCAGACCATAAGGTATTCTCTGATGAAATGCATCATTCATGGGAATGGAAGACGAGTTCTGTGTTGTCTCTTGAGAGTCACTGACATTTTTTAGGAGGGCTTTCCTGAACTACTGCTTGGTTCTAAAGTTTTTTTGCTGTTGAACTACACCAAGGATATCCTTGGAATAACGTGCACCTTTAATAAAGGAGACATGAAATACGTATAGACCATAGGTTCCCAAACTTATTTCACTCGTGGACCCCTTGACACGATTTTCGGTTATCCGTGGACCCCTGATCATCATCATCATCATCATCATCATCAGCCTGTGTCCGTCCACTGTTGAACGTAGGCCTCCCTCATGAGTAGGCCTCCCGCATGAGTTAGGCCTCCCGCATGAGTTAGGCCTCTCCCTGATGATATTGTGGCTTTTCGGTTGAGCCGTGTGTGGTGAACTTCTTTCAACCACCATAGCAGGGGTCTTCTTCAGGATTAATAATTTATTTAGTTTTAAGTTGGTTTATTCAGATTATACATTTTTTTTATCATTAAAAATATATATAATCTGAATAAACTAACTCAAAACTAAATATATTTATTAATCCTGAAGAAGACCCCTGCAATGGCGGTCGAAATATTGGTTGAAGGAAGTTCACCACACACGGCTCAACCCAAAAGCCACAATATCACTTCAGGTACATATCCTTGTTCTCATTGTTATGTGACGACGTCAGTTCTGTTTGTTAATAGTTTATAGAACTTTTTTTACCTTTTCTATCACTTTTTTTATATCAGTGATCGCTTTAATTTCTCGAGGCAGACTATTGAAGTGTACTACTCCATTATATTTGTAACAATTTTGTTAATTAAAATTGTAACGAACCCAATCATAATTTACGATCGGTTACAACTAGGCGAAAAATAAATGCATTCAATGGGAGGGATGAACTTGATGATTTAATAATAGTTTTTTAACATTTGGCATCAATTTCCTGAGATTTAATCTCAAATCTCCTCCTTTGATGATATCCAGTTTGTTTCTTTTTTTGTTATGAGATTGGCAACTGCACTGAAACCCCTTTCCACTAGGTATGAAGATGGAAAAGCAAGTAAAAACTTTCTCGTAATATTCCACAATGCGGGATAAGTAACAGGTATGTCTTTTTGAAGCCAGAATTGCTGATATCCTTTATTAAACTGTGCATTGAGTTCTTCGTTAGTTGATATTCCGATTATTTCCTCTTGTAATATGAAATTTGTTTCTTCAATGTTACCACTATATAGATTTATTATCCACTGTGGTATTACCATAGTCAAAATATCCTCAAACCTTGTTTCAAAGTCTGAATATAGGGCATTTAAATGTTGATCGTAGGTTGAAACATCGTCTTCCTGGCAGCTTATCTGTGACAGATTGGGGAACTGGGAAAATTCGCCCCGTCCAATATTTTGCTTCCTTAGCTTTATTCTGGCAAGAAACGCTGAAATGATGGACTTTGTTTGAATCAAATTAAGACTGTCACCTTGTAATTGCAAGTTAACCCTATTAAATTTAGCAAACAAATCTGTTAAATAGGCAATGTCCGTTTTCCACATCATTGAGTTTCCTTTTAAAATTATTTCTTTATCATCCAGAAACTCTAAAATAGTGTCAAAGAGAGCAAAAAATCTTGTCAAGCACAATCCTTTCGACAGCCAGCGCACTTTCGTGTGAAGGAGTAAATGATGAAAGTTCTCATCATTTTCGTCACACAACTGCGCAAATAGCCGCGTATGCAACGCATTGATTCGGATTCGGTTTACAGCATCAATGACTAATTGAAGAGATTCATGCAATCTAATATTCAGATTGGTGACACAGTGTATTGCTAACACCCCGGGTACATTTTGTTTTAAATAGCTTATAAAGCCACGATAACGCCCAACCAGCCCAGGGGAGGCTGCTCACGTCTTATTAGTCGATCTTATATATATACGATCCTATAACCCAAAGTACAATGGAAAAGCTTTGTGGCTTAGTATCGCAAAATATAAGTATACTTATATTAATTAACTTGTAAAGAACAGAATAACAAGAGCGAGTTATAGGTCAATACAGTAGGTATTAAAGATAGATTCTGTGTCCCAATTGTAAACTACCCTTGTTTATATACCCATGGACCAAATAACGTCAGTCTCGCCTTTTTTGATTTTGGCGACAGGCACATTTTTACTGTTTCCTGTCCTAAATAGAATTTCAGAAAAAGGGCAACTTTTATTTATTTATTGTTTTACAATAGCCAAGCTTTCTTGTAAAAACATACGTGATAATCGCGTGAACACATAGTGCAGTGTGGTAACTAGAGATACTCATAATACTTTATTCCATTTTTATGAGGGTGTTATTTAAAAAAAGAGATGTACCCTATTGTATTAGTTCTCCTCTAAGGCTCCAGAAGAAATCGCACTTCAAGTTCGTGTCAGAACATTAAAGCTGCGGATTATAATTTAATAGTATTTAAAAAAAAATGCACTTTACTTATATTTAATTGCTCAATAACATTTAACTTTTCTCTGGAAGCGAAAACTATAAAGCAATAATAATTAAGTAATTTGTGTTCTTCGGTGTCGGCGAGTAACGAGATCCTAGCCAGAAAACAAAATAGACGGAACCGGCGGTGAGATGCGATTCGCTTTCTAGACCTCCATTTAAATAAGGGTTGGACTCCAACCCGTATTTTAATTATTTTTTTCTCAGGCTAAGAAATTAATTGTATGCACTTTAAAATATTTACATCACACATATCTCATTTATATATTGCTATTTATTGTAACTTCCAAATTAATACTGATGTGTCAAAATTTTTAATAATTTTATATTGAACCCTCCGTGGACCCCCTAACGATGTTCATGGACCCCCAAATCAATTTTAATATTCCATGGACCCCCTGGATGATCCCATGGACCCCTAGGGGTCCATGTGGACCACTTTGGGAACCACTGGTATAGACCATATTTCCATATAACTAAATGATCCTCTTGAACACTGTGCTACACTGCTTAATATTTGAATACTACAGTTGTCTTTAAGCTTTCCGGTTCTTGCACATGAGGCCATTATTATCAATTTACACTTTAATGAGTAATTATTTACAAACGACTGACTGTGAAAGTGTGTATAGTGCACGAAACCATCTCATTTCTGCGAATAACTGATGCTTAAACTAATTCATAATAACAAGGTAAAATAAAGTTACCTATTAAATAAAAGGTTGCTTAAAATTGATAAACACATAATATAAGGAAAAAAAACTTAAATATACTGCAACGGATTTCAATACTTTACCTTTAAAATAATGGCCAAAAGTTATGAAAATATATATTTATTCTTCCATCAAATTATTTATTTTGATAAATTTTACGCGTTTTCAAGAATTAATAACCTTATAATTAAGCTTAATAATTATTATTATTTAGTTTTAACTATAATTGTCAGTTAATAAAGTTAGTTATCAATGTAATATTAATGTTTAAATATTAACAAAAAGGCATTAAAATGACAGTAACATACAAGGCACGAAGATACATAAATTAAATATTGAAAACATGAAAAAAATAAGTAGGTGATTATACTTATAAAGAAAACATGTACTTAATCTTTCATAAAGGGCATTTATCAATCTTGAGTATCATCATAAAACACAATTTTGTTGCAATCCACCATTCTGCGTGTTCTTATGTCTTCCATAGAAAGTGCAAGTTATGGTTCTCTCAATAAATTGATTCGTATTTTTTACATCTACAATAAATTAAGCTTAACGTGTTATTGACGATTTTAAAATTAAAATGACAATAAACTCCCTAGTGTGTTATATGACTTTACGAGTTACACAATGTTCTAATAAATATCATTATGTATTTTATACACGCCCGACCCGCATACTCCAAGTTATATAATAAAATCCAATTATATTCAATTTAAATGAGCGGGGAAGTTTAAAGAAACATAAATATGATATGTCACCGAGCTATGTAAGAAGTGTTTTGATGGAGTTTTTTGAATTAATGATCAATAAAAAATGCAGTAGATACGTTTTACAGTTGTTGTCGTTAAATGTAAAGTTTCTCATAAATTAAAGCAAAAAATATTACTTTTATGTTTAGAGTCAGTTATTTGACACATAAAAAAATTAAGCAGTTGATTTATAAAATTTGCATGTAAAATTTATTGATTAAATTTAACACTTTTAATATATATCGTCATGCTTTACATAGGCAATGTGCTATTATCAAGTAAAAAGGCTCCGTTATCCTCGAAACACACTGCTTAAATAAAACTACAGTTAAAAGCAAGTTATTCATTTAAAAGTATTATTTTAGGTATGGAAAATCATTAAAAATTATCGGTTGAAAAATACTACATAATATGACTGTACAATGTTATTTATTAATAGTATATCAGGTAGTTCACTATGTACTTATTATAAATAAATAAAAAAATGAAAAACTATTTTAAAAAAAACACGGCCTATTAAATGTACTCGGAGGAGTTTAGAAATGCAGAGCTTACGACTTCAAACGAAGCAATTATCATGACAGTTGACAAAATTGTATGACAAGAGAATTGAAAATGAATTACCTACTTTTTTAGACTCACCCCATATAATTATTTATAAAAATAACTTATTTATAAATTACAACATAAATTATTTAGATTTTTTCGATCGATAATTCTTGGTGAAATTCCATAATATCAGATATAAATAAAATAATTTTTAGAATTTATCCCACAATATATTTGTAGACGACATGAAAATGGCCATTCGATGTGGCCGAAATATTTCGTCTACAAATATAAAAATGAACATCTAAAAATTATTTTATTTATATCTGAAATTACAATATAGTTTATCAAATGTGTGGAAAAAAATCAAACACTTTATAAAAATATTAATTTAATAAAACATAATTATTAATCATATAATTATACTATCACATAATATATGCCAATACTCCATTGATCCGCTGCCTATTTAGTGTTTACTACCTATACATATTTATACGCTTTTCTTTAACCCCAGTGGCACAAAGAGTACCTCCGCCATGAGAACATTTTTATATCGATCCCAGTTCATTGTCTGTGATTCGCAATGGCTGCTTGCCGTATCAGTCATTGTGCCGATTCACTTTTATGGATTTTAAAACGCCCATAGAAAGATCTATGTCAAAGACATGGAAGCGACTAATGCCTCACCACGACTGGCAACACTGTATAACTGCCGATTTTATTACACACTAAATGACATGATGTGTTATAACAGTTATAAGATGGCCGACACTATCTTTTTGACAGCCGTTTACAGCGTTTTGATGGCGAATAAATGTCGACTTGTTGACGACTCAATACACAGCTTTCATAGAAATACTAGAACCATTCTAAATTTCTCACTCACTAAAATGTTACATTTCCCTTCATAATATATTTTTATCAACTGTTTCATGAATGCGTTCTTTTGACGTTGAGGACAAAGTAAATGAGAAGACAACTAAGTATTAATAATGGATGTACATTGTACAAGTATATTAGTTGAAAGTATTATTTTTTACAATTTGATAATATGCTATTGTTTTATTAACCAATCTCATTAACCTTTTGCTTAACCCCCGGCGAGAATTAATTATGAAAGATAATAATTATTAATTATATTTATTATAATTAATTATCAAATGATTTACCTTTTTACGCTTTATCTTTTTTTCTTTATTTAATGCTTAATACATTAAAATAACAAATACTCAGTAATTTTATAACGTCTTTTTTTAATTGAAAACAAAAATTTATTATTATATAATAGCTTAAAACATTACAATAACAAATGCCCAGTAATTTATTAATGTCAGGTTAAAATTAAAAACAAGCTTTTATTATTATATAATGCTTTAATATATTAAAAAAACCACATACTTATTAATTAGATGAGGACGAAGAAGAAGGCGAATTAATATTTCAACTTAATGTCAAATAAAGTTTATTTTTTATCACGATACATAAACCAATTATTATATAATAACAATATTTCATAATTGACTTCATACTTTCTTATTATGGTAGTAATTATTATTAACAAAAGCATATATCGTTTTACAACACAGTAAAGCATTTTCTAAGAAGTACAAGTATCGGATGATTAGCCTGATGTTTCCGTGGTCTGGACCATTTAGTTCAAAAGGCCGATCAACACAAAATAACAACATAGAAGGTACAGTTAAATCACCGTTACAGATAAAAAAACATGTGTTATAGGAATGTTAGGCCAGTTACTTCCATTACATCATCATATATTTGCTTAAATTAATATAAAAGGGTTCAATTTTCAAGTTAAAGATACAATATAACGACTGTTGATCTATTGAATAGCAATATAAATAAGGGAAAAACTGAAAAAATAATATTTTTTTACTGTAGCTAAATTGATTTCAATATTCATTGTGATTTAAATTACCTCAGAATACCTATAATTATTAGTAGCAATTTAATCTATATGTAATTGCTTGTAAATAAATGTTTTCGTTTCTTCTACTTTATTCACAAACATTAAAAATAATTACTTATACTTAATTATTTGAATGCATATTCTTAATTGTTATATTTTTCTATTCGATTTATATTTAATTATGTGGAATATGTTCTTTAATCACTTATTATTCAATATTGTAATTATATAATGCGTTAATTTATTAAATAATGTATTACCCAAGAATTTATTCAGGCTTCTGTAACTTTGAGAATAATCATATAACAGCTCTATCGGTGGGATTTTATGACTTCACAATCTATATGTGTGCATACTTGAGTTTTATGAATGTTTCAAAAAGCCATAAAGCCTAAAACATAACATGAGATTACCAAAAGTCACTCGTGGCTTATTCAAATGCCTCTAAGTGCGATCTCATAAAACTTTCGCTTTCAAACTTTAAATAAAAAACTCACCTTGACTTTCAGTTATAGTTGAACACAAACAAAAATAATAGTAAAACTAGATACCATTTAATACAAAAATGTATAAACCACTCATATTATACATTTTTACGATTGATACCGACGAGCAATAAAGTGTTTGTTAGTTAAATATAATATATATATATATAATAAATACATAACAGAAAGTATAGTACATATATGACTGTAGTGACTAATTTTGTGTAAACTGAACAGTACGTGACTTACAATACAAAAAATCTGTTGAAATTTTGTATACCATAATTTTATAATAATCTAACTGGTAAAAGGAGTCTGTTAAAAAAATTGTGAAAGACATATGTTTTTATAACCTATAGTATTTTTTTTATAAAGATATCTATTATATGAAAATATAATTATTAAGCTAATATTTAAACGTATTTATGAAAAAATGTAAAATGAATATTAATTATATATACACGGTAAGATTGTCTATATCTTTACGGTATAGTAGATTGTTATATGATAAGTACTACAAAGAGAGTTTCTACAAAAATTTAGAACTTTTAATTGAATGAAAAGACTCAACCCAACCTACGACACACGGTGTTCTTAACTAGATATCATCCAAGTACGTTCCGCGTTTAATGTTGCTTAACTTCCGAAATCGAACGAGGGCCCATGTTCATAAAATGGTAAAACAAGCTATAATTGCTGGTCGAGATAATTTAGTATTTAAAATATAAGTAATGTTTAATGTGATTCATATAAAACAATGCTTTTATTGAATACTACAGATTAAATAATTTCAAAAATAATGTTAACGAATCGCGGTATTGTGATCGTTTTTAAATAAAATTCACATTTTACGTTTATGTATTCATTACTCAAGTACACAATATAAATATAATACAAGATATCAATATTATGTGCAACAATACATATTCATATACCCAATATGTTTGCAAGAAATAATGCATACAAAGTGTGCATTCGCACTACGAGTAATATGGACATAAAAAAATACGAGAACACAAATAATAACATTGAAATTATGCGAACGAGGAATGGAGATCGAGATGCAAGATTCTGTTGCTGCAAACCAATCCACCGGATTGATACTACGAAGTAGAAGAGTGTCAAGATGCCCGCCACGGGGAGATATATAAAACATATATAGTATATATATAAATACATAAATCCTGACATTTTGTGCTTAGCCGTCGAAAAAATAAATATACATATAAAAGAAATATGGCGCATTATTTCAGCCCGACCGGATCGCCTGAAAGAGAAAATAGTCTATCGCGACTGCAGAGTTTAGTGGCGCGTAAATTACGAGCAGAGGGCGGATGGGTTTTATAAGAAAATTTACGAGCGACTCTGGAAAAAAGACCGACGATTGAAAGATCCGAAGATCCGAAGCTGCGGAGGACAAAGCCCTCGATAGTTTTTTTTTTGTTATATGAACAAGTATGTGAGAAAGTCGAAATAAGGATAAATTCATTAGTTGTGAAATAGACTGGTTTTTGTATTTTTTTTCAAATGCATTTTTAAATTAATTTTCTTTCAATATCCGTTCCACCTCAAATTGCTGCCACTCAGTTCAGACCAACATCTCGACATGGAAAATTTTGATCAGAAGGAGTAGATCAACTTGACTAATTAGCAACAGGCGGTGACTTATCCAAGTTGCGTTCCGCGTTCAATATTGCTTAACTTCGGTAATCAAACGAGAACCAGGCTAACGATGCTCTTTTGCTGCTGGATAAATGTGCGATAAGATAATGACAAAGATGGAAAGGGATGACTTATTGTTCTCTCTGTATATGTAGCTATATTGCTCTTGATTTAGCAATAATACACATAAAAACAATAATATTAATAAATCCACGCTGAATTTTAATTTATTTCACGTGAATCAAATAATAGTTCAATTATTTTTCATGAATTGGCGACATACTCGTTCACATATTTAAATAATTTTTGCATTCCCTATTCACCTAGATTAATTATTAATTCATGATACAAAAACATAATTGCAGTTAAATGCTGAAACATAAAATATACAATATTTTGTAATCAAATTTAGCTTATTTTATGGAGTATTCCATATAGGCACACATTATATGACTGAAAGTTCAGAGTGTTAATCTCTGAAGCTTTAAAGATCCCGATATTTGGCAACTTTAACATATCTTCGCGATTTCTCTGCTTCGGGCGAAGGCTGTTCAAAGAAAATCTCTACAAGAATGGCAAGTTACTATTGAAAAAATATAAAGTCACTGTAAGGTGTAGTAACCTCATTTGTAATTTTATGTGCATTGAGGAGAAAGTATTTTGCTTTATGTAAACGCATGCAGAAAAGCACAGTCGGTCGAAACCAATTGACTCTTTCACGCTTAACCAGAGTAGTTGAACGTGGCGTGCACAAAGATTGTGTGATTTTTTAATAAGTGTTGGAAAGATTGTAAGTGTATTAATATGTTTTTTAAAAAGTTTCAGATCGTATAAAAGAAGAAACATAGCATACTGATAACGTTGAGGATTTTTCGAATTTTTCTGTTTTTAAAGATTTGTATTTCATTTCTTGTCTCAAACAGTTTGACTAATTATTACTTAAAATAGTTTCTAGGCAACCTATAATCACTCCTTTCACAAAATTATCACATGCAGTCGATTCTGTTGAGTGGCATTGACTGTGCGTAGAGGATCAAGGCCCTCTACAGGTACTCTCATTAGTGCATTTATATAAAACCTGTTTATATAAATAAAGACATGAAATATTTCATTGCTGTTTTTTGAAGCTGGTATATAAAAATATCAATGAAGTGGAGCAAAATTGGTGCAATGGAAGAGGCTAGTTTCTGCATTAGTTCAGAAAACAGAAGACAGTTAAACAATTATTAAAATATATGTGATAATACTGTGGTGTATGGGAAGAATCAAAGAAAATTAAGAATATTTTATTAAATAAAAGAATGCAAGTCTTCATGGAAGGCGATCGAAAATTATACATTGAATATTGTTGACAAAAAACTAGTACTTTAATATTTGATTTTACACACTAACGCATTTACTTGACATGGGTAAATTTATTTATTCTCCTAATAAATATAAAAGTTATTTTAGAATATTCATAACTGATAATACATAATTCAACCTTAAATCATTTATGTTTGATTCACGGGTTGAATAAAAAAAAATGGAATTTAAAAAATGATAATTTATTTTCCAGATAAAGCCGTCAAAAATGGTTTGAAATCGAAGATTTATTTTCCGGTATTCACGGGCAGAAAAATTGGGAGTGTCATATTCCCATTGTTGGGTTGCTCACAAAGGCGTTAGACTGCGTCGACCGCCTATTACACATATTAAGATATTTATGACCTGGCTCTGTGATATGCTATCTGCCCAATGTGAGACCGCCACGCCACTTGGAACGAGAACGTCCATTTACCAAATGAACAAGAGAAAAAAAAAATCGGTATCTAATGTAGAACGGCCCAAAAATATAACCTGCGGCATAAATATATAATATTTAATAATATATTACATACTTACAAAAAATGTTTCGTAGCAAAAGTATATACTTAATGGTATTTCCGATTAAAATATGTCGTATAAAATAAAGAGTTAAAACAGATTTTAGTAAATGCTTGTACTTTTTAGGACGATTCCCTACCTAGACTATAGTTGTTACATATTTTCTTCCCATTTTAGTTCTGCCTCCCAACCTTTCACCTAATACATCCAATTTATAAACTCGGACAGTTTTCAAATATTTATATAAATAATATATTTTTTATATTTTCCATCGCACTGGATGATCTGAAAACGTAGACGTTAATTAAGAATGTATAACGATAGTTTTGATCCAGCAATACTGTAATGTAAGAGACGTGTATCACGATAATGAGAAATATGAAAAGTTATACACACTTTTTCACAGTCGCTGCTCCTCTGACCTCAAAGTCAATTCATTCTGCTTGAATACACTGGTAAATTTCTACCGGGAAGCTTTGAAATTCTTATTCAGTATGTGTGTTTCTTTCTTCATACAATGTCGATCTCTTCAAGAAATAGATCAATATACCCTTGCAATTTCCCCAACCAACAAACAAGCTCAACACTGTTTTTTCTGATATTTTTTTTAAAAGTCTGTAGAAAGGACGTATCCAAAAGAACGGCTTAGAAAAAAATGGAGGAACCTAATAAAAAAATCTTCTTAATCTTCATTTATTGCGGAAATCATCACGGTCCAATATTCCAAAGAATGCATAAAATTGGTGAACGAATGAAGATAATAAAAAATAAAAATAGCTAATTATTATTGCCTATTTATCCGTTGATCTGCTGACTGGTTAATGTGACATCGGATATTGAGAGACCACCGTAAATGGCTTTAATGATTGCATCCGTTGAGTATATGATTTTATAGCCTAACGGCCAGTGAAATTTACATAAGCGTCGGAGAAAATTATATGCCAATAAACATTAAATAGAAAATAATAATTAAGCATTACTTTAATTAGAATCGTAATACTTTTATCTGATTATGGTTAGATGATTGAATATCAATAAAAAATCTTCCAAGACACATATTGTTTTTAAAATTAAATTTTCTTACTTAGTAAGAAAGAAAAACTATGCACTGTCGTGATGAAATAAAAGTTATGGAAATATTTCAACAGATTCACTTTGTGCATTTATTTTTTCAAATCAAAAGGTTTGAATGAATTCATATACACATACATAGTTTTAGTATCTAGGTTTAACTTATTTTCAGAATTACTATACCTACATGATAACACTAGTTTCTGCATCAATTTTTACAGTATACACCTATGAAGGAGATGGTGAACATTTTTTTCATTTTAAGGAAGATATAATTACGTTAAATTAAATCCAAAATAATCCAAAATAAATGTACATTATCACAGTGGGTGTTAGGTTTTTAAGCACATAATATGCGTAGACTTGTGGCAGAATTTATCTATATATTTTTTATTTTTTTTATTTAATCAAATATAATATTGATATTAATAATTAATTAATATTGATATAGATTTTATTGATAGTATTACATTCATTTTTTTTATATTGTTTATTTTTTTGGAAATTCGCTTTCCACGCCACTTAAAGGTAGATCTTGTGTGTGGCGTGGGATTCATCTTTGATTTAAGTGTTGCATAATTTGTATTATTATTTTTTCACATTTTTTACATAATAACATATTTTTTTTAGAATATAAAATAATATCATTAAAATTTATAATTTTTTTATAGTCGAAGTGACAATTTCAGCATCATTTACATATATATTTCGATTCTTTAATAGCCTCGACCCATCTAAGTCTCAATTTCCACCACACACCTTTTAATGAACTTAATATAATCAATACCTTTTTAACAATATAAATATTTTATACAATTTATATAAATTCTATACTTCGTATGCTTGGATCATATACATACAACTACTACTTAGTACCTAGCTTGAATCATATACAGAGAGGTTTACATTAGTATCATTTTAATAATAGTAACATTATAATGTAATAAAAAAAATATATATATATCATTTATGTCTCATTTTTGTACAATTACGTCAGATCTGATCATGGGAGTGTGATTCCGACAAAACTATACAGTCGGGTAAAAATTTTAATGATGCTAACGAAACTGTTAATTCATCTGCGTTTTTTTCAATGCTTCTAATGTTCATATGGTAAGTTGTAAGTGTGTTTTCAAAATTTTGTACTAATTGGTTGAGATCTTTGATCGAGTCATGTGTGAGTTCTTTTATTTGAATTTTATTGTTATTATTGTTGCATGTAAAGTCATTCATTGGTAAGCATTAATTTTGAAATTGTAAATGATGTAGGTATACTTTATATTATTAACCTCGATAGTAAATACATTACATAAATTGTAAATGATGTAGGTATGCTTTAAATTATTAACCTCGATAGTAAATACAGTACAGGAATTGTAAATGATGTAGGTATACTTTAAATTATTGTGGAATATATGGAGGTCCCTTAACAGACTTCGGACCGGAGTATGCAAGACGAGGACACAAATGAGGGCCTGGCAGTTTTACAGCGGACCGACTGAATGTGACTGCGGCGTGGAGCAGACCCTGTCACACCTTCTGGAGTGTGCGCTGTGCCCGAGTGGCTGCACCCAGAAAGACCTGATGATGGCCAGAAGTAACGCCATTGACGTCGCCCACTTCTGGGCAGACAGGATCTGACCCTGTTGTTTCCGACACGATTATATATATAATTATTAACCTCGATAATAAATACAGAATTCAGCCGAAATCAATCCGGCTGTTTGCGATTTTAAGCATTTTCTCTCTGATCATGCACTGGTGGCTATTGGCGTTGTGGTTAGTGGGTATATTTGATTTGTGAAATTTGTTTGAATTGGTACAATTGATGCAAATTGGTGTCTCTTTATATTTACAGTTTATGTGGTTGTGATTTTGTGAACAGTGCAAGCAGGTTGGTGGTTGATCCTTGGCCAGACATCGTAGTGCTGTGTGTCCAAATTTTTGACAATGGTAACACTGCATTAGTGGGTTGCAGTCCTCAATGTTGACTCTGTTGTATCCAATGTTGATTTTTTTTCTTTCTATCAGATGTCTTCTAATCGAAGGAGTTGTCTGTATGATATAGTTTGTGGTATCCCACTCTTTTCCATCGTTGCTTTTATTGATTTTAATTTCTTTGATTAATTTAATTTTAGTCTCGTCCTCTTCATTTAGTCCGTTTTGGTTGACTATGTTACTGATTAATTCTTCTTCAGTAATGCCTTTTTTTAGTCTCTTAATAATTAAGTTTGGTTGTTTCTTTTTAATTTCTTCAGCGGTAACCTCGTCTCCGATTCTCTTATTTATTTCATTGCACAGTAAATTAGCTTCCTCTTTTGTTGCGCAGATTATTAGATTCTTTTTTTCTCCGATTTTTTTGATATCTTTTTCTATCTTACCTATAAAGCATTACAATCAAATAGTCAATTCGTCATTACAAAATCAACCTAGATTCTCTGCCATAGGATTGTTAATATACTCGTACTGTAGGAAAAATTGGTCCGGTGTCACTTGTAAATACCTTTTTATCATTTTTTAAAGTTATTTAAATTTATTTTCATTCGTTGGTTTTTAAACCGTTCATTAGGACGAAAATGCCAGCGTTTGGGTGACACTTTTTATATTGTAATAATTTAAGGCACCCCTCCGTCTGACTTAAGGATAAGTGTGTTTTTTACTCTTTCCACTTCACAGTCTCTTGATACGGGCGGCCAAATCGAAACGATATCCCTGGCGGCCATCGCTGACATTTTTTATGTACACACATACAGAGAAATACCACCATTGGATTTATGATAAAGACATCTAATTTGTGGATTCTATGAAGTTTCCTATTAATATATAAACGCTGTATGTGGATTGAGACAACCTCTGAGATAGTAGTTCTAAATAATCAAGATTCTTATTGTTGTTGTTATTTTTGAGACAATATGGGCGCATGTTTAAAATTACTGGATCATTCTCATACAAACCGAGGGTAATTATATACATATAATGATATGTTTCAATAAAATATGTTGCTTTTTCCCGCGTATTTCTATGTATTACGTGAATTCTTGATAATTATTTTTAAACTTTTCAATAATACTCTGAAACTGTTAGACATTATTTTATGTATAAAATTACGGATTAGATTTTGAGCGAGGTTTGTATTATATATAAATGGATGGATGTTTATGGATGCTGACTGCGTAAATAAATATGCCGCTATACAAAGCTATCATTCACCGCTAACATGTAAATATTAGTGACTAATAAATACATATTTTAAATATATTAAAATTATTTTATATATGATTCTTCTATGGGGATCGATCTGGAGTTCTATAGCATAACAATCTAGCGTTTTAACCTCTCGCTGATGTTCCTCGACCATTTTGAATGCCTCTTCGATACAAATAGGACCCCTCTTAGAGGCAGCCATCACCCGCATTCCTGACAAACTGCTTCGAAGAGAGGAAGGATAATTTATTTAAAAATATGCGCCTCGTTTTTTTCTTTATTTGAGAGAAACATTACTTAGAATGCCGCACGGTCTAGGCGGGCTGTATATTATGTATATTATAGTTTATTATATTATTTAGTGAACTGGTCCCCACACAAAGTATCGACTTACGAGGAAAGAAAATACGCTCAAGATACGACAACGCTCGGTGCCATGTTTAAATGCGCAGAATATATAAATGTTTTCATTATTTATGATATCAAAAAAAACTCCAACTCAACGTAGTATACATCATATTACCAATGTCAAATTATTCTGATTCGTAGTTATGATATGATTTCAAAGCGTCGAGTTAATATGATGAACTTCCTAGAAAGTATCTTATATGTAGTTCGGTTCGAGACCCGAGTGGCACTTACTAAAATAAATAGACTGTCGGAAAATATTAACGGAGAGTACATTTCTCACCTCCGATTTGCAGATGACATAGTGCTAATAGCCGAATCACCTGACAAGCTCCAAGACATGCTCTACGACCTCAATGAAGCGTCGAACAAAATTGGTCTGAAAATGAACATGGATAAAACAAAAGCCATGATTAATAGTCATATTTCACAGACCTTCGATCCTATTTTCATTGGAGGAACAGAAATAGAGGTTATAAACGACTATACCTATCTGGGACAAGTAATACAACTAGGGCGAAATAATTTCTCAAAAGAAATCGACAGGCGCATACAACAGGGATGGGCAGCATTTGAAAAACTAAAGTACATTTTTAAAGCGAAAATTCCGCAATGCCTTAAAACTAAGGCGTTTAACCAATGCATCCTCCCTGTATTAACTTATGGCGCAGAGACGTGGAATCTGACAGCAAGTCTTACCCATAAAATAAAAGTCCTCTAGCGTGCTATGCAGAGATCCATGCTCGGAGTGTCGCTAAAAGATAGAATCCGAAACGAGGAAATACGCAGAAGAACTCAAGTAGTGGATGCTACCCAACGAATAGGCACACTCAAGTGGCAATGGGCAGGACATATCTGTCGAAGAGACGACGGTCGATGGGGAAGAAAATTATTGGAATGGCGCCCAAGAACTGGCAAACGAAGCATTGGCTGACCCCCTACAAGATGGACTGACGATATAAGAAGAATAGCGGGAGTGACCTGGATGCGGAAGGCTGAGGATCGAAGAGGATGAAGACTCATGCGGGAGGCCTACGTTCAACAGTGGACGGACACAGGCTGATGATGAAAAATACTGTGAATAAATGTTGACTGATTGAATAATAAAAAATAAAAATATACATACTTTGAATATATACTATAGACATCTATCATACGATGATAACAATGACATAAATACAAGTTCTATCACGAGTCAGCTCAGGCAAAGAAATAGCCACGATGTCTGAGCGGTATGTACCTGGGCAAATGTTGGTTCAGTCCGCGGATCGCATCCCGCTTCTGCCGATATTTTTTCTGAATGAATTGACTCGTTTAAAGAATTTTATGGAAAGTATATGCATATTTAATTACTAATAATATTGTAATGTGGTCAATGATCTATAAAAGTAGATTAGAATATTGAAATAATAAAATAATATTGTAATAAAAATATTTAATCCATATTCCTAGAAATATATGGACAATGTTTCCTTTTTAATATTTTCTGATAATTTAGTCAAACTATAATTACTTCTCATATTCTATGTATTCCACATGCAATTAAATAAAATATTTAATGTTTATTTAAGTAACCATATGTTCACTGTATTATGGTTGATCAATAATACAACAAGAGGTCGTTAAAGATGCAACGCGTGGACTTTCCAATTGCTCCGCTAAGCATCAAATTGCTCTTTTTTATTTGCGCGAATTACTTTAATTGGTTATTCCATATACAATTCATATCTGTAGCAAATTATCACCACAAATTGCTGCCACTTAGTCCTCTCAGTTGTCCTTGCCTTTTCCCAAGACATCTCTGCCCCAAAAGTGCACATGGAAACGTATATGCTATTCCACAACTTCCAAAGCACAAGCCTTGGGATTTGAAGAGATGGCAACTGTCGTATGCGAGAGATGTTTAAGAAGATTAAATAAGGATGTTTTGACTGAACATTTTATCGTAAGGAATGCCCCAACCCTATTTTTACTTACAAAATTTTGTAATTATTTCTTAGTGATTTTGGTGCTTCAACTGACTATTTTTTAAATTCATTTTTGTACAACTTTTAAAAATAAAATGTAGACTACTTAATAAACATTATGCCTTTCTTAATCTCATTGATGATGAACACATTTTAAAACATTTTTTTGACCCAAATTTTATTTTCAGGTATTAAAAGATATGGCCAAACTATTGTACTTAAGCAACGTAACTGACAAAATGCACTGTCTGTACAAACACAACATCGAAGCTCTCTTTCGGTCCCGGCCAATAAATGCCAGCGACAAGTCAAGTTTTTACGATCTTATATACTTTATGTACGGGACGTCGCGCGAGAGGCTTTTAGAATGCTGATGCCATCTCGGGCATCAGAAATCTAGGAGGCAAGCTGTGTAGCAAAGTGCCTAAGAAACTACCTGCATTGGCTATATTTATTGAAATATGAAACATGCATATGGTCCTACTCAAATACCCTGGAGTGTGTATGCCAAGATTCTACAGTGCAGTTAATTATTTATATACTTTGAAAAAACATGCTGAATAATATTAAACAATGACAGAATGAAACATAAGTTAATTGAGAGATGATGGTTGAGACATTTTCACCGGATATCGCTATGTACCAAAATCTACAGCGGTTTTTTCTTCGAGGTTTTCACTGTCTTTTAATGCCGTCGGAAACTTATCATTTAATGTCCTTGGCTTAGTCTGGGAGGCAGAATTTGTGTGGAACGAGGCGAAGACCATAACGGTTGCCAGTATTGAATAGCGGCAATATGTGACGACTTTGTGCTTCAACTAAGGACCTGCAGGAATAAGAATCTGTTTTTCTATTATGTACCTAACAACAAACATGATTTATTATTACCATGTTAGCCAAATCGTATTACATAAAATTTATGTGTAGGTAGCTGTACATATATTCCATCTGTACCTTTATTGTGTATGTAATAAATGCTAACAAGTGATGAATTTATGACTCCATTCAAATCAAAATATTTGTCTTGATTTATTTTATTGAATTGAAAGGATTCATAAATTATAAAATATATCTTTCGTACTATCTAGATGTAAATCTTTATTTAACTCTACATGATTATAATATTAATTTGCTTAAATAAACAGTTCGTGCATGAATATCTAGCGAATGCATAATTTAAATTATGTAATATGCTATATTTTGATAAATTTTGTAATTTAAATAATGTATGAATGAATGTAAAAGATTTCAATATTAATTACAGGTAAAATGTAATCAAATTAAATTTGAAATAAGTAAATCTAACTATATAATCTTTGTAATTTAAGGGTTAAGTTGATTACTTTATTCCAAATTCTATTACTGAAATTTCAGCAGCAGCTGCAAACTATTTATCTCATTTTTATCAATTTATCTGTTAACCTTACTTACTTCAATTGATTGAGAATAAAAATAAATACCCTTTATGACGGTATTAGCTTCAGTTTGTATGATTTAAATAATTTTATATTACCACTTCACGGTTTCATGTATGTACGAGTATATAGCTACTTTTTAAATATCTACTCATATGAATACAAAGTATATTCATATTTACGGCGTTCTCCAAGACAAGAATCCAAGGCATAAAGACGATTCATTTTCAGAGATCAGATGGTTGGTACTGTGTTCTCGAAGCGTAAACAATTTTGTCAGGAGCAAGTCAACCCACATATGCCACTAACATGAAACCAGGGATATAAAAAATAGGTATGAAAATGAGTGGAAAATTTGAATTTTCTCTGCTGAATAAATTACCTAGGCGGATGTAAAATAGGATCGTAAAGCCTGTGTTTTACTGTCCGAGCCGCGCCGGAATCTTGGGATGTCAGGAAGACGTGAGAGATCTTACGACGGGCTAATATATAAATAAAACTATAGAATAATCTCATGCGGAAATCAGTTCGTCCGATGGAAACCCAAAGTGGTTGGTTCTACGTCCACGTCGATGTTAAGATACAGCCATAACTGGTTTTATTGAGCCGCGAACGAGGCAGTTCCGCGCTCTTATTACGTGCATAAAAGCTTCTGGCCATCTTCCTATAGCGGCCCCGTCAGCGGAAAACTCAAACGAAAAAATAACCGAAATTACCAATTGGTTTTCTCGAGAAAAGTTTCGATAATTCAGCTGGAATAATGGCCACCGAGATCAATAAATATATAAATATTTAATGTCTTATCTGTCTTATTGTAAAGGAATCAATTGATACTTAAACGGTGTTATTATGGAAACGAGAAACAAGTATATGACATAAAATATTAACGAATAAACTAACTGTAATGCCTAAAATAAAAGACATGTTTGATCAATTCATTCCAGGAAATCTTTCCTGGTCAGAAATTAAGAGAAAAGTGTCAGGCATATACACTTAACTTACGAAAAACATCAGTATTCAATACTGATGTTTTTCAAGGCTACCTATATATGTTCTCAGTATACCCACAAAAATGTGGGTATACTGAGAACATAAAATTGGAAACGTTCAAATTGCAAAAATAATAATTCTAAATTTTGTACGAGCAAATTTTGTTTTTTTGTTATTCTAACCGTGGCAATTGCATGAGAAATGGTAGGATGATATTTAATTACTTTTATTTACAACATTGAAATTATGGAATTCCACCAAAAATTATCGATCTAAAAAATTTAACTACTTTAAAAGTTAAAAAAATATTTACAAATATGTATTAAGATACTCACATAGACACATCATGATGCTTCTGTACGGATACACCGAATATCTTTTGAGTTCGTCTGTTCTTAAAATATTCCTCTTCAAGTATATGTTTTTCCCGTATTCCAGGTATTCAACAACCAGATACTGTCCATCATCATGGCAATATTCGACATAATACTCATATCAGTTGACTGGTCATTTTTTCGTTACATTCTCAGTTACAATAAATAACCTTTTTCAAGTGAATAATATAATAATAATAAATATCAAATATATACATTGCATCTTGATAGAAGTATTATACAACCATGCTTTTTTTCACATTTGAATTTTCTCCAATACGTTGTTTTTTTTGTTTTTTTTTTCCTTCTGCACAATTTTTCTGCGTTACTTTTAGTACAGGATCATTATGATCAATACGTAGGAAAGCAATATTGGTGATATCTTCTATTTGGTCATCCCATACTATGGCACACGCCTTCTGACTCTCAACCTCTTTTCTGGCAACATGAGTAATGCGATAGTACCCTTTTTGTGCGAGATTTTTATATATGTATCATGCCCTTAGGAGACTGAAAGATTGGTGCACGTTGATTGAGAAGAATATAATAGATATTTGTATGTATTTAATAATTTAAATATAGTATGTCATAGCAAATTAAAGGTGGAGCATATTATATATATGAGGTGACAAGCCTACTAAGAGACATATATATATATATATTCGATATATCTATCGACATAAGATTTCGTTACCGATGCATCTACAACGCATAGATAAATGCACAAAACAATATTCTACATACTTGTAAACACACGCTAAATACCACACAAACTGTCAATTATAATTGTCAATCTTAATCTACGCCATTTTATCTTGCTTTTCACAACGTATCACAATTGAACCCACTTTCTTTATTATTATTTTAAGTACTATGTACTCGCAGTTTAAGTCTTCTTTTAAGCATTTTCACTCAAACAGATATTTTTCAGTACTAAACATTCAGCTAGCAAAAATGTTCTGAATATGATTGAAAACTGGTGATTTGTGTATTGTATTAATATTATTTTGATCACAAAACTTTCTTGAGTCCGCAGCGCGGCGATCGAAACTCAACCAGACACTTTTGTATCCGAAATTGAACTAAGTCCACGCGTTAGTTTTCCGAGTTTATTATGAGTTGCTAGGTTTAGTGGGCATCATTATGCCGGCAATATAAAGAAGTGAAACCGCATCTATTATGCGCTGTATGTGAAATTATGTAGGCTTGAGTTTACTGTGCCTGTTAGACCAGGGACTGGGGAGGGCCCCGACACCAAACAGAGAGCACACGCCGAGTTCTTAAAAATAATTTCCAATAATTTCAGATTGACCACTTGATCTCTACCAGCGGAACAATAGCCTAAACGCCGTTTATTGGATAACTTACTGTAAATTAACTACTGGATTTACAAAACACCTAACAAATAAATAATAAATCAAATTTATATCCTATTTTAAATGTTTTCTTGTAAATATTAACTCTTTGAAATATATATATTTTCTTTCAAATGAGTGATTTTCATAATTTTAATATTTTATATGCTAAATCAATAAAAAAAAACTGTGAAAAATACCGTTCCGTATTACTTGTAAAGATATTACTGTATTTTTTTTTCCAAAGAAAGAATAAAAATGATCTCAAGCGGAGAAGCGTGATGAATATGTTCGTTCATTATCACGTTTGGTGTTTTTATAAATAATTTTATTTCTCCATACTTATGTAATGAAGTCACTTCAAGGTATTATTCCATTTGGTTTTTTTTCTGCTTAATTATTATTATATCTGCTGCATTCACGAAGAATATACCTTATTGATGGGTAGCAGTTATATTTTCATAAAATTTATTTTAATTAATCTTACTTAAATAATCTTTTTCGGATTTATAATTCGTAATGTAAATCAGTATTTATAATGAATATAGTGGTAACATTGATACCAACCTCCGATGTGAGATGTTGCAGAACAAGGTTAACCAGGTATAAGCAGTATTCATATCATATTGATACCTTAATTACCATAAGCTTATGATGATTGCATTTACATGATATTTTTGTTCGTCTCTTTGACATATGGTCTCCCTACTATCGAACTCATATCGATTGGATTGAATCAGTCCAACATCGCTTCTTGTCAAGAGTTGCACGACTGATCGGCCTTGAGAGAAGTAGCTACTCCTATGAAGATATAGAGAGGCGACTTAATGTATCTACATTGGAGAGACGTAGAACAGTGACTGGTTTGCTGTTTATTTTTAAAATTATGAAATCGATGACTCGATATTATTGCAGGAAATTACGTTCAATGTTCCCTCCCGGTTCACTAGAGGCAGTAACCTGCTACATGTAAGAACATCCAAAACCAACTACGGCTTAAATTATCCTATGTTAAATGTGTAGACTGGTTAACTCCTCTAGTGACTTCGATTTTTTCGGTGTGGACCTTCCGGTATTTCGCAGATCCCTCTACTAATGTGCTAGATCTGTCTATTTACTCATGTTCATGTTTCGTCTAAATGTATTGTCTTAGCTATAATATTTATTCTGTTTTACCATTTTATTTATTGTATTCTCTACTTTAAAACCGTATGTATTGGCCTAGGCTGTTAATAAAATAAAATAAAAATAAAAAATAAAATAAAATTTAGATTCTTCCCATTGTAATTTGAGTGTGCGTATTCTTTCGGTAGCGCCCAATACTCAAGTTCTTCTTCAGATATCCTTGTTTCGGATTATATCTGTTAGTGATACTCCGAGTATGGGAATTATAAAAACAAACCTGTTTAAACTCGTGGTAGGCTTGCGGTCCCAGTTTTACAGCACTCAGTAAAACTGAAAGAGCGGGTTGGGTCGATTGTTGATTTTTTCATCGGCTGTGTGCCGAGGCAATTATCACCACGGAGCCGGCCAGGCTAGTATCGAGCTGCATACAACGAAATATACCTCTTCAAACCTTTTGCCGACCTGGGAAGTATGAATATTACTGAGGATGATATGTTACCCTGCCTCGTATCCATCATACTCGTACTATCAACTATGTGCCGGGAAAATTATTGCCACTGAGATGGCTAGGCTAGGACCAAAGTTTACCTCTTCAAACTTTCTTTTCGCTTGGTAATATGTAATCATAAAGAAAATTTTCACAATAAAACCAAGATCAAAAAACAAACAGTGAGTATTAAAATCTCATTTGATGAAGATTCCTCATCAATCATCCTATATTAATTGGCCAGACTAGAAACAACTGCATACAACGAGAATAATAGGAGTATTTTATCTCTTCAGAAATTCTGCTGACCTGGTAAATAAATAATCTTCAAGAGGCATATATCTGAGAATATACTTGTATTTGTTGATTATAACCAATGAGTTGGCCAGTCAAGGGCTTATAATCTTGATACTCATACATAATCCTAAGTATAAAAGATATAATTTATCTCTTCACATATTATGCCGACCTGGCAATTATGTTTATATAGTCAAGATAGGCAAGGTTCTATATTACATAGGTTTAGAGCTCAAACTGGTCAAAGCTCTAATACCTGCAAAGGATGGCTTGGCCAGTTATGAAGCAATAAACATTGCTCCATCGGCTTAAGCAATTTATTATTGCGCAGAACAGAACACAGCCCGGGGTAGTGAGCTCGTACTGAGAGAAATTAATTCTTCTTCTCCACAAATTCTGTGAATACTTCAAACGAATTATAATTTCCTGTTTTTGATATATTGCTTTCTGGCATACTTGTGCAAATAATCATAATACAGAATATGGCTGACAGATACTCAAGAAAATGAAGAATTGCTATGTATAATTTACTCTTCGGTAAAAACCTGGTAGTTTACTCGTGGAAAAGCTTAAATATTTATTTCTTAACCTTACGTTGAAAATTTTATTGATGAAGTGTGAATTGTATTTTTTTAAACTTAACCTTTTTAAAACTTTTTATATGTAATTTAATTATAAGTACAAATATTATAAATACTCACATTCTTCTTCGTAGTATCAATCCGGTGGATTGGTGTCCAAAAACAAAATCTTACATCTCGATCTCCACTCCTCTCGATCCTCTGAAATCCTCTTCAGGTCAGCATGAGAGCTACAACTCATGTCTTCGAACACTTGCTGCAAATACTCCCATCTAAGGCGCCGTCTATAGTTTCTACCCTCAACCATCCCTTCCACAATGTCGTGAAGAAGACCACCGTGGCGCATGATGCGACCGATCCATCGGGCTCGCGTCTCTGAGATGGTTCTTACTAGGTGCCTATCTTCCTTGATTATGCTGAAAACCTGATTGTTCGTGACATTATTATACGGAATTCATGAATTTTATTAAATCAAAATTGAAAGAAAGAGTTCATCTATGCTCCCAAAATTTTACGTAAATATATAATATGCACAGTTCCAATATAAATTCTAAAGGCAATGCATAGGGACATAAATATAATCGATTATGAGTTTCTTTATCGGTAAATATAATTGTTTATTGGTAAATATAATATTTAAGATGAGATTAAATAATAAGTATGACCCTGGAAGGCCTGGACTATTTGATATTAAGGAGCGACTCAACCCAATCCAGGACACGCAGTAAAAACAGAAATTCATCCATACAAGCACGATCTAAGTATAATTTTGCTTATTTCAGTGATCGAACAAAAGATATCTTGTGTTTATTGCTATTTTTTAATTTTCAATTTATTTTAAATATAATCATAAAATTGAACAATTAAAGGATCTGAGAATAATAATATGTAAGTTAAAAAAACAAAATAACAAGTGTGACTTACCCAAAAATAGAAACAACAAAGCTCATCTTTGAAGGTCGTTTATCAAGTAAAAATTCAAATGAGCCGACAATAGAATACGCAGGAGTAAAACTTTAGAAAAAAGCTTTGTTGCGACAACACTGCATTGTGAGGAAAAAAGTGAAAGCTCCCAAGTATTATTCAGGATGCTATTAACAAGGATACGGTCGAAAGAGTTAAACACACAAACATGCAAATACAGGGAATAGGATCCTTTGTTTCCTGTTTTGACTATGACCGGATCAATGGAAATATATTTACTGAAAGTCTTAGAAAAAAGTCGGCCGTTTTTTGGGTGGAATTCTTTTCAAACGGAAGCATTTGCATGCAAAGTATTTTGGTTTGTATATAAATCACGTGCTTGGTAAAAAATGTTTAAGTTATGAATGTTTTGAATATGTCCCAAGCGGCCTTAGAAAACATATTTTTAGATTTGGGATGCAGCATTTTAGAAGGAACTTAGAACTGCAATGCGTAAAATATAAATACAATTGTACACTTCCGTTATTTTTTTATTGTGCGAGTTGCTACGAATACTTTCATCATCATCAGCCTGTGTCCGTCCACTGTTGAACGTAGGCCTCCCGCATGAGTCTCCATCCTCTTCGATCCTCCGCCTTCCGCATCCAGGTCACTGCCGCTATTCTTCTTATGTCGTCAGTCCATCTTGCAGGGGGTCGGCCAATGCTTCGTTTGCCAGTTCTTGGGCGCCATTCCAATACTTTTCTTCCCCATCGACCATCGTCCCTTCGACAGATATGTCCTGCCCATTGCCACTTGAGTGTGCCTATTCGTTGGGTAGCATCCACTACTTGAGTTCTTCTGCGTATTTCCTCGTTTCGGATTCTATCTTTTAGCGACACTCCGAGCATGGATCTCTCCATAGCACGCTGGGTGACTTTTATTTTATGGGTAAGACTTGCTGTCAGATTCCACGTCTCTGCGCCATAAGTTAATACAGGGAGGACGCATTGGTTAAACGCCTTAGTTTTAAGGCATTGCGGAATTTTCGCTTTCGCACGAATACTTTATCTACAACGTATTAAAGGTGTTCTTTATTTACTATTTAAATAAACATTTAAAAATTAATTCAAATACAATATTATTTTTCATTCGATACATTCTTTTTTTCATAAAAACATTTATGTGAATATGTTTATTGATTTAACTGTGCATGATATTTATCAAGTGTATTTAAGAGTTTATATGTTTCTATATGTTAAAAATATGAATATCCGGATTCAATGAGGTGATGAAATGGCTAAAATGTTTAATTTTGTTTTAAATGTTTGTTAAGGTATTAAAACTTAAGTAATAAATTGAATTTTTGACGATTAGTTCTGTAAAATTCTTCATTAATTTACACCGGTATGTAGAAACACACCTTGACTTAAGATAACCAACTTAACACCCGTTTTCAGAGATGTTTCTGAAGATTTGAGGTGAGTTGGGGGCTGAGTTTTCCTCAATTTAATCATTCTGAATAGAAAGTGGCTATTATAGGTTGGTTACCTTAAGAAATGTCTCTGTATAAGGGTCTTTTTCCTGGATCTGGCAAACAAAGCATTGGCCGACCGAGAAGAATAGTGGGAGTGACATGGATGCGGAACGCGGAGGATCGAAGAGGACGGAGACTCATGCGGGATGCTTACGTTCAACAGTGGACGAATACAGGGTGATGATGATACGGGTGTTAAATTGGTTACCTTAAGCCAAGGAATTACTGTCAGCGTATCAGAAAGTTGGTATTGTGAACTTGGAAATAAGCAGCATTAGTGAATATCGATTGTATGATATGCAAAGGCTACCACGCGGTCCGCTGTACAATAGAACAAAGCTCTCCGATAATGATTTTTCCCGTTTGTTATTGCGACTGTGCTGGCGTGCCGCGGAATTGACTCAGGTTAGTTTTATAGAGCTCGGTCGTTGTTTTTGTTCGTTGCACTGTGCATCGTCCGCTGTAAAGTTTTACGATAGCAAGGCACGGAAGCGAGCTCGAGACCGCCTGGTGATGACGCCGAACAGCTGATTGGCTTTATTGCATTATGCTTGTCATTCCACCGGACGCGGTGCCGATCCATAATAGAATTGCATTTTCAACAACAACAAAAATGCACGTAATCACAAATGGGATGGTAAATCGTCATACTATACGTTTTGAAAAAGACAATACCGTAATGTTAAATACTAATGTGATCGATGTATTCTTTCAGTAAGTACATAGAATGTTGGAAGAGCTATGAAAATCAAAGCAAAAGTATTATATTATTTGTGCGTTCAAAATATAAAATAAATATCATTGTAATCTGAAAATAAAACAACTAATGCTTCTTCTCATTATTTGAGATACACTTAAAGAGGATTGAGTGGGGTTTTGTAAGATTGGTTAATTGTTTAATTTTATTTCCTGCATATATTCGTACATACTACTATATTTTTTTATTGTTTTGTACTATATTTCTTTTACGTTAATTCTTTATTTTTTTACATATGAGTGTGGTTAAAAACTTATCCTTGTTTCTGCCACTAACGATTCATTGCATTGGGAAGTTTGCTTTAAATACTATTAAGTTTATTTTATATTACTACACACGTATAAATTTTATCCCTATTTTGTATATTACTTTTGTAGGAGTCCAACGTTTCATCTTTTGTACATAACTTTACATCTGCATTATTTAAGTATTCTTGAAAAAAAAAATACATTAAAGTCATTAGAGCTTTTCGTAAATATAAATATTTTTTTCCATATCGTTATCTAGTCAAAGCACATGATCATCACAAATTGCCAATATAAATCTTTATCAGCCGCCATTACTTTTGCCTCGTCGTACAGCTGTCAGAGCGATGAATATTCGTAAGATGAAGAGGCTGTGTTTGCTCTCCTGCGGCATACGGAGAAAATATCCCAGCCAGGTTCACCTCCAAACTCGAACTGGCTGTAGTATACAAGGTTGCCAAGTCCGCTCTCTAATTTCATCATTTCTAACAAGGTAAACTTATAGGAATAAACAGGATAAAAAACGTGTTAGTACTGCTAAAAGTACCTGCATACTTACTGTTTATGTATCTCATAGAAGAAAATTTGTAATGATTTATTGTAAATAAATATTTTTAAAATAAAATACTTATTTAGTTACTTGAGAGACTTCGATGAATCAAATATTTTAAAAATAATGTGTGTGATAGTCAAATATAAATTTAGGTTTATTCGTATTGAGAACAATGCAGAAATTCACTTGCGTTCTATGTCCTGAACGGCACATAGGCTGCTCTATTGCGCATGCTTCTAAAGCACTCCCCCAGCCTCCTATTTCCTTGTTTCCCAGTGCTATAAGCTTCTCTCCCAGACTGTATTTCCATAGTGAGGTACCCAGCAGCCTCCCTCTATTGATCGCCGGAAGCCGCTAGCTCTCCCGGAAATACCGACCCAGGGTTTCATCTCACTTATGCAAGACTATTACAATTAGAAATACTCAAAATTAAACAGACAAGTATATGTATAATATTTATTTAATGCAACATTTACAGCATTTGTGCCAAATAAAATTTACTTTTCAGTGAGTTTTTCAGTTTGTGTGAATAAAATGTTTTTTTCTTCTTTGATATCTGTTTGTTAGGTCTTACAAGCATAAAAGTCACATGATAAATAACTGAAAAAGCATGCTCAAAATAATCTTGTCAGAGTAAAATTTTAAAATCAAAATTAGTTAGTTATAAGCCGTAGGCTCTCATTTTTAATCGGTTACTCTACTTATATAATTGTTAATATATAATGATTAGTTTGAGACTGATTCAACACCTTTAAAAATGCTTGACTGTTAATCAAAATTTACAGAACACAAAATTCGTACCGTAAGCACCACCCACTCACTAATGTTAAGTCCCAGTAAAGAATTACGGAGCATGAATGCCCAGCTTTACTATAATGAGGTTGGCGGATCAAGGCTTACCAAACAGTGCTTAACCATCTGTAAAAACGGAACACTTCATCGATTCTGCTGTGAGGATTATCAATCAATATCTATCAATATTTTTAAAGATGTGGAATTGAATCTTTATGCAAGGGAAATTCCATCCACAATTATTAATTACTTTATAGGTTTGTTTTTTTACTCTTTTTTGACGCAGTATTGCAAGAAGCGTTTTCACAGTGCAATGCAATCCTGTTTTGTGAAAGTTCTAAAAGCCTATTTCCAATGAAAGAAAAATATACAGCGGCAGGTAAATTTACTGCCGAGGAAGAAACGGTGAAGCCTATGAATTATTAGCCAATTACCTGAGCCATAATTGGATCGGGAACTATTATCTCTTTTACGAGATCGATTTATTTCACTCTGTAACGACTCTAGCGAATGAAGCTCATTTCTAATTTATAATCAAATACGCAATTAAACGAAGCAGTTCAGGAAATAATTAAAGGGACGGTTTGTTTTATTTGTTTATCTTATTATTTTTGCTGTCACTTAGATTGACAGATGTCTAAATTTATAATGGATTACAAGCGTTACCAGAGATGGTTGAAAGGACGGCATTTCTTCTTCGTAGTAGTATCAATCGAGTGGATTGTTTTGCAGCAACAAAATATTGCATTTCAATCCCCACTCCTCTCGATTCCCTGAAGTCATTTTCAGCTCAGCATTAGTGCTACAACTCATGTTCTCGAACATTTGCTGTAAATACTCGAGTCTAGAGCACCCTCTACACTTTCTACCCTTAACCATCCCTTCTACAATGTCGTGAAGAAGACCATCGTGGCGCATAATGTGACAGATCCATCGGACGGCATTTCATTGAATATTTTATATTTTTATTGAAAACTAGCTCAACCGGTGAACTTCATACCACCTGAAAATCAATTTATGTGGTGTTAACTAATTTAAACTCAAGTAAATTCAGTTTTGTATTACGGTCAAATGAATACTGAAAATTATTTTATATGATCATGTATGGAATTTTGTGCAAAATAACTATGCAAGCAACGTTATTTGCTGGAACTAACACAATCTAAAAACAGTTATTTACAAAATGTATAAAAAATACTTCATGTTTTTTTTCATGAATTTTTTCGACGCTTTTATAGTAACAAATCAAAGATCATTGAAATCGCTTATAAGAGCTTACAGCACGGTTGTCGTTTCTCTAGTGAAGTAAAGCATCATTGATCGAGTATGAAAACATGGACGGTTTACTGCTTCTTGTTCACCGCTTTGGTTAGGTTAAGCCGTCACTAAGAGTCTCCCTTCTTGGCCTCTCTTCTTGCGACGCATGTCCATGTGATCCAGGCATGCAACAGACGGTGAGACACTCTCTCGTGGAGTGCATCATCCATAAGAAAAAGAGACGCATTATGTGTTGTCGCCTGGGAGTCTCTACCATTTCTTGGGAGGATTTTCCTGAATTGCTATTTAGTTCTGACGGTTCCTTGCTGTTAAACTTCATCAGGAAAATCGTCGGGGCTACACGAGCGGTTAACGAGGCTGACATGGAATAGTCATAGAACATGCAGGATACAACACGCAACTATATATATTTTTCCACATTTTTTTTGAGTGAAAAAAAATAATATTAAAAATAAAAAAAACTAAGATTCTCCCAAATAATCCAGAGCTTGGGATGATTATTATTCGATGATCTCAAAGATGCTGAAAAATTAATAATCGGATACTACAGGGGAAATTTAAAATTACTTAACCTAACCATTTATGAAATATATTTATTTAACTATAACCAAACATTTTCGTTATATAATTTTGTCTTTTATCTATACAGGTATGTCGACAAAAATAGGTTTTAAATACAATCAATTTTGTAAAATCTAAGATCACTATAAATACGTACTACATTATCGTTTTTCGGTATATAATTATAATATGAAAATGTTAATAACAATATTAAGAAAGTAGGATAAATATTGTTACTTATTTTTTATTGTTTCCATGGGAAAGTTATCTCGTTCAATGCAATTAAAAAATAATTAAAAATGCTCACTTTTGTGAAATCAAATCATTATTAGTTTAAACAGATTAATGATTTTTTAAATTACAAAAAAAATAACCGTCTTAACAGCGATGCATAAAAATAGTATTATTCATTAAAATGTAAGTGTTCATTTCTCTAATGGTGTTTAAAAATAAATTGATATATTTATAAGGTGAGAATCTTAAAGTAAAAACTTTTGAATGAATAAATAAACGATGTTACGAGTATTGTTATAGTAAAAATAATAATACGGAATAGTATAATTTTATTAACAGATTAATACTTAATAAAGTTTTACTAAAATTTAAATTGAAATGTCACTGTGTGATTTTTTAATACGGAAATCATGTATGCTCATGCTGTATCACTAAGTATTTCATCTTATTGTCATATATATTACATCAAATATTGTACTGGCAAAACCAGTATCAATCTATTCTTATTTCGAACTGTTATAATGGAATTATTCTGGTGATCCAGCTTGGACTTAATACTCTAATTTATGTACGTGATTGTATGAAGTATTAGTTTGATAAGAAAATAAGAAATTACTTTAATATCTTCGGGTTAAAGAATGCTAGCAGAACTTGCTTGATTAGCCCGCCGAGGAATGCCCGGCTAATTGCTCAGCCGCGTTATTTTTCTTCGCCCGGAGCGCACGTGTTAAGGTTTGCAAGACTGAGAAAATTATGCGACTGCGAATACCTACAAGT
This sequence comes from Glossosoma conforme, assembly GCA_022606575.1. Classification (NCBI taxonomy): domain Eukaryota; kingdom Metazoa; phylum Arthropoda; class Insecta; order Trichoptera; family Glossosomatidae; genus Glossosoma; species Glossosoma conforme. The sequence goes on from JAGTXR010000015.1 coordinate 61,653, forward strand.
TTTTTACGGAGTTAAAGACCGTCTCTATGTACTCTTTTCGCACCGTAAGTCAGGTTTCAGGAAAGAGCAGGATGGAGATGTGCGAGAGAGCTTCGTCCCGCAATCGAGACACAAATAGGTATATATGTGCAGCTCTGCAGTGTAGGCGATATATTTTATTGGGTAATATAATATTTTGTATAATTAATAAATTAATAACATGAACGGCAAATTGTATTAAGAAAATCAAGCATATGAAAATAAAATGTTTTTTTAGTGATGTACTAGAGAGTCGGGCTTATCACTGGATACTATGAAACATATTAACATCTTCCTCTCTTAAAAAGGTGTTACACCGTCGCGTGGTGGCCGGATTAGGAGAAGATTAATAATACACAGACTTTTTCTGAAGCACATTGACATATATATTTCGATGTATATAAATATAATCGTGTCGGAAACAACAGGGTCAGATCCTGTCTGCCCAGAAGTGGGCGACGTCGATGGCGTTAATTCTGGCCATCATCAGGTCTTCCTGGGTGCAGCTATTCGGGCACAGCGCACACTCCAGAAGGAGTGACAGGGTCTGCTCCACGCCGCAGTGTCCTCGTCGTGCATACTCCGGCCCGGTTAAGGGACTTCCATATATTCCACCCTTGGTCATGTCCAGGGGCTAGGTCCTCTTTCGGGGCAATCCAAGTATTCCCCTCAGTTGCGCTTCTACACATGTTCAGCCGCAGGGTGGCCTCAGGTATCACCAGTTCCATTATCGACTGTAGGAAACTTCTTCTTGATTTGAGCCGTGTGGTTATCTTTTGGTACCCAAACATAGGGTGGAGTGCGTCGTGGGTTGTTTTGGTGAGCACCTTCTTGGTAGTAACTAAGTATATTTCGATAAAATTTGCATACTTATGGCCCAGACCTAGTCACAGCATTCAACAGACCGGGCCAACAGCAATACGATCTTATTCACAGTCGATACACGACTGAGCGCGCTCGTGATGGGCTGTCGCCCAGCGCCACAAGCGGGACCTATATTACTAACGTCACACCCGTGACCGGACTTGTCCAATGTGCCAATATGGTGACACATACATGTGCGACAAGCGAACAGAAATAAGAGACGAAATATTATACATCGAGGTTTTTGGTACCGGTCAGCAAGGGCTATATCATGCTGATGTCAATATGATTAACAATCACTTTAATATGGTTCGGATATTGCAGATGTCTTAGTTTCATATTTTCAAGATATATATCTCTAGAATATATTCGTAAAAATTGCAATAATAAAGGTATGTGAGTGGCCACGGTTTTTGCCTAACCTTATGTCAACTCTGCCTACTAGGAGCTGATTCGAGGGCTTATTGTGTATAGTTTCAGGACGACAAAAGCCTGAAAGTGTGAATAAAAATCTGCTTTATTATATGTTATACCGCGAATAACTGTAAGATAGAAAGTTGCCTTGTCTGCTGCTCCTTAACCTCATTCATCCTCACTTTACATTGTACCATCAGTATTTATAAAAATCAATATTTTCAAATCCTATTAAGCAGCTGAATTTGATTTAAGTGAGATGCCATGATTGATCCGTAAAGAAGAATAGGGATACTTGGATGCCGTTAGAGGTATACTTTGGATGCCGCAGGGTTGCATAAACACTACAGTTGATTTTTCTTCAAGCTCCCGGGCTTGCACCGTACTGGAAAACAACTTTACATGTAATGAACTTGGCAGAGCTACAGCATGCAGAGTTGACATGAGATGAGGCGAATACCATGGCGAGGACTATGACATTAATTTTTGCGGCATTTCATGACAAATATATTTTATAGATAGAGCTGACATGCACACCAGTCCCAAGTCCGTTTAAAATAATCAAACAAAAGACGAGAGACGTAACAAGTCAATGTATTTTTAAAATGTATTGATGGAAGATTCAAATTTCTAACAAAATTCGAATTTCGTTTTTCAAGTATCTTTGTTTTTTGTCGTATTTAATTGCTTCCTAACGTTTGTTCTTCGGATTTTCTGGCAGAGTTTCGTCAACCATCCCTTAACAATGACAGCTCTTCTTGCCTATGGAATATCGTCGCGAGCATTTCACTAACAAGTGTTGTAGTTTTAATTTTATTCCTGTATTCTTTTTCATTTTAAAATTTAAATTAGTTACCTCTAGTTCCTTAAGAGTTGCCTCTTTCATACTTAGACATGTTATCAGTAGTTTTTCGTCTCATTTCATTGTACAGAACGTGTTGCTGATATTATGTGTGTCTGAAAAAAGGAAATGTGACTGGCGTCGTCACTGGACGCCGTTCCCGGCCGTGATTGAAGCCCCGATTGCGCAAGTCTACCCCGCTCGCCGCTCCGCTGCCCGCCCCGCGACAAGCAGACCTCTAACAGTCCGTCAGTCGACAGTCATCACGCGTCGGCGTAACAATCCCCAGTGAGGAAACACCGTCACAGACCCCAACACACTGTTCACCACGACAACAACACAAAAGACACAACGGTTCATGAACAAAAGTGAAAAGACTCCAACTGTCAAGTGCCTGAAAAAGACTCTGTGAAGAACAATGATCACCTGAAAGAAAAATTGTTTCTTGAAGAGCTTTCTTCAGACAACCGGCGCCTGTCAAGTTAAGGGTGAGTGACTTATGAATTAAATTATCATATACTCATGAAAACATGGCTCATTCCTTGAGTATTGAATTAAACTAAAAACAAAAAAATTCATTTAAGAAAAATGTTTCACATGCTTGCCCCAAAAAGCTTGCACCTAATTTCAGTGAAGTATTTTTATATTTACGTATTTAAGAATTATTATAAATATAATTTATCCATTGAAAAATTCAGAGATTATGTTATATATTTTTGAGCACTTCAAATATACACTTCTTTGTGTATTTGCTAAAATAAAAGTAAAATAAAATATTAACAAAATCTGTGTTATATTTAAAAAAAACAACTGGTTCATTTAATCCTTCCAATTTTTGGCTTTTCAGGATCAGCCTTTATTGGCAGTTTTCTGAATTATTTTGTCATATAAATTGAATATTATGATTTTAGACCACGTTGCCTGCTATTTTTTATGTTCTCTTTTAAGCGTTTCTAGTAACGTATATGCATTGTGGCGCAAATTTATTATCTCCATTTCTTCGATATTTTCACGTGAAAGTAGTGAGCCTTTTAAATACGAGATTAAATTTATATATATTTATTTATTGAAAATAATTTGGATAAGAATTCTGGTGTAAGTCGTTCAGTCGGGCAAATTTCTTGTCTGAGCTTCGTGTTTTGGATCTTACCAATATTAATATATATATATATAATAACTATCTAAATTGATGCATTACTGCAATCATACTGATCATATTTTTGTCGTGTGGGACAGTGTGTAGAAAATACGCTTATTTTAATATATCAGTTGTTTTGGATGGTCTTTCTTTGATATTATTCGACAAGTTGCCATGACGACGGTTGTTATTGATGCGTATACGTTTGTCGGTGCATTGACAGGTTTTGTACAAAACATCTTTTCATATCGAAAATCGATTTGGTATATTTGCACATTATTTTTATGTGAAACATCCAAAAAGATCGTCATAAGTATCTAATTTATAGATTGTGTTACGGCTCTGTATTAATAAAACAAATATGGGTGTCTCATACTTTAAGCAGAAGACAAATTATTTTTATCTATTTTTTTGAAATACAATGTCATCGGAATTAGCATAGTGATTATACACTTATCTTTAAAACTACGATACCTATTTTTTCTGCATAATTTGCTCAGATACCCTAGTTAGTTAGTTGATATTATATCACGCCTATTGGTTACCTCACCCATTAAGTTCTTAAGTAGAACGAAAAATGTTTCATATATTTGATAAGATAATTGTACGATTAAAAAAACATAAAATATTATTTCTTTACTTTTAAATTCAGTCACTTTTTTAAATATACGACTATTTTTGTGAACAAAAATTCATAGTAAGTATCTTCTTAAGTTTTCACAGCCATATTTGATATTGTGGCTTTTGGGTTTAGCCGTGTGTGGCGAACTTCCTTCAACCAATAAAAAAATATATAATCTGAATAAACCAACTGAAAACTAAAAAAATATCAATCATGAAGAAGACCCCTGCAATGGCGGTCGAAATATTGGTTGAAAAAGTTCGCCAAACTCGGCTAAACCCAAAAGCCACAATATCATAGTAAGTATGTTTTTTAAAACACGTAAATATTTTTTACTTCATTTTAAGTTGTATGGTTTTTATATTGATGGTTTACTAAATATATACTGTTTATATTGTACTGATCATTTATCATCGACATAACGATTATGTCCATACACCGCGTTTGTCTATTATGCCTATCGCTTATTTGATAAGTTAGTGCCTAATATTTATTTGATCAGTTAGTGCCTAATATTTATTTGATCAGTTAGTGCCTATTGCATCGACGGCGGTGTCTTTTAAACGCTCTTCTATTGACACTCAAACAACCCGACAAACAGACAGTGTTGATTGAATGAATTTTGAGGATTTTCTCGTAATTGGTGTGTGTCTTTCAAAATAATATTTACTAGTCTTATTAACATATCTATGAATCCTTTTTAAAGAAAATAACAACTTCTATTATATCAGATATCTTTTTTTGTCGATTAGGTGCTATAATAAATGGATGATCAGTAGCATCATCCTATTTATTTATATCAAATGCCACTAAAGAAGAGACCCACTTACTTTTTTTTTCTTGGCTTATCTTTTGTTTAAGACTACATTTTAGCGCCTTTTATTATACAAAAGTTATTTTATTATTCTCATCCGAGTGGCTAGACTATATCATATTAATAAACATCGAACCCAGTTATCTAATATGTATGTAATGTATAGATACCTTCTTCACATGAGTACATTAAAAACGTTTTTATTTAAATATGTACCTTGTATAAAGCATATATATTGATTTATTGAAATAAAACTAATTTTTATAATATTTTTTCAGTAGCGAAGAATAATAAAACGGAGAAAACTTATTCGTTGAATTTTATGCATGATTATTCATTTACTAAACAGTTATAAAGGTACAAAACCTCTACTCTCTTTTATGTTGCGATCACTCAGTTTGTTGTTAGTTTGCAATTGAAAAATTTGGTCGCCTGGTTACCATTGAATGAATGCCTGGAAGACTTACATTTAAGATGCTTAATGCACATTGCTTTGAAGGACAGTAAAGTTTTTTTTTATCTCGACAATGCTTGCTACTTTACGTATAGGTGTAAGAGCAAGAAATGTTTAAGTTATGTGCTTGTAGACTTCTTAATGTAGCCTCTACCTCTCAATTATCTGATTTTCACATCCATATTTCTGTTATAGTAATTAATAAAGCAAAAATTGGCCAATATCTTATTTGAAGGTTCTTAAACACTACTTTCCAACTCCTTTTTTCATTAACAACCATCATCTATTTGGCTAATATCCCCATTTCCATTAGACAGTGCTGAAGCTTCGGTAACTTTTACTTACTTCTAGAGTTCATATTTGGATATGTTCATTTTAAATTATACCTTTCAAACGCAATCCGACTCCATATACACCTCTCTTTAGTATTTTTAACAATTTTCTTACATTTTATTTCAAAACATTACAGTTATTATTAAAACCGTTCCTCGCTGTCGTATCATTTGATGTTAAGGAATGTAATTACAAAAGTTGTCGGTCTGTAACATGCGCGATTACTACTAGCATATCTACCGTTATACGTGAGATTGTAATTACTCATTGCCTTGATATTAAACTGCATTTCAGAAGTAATTAATAATCATACCTGAGTGGGTTTTTTTTCTAATTAATCTTACCGCTGGTAAATAAGGTAGGAAAACCTGTCAGCTGGCATATGGTCGAGGCTTTATATAAAATCATCATCAACACAATTTAAATTATAAAACGATACATTTCAAGTCAATTAAGCAAACGGAAATAAATACATTCTATGTACGCAAATTAAGAATTGTTTTTTCAACAATCATATTGTAATATATCTCTTTCAATTGCATTGTCTTTTCATCATCATTGAAACAAAATTCTTCTTAGTCAATTTTCTACTCAAATAAACAATAAAAACAATATATATCAATGACACGAATAAAACAAGAGATAAAATTGTACAGGATATAAATGAATATTATAGAAATTTATTTTAATTTATTTTTCCTTTTACACGTAATATTCAAATAAAATGACAATATTATAATAAAATGTCCTGTGTTTCAGTTTTTAGATAATTGAAAGTAAGAAGAAAGAAAACATAGAAGATTAAATTAGTAAAGTTATTCTGTGAACACCACCTATCCATAACTTCATAGGTTTTCACGGCCAGATTTGATATTGTAGTTTTTTGGCTTAGCCGTGTGTGGCGAATTTATTCTATCTGATATTTCAACCGCGATTGCAGGGGTTGAAGACTTAAAAAGTCATCAACCCTGAAGAAGACCCCTGCAATGGCGGTCGAAATATCGGATAGAAGATATTCGCCACATACGGCTAAGCCCAAAAGCCACAATATCATCACCTATCCACAGTCATCCCGTGATAATATACATTGCTAGAAACTGTGGTTCTTAACGCCATTCTATTTTTTTTTATCTGTAGCATTGACATATTTTCATCTATCTTTTTTGAAAACGATTTTCCTTTTACCAACACCAAATTTGACACACGATGATTTTTTAGTGACACTTATTCCACATCAGCGTCTATAAGTACCTATTTCTTTCTACGTGCTTAAATATATATGATATCAAAGATTGCAACACATCCGATAAAAGCGGTTTCATAATAAATATATGCTTTTATTAAGACTGAATTAAGAACATCCCGGACAGATGTAGGGTAAATATTTGTTTTATTAATCATAACTCGTTGGCATAACCTGTAATTATACTAAATGTTAATTACCTAATTTATTATGAGTAGCGTTCGTTATCATTTGGTCATATTTCTGTTTGTCCGGCGGTTCTCAAAGCTCTCCAAACGAGCGGCGCGCGTAATTTTGACAAATGTGCTAATGAATCGGTTAGCGGGGTCGTTACTTTTAATTGCGGTCATAAAATATTTTATTATGGGTGGCCAACTTCACGCCGGTGCATGGGAGCTTTGTTTGCGAGCAAACACAAAACGTCAAATTTTTAAGTCATAAGAAACACAACTCAAATCGTAATAATTATTGAGAAACACACTAGACTGAACTGTATATTTTTGTGCGTATCTTTTTCTTACATATCATCTCTCTAGCTAGAGCAGTGCCACTTTTAGGGGGTGGTGAATGGGTCAGTGCCCTATGGCGTCGAATGAGTTAGGGGAGCCAAGGGCAACAAATATTTCTTATATATTTTATAATGTGAACATTATGAGGTGCTACAAAAAAAATGCCTCACAGCGCCGCAAGTTCTAAAACCAGTACTGAGCTAGAGCATAGGGTCGCCATAAATAACCGCCATATAACTTAGATGGCTACCATTACCCTTGTTTCATTCCAAGTCTTCTTTACATTTGAAGCCGCGCCGAGTACATACGATGCATAATTTTCATACATAACTTCTCTAGAATCAGTCATCGTAATACTGTAGTTCTATATCTGAGTTTTATTTTGAAACCAGATCAGATTATGACAACGTTCTAAGGCCTTGAATATTTGATTCAATAGTGCAATTTAATGTTTCCAGGATGTCACTCATCCAAATACAACCTGCAGCGAATGTTGCTTAACCCTGGATATCAAAAGTGAACAGTTTATAAATATAGACTTGCGGCTACAATAATTTTATATTATCTAAATTAAAAATTTCAAAAACATTCTAAAAAGTTAAATATTCTTCTATCATACTCTTGTCTTACACTGTCAGTTTCCGCTGCATTCAACTTGATTGCTTAAGGATTAAGGGCTGCCAGGCGGTAGAAAATTAAATATAAAACTTTACGTTATATTTATAAAAAAAGACAGTTCGAGATGAAAAACTGTATAAACTTATTTTTTTTGCGTCTTTAAAACAGCTTCTGGAGCAAGTCTCATAGAAATAATTATCAAGGAAGAACAAAAAGGCGACTTTACGATGAAGTTAAATAAAATAAATTACCTTTAATTGGTTTTAATTTTTCGCACAAAGAAAAAGATTTAATCAGATTTCAAGACTGTAATTAAATGAGTGCTTATAAAATATTTCTCAGACTAGCAAATAAGAGATGAAGGTTTTATAATTAGAGCACGTTAGGTATTACGTGCCGACACTATATACTACCACCTAATTACTGTGTATAACATAAATACATATACTCGAATATGTTATATGTGTACAAAACGATCAAATAACCTTCACAAATGACCTCGAAATACCTCTGCAATACAATTTTGTACATTTCTACCCTGATACTTGTCCCGATAATTCCTCAAACGTACATTCTGTGTACCATTTCAAAATAAATACATTATGGTGTTAAATTTGTGAGGATTAAAGAAATGATAGAGCGCAAGCCACAGTTTTTAATCCTACAATTGGTTAACAGACGAAGGCGTACTGATTGGTTCATGTTCGCCGAATGGCGCAAGAGAACAGTAACATACTATATGCTGATTTTTCTTCAGCCCTGTCTAAGCTCTCCATCCTCAAAGCTCATCTGGAACTAAGCGTACATTATATGTACAATTCCAGGCTGCCACATTGAAGCTCCGGGAAGTAAAAATAAATTATAGTGAATAACTTTAATTATGGAGTAAATTCAGGATCACCAAACGGTCCTATTAGGAAGCGAAAATGAGAAAGAAAAATGCTTTCCATTAAAATAGAAAAATCCATAATAGATTAAATATGAACGATAGTTTTCAAATATTTAAGCCTCTGGTTAGTCTAAATATTTATTATAATTTGTACGATAGAAACCTTGACTTGTAAGCCTGTTTTCATACGACAGTAAGTAATTATTATACAAAATACCTTTTTGTACTAATTTTACTGCAACATAAAAAATATGCCACTCTCTTGAAAAGTCATAAGAGATCGTTGTTGCCACTATGCTCAGAAACAAAACAATCAACTAACTAGGTGAGTAACTATGATATATTGCGAGCATTTCATTGAATCATTGTATTAAGTTTTCATGTTAAATTGATTAAGTAAACGGTAGTTAGTGGTTTGGTTAGGTGCAATATAAAACGAACTGAGTTGTCCATCACTTTAGTGTGCCGTTAAACTGCTTCTATTGGGAGTTTTGTTTAACATTTTATTGTTATTGGCCATAAATTTTACAATGACCCAGCAAACAGCTGATCGCTTGAACTTGATAGAAAACAACATCTATTGACTTGTCGCAGGCACACTGCTTCTTCGGATTCGTGGCTTTTGAGTTTAGCCGTGCATAGTGTTATTATCTGTCCAATATATTCAAAATCGTTCAGGGATAAGCAGTTATTCAAAAAATATGTGACCTTAAAACTATATTCAATCAACTGCGACACAGTTCGTTTAAACGAAATAGTTCAGGACTCAAGACAACTGCTTTGTATTTAAGCCCTCGGGCTATGGTAATGGAAGGCCGTCGAGAACTATACATAGTACCTATGTAGCTAGCGAAGCTTCAAATGCAGAGATGACTTGAAACGAGGTAACAATAATAGTGCTTTACAGAACTGTATGCTGGAAGTTTGTAATAACAAAGATGCTGCAATGTTAAGATTTCTACGTTTCCTCCAGAATTTCCTTCTTGCTCTGTTTCATCGCACAATATCGAGGTTCACCTTTTTCTTTCATTGCGGATTCGATTCCTAAGTATTCTTCATGAAAATTTTCATTTCGGATGTCCTAAATAGGTGCTTTGTTCTGATTATGGCAATTTTTGTTTCTACATACACCGGGTCATGAGTGGTATGACACATGCTTTGTATATAAATAACATAATAAATCAAACAAATATTTGGTAAAAAGAAAGTACTAAAAATATCATTAATCAAAATTCTTATTCCAAATATCATTTTCATTTATCAAATTGGAAAATATATATTTTTTCTGCTGAGTAGGCCAATATTAAATTTTATTATTGCACAACACCGGGCACGTAATTACGTTTTTATTGGAAACGTAAAAACTTATTATATTGATAATGTAAATACGTTTTGTTGAAATCAAAAAGCAGGTAAACGCGTTAATTAATTTACTGACCGAATTAATTTGATTTTATGATGAACAATTTTATTGGTATAATTGCTTTATTACGAAATTAATTTAAAAGCGCTGGGATTATTTATGATTTATTAACGCTCTCAATGAAATCGGTACGATTTTTAGTATCTCCTCAGCGGTAAGCAATACTACGAGTACACTTTTATTACTCAAATAATATTAGCGTTTTTTTGCAATATTATTTATTGATTTTCATACTTCCGGTGCTATATGTAGTCAATATAAGGCAATCATTCATCGCCGACAGGTTTCGTTTACCGATGAAAATACCTGTCACAAATGTAAATAATAAATTTATTTTTAAATGAATTTGTTTTTATATTTTTAAATCTCACTTTCGTGTACAAATCTTACACTTTAATTCAGATAAGATGTTATTAAAGTACGACTAAACAGTAAAAGGGTCAGTCTCACATCTTTGCCGGTGGGTATAGCTCAATGCGTTTGCTTTTCAAGCCGAAAGTGTGGATTTAATCCCCGACAGAAATTAAAAAAAAAAAACGAATTCTGAGCTCTAATATACCCCGGTTGGTGTGAATTTGATCCTTCACCCGTAAAATGCCTGTCATACCCTATTTATTAAAAAAATTGGTAGATAAAGTTGTCATGTGAAGACGACCATCCATTCATAGTAAATTCCTGTAATAATAAGGATGATGCATGAATCTCGGGCTGTAGTCTATGACGCTGGCGGATCAACACTACATGCAGCGCTCAGCCATATGCACTATGGTAAGCGTCACAGAATTCCACAAATGAGACTTCAGAATTACTATCACCATCTGTCGGTATTCTCCTGTATGTGTTTTCATATAAAAAAGTAGATATTGGAATAATTTAAATATTTCTGAAAATATACATGAAACTTTTGATTTGAAAAAATATTTTTTTATTTAAATCTTTGTCGAAAATTGAACACGTGATCCATTATAGAATCGCGTCTTAAGCTCGACAGTGATTTAATTTTGCCTCGCAACAACAAGCTGCGTTCAGAAACCTTTGACGTTGGTTTTGCACTAGCTTATCCATATTAACCAACATGAAGTGTTCACTTCGAGAGTTAAATATCTAAAATAGAAATGGTAAACAGTTCTTCCATTAGCTGGAAGAGAGGCCAATATTTATCTTAGATGTGTGGAATACTAACTGGTTATTGTACAAACGAAGGGCACAGGGAGCATGAAGGACCATCCATACATTTCATCAATAAACTTTAAGCACCGTCTTTATATGATCATCTTATAGTTCCAATATAACATGGCAGTTATTTGTGGTGACTGTATGTTTCATGTAAAAATCGGATGAGAAAGTAAAACGTTTGGGGTAGAAACAAATAATAATTTCAAAACCATGTTTTTTTTTAGTTATATCATTGTTAAGCTTTGAAAAGCTGCTCTTCAGGCATCTGTGTTTCCTCAATCAAACAATGTGTATATCTTCAAGAAAAAATATTCTTATACAAATAGCAAACGTTTTGCATACAATTGAATATTTTTGATTGACTTTTTATTCCGTGCCGCAAAATAAAATCGCATAAATTAATATTGATCGGTATGAATTTTGAAAAAAAAACATAATAGGATGCCAAATCATAATAAATATTAATTATTTTGTGAATCTTCATCTTCAGAAGCTTATTTTTAAAACGTAAAATTACACAATATAAGTCTAAGATAAATAAAAAAACAATGTTTGTTTTGTAATTTTCCCTGTTGTTTTCTTATATCTTTCAAGTGCATTTGAAGGTGTCGTGCATCAGAGACTACAAACAGAAACGGCATAAACCAGTTTCAGCGATGTAATATGACTATGCTCATGTATCACGCGGTATATATGTATTCACTATATGGGTAGATATATTCGTTACATAACCTGATGAATTATTAAAGCTTTGTAAGACACTTAAATAAGAAAAATAAGCGTTTAAGAAACGGACAGTAATATTTTCATAATAAGACTTCTACTACAAAAATCATTAGTAAAGCAGGAAAACATAATGCAGTGGCGTCTTTTATGTTGTACTATTGTTAATTTGTAATTTTTAGGATCGTTGACTACTAAACATATTTGGTGGCGTTTGAGTATGAAAAACTACCAAAAACTAATATATGTATCGTACGACTATAGGTAATTGTAAACTTTACAATTAATGTTTGTATAAATTAAATGCATATTTGTAAAATTTGGCGTTCAACGTATTGCACAGCTCTGTTTCTTAATTCCCGGTGGAAACTATTATATATATACTTGGTGGAGCTCCGGGAGGTAGAGTTGATATTAGATGAGGTTAGAACCATGGCGATTGACAGCGCCTAATGGTGGTAGTTTGTCACGTTGATATGTCATATAAGTATAAAAGATAAGTCATGACCATATTGTATGTACTTACTTACCTACTGTATTAGAATAAATAAATGCATTTAATTGATTCAGTATTTTTATACTGAGTATATTTAATTAATAATTGTTATTCAGAGTAAATGAGATTGTTGGAAGCAATTAATTTCAATTTATTTTCATTGGAATAAATATATTTCATTTAATATTTTAACTTTTAAAAATGATTTCTTATATTTTTCTTCTATGTGATGGCTATCAATAAATCAAATAAGGAATATTAACGTTAATCATAGCGGAATTTAAGTCGTTAAATTCATCACAGTTCCGTGGCTAAGTGTTTGAGAAAACGAGTTCTCTTCACAAGAAGCGTGATTCAGATCATACGCAAGAGGCGAACCAAGCAAGCGTCAGGCGAACGAAAATTGTATACAATGGTATGGTACTTCATGTTTATATATATAAGGAATGAGTATATTTTTATTCACATTTTCTTCAACATAATAAAGGAGATTAAGTAACAAAAATAATATATTTAATGTTTTACATTGTTACATAAGTGGTCTCTAGGTGGAAGATTAGGTCACCACAAATTAGCGTCTCGTACAAAATTGCTTTTCTCTAATAATTCATTATTTTCTTTCTCATACAATTTCAATCTCTACATCAAGCAGCTAAATGAAATCGTGAACCTTTTTTCATATGTTAATAACCACAACGCCATATTTTTTGGACTCATCTGAGTGTTATAGAGTTCTTTGGACTGCCAAAACCTGCTGGTGCGATCTTTTGCTTTATACTAAATTATTCGTGTTACTTTTATCTGTATTTTGTAATATCACGTATAAATCAAATCGTGATGTTATAATATTTCAGTAGCCTCTATATACACCATACTATCCGTTCCCACCACGGTTCAACGTAATAGAGCAACGAATCTCTATGCATTTTATTTTTATAGGAGCTTGTAAATTTTCCTCCGCGTCGGATTTTCTTATTTTTCGGTCTGCGCCAATAAAAGATAAGTTAATTGGACTGTTATGTCGTATAAGTTATTACCTGCTTGCGCTATTTACTCCTGTTATTTATTTATTCAAGGCAATAACTATTATATAGCACGGCCAGTTGAGGTCTATTCATTCATAAACGAATCATTGAAACGTTCAGTAACGTAAGGAGTTTTCTTACTCTCATTTCATAAAAAGATACGCCCTTACGATATGAATGACATAAATTATTAGGCCGCTTACGTTCTAAAGAGTGAAAAAGCATTTTTGGCTTTTATTTTCAAACAGTATATGCCCTCATGTTATTAAGCTTGCGTATTATTAAATTGCTTAATACCATAAAAACGTATCATTCTGACATCCTACAGTAATATACGTCTTTATACTTACCAAACATTCGTATTATTAGACTGCCGTTACGTGTAATTTTCCTGATAGTTTTATTATCATTGAGGTGTTGCCTGCCAGTTTTGTATAATTCAATTTCCTCTCTTAATCATTACCTAAACCATATTCAATTGATGCTTTAAATATGTTAATAAGAAAATGATAAATTACTTATGAGGAATAACTACTCGTAGCTTCTCCTTATGACCTATTTTTATAAGACAGAAACCGCCGCTAGGATATTTTTTATAACTGCAAACATTCGTTTTCTTCTATGTCTGATACATTCCCATGATTTCAATAATACTATTTGAATTTGAAAATTCTTAATAGAGATGACAATAATAGAAGTATGTAAATGTTTTTACCCAAAAAGACTTCTTAATTGAATTAATAATGCTTGTTCTCGGGGCTTAAATTAAATATAAAAATAATAAATACCTAATCTTCACCTATTTTTTCATTAGGAGGTAAGCTTTAGCCGTCGGGAAGGTAAACGGGACAGATGACTAACAGGATAATGAGAAACTTATAGCAGCAATTTTTTGCAATCATTTACTGCAATTAGAAAAGAGATGTGTAAAAATAGAGAATTGAGAATAAAATCACATATACCAGTATATAATGAGGTTAAAAAAATAAGTCAAATACATAGAGACTATTCATGTTATGGTACTATAATTCACAAAAGTACGTAAGTAATTGACAGTTTTTTTTTAATTTTATATTTTTCAATATTTATCAGACATAAATCTTTCAAATAATAAGCATTTTTTTATAGGTCAGCTCTGATTAAGTTTGAAAAGTTCATGATTTTATTAAAAAATATTTTTTCAAATATGCTTTAATTTAGTTATTATATTTCACAGTTATTCTTCTTCTTCGTAGTATCAATCCGGTGGATTGGTTTGCAGCAACAGAATCTTGCATCTCGATCTCCATTCCTCTCGGTCCTCCGCAACCCTTTTCAGCTTACCCTATAAGCGCTACAATTCATGTTCTCGAATACTTGCTTCAAATACTACCGCCTAGGGCGCCCTCTACAGTTTCTACCCTCAACCATCCCCTCCACAATATCGTGAAGAAGACCATCGTGGCGCATGATGCGACCAATCCATCGGGCTCGCCTCTCTGAGATGGTTCTTATAAGGTGCCTATCTTCCTTGATTCAGAGTTATTATTATGTTATTATTCAACCATAGTACGGTTGCATTGGCTTCTTACTACGTTTCAAGATTCATAACCGATTATAAAATTAGAAATAGGTGCTGTTAGGGTATTATTTTGTATTCATGGAGTACATATAGCTGCGTCTCTCAGATACGTCTCTCAGGTACGGAAAGAAAAGACGTTTCAGCGTTTCAAAGTCGGGAAGCGAACTTGAAGGTAACACACACGAGTAAATAAATTGTTAGAAACATAGTAATTATCTGACATAGACTAGCTCAACGTTTAATATGTCGTTAATTTAATTATGTGTCATGTTGGCAGCACTATCTTCACTAGGCTCGCCGTGACCTATGACAACTCGACTTAACCTGACCACAGAATAAGGTAATTAGAGCCTAGTTGTAAAATGTATCGGGCGCGTGGTCCGGGCATATAAAACTTAATGTTTGTTTATGGCTCTTACGTCCGTGTGCTTTTTAAGCACCCGTGTTTTAGAGACGTTTAAACCAACAGTGTTTATGGTCATTTACGTGAATAAGTACCAAAGTATATTACCTACATCATGATTGATATTGTAAACAACATGTTTGAGATTCATTTCAAGTAGGTAGTTAAATAGATAGTGTTAATTACCGATACTTAAATTGATTAAGAAATAAATTAACAGTATTTTGTTTCATGAAAAAAGAGTGAAATAGATGAAAGTGTATTTCACTTAAGCATCCACGTTAAACACAAAATATATTATTTTTGATAAATTTAAGTTCTTGAAATTGCAATATTTCTTAAAAGTCAAGTAAGTAAACAACTAAATATTGAGATACAAAGTATATTTATATTTCAATACATATATTAATTTTTCCATAAATTTTTGATTAAATTTTAAGCTTTTAGTTAACGCTTTAATGTCTACTTATCCAGTTTAATTTGAGTATAATTGAGAAAAAATAAATATTGTTTCTTTTGATATTGTTTTAATATTTCTTTGTATTTTCAGTATTCAGATCATTTTTCTCGAGCGTCATTGTTCCTATTAAATATGTTATCCATTTTAGATTGTCAGGTAAATCACCACAGTAAACTTGGACGACCTTTTATTTGTTTAGCCTATCTTCTTGTGGAGTCTTCTTTCTTGCAATTCAATGATAAATAATTTAACAAAAAAAAAAAAATTAACGCTTTAAGCAGGTTTTAAGAAATATGCCATTTAATGAATAAATCAATTAAATACAAGATTACACACATCATTGTGATAAAACAATGATACGATTTTCTCGCTTATTGAAAGTTGATTTAAGTCTAGAACATATTATTTGTTTTCAAAAAGTATTACGATGTTTATGTATAGATGCGTAATATATATATTGTCGGTCCGCTGTAAAACTGCCAGGCCCTCATTTGTGTCCTCGTCTTGCATACTCCGGTCCGAAGTCTGTTAAGGGACTGAATGTGACTGCGGCGTGGAGCAGACCCTGTCACATCTTCTGGAGTGTGCGCTGTGCCCGAATAGCTGCACCCAGGAAGACCTGATGATGGCCAGAAGTAACGCCATCGACGTCGCCCACTTCTGGGCAGACAGGATCTGACCCTGTTGTTTCCGACACGATTATATATATATATATATATTGTCAGTGTAAACATTATTTCTAAAAATATCATTTTGTCACTTTCGCTTATATCACGTCACTTGTACGAGATTTTCTAGTTGCTAAACGTCGCAAGCACCGGGCAAGTCCCGATGTTTATCGCGCCATAGGTTATTAACAATAAATCAGTTATGCGGCTATTGACTGGGCCGGCGATCAATTCGGCTGTTAAGCCATTACGCAGGTGTAGAATGTTTCACTTAAGCGTCGGTTTTTACGCTGGGAGAGCAATATATATTTTATGGAGTTTTTGCAATTTGGTTTGTAAACAGTTAATAAGTTCAATGCTCGAATTGCAGAGCTACTGACACAGATAGAAAGTTGTGTACAAGAATATAAAAGACAAGTGTTCTTTAAAATTTTTATTTGTTTATGTATTGTATTCGCTACCACTATGCAGTATAAAGAAAGAGGAGAATTCATCACCACGTTTTAATACCGACATATACTCTGTGATCTTTGACACGTGTCATCTTCTTATTCTTTTGTGTAATTTTTTTTTTCTCTATTTTTTTTGTATAGTTATGTATACTTATTTTTCTGAATATTTGTAAAAAAAAATGGAATTTCGATTCTGTAAGTAAATAAATAAATATGGTGGCGGAGAAATCTTACTTGTGGATTATATGACGCTTGCCACTTTGATTTCGGCTAGATGCAGCATTTGGAATGTGATCCGCCAACATCAAAGACAAAAACCCTACATTCACGCATCATCCATTTTTAACAGAAAGTCACTATAAGTGGTGCTTACAGGACGACTTTCGTATACCACCAATTGTAAATAATAGGCAATGACTAGAATTTCAGACGAGGGAGCA
This sequence comes from Glossosoma conforme, assembly GCA_022606575.1. Taxonomy (NCBI): domain Eukaryota; kingdom Metazoa; phylum Arthropoda; class Insecta; order Trichoptera; family Glossosomatidae; genus Glossosoma; species Glossosoma conforme. The sequence continues at coordinate 79,237 of JAGTXR010000015.1, forward strand.
AATTCGCACCAACCGAGGGTATTTGTAGAGCTTAGAGAGCCATTTTTTTTCTATTTTAATCTCCGACTCGAATCTAACGACCTTCAGCATGCTAAGGCAATGCTTAACAGTCATCATCATCATCATCATCATCAGCCTGTGTCCGTCCACTGTTGAACGTAGGCCTCCCGCATGAGTCTCCATCCTCTTCGATCCTCCGCCTTCCGCATCCAGGTCACTCCCGCTATTCTTCTTATATCGTCGGTCCATCTTGTAGGGGGTCGGCCAATGCTTCGTTTGCCAGTTCTTGGGCACCATTCCAATACTTTTCTTCCCCATCGACCGTCGTCTCTTCGACAGATATGTCCTGCCCATTGCCACTTGAGTGTGCCTATTCGTTGGGTAGCATCCACTACTTGAGTTCTTCTGCGTATTTCCTCGTTTCGGATTCTATCTTTTAGCGACACTCCGAGCATGGATCTCTCCATAGCACGCTGGGTGACTTTTATTTTATGGGTAAGACTTGCTGTCAGATTCCACGTCTCTGCGCCATAAGTTAATACAGGGAGGATGCATTGGTTAAACGCCTTAGTTTTAAGGCATTGCGGAATTTTCGCTTTAAAAATGTACTTTAGTTTTCCAAATGCTGCCCATCCCAGTTGTATGCGCCTGTCGATTTGTTTTGAGAAGTTATTTCGCCCTAGTTGTATTACTTGTCCCAGATAGGTATAGTCGTTTACAACCTCTATTTCTGTTCCTCCAATGGAAATAGGATCGAAGGTCTGTGAAATATGACTATTAATCATGGCTTTTGTTTTATCCATGTTCATTTTCAGACCAATTTTGTTCGACGCTTCATTGAGGTCGTAGAGCATGTCTTGGAGCTTATCAGGTGATTCGGCTATAAGCACTATGTCATCTGCGAATCGGAGGTGAGAAATGTACTCTCCGTTAATATTTATTCCATATTTTGTCCAGGATAGCAGTTTAACAGTCACCCTCCAGCAATCCTGAAGCTGTTCCAAAAGCCGTCTTATAGTATTTACCAGCAAAGTAAATAGTTCTTCTTCGTAGTATCAATCCGGTGGATTGGTTTGCAGCAACAGAATCTTGCATCTCGATCTCCATTCCTCTCGGTCCTCCGCAACCCTTTTCAGCTCAGCATAAGTAAATAGTTAGTATTTTATAAATTGCGGGATTTAATTTTTTAACTACAACGTCTTTTTGGAGACGTCATACACCGTGGATGAATTAAAAGTATGTATTGCAATTAATTGTAGTAGCTTAAGAATCAGTTTTTTATATCAAGCTATAATTCACCATCACACAGCTTTATCAGATATACACATGCCTTGTCTCAACTGACATACCCCGTCTTTAAAAAAGAACGAAAGGTCGCGGGTTCGTCACGTGGCCGAGTGGAGGAAGGATGCAGGAGCAGATCACAAAGCAAAAGAACTTGTTTTGAAGCAGAATTCGTATTTATTCAAAATAAAGACTTGATTTCCTCGTCCGACCGCTACGTGACGTTTCGCCGGTCGAACGAGACTTGTCCGACGACTAAGCACGCTCGTAATGGGCCATCGCCCAGCGCCGCAAGTGGCGATATGCAGAATTAATGGCGCACCAATGAAAGCAGCCATGTACATACTTACGTCACACCCGTGACTGGACTTGTCCAAAAATGCGAATATGGTGACCCATACATGTACGACAAGCGAACAGAAATAAGAAACGAAAGATTGTATATTGAGGTTTTCGGTACCTATCAGCAAGAGCTATATCATGCTGATGTCACAACTTAGCATTTAGTGCTCCACTGTATTTAAGCTTTACAATAGGGACCTAAAAATAAAGAATATTTAATCACATAGATATTTAATTAAATTAGAATAAATTATACATTTTTACATATAAGTATAACGTATGCTTAAAAATAAATGAGACCCTGTCATTGTTTTATAATAGAACCATTGATATCAGTGTTATTCTCATGTAAATATTTTTAAAGTGATCAACCAATCCATATTCTCAATTTCTACATTAGATATGGTTGCTATGGTGAACAGCTGATGGGAAAAAACATGGCTGCTTCCTGTGGACGGATAAAATTGCATGACCACCTTATACTTCCCTAATATCATTTCATTGGTTATAAATTTATTAGGAAAATATCTTTAACCAATCTTCATTCCACATATAAGCTTTATATAAAAATTTGATTGTCGTCATGGAAACCAGGTTGCCGGCACAAACATGGCCGCGCTTTGTGGGCGGGGCATTCAAATTTACAAAGCTGGAGAGAATTGCAAATGGCCGCCGGCAAATGCGACCAATGGAAAGAGCCGGCGCTTACCATTGGATGACAATGGAATTTCAAATATGTTTCATATTCTAATTAGTTTATTTAATTTGGTATTATTGTAATACAGGGCAACTAAGAATTGTCTAATGCTTTTATTGTATCATCACTATTTTTCTACGATTAGGTGACCTTTATTATTAATGCTTTGTAATTACGAAAATTTTAAGCAACAGTAATATTAAATAACTTCTTAGGTTTTCACGGCCAGATTTGATCTTGTGGCTTATGGGTTGAGCCGTGTGTGGTGAACTTTATTCAACCAATATTTCAACCGCCATTGCAGGGGTCTTCTTCAGGATTAATAATTTATTTAGTTTTGAGTTTGAACTTTGATAGTTCAATATTTCTTTTATAAAAGAAATTTATAATCTGAATAAACCAACTCAAAACTAAATGAATTATTAATCTTGAAGAAGACCCCTACAATGGCCGTCGAAATATTTGTTGAAAAAAGTTCACCACACACGGCTCAACCCATAAGCCAGAACATCAACATTAATATTAAAATATAATTTGACGGAACTTATCAAGTCTTCAGAAATAAGCGCGCCTGCAGAGACACTCAGATCAGCAAGAGCGAATAGAAGCACCCTGCAGCTGACGAGAAGTAGTCCTAGCACGGCCTTTCGCAATTGAGCTTTCAGCTACGCGGCACCAATGGCCTGGAACTCGCTACCGGAAAGCATAAGAGAGCTTAAAGCGGAGGCATCCTTCAGAAGCAGACCCAAGACACATCATTTTACTTTTGGAATGATCATTCGGTCATAAAAAAGCGCCATGCAAATACTAATATAATAATAATAATATCGACCTTGAAGAGAGTATACAAATAGGTTTCTAATACTTTTAGGATAATGTTAAAAAAATCCAAAAAAATTATCATGACCTGGCTTTATTAAATTTAATGGTTATTCATTTATTTATTTATAACAGATATTTATAACAGATACCAATTTCAAGAATCTATGTCAAACATCGGGACTAGCGGGTAGACAGTTTACGAGACCTTATAGTACTCGAAGGATCAGGAATTCAAATTATTACAAAATCACAACATTCTTAAGTAATTCTAGCCTTAGTACTTATTTTTGGAAGAGCTATAATATACCTACTGGGGAAATTTTTCAATGGTTATGGTTTTATTCACAAAGTGTTTTTTGAACAAATTTTACTGTTCTCCATATTCGCTGCTTTTTTGGAGCAGATGATTGGAATTAAATTCGCCCTTCATTTCTGCTAGCTGCCATGATTTTGACGGTGTCCCAAACCGAGGCCTTGATTATTTAATGTGATAAATATTGTAATTGATTTTACAATTTACGTATAGTTTTACTTACTTCGACCAAAACTTGGTCACATTTATAACAAATCATAACATTTTTATATAAATATATATATCTCAATACATGAGTTTTCAAATATACAGGGAAACACTAGTCGCTACTAGTGAATTGATAACAATTTACTAATTTATATCTTTATAAGTCACCAATTAAAGACATATAAAAATACCTTACCATATACACAAAAGTTTAAATATCCTATCTCACTTTTTTTGTTTTGATACATCATTGTCATAAATTTTTTAACCACACTGTATCTGAAATCAAGTATGATTATGATATTGTCTACTGAGTAGTCAGTTACTAACGTGAGTGAATAAAACAGGATTCTGTTTCAAAGCACCCCTTTTTAAGATTTAATATTAATTTTTGCGAATCTCAATAGATGTCCACAAAAGTATTTGTAAATAAAATTCTATATCACAACAATATTAAAAAATGCCAAATATATTTATGAATTAATCGAATATATATAAATATATAAACTTGAGATGTAAAGTTATCTCTCTTTTACTCATTTTGCTCATTGCTAGTATGTTTTAAATCAAAATGTATTTTTGACATTAGTTTCGTTTATTACAGACATAAATTATATAATAATGAAAAACAATAAAGTTTGTATTTAATTTCTGTATTTTTTTTAATGATTATAGAAAAACACGACTATCATAATTAGTTGTGAATAGTAATTACCCATTTATTTAACGAAATAAATATTTTAAGCCAACATTAATATCCTACGTGTTTTTTGCACAAACGAAAAGTAATAAGTAAAAATGATTTAAATTTCCTGATTATATTTAATATTTATTTTAATAACAATGCAACTCTTTCAAAAGTCATATATCTGTGCATATAATATTTTAAATATAAGTTCATTTAAAACTTTCGAGTCCTGCCACAGGATGGCACTAATTTACTTAATATATCTGAGAGAATAAGGGATGAAATTTCTTTTCTTATCTATAAATAGATGTCATTGTAAATATTCTAAAAATAATAATATTCTCATGTTTACAAACGGTAAAAAATATATTTTGCTTGCGATAAGCTTAATTATTTACAATGAAATTAATTTTATCGAGGATAATAATCTTTTTGCTTGGTTATAAAACAACTATTAGGTGTATTATTTAATTGCAATGCCTAATGCTTTTAAACGTGTTATTATTTATATACATTTTAGTTTAAAATAATTTAAAGCATTAAATAATTGTGCTAGCAAGTCCACAGCTTAAAATTATTGATGAGATCGACGAATTATTATTTTGAAGAATATTTAGTCACTATAATTTGAATAAACATAAAAATAACTAAGGCCTAATTGTGTTTATATCTTTTACCCTTTATTTTATGACGTCAGTTCACAGAACACAAGAAAAAACTTTTTTATTGAACCCATCCAAAATTATTTTTAAGTTGATCGATATTTTTTATATTATATATAAAGATACTCCTAATCTTATCTAAACTCTAGCTTATCAACATATTATTGTAGAAATATTTCGATTAATGATTAAATTACGTAAAAGCAAATAAAATCCTAGAAATTATTGTATATGAGTTTACTGTAAAAAAATACTGGTTTGTGTTGTATAATATAATTTGTTTGAAAGCTTATCGATGAAGCAGTAGATCAGCAAAATGCATATCACTTTCGTCTTTTGAAAATGTACCATTGAGAGATACAACAGATGGTGTTTAATATGTGTTACTTGTTTTATCTAATTTTAACAGATTTGTAGACGTAACATAATGTTAGAATCCGGTCGTTGCTAAAATTAAATATTTTTGTCACCATATAATTTTATTCACGCTTCTATTTATATTTTTATAAATAAATACAATTAGCATTATTTTATCAGTTAATTGAATTAGATTTTTCATGGAATCTATACGACATACTTACCATAAGGTTAAAATAATACAAAATTTTATACAAACAATGTCAAAAAATAATTTTATTCCTCCTTAGTATCAAATATGTTTAGAAATTTAGAATCTATACTCAGAGCACGCTCGTTTTTTTAAATTAACTTAAATAACGGGCTTGTATGTGCTGTTAAATCTCCCTTTGTTTGGGTTAAATCTCTCTTTAGGATAAAATGGTCCAGGCCTCTCAAGCATCAGGCTAATTATTCGATCTTTTGAAAACGTTATAGGAGGGTTGATAGTATTGTGTTATGAGCTAGAACCAAATGCTGTTAAATATAAACTGAAAATGTAACAAAGAACGTCGTTATAAAATTTTAAGTCGTCTTAAGGTAAAATTAATTAATAAAATTGTTGTTAAAAAAATATATGTACCGGAATCCCGTTGTATAAAATTGTACATCACAATATTTCAGACCACTCACACTTATGATTCTACAAATATTACTCAAAATGTACTTATTTGTGTAACACACACATTTTATTCGCATTCAATATGAAATATATACCGAGGGAACTTAAATTCTAACTGGTAGCGAAAATCTGATAGGACTTTAAATAAATAAAAAACTTTGATTCCGAATTTGGAATGATACTACTGTCAACCCTTATATATATTTTTTTGTACATTTTTTCAACAAAATAAAGACTCTTATTTCGCACCCTTTTTTGTTTTTATGTTGAATTCGGCAGTCACTTTAAGATTGAAGCCACAAAATCTAGAGTCTGGTTTTAATTGACTCAGTTCAAAGAAGAGTAATTCGTCTGAAAATTAATAATACACCCACATATAACTTCCAATCAATGGAACAAAGGCGGCTACGATCGTTACTCTTCCGGACTTATTTATTATTTATATACGGAATTAACTCTTTCTGCATCCACTCACAACCAAAAAACTCGTCTTACACTTGTGGAACATCCATAATCGGTTAATGTGTGTCCTAAATTCCTAAATGCTTCCGGTAAATTCTGGAATGTTTTTCTGGCGTATAACGCGTGTTACCTCCTTCATACAAGCCAGATCTCTTCAAGAAACAAATAATTGTATAATAAAAAAAGCGTTTGCTGAACGTCATATAGTTCACTGATTAAGACTGGGTGTGCTCTTATTCATGCAATACCATAAAATAACAAATGTTCAAATGTTGCAATAAATGATATACTATATAACCTTATATCTTCAGTTAGATATGCCTAGTTTATTTATATTTAAAATTTAAATAAAACACCTTGTGTACCTGATAGATAGCAGAGTACCCACTCTACATTGAATTTACTTACAGATTTTTTATCAGTGCCTTCATTAAAAATACAGCCTCTTAGGTATTTGGGAATAATGTGGCCTCTAGTAACCTCTCCCCTCCCCCTTCTATCCTTTCCGTTAAATGTAAACCCCCTCCGACAAACCTGAAAAAGCCCAGCTCCAAAATACCGCTCTCTCTCAGACAACATTTTGAATCTAGCGGCCGTCTCACTCTTCCTTATAAGTCCATTTCATTTGCCTGAAAGTAGAGGTACGTAACTAATGGTTTTTGGGATATTTTTATTAATGTAATTGATTTAAATGGATTTAGTATAACACATAAAACGGACTTACACTTTTATTAAAAAAAAAACGGGTCCGCTTAAACAAGGTTTTGTGGAATTAATATTTATTTTAAAAAGCACTGATCATGAATGAAATGACTTTTCATTATTATTTTATATTTCACCATTAAACCCCCCGTACTAAAGCATATCAATGTTTTTTTAAGTACACGCATTATAATTTGGAGCAGACTTGGTATAAGATAATGGATTTTGTGATGATATGACAGTAGACGAAAATTCCTGGCAGTCGTTTGTGGTGTTTCTATGCTCCATTTAAGGGTGGCATACTGAGAAAAAGTGTAATTACTAAAAAAAGGCTGTAAAGCAGTCTATGTAATTACGCTAGATTTCCCCGAAAGAGGACCTAGGCCCTGGACACGACCAGGGGTGGAATATATGGAGGTAGGGACCTTTAAAGACTTTGGACCGTAGTATGTAAGACAAGGACACAAATAAAAGCCTGGCAGTTTTACAGCGGGGCTACTGAATGTGACTGCAGCGTGAAGCAGACCCTGTCTGACCTCCTGGAGTATGTGCTGTGTCCGAGGAGCTGCACCCAGGAGGACCTTATGATGGTTGGTAGTAATGCTATCGACCTCGCTCACTGGGCAGGAGGATCTGACCCTGATATTTACGACATGATTGTATATTGTACTGACGTGAAAACCTTTATCATCCTTTTTGTAGTGCAGCTTCTCACAGTTATAGCACGATGCCTTCTATTTACAAATTTAATTATAAAATCGGTGCACAAATATCTAAATCTTGTTCTGTATCCGGTTGAATAATTTGTATCAAAATAAAAAAATGTAATGAAAAACTTGTTATAAGACACGAAAAGAAAAACAGTAAGAATTTGGTCATGATCATACATTCCCTACTTTTTGAATAATTTCCTGCATCCACCCAAAAGTGATGACTTGTTTTCACATGCAAGAAATCTAAATATGGTTAATTTATGTCAATAAAAAACGGCCAGTTAACTTAAATTTTACTCAAATACCACCGGTATGATTTTAAATACTTTTCTAGCATGTGCTTACTCATTGATACTCATTTATATAATAATGATTTGAAAAATCAGACAGAAATTTATGACGACCATATATTTCACCGAATGATATGTAATAAAAATAAATATATATTTTTATTTATCTTCTTCGTGTACCAAGTTTTGTCTTCCCCTGTCTCAGTAGTGACCCTGTATCCTTGCCGCGCTCCCCTCCAATGGAGACGCAGTATTGATCGGCGGCCATTGCAAATTGGGCGTGGCCAACCTGCGCGCCGCGTCAGCGCAGCCCGCCCGGGGTTCTGACAAGACAGATTTTTCAGCCGCCATGCGACGGCTACGTTCAAGCTGAAATAACAATAATAAATACGAAATTATATTCACCAGTAAAGATATGTTCAACACTCAACACGAAAAACATTTTTATATCATAATTTAGAAACAAGATGTCACCAAAGTATTTTAGTCATTACTTTTATATATTTTTATCTTTGGTTGTAAAATTGGTATTTTTAATTGAAATATTAAAATTTCAGGAAACTTTAAAAATTAATGTAAATTTTCGTTTAGATTTCATCAATATTCTTTCTTGTAAATTAAACATATGTAAATAAATATTTAACTTTGGTCAATTCAGCTAGGTGCATATCTGGTACTTACTGTTTAAAATGAAGTATTGATTATTCTGCCTGCTATATTCTGCTGTGTTACTTAAGAAACGTTATACTTAATAAAAAATTGCATGTTTTCTAAGTAATTTTCTATATAATCGATATTTCTTAGAACTTTAAATGTATTAGATGTTTATACATAATAACTAATAGCTTGTAATAAAGATAAATGATTTTAATGTATTTTAACTTACATTATTTTAAGGTTGCATTATATTCCACATCATTTTTTTTTGCTTGCGTCAGGGATCTTAGTAATTTTTAAAATAATATGCGGTATTGGTAGGAATGATCCTCATATTAAGAATTAACATGATCCAACTTTCGAAAGTTTTTACGAGTATTATTGAACAAAAACTACATTATTTACGTATGTAGGCACTTTTCATTCTAAAAGATTATCAACTAGAGAGAGTTTATTATAAAATTATGAATTTTTTATGGTAAAGTGGTATAACTTACTTACTTTAACGTTTCTGCTGGTAATTTATGTTGGTTACTTACATTCCCTGAATTAACAGCGATTATCGTATAAAAAATAGTCATAAAGCATTATTTAATTGTTATTTCATATCACTTTCACAGTATGAGCATATAATTAACAAAGATTTCGTCACATACTTTTTACAGCTGTTGTTAACGTTGGCGACTATGTACATATGTACTACGCATAGTTACCAACGGCGTCCTATAAGAAAGTCCGGTGGCTTGAAAATGATGAATCCGTAGTACCTGAAGTATTTTTCATGTTTTCTAAATATTGTTCTAAAATTAGCACCAGGTTTATTATCTAAGTTCACTGCTTTATTTTCATGCACGGGTCTTTCATTGGCAACTAACTATGCAAAAGTGCGCTAGAGGGTTTTTGTTAACCCTCGCCTTACTATGTTAAAAACTTCCTCGCGTTCCGATGGTGTGTGCTCGTTACACATTCTGATTTAAAGTGAATAAAATGAGTAGAAATTCGAAAAAATGAAAATATTCAAAGATATCGCTTAATTTTATAATAGTTGATGTCAATAAGCAGTAATAATTGACATTTAATAGCTAAAAACATGAATAACATCAGACGAATACCTCAAACAGCCAGACGCACCTTGGCGCGTGAACATCCGAGAGCTACTAACACTACTTAGCCTGTCGACATATGGATGAGCCGACGTGCATCGATATCATTTCGAACTAGCCGACCAACTGAGGTTTCCCGTCTCGCTCACTCATATTAGTACGCCAGCGAGAGTGAGGAGTATAGATGCCGACGCATCTGGGTATTTTTTAATTTTATTTTTGCACACGCTTCCGACAGGTCGAATGAATACATGACAGTTGACGCGTCTTGAGTGTAGTGGTGAATTTATTCCGGATTTTAGAAAAATATTTTCTGCTCTCGATGAGTGCCTATTATTATAAATATATATTTTTTTCAATACGTAAATGTATTAAGGAGGAATACCTAAAATCTGAACCCTGTGTGTATTATATTTACAGAGATATTTAAGTTATTACAAGCAATATGTAGTCGATAGACATCACCGGGGAGGAGAGGTTAATTTCAACTATTCAATAAGCCGTTTTTTGTTAAAATATAATAAAAATATGCTCACGTTGAAATAGAATCTTAATAAAATATTTAATAATTAACGGTGACACTATAAATGTATTAGGTAACATCCGATTATTTTATATAGTCGTATACGAGTACCTGAGAGGTAAAAGCCCTCTTCTTTCTCTAAATGGTTCTGAGACTAAGCAAAACTTTTGTTAAGGTGTAAGCAGCATACCGCGGGAAATATGAAAAGTATATTCTAGGTAAGCACATATTTAGTGAACATATCACTTTAATATAATAACAGCGTCGGAACTAAATTTTATAACATCTATCTGAAAAATTGGCAGAGAAATTTTAAACTGCTAATAATCTAACTAAAATGCTTAATGAATGAATAAGAGAAGATACCCAAGTGTCTGTCGAAGATAATTTTTTAATATTAAGAAAATATTTCAGTTAGTCTGCCAATCTACCTACTCATATATACTTACTTTATTTTTCTTGATTTTGATCAGTTTTTTATGACCTTGCCTTTAAAGTATTAAAAGAATTTCCTCCAAACATTATTAATAATAGGTACCTGTGCTTGAAGTCCAACCAGACTAGAACTTCCCAGCAACTGTCAGTCTCAACCTTTAGACCACACACAGCCTCATTTTGGCAAATTACAGTCAACCATGTGGTTTTTGTTAATGGCGTCAGAAACCTGGTGCTAGTGCACAAGTGTGCGCATATTCTAATTGACTGCTTTGCGGTCATAATTTATCTGAAATTTATAGTTATTTACCCACTTACATATGAATTATTTAAAGATGTAGTTACGTGTAAGACACGCATATAATGTATTTCATTTTCAATGAAAAGGGTAGTACGTTTATTTCACATTTATTTAAATTGAATAATAAGTTTTTTTTTTATGTAAACACATACAGGAAAATACCGACAGATGGTGATAGTGTTTTTTTTTTGAAGTCTCATCTGTGGAATTCTATGACGCTTACCATGGTGTAAATGGCTAAACGCTGCAAGTGGAGTGTTGATCCGCCAACGTCATAGACTACAGCCCGAGATTCACGCATCATCCTTTATTATTACAGGAATCTACTATGAATGGGTGGTCGTCTTCACGGGACGACTTTCGTCTACCACCAATTTTAATTGATAGGCTATGACTGACATTTTACGGGTGATGGATCAAATTCACACCAACCGGAGTATTTTAGAGCTCAGAAATCGATTAAAAATCCATTTTTTTTTATCTCCGTCGGGGATCGAACCCACGACCTTTGGCTTGCAAAGCAAACGCTTTACCATTGAGCTATGACCGCCGGCATATGAATAGAAAAATTGAGCTTAATTCTACTTACTTTAGTGAAACTGTGCATTGCAATTGTAGAAAACGAAAATACAATTTAATTTTAATATCTTAATGCATTATAAAATACAGGTATCAAATAAGTAAAGTATTTTAGTTTTTAGACTATTATGTAATTCAAAATTTTAAAATATATATTTTTTATTCACAAAAATTTAAATAAACCTTATCTTCTCTACAAATTTGAATTCGTTCTTAAAACATAAATAGTAAAATGTAATTCCATATTCAATAAATAGTTATTTTGCTTTTTTTCTATAGCAATTTAATAAAGATATGCACATGTAAAATATATTATGGTTTTAATTTTGGTAGCTAGATGTAGATTAAATTGTGTTTTTTCTCTTATATCATTTTGTTTCAAACCAAAAATCACGCAGTTTCATTAAGAGTGTTATTTTAGATAATAAACCTATGTTAATAGATAGTGTTCACTGTAGGTATTTGTCAACAACTGAGTTCATTTGAGTATAATACATAAAGGTTGATTTTCATAGTAAAAATATGCTATATTATTAAGAAAGTAAATAAATATAGGACGATATTAATGATGTGAAATCATAAATTTAAACGCACCTAGCATTTTTAACTTCCCGACGGCTGTCAAAAATCTGATTGTATTTCATTAAATAGATTTCATTGAATAAAAATTATAAGTTATTTCAAGAATAATATAAAAAATAATTTTATTCCCTTGAATTTTCAAATCAAATCAACAAAAACAAAATATATGAATACACATACAACAAAACTCCGACGGAAAAGAAAATCTAGAAAGCTAACATGTTGAAAAAAAGTGGTTGCTGGTATATTTTTTAGTTGTTTTACGTAGGTAGCTTTGTAAATAAACTAAATAATAAACCAAATAAGTTTCACTGATATTTATTAATGTATTTGAGAAGTCAAGTAGTTTGATAATGTTAACAATGCGATTGTAGTCAAATAGTTTAATTGTTTTAAAAAGTTGTTATGAAGGTATCACAGCACAGTGGAGAAGCTATTGCCTAATATTATAAAATATAAGTCTTCTCGATAGTGAGTAATCATGGTTTATTATCTTAAACGCACAAACTGAAGTACACAAAATACTATATTTTCTCCTATTTTTTTAGCACTTAGAACTATTACATTTCTTTAAATCTGCAAAGATTTAATAGACTATATGTCAAAAATATAATAGAGAGTACAAAAAAATTTAGAAACCTTTATACAAAAACAAAGTAAATGAAATGTTGATATGAAAAAGATAATGTTATAAAACACTTGAGAAATAATATAATGTTGAGGATTCATAGAAAAGTTCATTTTTTTATTTATTCACTTGTACAAAATTATTAGGTATTGTGTTGTATCAAATACGAGTAAATAGTTTGAAATTAAATTATTGAGAAAGAACGCGAATTGCACGATTTTTTTATCTGATTTTTAATAATTATAAATATTTATAAGTAAATACAAAAATGACAAGTTTCTAAGTAATATAACGTCAAAATACTCTTTCCTTTGAGATGAAAATCATATTTAATACGTATAAAACACATTTTATCAGTATGGTTTTATTTACTTAGAATGTATACAGATATTTGAGGTGATAAAGTTACAAAGATACTCTACCAAGAAGCATCGTTTCTGACAGGTTAGTCTTACACTTTGGAAGTATGAATCATAATGATTATATAGCTATCGGTAACTTCTAGATTTTAGATATACAGTTCGTACATTTTTATTTCTCGCAACAAAGTATCATTATTTTATTGTCTTTTCTCGATAGTTTCAAAGCCTTGGACTGAAGCGCAGTTGGGATTTGATTCAATTTATTTTACGATCGTGTTATGACAACGAACCGCCCTTTAAAAATGGGGGAATTTCATTTATGGGGAAACTTTCCTCCCATAACTGATCATGTTTACAATAATTTATGCATTTCTGCATTGTATGTCGCCGCACTGAATGCGTTTGGTTCAATTTCCCCCATAACAGGGAAATAACATTCTTATTGGATGTTCAGAATTGAGGTTATAACTCATTGGTGGATATGAGAAATTATCTCTAGGAAATATATTACTACATTCATACATCAAGTGCCAAGCATACAATTTAATTATTTTTTAATTATTAAATTATATGAGTATTTATTCTCGGAATATTAATATAAATCACGTTAATATTATATACACATTTATGTCATATTATTAATTACAGCAATTTTACAGATAATGTATTTTCCTTTAAGCAATTTACAATATTTTTACATGTTAAGCAAAGGAAATAATATTTAAAGTTGGTATTAATAAATATAACTGAATTCAATTAAATATGTATTTTTATGTTTTTCGTAATCCAGGTTTATAATTTAAGGAGTCATTTGTTGTTGTTAGAAATCATATAATCTAATGATGTTTTTATTCTTTACTGTACTTTCTAGAAATATTTCAATATTTAAAGCTCGTTTAAGTTTATAGCCCTTGACTTTAATACTATTAAGTATATTATATTGAAAACGGTTAAAATACTCGTAGGTCTGTTTTGGAATAAATACAGCGTTCTTTATTTAGGTTAGGTAGATAAGTAGATACTTCTTACCGTTGCTTATAGCTTTCACAATTTGAATATTTTTTATCTCTTTTTTTTAGAGCGAAAGAAAAGCGTAAGATGTTTATCAAAGTACGAGTTTGGAATTTTCCTCTTTCGTGAAACATTTTCGCAAGTAATATGAAATGACGTTGAGTATCCCTCCCCATGGAGGCAGCCATAAAAAGGCGTTAGACCTTTTTCTTAAAGCGCTTTCTCTTCATGAGAAACGAAAATGTTTCCTTACAGGCTCGATGTACAGGATGATTTAGAATTAATATAATTGAACTAGGAGAGCCTTGCGGTATCTAAATATATTTGCCTATATATAGTTTACGAAGACGGTAGTTTAACATATATATAGAAATATAGGGCTACCTAATTGGAATAGACTTTTTAAATTTCACCCCCTTTTCACACCAAATGACAATGAAGCCTCCTTGATGATACGCACATTTACAGTTTGATTACATTGAAACTGACCGATAAATCCATTAAGAAATTTCTTTACATAATTGCGGTCACTTTATGAAGGTGCTTAAAAGAAAAAAACAGTGAAAATGATTAGAATCAAAGTCGTCGACTAAAAGGTTCTTCTTCGTAGAATCAATCTGATGGATTGGTTTGCAGCAGCAAAATCTTGCATGTCGATCTCTACTTCTCTTTATCCTCTGCAGTCCTTTTCAGCTCAGCATAAGAGCTACAACTCATGCCTTCAAACACTTGCTGCAAATACTCCCGTCTAGGGCGCCCTCTACAGTTTCTACCCTCAACCATCCCTTTCACAATGTCGTAAAGAAGACCATCGTGGCGCATGATGTGACCAATCCATCAGGCTCGCCTCTCTGAGATGGTTTTTACTATGTGCCTGTCTTGCTTGATTATGCTGAGAACCTCATTGTTCGTGACGTGGTCTCTCCAGGAAATTCCGAGAATTCTTCTGTATGACCACATCTCAAAGGCCTCTAGTCTTTTTTAAAGGTTATGAAGGAGGATATTAAGTAAAAAGAGAAAATGTCAATAATAAATATAATAGTTATACGAACTTATGTCATATGATTACGTTCAAAATATAAATATGCTTATACTTACTTATACTTAACATTTAATTATTTTAATTAAATAAAAAACATTAATGTGTAATATTAATATATTTCACTACTTATTCAACAGTTAATTAATCGTTTTCATATATTATAAGGTACATGACATATATAATCAGGAATATTTTCATGTTTGATTGACATTTGACATTGGCGCATCATCGAAAAATAGTTTTTTTATATCTCAACATTTTAACTAATAAAAATATAATAAAAGTGTTATATTTGTAATCAAAAAGTTAAAAGCATGTGTCGAAGTCCACTGTGGGAAAAGAGAAATATTCTGTCAACGCCAAATTAAAGTAATGTTTTGTTCGTACGTAGTCCTGAAAAAATATGAACAAAGACATAAGCATAATGTTTTACATGTAATGGTTAAAGTTTGAGGTTTTGTGGAGAAGTGACCCTTTTGTCATGTTTTTGAAGAAGATTCACGTTAC
Organism: Glossosoma conforme; assembly: GCA_022606575.1. Lineage (NCBI taxonomy): Eukaryota > Metazoa > Arthropoda > Insecta > Trichoptera > Glossosomatidae > Glossosoma > Glossosoma conforme. Next base: position 95,167 of record JAGTXR010000015.1, read on the forward strand.
AAATATTCTGGCGATTTTCCTGAAAGCAATAGAAATCCTGTAATGTAAATCTCCTGAAAGAAGTGGCTATACTACCTATTTGATACTTAGGTATAAGGTAGATATATCTCCTTTAGTAATAACGGCGTGGCGCACAGGCCTGGATTAAGGTTATGGGCCCCATCAGCCGGGCCCGTCTGCGCCTTCGGGGCCTTTTACGACGCGATACTTTACTTACCGGAAAAAACACTCTCCGGAGCGTCTTCAATCAAAGTAATAGTGAGCGCCGCGTACGCATATGCGCGTTACACGAGACGCGTAAATAATGATTAAAATCAAATCAACGAGCTAAGTGCGTGCCTGCTGGAGAAAGAACGGGAAATTTAAGAAAGGATGTCGAAAACGGCTATATAATTCAATCAAAAATACTCAGAAATCAATGAAAAGAAACAGTTAATATGACTCCGTTATAAGTGGATGGGTATTGGTATTCTTGTATTAAGGGTTTTGCTTTAAATTGAAATCCTTGCAAAGCATATGATGGCTGAGAGAATTGAAAGCTCAGCTGTAAGAACTTGTGGGCTTAAGCATCAAGAAACGTAAAATAGAAAACAAGAATAAAAAAATAATACGTTTTTCTTTTAATTATCAGCAAATATTTTCGGTGAATGTAAGACTGATCTCACCGTTAAAAATTGTATACCACGTTATACGAGTAATTACTTATTTGATTATAGACTCATGTCATCCCATATTCATAGTGTTTTACAGTGAGCCCTTATAGATGGATGATGTGTAAAATCCATACATTATTGAAGAAATTAATTGGAACTAATTTTAAAACATTACTATACCAAACTTGCCTGTCGTAAGACAATTAACAATTTGGCCATTAATAAAATCACTTATAAATAAAATTGTTATTTACTAAATATTTCTTTAAATATGATATTAAATTATGTTAAATTATACACTATTGTTGTAAACTTAAAAGATAAAAAAAACCAAATGCATTTTGTTCGTTTCTATTCTCACTTCCATTCACTTTGACTGTTCTCCTAGCAGCAGACGGTTGGCAAATCTTTTCAAAATCCCACTGTAAGTATTTCTGGATTTCTTGAATCAATTAGAAAATACTTAAATCGAACGGTGGCGCTTCGAATTTTAAGTGCTAGGCTCTTGTTTTGTTTGTTCCTCTCTTCTAGACTCTAAACGAAACATTTAAGCGTTTGATGGACGCGTAAAACATGTAAGTCCCGTCACGAGAACCGTTAAAAACTCGTCCCGTCAATCACGTTATATCAATAAAATATATTTTTTAATTGACATAAAATTATTTGGCACATGTGATTGTGTCACTATATATTTAAATATCATACTTTCTGTTTTTAGTTCATTTAAAAATAAATATTGAGTTTCATTTGATTTCAACCTAAATAGTTTCCATAATGAAAAACGAGTAGTTTATTAGGATTTATTAGGATTAATTATAGGATTAATTATTTTCAATATTTATTTATTAGGATTAATTATAGGATTTAAGAGAGGAGAGGAACAAAATATGTTAATAAATACACAATTATTATAATTCAATTCATATTTGAATTCATCATCTTTATAAATGCGAGTATCTCGCAGTGCAATAGAAATCGAAAGCATATTTTTTCACTTCATTAATGCTTTATGATTTTCATTTAATAAAATGGAAAATATTTTGCGAAAATGATTATATTTTCAAAAATATTTCTGAATTCAAAATTTTACTACCAGCCTTGGGGCAAATATTCAGCCGCATTTTTTGTATTCGACCTTTCATACGAAACCCGCCCGGGGGAGATTTGGTTATTGAGATAAAAGTAATATATTTAAATATGAAATATTTCTTTTTATTGGAGCAAAAGTAAACATGCAAGGAATTTCATTGTTTTGTTTATAAACCGATAACCCGGCATTCCTTCAGGTCACGTACAGAAATAATTTAATGCTGCGATGGTATTAAACTCCTTTGTTCATCGTTAAACTTAAGTATACGCAATGTATAAAAATATAATATCACAATAATAGACTGGTATTTATACAACCATAGTTCCAAATAACATGTCGAAATAATCAAATATTTACTTGTATTTATTTATTTCAAATAACTTTAATGTTAAACAAACTACATACAGTCAACCTTCCAATAAATTTTTCATGGGCTTGGATGATTGGTCCGATGGTCCTGAAATGTTTAGAATCATGTTACATAAAAGAAACAAAGAATAAGCCATTATGAGAGAAACCTCTGTTAAACATGTATGTAAAATTTTTTTTTTCAAATAAAACAATACTTAAATAAATTAACTCTTACAGTAATGTTTTTGAACTGTGGATTTCGGTTTATTTTTAATTTGGAGTATTCTCCTAAGTGAACCACTTCAATTTGATTCTTTAAATCTGTAGTTAAACCTATTAAGCCTCACTTAAAACCAATTAGATCAAAGTGGGGACTTAAAAAAGTTAAATATTTTTGTTACATTGAGTACGAATATAAACTTAATAAAAATTATTACGTAATATTTTGATACGTATCTTAGTTGTTTAATAAACGATCAGCAATATCAAACGTTGTATCAGGGATCTCAAATACGGTTATTCCCACAGTAGGTATATAATATGAGGCGTCTGTATTTAATTGTTAAGTCCATGGCGTTTTACGACGTCAGTTCTGGCATTGTGCACAGGAGGCGCTACCAGCATTCTCTTAACAAAGGGTTGGCCGCCATGATGGGTAGGTTTATCTTTATAAGGGACAATTCAAGCCACCCGTTTGGAACCATTAAAGTTTCAATTAAAGCACCCCTTTGCTAATATCACCCGTGACGGCGACCCGTCCAACTACTCGGTTACGCCCCCCCCCCCTTCAGGGTTTAATGGCCGGTCACTTTAAAATACGACAGCGAATCAAAAATACGAATGATATTTTTTCAAGCTTTGATTTATATCGTGCGTGATTGCAATAGCTCTACTGGACCTTTCCGATTGACAAGCCAATCACCATATATATTAATTTTGGCATTCAATTAGAAATGGATATCGAAAAGGTTATGAGAAAATAGGTTTTTGTTGTGAAATGCATAAATTAACCATTAAACGGAACACCTAAAGGTAAAATATTTTTATTTTCTTGTATTTTTTTTCATTGTTTACCTAAGCACAATTTTTTCGTTTTTATATGTAAGCACGTTTATTCACTATTGGGTGCATATATTTTTTGTGATTTTGAACGTTTTTCTGGCACTGGTAAACTTATAAAATATTTTTTATCATGTTCTTCAATTGAGATGCATTTCTTCAACAAAATGCTGCGTTTTAAAATGTTTTCTGTATCATCGTTGAAAATCATGAATTTCCCACGAAAGTGTGGCCAGCTGGGTTGATCCGCAGGTTTGATCCTACTGAGGCAATTAAGGCAGACCCAGGCTCAGCGCAGGTATTGTGATTAAGCGTGAAATTAAAGCCTTCGCGAGCCGTCAGTCTGACGAGAGAGCCAACGGTCAGTCCCACGAGGTGCATTGCATCCACCCAGGGCCGGTTATAGCCAGGTACTTTACAGCGCACTTTATCAAAAAATCCACGGACGAAATGACGTTTTGTACTACTATTGACTTAAGAAAAATGACTTTGCTTTTACGAAATACTACAAGTATTTCTGGAAAACCATTACGTTTGGTCTTATTTTTTCGTTGAACGGACTGTGTTTATCTAAAAAAAATGTGTTTAAAACTTTTAATGTTTCACATATTTTTCACAAATAACTAATAGTCGGTTACTACTTTCAGTGATTTAAAGTATTTTTACTTTGATGTTAGCCCAAATTCCACTTAATAAACAACTCCTTACTTTGAAGGCTTAATATTTTTTAAATCAAAATTGTCCTAATTTCTTTGAATTACATATTTGAGTTAGTTAAACTAATTCATCAAATTGAAGCTTAGCAAAAAGGTTGTTTAGTTAAATTAACCTCTAGCATGGCGTTTGAAAGGATTTAGTCCGTTCATCAGAATAGGGGCTGATTGTGAGATAGAATAAAGGGTGAACGTCCCCTCTCAAGAGGTATTCTGTACCCAAGTTAATCGGTATCTATCTCATCCCCTCCAAGTCATCAGGGAAGGGGGGAGTTCGTAGTTTCCATTTTATTTTATCAGTAAATCATCTGAGCTGTGGGTGGCAATCATGATCATAAAAAATGATAAAAGCGCAGCTACACGCGAGTGTGGGAGATCGCCGCACGTAGCTAGAGCCCCTCTGTGTTTAACCAAGGGAAACTTTTTTTGTTGTTTATAGTATTGAGGTTTTATGACAGCCCCTATGAAATATCAATCAATGTTTATGAAAAAAACAAAAAAAAACTTATATTCTTCCAATAAATATCTAGTTAGGACTTAAGCATAATTTTAAAGTGATATTATATCCAATTCATATAAATCACATCATTCAAAAAATATCTATATTTTTAACGTTTGAAAACGTGTTGCTATACGTGTGTACTCGTAACATTAATGAGAAAGTATAATTTGATTAACAAATAAAAATAAACCATTATAGTTTAATTAATTTTTATTGAGTATTTCATTAATTACATGTAATAATAGCACCTCATCACCTTTATCAAAGAATACAGATACTCGATGTTGTGGCTTTTGGGTTGAGCCGTGTGTGGTGAACTTTTTTCAATTAATATTTTGACCGCCATTGCAGGGGTCTTCTTCAGGATTAATAATTTATTTAGTTTTGAGTTGGTTTATTCAGATTATATATTTCTTTTAATACATATACTCGTATATTAAATATATATTTTCTTTGATTTTAATAAAAAAGTCACTTGTAATAAAGCCTTGTATTTAGTTTAAGTTTATTATTCGTTTTTTACATAAGAATCATTTACTATTATTTAAAAATAATGTATGAAAACGAATAAAATGTTTTACATTATTTTATCAACACATTGATCTCACCTATGTTCATATAAAAAATATTTACTGGCATTTAAAACATGAATAAAACCAATTAAATTAAAAATAAATACTTCTAATCTAAATTCTTTTCAGCTACTAAAAAATATGAAATTAGAATACATCAAGTCGCGGAGTAAATGTTCTGTAAGAAATTGCTCCAACCGTCTTTCATGAATATCGTATATTGTTCATTGTTTATGAAATGCATCTCCGATGGTGCTGCTTGATAAGATGAGATATTTTAATATAGAGAGGGGTCGGATGCTCAACATTTTCTTTATATTAATATTTCAGACTCAGTGGATATGTACTTAATAATACATAGTACTTACTCTATGTTTCCCGTCGGTCGCTGGTTTGATTAAAAGTGCCCTCCTCTTTTTGCATATTGATGGAGAATTATAAAAGCAAAGAATTTTTTTCTTGGGGTCATTTAATATCACGTACATTAATTTTAAATTATCTTATACAATACAACCTATTTTTTTCAATTAAAAAAAAATGGCCACATTTATAAGAATGATAATACCTTTTTGCGCTTTCTAATTTGACCATATTTATTTAAGATAAATGATTGATTTATTTTAATAAATAATCGTGATAATTCATACTTATCATATCAATTTATGCATGTTCATACGTTATTAAATTTTTTAATTGATTAAGAATAAAAATAATAATTTAAAATACAAATCAGATTAATGTATACCTGCATATTGTAGATTTAGGCATATAAATAATTTAGGATAGTATGTGTTCACTTCAATTAGCTTTCATTATTCTCATCCCGTTACGGGCAAGCTTTGCATCCCGTAAAACGCCGAACGCATTTAGTATCACTATTGTCGACCTTCAAAATTGACGAGAGCCTGGGGGCTGTCCACTGATGTTTTTAGTCGTTCCTCATAAATTCAATCATTGTCAATATTCTCAATTTTCTTCAAAACTTAATATGGTGTCAAATAACGTAGCTTACATTGTAAATGATATACTATTACTTCCATAAGGAGTGATTATGTGATGTTCAACGCTTAAAAGTTAGTTTTCTTGCAAACCGTTGTTGCTTTCTATCCTTCATTACGATTTCCACACGAAGTAATTTGGTATAAAAATATTTATAAATTTTGTTCTTATATACCGTACATAGGAATGTGTTCTGATTTGGATGAATTTTTAGTATCCGGATGTTGATCAATCGAAAAAAAAACATGGTCGGCTCTCGTTGCGATGAGATTGAATAAATTTGCAGACGAGCAGAAATGGTTTCGCGAACAAAAACAGTCATAAAACACAGAGCCAACATACATGCCAGCCCAAGCAGTCCAATCATCCACAAACACGTGGAAAGGGAAGAGAATTCGAAGGAGAAAGCTTGTGGAGAAATGAACAATCTTGAAACCAGCTGAGATTTGAACCCTGCTGAAGAGAATAATCCAAATCTTTTCATATTTGCTTCAATGCTTAAAATTATACTCGCCACAAATTGCTGCTATGAAGCTCTTTCGATTGGTAAGAGTATAATCTTTAACTTCCCGAGCTTTGTCGAGTAAATTATATCCACAGTTCCCCAGAATATTGACTGGAGACTCAATTAGAGGTCGCTGTATCTTTATTCTTTTGCAAGTTGCAACATTCAGTTTATAGATTTCAGGTAGGCTTATCTTCGTCTCTTCACCGAATATAAGATGGAAGGCTGCCGTGTTTACTTTACTCAGTCCACATTCTACGTAGACCAGTTGTTAAAACCTATTGTTAGGCTGTATTGTGTTTTGTAGAGATGTAAGAATTTGCAGTCGCGTAAAACTAGATAATGTTAAGATAAGTCTTAAAAGGCAATAGGAGTATTTGGCAAAAAAAATAATATAAATACTATATTTCATTTTTGAAAAATTATGGATGTTAAAATTATTTATGGTTTTAATTTTTTTTACTATAGTTTTGTTTAATTTTTAAGAAAATGACTATCAGAGCTTGATTTTATTTAAAAATATTTTTTTAAGTTTTGTGGTTTCATTCACTTATATAAAAATATCTAGAGAATTTATGAAATACTTACTCTTTAATGACCAAATCTTAACATAAATGGCTTATCCTTTTGAGTAAAAATATTGACCTAAGATAACTTATTGTGAATCCAGGTTGAAAAAAAAAGTGTTTGATCGTATTACTATATACATAAGTGAATGACAATGATATTTCTGTGCTAAGCTAAAATAGTTCAAGCTATATTTGTACAGCAATATCCAAAATTTTAATAAAAATATAAAATAACATATAATTTTACAAATTATAAGAAATAATTATTGTACTCTATGACACTGCGTGCTCTGTAGAAAGAGTAATGACGTCATGGCATGGCGCCCGTCGCGACGCCTGGCGTCTGTCTAATCAACTAATTCGGTTTGTTCGCCACTCAAACGAAGATATATATCACAGATAGGTATGCCGGCCATTTAGGCTTATATAGGTATACCCATTTACCGCTTTACGAGTCCACTTTGAGTATTAGATCTGTCTAGGAAAGAATCCATGGCACTAAGCTATGTTTTTTTAAGCTCTTAACTCTTTATCTTTTAATAGACTTCCGTACCTAAATACTCGTACCTATGTTTTTAAGTAGAGAACTAAGAACTTAACAAATCGTTTTATTATTATATAGCAGAAAAGTAATTATTATTTGTATTTTTTTTTGGTTATGAAACCTACGACTTGTAATTTAATTAAATACAAAATGTAATATTAACTCTATGTGACATCTCTTTCGTAAAGTAAATAAAACTAATAATTAATTTAATTTTAATTTAAATATCTAATTCTTGTTTTTTTTATTTAACCTCTACCTAAACATAATAATTTGTTCTGACTAAGCAAATTTGTTATAAAAGAATATTTGTATTAAGGGATATAGCTAGTTATAGGAATCCAAGAAACTTTGTCGGTCGTTCAAATAAAGTATATGAATATTGAATTATATACAATTATGTGATCCGAAAATCTTATTGTTGTGTGTATAGTGAAAACACTCTTACGGATATTTAAATAATGGAAGTCAATAAATACTAAAACTTTAATATTATTTATCATAATATAACTTAAATATGTCATCCTATAGCACTGCTCTATTGAACTACTTACGTTTAAATATTCCTCATACTTATTTTAAAAAAATACCTACTCTTATTCAACAAACATATCACTGCTTTATGTGATTTGTAATAACTTATACCTTTCTATCACACAATGGTTTATTTCTTATTACCTCAACGTATTTAGCTTTTATAAACATTTCATAAAGTGAACAAAAAGCATTTTATAATTTTGCTTATCTCTGTGCTATATAAGCGGCATTGTATTAATGCGGGGCGGGAGAGTGGGCGGGAAAAGTGGGAATTTGAAATATTCGCGGGCGCTTTGTTTGGGCGGAAAGCCGGAATACTCTCCGCCATTGTAATTCCAATGAGATTAGCTACATTACGGTTCCGGCCTTACAATGCCTGGGTTCTAATAAAACCCCGCCCCGCCCACGGCAAGATTTACGTTCGCGTGAGGCGGATGGAGGCCCGCGTGACCCGCCCAAGCCAAAGCCGAGGGCTGGATAATCCTGCAAGGATTATTATCGCAATATGAAACATGTCCGATTTAATGAAAGACCAGATATATAGATAACATCCTGTGTTGGTCGGCTTTGTTAGATTTTAATATAATATTTTCGCCCTTTATCCGTAAACTTAAAATATACATTACCTTTCTAGATAATATATCTTACAAAAACATATACTTTATTTTATATCGTTATATTTTAATGTATTACTTTTATATAACAAGCAGTATGACACATTTAATAAATGTTTTATGAGAGCAGGTGTTATAGATAGTGAATTCTTTAGCATTTACCAAAAAGCTAATACAGTTGCATAATGTTTTTTGTAAACATATTTCTGGCTTAAACATTAAATGTATGTTGGATAGATTTCGTAAAGAATGACAAGCTTATGATGCGAACAAGGCAGTTTTCCATATTACAGTCAGTCAAAAAAGAAGGTTGATTTGGCTAGAATACTTTCTCTTTATACAGCAGAACTGATGATTAAAAGTTCTCAAAGCTCTTTGAGCTTTTGCAGTTTTGAAAAGCTGACGAAATGTATACATTTAATGCACTCGAAACTCTCAAAGTAAAGCTGACACGCGACAAGGCGAAAACAGTGGTTGAAAGAAATGTATGGCGATAAATTATGGATGCGATATGGAAAGACATCTGTCCCGCTCATATTGCGCGTTGGAATTATTCATTATTTCGATAGTGTATTTTCTCTAAGGTTACCCAATAGAGTTTCTTAAAGTACAAACTTTTACTAACCCTAACAAAAGGAATCACGTAAAGGATCATTCATATATAATTAGCGCACAAGCTGATAAAAAAAAATTGATTGATTATTATGTTTTCAACCAATTAATAATTCAAATTACTTTGTACATAATATTGTATGTAGGTATCAACTACATATATGTACTCCTATGTGGCAACGTAAATTTAAAAAAAAAATGGTCGACATAGTTGGGATTGGGTAATTATTTGATGTTGAATCTGCTCACTTTGATCGTAGTCTTGTTAAATGTATTCAGACTCGTATGATAAATATTGATCGTTCAATTCACGCTTTGTTTACCTATTTCTAATAGTGGTATTGATATGCGATGCATTGTAGGTAGAAACATAGATACATTTCAAAACTCTTCTCTAATTCATGCGTTCTATTGTCACTTATATAATAAAGTTGTAATGATGTTTTGTTTAACTTCCAATTCATCTTGTAATAACTGGCAGCTTAATATTTTTTCTTTTGAGTTATGTTAAATTATCAAACTAGGTAAACGTATCTAAATTTTTTGATATTGAATAATATATAAGAAGTGTAACCGTTGTATAACGTGACTTAGATGAAATATGTATGCTGCCTCCTAATCCCACACATTTGTTCTTAAAAAATTAATAAGGTATATTTTTTTTGCAATTGAAATACTCCTACAACTCTTATAAAAGCTCACAGTAGGTCGATTAAGTATTTTATTGATTATAAAACATTTACAAGTATTAATTTATATTTTTAAGTTTACATCATTCTTAAAAACAGTAAAATACAAAGCAACTTTTAAAATAACACCATTAATTGCTTGTTTTTATCTCGAAGAGATGTGATAGCTCGTATTAAGATAATATTAAACAAAGACCTTTTTATAAACATAGACTCATAACTACTTACATATTTATTGAAATGTATAGAGTTATTTCGAATTGAAAGTATTTTCTGAGCAGCAGGATAAGTCTTTTCTCAGCCGTTAGAGTGCGCCAGGCGGGAGAGTTCCTTTTTCGATTTATTTTAAAAGCTGGGCATGTGCTGTGTTGTCGGTAGAAGGCGTAGCAAACACATAGATGTACATACATATAACACAGTATGCACTGACAAACATGAGCATACCCCGGGATACTTGAAACACACGCCACACCAAAGGAGTAACTAAAAGTTCAAGAATGTATTTATAGTCCTCAAAGAAACATAACACACTTTACGCATTAAATAAATACTTTGAGTACATTGCATTTTTGCTTACAATTAAGTAAATGCAATAAATGTATCTTGAAGTAAATTAACATGTAACGGCCCTCAAGAATCATGTGTAGTATTTATTCGACGGAGCTCTGAATTATTAGATTAGATTAATGACTGGTGCAGCCGTATTTTCCAGTTAGAGAACGGATATGAATGAAAAATATTATATATATGACGTACATATCTAAGCTTGGAGTACTTTTGAATAGATGAGATTTATAAGACTGTCAAAATTTGTAATAAAATTATCTTATGTTAAATACGTAATGAAATTCATATTTTATTAATTTTTTGATGGTACAGGATGTGTTTGAAAAGGTTATGCCATTGTTTTAAGCAAAAATATCCACCTACGACCAGCATATAAATATCTACGGATATTGTGATATTATATGATATGGTATGGTAATAAATTTGGTGACGAAGTTACGGCTGAGGAAATAAAAAAAAACTACCTAACCTAATTATAAAGAGGCTACAAAAAAACATGAGTGAGAGTGATCTTATAAGTAACATCGTGAACCAAAACGGACTGAACGAAGAGGACACGTCAAAAATAAAATTGATAAAAGAAATAAAGACAAAAAAAAACAATGATGGAAAAGAGTGGGATACCACTAACTATATTATTCAAGTAACGCCTACCATAAGAAGTAAACTAATTGAGAAAAAAAAATTAACATTGGATACAGCCGAGTGAACATTGAGGACTGCAACCCACTAATGCAGTGTTTCCACTGCCAAAAGTTTGGACACACAGCAGCAAGATGTCTAGCCATGACCCAACCTCCCATCTGCTTGTACTGTGCAGGTAGCCACAATTACATAAATTGTAAGAGTAAGGAGACACCCGTTTGTAACAACTGCACGAATTCAAATAAAATCCACAAAACAAACACACCTACTAACCATAACGCCAATAGCCACCTTTGCATTGTAAGAGATAAACTGATGAAAAAAGCATATAGTCGAATTGAATTTAGCTGAAAATATATATTCTTCAGCTAATAAAAAATCTACATTTTATATCATTTCAATATAAATACTGACAAACTACTGAATTAAATCAAAAACTTAATAAAAATGAATGACTTCACATGCAACAATATTAATGACAAAATTCAAATAAAAGAACTTATACATGACTCGATAGAAAACCTCAACCAGTTGGTACATAATAATGAATTCTCACTTACAACTTACCACATATTAGCTGAATTAAACTACCTACAGTGTATAAATAATATCACGAGAAATATTTGCAACAATATTAATGATAAAATGACGTCACTGCATAAGAAATTGAAATAATGAAATGTACTAAAGATGTATCATTAATTTATATATACTTTAGATTTAATTCTATATATAGTATCTTAAAATATTAATTATATAATGTTAGTATCATATCAAAATTATGACAATGTATAAATGTGTATATGTAAAATTCTGTATAAATAAATAACTGTAAAATAACATAGATGAATCCCACGCCACACACAAGATCTTATCTTTAAGTGGTGTGGTAAGCGAATTTAAAAAAAAGAAAAAAAATTAAAAAAAAAAGATGGAATGTAAATTACTGTGTAAAAAATTATCTTTTTATATTTGATTAAATAAAAAAAAAAAAAAATGTATCTATAATATTTGAAAGCTCTGAGAAACATTGTCTCTGTAAAACGAAGTACTCTCTCAGAAAATATTATTGCGTTGGATCTCATACATTTAAGCTGTAAAATTATTCAGAAATTGTACACATCTTCATTGACTATTTACATATATTTTTAAACGCAGGACAAAAATAGTTTCTTTTTCAATTTAATTTAAAACTTTATTCTTAATAAATAGTTATTAATTGACTCAAGGTAGTAAAAATTGACGCCTTTTTAATTTATTAATTGAATTGAATGGTCAAAATGTGTTATAGTTATAATTATCATTTCGATAGTGACGTGTTAAAGAAACAGGTGAAGATTTGCTGTTGGAAATGAAATAAGAATGTAGAAAAATGTTTAATAATTTGGTCAAACCGCACTTCTATAAATAGCTTATTATGTGCATTAATCTTAAAGTTGTGATGTCAAAAGTAGTTATAAATCATTTTACGTGGATTTTAAAATAGGTATTAAATTTAAAAAAAATTCCTCCCGGCTTTGGTGCATGGTTCTGACAACAATCTTCGCTTTGCATACAAAATCTTCGCGTATTATTGTAAGCTCAGCTAAAAAAGCTTTAACGTTCGTTTCGAGCTATTTCCGTCGCCAGTACATTGTACAAAGCTCGACGAAAATAGTTTGTTTATGTTGTTTCAGCGTTGGATGCGAGATGCAAGTAAACAAGTCATGGGGGCCTATATATTATTACAGTAGTTGAAATGCAAACTACTGACACGATCTTAGCTTGCAAAGGGTGGGTTATTTTTTATGCGAAGACAAGTTTACCGAAGGGTAAGGACAAAATGTTGCAACGTTGGCTTGTTTCCTAAGCGAATCTTATAAAATATGTTTTATCTAAATTATGATTTAATATATTGTTTAATAATTTTCGTGAATATTCGGAAAAGATGTTTTTTTTTATTGTAAATGTACTCGTATATCAATCAACAATGTTTTGTGAAAAATGACCCGTATGAACTACTCATTTTTAGAAAAATTTAATCCGAGTAATATGAAATATTTTAGTGAGATTCTGAATATCCGTCTGTTTTTTAATGACGTTGATGTACAGAAGTACTCGTATAATTTATAATATTTTTTACAATCCTTACAATATACAGCATTGTATAATCCACGTAATATATATTTATAGAGTTTTGTCAGGTCCAATAATTCATGCCTCGCTCAAAGGCATGAATTATTGGACCTGTACATGAAACTCGCAGTGTACATAGTATATACAGTTCCAAGCAATTTTTTAAGATCAGCCTGGGATTTGGAAAATGAGCATCTTTCTTATGTATTTAAATTTAAAAAAAAACTAATGTCATAATATTAGTTTGCAAAGGGTGGGTTATTTTCGTTGTGGAGGCAAGTCAACGCTCCAGTGGTCCTCCTCCCCTCGCCATCCGGGGTCTCTTCTTTCCATTTCCTCCGTCCTCCTCTGATCCCTCCTCCACCTACTTCTGACGTTTACGACTCTCCAAGTACGCTTCGATGGCCTTTCACCGGGAGACCGGAAAACGCTCGCCGATCTGAAAGCATAAAAATAATAATCAGTTGCGAAGGGAAATAAAAATGATATTATTAAAATTTGTTGGGTACAGAATCCATCATCTGGTATTCCACAAGATATAATAGTATGTACCATTTCTCTTACTGTTTTTACAGCCACAATTGATTCCATTTAGAATCTGCTTTTAATATGCCAGATAAAAGCATAAATATTTCACTTATCTCAAGTAGAATAAAGTCAACAAAGGCTCCAAATACATTCTTACATACTGAGCTTATATAAATATAATAAAATATATGTTTATTTTTTTCTTCGTAGTATCAATCCGGTGGATTGGTTTGCAGCAATAAAATCTTGCATCTCGATTGTTTATTTTATTGTTATAATAAATGGGAGCCACAAATTGCTGACACATAGTTCTGTAAGCTAGCATCTTTCATATCTTGTTCCAAGTCACATTTTTACCTACAACTCAACATAAGTATAATTATACATGCATGGATTTCAGGATGAGAACCCAGAGGCATAAAGAGAAGGCAACTATAGTACCAATGTATATAAGAGTGTTTGTTAATCGGGATAATTATGGATCAAATGATGGAGCCGAATCTGAGGCTATAACTATTTCATCCAAAGCCAAATCCTGGGATGGCCTCAAACAGCGACACGCGGTGTACAAATGAGGACGCCATCTAAATACGATCTACGTCCTATGTTATTTAGCTCTCAGAATCAAACGTAAATAAGTTTTATTTTACACATTAATAGTAGTCAATTTATATTCAAAATATACAATTTCTACTTGATATGAATGAATTATGCTCAATACATAGTTCAAGTGCAACACATTTTTAAAATTCGAATCATGTATTCCCGAACCATTTTCCCAGACGCCTTACTATGTACAATAAAAGTTTCTACATTATTTTACATACAGGTTCGTATATATGAGTAAAGTATGTATTTTAAAGCATAGCCACCGAAAGAGCAGAATAATGAAAAGCAAGCAACTTTCATATATTTTATGTAAATAGGCGCTTTTTATTATTCTTATTTCTTCAACTCTGCCATTTTACGGCAAGCACACCGCACTTTCTCCGAAATATTTAAATTATTTTTAATTTAAGGATAAGCTTGCTTTTTATTCCTTTTTTATGATTAAAATAAAAAGTACTTGTAAGCCATTTTAATTAGTCAGCTTCCATCTATTTTTTTGAACGTACAAAATACTATTTGGATCTTTATTTTTAGATAAAAGTTTTGTTTAGCAAGTTTTTTATTTATTCCTAATTAAATATTAAATGTTTCATATTAATGTAAAATTATTTTAACATTGTAAACTTATAAACGTGTTCAATTTTTACTGTAGTAAAAGTATCATAATATAACCAGAGAAACCAATGTTATAATATAAATAAATTAAATAAACTCGTTTCATTTAATGTATTTATAATATTATATAAAAGGAAAAAAATGTATTAAATTTAAATCTATGAAATCATAATAAATATGATTTTTGGTTATTATTACAAATTAATTTTCAACAGCGAATTGCTTAGGCTCTATCAAATATATGTGTATATATTGTACGATTTTTATAAATTATATATTATACATTTAAATATGAACTTATGTAGGTGTTTATTTACATGCAATGTGTACTTTCATTAATAGTTCTTGATTGTCTCCAGAATAAAATTTCTGATACTTGAAAATAGGCGTAGTTCGACGCGTATTCAGACTTTTTATATCATACTTGATACATGATAACTCACCTGTCCTCTGATGAAGTTGCCGTTACATAAACGGTAGCAAAAGTTACCGTTATATAACTAATGACGAAGCTAATGATATGTAAAGCCCTTTGCAATAGGTACATATTATAAACCCATTAACCGCCTATAACTACACTCTTAACCCGATATTTAGCGTTCCTTATTTTTATGGCCAATGTCGAAGCTCGTATAAAAGTTAATGAAGAACAAAATTAGAAAAGTTGGAAGTAATTTTCCGCGGTAACGGCAGTTCAAAAAACTTTTTCATCTCTGAGAATGAACGTTCTTGGTTACTCGTAGAAAGTGGCATATAGCTTTTTGGAACTAGTAACTTATTTATGTTATGTAAGAGGGTGAAAAAGAAAATAATTTAGGACCTAAAAATTTTGTACACAACACTAAAAAAGTTATGTAATTTCCATTTTTTTTTAAATTAGTTTTTCAAACAACTATTTTATTATATATTAGAGCTATGAGTGTGAATTCGTGAATTTTAATCTTTGAATTGAGCAACTGTAAAATGAATGAATTAATTATGTTATGTTAAAACATAAAAACATATACATTGCATATGTGGTCAACAATTTTTATATGTATTCTTTAATAAGTTAGTTACTAGTATCTATCGTATATGTTTATACGTTCACCTAGGCATTGAGTACTTGTGTATCTTAGGATAATATTATATTGTAGAAATACAAATTATTTCGTTAACCTATTATAATAATCAATATAAGAAATGTGGTTGTTTCTTATATTTGTTAAGTAGTAGAAAGCTTTTTCAAAAATTTAAAGTAATTATTAATTAGCTTTCGCACAAAAAACATGATGTTTCTTAGACTTTTTATAACGCAAAACACTTTACAAACATCTCACTGATTCACGTCCAAGATAAATAATATATATGTACATTTTGCGTTGGATACCTGTTACTTGCGGAGGCATATTTTGAAGTGCGTCGCAGAATAATAAACGTTTCCCTTTAAACTACAAGCGAGGCACCTGGTCCCTATACAAACAGGCCCGCAGAAGCGCGACATAAGCTGAAAGTTTCGCCAGGGGGGAGAGGCCACCGATCCCTGGCAAAACCCTGCGGCAGGTGGCCTCGCCTCCCACGCACTCAGTTTTCCTAGATTGCTTCGCCAAGGCGGCTCCCACCGCGCGACCATAAAGCTTTTTCTCATTTTCTTTTGTTGATCTGAGAGATTTACTCTATGCATTTAAAATAAGGCGGCTTTAAAAGGAAAGTACGCGAGTTGTATGAAAAACAATCTATTGTATACCACCGAGCATACTCGTACATACAACACGTTTGCACATTGAAAACTGCAATAGTCTACAAACTTTTATAGTGGTAAAAAATACTCTAAGTATATTCTTTGTAATTTGAATATTCTTTATTATTGTTCTTATTTTTGAAATATTGTTTTTTTGTGATACCATATATTTTGAAAACAAAAAATAAAATAAAACGAAATGTGAATATTTTAAGTTTTCTTCTTTGGGGATTTCATTGAAGCCCAATTTTTGGGAAATTTTCATTCCAATAGCTTCTTTTGTATTTTTTTTACATCTCATTATGTATTTTGTATTACATGTACTGTAAATTTACTTTAAAATTGAAGTGTAAGTTAGTTATGCATTGGAGATTTGTTTATTTCGTATTCTGAATTGATCAGGTTAAATCTTTCTGCACGACGTATTTCTTATGGTAACTCAATAATAATAAATATACTTAAATAATTATTCCATATGAATTTAAATTTTTTCTTAAGAATGAGATTAAAATCTAATTTAACATAAACATAAGGTAAAACAATATTCTACAAAAACAAATTTCTTAGAAAGACTTATCAATCAAAAAAAAGTTTCTTGCCATGGTTTTTTATAAGAAAAAATAATTTATTTAAGATCAAAATAACACTCATAGAACCCCACAAGCGCCATATTTTAAAGGCCGTTGATGTGATTATTATTTATTTAGGTATTATTTTTTGTACAATAAAAATGTCACATTGGTCAGTAACTAAAATATATCTGACAAGTTGTTTTAAGCTCTTGTATAATATAATATTATTTATATGACTCCGCCCTTAAACATATAAGGGGTAGTCTTAGATACCACATTTTCCATAAAGAACGCGTTTTTTCGGATCGTATTTCGTCTTTATTTCTGAATTCTTCCATCTGATACCCGAGACTCGCGTTGAGGGAGTGGGGTCGCATAAGAGATTGTATCTGCGTTGCGTAGAAAAATCTCAAAACGTTTGTTTGTACAAAAAATATCTATGGACATTTAAAATAAATTGGAAACTTTACGACTGGAATGCTCCACTCCAGTGGTTTTCAAATAGTGTTTTAAACGAATTACTGTGTAATTAAAAACATAACGATCTTTATGATTTTAGTTATTCGTCTGGTTTTCTTCCCTTGTTTTTATTTACAAAGCGTTGAGTAACAATCGTTATATATAACTAGACAATAATTCCGCGCGCTCATAATTAACTTATGATTTATTTATTTCGAGTGGGTTTCATGTGAATGCTAAGAATATAATTACTTTTTAATAAGTGATTTATATTCAAACGTATTTATTACGTAAAATTATTCACTATTTTAGTTTTAATAAATCAAAAGAAAATACAACTAAGCTCACTATATAAGTTAAAAAAACAAGTTCAAATGTAGAATATTGAGGGTACGACGGTTTATATAAACTGCTTTTTTTCCGACGATGAGATCTTATCGTTACTCTACATGTAGTAGAATTAACTTCATGACTGTAAAAGAATGAAGCGATGACTATTGTAACAGAACTTTATAGCAGCTATCATTTGCTTCAGCTAGAAGGCAAATTGTATACTGTTATAGTTTTACAAAGATTTCATGACGTGAGTTTATTGGAAAGCACTGTATTTCATTGTAATTCCACAATCTTAACATTGAAGACCATAGCGTCCCGTCCCGGCCTCGTATAGGATCTAAGTTATGTTCCCGTATCTCACGGACTCTAACAATATTTCTGACAGCGAATTTTATGCGTTATTACTTAAATGACATGTTATAAAAACAAACACGGGACGCATAAAAGTTACAAAGGGAATAATATGAGATTTTTATCTTGCCCGATCGCGACTCGAATCAAATTAAGAAATATTTTTATCTGGGCGCAACTTTGTTTTGAAAGAAAATCCATTATTTGGGGTGTGACGCTATGCTGGTGTAGACCTAAAGATACTGAAACCTTTTTTTTGTTGTCGCATAAAAGAGAATACCACTCGATAGAAATGGAATTTTTTCATCTTATTATGTTATATTGATTATCATTTTGGAGTTGACTAAACGTTGTATGCAGAAAAAAGATGATCAATTGCAGTTATCGTTATTTTATTTCTGCCTTGTATTTAAACATCGTGCATTTTTCAAGGAAACTATAAAGTGTTTTAGGGATAACTATTTTCTATCACCAATTTTGATAGGGTTCACAATAATAGGAGGAAAAAAAGTACTTTTTAACAGAATTTATACTGAAGATTTAGGTTTTATACGCTTTGATGGGGATTGAAACCCGCAACTTCTCGCAACGGTCCATCATTTCATCTCTAGGCCAAACCACTCAACAAAAAGCTACAAGACATTTCCGAAGTTTTTACGATCTTTCAAAGAAATGCTCTGCTGTCAGAAATGTCCTGGAACAAGCCAAGTAAACAAAGCTATCGAAAGCAATGCGCTATCGCAAGAAGTGTGAGATTCTTAAATTTTTACTATTTTATGGCTTTTTTGAGTTGATTAAGTTGTTTCTGTGTTACTGATTAATATCGTTTTAAGGTGTTATTTGAAATCATAAGGTTTTTTATGCTTCTATGATAAATATTAGTACCTGTTTATATGAAAAAAACTAACATACTTGTATTAGTTGAAAGCTATTGTATTATTTAATCTAATTAAAAAGTCGTTGAATATTTGAAGATGAAATTCGCATCAAAGTAACTAATTTTTATCTCTCTAAATCTCACTAAAAGGATAAATGCATGATTATTTTTAAATATATTTCTCAAACAAGTATTAATAACATGTTTCTACTTAATACGTGTTTATATATCTACGAGTATATGAGTTAGTTCTTATTATGCACAAAAATTTCTCGTAACATCCACAGTTTTTACGTTTTTTAATGTCTTCTGTATATCATAAATAACTACTTACTGTTTTGAATAATTATCTTGTATACATAAATTATTACCAAAATTGTTCAGCAAAGGTAATAAAAATATATCAATGTACATAGTTACAAAGTTATATAACATCAGAACAGTTGCGATGATGATGTTACAACAGTCTTTTTTAGAGCATTAAATAGTTAATCGTCGATTAAACGATTTGATTGCGTTTTCAGGTAGTATACCACTCAACACATTATTCTTTCGTGTATTAAAATTCGTGAGCTTTGAATAAAATGCACATTAATCTGCCAACCGGGCAACTTTTTAATTGCCAAACGAGTTGAGTTTATGGTCGAGAAGAAAAGACATCTAAATCAAAGTTGCCTTTTTGTTTTGTCCATTTTGGTCTGGTCTGTTTAATTAAACTTTTAAATAACTGGCGGGCTCTTGAGAGAAAAATGGTGGAAGGTTTTATCAAAATTATGGCTTCTTTGTCGGTGTGTTGTAGTATCCACACTCTATCTTTAATGCGGTAGTTATTTATGCCTTCCCGACATTGAATTGAATACAATGTTGCATAAAACATCTAAATTACGCTTGTCAAAGGTAGTCGATGTTTTTTAAAAAATATTTTGTCTTGAAATCGCGGCCTCGCGTATCTCCTTATTATATTTTTAAAGTGAGTCCCAGACCGAAGTCAAGAAATTTTGCGGCAAAGCGATTAACATACAGGCTACTCAAAATTAATATATTTTTATTTTACGGTTATAAATAATAGATTCTTATTCAAAGAAAATAATTATTGGTTAATCATATTGATAACAATAAATAATTTTATTTTTCGGCAAGCTTATTTTACTATAAGTATGCATCTATGTCAAATACGAAAGACCATCTGAATGATATATATACTATATTATACTTAGTCAAATTATTTGTATTATATCTATGATAAAATATTATCTATTTATAAAGTAAATAAAAACTGTAATTTGTTCATATTCAACCTCTTATATTTAATTTAAAAATATTACACTTAACATCCTTACAAAAATTACACACAAAATATATTTATATTATTATTCGGTTTATGTTCTTTTCACAATAAACACAAATTTATATTTAATATTACCCATTATTTACATAATAATATGAACCATAATTTTATTTTATCATAATAAAATTAAATCTAATTTAACAAAGCATTGCTTTTATGTTATTTGCGTGTTAAAAAGTGAAAACATTGAATATGTTAACAACCAAACTTGGATTTCCCTAACTTGGCGTTTTCCCTGAGGGAATATTAAGCCCTTGAAATATGAGACTACCAAGCGGCCTGATATTAAATTAACTTCTCTTACAGCTATACGACTATAGGTATCTATATATATATTATATAAGGAACAACTGTACATACAAGAAATGTAATTATTTTTGCTACTGGGTGGGAAACATCCAATCAACATTTAGTAAAAAGCTAATTAAAAATGCTCAGAAGACGATGGAAATTAAATTATCATTTATGTTAACTTTGGTCGAATACTTGCTCTTGCATTTATTATCTTTAAAAATTTATTGAAACGTATTCATAATTCATAGAAATAAATTATTTTACTTTATGCTACTGATTGAGATCTTTGTTAATTTTATATTATATTAATTTACCTTTTTTTTAATATAAAATAATTGTTAAAGAAATAGCAAGAAACTTGATTATTATTAGGTGTTTAAGTTTTTTCTTTTTAAATTAAGAGTACTTATATAAAAAAGTAGGGTTAACTAACCCCTCACGACCAATTATTCAGACCTTGTCGGTATCCTTAAAAAATGACATTTAAAAATGTCCAAATATATCTCAGATAATAGATTATTCTCATTATTAAGCCATATCGATAACACTACTTATTATGCACTTTGAGTGTTGAGAAATGGCAAGGATCAAGTAATTGAACAGAACAGTGTGGCGACCATTTGTGATGATAATATGCTCTAAATAAGAATGAAAGGCTGGTTAACATGCTTGCTGTAATTTTTATGTTAACTTAAATACAACAACTTTTAATCATTTCACTTCAAAATTAACTGTGAAAATTAACTAACAAATATGCGAATTCCTTATCAGGTTTTATGCTCATGCGATGCTTTCACAGCGAAAATGCCAAACAGTGCCAATATACACACATGTGTGGGTGGATACATAAGCTGCACCCGGTTGTTTCTCGGCGGCCGTGTATCAGGAGCACATATGTGCGGGGCGGGCATGCGACGTCAAGACATCCCCGCTGAGGGCGGTCGTAAGAAGCAGAAGATACAGCGGGGCCCGGCAGTTTGTTCGGATGTTTATGGCGCGGCGGATCGTGCGTCAGACCGCCCCGCTGGAATACAGACAGCCGGGGACCACACTGCCAAAACGTACATCGATTCACCGTAGAGTGACGTCTCGCTTGCACTTACTAACAATCGCATAAGTCTGTCATTCGTTTTCTTCAGGAATTAATGATATCCACCAGCACTAGGCTGCCGAAACGTACCATGTTTCGCTGTAAAGTGACTATATGATCGTAGTTACCAACAATCGCATAAGAGCATATTTTTTTCCATCGTGAATTAATAAATTATGACCGTCTATAAGACTTAGATATGCAGCAGCACAAGTCTGCCAAAACATACATTAAATCCGCGTTTGTCATAAAATCTTAAAAGGTTTATTTTATCATACAATATATTCAGATACTCGTAGGCTTTAGTTGCAATTGTCTCAAAAAAAATACGACTGAAATATTTATTAGCCTCGTTATACGCATATTTGACATATTGTGGCGAAATTCATCTCATTCTCGTCTATGTTAAGCTGATTTTTTCCAAATATTTTATAAGCATGAAGTAAAGGTTTTTCTAAATAGTCAGTTTATTATTTCTAACCATCGTACCCCTGATAATTACGCAGGCACTTGTTTTTATAATCAAAAAGCTGTGTATCTTATAGATATATGTTACGATTCACAGTCATATGAAAGAATTGCGAATCATTATTTTTATTGAGGCCAACTGCGAGATATCTAAAATAAAATTAATTTTGTTTATTAGGTAGCAAACTATTTATTTTTGATAAACTAAATTAAAACGCTTCTGTTCTTCAACTGAAATAAAATGTAAGCGCTGATATTGTTTAAACAGAACTTCTGTGTGTTGATAAAATCGTGCTGGATAATTAAGATTTGTAGATTTAAGATTAGATTCAGTCACAATTGGATATACGTTTATTTATTGAAACAACATTTTCATATCAAATATGAAGCGATAAGATTAAATGTGAGTATGGGATTCGAGGGAGTAAAGTTTACAGGATATAGTATATCGTGTGTATATGAAAATTAACCAGTCGATTCTGTCAAAGAATATATATAGACAAATCCCTGGAAGAGAGTCTCGACCCACTACACATCTCATCAGCATGTATTGTTCTATTGCATTTGATGGAAGCACCTCCCCAGCAGCCGCTATGTTGATCCGAGTAGAAGCTTTCGTAAGATCAGCCACGGGAGGGAGAAGATTCGTGCGATGCTTTTAAGAACTCAAAGCTCTTCAGTCGATAGAATGAATTTCGATATCTTATTATACCTCGACAAGTTCTCTGTATGTAGAGAGCACTTTATATTCCGAATGCGATAGTGAGCACACATAAAATGATCATTTAAAATAAATGGTTTAAATATGATAATTTAAAAGATGAAACGAAAACATATTGTTGTTTATAAAAATATAAGCTTTATTTATTGTTACCATGCCATGTATAATATATATATTTTATTTTATGAAATTCAATAAATATATATATTTTAACACAAACTTGCAATAAGCCAATGATGAATAATGATACTCATGAAAGATGATTTTTATTCGAATTTGATTAAAATAACGAAAGATGTCGTTCTATAATAAAAAATGTGGAATAATTTATAAATAACCTTTTGTTTCTATTTTGAATTATGATATCTTATAATAAATATCAGGGGTTATATTATTTGGAGAGTAAAATTTAGAATAGTTCAGATTTGAAGAAAGAAAATATACTCGGACTCTTATTTTATCATTTTGATTGTATAGATATGGATGTTCTCTAGTAAAATATAAGTGCAAGTATCTATGAGTTTTATGAAAACACCTAAAACAAGTATCCGATACGGCAAACTGCCCTAAATGGTTGGAGTGTACACTGCAATTAGCGACGGCTCTTAATTGATGCCATGGAGACCATATATCGGTGATGGCAACGGCTAAAAATGGATGCTGAGAATACCATATATCGCACAGGATGTTATGTTGCACGCCATGTTTACCATCATACGTATTTGGTTGTCATGGATACCATAACAATATAATTGTTACTTATAGCCTGAGAGTAATAACTCCCGTACACAACTATCTCAAACTACCAAATAAAAGGCGTCTACAATAAGGAACGAAATAGTAATATAATAGTCTTTAAAGCAAAGTAAGATTTCTATTCAATAAAAGAAACTTTAATCGAATAGTGAATATATATGGATTAAACAATAACAATAAGACACAAAAAATATTAATATTGGTTTAGACGAGTGATTTTACTAATAACCAATTGTGCTTAAGCTCACCCTACAATTTCTCTGTTGCAAAATTATAAAATTGGAATGCTCCTCAATCTATGAAATGCTCACAAAAGCAATAAGAAAAAAATATATTAATCAACCATGAAGTAATCAACAATAATCGGTTTCTATCTTATACGTAAGGAAGTTAAAATTCGTAGTAAGCTTATAATGGAATGTTGCACATCTTACATTTATTTTTACTATCTACGCGTACATGTTCTGTAATTTTCAGTTCTATCTGTAAATGTTTGTTGCAATGTACAAAAATCATATTTCCATATTGTTTATGTATGGAATATAACAATAATCATACGTTTCTGATCCCCAGCATAGACTACAAAGGGTAGTAATCTCTATGTAGAGATATTTTAATATGAACATCCATACACAATCCCTGCCTACCATTATTTGTTAAATTCTTCTGAATAGAACGTTGCTGTTCTTTGAACACAAATCAAATTTTATATCCACATAAGAAAACAGCAGACACAATGAAAATAAATGAATCGTCGATTTTCTAACGTACACAAACACCTATTTGTATTGTCATAGTTTTTTTTTACTTATTTTTTATTTTGAGTAAATATTTAGTGTGTGAAATTGGTTTCTTTAGATATAATAATGTTTTTTTTTTAATTAAAAAGGGCCTTTTACTTTATTCTTTAGTCTAAAAAAGTTTGAGCAATTTGCTTCAAAGTAAAATATAAGCTTCAAAATTTATTGTTACCAATAAATATAACATTTAAAGGTATGAAGGTAAAATAAGATTTTTTTGTTATATTTTAACAATATTTTCGTAAATACAAAAACGATTTTTCTCGTTGAAGTACCTTTTTTTAATAATATTATTTTTATCTATTATTGTGATATTTCAAATACATTTAGCTTAGTTATTGTGACACATTAAAGAATATCTATGATTTTTCAATATAAAAAAATCCAAATCGTTTTTTTTATAAGAAACCAGCAATAGCTATATGCATGTAGAAAATAAGCTAACTGCTCAGGTGCAATAATTTTTTTTTTGAAAAAAACTTTAGTAAGATATCCGATTTTTATAATCGTAATAATCGCGTTATACGAATAGCGGTATTCATTCATAAACTCGTCGAATCGAGATCGCTTTACTACGTGATAGTAAAAACGATACACGGGGTGTCAACAAAATGAAGGTTTATAGGTAACAAATAATAATATTGTATAATGCGTACTTAAGTAATAGTAATGGCACGTTTTATTGGCTATTAGATTTATTTTTATGCCTTGTGTTTGTTTATACTTTCCTTGTAGAGACTTGCTAGTGAGTAGGTAGCGGCTGCGGCCAGCTGATGGACCTCGATACATGACGATGGATCAGAGGAGCAATAACTTTGTTAGTCTGGTCCAAAGATATGAATATTTGATTGAGAGTGAATTCAAGATGGCGTCTTAGTAAATACTTCTATAGATAAATTCAAAAGGTCAAACAAAACGCCGCATTTCTTGCCTTTCTTTTATTATTTTTATAAATACTCTGTTCCGGAACCGAGGTCGCGTTCTCGAAATGACGGCGTCAGCTTAAATGGTGATGCTGGAATACCAAGGTTCTGGCACTGAGGATAAATCCAAAGGAGTTGAATTGATACTAATTTATGTAATAAGCGACCCCTTTTTATACCTTAGTCTACAACATGAGTAAGCATTTATAAAATTAATATAAATACATTTAATTTCATACACTGCAAATTACTCGATCCCGTTTTGGACCTTGATCCCTTCAATTTACATAGAGTGGCAGATTATTGGGATGGTCAATGCTCCGTATCGATGCGTATGCATTCTTTATTAATATGAATACATTGAATTTCATACACCACTAATTCCTCTATACCTCTTGTTTTGGACTTTGATCCCCTAAATTTACATAGAGTGGCAAAAATTCATTGTGTCGTACCCGACTGTATGAATCGACAGATTCCATTTAAGATAGAGAGTTTGATTAAAACAATTACTTTAAAGACTTTTGGATGTTTTATATAAAAAAAATATGTTCAAAAAAACGTTTTGAACATACTCTTTATTACCTTTTAAATCTCGCCAGTAAATTAATTTCAATAACATTGTTTTCTTTTAACGTTATTTTTGGTTCCTGAAACTGCGCCGAGTACATTTTATCTATATTTATTCATGTCAAATGCCCATGTGACTGAAAAAAGCTACTGTAGCTTATTCTTCTCTGTGCCATCTTGAAAAGCTTGCTTTGGAAAATAAATTTCAGCCAGTAACCACAGTTTTTTTCTCGCTTTGTGTAAGTCCTGCAATGATTGTTCTCAAATCATTATAAATGGTTGCATTGGGTATTGATAAGATGGTTTACTTAGTTCAGTTTTTGTGCAAAGCAAAATGCTTGGTTCTCTCTTCTCTGTGGTTGTCAAAGATGAGGTGATGATTTGTGACCGCCATATAGTTGGAAGTAAGTCACCACAGAACCTTGTGGTACAGGTAACTCAACATCCAAAGCTTCATTCTCAATGTCATAAATTGTTAGTAAAATAGCACTTCGTGATATATCTATATTATATAAACGCACTTACGCTTAACCTCCAATCCTAAATATCGCAATTTAACAAGAGTTTATAATCTTAATCGGATTATACTATAAGTATAGACAGTGCCGGTTTTAGGGGGTGGTGAAGTGAGTCAGTCCCCTAGGGAGTTGAATAAGTTAAGGTGCCTAAGACAACCAATCTTCCTTAGATTTTTTAAATATAAGCAATATGAGGAACTAGAAAAAAATACCCTAGGACGCCACAATGCTTAAAGCCGGTACTGAGTATAGTATCTTACAAGTAAAAAGTTATGCTAAGGAAACACCGCAAATATATTTTACGTACCCTACAGAGGTTACGTCCTCGATACAACCTACCATTTTCACGAATAGCTTGAGAATCCCAGCATACCATAGTAAATCTATTTGACTTTATATCTTATTTATTGTGCTACGCTACTTATTACCACAATATACAGTATTCGCTCGTTTATATTTGCGCCTCTTAGAATTATAAATTTAACGCGGAATATGATGACCGCTTACGTGAACGTTATAGTCGGAGAGATTATACGCGCCTTTGAATGAAATATTTTATGTCTCAATTAAAACCAATGAATCCAGGTTCTAAATCATTTTTTATAATGATTTTTATATTTATTGATGGGCGTTAATTAATTTTATTGCGCGTATAAAAGTACAACAGTAACATTCCTCGTTCATACAAAAGCTATCGATTCTTACAATGCCCGCTATAATTTAGTTTAACGTGCATCATTATTTAATCGCGGTAATAAAGCACGTTGTTAAATCGTTTAAGTGATTCATCTTTTTAAAGCAATTTGTTCTATTTCAATAGGTGGTATGCTTAACGTTTTTTCTTTGCATTCGTCTTCTATTTTGAGTTTATTTTTAGTTAACGGCTGCCCTAAAAAAGTGGCAGAGTATTGATGCTGCAGTATAACAAAAAACCTCATATACTTGCATATACTACTTTAAATTATATATTTATATCTGGGGGGGGGGAATACTAGAAGCGCTTTGTCTATTAGGTATATCAATTGTTACGTGAAATTGTTAGTATTCAAACAAAAAGGTAATGGAACAACGACAATAGCATATTGTAAGCAAGATTTTCGATAAATCAAAATCAAGTTTGTATGAGATACTGCATTCTGCTTACTGCTTGTCGGTAGTTGAGTTTGGTAGCTCCATAAGAATTTAATTGTAATAATCAGAGACACAGTTATGTTAACATTAAAAGTTAATTGTTTTTCTAAAAATTTACTTTTAATGAGTGAAAATTCATTTGATTTGGTGAGTATTAAATTTTTGACACGATGCAATTCTTTGTTGATAATATTCAATGTAAAAGATTTGAAATAAAATAAAATAATTATAAATTATATATATTATAATATAAAAATATATTAACACTACAATGTCTCATAATGTCAATGTAAATATTTAACCAATTACTGTCAATTAGCAACCTACATGTTTATTGATTACATTCAACTTTAAATACTCAAATTTGACGAAAAACCTTTCGAAAATATATGTATTTTTAAAGATATAGGAAGATACGTTTATCGTTATGACATTTTTCGGTAAGTTAAAAGAGTTTTGCTTATTAAAAACGTTCTTTACTTAAAGTTAAATACAAAGTATGCATGTTTTAAACGTGTATAATTTTTAAGCCCACTTGAGGCTTTTTTTGTAAGTATAAGCCATCAGTTCCTGAAGTGGCTTTTGGACCACCCAAATATCAGCCAGCAGTGGATCCTTTTCCAGCTATCTATATAACATATAATTAATTCTTAAAGTATGTATAGGCATTTAACCGAGCTCTTGAGACGACAGGTTGAACAACTCTTATATGTAAATATCTCTGAAAGTAGCATGTAAAATAAAACATACAAAGACTGGATGAAGATCTCATAGTACGAGTACATAGGTATTAAATTTATAATCC
This sequence comes from Glossosoma conforme, assembly GCA_022606575.1. Lineage (NCBI taxonomy): Eukaryota > Metazoa > Arthropoda > Insecta > Trichoptera > Glossosomatidae > Glossosoma > Glossosoma conforme. The sequence goes on from JAGTXR010000015.1 coordinate 123,994, forward strand.
TCAGTTAAGAAGCTGCATAGTTACAATGTTTATTTTAAAACTAGTTTTCAAAATTATAATATTTTATATAGATAAATCAACGATTATAAAATAAAATGAATACAAAGCAAGTAAATGCTAAATAAATTATTATTTAAAGAAATTATAAAGTTGACGTTATCCTCAAATAATAAGTTATTAAGTCCCAAGAGGGGAGAGTCAACTCTACCAACGACACATGATTGACAACTTTCTTTGTCTTATCTAAGTTTGTATCCACGTTCAATGCTGCTTATATTTGGTTATCGAATGAAAACTATGAACTTAATATGCTTAAATCGTTGGTCATGCAATAATCATTGTGATTTATCGACTGTTAGTGTTTAACACAAATAATCACTAAGGCCTCCACAATGATTTTTAAATGTACATAAAATTTGCGGTAAATTACGATACACTCAGTTGAATTCGCAGTAAGAAACCTATTTTTAAACATATTTTTTATGTTGTTCTGTTATATCCGGAACAATTATCTAGGTATTCAAAACTCAGTCGTAGAATGAAAATACACATAGAAATAATCATAATTCTGTTTCTTTTCATTTTTAATTTACTAAAATATAGGATTTTTAATCATGTAATATATTTAAATAATTTAAAAATGTGAATTTTTAAATACATTACAGACTTCTCAATTTTGATTGTGACTTAACCATCATGTCAAAAAACACTTAAAATCTTTAAAGTCCAATCTCAAAATGAATGCTAATCACTTGACACTCATATCTTATAATCTCACTTGAATAGCGGAACGACTTGCATTTATTGGTTTCATTTTATTAAAGTTTTATGGTTACATAATCCTAATTAGGTACCTACGCACCTTTTGAGAGATCTGCCATTTGCAAGTCAGATGTAGTCTTAACGAGAACCATGTGTCTATGGTAGGCATGAAAAGATTTATGATTCCATGTTCACATTTTTTTTGTAACCAGATACTCATATGTACTTGTATCCTAAAATATTATTTTTATAGTTTCTTGTGCAATCTTCCAACTTGAGGTATTTATGAAACATTTATTTTGTCAATACCAACATTATCCATAGACTATTTCACCGCTTAACCGATCATATCAAAAGTATACGTTAGTATTCGTTATTATTTCGTATCAGCTAATCATTGTTTCATTCTAAATAAAAACAAAATAATTTTGTCCAAATAGACAATCGAAAAATATTTTTTATTTACGCGGAAATTAAATGCCAAGAAAATTGTTGTTCATTTTGATATTCGTGAGTTAAATATGAAATCGTGTGACACGTATCACATTATGTGACCATAAAAAGATAAGTTCAAAATGGCGGACGCTTTATATGATAATATTTACCTTTGCAAAAAGCGAATAAAGAGAATAAAAACTAACTGCTTGAAATATATTGACACTTATCTCAGACAACAAAGTTGCTGAAGGTCCTTAAATACAATAATACTCGTATGGCAATGAAATAAAATTTGAATCCATTCTTTTGTATCTCCCATTCGAGGTGCGTTGGACTATAAATTGCGAGGGGCATGTTTAAAAGTAAAAACGTTCAACTGTCATGAGAGACATCATGGGTACCATATCTACAAAGCTTTAATTATATTTATTTTTTAGTAATTTTGAAAAATCTTATTTGCTAATACTATCTATCCGCTCTTTTGATTTGTGTTAAACTTATAATTTCTATAAAAATGCCAGTCATTTAATTATTAATCAAAATTAACAGTAGATGATCTTTTTTCGAAAAACACTCATAGTGATTACCCTCAATAAAAACGATGTGTGAATGCAGCGCAGTGGTTTAATGACGTTGATGAATTGACGCTCCTAATACAGCAATAATTTATTTGTTAAAATAAACTAATTTTTTTATCACCATCTGACGGCATTCTAATGTATGCGTTTAGATAAAAAAAATGTGAATTTGGAAGTCTTAGAGCCTGGTCCTGATCTGGGACTCTATTTGAAGATCCGCTAAACCGTAAATCTGCCCCAAAAGGATTTTATTACCCTTCATCTGTCATCGCCGCGTAGGAAAAGCATAAATATTATTTTTGGTTTTATTTTGTCGCGCAAGAGAGTACATTATATGCTTTCCTTTCGGGTTGCAAGGGGTGGAGAACGCCCTTAGTATTAGGTTGCGAGTTTTAAACCAAGGGTTGAGATGGATGAGAGACTAAGATCTTGTTTTGTTAAACACAGGAAAAATTAGTCAACCGGAAATAAGGGATAGATGCATCCAATGTGGATATGATAATAAATACTGACTTTTTAAATAATTTCCATATTATTAAACCAAAGTTTTGTGTGTGAATATTATCAAAAAGTTCGTTGAATGTGCATTAAATCAATAATATTATGTTCTTGTATAAATTTGCAAAATGATTTTGTATACAACGCTTACGTTATTTATTGTAGATATCTGCGTAAATAAATCCTTGATTACCAAAGTCACCACTCTACAAGATTGTTAAAACTAGGATTTATTGAGAAATAAAATATCTTAAGATATGGTTATATTAACTTATAGTGCTCTGACCTTTTATGCAGGTTAATTGCAAATATGATACAATGTTACTGCAGCAAATATAATTTCATAAATCGAATAATAAAGGTCTCTACTTTTTTAGTGGATTAGTTAATTTATTTTTTGACTATTTTAAAAATATTATTATATTTTTATATTAATATGTCACTTGTAGCGAAGAATATTTAATTTAAAATTCAACAGATTGTGTATTCATTAATATGATCAACTAATATTAAAACATTTTAACAGAATATGTGTAATATGTGGCTCAAATATTGCTCTTGACGTATGTGTACGTCGCCCTCTGTGAACAGGTTAAGACTTATTTTTGTACCTCAATAAAAGGTTGTATATTTATCAAATGCAGTGTACGATGATAATATTTAATATTCATAATTAAAATAAAATATCAAACTTGTCTATAGTTGTTCGTTTAGATACTTAGTAGTTATATAATATGTATAAGCTGTAAAGTTTTGAAGCTCCCCAGCTATGTTTCTTGGTAGTAACTAACACCGTACATAAAAGGTAAAATGTAGCAAGTGTGGAATGTTATGTAAACTTAGTTTCTTCTACGTCAACCATTAATTCTGATAAAGAAGCCCTCCCGGCACGTCCTGCCTTTATGCGTCAGGGCGGGTGCGGCGTCCCTAAGGCGGGGGTCCTTGGGTCGCTCGAGGGCGGGGATTCTGGAGTCCCGGGTTCCCAGGACGACTACGCACGTGAACAGAGATCGCCGCGAGTCGCAAAATTATGCTAGCGTGCAAATTTTGTCGTTCGTACTGGTCGATGTAGCTTTACTCAACAGGATAAAGAGCTCTTGAATTAATTTTCTTTAAGTAGGAGTAGTAAGCTTTAGTTTACCACCACACTATGAAAAAACATGAGATATCTCTGTGATGGTGCGGCTACTTAAGTTTTTGCATCTCTTGAAGCTATTGTGAAATTCATAGTATCAGTGTAGTAAAATTATATAATGTGTTTAAAGGTACAACAGAAATATGTACTCTTTCTTGAGATCAAATGACTCAACGAAAATGATCAACATTAAGGTCAATCAGCAACCATAGTCTTCTGCTCGTACCAAATTAGCTGTCCGTATATCAGGATTCAAATAAACCTCTCAATTCTGGTGTGTAAAGAAAAGGTTTTTTTAAGTCAGTACACTGTGAGACACAATTTGGTACTCTTTCAGGACAGTAATGAAATGTTAATAGAATTTTGCAAATACGTGCTGATATTGGAACTTTTTAAAAATATTTAAGGTATGTGAGATGCAGTGCCTAAAGAGTTTATTGCATTCAACGAAAATATCGGGATCAATATCGAAATCAAAATCGTTAACAACAACAAAAAAACGATTTAAACTATTTAAGCAATATTTGTTAATAAGTTTATTTTTGTCATAGTCATATAAAAACTGCAGTTGTATATATGGTGGTTAGTATTCTAATTTATAAGTTTTGGAAATAACATGCACTCATGCACTTATGATATATAATTTTGTTTATCAAATGAATCTCAGAAAATTAAGTAAAATATAGTCTCATTGTAATATATGTATGTTATTGTCTCTAAAGATTACTTTAGTAAAAGAAAAAAATTAAGATTTTTTTAAAACATACGATTGGAAACGCTTGAGAGCTTAGTATGACAATAATATTTATGGCTTAAAAATACGTTAGTATCGAAATTCTCGAATATCTCACGTAAATCACAACAATGCGGGCTCTAACAATAGATAACTAAATGTCATACGCAAAGAGAAACATCATTTTACAGCAAGATCTCCAAGAACACGAGAGAGTACAAACTGAAACCCTTTTTGCATATTAATGTGCAAGGACAAATTAGTACAATAAGCTTTACGAGATGAGTTTCACTTTTAGCCTTACAAAATGCTTTAAAAAAAGTTTACGACTCTGCGAGCAATCACCAACAATGAAGCAGCTTATTTTCGAACAATACGTTTACGGGCCAGCCCCGAGTCGCCATTAGCCGGAACAATTTAAATATTTTTTTGCCTTCAGGGTTCGTCATGTTACGCAATTTACATACCAGGATGAATCTCTCCACTTGCGGGTAAACAAAGTGACTGGAAAAGGCTTTAATCGCCAAACACAAGGCAGTCATTTACGGGCGCTGTCCCGCCATAATTCAAAGGCAACGTATGTAAAAAATATTTTACGGTGATTTACGATGAGACATTGCTGTGGGAAGGTGAGTAAATAACTTATTCAACTTGAAAGTTTAAGCTCGGGTTAAGGTTTTGCGTGTCTTTTGTATTTTGAAGTATATAATTTTCCCAATAATTATCTTATGAGTAGAACATTTCAATCGAACGATAGGTCATTCCATATTTTTGTTTTTATTATACTAAAAACTGCAAAACGACGGTCTTTATTTTTATAATTAGCGGTTGTTTAATAAGATCCACGTTAAAATAAAGTCAAACTCATCATCTTCATAACTAGTTTATAAAGATTTTGAATATTTGAAATGTATCTTAAATTGAATGTAAAAAAGACGAATAACAATATAATTTAAGCATTCGAGCACAAAAAAATTATAATCTATATGTAACAGTTTACCAAAGTCATTCGTTTAAAACCGATGTAATAAAATTTTTATAGATTTTTTTTACTTGATAATAGTTTGAGTAGATCATTTATTTAAGAATTAAAAATAAAGCAAAAAATAATATGAATAATTTATTTTTATTTTTTATTACTCGTTTTTTAAGAAAAAAAACGAAACATTTAATCAAAATTTACAAATTCAAATTTAGATTCCTCTATTATTTAAATATTTTTTTTATGTTATATGAATATTCCTTTTTTGGCAAGATAGTGTTTTATTCTTAGTTGTTGTAGTTATATAATCCTAACATAGTCGCCACAAACTGATGCAAATGACAATTCGTTAGCTGTCAAACCTTTCGCATTGTCGATGGCAGCTTTAACTTTTATAACTTTCGTATATTAAAATACGCAATCTTTCTGCTTACTCTTTTCACAGAATAACACGTTTCATATATATATTAAACAGAAAAATATCTCTGTTTATAATTAAGGATATGTTCAATTTATTAAGATACTCTTCTTCCACTTTCTTTATTTATTTAAGGTAATTAACCCGACGCTGTTGTCTTACAATCATTACTTTATTACGCTCATAAATATATTTCTAATACAGAAGAGATATTTCTGCTATCATCATTTGTCGTACATATGAATAATAGCATCCTCAGAAGAACTATAGTTTCGCTTACATTAATCACACACATATATAATTTATTATGAGGTTCATATAGTATAACATAAGAGAGTTAATAACCACGCTCTGCACCTAATGTCTGCTCTTCCATCTTGAGAGGTAATGTTTTAATCCTCTCCATGGGAGACCCGCATCGTTAGGGGCAGATCTTGCAGAGGGCAACATTTCCCATCCCTCGATGTGCAATTAGCCCGAGTGCAGACCTCCTAAAACACTGAGCAAATAATAAGCTACGAGTAAAGGACTTTGCATTTAACTAAAATAATTTTTCATAATAATTATTATGTTTCTACAACCTGAGATATATAACTGGACATCTACTCGTATGTCTCAGAAATGGGCTCCAAGTAATAAGAGGGCACAGGCATTGAGATGCAGAATAATAAAAATATGTTATTTCAACAAGTAAAAATATAAAGAAGGTAATCGCTTAGTGCAGACATTCGACATGCGAGTTAATATTATTATTTTTATCTCTTTAGTGATAACGTTTATTTTTCTCAAAATATTTTTAAGTAAATAATCATTGTTACGAGTACGAATGAAATCAGTTTTTATTTCCATCGTCTCAAATATTAAATCCCATACGCGCTTTATAACTAATTCGCTAATCATTGTACGGTCCAATCGGAAGGATGAAACTCTCTTCTGGTGCTTTAGTGAAGAATCTATTTATTGTATCAATCGATATGATGATTCAAATTGGTGAGCAAACCTTAATTTTGTCGTCAGTTCTTTTTATTTGCTTTCTCTAATACAAGAGTCAAAGAGTATTGTACGCACGAGGGTAATCGTCAGGGTGATTGTTTTCTAATTTTCTCTTGAACACACTATCTCTGTAGTTTATCACTGTATCTTGTAGGTCGTAACCCGGGGCTGCAGTTAATATCCATCAACCACTGTGTAGGTTTGGTACTTAGCTACGGATGAGAAATACTTCCAATCTACACGGAAATAGGACTTACTCTGGAATGCTATTATTAATGTTTTAACTGTTATTAGATTTAACTGATTTTTAAGATCCATTAATGTAACCCAAAAGCGTCGTTAAAATTACCAGATTAACCACAAAATAAGTAATTTAGAAATGTCCAAATATTTATGGCAAGTCTTCAAAATCATATATACCCATCGTTCAAGCTCCAGGCTTGGTAGATGATTTTGATGGATATTTAATTTAAATAATTACCAGGAATACGGTATAGAGATATATTTTAAGAATTTAATTGCTTACTGAACAATTTTTAAAACAAGCTCTTCCAAAGTTTCAATAAGTTTGAATTGGGAATCCATTTTTATAAACTATATATTAATTTTTTTTATATATTAACACATTAGATACCAAGTGAAACAATTAAATATGTATATCATAAGATATAAATTGTCTACATATAACCTTTGTATATATTTAATTAAATAAACTATAATGTACAAAAATAAATTAAAATTATATACAAATTTAACTAAACGTGAATAGGCAATCACACGGTATATGCGTAAGTAAAATAACTATTCTGATTGCTAAATTTTTACGTTTAATATATGTTTTTATGTAAATACTTTTAAAATGCTAGAGATATATACACTCCGGATTCTATGTCAATTGTAATTATCGGCCTTGCTTAGTTCTGTATATAAACGCATTCAGGTTTCATCCATATATGTGTGATTCATCTAAGGAATAAAAAGAAATGCAAGTGACTATTGTTTACTTAATGTTTTTTGTATCTACAATTAATGATGGTATATATGAGTTAATATAGGTTTCAATGATTGATGAATCAGTATTTAAATTATCAGAGAAAATCTAAAAATGTAAGCTTCTTATGTCTTTGATTTGCGTAATTACTCTTGGTACGTATATTAATAAAAGTTCATTGTTATTCTTTATCTTAGTACTAACTCTACACTAATTATGAAGGTTACAACATATCTTTTCATTGAATTGTGTAATCCGAATTCGAGATATATCGCAATGTTCTTCGCCGAAGGGAGGGCTCGCAATCTCTAGATCGATGTCATAATAATGAACATTTTGACAGTGTCATTAAAAGCAAGCGTTACGACTCTGGCGAACACAATTAAAGGAGTCACAACGCTCGCCATTTATATTCATGTAGACCCGCCGGCTGAGCGGAGCTTTGAAGGCTTTCCGGGCTTTCATTGTCTTTTCTGCGCTTTTACGAGCGAGAAGAGAGCCCAAAGTTCGTGGAACGCACGATTTGCTTTAATGGAAGTTGTACAATCTTGCTTCTGACAAGAGGACCAGCCTAAGAAGATTATCCGCCAAGCTACTAAAAACATTATCCTTCACTGTTATTGATGAAAATCAACATGGTACCAAATGATCTCGTTCGAATAATCTGGAGTCTGCTCTTATTTTCTTCATTGCTGTGCACTTATAGAATAAGTGTAGTGGCTTTGCATATCCCTCTATTCATTTTCCACTGCAGTTAAACGCTATTCAGTTAGAGTTAGTGCGAATGTATGCATGCTTGAAATACATTAATTTAAATACCGTACTCTAAGATGTACAGTTTTGTCCAAGTCTGTTTTGAAGTCAGATTTTTATTTGGTTCTTTTCTTAAATTTATGCACCATGCTTGAATAACGCATTATTGATTTTTTCATTCCAAGTCATCTTTGCACTCGGAAATTCTCCGAGTAAAAAATATTCATAGTCATAAATGACTTCCAGAGTGAGGCTTGAAAAGAAGTCCATTCGAGATACATTATGAAATGATCCGTAACTCTTAGAGTTTACCAAAAAAGGTTCTATGTAGGGTTTTTACCCAACCAACCACACACGATGGTCTCTGTAGTACTAGTAATAAATATTTTAGGGAACCTACATTCTTTTATGTTATCAGGTAAAACGTCTATATATTTATCAATTTACTGTCTTCACGTAAAAATAAAAATAAGATTTAAAAATCTATAAACATACGCATTTATTGGTGTCTTTTTATTGATAAATATATAAATAATTGGCTTTTTCTAGCTACATCCGGCTCTGGATTGCGATATCCGCTTAGAAACTTTCTGCTTTCTCGAGCGTGAAGAAAGCCGCCGGCGCCCTAATGAAACGGGCGCCGCTCTGAAAAAGCTCCACGAAAACATCACGAGTTCTGACATTATTCAGATTACATCTTCTAATCCCTGTACTATGTAATAAAAGCATATACATCCACTAAAGTTTGAAATATATTTTCTATGTATTATATGATTTCAGCGTTTCTCTCTGAAAGCACGTAATAATCTTGTGCAGAGCTATTTTTCAAATCAAATATTCTTAATTTCGAAATCGAACGTCTAAAACTCTGACACTATTTATATACCTTCATCTCATATTCTTACTTTGTAACAAATGTAGCTAGTTTTGCTAAATTGTAGATGATTTGAAGACGTACAATAAAGATTTTATGCTTTCAGAGATGCTATCACTGTGTAAAGTTATGTTTCTAAATTGAATACTTCGTAACACAATTATTTCAACATTTATCACAATAAATGCACTCTAAATATATTTTATATGTACAGTATTAACAAATGATAATAAATATTGATTTATCAACTCATAAAAGCAAACAAAACATTGTTACCCTCTTACGATATTTTATTAATATAAAGATTGTTAAAATATTTTAAATTGAGATCTCTTTGTAAAAATTAATCCAAAATCTTTATGTCTCAATTTGATAACGCTTTGTTTTTATCATTATAATTAAATAATGTCCGCTCTTCAAACCTAAGCATATGGTCGTCACAAACTGAATCTATATTATCCGCCGTTTTTTAATTCACTGTTGAAAATAATCTCGCTGAGAATAAAACGCTTTTACTATTTTAGAAACAAACATTGTTTTATAGGATTTGAAATATTTAGTAATTTCATATCTCTTCACTTACGTTATCTATTTTCATCTAATTATTTCAAATGAAATGTTTGTTCTATATGGATTGAATAAAATAAATAACAGGTATTTATTTGACGACTGATACGCATACCATTTCACAGCAAACGCCACCTTTCATCAACAAATCGGAGAAAAATAATCATTTGCTGTGAATTTGTATATTTACCAGGTACATTATAAGACACGCGTTTAACTTTGCGATTCTTACATTGTTTGAGCTTTGACTTTGTGAATTATAACCTGTATACAATGTTTTATTAAAAATACGCGAATGCTTAAAGCATAATTTATGTTGGGGATTGAAAGCTCCGAACAAAGCCGAGGGCAATGAGTGTGATTGAATTATTGCCAGAGCTTCGACCGAGCAAACTTTCATCGATAAATACTTTTTTACGGCCGAAGCCTTTATGTAACATATGTTTATTTCATTGATTGAATGATTTGTAAATGTGAAACATTTGGTTTAGTCCGAGCTTTCTTGTCGCTATTGGCAGTCGAAGAAACCTCAAGAGATTTTTTTTTGCGAGTGACATAACCTGGATGTTATTACAAAGTAAAAATACGTTTGAGTATGTTATAAAAAAATAATATTTAAACTACTTATTATTGAATTTTTAATTGAAAGTAGAATGTGTCATGTGACTAAAAATGGTGACTAAAATAAAAACAAACATGTCAAAAAAAATTATATATTTTTAAAAAAAGATTCAAAATTTTAGTAATGAATTTTAAAAGTAAGAACATTTTTTTTTTCTATATTTAAAACTACTTCGGGTAAAAATATACAATTAATCATTTTTTAAATATAGTAAATTGGCATTATATGATTTTAAAAGGTAACGCAATTGACTTAATTTTTAAAGAGAGTCGTATATATCATTTCATCTAAATTTAATTGATAAAATTGTTTTTCAAAAATTTCACAGTTTTTTTATATTTTTGATGGGCTTTATACAAAACAGGTACACACATAATTATGTTCGTATGAAACTGTATCTTTAAAAATAAATATTAAAGGGTCCGCCATCTAACGTTTTTTTTTCAACAAATGCTTATTTCGTAAATGGTAACACTTGGCTCATGTCTGATTTGACAGATAATTAGTTTTATCCTTCCGCTAAACGAATATGGTTGTGTTTACGCTTAAACAACGCTGAAAAATATTGCGACATTACTTTGAAAATCATGCTACTGTCCGCCATCTAACGTTTTTTTTTTAACTAGTGTTTATTTCGTAAATGGTCACATGTAGCTCATGTGACCATTTACGAAACGCTGGGAAAGATTGCGACATTACTTTGAAAATCAAGCCATTTTCTTCGAAAATGAGCAAGGAGTGGCCGTTACAGTCAATGGCGATCGTTATCGGGCCATTTTTGTTGACAAAATCATTTTCACTTTCTGGTATTCTTTTCTGGGTGTTCATCGGATTTTTAAGGAGATCTGATGATTAGCACAGCGCACTCAAAATCTGAGCTATTTCGTCCTAAGGTCCAGCTCAAACCACCCAGCGACAAGCGGTTAGCAACAGACCGTGACCCATTCAAGTAAGAATAGGTCCGCGCCCAATGTTGCTTAAATTCAGTGATCTAACGAGAACTACGCTAAGCATATGCTATTGCCGCTAAATCGAATTGATATTACAATAAGTATTATAAAATGTGATTTATTTTATGCAATGACGTACATATATTCGCTTAATTTACCTACATCGCGCTCTTTTTACTTGAATATATAACTTTCGTACAATATGTCGCGATTTTTTTAATGGGTCTCAAAGGGACTGCTAAAAATGTGAAATAACATTATGTATATTATTTTGTGTAAGCTCCGCAGAGGTTCTGTAGTATTACGAGTGTAGTATTACTAGCTCCCATTGTCTCTTTAAATACGAACGAGCAATACGAGTAGTAAAGGGGCTTATGCGAACGTTTATAAGTCAGTTTCCTCATTTTCAAAAAAAAAAAGTTATTTGGCGGACCCTTTATAATATTTCTACTTAAACAATGAATCAATCATGGAAATAATATCAAACAGTGCCATTACTTCAAATTGATTATTACATATTTATAAATTTATATAGATGAAAGATGAACGTTAGTTTTAATATAAACCCCTTTAAAATAATATTTTTATATGGCTGCTTTCATTTTACGTACATGATACTATGGGTGCACATTTTGTTCTTAATATTCATAGTTATAAAAATACACAAAAAATTAAGCATAAAATTATATTATTTTTTCGTTAATAAACACGGTACATTATTAGATCGTTTAACTTTCGCTTGAGAACATTTTTTGCTGTTAACAGGCTGGTTAAGTGCTCCGTACTCACGCCGCAGCCTCATATAATATTTTTTATTGAGAGAGGGAAGAGATGTTATGAAACCGTAAATGAAAACGAGTCTAAGGTCATTCGCAGCAAGTTCACGGTCGAGTTTAATTGTTCGCCTATTAAAGTGTTCCCATAAACACATTTTCTTCGTAGTCACTTTGCAGCACTATGCGCGGTCACTTGTTAATCTTGAGAGCCCAGTTTGTATGGAACAAATAGTAAGTCGCGTTTGAGGGGTACGGAACGGTATAACATGTACCATTTTTAAGGATGCCATAAATTAGGTGTAATGGGATCATTATGTCTATTGCGGACAAGGAAATGCCCTACGGTGTAGGTCAAAGAAACTTTCAACAGCCTGAATAAATTTAAAAATCAAATAGTGAGGCCGTTAATTATTTAATGCCCTGAAAAACTGTGATTACATTCTTATTATTAGGTCCATATGTTATTTTAATACAAACATATACAAATAAATAACGTGATACAGTAACGGAGATAATATTTAATCGGTAATTTTTAAGATAACAAAATACATTTAAAAATTAAAAAGAAATAATAGCTTCCTATTTATATTCTTTATTATATAAAGTAATATTTAATTATATTAAAAGTTTTCTTTAAATACTTAAATATTTAGTATGTTAAGATGGTAAATACTAAATTGTTGTGATAAGTTATTACTTTACTCGCACAGAGCCTGAGAATATACATTTTAAATATGCAAAGCACATAATGTTTATCAGCATTTTATGTATCTGTCTACATAACTTAAATGAATGAAGATGGCTGTATAGTTTCACTATGAACATCACAGTTTATTACTTTTTCAGGCAACTTAGTAGGTATGGTGCATAAAAATAAAATAAAAATCTCCCGGGCATAATCTTAAATCAGGTTGAAAAAGTGATATTCGAAACGGAGCGCTTGAAGTCTGGCATATAAAGTGCTCATTTTCCGAATCGATATCTTGGAAATTATGTACCATCTTATTTTGAATACTTGGAAGCAGATATGACACGGGCAATAACATGCGGAGAAGCCTTGAACGACACATTCACCTGCAGTTTGCCTGAAGACGATAGAATCAACGATTACGGTCTAAAATCATCTTAAGAAGGCATCGCCATATTACTGTGGTATTAATTTCTTTCCATTCTATAACTAAGTAAGCTCTCCACTAATTGAGTGTTACTACTCACTCTCAATACAATTTACACAATTGATTTGATTCGTCTACATTTATTTTTGTGCAGATAATTACACAGTACATATCAGCATTATCTTCTAAAATTATCTAGGTTTTACTTAATTACGTAATGGCAAATCTACAGTTTCTAGATAGGTTACCTCAATCTAGTCAAATTTTTCGTATTAATTTGTATGTGTTAATTGTCCTGGTTAGGGTACTCTATTGTCCTAGAGGGAGTAAATGCTCTCCTAAGGCGGATGAACCTTTATGGTCAACGGCATTAGGATGTGGAAATAAAGGGGAAAATACCACATTAAAGGTCTAAAAGAAATCCCATGTATCAGCAAAAAAATGATTGCTTGGATATCGAGATGCAAGATTATGTTGCTGCAAACCAATCCACCTGATTGATACTACGAAGAATAATTGCCGAATATATCTCTTTATCTTCATTGGCTTTTTAAGTAATTAATTATTTTATAAAAATAAATAAAAAATCTTTTTTTGCCATGTCTGTTGTTAAAATGGAAAAATAAACAGAAAGGTACCATAGATTATCGTCACACAGTTTTGTCAGCTACCACTGACCGTGCTTTTTCTATCACGGAAAATGTGTTTTCGACGACCTCTAGGGCAAAAGCTTGGGGCCTTGATAAGAGCATCCGAAATATCCTCAGCATTAGGATATTTCACATTATCCCCTCATCAGGTAATTAGTTAATCAGTTATTTTAAGATATCGGATGATGAACCGGAAGCTTTTAAAGCCTGAAACATTTAGTACTAAGGTTTTGCACAGCCCAAATGTAGGTTACGTTATCAAAAAATATTTTATTTTTTGCTGCCGGTTTATTTTGATGAATTATATTTATTAACGTTTTGTTAGCCAATAATATTAAAAGGCTTGCCTGGTGGAACGTTTGGTTGAGTGTATGCGCTGCTAGCCAAGAGCTTCAAGGCTTGTCGATAAAGCTTGGAAGTTATTCGATAATCCTCCCGTCACACAAAGTTGTGGGGTTCTCTGCAGGCCTCTAATATATGGCCGCTGATATCTTAATGGTAGGAATATCTGAGAGGCAGATACTTCGCTTCGCTTCTTTGCCTAATTAACTAATTTGAATGAAATCCGTAAAAAGGCAAGGAGATAAGACGACATATGAATGTTTTATGCGATAAATTAGCGCGTTTTATTTTCGAGTATATAAAAAAACATGTATTTTATATTTCCAACAGAACCTTACGCTTTTACGCAAACATATGTTAATAAATTTAGTAAAGCATTGATTAAAAAACGATATTGATCCAGGATACATTGGCTAAAATTTAAATGTATGTATTTACACATAAATGTAGACGTTAAAAACATATTAAAAATCATAAAGTGAATATTGTTTTTATAGATAGAAAAAAAACATTAAATCACACCCTACTTCGAAGCAATGCGATTAAATTATAAATTTAACAATTTTTAAATATGTAACGTTCTTTAATAATAAAATATTTTTTCTTTTTCAAATATTTTTATGTCGAAATAAAACGGAAAAAGAACTATATTTCTATCACAAAATAATAGTTATTAAATTTTTGCTTAATTAATACCTTATTACTTATGTGGCTAGGTACTTATACTATTTTTGTATAAATTTATTTTTAAAATTGTACACCCAATGCATTTTGGATTTATTTTTTAACATTTTAATAAGTTAAAAATATTTGATTGGTCACCATCGTCAACATATTGCCTTTTTTGTTCAAATAAAAGTTTTAAGTCCAAAGGTATGTACTTATCTGTACTTAACTTTAATTTAAAAATGGATTTTATGTAATTAAATAAATATATATTTCGATATTTTTGATCATCAATTCATGTTAAAATTCCGTATTTTTACTTGTATTAGTGTTACTTAAAATTTAAATATATTTTTTTAACAAAAATCGGAATCAAAGAAATGTGCACATGATGATTTTTTTCTTTCTTTATTACATGATTGAATATTAAATATTAAATATAAGTAATAACCAATCAGTACATAGGTAGTTGAGATATATGTATGTAATATAGGTAAATGTTGTGCGTCCAAAAATCAAAAGCATTAAAATTCATTTTTATTCACTGCCGTCCGTGCGGCAATCGTGAGCCTGTTATGTATAATAATGTAAGAAACTTTACGTTTCACCTATTGACATGTTTATGCGGTATTGTAGGTCCTTAGTCGTGCCGCTTCAAGCGGACCCCACACAAATCGCTTCATTTTATCGGCTTCTCTCTCCCTCACAAAAATTTCAAGCGGAGTTAAAAAGAGACGTGAATTTCTGTCCGCGTCGCGTTTGCAAGCGGAAGCGGCCCGACGGCCATCTTGTTTGTGGGAACCATTTTATGTATTTTTTTTTTGCTTCAAAGCTTTTCGAAACAATTTATATTATTCAATTCAATTTTAATGAACGCAGATAGTTATCTGAGCCCCAATTAATGCTCTCGACTGCGCCGACCTAATGGCATCTCCTACGGATAAATAAATCTTATACATTATATCATAATGCTTTAAGTAGAAGGCTGTTTCGCTTGTACCGCTACGAAAGGGCGAATAAATGGCAAATATATTTAAATCACTTTGATTTAAATTTGACTTTGGTGGATAATTTATATGAACAATTTCCTGGAAGTATTATATAATTTGTGTACCTACTCATATACTCATCTTATTACATTACATTTTAGTATTTATTTACATTAGTTGATATTTAGAAATATGCTGAATTTTAATTACCTAAAGATATTTGCGCACTATAAATAAAATACATTAGTACATAATTCATACCTAATTTTCTTATAAGTAGGTTACTTAAAATTAAAAAAAAATGTTTCTGTTAGAGATCATTTAATCATACATTGTCTATTTAATTTGTAAGACAATTAGATCAATTACATTATAATATTATTTGGTTAAATTTCACATTTATTTAAATACGTATCGAAATACTAACCAACTTGTTTAATTATTTAGTGGAGTAGGTAACTACTTTAGGTAATTTTGTTAGGCACATACGTACGTTTTTCTGTAACATTTTACCCTACCGCCTTATAAATAATAAATATTCATATTCATAACTCCCTTCGTTACTACTTTTCTTAACTATCTCTCATCACGGCACACCACAAAGTATATACCATTTTTCATGAACAGTGTGCTTTATCAAGCAATCTAAGACCTATTACAGACATTCTAACTTTTACTTATTATTATGCCTCTCTCACACGTTACACTTTAACGGCGCAATGTTTAATTTTATTGTTCTTTTTTGTTTATTGTATTTATGACAGAAAATAAGTAATGCCAACTGAAAATAGCACCATAAACAACTCAAATGTGTCTTAAATTATTACCTAGATATAAAATTTGAATCACAAATGAAACAATTAATAGTGTTACCTACATGTACGAAGGTAGAGATATTTATTCTCTTAAATTGTAACTCATGATTATTTCGAGTGTATTTATTCTTTAATTTGAATTAATTAAAAATATTCCAAGCATAAAAATTCACACTTATGCACCCATTATACTGGTTATTAATGGTTTTATTTTTTAAGTGTTTTCACATTATAAACATTATTTGTATTAAAGTTTTTTTTATATAAATTATCACATGAATATAAGTAATAAAATGATTTCTGTATTATATGAGTATGTTGAGGTAGCTGCGTACTTATCTACTTATTTAGTTATCATTTATTATGTCTATAGATATATTTCATTAAAATACATATTTATATTACATAGCTAAGCATTGTTTGAAATAAAGATAATTATTTTACCTACATACTAAAATAAGTCAGGAAAAAAAATTAATTAATATTTAAAGTAATGTTATAATAAGATCCATATAATAACTATAAACATGTGGTTAAATAAAATATACTTAAAATAATAGAGTATATTACGAGTACACAAAAATCTCATTTAAAAGAAGTACTTCTTTACGGTACCAAACCACGTCATATAAAAAGGGTCGAGTCACATTTGGGTAATATCAACGATAAGAGATCAGTGGGAAAATAAGTGCGTCGTCAGTTATGTACATAATTATATACCAAGTCAAGTGGGAAGAATGCTTACATAGCTAGAGAGTGGATTCTGAATTAACATGATTCAACCATTACCATGAAGGTACGTACTCATTTTCTTTTAATGAGGAAACGAGCTCACAGCGGCATATCCCAAGAATACCTATTCAGATAATATATATTTCATTGACGTACCTACATGATAACTTTGAAATGTCATTGAACGTAGGCTGCATATGTAGTGTAGATCTCAATATACTATTTATATTTGTCAAAACTTTATAAAAGAATATGAGGGACTAGGTAAATACAAATAGAAGCATGTCATAAATTTTATATCGTTATAAATATACTACGTGTTAAGTTTTAAAAAAATGTGGTGATCAAAAAAAACGCCACTTTTAACAGTTTTAAATAGTGTCAAGTTCGCTATATATGTTTGTAAATGGTAAACAAATTCCCATTAGTACTAGAATTAAAATATCTTTAATTATAATTGGAAATTAAGTCTTTGTTAAAAAGACATAAAATATGATTAAGCAATGTTTTTCATTTATTGTCAAAATAAATCTCACAAATAGTCCAGCCAAAAAAAAATATATTTGAAATGTAAGTAAATATTTTGAATATGATTTTTTTTTAATTTTTATTAGAATATTATTTTATTATTTCAATATTCTAATCTACTTTTATAGATCATTGACTATATTACAATATTATTATTACTTAAATATCCATCAGTAACACAGGTAAATGATTGGTTATAAAGTCCGAGTCGGAACTATAAGTAGTCATTTCTCATCCATTCAGTCTATAGTTTGGTTCGAGACCTGAGTGGTACTTACTAAAATAAATAGACTGTCGGAAAGTAATAATATTAAGCTTGTGAATAAATGAAGACTGATTGAATAATAATAAAAATATACATACTTTGAATATATACTAGCGACATCTATCGTACGATGATAACAATGATATAAATACTAGTTTCAACGCGAGTCGGTCTGGGCATAGCAATGGCGCAGTTCGCCGAGCGGTATGAATACCTGGGCATAGTTGGTTTCCAAGGTCCGCGGTTCGCATCCCGCTTCTGCCGTTATTTTTGTGCTTAGATTGACGCGTTGGAAAAAAGAATTTTATGTATAGTATATGTATATTTAAGTAATAAAAATATTTTGAAATTTAAAATTTATTTTACGTAATTTTTTTTTCATAACTATTACATACATGATGGTTTGTTGACAATTTACAAAAAATAGTAAAGAAATTCTACTATAAAAATATTTTATATTTCTGTTTTCTTCATTTCTATTTGACAAAGGCACCTTGTTTCATGATGACTAACTTCACTTGATTTGTAGCATACCATGTGAACCAAACCGCAATCTTTATACACAGTCAATCTCTTTATCACTGAAATTCCTGAAGCCTACAATGTTGTGAGTGAGTTAACGGGGCGGGTATAAACTTATCTTAAAGCGGCAACTTGGATAAGATAAGTCATTTATATGGGGCAATTTTTTCCAATTATTTATCAGTTTTTTAAATAAGATGATTATCTGAACACTTTTTTGTCTCCAACATTTGGTCTTAAGAGGTCACTCAACCCAAAAACGTCATTAAGTATAATTGAATATAATAAACATCATTCATTTGGTCAATGATTATTTTCTGAAATTTTCTTGCTCATACATTGTGACGGTGGGCGGAATGCTATGGGTGGAAGCCCGCCCTCAAGCAGCCGGTCTCCCGTTGCAGGCAGCAGTAAGCGAATGCCACCGCCAGCTAAAAACTTAACGCAACGTCCAATACTTAGTATTTATAACTTGGCTCAAGATAGACTGATGTGAGTCGATGCTCGACTTAGTATAAAACAAATAATACGGAACATTGAATGAAAACCATACAAAAAATGATAATAACAGCTTCTTAATACATATCCGTATTCTTCTATTCATAAGAAAGTATTTCACAACGTATATGATATCGGAATCAAATAAAAGTATTTATGTAGTTTAATATATTTTATTTTAATACCAATTATCGTATGATTGCAAATATATATTTATTCAACTGAGAAAATCCGTAAAAACGATTTAATATAATTTAAAAATAATTAAGTGTATTTAAAATATTGAACAATATATATCAGGGGTCGTCAACCTTTTTATGCCTAGCGCCCAATTTTGCCTATTTTTCATGATAAAATTTCCCCACCGCCCACCAGCCTCGCTATATTTTAATTCAGTATATGGGTGGAAAAAAATCTAGAAGGAATGTAGGAGATTTGACCAACGCCCACCGCCCACCAAGGAAGCCCGTATCGCCCACTAGTGGGCGGTACAGACCAGGTTGACGACCCTTGATATATGTGATAATGATTGAAAATGTTATAATGGTGGAATTTCATTCAAATTTTAAATGAAAAAAATATATTTTAGTGTATTTCCAAAGTTAGAAATGTATTTTCTAAGATTGATTTTACTACTTAAATTTTTTATTAAAAACATTTTTATACTAGAAACATAATACGAGTATATTACATTTAAAAAAAATTAGACTTGCTAGTTTGTATAAATAAAAATTGATAAACGACAATTATTGTTTGTTAATTAATTGATTAGTCTAACTATATAACTCCTTTGGTAAATTGATACTAATAAAATTAACAAGGTTTGATAATGACACAAAGAAATATATTTATTAAGGTAAAAATAAAAGGCTTAATTGCCAGATTGGTCAATAAATAACCTGCCTTCTATTCACACTAAGTACCTTCCTACCCACCACCAAGTGCTAACAGCTTTACGATGTCTTATTGAATCGTATCGCATCAGATGGAGTGTGAAATGTCTGTAACCTATAGCGAATTACCCAATAAATAGTTTTATTGTTACACAATTAAATATGATTTTCAGAAAAACACTGAGCCGTCATACTTTTACGGCACATCTTTCAACTACCTACGTCGTATTCTTTGTTCTAGCTCTTGAGTCTGTTTGGGTGTTCTCTTCATAGTAGGGCGTAGAACTTAGAGAGCTTTCTCGTAAATAATTCACGTGAGATTGTCGGTGTGTTGGTCATTTTATGCCCGATGTTTGTGCTCCGATGTGGTGTAATAACAGGCGCTGGGCCATAAAGAGAAGTTAATGAACACTAAGTGATTGTTAATGAACCAGTTTTCGTGTAATGGAGGCGGTAAATATGGATTAGGTACCTGCGAAGACGTCGTGAAATTTGATTCGCCGTGTTCAAGCAATAATTTTAATTAAAAAATATTGTTCATAATTAAATGCTGTGTAATTTATATTTTATATAACTTTTTATATTACGTTATTAAATTATTTATCGCTTTATAAATCATATATATAAATCATATTATTTTTCAGTCATATAATCACCAGCAGTTCCTTATTTAAATGCTATGTTTTATTTTCAATTTTGAGATAAAACTTTATAATAGTAATCAATTTACACATTCTTCGTAGTTTTCAAAAGATTTTCATGGCTTTTCTAAACATTTGAATTTTATCTAACTATTTTATTACTGATGATATTTATTTAAATTAAATAGTTCATACAGTTTGGTTTAAAGTTACTGAAAATTCACATATAATTTAACTAATTTAAGAATTGTTTTTCTATTACAACCATGGTTTTCTATTTCTTATTTTTGTATATACACTCCCTAGCTCGAGCACGCAGTCATCAAGTCAATACAGTATTCTTTTCATCTTATCCATTTGTTCATCCAACTCATGAATGTTTCTTACTCTTTTTCCACCATTCTCTTCAGATTCTCAACATTCATCATTAGAGCGTTCTTAGAATATCTCATTCCGCAATCCCACTCCACTAATTCTACATTTCTGTCCAATTAATTTGCCCAACAATCGGCGTAAGACATCAAAGCGAGGCCGGGCTCACGCCGCGCGACTGTACACCGGGCCAGGCTCGCGGCCTGCAAAGTTATTCCTCATAATATAAATATACATAAATACCCACACCTCCGCGCATATTGTTTCCCATGTGTGCCGGCCGGTTATAGTAATCGCCGCGAGTTTGTATGCCTATTAATATCCAACATGGCCGTCCGCAGGCCGCACGTAGCGCCTCGACCGACGACGTCTCAATCCCGACACTGAAAATACTAAATATTATAAATTAAAGTTCTCAAGAAACCGCGCAGTGTGCCCGGCTCTCTTGCCATCTTCAACAGAGTCATCATCGTTTCAGAGGCACGAGCGCTAGCCTCAAGCATGAACTGGCAACTTCTTGCGGTCAAACCACTCGGACTGTTCAACATCTTCAAGTTTTCATGAATTGTGCGACTTTTCTTCGCGGTCCTGCGCAGTGCGACGCGCGATTTGATTTTTTTCGTTGCAACTTTTTTTTGTTTTGTTAAAAGCTTTTTGATCTGACAGTGAAATCGTAAAAAGAGTTTCATAGCGCCTCGCGTAAATTATCGGTTTTATTAAAGGCGTTAATTTTTTTATCGGTTTATTAATTATAATTTTTATAATTTATTGTTTTTTGTGATATGGACTTTTATTGTGAATGAGTAGACATCTCGCAAACGAAGGTAAGCTATCATTATTAATAATTTGAATCAAATTTTAATCAAATACTGCAGTGAAATTATAAATTTATTTTCATTCTACAAAACAATTATTTAATTTATATGAAATATGCATAAACGTACCAATGTTAAACATTTATTTGAAATGTTAAAAACATTTCTGATATATAAATTTTTTGTGATCTCTACAAATTTTATTTATTGAAATCTATTAAAGTATACGCAATATATACCTTATTTATGTTTTAAATATATATACCAGATGTTTTTTTCTGGTTGTTTCGAGGCCTAGAAATAATTATCTTAAACTATTTTCTCAATGAATTTCTCGTCAATTCTAAAAATCATAATGTCATATTTTACCTCAGTACAAATTATCCGACAAGTGAAATACAAAAATTATTTTCTTCATTGCTTCATTTACATCTGATAAGCGTACCTAGCTAGAGTGCTGAAGTTACCAAGCGGTAAAAAGTTTATGAATTTCAAACTCTAGTTCGGGTAGTAAGATGGACTTTAATTTTCGAATTCGACTCATTTCATTCAATTATTGTGATATCTTGAGTTCTGTTAGACATAAAATAACTTTTTTTATACAAAATATATATTTTTTACGAAATGTGGACTGCTTACTGATACATTAGATGTAGGCTATGGCTGATTTTGCTGTTATCATGAGTTTTTGTATCAGCAAGTAGGTATCTCTTGTCAACCAATAAAATATTAGATAATCAAGTGTGTGTAAAGGGGATAGCATATTTAGGTTAGAGTTTATTACCGTTATATAAGCGCTCACCTGGCTTTATATACCTACCTGTTCAATGTGTTTGTTATCACTCATATCAGTCACCTAAAACATTTTGCAACTAACCATATGATTTTTTTCTTTGTATTATTGGTATCATTTGATCAAATATGAAAATATTTAAAGAAAATAAACTAAATTACATCTCGTTTTTTTTTATTAAATAACGATTTGCTTGGGTTACGTCGAATAGCAACTATCGAGCATTTTATTTGACGTGGAAGATGTTTTGCTATTTGGTATAAAAACCATACCTATATTGTAGAAAAATGTGCGCATGATAAAATAGAAAAATAATGTTTTCAATGGTGAATATAAATAAAATATGCTTACGGTACTGGTAAAAATATTTTATTTAAAATAATATCATAAGCTGCTGGGTTGATAACGAAGAAACACGATGTTCGGTAAAATCACGCGGTGCAGGCGTATCGAAAATGTTTATTATTATTGCAAAAGGATTTTGAAGGCAGCGAGGTACGCTTCCAGCTGATAAGGCACGTATTGAGAAGTAGGCAGGCATTGTTCCACGCCAAGTCATGTTCCCTGATAAGAAACACTCATAATCGTGAGGCTCTTATCGCTTTAATAAGAAAATGGGTATGGTCTGCGTGAACCGTGAGCTACGGTTTTCTTGACTTACATGCCTAACTTTGACTTAAAAATGCGTTGTATTTTTATAATATTGTTTAAGATTGCCATGCCCATCTGAAAGAATGAAACCACGTTTGAAGTAGAGTGCTGGAAAAATATTTTTTAAGTCTTTAATATTCTTTAAAAAATTAGAATGCATGTTCATAAAAAAATGTCTTTTGAAATGGTGCGATTGTTCAAAGACATTCTCGTATATGTAAGAACGTACAGAAAGACACCAAATATACGTTGAGACCATCTAATAGTCTGTATATTTTTTTACGTACGTTTGTGTATGTTTGGTACTTTGTACGTTTGTAGAACGTTTGTGCATAATAGAACTTATGAAGCTTTCATAGATCCCGAAATACTTTTAATTGACGAATTAATGTATTTTTGTCGATTATGTATTTGGGATATTAGGAGTTTATTTATTTATTTATTTAACAGAACCGCAGTTCCAAGGTACATATAATAATAAAGAATAAGAAACAGAGATTACATAAACATACAATACATACAAAAGAGAAAAAAAAACATAAAAGAAGAAGAAGATGACACGTGTAAAGTATCACAGAGATATAGGAGAACAGTACCATCGACAAAAGAGGAAAATAATGTATGAAAAGGATCGAGGTGTGCTGGTAGGCCATTAAGGAGCCATTGCTGGATGGCTACGAGCACATGTGTACTTATTATTGATTTATACATTTTAATAATCCAGTTTATTATAAGAAAAAAATTCTAAAATAAAATTTCACAGCTTACCGATAGCCTTTAGGAATATTTAAAAATGTATTATTTTTCATCGATATATACAGATGGTATTATGTTAACTGTGTATGCGTGTTCAGCAAGAATAAAACGAAATTTTATGTTGCAGATAGATCTTAATGGAAGAATCTTGGTGGTATAATTATTATAAATTGCTAAATAAATTAATGTGAACATAAAAATATTTTTTTTAAATCAGATGTAAGATTTCATAATTAAATATAGATTTTGTGTATGATTAGTCAGATACTATTATTACCAGGGGAAATGCATTGATAATGTGTTTATTGTGATCACAACTGAAAATTTATAAGACCTTTATATTTTGTAAATTTTACTAAAATTAAGTAAAATTGAGGAATATGTACCTACTAGTTCATTCTTAAAAAATATACTTATTTATTTAAAACTCAAATCGTGTACATAATAATTTGAAATAAATTAATTAATGCATTGATTTATAGACAAAAAATTGATTGCTTAACGGGCGGAGTATATTAACAAGATATCTCAATAGAAACCAGTGAAAAGAATTTAAATAATAGCGGTCCTAGATCGTTAAATGATGTTCTGTTCTTCCATAATCTCATCCACCATCTCCTTCTATCTTTCATGTGGTCTGCCATCTTGTAGTTTCATCACGCGGTTATCTGATACGATGAGACCTTTTTTTTAGGACTGTCATCACTTCAATGCACTGGAGATATAAGAGCACATATGTTTTTTTCATCTGAACACGTCTGGCGATGGATACTCATCCAAACATAAAAGAATCTCTTCTTTCAACATATAGTACATAATCTATAATATATTTACTAATGGAAGGGACAATCTTATGACTTGCATTTTTAAATATTTTTTTGTATATCTATAGTAGGTAGATATTATACTATCAGGAGTAATTTTGAAAAATATATTTTAATCACAAGTAGATTTTTTCAAGCCCTGATGCAAGCGCACCACTATTCTAGGAAAAGGAAAATAATATCGTTAAATTATATTACATAGCTTTGTCTATTAATCAAATTGGCATCTTATTTCATTATACTTATTTAATTTTAAGTTCTAAAAGAATTATGTTTTTACGCACAACAAATTTAACGAGTTTGGTTATCCATCGACAAATGTGGTACACTAAATAACGTATTATAAGAGTATAATCTTCCATAAACCTCCGAAACATTCGGAACTATCTGCTGCTAGGGGAATCTCTGGTAGAGAAGATGAACATGTCTCTTGAAAGGGTTTCACGATGAGGCGACCTCAACCTCATCAGTTTCAACATTTCAAAAACCCAATCATGTACTTTCTCCACCAAGAAGACTGCTATGGATCCCGTATCTTTCAACGGTTGTTCTCTTCCGAAAGCAAGCTCCATCAACATGCTTGGATTTTCAATATCGAATAATGTCAAATAGTACGTGTCAATTAAGTGTAAAGCCGGTCTCGCTTCCAAAAAACTAGGTGTATTATATAGATCACGTCGGTATTTCAACGATAAACAACTTCTTCTTGTATATAAAGGACAAATCCGACCTATCCTTGAATACGGCAGGCACCTTTGGATTGGAGCCCCAAAATACCTTCTAAACTTAATTGACTCAGTTTAAAGAAGAGCAATTCGTTTGATAAACAATGACACCCTTACGTCTAATCTACAATCAATGGAACACAGACGTAAGGTTGGTTCTCTTAGTCTTTTCTACCGTTATTACCACGGTCGCTGCTCTTCGGAACTTAAAGAACTAATTCCTCCTGCACCCACTCACAGCCGACAAAATCGTCTTACACTTGCTGAACATCCATACACGGTTAATATATGTCGACCAAGAACTGGCAGCTTCCAAAGTTCCTTCCTTAATGCCACCGGTAAACTATGGAATGCTCTTCCAGCGTCTGTGTTTCCTTCTTCCTACAATCTAGATCTCTTCAAGAAACAGATAAATGTACACTTGCAATGTCCCCAACCCACACACAAATACGAACACAACACACGTTTCCCGCATGCAGCGTCCAGCCTCCCTGGCTGAGCGTCATAGAGTGCACTGGTCTTGACCGGTTGTGCTCTCCTGCATGCGTTTACATAAAAAAAAAAAATTCGAGATTGACAGTCGTTTGATATTTTGTATATATGTTTTTGGCAGCTAAACATTCCAAATAATTTGCAATCTGTCATTGAATTTATCTTTAAACCTTAAATATATAAAAAGTAAGTCATTTTTTCGCTCATATAGTACGAGTACTAAATTAAAAGTAAATTATTTCATTAAATTTAAACCATCGATTAATTGCATGAATAATATCGTTTTAGTTCTATATATTTGTATAACTTGATCTTAATTAAATTTTGATCACCTTGTACAAAATAACAAAGCTAGTTCTGATAGGAACCTTCTTAGGTGGTTCATATTATTGTAAAATATTTGTGAAAATCCACAGTATAATTAATTAAAGCAAGGCTTAAAATTATATCTAACTTTTATAATAAAACATTTGTAACATTCACTATGAGATCTATAGAATTTAAATATTACAATTATAAATATTTTATACTTCGTTTTTACACGGATCGCACCGTTTAATCACTTACTGAAAGACTGAAGTCTTGCCTTTAATCAAACTGAAAATAAAAAATTATACTTTTCTTTATAGAGAACATCAGTGAAGGAAAGTGAATAAGGCTTTACTATGTAATTTTATGAATAGAACCAAACTAATTGATGCAGGATCGTATTATTTATTTGAAAATTTTCAAACTTCCTTGTCAGTTTTTAAATATAAATTATCAGTTTATACCCATAGCTTGAAATAAACAAATAGATCAATAAGTATTATTCTATCCATATTAATACCAAATTTTGTGTATTTTATTATGTTTACAAATAAAATAAGAGTATTAAAGTAAGTGTGTATGGTTTACTTGAGTCTCGACGGTTTTTCTTTGCAGAAAATGATTGGTTCACATAGTTGATTTATTGGCTGAAACAATAATTGACTGTGGTCATAACTTTGCTTTATGGACATTGTGGAAACTGCATGAATGTTTTTGAATGCCCGGGTTATCACTTTTCGGACATTAAGAATCAATTAAAATAAAATATGCTCACAGACTTCCGCTGAATCACCCATTAATTGTTTACACTGTTTACAGGCTATTAACATCGGTTCGTATTAATTTTATATCTCGCACCAACGATGATGATGATTAAAGGGTCTTTTAAGTGCGGGAAGTTAAGTAATGCATTTATTATTCACAATCTCCTATGAAATTTCACAACGCACAGCTTTTTGCACTATATATTTTGGTAATTTCAACATAAAGTAGTCTCATGTGAGACTGTTCTCTAGCTTCTAGGCCGGTCAATTAAAAAATATATTTTAAAGAAAAATCGTTACATTAACTTTTTTAATCATTTTTTAACAATCTTTTCTAAAATTATAATAATGCAAATTTTACTGAAAAGAAAACTAAGATATAATAATCATTTTTATATTTCGAAAACACCATGAGTATAAAAAATAAGTATTTTTATTTATGCTATTATTATATATATAAGCATTTGCTATTATATTTTTCATTTTTAAATATTATTTTAATATAATATTCAGAAATTGGAATATTAATTTTACAATAATTTATATCGACCTTTTCACCAAGAGCTTAGGATTAAGAGGATTATAATTATTTGAATTGTGCATTTATGATTTATTTGCACAAAAGTAAAACGTATTAATTTATTAAATGAATATAAAAATATTTATCACTTTTATTTAATTATCTTAAGAACACATTAAATGAATACTCTAAGCATTCATAAATTATGATTTTAAATATCAGGAATATTGATTTTATTTTAATGAACATTATTTAATTTTGATTTATAATATATATACTAACACTATTTATTACAACTCATACAAAAACAAGTCTTTGTGTTTTTTTATTTAATTTTTATACTCGGTCTGCATTACTAACATTTTTATAGTTCTTCAATTGCAACAATTAAAATATTTTTTTAAAGAACTATGTATTTTACTGCTTAGATATCAAGTTTCAAATGACAACTGACTTATGCTTAACCAAACATTTCTCACGAATACGATTTCACTTTCAAGGTATTATTTGTATGTAAGTTCGTATTCAAATAAACATGAATTGTTGACTTTTTTCCAAAAAACCTTCTCTGTTCCATTGTTGGAGGTCATTTTCATAAATAACTGTGGCCATCGTTTTCATAGAATAATACGTTTATTGTTTTTTCAACGAGTAGTTCGAAACCTTTTACGTTAACGATTAAATTTGATTTCAAACAATAAGTAAAATTAATTTAGGTTAATTAAAATTATGTTTAACGATATTTCTTAAGAAATATATAGTGGCGATTTGTGGTGATTATACTTTATATTTCAGGTGTTGGAATGATTTTGGCTGCCTAAAAAAAATATGGTACAAACAGTGACATTAATATGTAACTGTAAGTTTCATAATGTATAAATATTTCATATAGATAATATAACTATCTATAAATCTACAAACATTTCAATTTAAGAACTTTTATAGTTAATTATATTACACACCAATAAACATTTATTTAATTGATTATACAAATTCTACTTATATCAAAACAAAAAAAACGTGACGTAAATTCACAGAAAGGTGCATATTTTAAACATTTTTTATTGGTTATTTTTTTGACAGGTTTGTGATGACCATATGCTCCAGATAGTTTATCAAATGTAGCATGATGATGGATAGGATTCATTTTTAGGTACTGTAAATTTTAAATCTAATGTCGAAGAAGTAGAATCTTTAGTAAATCCTAGCATTCCTTGAAGCCATATTTTAACCAAATCCTTAAATGTTTCCAATCGCTAAGAAAGTACATAAAAATTCGCCGGTCAGAGCTTTTTTTAACCCCTTGCTTCGTTGATAATCGCCGCCCCGGTGGAACCTTCGCCCGGTCGTTAGGCAAATGCGGGCGACCATTGTTTGCGCAACTCTGCTGGCCAACCCCCATAAATAAACGCGGCAGTTACTCTCGATCTTTATGGATCATTGACCATCGTCCCGCACGTCAAGTGACAAGCCGTGGTCGCCAGGACCGCTCCAGATTGACAAAAGGTTATTTGTCTCAGTACTTTCCCTTATTTTCCATATCTGCTTCTTAACTGAGGCCAATTTTCGTCACGAATTTGTGTACATAAAGTTAACTTTGTTTTCGCATCTCATCTCGTTTCAACTCTGTAACCCTTATATTCACATTTTGCATGAATAATATAGACTACAACCTTTATAATATTATTATTGATTTGAGCCACACTTTAAAAGCAAATGGTCTAAGCAGCTTGAGCATCGGGTGTAGAGATGCCTCAGAACGTAGTATAATATAGTCAATGGCAACTGATAGATCTAAATGGTGGCAATATGTGGTGACTATACGTTCCATTATGAGAATATGTATGATAATTGTGCGCTTGTTTTTATTTTGTAAGCACAGTACAACAAGCAGAATATCACCGCAAAGATATGGCTTGAATATTGATAAAAAATAATCAAATTTAACCAGAACAACTATAAGGTGCTGATGTAGCACCTCAAAGCATTCAATAATAACAATTACGCAGTTAGGCAATTATTGTGAAAATTTATCAAGCTATGTTCATAAAATATTTACGTATGCTTATTAAAATAACAAAGAGTTTATTATTGATAGGTGCAAAGAAAGATTAATTAATGAGTAATCAGAGAAACAGCGATGTTTGTAAATGTTCTAAAAGTATTAACTTGATGTTTCATAAATTGGATTCAAATCTATGAGATAATGCTTCAATTTTCCCAATCCAGGCCTGATGAGTGTTGTGTCATTTCATTGTTGGCTGGTTGACCACAAAAAACATTCAGAAAAAGACACTCAATACATTAGAAGTAGGTAAGTAACATACCCTTTGTTGTTAAATCAAAGGATCTTATGAATACGTTATGAATGGGTTATTTAAATATGTCTTGTCTGTTGACGGACATCCTTGGACATTGTGCAATATTGTGCATATTGTACACATTATATTTATTATATTATTATTCATGAATAATTAACGTGGGTCTATTTTCTTAGACTTCAAAGGTCATACATTTTAAAAATAATATGTTGTAATATATGCCATTCAAATAAATAATCTTAGATTTAGTTGGTACATTTATCTGTTACACGTGCTTATGTTGGTTCAAATCAATGGCTTAGCTTTATATACAAACGATTTTGTCACCATTTTATTATCCTTATATTAAACTACACGCACTTATGGGCTTAAAATTGCTTTCTTATCTTTAAAAATGCGTACGAGTATCAAAATTGCTTATTGCTTCGTAGTAGAAATAAAAATATAAAGTACCTATCATAATTACAACAAAGAACATAGTCATCCTTATATAATAAAATGCACACATAATTTATCTCCTTCCTGATAAATTGGCAGTATTTTATTGAACTATAAGTTATATGAACAAAATACAATGATTTTAAAATGAAGTATTCATAAAATGATATTCAGTATATATGATCATAAGTTTTTACTTAATAAAGCTTAGCTGATTGGTTGATGTAACATTTTTTTTTATTAAAAATATAAAATATTTTTTAATTATAAGCGTCTTTTTAGACTCTGTAGATTAACTATCGTTTTGTAATTGCTTTTAAAAGTAGCGATCACTTTAAGGCTTCGTTTCAAGTTCAATTACATTTACGATCCAGACGCTAAGCAATTAAACAGAGCTGTCCATGCAGCTTTTAATCCAAAAGGAAGGGTTCTCATTCAACCCTCGCTCGGAAAGAGAAGTCAATTTCTAGATTGGAAGCTCCCCCAAAGGGATGACCACGATGCTTGTCGTAAAGAACGATACGATGCCTGAAAAAGCTCAGGTCACTCGATCGATGCCGGCATACGTAAAGGGTGGAGCTAAAGCTACAAAAACAAAATAAGCTTTTATGGTAAACAGTCCGGCTGAAATGAATAAAGCTTTCGTTTTACCCCTCGGATTTTAATTCGTGGGGTGGTTTTCAGTTTTCACCGTGAAACGGTTCGTGTAGGTATATAGGCAGTTCGCGGATGTGGACTGGAATTTTGCCCTTTCCAAATGACAATTCCGGTCGGTGGATATGAAAGTATATAGAAGCTTTTGTGTGGAGGTACATCGAATGGGGACACAATCAGATATAGATGCGAACCGTTTGTTAAATTTGTATCTGAGAACGCCATCATTCCGTTTAAGTTATTCGCATGTGATACACATTTTATATGAGCTGTGATTGAATTTTTCAAATTAACAAATTGTAATAAAAGTGTTGTCTTAGTTTATTGTTACATGTTTGTTTTATAATTTATTCATTAATAGGTATTATAATTACCAAAGTTATGATTTTAGTAATGACATTAAAAACGATAATCCTGATAAAATAAAGTTTGTAATTTAAAGTTGTAATGTTGACAAATAGACGAACAAAATATGTGTGATAATAAGACATTGACTAAATTTTCATTGGCGTTTACAAGGTAAGTTGATTTTTCACAATGTTTATTATTGAATATTAAAACAAATTATTTTGACTTTAATTTAACAATTTTAATCTTATTATCATGAAGTTTGTGTAAGCGATTATTATTAAGTTT
The DNA here is from genome assembly GCA_022606575.1 of Glossosoma conforme. Lineage (NCBI taxonomy): Eukaryota > Metazoa > Arthropoda > Insecta > Trichoptera > Glossosomatidae > Glossosoma > Glossosoma conforme. Next base: position 155,790 of record JAGTXR010000015.1, read on the forward strand.
ATTATCATCCTGTGTTGACTTAAAAATATTGTGCTGTTGTTTCATATAATTAAATATAAATTCAAAAAAAAAAAAAAAAAAAATTGTGGTAAAATTTCCAATTTAATCACATTTAATAAAATATATCGCATACTTTTTAAAAGTTATTTAAGGTACTGTAATGAGCTATGACCTCTTTCAAAGCTTGTTTTCATTAAGGTAAACATTATATATTCCCTATCCGCTCATTGGCTGGAGCATTTAGTTGTCAAAACTGTCCTAGTCAAGTTCTATTAGCCGTCCTTATCTTCATCCCATCACATATCAGCTCCATTTTCAGGGTGTACGCCGAGTGCATTCTATGTATAGTTCTTGACTGCCTTCCCGAACGACGATAGTGAGCCTGAAAAATGACAGGCTTAGTTTATACTCTTCTGAAGTATATGACCCAGCCAGGTCAGGGGATGGAAAGCTTCCGTCTCCACTCAATCGCAAAATCACCATACTCCTTGTATTCTACACATGTGCATATTATCAAAACACATTTTATGGTTTGATTGGTCTTGAGCAAGATGTCAGAATCTGAACTGTTTATAAATATACAGATAATATAGGTGAAGGTTATCAATTTGTTTCTTATTATTACGTATACTTTTTTTCTAAATATATTATTAAATCTAGATCGAAATGCCTAGAAATTGAATCTCAGTTGATATTTTAGAGTCGATCTTTTAGAGTGTGTCAACCATTTTTCTCGCTGGATGGGATATAAAAACGTGGTATTTATCTTACTCGCCAAGAGCACTTGTGGATGTTCGGAGAGAGCCCCGAAGAACATGGCCGTGTCGCTGCATTCCGTTATATTGCATCGTTAAACGCCGTTTTAATGCAGTGTCTGCTGACGAAGGTCCATAAATGCATCTGAGGCGCTAGACCAAAGCCAGCTCCATACGAATCACCAGTTCGTCACACATTCATCGAACAAACGTGTAACGAACGGCGATAAGAGCAGGTACACATAATAATTACGAATCGCTTGGTACACCCGATTCGTCTGCGTGATTATTATAACCGTAATTATAATTGCGTAGCTTATGTTGTATTCATCGACAGTTACATAATAAATCAGCGGCAAATATACAATTATAAGTAATGGTTCAACTTATGAAAGCTATCATTCTATCTTCTTATAAGGAAATACGATTATGATTAAATGATCGCAATCGTAAGATATTATATTGAGTGTACGAGTATATTTTTAAAAGTGAATATCACATAACATGCCTTCTTATACAACGCATTGTATCTTCACAGTGTTATCAATATTTCAACTATAGTTGTATCGTTGTTGTTTGATTGTTTTAGTAACATTTTTATAATTATCTTCCTTTATTGGTGATCTTTTTCATCGAATCAGTGCCGTTGTTATATAATTGGTTTATGTTGCAACAGTCTTTTGATTCGTCTGAAAGTTTATTTATTGCTCTTTGAGGCTATATAAGGAGTCTTATAAAATTATGGCAATTTACTTTACGCAACACTTTTAAATAATCGTCATAGTTTTTTTTTATTTGAAATATTTTACTTTAGATACAGTACACGCAACACATATTTATTAATCATTCAGTTTCCTGCTTAATTTGTTAATACCCGTAAAGCTGACTTGATTATGCGAGCTTAGACAAAGAATGGGCCTTAGGACCTTGTGGGGGTTCACAAGGCTCCTTAGCTAAATTGTCCTAAAAAAATAAATAGACATTTTTAATGTGGTTTTAATGTATTAAGACAAGTGAGTAAGTTTTCGCTTTACATATTTGTGTATAAGTGTGAAAAAACTGTTTTTTTTTTTAAATAATGTTTAGAGTTTGTGCAACAACCCTTTGATAAAAAAAACAAATTATATATGCAGCTTACTGTTGCTTGAAAATCACATATTTTGTTCTCCTTATTGGATTTACCTAGAAGCCATCAAATTTATTTAAATATAAGTTTATGTAAGAATACAACTCTTTTATTGTCAGTTATCACAGTTGAATGCATCGTCTAAGCCCGGCTTTAGAAATGCGATTAACGTGAGATTTTTAGCTTACCGCAAAAGAATTGTAAATTTAAAAGACTCTTGTCATTTGGTTTAAGCGATTCTGTTTATTGTGCCAAATTATCTGGGTCATGAATGATGAAATCACATCTTATTTTAATGGCCCAAAATTAAATAACTTAAAATTAATAAACGTTGAAAGCAAGGTATTAACAAGGTTTAACGATGAAGTAAATTTTTTTTACATATTAAAATTGCTTACACCACTTACATATATACATACGCAATTTGCGGTTAAGTCATATTTGCTGTAAATTTTGGACTTAATAATAAATAAATAAATTTACGTACATGGTAATAATTTCATTTTTAAGAACATATATTTTTTGATTTATCTCAATGTAAGTTCTTGACTTTGTTGAGTCATCAACCCTGAAGAAGACCCCTGCAATGGCGGTCGAAATATCGGAAAGAAGAAATTCGCCACACACGGCTAAACCCAAAAGCCACAATATCAAATCTGGCCGTGAAAACCTAAGAAGTTATTTGTTTTTAATGCATTTTACGAGTGAGTATTAAATTAGCTTTTGTACCCTTGTACAAGATTGAATTTTTTATTTAAGAAATGAGTTTACAATTGGCAATTAAAATTGCGGTAAAGTTAAAATTGATATTGAATTTAATTACTCACATTACAAGGAGTAATAAAATATTGGATTTTTACTGGTCAGAATAAAAAACCTTTATGTTAAATTGTTTGCTTTAAGAATAAGCAGTTTTGTTTTACTGAATAACATAAATCATAAGCTTTCAACATACGAGAATATATGTAATACAAATTGTCTTTCCTTTTCAATTTATATTTATTTTAATTTATTTTCAATGATACGGTTTGTGTAAGATTTTTGTTTGTAGTTCGAAGAGATTCTGAAGTATTGAAGGACTTGATATAGGTTCTTTACGAAATATAAATATTTCATAGTAATAACAATATTGTAGAATTTATTATAAAAAAAAGCTATTTTCATTTAAGTGATTTGAATTATGAAATTAAACTACAAGAAATCAAACGGACCAATGGCAATTCTTTTTTTTTAACATAAATTTAAACTACATCATTAAAAAATATTATCTTAGACCCGCTACAAAATAATATTCACTTACACGTATTTGGAAGAACTTTACTTATTTTTTCAAAAACACATAATTGAATGATTAAATTTGCTAATATTACAAGTATTGAAACAAATAAGAGATTAAATGAAATGATATCTACTTTAGCACTATTCAAATTTTTGTGGTATCTCTTCAGTGTTCGTTTAAGATTAAGGCCTAATTAGTTCATTAATACTGAAATCAACAATTTCAATATGCAAAGGTCCTCTTGTCGAATAATTAAAAAAAAAGTACCATCATCTAAATATTTAAGATCACATTCGATCGTAGTATCTAACGTGTAGCTTTGATTCATCTCAGTCTGCATTGTTACACGTCTCGCATAAATTTTTAACCTCGCGCTTTCGTCATACAATTTATGGTACGTACGAACCGTTTACTTTAATGGGGGTATTAAATGCCTTAACAGTTTTTTTATTGAGTCGCAGTTAGTCCGCACCGGCATATACAGGCCATACCTATCACGCGTCCCTCGAGAGCTTCCACTCTATGCCTAACTGACCATCAGATTTTTATGAGTCGTTATAAAAAGAATAACATTTAATATGCAGCTATACGAAATCTGCTTCAGTAAAAAAATCGTACTTCGCTTTCGCTTTCTTCTGCATTAGAATTGCATTTTTTAAAGTCATTTCATACTTCATTTAAGTATAGATTATATCGTCAACGATTTAGACAAATATTTGTTTGTTATCATACATTAAGAGTCTTATTAAATGGGTAAGTATCTTTTTTTTTACGAGTATGAATCATTCAACAATTTTTATAGTAACCTTAATTTATCAACAATTTCCATTTATGGTGTTATGTGTTGTTGTTTAAATATGGATTGACATAAGTAACTCTTTTCGATCACTAAATAACTACTATATTTAAACATTATTTTTATAACTACCCCATACAAATGCATAAATATATTGAAAATCAAAATATTTATCAATAAATGAATAAAAAAATATTAAAAAAATAAAAAAGATTTTGACCTTGGCTTAACTTTTATGTTAATCAATCCTTAATTGCATAAATAAAATAGCGATTTTATTTCAAATGATTCGTTAATTCACTTGTAAACAATAACGGTGGCTATTTTTAAGTAATTGTCTGAATATTAAGATAAAGTTATTAATAAATAATTTATTAATATGAATATTTTGTTTACAGAATCTTCACCACTTCAAAAACTTCGATACTTCCATGCAGATTGTTTTATTGTAAGTACATTTATTGATTTTTCAAAACAATACAAATCCACAAACGTAATTTGCTTTTCCTTTTTAGTGTTTGAGCTCGCTACTAAGCGTCGCAGTTGTTTTGAGTGTTTTCTGTACCGTGTCTCCTGCAATACTTTTTTTTCCATTTAAAAGCCATATCGATTATTATTAAAATACATAAATAAGATCAAATATAATTTTAATTTTATGTAAAAAGTATTCGATAATGGCTACCCGTCGTAGTTGAAACATCTCGTCCCACAAAAAAAAGGAATATTTTTGAAATAATCATTTGTTGATATTTGATATTATGGAATTTCACCACGAATTATCGATCGAAAAAATCGAAAAAAAAGATACAAAAGTGCGGCATTAAAAAAAATTTTTTTTACTATTTATGTCAGCTGAAATTAAAAAAAAAAATTTAGTATGCTTAATAAAACCATCTCATGTCCTTGAAATTTCGTCTCTGTCTAGTGTTCTTTAAATAGACTGTGCTCCATATCTCCACCCTAGCAACTCCTTGACAGCGTTCTCTAGACATGTAATAATCCTCAGTGCGTGCCAACGAGAGTCTTTTGGTGATGTACAACTCTAGCATAACATAATTACTTAACGGTTGAAAAATAATAATTTAGCCTCGGCACATAATTGGACAAACATTAGACATACCCACTAATAATCTAATAATTTATCGGCACTAGAGAAAGATTGCCTGCCTCAATGGGAGTGAGACGCTTTTAGAACGACAAGTTAATCGAGTGCTAGCTTGATACAAACCATACAAGGATTGAAAATAGTGAAGTAATCTTAATTACGATTTAATCCATTTATACATGATTAAATAATGTAATTTCTTAGGCAATCAGATTAATTAAGTAGCACCACTATCATTAACTTTATATTTTTCGTGTCAGAGATATCAAAAATAGCTATAAATCAGACATTATCTTTAAATATTGCGTCTCCATAATACGCTTGAGAATTATGAAAATCCAAGGAGTTTTTTTTTTCACTTTAAAATGTGATCGATGATGAAAAACATGAGGAAAAAAGAATGTTTCGGTAATAGCATAAGGAGTTTACTCTTGATATGTGGGGTTCAGATTGTTTCATGTTCTTCAAATTTAAGTTGTCAGTCTGTTTACGCATTATTTTGTTCGATAATAAAAATGTTTTGTATATACTACAATAAGATATATCTCCGCAAAATCTAAGTATCTACGACACAGAGTCATACTTTTAGCTGACACATCTCTTACAAAAACAAATTTTTCCTGTATTGTTTAACTGTATTTCTAAGGTAGTGCCTGTCTCGGACCGCTAATAAACAACATTTATGATATGTCTTTACTACGCGTGGTACGATTCAAGTAAATAGCGATTTTGATATAAATTTTCACGAAAGCTATGTATCACACAGCAGTACACTTAGATTTCGTTTCATTGCTCTATAATTATTGATGCTTGGACATAAAAAATATATTATAAACCTGACCTGGCACAAAGTGGTTGCGATCCAGAACTTTTCGGATCAATAGCGACGAACTATGGACAGCTTTTACGGCCAATACTACTATTATGAGCGGTTATCAATCAGTCGACCACTTCAAACCAACACACCTTAGTTTCAGCAGGTTGTAAAATATTTTCACTAGTAATATTTACTATTTAAAAGGCTTCTTTTGTTATTTATTCTATTTCGCGACAATAGATGATTCAATATTTTCTTGTAATGGGTCTAACCATTTTATTGTTCTTCTTTATTGACACTATGATCATAATCATTATTCATTGATTCCTAACAAAATTCTCTTATTATTGGAAAACATTTTCAAAGTATTGTACATTCTCAAAATGGGTTCGAATTTTAAAACAATATATATTTCTAGAATTCATTTTTTTTTATATATTTGACATGGTTTATTTATTTTGGTTGACTTTATAGAATAAACTTCTCTCTTCGAAATTGAAATCGATTGCTTCAAGACAATATAAAATTTTATTTAAATAATAAGTAATTTATCACTGTATTTTTTTTCTACTTTTTTTAATGACGCCTTATTCCCTCCCACACCTCGTCATTCTATATAGGCGGCATTTTGGTTCGATCCGGAAAAAAAGTATACAGGCACACAAATAAAATACTTCAACATTTTGAATGTAAAGCAACATTTTGCCATCATGTACTATAAATATTGAAAAATATATTGTGCGCTTAATGTTTGCGAAATTATGTGCTTTCAAACCGATGTTCAATAGAAAATTATAATGTAAAAAGATCGTTAAGTCTTAATATTGTAAGACAACAAATGTACAACATGATTTAAAGCGGTAGTTGAGGATTTAATTTTATGAAATAAAATCACAACTGGCATAAAATTATCTGTAAGATACGGAAATAAGTTGAGTATTTCACGTTTAGATAAAAATTACTGTACTAGAAAATAATGTATAATGTGGATAAAATATAATAAATTAATTAATATATTCTAAATAATAAATTTAAATAATGAAAGCAAAAAAAAACAAATTATAGAATATTGGTAAAATTCACTTAAGCATTTAAAATTAAATAAAAGTTAAAAAAATATTTTCTGTTTATCATGGTAAATAACTTTTTACGTACGACTGTACGTACGACTGTACGTACGACTGAACATACGACTGTACGTACGACTGTATATGGAGATTATGTTTTTGCCGAATGAAAGTTTTCTTGTACTATATAAAGTATTAATGTTAATATTTTTTAGAGTATTCATTAGAAAAATGAAATTTGAAATTCTATTAATGATAGTTGTTTTTGTGACAAAACTGTAAACATAATACTAAAAAGTTATATGATATATTCTGAAAGCTCAAAAAGCTTTTTCTTGTGCCGTAAAATAAGATTCTTGTATACATTATTATTATGTGACCCTGGAGAGAAAATTTCGACACTGCAACACAAGCACATATTCTTATATATATTGTATATATGAATATATATACTGTGAGTGGTTATTCTTGTGACTACTTGTGTAGAGCTTTCGTGGCGCTTTCAAAGCTCGCTAGAAGTTTTGATGGCGCAAGCTACTCGTATTGTACGTGTTCGTGTGTTGGTATAATACCTGAGCTTTCTTGGCAAGGAAAGCTCGTTCGCGGGCGAGCCACGCCCCCGGATCAATCGCCAAGCTTCGGGCTTTATTGATCCGCCCTCCTCCGAAGGTTTCCCCGCGAGGAGCTCCGGAGTCACAGCCGCCCATGCGCGGCTCCGCAGACACGAGGTCGTAAACACGACTCATCAAAGCGGAGCTTTCTTGGAAACTTTTTGCAAGCTCGCCCGCGCCTCGCCGCTTCCCGCAATGCTTGGACAGCACTAAATTTCTTCGTTTATCTCGGCACGACATCAGCAGCTTTTCTTGAAATGTTTTATTGCAAGATTTTTTCAATCTTAGTGTATTTTGATTAATATTGTTTAGATAACAAAGTTGATAGTACTAGACTCTATCAGCCTTACACCCGTAGTACGACATCAGCACCTTTTCTTCAAATGTTTTATTGCAGGATTTTTTCAAAAATTACTTTACTTTAATTAATATTATTTAGGTTACAAACTTGACAGGACTGGACACTACCCGCCTTAAATCCGTAGTACGACATCAGCAGCTTTTCTTCAAATGGTTTTTTTGCGGTAATTTTACAATCTTACTTAATTTTGATCGATTTGTTTAAGTGAACTGAACCGGATTAGACTTAATCCGCTTCACACATATATCACACTAAAGGTGAATAAAGTATTTTTGCTGATGCACTAATTTGGATTAGCTTACATTAAATCATCATCGCCATTAGCCTCTGTCAGATCATTGATTCTTGTTTTCATGTCTTTTCTCTTTCCCGAATACCAGCAAAAGAGCATTGAATCTCGAAATGTGTGATTTTCCGAATTATTCGTTGCAAGTTATAAAGATGTATGTATGAGTTGTTGCGGTTATGCTTATGGTTGCGGTATGTTTATTGCGGAGGACCGAGAGGAATGGAGATTGACATGCAAGATTCTGTTGCTGCAAACCAATCCACCGGATTGATACTATGAAGAAGATGTATGAGTCTCGTATATGTTTTTGATGGTGTTGAGCATATTATGTACTGGATTATTAAAAGATATAGATTTTATGAAAAAGAAAGTTTTACCATAACTTTATGTGCGATTGATATGCATGAGTAAAATATAAAAACGATAAACTTATATTAAGTTTTTTACCGAACGTTGAAAGATAATATTCAATAATTCGGTCCCAGCTCTGCTCTGCATATTGAAGCTCTGCCGAAGTTTATGCTCTCCTGCGGCTTCCAAAGAACATGTCTCAAATATGTTCACCTTCGTTTTTTTAATATTTACTGTAAGTCTTATGCGTAACATATTTTGTATATGAAATAATCGTTGACAATAATTGTGTATATAAATTGATGTATATGACATGTTTTATGTAGGAAAGCACAAACCTGCGTCATATTGTAGATAGGTATACTATGTTTTAAGCTCGGCCCTCTCCCTCAGAGATATCGAAATACCTCCGAGAATAGACTTGTCCAGTGACGTGCATATATTTTTTAAATAAAACCTGCTTGTTTTTAGTATTAATCTATTTTGATATTCTTTGCATATTCGCGGCTGTAAAATTATAGGTTGCTTTATCTGCGATAATATTTTGGCATTCATCTTAAAAAAATAAAATTTAACGGATAGTTAATTTTGTTTTTGATGATTCCAAAAAATCGAATTACCGCACTTCACCTTTATTAACACATGTAAAAAAAATATAAATATTTTTCATTGATGTATAATAATGTCTTGAATTAATAATTTTTGTTAAAAAGTGTGCTTAATAACTTAATAGAAAAATCTTCATTACTTAAATGTTGTTTCTGACTTTTTTATTTTAATTTATTTTCAGAATTAAGATGGACTGAACGGCCACAAGATTTCTCCCTTTTCGTATTTATATCAAGGGCAGAGAAAGCCGTCAAAGGTAAGTGAACAAAAAAAATATATTTTAATAAGCTTTTAATCTCTTTGGATCGCTTGTTCTTCTGTCAAGGTTTTAAATCCCAGCCCCTCTGACTCGTTTTTATTCCAAAGATGTCACTTTTGGAAAATGTGTCGCGATTAAAACCTTCAATTTAATTTCAAAATTATGTTTTCCCATTATTTATTTTATTTTCAAATACGCAATTGTTACTACACTTTTGCTTGCAAGCCACAACGATTTGTAATATTTAATGAATTAAAAGTCAGATTTTGTTATCAATTACTTGGCTTGAAGCTAAAATACACAGTTATTACAGTATAGTAAAGCGTAATATAATAAAGTATATTATTGGTAATTGTGTTAAAAATATATATTTAAGAAATAATCGTAAGTAGTGATCACTTATTGTTTTTAAAGTTGTTATTAAATAATAATTTTTATTTTTATTTTTTTAACATGATATACGAACTTTTCTCGTTTGCCGCTAGATACCAACTAAGTGTATTTTTATGGTTATATATTTTATATTTTTAATAAGTATCCAATTTATATTCTTTCTTATAACAATGTACATAAAAAATATAGATTCTCCCTAGGATAAACATTTTAGTAGTAATGCATATGTTTGTATTTTTTTAGTTATTTTATATTGAATTCATTGAACTATTTTTATATATCTCATTACAAATATATCACATTTTTATCAATAAATGTTTTTTTTTCATTTGATTGAAAGAAATGTTTTGATATATCCATAATCAATATAATAATTAACTTAAAAATGCCACCAAACACCACTGAATAAAAATAACACTTTTACTTATGAAACACAGATGTCCACCAAAAAATTATTATTTTTTAAAAACAAGAATATTTATACAATGTTCTGTGTTATTATTATTTTATTTTAAGCAATATCAAACGTTCTAATATATTATTTTATTTGAATAAACCGTTTTCTTCCAATGCTAGCCAAATGTGACACAAGATGTGCCTGCCTAGAGCAGTCACCGTCGAACAAGTACCAGTACGGCTCGATGTAAAAACTTTGCTTGTACGCCGCTAGATGCTACATAAAAATAAATATATTTTTTAATTATTATATTTTATTATAATTATAAAATATATTTATGAATGTATTGTAGCATTACCTAAATCAGATTTTTTAGACGCTACAAAAAATTGCTAATACTTTGTTTGATGGTTTTTTTTACTGCTTCATTGAAATACCAATAATAAATATTTGATTTTTTTAAATGCATTTGCTATAAGGACTTGACATAAAAATATATATTAACAGAGTTATATACATTATTGGAGAATACTTAGTAGCGACGAGTTGTTGCATCGATTATAGGCAATAGCAAAAGTTTATGGCGACCATATTTTCCAGTTTGGAGAACGGATATAGAGTGATAAGTAAACTATTTATTTTACGTTTAATGTTTTTATTGTTGTATGTGAATTGGGTAAAAAATGTTTCGTTGTAAGCACGGTGGTATATTTAGCGGAATATTTTTGTTTGTTAATCCAAACATTGCGTCCAACAAAAATACAATAAAAAGCTGTGAGAAAAGCTCACGGCCGCGGGTTTTCTCTGAATAGCCACCAGCCGGCACTTGCCTATGTAAAAAGAAAGAGAATTGAGTCATAAAGTCAATGAGCTTGAAAGCCACGTGTAGGTACGTAGGAGGCTGAGTGAGCAGGGCCGTCAATACTAATATGAAAAAATATATAGACTTATATAAAAGTTATAATACTTGAATTAATTGGAACAAAGAAGATACAAGTTATTAGTTACTTGGTGCAAATCTGAGACACATAACAAAAATCGGCAATAAATTATACCATCGACTAAATAGGAGGGATCAAGAAATAATATTACTCTTTTGTACTTGCTTTCTTTGACATTTTATTTTTGAGTATTCTGTATAATTCTTCAAACTGTAAGATACTAATTTTTCAGGACACTAATAACTCAGTCTAGAACTTAGAGTTTTATAATACTTATATATTATTGAGATTAACTTAATAATAATAAACGAAAAAAAAAATTACAATTTTACGGTATATATTTGTTAATTGTTCACGTGTCAACCCTATATGTGTAAGAGAAGCGTGTTGGTATGTTGGTACATAGTCTTTATATAAGTTTTCCCTTAAAAATGTCTGCCGCCGGATTATTTTTAAAAGTTTCTTCGGCGGGAGGTTTTATGACAAGTTTACTGCTGATAGAAGGATAAGGGATGATAAGTGGATTTGTTCTCTATGTAAATTTTAAACATGGCCCAAACAAGACGGTCCTTTGTATGTATACGAGAAGGCCCTTGTATTATATATTTAAATAAATTTTGCTGAGGAAATAAATTTTGTATTAGAATATTAGATGAATATAAAGTAGGTCGATCCTAACTACCAACCTACTATCGTTATCTGTATTTTGTAGAAGGCATATGAAGATAATAAAACAATAAAAAATATATCTTAGCTAAAGATTCAAACCAACTTGAAAATTAATAAAATTAAATATAGCTACTATATACGAGTATACGTCTTATACCGTGTTAGAAGTTAGTCTTCAGAAACCTAAATTAAAGGCAGCTGTAATATTTTAAGCATATTTACTGTTTATCTGTTAATTAAAATTATATGATTATTAGCCCGACGCTTCCAAAACCGGTATTATTTGGTCATAATAGGCAGCTCCACTAAAATATTTACTTTTTAAAAATGATTCTTAGTTGATTCACTTCACAATTACTAACTGACGACAATTTTTAAGATTGGTTTTGTAAAATCAATTTGTAATTTATTGTACAATTTTATATTTGTACTATTATTTCAGTTCGTACCTTTTTTAAAGCTATATTATATAGACTTTTAATTAAAGAAATATATTTTCTGTAATGCACATGTTGCCGTTAAATTATTAATAAAAATATTATGGTATCCGGGTAGTATGAGCGCTGCATTATAGTCTCCCATACAAATATTACCAGGTGATATTTCTTATTGTTAAATGTATACCGCGACGCGGGTATCCATAGCACCACTCTCCGTACTAGCGCGCTGTACCAGGCTAGCATTCTACCTCCTCGCTCGTTCTGCGACCCGGGCAGTTCGGCCGCTCACGATATCTGTTTTGTTTCTCCATTGATAGTGACGTCACCGGTAAAAGCCACGGCGAAGCAGCCAACGTCGCACACGCGTCATGTTAATAAAACACGTTTTTATTATTGCACTCGATCAAAACACTTTTTAGTGGTCTTAAAAGTTGCGCACACTACTTAACGGCCTTTGATGTTTCAGCGACCTGTTGCCGATTTTTAATGCATATTTTTTTTATGCACCACAATAATTTATTGGTACATAAAATTATGTAATTTTATTGCAGTGTTTAGACAAATAGATTATTAAAACTAGATTTATTCGCGTTGATAGTAAGATATTATAAGCTTTTATTATTTATTGCTTGAAGTATACAATGGTTATGACTGACTAATACAAAACATTGTTTTATAAGAAATGTTTAATTTAATAGTGTTTTCGAAATAACCGCTAAAATTGCAATTAAAAACACGTATATACTACGTTTTATGCAACATATAAAAAACATATTTTCCGTTACATATCTCATTATTGTTTTTTTTATTTAAAAAAAACATTTTAGGTACAGATATATTTTTTACAATATTTGTGCAATACTTAAAAATTACTTCAAAAAATATTTTTGAATGAGTGACGTCTGATGAAATTCTTGGCAATAAACAAAGAAATGATTTACTTACGTTGATAATAACCTCAGAAGGTGAAGGCGGTTTATTATCTATGAATTTTATGATTTTGGCCGTACCAACTAAAACCATACTTTCAGCCGAAATTTAAAAAACCAAGTCTTCGCCTTAGTTCAGCTTACAGCCGATATTGAAATCTTAGGCCTTCACGACGCATTAGCAATTTATCATTTTATGCTACAAGGTTATTAACCCGTTGTCTATTATTGTAAGCTCATTTTATGGTCAACACTATCGGATTACATAGCCCTAAATGTATCTGGTTACTTATTAAGGCAAAAAATTGAAAATCTACAATACTTAGTTACAGCTATCTTCTGTCAATAATGATATTGTATTGTACGAGTATAAGAAAGAACATGGCTATCAGATTTTATAAATCCATATTAAAAATAAATAAGAATTACATGACGTATCGTCAATGTTGTACACTATTGAAGCGATCATGGAACACTGGCGCAGCCGTTATCAGGCGACTGCTATCTAAAAACATGAGACCACGTGACCCTACCCCTCACTTCACTCTGCCTTACATCGAGTACTCATGTTAGTCAGAGGTCCGATATACCCAGCGCACTCTCTGCGCTCCTGATACGGAATATATCCAGAATGCAATATATATCATTTAAATTGATATAAATTTTATTTCTATTGGCGAAACTTATGATAAAAATATTTTCTCGCCTGGTGGGTAAACTGAGATTTTTTTATCCCATGAACAATTATTTACATAAATTGTTTTTTAAATGCACGTTTTTGCAAATAATATTTTGCATTTTTTGCAAGTTTAAAATACACATATATATAGGCAGGTATAGAATGTAATCATTAAAACGGGATTATATAATTATTTTATTGCAAAACGTAGATAATTAAAATAAATAAGAATTTATCACTATGGTCACATTGCAAAAACATTGCTATATTGTAGTGTTTTTTTTTTACGAAGCTACGTGAATTTTATTTGCATACATTACAATTATAAATATAAAATATCTACTTGACATTTTTATTTTTACTAAAAATAAAAATATAAATGATGTAGTTTCCGAACAATAAATAAATACAGCGGCAATGTAGCGAGGAAAGCAATCTATGAATGTTAGACAAATGGGCAAAAAATCTGCTAGAAATCGTCAAATGAGTCAACAAAATTAGCAAAAATTCGATTAAATAAATAAAATAAAAAGTTTTTTCTTTTATATACAAAAACTACATTGATCTGTTATCAATCTTATTTGCTCTTATCACGTCCGAAATGATTGCAAGAGCAATTGCGGGCGGATTGTACTTAGAGTTCCACTACAAAGTATGATTCAGTGCTACATACGCAGTATCAGGAGACCAAGCCAGCCGAGGAGGTGTTTCGATTCTGGTGAACGGGTTACGATCGTCTTTCTCTGTCGCGCTCGCAGGCCGGCTGTTTTTGTTAACAATTTGCGTCTCTCTCTCGCGCGCTTCATTATTCATAATAATAACGGCCGGCTGATAGCAGGTTCTTTCTGATCGAGAACGCCTTTGTGGCAAAGCATCGGATCCCTGCACCGGGCGCACAGAAGTATCAAACCGGTGTTGTGAGTAAAGCCAGCTTTACACCGCATCTAACGAAACGTACTAACACATTTTTATTTAAGCGATCCACTTCCAAAAAGCATAGCATACAAACCACAATGTGCGTAAAAAGAAATAGCTTACACATGTGTTATTAAAACATAGTCAGATTCTCATGTTATTGAAGTGAAACTCTTTACATTCTAAAAACACTTGAGGCACTGTTTTTTTTTTGTTTTCTTAACCTTTATATTACTTATCACATCTAGGTGGCACTCTTGAATCTATGACATGCAACTTCTCAATACACCTCACAGTGTCTTCGCCCAACGATGCCATTAATTCATCTAGTATATCTTGGCTTAAGCCGCCCCTTGGAACCAAATGGTTTAAGCCTTGGGAGCGTCAAGTTAATCATCCGATCTTATTATTTTTTCTGATAAACAATTTATGCAAAATATGCCTCGGATACAACAGCTGTCATTTCTAAAAGTCTTCGGGTTATTGCTATGTTTTACGAGAACCATATATTGTATGTTCTTAGGTGGAACTCCGAATGAACAGATGTTTTGGGATAGTGAAACTTAAGCTTTATATAAATATTATGATTTCCTATTTTGTTCACATGACCTTTTAAAAGTCTATCAATTTCACTGCATAATTAACTTTACATATTAATGTTACGAGTGTACCAAAAAATGCAAAAATATGTAACTACATAATTAGAAAAAATTCAAATGAAATCAGTATTTATTAAATTAGCCAAAAAAAATCTTCAAAAAATAACTTCTAGGTGAGACAATCAATAAAAAGTTACATTTGAGACATTCACTGATGGATGGAAAAGTCCACTTTTGTTTATGCGACAATACACACTATATAGGAGTATGTCTCTAATACTGAATGAGACAAAAGTGTAATCTTTTTTTGATACCTTCAGTACCTTCTTACTCTCTATTTTGGCAAATAGTATGGTAAATGATGAGATGTCAATTATTTAAAAAAAAACATGGTTAGTTGTATTTCATCGGCTGTGTGCTTCCAGCTTTAGCGCTCTTTAGTACTGGAGAGTCCCGCCGGTAATGGGGCTACATGCGCTCGCAGCGGAAGGGGCGGGGTCAAAACTAGTGCTTTTTTTTTAAATAACAGGTTATGTTTTATATTCTGCGATCCTCGGCCCCGCGAGGCTGAACAACGTCTGCGAATGGGGGATAATTGGAAGCAAGGAACTGGCCAATTATTATTCAGCGTGTTCTCTGCAACGTACGGACTGTAATTATTTTTAAATTGAATCCTACGTTCTTCAGTTGTAATTATAATAATTCCATTGCATCGTGAAATGGATCTTATTGTTTTATAGAAAAATAATTACTGAGTATATAAGGTAAGGTGGGGCAAGACGGTGGGTGCGGGTAACAACTTTTTGGCGAAAATTTTGGCAAAAATACAAGTATACAAGTATATCAGCTATATATCGTATGGCTATGATGATAAATATATTAACATAATATATATTTTTACTTAATCTTATTTATATTTGTTTGTTTTTAAAACAACTATCTATCCCTTAAAAGCAATAGGAAACTATGTTTAAATTATGGGACCTTAGTAAAACAACATTTTTTAAACGTATTATTTGTTTTATTTACTATTGCATTGTATATTTTTATGTACTTCAACCTTAGGAAGAATAGCAGGTAAATGCTGCCCCACTTTGTCAACACAGATGAAATTTAATGTATGTATATAAAATAATTGTTAGACGTGTGTGATAATCAGGTTTTTCATATCGTAACCTTCACTATTGGCAATCCTTGGCACTTTGCAATAAGTCGTTGCTTTGTGGCCTACGGTATACCTTCTGAACGACTCATAAAAGATGACATTTAAATTTTATTGCGCACCTACTACCTTCAGTTAAGCCTACCCATGGGTTATTTAATTTTTTAAAGTCGATAGGCAATGTATCAAAGCACCACAACTTGTAAAGAGAACCTGAAGGATAATTTATGGTGCACAGGAACATGCTTATTAGGTAGATTACTGTTTGCTAATAAGTGTTTTTTGACAAAAATATATATATTTGTCAGTTTTAAATCAATGAATTCAATACTGATTACTACAGTCGCCTTTTATTCAACCCCTGGATTCACTCTGTCTTAGAGGCCGGCGGAAATTTAACATATAATCTACTCGGCAGAACATCTGAAGTCTGAGCTAATACTGGATAACGCAAAGACCATGGTGGCTGACATAATTTTATGGCAGCAATTTCTGATGACTCTATACTCCTATTTGGGAGAGGATATAGAAGTACATATAATCAATGTATTCTCATATGTATTTTATTGACAGTCAACAATTTCGCGAACCGTTTTCACGGGATTCACGGATCTAAAGTAACATTAACTGACTATTACGAGTATCCGGGTACCATGAAGACATTATGGTTTATTGTACGAGCTGTCATGATGCATTGGTAGGAATTTTTACCGCTAGATGTCGTTGAGCTGCGATAACTATGACTTCCATTCGGATAATATTATTTGTGTGTCTACCTAACCACCTCACAACTGAAATAAGTAGATAGGCAGTCATGTATATAGAATAATAGAGATTTCTGACATGTCGGACATAAATCATGGGTTATTGCAAACCTGTGCTGGTGTTGCAAGAAAATAAAACATATTCCTTTCAATCCACTTATCTTTACGCCCTCTTAAAATATTGCAGTCTTTATTTCGTTTTTCGTCTACTACGCGCCTTTCCATTCAATTTATTAATATCGGATAGAACCAGAATAATTTATTATAAGGTATCTAAATATTGTTTGACAGTCATTGTATATAGTTGGGGTCATGGTTTATTGAAAAATACTATTCAAATGTTGTAGGAAAATGCTATTTACAGAAAACAGACAGCTAAAAATACATATTATACATAAAACATGTTATTTAATTGAATCTAAATCTACGAAAATCGTATTGATATGTATAACAAATAAAACAAATAAAGTAATAATAAAGTAACATTAACTATAAGTGCTTGTCTAAGTATGTCTTTATATGTTTATTTATATTCGTAATTTATAGTAAGTTAAATTAAACTTGAAATTCTTTTTTTTTGTTTGAATATTTATTTTAAAAATTTACTTATTATTCCACTTACAGTGGTCTCGGGTGTTTTTTTGGTGTAAGTAAAATTATATTTGACGACAAAACATATTATCCATAAATAAAAACAAATTATTACTATCGTGAAACGATTTTCCCTTGTAATTAAAATATAAATTTAATACCTAAAATTTAAAAATGATCAAAAAAAGTTGTTTTTCACTCTTTTGAAATTTCTCTAATGAAATTCTCGGAGAGTGTGCAGATAAATATTTAAGGCGCTTTAGAACTTTAAATAATAAAAAATACATCGATGTACATTATGTTTTGTAATGTGGAATTGAGAAGGACCATTAAAATTCAGATTGCGTAAATCTTTCACGCATACTTGAAAGCACCTGACCGTTTAACTCAATATTTCTATGAGATTAATTACGCGGTGTAAGGTAGCTGTTGGATACTTATTTTATTAATGCAGTAAATAAACAGTTCGCCAAATAACAAGGTATAATTTTATAATGGCTTGACTATCGTATTAAATGCGGATTTTATTGTAGACTTACATAGTAAAACTGATGCTTGAGTGCGTAGTAAAATCAATCATTATTATCCATTAGAAAGGTGGTTTGATTTCCTGCCGCCATGTCTCTGAACAAAGAACAGATTTAAAATAATGCGTGAAATAAACGTTTTGTGCTGTCGTCACGGGGACTGCACGTTATAACTTTTCAATTGCAAGTACTCAGATGAAGCGGCTAATTTTATTAATATAGTTGTATTTAAAGTTAAGTACTTCGATTCGATCAAGTCCAGGGTAGAATTTGCGTCTAATAAGCTTGATGCAAGATTTTGTCGCTGTAAACCAATCCACCGGATTGATACTACGAAGAACGAAGAAGCTTGGCAACGTGATTAACCTTTTTGCTGGCGGCACCAAATATAGCGAACATGCCCTGTACGCGGCAGGTTTTTGGAGATTTTGTTGTCACGTTTTCAACTATAAATATAGGTTGTGATATTTTTTTAACTTATCAAATATGTTAATTGGCACCCAAAGTAATTTGTTCAATAATAAAATACAATATATTTATTGTATTTTCGGTTTAATTTAACATTAATAATTTTTCATACAACTGACGTGAAGTCACCATTTTGCTAAACAAGGTCCACGATAAAGCGAGAAAACTGCGCCAACATCATGTAATGCTTATAATATTAAATTCTCGAGACCTTTTCAATTTCACCCGCACTCGGTGGCTTATTTACACTATCCCAAATTATTAATTGATTATTATCATTAGTAACACGATTGCGCCCGTTGACAGTTCAAATAAAATATGTATATTGACAAACAAGCTTTATTTTATTTTCGACGAGGAGATAGTTGCTTCTCTCCTTCAGTAATGTTGTTTCGGCCATTCGACGTGGTCGAAACATGTCGTCTACATATTGTAGGATATTGTATGATAAATTCAGTATTGTAGGATAAATTCAAAAAATTCTTTTATTTATATCTGATACTCCTGATGACGAATCCAACTACTGATAAATTATCCTAATCCTTTGAATTAGATTTTCAATAACAAAAAAATAATATAATGATATATGCAAAATATGCATATATCATTTTATTAATATTTCGTTGTCGGCGCACGTTTCTGACGTACGAGACTAGCGTGAGCAACGTACGAGTGCTGGCAACTGTGCGATGTTCACGCCGCTGGATGCATGTTACAGAAATAAATTATTTTAGCCTATATTGATTTTTTTTGACGAATGCCATATATTGCATTTGGTAAAACATACATTCAGTAATATTTTCAGCCAAGTTTTACAATTATATCTCACTAGATAGCTCTTATATAGGGCTTGAAACTTCCATGACCGCTATGTGTGTCATACGCGCTGGTGGCATGTTCGTTTGATCACACATAGCGGTCATACGCGGTGAACAAATTAAAGCAAATCATTTCGACTTTGTTTTTCTTACTTTCTCAAATTAAGCATCCACTTAAATATAAGATTTTATAGATTAATAATAGAAAGAAAAAATATGTCAATTAAAATTATTACTTTTTCAATATTTCGTGTATAATCTTCAAACATTACTTTATTAACATTAAGCTTATCAACTGACAATACTTGGTGAAACTGCATAATTATAATTTTAAATTAATTTAAATTAAAAAAAAAATACTTTTGAATAAATGTGAATCAAAACTAAATATTTTTGCTTTATAATTTTTTAAATTAAAATTAATTTAAAATTATAACATTTATTATTTGTCAACTTCTGTGGCTGCTCGAGGGAACTTGGTGTGACAGTTTGTAGAAAAAAATAATAATCTGTAAGAGCTTGTGAATATTTAAAAAAAAAGATAGTAGCTTAAGTAAAAAAATTTCATAAATCGTTGCATTTAAAGTCCTTATTCAAAAAATAAAAATACATCAATACAGGGAAAATATATTGATTTTAATTAAAGCGTCTCTTATAAAAGCATTCATTATACATTGAAAGTTTGATGTTTTTAAATACAACTAATAAACTATGTAATTAATGACATATTTAGATGATAGGTAGGTAAGTAGGTACTATCTTAAAGTTAGCTAGTCGGCTTAGGAATGCAGAAAGACTTCAATAAAATACGATCTCTGATAGAAGAATATATTAGTCTGGTTTTTTATTATATAATATTTTCAGTTGTTTTATTGTAGATATTGATACGTGTTTTTTTATTTATTTATTTATAATTACGTTAAATATATGTAATTTCTGTTTTTTTAATATGACTGAAAGAATCGACTTCACATTGGTATCAATTTATCATTTTATTGGTGGAACAATCCTTTAATTTTATTACTATTGGATGACATTCATTATTGCTAATATGTCATATAAGCTATCAATCAAATACCTTCATTTAAATTATAGATGATTATAAGTCAAGTATAAATTTTAAAAGTGTATTAATTATCACATTTTTCTTAAAAATATATCCATTTCTTCGCTGCACAATTTTTAAATTTATATTTCTATCTTCTTTTGAGATGAAACGTATTAAGATATATTAAACTCTTAAATTTTTTTAGTTGTTTTGTGCTTCAGAGATTTTCTTTGTTACTTCGACCCTTCAGTCTTGTTTCTCCTTCACCTGCCAGACACTATCTCTAGGGGTATATTCTATATCTACTAGGCTTTTATTTCCCAACCTTTCACAATAATAATATTTCACTTTTCAATGACTATAATATATTAGAACTGTAACAACTTTTTAACTAATTACAATCAGGCATCAAACTTAAGATATTGTTACAAGTAGTTGAATAAAAAATTAATAATTTGCGAGAAATTAACTTAAGATTGAAATTGTACGTAGTAAAACGTTAAGAAAAAAAACTAACCTAAGTATTTATAACCGACAAATTCTAACAAAAACTTAAAGTAACAAATGTTAATATATATTTAAATATTCTTGATATTTTATCTATTTCATAGTGAATTGATCATTTAAATAAAATGGTGTCAAAGTAACAAAAACAAGGAAAAAGTTACCTACTTATTAGTAGATAGTTGTGTATGCCTTTCAAACACTTTATTATTAATTATTAAAAACTAATTACTTAAATACATTACATTTCAAATTAAATTATACTTTTACAAGTACGTATACAACAGTGTTAAAAATATTTATTGATTACGAGCTCCTACCAAATCTTATTTTCTGCTTCATCGCTGATTTCAAATCGCTGAAAGAAAAAATATTTAAATTATTAATATAATATATCCATAAGTTATGCAACCATTTGATTCACGATAGTATTGATCTGAAATTGCAAAGTCTCAGGGGTGAAGAAATATTTTTCAGGAAATTCTTCAAGTAATTATGATATTCTTAGGCCGCCTGCACACCGCCCGCGGATCTAATTTAACGCCGGCCTAATTTAACGACCCGAACTAATCGCGATAGATAAAAACAAAGATGTCACTCACCAGAGGCGAAAAGTTAATTCGTCTAATTTTTGGCCCGTAAAATATATACCCTTCAAAAAATTAAACGAATGTGCGAACATCAATTATTTTATTATGTATAAGAATAAAGTACATAAGGTAGTTTCATATTTACGTCTACTACGGAAAGAAATCTATTCTAAGAAGTAGTAACACTTATTTGGCATTAAATATAGAAGACGGATCCTAAAAAAAACTTTTAAATAGTGAATATTATTGCCATTTTTTGTGCTGATATTATTGTAGGCAAAATATACTACTGTCGATATCGTAAAATTTTCGGTCTTCTGATTATACGAGTGTATATGTATAACTAAATCATTTTTCAGGTTTACTTAAGCTCATAATTACACAATCAGCTAATAAATAACTGATTTTTAAAATATAATTGATTTTGTCTCCACCATTCATTGTCATTGTAGACGGCTGATATAATATTTTCTCAGTTAATCTGCATTTAATGTTTTTTTTTGTATTTAGTGGTTTTCATCTTCTTTGTAGTATCAATCCGGTGGATTGGTTTGCAGCAACAGAGTCTTGCATCTTGCATCATATGGTTTTCATAGAAGAGTATAAATGAAAATTTTATCATTTTGTTTAAGTACCAAGCCCTTGCCACGTTGAGAGATTAGACGACTAATCAATACTTAGGATACGAAGCTGTGTTAAGTCATTCAATGCAAATGACATTTGATTATCTTATAATTTCCGAGAGCTGTGGAAGAACTGAAAAGAAATAATAATTACCAGAATACGAGGATAGTTTGTACCTTTACTTATTATAATCAATATTACTAGGTAATCATATTTAGTATCCGTCAATTAGTAAACAACATTTCTACTGTTAAACTCAAAGGTTTACAACAATAAGTAATTAATAAATGTTTTATTTCGAAGTAATCAAATAACTTTCATTAAAAACTATCAAGAGACAAGTTCTTATAAAAACACTTTATTTGTTAGAATTTATTTACCACACTTACATATGACCAAAAGACTTAAGTACTTAGGTTAATACAATGCGATATAATATGAGAAATATTACTTATTTCTACTCTCAGTATTTACGATTGAATCCTTATAAATATAAACGGTGGAGCAGAGTCGCTACCGAACATATCCATTTAACCACGTGGAGATTTTTACGAGTTATGTTTTCATATTCGGCACGTGACGGTTTAGCCAACCGCCTTCTTTCCTAGAGGGTCCTGCAGTTCAAATCGCTTCCTCTCTAAATGGAATTATTAGTCGGACGAGGACGAAATTTCAACGCGTAATTATGTTTCATGCGTAAGATTTAGTATACATTGTGTAAGAATTTCAATTTTATTAATTTTTTCCTTGCAGAAACATTACAAATTTGATCAACTCAATTCATTTCTTAAGTACAATAATATTTAGATAATAATACAATTTACACAAACATAGGTACTTATGATTAAGTACTTAGAACAATGCAATAAAGACAAGCAACAGAAGGTCCCAATGCTCATCAAACAGACGACGACAACCAATTATTCCTGCAAAGAAACTCTTGGAGTTCATGTCTGAATTGGGCCTCCCTTACGTGAAATATATCAACATCTGAGGTGATTTGGTTCAACACTCTGATCCCTCGCCGAAGAGGCATAGTCTCTATTATGGCATATTATATTTAAACAATTTAGTTGATCTGACGGTGATGATCACAACCAAATAGTTGCACAATTTGTACTTTCTTTATGGACTTATGAAGAGTAGATACAGTCAGCTCTCATATAACACACGCATTTTTTGATTTGTAACTGAGATTTTTACTTAAGTAGTTGCAGTTATTTTACATAGGTCTCTTATATGTTGTTATATTGAGAAGAAGTGGGTCTTAAAACTAAATAGGCGGCTATTAAAACTTGTGAGCATCGGGCTAATTATCCGATCTTATTAAAACGTTATAGAAAGATTGACTGTACATGGTGCGTGAAAACAAGGTCTCATTTCAGTGATTAAAAACCTGATCCTATGATAAAATAGTGTTACTCTTATATTCAATATTTATTTATTTATTTATTTATTTATATACAGAATCGAATCTCCAATTTCTTACAAATATTTAGAAACATAGAGTATACATAAATATACAATAAATAGAGAAAATAATAAAAAATAAAAATAACACAAAAGAATAAGAAGATGACACGTGTCAAAGATCACAGAGATCAAGTAGAACAATACCATCGACAAAAGAGGAAAAGGATGTAAGAAAAGGATCGAGGTTTGCTGGTAGGCCATTTAGGAGCGACATTGCCGTTGTAGCAAATTGAGTGCTTGAAGCTCCACAAGCATCGACTGGGATCAAAAACAATGGATGGCTACGAGCACGGGTGCACCTATCTGGAACATAGAAGTTAAAACATTCAAGAATCCCAGGATTGTAAATTGAATATATAATATAATATTGATCACAAAGTGAATTCTTAAAATATTTTTTATCTTAAATATATTATTACTATCATATATTATTAAATATCTGATTTATCTATATTTTATTTGTTTTTATAAAAATAAATTATATCATATTAAATATATTTTAATATTTAGTTTTAAATATTTACAGGTACTTTCATAAAAAATGTACTTTTACCATCAATTAGTTAAGTAACAATCAAAGTGATGTGTATTAATTTTACTTCGTTATCTACATGATTAAAATGAAAAATAATTGACACACGTAACATTTATAGTCTAGAATTTATTATTACGTTGAGACAAGAAACATAATATCAGTATCTGTGTTTTGTATTTATCAAGCATTTCGAAGAAGTCAGCTACATTGTAGGCTACAAAGATACCTACGAGACACATAAATGTACCTACGGGATGCTGTTGGTAGTTACAGTATCTATATACCTAACAAGTCAGTTGATTCAGTTGCAGTGAATGTCAGAAAATACCATCATGTGTAAATTACCGATAAAATTAAATAACATTATACTGTATACGAGTATGCACAAACAATTTATTTTTAATTCTTTATCTGTTTTAAATAATAAATAAGTAGTAATTCCTATAGTAATTATTCACTTAGATTGTTTATGATATTATAAAAAAAAAAATTATACAAATTAATTATGTATTTGATTTTGATGCTATTTTGAAACATTCTGCTTCGGTTGATATACCATTATCATGTAAAATATAATTTAAAATAACAAAAACCTATTATAAATACATACTTGTACTACAACTTACATCATTGATGAAAGAAAAAATAGAAGTTTTGATGTGTTAATAAAAATGTTTTTTTTTTCATTTAATGGCGGCTTGAATAAAAAATATACATTATTCATACAATAATGTAAAATTTTATACATAAATATTTTACAATTTTTGTAAATTTTCGAAGACATGGATCTATTTTAAAAAAACATGTAAGTAGGTATATTTGCTTACATTTTTACACATCTTTATGTTTTGAAGATTGGCCATTATCACGTGTTTTTGGAGATCAGCAATGGGATCTGATTTCTAAGCTTTTTTTAAAGCTATTGTTGGTTCCATGTCCACAAAATAATTCTGCATAATACTCTGAAACAACACTCAAAAAATTAGTGACAGAACTTTCTGCACATTCTGTAATCAAAACAAACATTCTTCCTGGGCCATTTTGACTATTTTTCTTACTAAAAAAACTTTCTGTTTTTTTTCATGTTATTTTTTTGCGAATTTCCCGCAACCTAGTATGGGTTGCGCTGGAATATAAAGTAAGAGAGCCTCCGAGTAATCTTAGGGAATTATTTTTGCCCCCCAGGAGCGATGCCTCCATTAACATTTTCTGCTTCAAGACGAGAAGGGAATATTCATTAAACTTTGCAAACACTTCTCAACAGACACACACAAGAAACCCTCTACCCACACAACTACAGTCAGAAGGCACACCTACGCAATCACCCATATAATAATTATTTGGTAGGTAGCTGTACACTCATACTTACATACAAAACTGGTATTACGCTAGCCTTCTGAATAATAAACCCCACGGGACTTATTGCATTTTGTCTGAAAGCAATATTATTTTTCCCTATTTTTATTTGATGACATATTTCAAGTGCTTTCAATTTAATGTATACCGTTGCTTAACTAGTAGCTATCTTAAAATAATTTGGGTATAATATGTAAATTACTTTCAAACTTTACCAAATTGACAAAATTTTACCAAATAACAAAAGATTGTAAGTAATTGATACTAAATCATTATTTATTTTAGAATAGATTCATAATAATTTCATTGATTGTTTTGCATGCAATAATGTAATCGAAATATTACTTTTTTGGTTCATTTAAATCAAGCATAAAGAATAATCTTCACAAAAAGTAATTTCGACTAAAATATAACAAGTTAAAAAATGAACAATGAGATTAAATAAATTCAACTAAAGTTTACGTTATTGATTCACATTGTTTAGGTAATCTGCGTTAAAGTAATTGCATTTAAATTAATTGAGTAATTTTTTTTTTTTTCAATGTTTTGAGCATTCACTTTGAGATCCATAATAAATTATAAATATTTATTTATTTATTTACCTTGTTTTCACATGGATCACGTAACAAAAGTTCTCTATTAGGAGACTGCAGTTTCGACTAACTCGTAGTCTTTCTCAATCCTTCTCTAGTTAAGAGATAACTGAGCTGCGTTGTACTTTATAAGTGGTGTAACACCCACAACGCAGCTCAGTTATCTCTTAACTAGAGAAGGATTGAGAAAGACTACGAGTTAGTCGAAACTGCAGTCTCCTAATAGAGAACTTTTGTTACGTGATCCATGTGAAAACAAGGTAAATAAATAAATAATTATTTATTATTTTTTTTACTTTAAATCTGATTTATTCATAGAGTACAATATATATTTATTTAAGTGTATTATGTTATACAACAATAAGGTTCTCAGGATAATCAAGGAAGCTAGGCACCTTATAAGAACCATCTCAGAAAGGCGAGCCCAATGGATCGGTCACATCATGCGCCACGATGGTCTTCTTCACGATATTGTGGAGGGGATGGTTGAGGGTAGAAACTGTAGAGGGCGCCCTAGACGGGAGTATTTGCAGCAAGTTTTCGAGGACATGAATTGTAGCTCTTATGCTGAGCTGAAGAGGGTTGCGGAGGACCGAGAAGAATGGAGATCGAGATGCAAGATTCTGTTGCTGCAAACCAATCCACCAGATTGATACTACGAAGAAGATGTAATACGTACTACTAAAAATAAATTTATGGAATTTCTAAGACACGTAACTATTTCAGTAACTATTTTATTTGCTTCAGTTGATTCTGTTTGCAGATATACGAGTTTATAGGTATATATCAACTACTCCGAACTGTAGGTAATAATATGTTATGGGTCGATCTTTGAGAATTCAATTTCACAAAACGAAATTCGTCTCGCAACTCGCCCGAAGATAACTTTATATTATTATTGTTTTGCCTCTTTTGGTCCATACTCCATACCATCTCTATATATAAGCCTGCGTCTCTGTTTTCTCACTGTCTTTGTTTGCTACCGCTTCGTCTATTTTAATGTGGATATTTTATTTCTTGACTCTTCGACTTTTCTGGTACTGCTTAGTGCACTTTTCCTTGACTAGACATACTCGTTATACGATTCTGAAACAATATAATAGTACAAAAATAACAATTTATTAAATATGTTAGTATTAAGACCACAATTTTAGATAAATCACATTGAACATATATTCATTATTGTGATTTATCATGCAATTTATGCTTGTTTTTTTATAAACAAATACTAACAGTATAATAACGACAGA
Organism: Glossosoma conforme; assembly: GCA_022606575.1. Taxonomy (NCBI): domain Eukaryota; kingdom Metazoa; phylum Arthropoda; class Insecta; order Trichoptera; family Glossosomatidae; genus Glossosoma; species Glossosoma conforme. The sequence goes on from JAGTXR010000015.1 coordinate 183,480, forward strand.
TGGTACTTAAAAATTTCATTTACGAATCTGTGATACCCACCAATTTTGGAGATGCTTAAGATACCTAATTTTAATAGCAAAAATCAGATGGAAGTACAAGTATATAATACAAAAGCAAGATTTATCCAATTTCATAATTTTGGTACTAGTGCAAATATTTATATAAGTTAAATTTGAGTTTCAATTCACATAAATTAATAGATTTATCTAACTATATTCTTACTATATTTATTACATTAAATCAATAGATACAATGTTATGTCTTTCTTCTATAAGTATTGACATTATAAAAATTTGGAAATGTATTTACTATAAAACAAACATAAAGCCGACATATTTACTGCTTTATTTATAAAAGTAGTCAGATAGTAATTTCTTATCTACCCACTTCCTTAGTTACTATCAACACCATCCGCATAGACTTATGATAAATTGATATTAAAAAGACTATCCTTTAGCGACATTAATGTTATAACCTTTCAATACAACCCATTTTGCAATAAATGTTAACAGCATTGTAACTAATATGATATATCTACGTATTATAGAAACAACAAATAAATATTGAAAATATTATAAAATCAGCGGCGTCTCCACCATACCATCAATAAATATAACAAGTTGGTTAATGGCGCATATTATTATTATATATTTTTACTTCGGAGGCTAAAAATAATTTAGAATTGGAACCATTTTTTGTTACATATTTTCGTGCTAGCAACACTAGCACACAATAACAAGCTATTAAAATACTGCTGTTAATGCATTGATTTTATTTGTTTATCAATTTTTTTTTTCATTAATATTTCCAAAAGATATCGTTCGTTGAACTTTATTGTCCGGGATGGGCTCAATAGTGGCTTCGGAAGCGTTGCTTATAGTTATATATGTGATTTAAGGACAAGTACATATGTTTATATTTAAGTTGTCAATTCAAAGAACAAATGAAACTCTATTCACGTGTTATATCTGATCTTCTCTTTCTTAGGTTCGAGTCTTATTATACAATACATAAACATGTTGATTGAAACTCTTGACGTGCCTCTTGAGAAATGTATTTATATATTGAAGCCGATTTCCTCTCTCTCTCGAGGAGGTTTTTGTTGCAACAGAAGGGAGAGAAAGTGTATTTGTATTAGATACGAAAGAGTAACTTAAAAAGTTAGTTAGCCAGGGCCGCAGGAGAGGTAAGAGCAGAGTTCTTTATCCCCTTATCAGACTTGTTTCTAAGTCGTAAAGCTCCCTACCAGTTTCTCCGCGCCCTCTCTAGCCCGCCGCCCCGTGCGCAGATAATTGACTCAATTAGAGACCCAATGATACAAACCAGATGCGGCCACTTTTTTCTATCATTTTGACTCTCATTTTACCTACACAAGGTGACGGCTTCTGGTTCACTCCCCCATTTACTTCCCCTTGCGCGATACAATCAGATTACTTGCCCAAGGGTGGCCGAAATGTAAAGATATATTTAGTTCCACCGAAGTACCAAGATTTGATTATGTACTTGAATGATAACCGTTCCTAAAAGATACTTTGAAAAAATATTTTGTATCACGAGCAATTATTTTTATTGAAGATAAAGGTTGATTGAAGAATTTTAAAATACACTATATTAAGATCCCTCTTATATACGATGCCAATTTATTTTATTGATAATAAATAAAATATATTTTTCATATTTAAGATCAAAAATTCTTGGTGAAATTTCATTAATTTTTGTTGGTTTTAATTGTTGTAACATTATTATTTTGACAAACAGTTTTCGACAATCAACAGGTAGTTAAAATAGGTTATTAAAAATAAGACATTCTTACAATTAAATGAACGAGTAAATGCTATACCACTCTTCTTCTTCTTCTTCGTGTCAGCGACGTCAAATTATTTTTTCCCAATATCTGGCAACATCGATAGCTCGTGTGTTGCCCAGCATTAGGTCCTGAGATGTGCAACTTGTTGGGCACATGGAGCAGCATCGTAGGTGTGAGGCGGTCTGCAGGTCTCCACAGTCGCACAATAGTGTCTCTCCCTGCCGAAGCATTCCCCACCGCTCGAGGTTGTCCTTTGTTCTACCAACTCCGGTTCTTAATCTGTTTGGGGATTTCCAGGTCGGCCGGTCAAGGCTCTTGCCAGTTGGGAGGCCTTCCTTTGGAGTAATGAAATCCTCTGGTGCGATTTGTTGCCAGAGTTGGAGTCTCTCATTTTCAGGGCCGGATGTGAGAGGTTGTGTGGATTTCAGAAAGCTGCTTCGAGACTTCAATCTTGGTGTTGGGGGTATCTGATTATACAAGCAGTGGGACGGTTGGTTGATTGCCTTACGCATTTCTTCGGCGCATATGACTTTGCGTCTTATGTTCGGTGGTGCGATACCAGCCAAGGGGTATAGTTTAGAAATGGGTGTTGGTTTGAGGCAGCCTGTGACGACTCTGCATGCATCATTCAGGGCAGTATCCACTTGATTACAGTGGGCTGATCGACCCCACACTGGTGCCGCATATTCTCCGGCTGAGAAACAAAGTGCTAAAGCTATACCACTATTGAATGTATTTAAATAAAAGTTGATTAACTTGATCTATGTCAAAGTAAAAGAATATGTAATTAAATAAATAATAATAATATTTTATAAAAAAATATATAATAAAATAAATAACAAAGCGAGTCTATTGGAAACAATAACGTGATATATGTAAATGCGTATTTATTTACTTTATTTCTTCTAACAATTTAGTAACAAATTTATAAATTTCATAACGATACGACCTACTAAATATATGTAAATACTCGTAATAGAAAATTCATAACTCTTGGATTGAGTCAAGGCAAATTATTTAACCAAAATTTCTTTAAAAGTATGATATGTTTTGTTGAACATATGTTAAAAGCCATGAATTCTTAAATTTGCCGTGAAAGTCTACTAAATAGGTATAAATATATTGAACAAAATTTAAGAAATATAATATAATATTTTTTTATATATTCATTTTTGTGCACAGCCGACAAACTCGTCTTACACTTGCCGAACATCCATACACGGTTAATATATGTCGACCAAGAACTGGCAGCTTCCAAAGTTCCTTCCTTAATGCCACCGGTAAGCTATGGAATGCTCTTCCAGCGTCTGTGTTTCCTCCTTCCTACAATCTGGATCTCTTCAAGAAACAGATAAATATACACTTGCAATCTCCCCAACCCACACACAAACACGAACACAACACACGTTTCCCGCATGCAGCGTCCAGCCTCCCTGGCTGAGCGTCATAGAGTGCACTGGTCTTGACAGGTTGTGCTCTCCTGCATGCGTTTGCATAAAAAAAAAACATAGTGAAAAATATCATCTAGAGATGTTATGATGTTTGCCTTTCTTAGGAATAATATTAGGTACTTTTTTATAGGCATAATGCTATCGTCATGTGTAAGCTCATAACAAATTTAAAATAAACCTTATGTTTATTACATTAAGTAGATCAGGTTTTACAAGTTCATTAGATGGCTTAAATACCCCCTTCTGAGCTTCTTACGAAATTATTTTCTCGCGTCGTATCAAGAGAGACTAAATAAAAAAAAATTATCCAGTTATCATGCGACATAATGTATGTAAAATATCTTGATGGTTTCAAACGAAGTAAAAAATCCTACACAAAGTTTCTTTTTCAACGAAACCTGTTTCGTAATATTAAATAAGAACTGAGTGGCATAAGATCCCAAGATATCGGTCCGAACAGTCAATTACATTTTTCAACCGAATAAGATACCCCGTTTCTATTTTAAAATAATTCGTGTTTATTAAATAATTCGATGATTAAAAATCAAAATAAAGTTTTCTTAATTAAGACGTTTATCTTTGAAAATGATCAAAGAGTTTATGCCGACATTTTTAAATGTCAAAACTATAGTTTCTTCTAAAGTTTATCTATAACTCTTTAGATTCTATACAGTGATAAATAAACAGTTGTATATATTTTCAGACGTATTCATTATTGAAAATAAATTTATTATAAATGTAAATTAGTATAAAGAGTATTGTAGTTAATGCAAGCCTAGTTTATTACAGTAATTAACTAACATTTAAATACTAGTATAGTTACATAATAAATTGTGTGTACAAATAGTATGCGTATAAGGAATACAAATTAAATCAAATAAAATTATTAGTAAAATTATAATTCATAATATGTAGGTACTTTTAAAGTTGTTCATCGTTTTGTATAAGTTCATTAATAATATATTTTCTCATAAATAAAGCAATTAATTTATGAATTATCAACTCAATTGAAGCAGCTAACAGTCTGTTCTAATTGAATCAAGTTTATGCTATCAGCAAACTGAATTAAAATTCCATTTTATTGACCACAAGTCAATGTACAAAAAAAAAATCACAGCTCGTCCTATAGATTATATATCCTGTACATACAAAACCACGTGATGATTGTCCAAGTAACAGAGAGTCGTAAAAACAAATAACAATATAAGCAATTGAGATGGTCATACAAATTGATTATAAGAGAGGATCTCACTCAGAGAAGTGGGGCCGAATTCTTGGGCGGTTTAAAAACCACTTTTAAAACACTAATCGGAGATTTATCCGAGCAGATGCTTAATACAGTTTAAGCCGCTAGAAAGCTGCGCTCAAGCGACGTGGAACTATGAAAATAAATATGTTTTTTTTATCTTTACCTTACACGTTAACCTTCACTTTGGAATTCATTAGGAATATGTTATACCAATTACAATTGGTATCATCAAATGTAAATGTTGTTCGTTTCAAGTTTTTTTTTCAGAGACTATTTAAAAATAGATTTTTGAACTTATTTAAGAAATATATATGAAAATAAAAATCTATTGATGTATTAAGTGGTAACATTATTAAGTAAAAACATTATTTTTCAATATCTATTCCTTGGTTGGAATGTATGGTTGTCACAACATATCGACATAACGTTCAGTCTCTAATGTTTTTGCCACATCTCATGTCAGATTTGCCTTCTGGAACTTCGCTGAGTACATTATGTGTATAGTTTTCGACGGCATTTTGGAACAGCAAAAGCCGAGGAGCCATAAAAAGGGCTGATGCAGTTGTTCTCTAGCGACATCTTTATAGCATGTCTCAGGTCCATCTTTGTTTTTTGACCGAATGTAGAATAAAAAACTAGTAAGTGTCCTATTTTTGATATTTTCTATTTGTTTCAAATAAGTTTAACGATATCAATAAACAAGTAATTCTATTTTAAGAAAGATAATAATATTAAATGAAAGGTTTGTTAAACGAAAATATTTTTAATTTGGTAGATCAATCATTACATTACTCCAACTCAGAAATAAAATGCAACTAAATTGACCATAAAAAATATTTGAACATCCTATTTAAAAATAAAAATAGGTAAGCTTATCTTGAATTTGCGTTTATTCAATCAACTAATATGTTTTGCGCCATAATTCAATTGATTGGATTATGATTATGGCTACAAAAAAAAACGGGAAAGTTTTCTTAGACGTAGATAGAAATTTTTGTATCCCGTTCCGTATGTCACATCTCACAGTGGAAGGAGCACTTGCTATTCAGACACTGGCATCGTTAACTTTAAACCGAGCTTTAAGCCTGGTTTATGGTTTACGGACTTCAGCAGATCATAAAACATTTCATGGTTTCCTTATGAGGACATTTGGGCGGCGAGAGGTAACCAGGAATACGGCTCGCGGTGGCTCAAATTTGAATCGCTTCTTTGAATGAATGGCTCTTTTGTATAATACGACACATCCCTATACACTGCATATACATGTGGCTCATCTGGGAACATCACTGAGCGAGAAAAATAAATATTACATAAGAACATAAAAGTGTTTGGTAAACAATGGTTGACTGTGCTTTATATCAAAAACGTTCATTATCTGTATGAAGCGACCTGTGACGGTAAAGGTTGTCAGTTACAATGTGTATGTCTTAATCAGAAAGGGTTAGAAAGCGGCCGCGCGGTCTTCTACAAGATTAATTAGTAAAAAATAAATTTTCCATTGAGTTAAAGAGTTGAGACAAATATAAACATGATTCTTAATTTGTGTAGGCAATTTTTGATATTTCTTTTAAAATATAATAAAAAAAAAAAAAATCTATATAATCTTTTGGATCTTTTTAAAATACTTCCTTTGAATACTTATTTTAAAATACTCCATAAAACTATTACATATTCACATAAGAATTATAATCACGATCTTATTAGGTGACCAAAAGAGCCTGAGTATAAAATTATTTTAATTTTAATTTGAAATTAACTTAATATGTAATTTGATGTAATTTTGTAGAATAATTTATCTCAAGTTATTTATTATTTAATCAAAAATGTACGAGCTTCATTTTAAAATATAGATTTAGAAAAATGGACAGTTTGATATATTCCTAAGAAGACATATAATCAAATTGTTTTTAATACTAGATAAGGTGCGTATTGGTTTCTTGTATGAAATTATATTGTACCTTTATGTAAAATATACGATAATTATTTAGAAAGTTTGATATTAACTTCATTTAAAAATATGTTTCAACGTCTTCAGTGTGAGCATGTTCAGATAATCATGTAGGCAATAATAATTTAAAAACTGTAAAACGCACTCAAAATACAAGTGTACCTATACCTAAACATTAACATAATCGTAGAGTGGGTGATAAATTCAAAAGCCCGGCTACATCCCAAGAGTGTTTGGTTGACGGGATATTTTTTTATACGCCTCCAGTAAAAAACTTTAAAATTAATTCTCCCGTATTTTAATCTAAAACTTAATTACGGAGCAAGTTCTGGGGAAGGCTTTAGCGCGCCCGCCTACTTGTGATATGACAGCAACCTCTAGCCCCACCGTCACGTACATATTAAACCTTCCATACCGTACTACGTTATACGTTATACCAAAGTACTACGTCTTGTTATTACCTCTCGCCTCTCCACATTAGACAGCGCTTCAGACGCACTCTGCCACTTATATATATTTCATTTTGGTTCTCACTATAAAAAATAAAATTTCATGAATATTACATTTTAAAATATAATTATAATACATTGCCAAGGGTGAAAATAAATGTTACACTTAAATATTTATGAAGACATTGCATATACTTTTATAAATAAAAAATACTTAGAAAATAAAATCATATTTATTTTTCACAAAATAATAGCGCTATAAATAAACTCATGCTTCAAACAAATAAAAAATTAAGTAAGTTTCTAATACTTAACTTCTTTTGTCACAGTTAATTTGCTTCACATTTTATTGTTACATTAAAAACCAACAATAAGTAACATAAAGACCATTACCTCTTTTCAAGACGCTGAACACATTCTGTGACAGTATCCAATATTCAGCGTCATGTGAAGAAAGGCTTTTCTGCGTAATCCAAAAGACCGTAAATTTTAATAGATAGTCTAAATACCATGCTCTTTTTCTATTTAAGCGCCGACTTTCAGCGAAGAAATAAACAATCCCAATTTTAACTTCAAATGTATTGCTTTTACACCCTCGTTTGATGTTGCTTCCAAAGATTTTTACTCGTATAATCAGTGCAGATACAAGGCAACAAGTTTGTGAGGTTTAAGGTCTCAAAAAACAATATAAGATAATTTTGGAATATGTCATTAGCGTAAGACTGTTTAATTAATGATAAAAAATCTTTTGTATTGCTTTTTATTTTACAATAGTAATAACGATTTTCATTGATTTTAATATAAAAATTATGATTGAATTTAATGTTAAGTATTTTCCCTTCTAGAGCCTGCTTTGGTTTTCCGTATCTAGAGAAGTATGTAGGCGGGCAAACATAATGCCCCTCACGCAAGCGCCCCATAGAGAATTCTCATCAAGCCTTTCAAAACTTTGGACATAAAACCATAAAGTAAAAGTTTGATCTATCTTCAGAGGATACCGTAACTTGAAACGTAAGAATTTAGTCGTGTCATATAAACGTTCATAGCAAATGAGATTGCCGGCTGAGTGTGTATGTACGATGACAGTACTTATAAGATATTCCATTCTACATAATAACTTTAATATAAAGCAATATATTATTTTTAAAAATATAATTAAATTTAAAACCAGAAAATAATAATCTCATAAGCGTATTTGTCTCTCAAATGCAAAACTATTTTTGATTTAATGTGAATGTTCATCGGAAACCAATAACAAAAATCAGCTTACATCTATCTTTTTTTGTGCAACACATTAACCTATTTAAATTGTATAACAATATATAATAAGCAGTTATGAAAGCCTTAACATATAAAACAATATACACTGTATGCAATTATGCATATTTCATTAAGATAATAATTTACTTGTTACATATATTTAAGGTTATAAAAATTGAGTTGAAATGAAAATAAAGTTTAAGACTGTGTTTATCTTTCGAACATTAATAGCATTACGTGTTTGCATGTTGTTTATTTTGCCTATGAAGAAGTATAAGTGTATATAATTTATGTTTTAAATTACAAAATAATGATTAAAGAAAATTAATCCACTTTTTTTGTAACTTCCAATTTGTTTGATAATTTTTAAAAAGAAAAAAATATTATTTCATATAAAAGTGATCAAATGAATAATTTATAATATTAACATAAATATGCTTAGGCTATATTCTGCAAATTTATCTATGGATTAATAAGTTTTTTTTTCATAAATTGAGCCTAAGCATATAGTTATTCATGAATGAAGATACATATTGATCTTCCAATATTCACTCAGTATAACTATAAATAATATTTTGTGTGGTATTTGAATATGTACCGAAGCGTAATAAATACATACAAGTAAAGCCACATAAATTATAATTGATCACTCCATCGTGCCAACAAAAACATTACAACTCGTCATACACTCCAAGTAAAAAATTAACAGCTCGTATACGAGTGCACCTCAACAGCTGATTCAATAAATTCGATACAAAGAAAACACATTGCGGAGAGCTCTGAAAACATTACAAAAAAAAACATCACGGATCAAAAACTTCATACACAAAATTATTAATAATCCAGACGACGCCCACACGAGGCAAACATATTTTTAATAATAATTTACCAGCGACTGTGAAGAAAAAAATCGGCATTTGTTCCGACGGCAGGCGAAGAACCCCGCCGAGCGACGGCCATCTTGCATCCGAGCGTTTCGGGCGCTCTCATTGGTCGACCGAATATAAACATGGTTTCCATGCATCGTTACAATGGAGATTTAGAAGAGAAACTGTCAACTGCTTTCGAGGCGCCTCCCTTCTGAAACATCACAAGTCGCTAAAATATTTCACGGGAAAACGAGCTTTAAAAAACATACGCTAAATGATCATCATTGCATGGACGCGTTCGTGTTATTTAATTTCCTTGAAATGATCATTCTATTTTTAAAGGATTCTAGTCCAGAACGTTTACTTGAACGGTTGACTGGTTGTGTAGATAGGGTCTACGTTCGAGATAACCATTTTTGCTGGTTCGGCGAAATCATTTCCGCCAGACTGTAAATTTGAATACGCCATCCTGCGCAGGCAACCGTGGGTGGAATTACTTTTATCAGCCGCGGGCAAACAATAGAACTACTGCACTAAAAGATGATACCCGTAGTTTGTTAGAAACTGAAAAATTCATGAGGTTGCTAGACGTATTATTCAGATGATTCTTATCAAGTAAGAAACTTGCTTGTTTATCAAGTAAGTTAGGCATCGATATATAAATACAGATGTAGTTATTATACTTTTATTGAAAGTAGTAATAATGTAACATATTAATATTATACTCGTCTAATGTAATAACTATGAGTTTCATTTCTAAACTAAGTTATTTTATGTCAAAAGATAGACTGATATTGTATTGTTACAAACAACTGAATATTTGCTAAATTAAAAAAAATGACATCTAAAATTCAAGGCTTGTAAATGAGTGAGCATGGTCTAGTGATAACACTTGTCTTATCTAAACACTAGGCACTTTCAATACGTCCACAGTTATTTCACAATTGTGCAACGTCATAATATAATATTATATGTAAGTAACTATAATATGTCAGTTTTAACTTTGCAATAAGTATGTTTATATTTTTTATTATTTCAAGGATCTTAGTAATTGCGGTTTCTCAAAACCCTTAAAATAAAAGTGGTCAATTATATCATTCCAAGAAATGTTGTGTGCCTCTCTAGATATTAAATATTTTATGAGTGGTTGGTATGTACTAAGATCCGGAATTAATATGTTGGTGATACAAACAACCTTTACAAATTACCTATTTTATGCATATAAGATACTTAATATATAGGTATTTTTTTTTGTTATTAAAAAATACATATAAGCTGTAATTATAGTGTATAATTAAATTTATCTGGAATACAAAATGTCAAAAGTAATCTTTTAATTATGATATAATGCGGTAATTTTATTCAATTAATTTTAAAAGATGCAAAAAAAGTTAGTCAATAATTTTTAAAATGTACTATTATTTGTCTTGAATTAATAGGAGCGCATATTGATTGCATATATAAAATAATTCAATTAACGGTAACTGTTTTACTTGGAATGTATCGCATACCTTGGATAAGTATGTGCTCCTGGTAGTATCATGGGCGTTGTAAGAGGTATCACGGTTGATTTATTCATCTGTGAAGTGAGATCATCCATTTATCTTCTTGTGTCTTCTCATACACTGGTACTGAAGGCTGCGGTTAAATGCAGTTCACACAGAAACATGAAGGTATCTGAAAATTTCAATAATGTGGCTGTATAACTGCAAAATAAAAACATTCTTTAACAAGAAAAATTTGTAGCAGATTTTTTTTAAACCTTTAATAATGATATTTTTTAAGCAGAGCAATGCATTTAAATGTAATTTTTACTTTATTTCGAAGAACGAAAACATGATATTTTTTATTAAAACGTTATCGACGACATGGTTTATTTGCAAAATATCTATATTATATACATACAAATTAACTTCAATATAAATTAGCTTTGGAGGCAAAGATTAAATTAGGAATTACCAACTTAGAGGTAAAAAATCTTACTAGTAATATTCGTATTATGTAAATGAAAACATTCGTTATACTGAAGTAGGTATTTTGTTCTTTGAAATATTAAGCCAAGGTGTAGAAAAGAGCCTACATGTCTGGAAAATAATGTACTGTTTTTATAAAGGTCAGTATACAAGAAAAATTGTAAGCGCACCCAATAAATGATATAAAAAAGAATGCCTATCTCTTAATATATTATGCGTTTTCTAGATTAGTTGATGGTAAAATTGGCAATTCAATAACCATCATTTAAAAATAAACGACTTCTTGAGGTAGATTAAATTTCCTATAATATAAGATAAATCCCATTTACTCGTATGTAAATAATACATTTACTTATTATACTTACAACATGTTTACCAAGTGTAAATAAAAGCGCATAATATCTATTCTTACAATCGTTTATTCAATTTATTTTGGTTTAAGTGAGTATATTTTATTCTTATTAGTATAGCTCTACCCATCTACTACATACAGATTATTACATTTTCTTCAAAAATACTTCCAAACAGCTTCATAAGAAGCCGACTACATATTTAGTAAAAATTTATATTTTCGTAAAAAAAATTATGTTTTTTCACATATATTTAATTAAGTAAGTTAGTATTATATACCAGTCTCATGTTTAACTTTGGATGTAAAATATTTACATATCTACTTCTTTCTGTACGAGTAGCTGAATGAACTTAAGATAAATTAAGGTACAAATATTTTCGTGTGTACAAATATTTTCATGCACCTACCCACAAGTATAAACCTACCCGCGAGGCTGTACAAGGAGAGTTGTGTCCTTATCTCGGGGATGAGATATTACGAGAAAAAGGTACAGGCTATCTGCAGGGCGATGGTCTTTATTTAGTATTATGAGCAGTTAGTGAGGGACCGTTGGGAACAAATGACCGCGAGAGATAGCCGAGTTTATCGGAGCCTTTCCCGGGACGTTCAACTTGCTGGGCCTTGAGCGAACGTGATGGCAAAACGACCGGACCGAAATGGCCAAAAGGTATAAGGCGCAATCGTTTAGAAGGTTTATGAAACTGAGAGACTGGGCGACAATGATTTTGTGAAATGTTTTTTAAATATAATATAACATTTATGTATTTTATGAAAACACTTATTTTTTATTTACAATACTTTATAGATAAATAATATAAGTCCACATTGTATGTATATGAACTTGTATGATAATACAAATAAAGCACATAAAAATTAAAAGTATTAAATATTTAAAATAATAAAAATAATAATATAATGCAAGCTACGTATACTCGTAATATATTTTTAACGGTTTTAATAAAATTTGTTGAAATATTATTATTGAATTAAAATTCAATATAAATTTGAATCTTTTATTTAAAATATTGGCAAGTGTCTTAACGAACAATATTGAACCTCGTTAAGCAAGCATTCTTATATTTTTATTTGGTTTATGAAATTGATATTGCACGAATACGCTTATATGGAGCTGACTTATAAATATTTGCACATGTTATTTACAGAACTAATAATAAAGCTTAGAATTATAGAAATATGTTTAGTTTTTTTGAATTTGAATACGTTGTTAATTAAACTTCCCACGAGATCTTATTACATCAAAGGTGTTACTAATCTAATCCATTTGTATGTAAAATAATTCAAAGTTGTTTTAACATCTACCAGGAGCACAACATTTATATTGGATGATTCTTTTATGTATATGCTTAATCGTCTTATACACAGAAATACACAGATATACACACACGTATTTTATATAGGCCCTGGTAAGTAGCAGAGAAAGCGATATAAGTAAACTTTCTTGGCTCGCACGACTAAAGTGACGAAATAAAAAATCCAATACCTCTTTTGTAAAGCTGTCAGCCTCGGTTTCTTATTATTTTTGTTGGAGAAAGTTCCACAAAAAAAGCTCAAATATTCCCCGAGCGTCGCACGGAGGCGGCGAGAAATCTCGGCAGAATTGGGTCACAAAAAATTAAGGGTTGCTTTTCACAGAAACTTTCTACGTGATAACAATATAGAGAGAGCGACGCTGTATGTGTGCCGACTCGAAAAAAAGCTCGTTTCTCGAATCTCCCGCTTCGCTTAGGGAGCTTTCGACTCCCCCATACGATTTTGGAGAAAGTTCCCCGGAACGGTCCGGGTTAAAACGGCAATTTATATTCCTCATATTTTTCCATTGAGAATTTATTTTTTTCTTTGGCAAGTTTATTTATGGCAGAGTACCTAGGGCGGGGAAGGGCCGGAAGGGCGGGGAAGGGCGGTAGCGATTTTATTTATTGTGATGGTGTTTTTCCTATTTTTCAGTAAACAACCGACAGAAAAGATGAAATTTCAATAATAAAGACAAAAAACGCAGTCATGTTTTTTTGTAGCAAATATTACTGGCTTTCCAATAACCTTAATAGAATATTTATATACAAATCATACTTGTGTTTCCATAACAATATTATAAAAGTAGAATTTTTCCCTACATAATCATCAGACAAGTTTTTTATTCTTTTAAATATTGAATGTATTAAATAATTATTTAATGTAAAGATAATCAAATAACTTAATACCTTTGCGTAGTTACATAACAAATATATACTTGTACTAGTCAATGGGTCATGTAAATCTTATGTAGATACGAGTATATGTAATTCAGGTTTGACATCATAGATGTCAATGCGTTGTTGTTCTCAATGAATTTATACTCTAGATATAAAGAATACAATAAAAAATGTACACGATAAATATTGATTGTAGGAACAATATAAGTACTTTTAAAGGGTTTTCATATAAAATAATTCTACATCCTCGGATTTATATTCTGTTTTTAATCACGAATTTATGAATATAACTATTTAATGTATAAAATGTCACTGAAATTTATGTACTGCTATAAACGAGTATATATAATCTAGGATTGATTACGTACATTACTATAAACTAAAAAAGTAAAATTTTAAAACGATAGTATAAAATAATGACAATATTTTAAAGATTAAAAACACCATATATGTTATTTAGATTCTTATATTTCATTTTGAGATATATTTACAATATTAAAATAACACTTTGAGAACTATTTATTTATTGACTTGGTGACCAGGGAGAATGGAGATCGAGATGCAAAATTCTGTTGCTGCAAACCAATCCACCGGATTGATGCTACGAAGAAAAAGACCACGGCAACATTCCTTATGATGCCAGATTTTGTTTATATAATTGAAAAACTATTGAAAATCTGATTGTGAACAAGATTGCTATCTTTAAATTATGCGAATAAACGAAACTCAACGTAATTCATATTAAAACGTGGTAATATGTTTTTATTTATATAATTAAACTAGTGTTATTTAAATATTCTGCTTATAAATAAAAAGAATAAAAAAATTCTTCTTCTTCGTGTAAAAAGACATTAACAAATAATTTAGGGCAATACTTTCCAAAATGCGGAAAAGTTAAAAATATTCATCGTACTGTATTATCGTAACGGTTCCATTTCTTCTGGGTCGCTAATTAAGGATTAATTCGCGCGAACTCGGCTGGTTCCAGAAGATATGAACTTCAATTAAGGTTTTATTCCTTCAGCCTCTCCACTCTCTTTCTCTCCTTAAATATCCGCCAGCGACGACTCAGCTCCTTTGCCGCTCTTAATGAGAATCCGCCGGCACTCGAAATTTCTCAGCTTCCCGGATCAAGAGCAAGAGAAAGAAACGCCACTAGAGAACTCTTCACTGTGGTGAAATCATATAGTGTTCAACACCTGAAACGCGTAGAAGTTTGAAAAAAGCACCATTTTATATGACATTTCTCTCACTAATAAATCGGAGAAAATTCATGGAAGAATATTGGTAAAAATCTTCGTTAGTTTTTTTTACAACATATTATTTCACTCTTCTTTCGCAAACATCATATTATATAAGTCGCGTATCTATTATATATTATATTTTTAAGTTTTATATAGCAAGGCTTGCTTTTAAAAAAAATATTATACCCAGTGGTTTGTTGTTAATGTTGGTACCTTTTTAAATATTCGTCATTTTTTAAAACTTTTTTTAATATAAAAAAGGAAAACAATGCTGTATCATACTCAAATATAAAATCAATAAATGATTAAATATTTGAAATTAATGGAAGTAGGTTCAAATACCACCTAATCATATTTTTATGCGATAATTGGTTCCACAAAGCGGTGCATAAAATAAAATAATAAATCATTTAATTCAATGAATCGGTTGCAACACTCAAAATATTGCTGTAAAAAGTTTCAAGTAAATTACATAAATGGGTAAGAGTGGCGTCCAAAAAATGGCTTACACAATTGTAAAACAATATAAACTATATTAAATATCAATTACGGTTAATACTCGGGAATTATGCTATATTTTCTTGAATATAGGAAAAAAATCAAACTTGTTTATAGAAGATGTATTGACAAAACCTTAGTGCCTAAGTTGGTTTACAAAAATTAAATCTCACAATTTGGATGTTGAAGATGCACCACGTTAAATTATTTAATGTAATTTTTTCATTTGGTAAAATGATTTTATTTCAAATTTCCGTGCTTCATACGACCGTACCACACCTCTATTCCTTATCTCCCAAAAGCTGGTCTCTCATTTATTCCACTCCTTACTTATTCTCTCTTTGCCTCATCTCGTCTTTTCTTCTCGTACTTCCACTTCTCCGTTTTCTCTCATCGCGGCCCCCGGGCGCCGTTTAAAACAAACTTCGCGGAAAACAAAGCTCGCTCCTCTGCTCGGCGGATATTTTCGCTAAATAAATTTTGATGAAAATAAACTAAGACCGAGAGAATAAATTATTCCTCGCTGAGAGCCCTCGCCTCGGGAATATTCGCGAAATTCGCTGTCTTTCACTGTCAGCGTTGCGGAGATGAACGATATCATAATGAAAGTATTAATCACAATGCCAAATTTTCACAAAATGTCCACTAGTATGAGTTTATAATATATTTATATACATGAACATTCAATACAGCATTAAGACGAACATCAATGAATGATTTTCAAAAAATGATAATTAAACACGTGACTTAAAGTAGTATAATCATTTAGTGATTTTTGAAAATTTTAATCAGAAAAAAGTACAACTTGAAATTAAAACGGAAAACTTCACAAGTTTATAGCTATTCCTTGCTAATACCTATTTCATGCGACTTGTTTAATGTATTGTTATCTTTGTATCTAGCTCAACTGAGAAAAAAAACTATGAGTGTGAAAAAATTTGCAGCAAGTTTTCGAGGACATAAGTTGCAGCTTTTATGCTGAGCTAAATAGGGTTTCAAAAGATCGAGAAGAGTGGAGATCGAAATGCTAGATTTTGATACTACGAAGAAGAAGTAGTCTTAGAATTAAATCTTGGTGACCTGAAAAGGTTTAATAATTAAATGAGTTACTGACATTTCTAAGTAAAACCCCATAAAAGAATAACAACTTTAAAAATTATTTTGTTACACAATTTATTTTAAGTGAGTTGAGTTTTGAACAATTTTGGTTGTAATTTATTTTTGATTCTTAAATATCTTGAAAAACGTATGTTTAATTAAATTATTATTTAATTAATAACACTATATCTTCACTTGTGAAAGTATCGTATTCATGAGAATACATTTTGTCTTGAGTTCAAAATATAATATAAATTTAGAATCATAATAATGTACCCACTTGCAGAATGCACTACAAACAGGATCCTATTAAATAAAAATTAAAAATATTATTGATATATTTATACAAATAAATATACATTTTATGATAACATTTGTATGTTGATTTGAGAAGTTTAATTACTGAATGAATTAAACCTGAAAATCAAAAGTATATCACTCATCATAACTTAATATTACATCTACTGTTTTTAGTGATAGTTATATTTAGATTAAGTATACACGTCTTGTGAGTCACATGGACATAGTGTGAAAAGAATAAGCGTGCAAAAGAGGGCACTTAAACATGGATTCGATCCAATAGTCATATTTGTATCAAAGCACGGTATGGCTTGTTTAGTTGTTAACTTATTTTAGCCCGTCAATGTGTTACGCCATGTTAGTTTTACCTACTAACGTATCCTTCCTTAAGTGGTTACATTGGCTTTTCTTGTCAACATACATCATAATAATGGTTACCAACAGATTAATAACAAGCCGTAATGTTTCTTTCAAATATTTTTTAGAACGCATTGAAGCTCTTTTCTCGCAAATCTCTTTTTTTTATATTGTATTATATATTATGTATAAGAAGGTTAATAAATATGTAAAATTCTTGTTTTATAAGATTGTTATTTAAGTTAAGATGACCTTTGTTATATATATTTAATTAGACCTATCATACCCTGAATAAACTTAATAAAACAAAACATAGGTAGTACATGAACGCTCATATTGGTGTAAAACATGCAAATACATGGGTTAATGCGCAGAGCCACGGAATTGTAGACAGGCCCATATTAGTATTAAAAACATTACAGTTGATAAAAATAGGTTTTTCTTACTCAAGTTAAGCTTAGTAAAATTTAAACAAAATAAAAACTTTTTATATTTATATTAATACTCCATTATGTTGACTCAACAGTAGTTTATCAGTTTAAGAATACTATTTTAGGTAATAAAGTATATTTTTTTCAATATTTTATTATTTTTTATTTCTCCATCATAAATTATAGGCAACATAACAAAATTTTTTACTCAAATCATCTTTAATTAAAAGACATTCAAAATTATTTTCAATTTATTTTTATGGCTGGTTACTGCAAAGCTATATTAAAATTAATTTTAAGAGAGTAATTATTTTAACACTTACACTTTGAAAATTGTTTACAAATATATGCAGGTAATAAATTACTTAGACAGAGATCACGACTCATATGAATAAAAGGTAAATCGTATATTAAGAAAAGCTTTAAAATAATAAAATATTGAGTTTTCAAATGGTATTTTAATAATATATTTTTTGCTACATAGTAAAGTTAAATTTTTATGGGATACTAGCTGACCCGGTGAACTTTGTTCCGCCTGAGAGGTAATAAATGAGCAGATTTTGGATTTTATTAAGTTGAATTTTTCGGCACATATATTTGGTCTGGTTGAATGCTGTTGCAGTAATCGACGAAACCGCAGCAAAGAGTTGTCAGCATTTCGACGAATCGTCAAACGATATGCGTTATAATTCATCGAGCTAACCTTCTTGGTAGTTTCTTCACCTGAAATTAAGGCAATAGATTTACAATTTTGTATGTAAAGCTAACATCCATATTTGTAGCATAATTATAAAGGGGTGAAGATAAATGTTTTTAAATCGTTTGCCGGTTATTTGTCCAATTTTCTCTAAACAAACATCTTAATCTTTAAGACTGTTATTTTCTTGGTAATAAGCAGTGTAATTGGTCTTTTATTGGAAACATAAAGCAAAACCAAGCACTGTAAAATGTATTCCATGACGGAATCAAAACTATGATATTGATTATATGTATATTGATTACTCACCATTCAATGGATTTTTCATTTTAATATTGAAATAATATCCATCTTCTCGTGCCAAAACATCAGCGGGTATTGCAACGTGTCATATGAACGACGTGTTTCAGATATCTGTTGTAGTGGTCCAGTATCACGACGTGTGTACCAGATGGTCGTTTATCCGCTCTGATCACGACTTTGTAGTGATCATTTGGCATGCGTTCCAAAACACTTTTGAACAGCCTGACAAACGCATGACTTTCATGAAGTAGTAGCTGCAGATCTTGAACAATTGGTCTTTTAATTGCTGCATTGGTCTCTTGACGTCGATCAAGTTCTTCCTCCATATTGTCATTGAAGTATATTTGTAAAAATTTATGCTGTGCATCTTCGAGAGGTTGGAATGATCCGATTCGATGGTGAATCTGTCCTTGTATCTACAGAATCAGAAGCAAATAAAATATTACTGATTTATAAACATTTTTTTTAGAATTAGCATACATAATTCAAAGTAATAAGTGTTGTATGTTATTCTGTTAATTAAATTGTGTGTAAGTACAAAAATAAATAAATAAATACCTTGAATGTCAGATTAAATCCTCGTCCATTCTAGAGTTCGTGCAAGCGGATCGCTTTGGCAGATCGTAAAGAGAATTGTCAATGTTGTCGCTGGAGGTGTTTCAGCACGTTGAACAACATTTGAAGCCGTGAAATATACCCAACGACCATTCTCCAGATGCACCGCCAAATGCACAACAGCAGTACGACGTTCGTGATTAGGGATTGTGAATATACGCCAAATCGCTTTGTACCGAACTTGAAAGCGCGCAATTTCATCGTTGGTATTCGAGGTTAGGATGCCAAAAACCGCCAAATCGCTGGCTTACATTCGTAATGTTTCGATTCCTAGTTCCATGATGGTTTTTTCGTGAAAGATTCGATCGTTTTGGTCGCGAATATCGGCACAATAAGCTAACAGAAACTCGAAAGTTCTTGAAACAAAACGTCAACTGATAGACTTCACAATATCTATGTAACTATAGACAATAATAATATTAGCTGTCAGATTCCTTGCCTTTTGTTATAACATTTTTAACAAATAAAAGATAAAACTGATATTTTGACTAATATATATATTTTTTTTGTCTTTTTTTCCTGTCTTTTGTTTTTTTTTTTTCAAAATATTCCGTATCTTACGTAGGTACCTACTTACAATACCTACTTTTGCGTCATTTTTGTTTATGGCGTTGCTATGGCAACAATTTCTCAAACTGACCGTTCTGTCAAATGACAATAGTCTTGTATGAAAACATGTTTACGTAAATATGCAATATTTTTTCTTAATCAAATCAATTTTGAGTATTTTTTATGTTTTTTACGGTTCTAAGCTACCTTTCCATTAATTTTCAGCCAAGTCGGTTCAGCCGTTTTTGAGTTATGGAAAACCAAATTAAGTCGTCTTTCTTTTATATAAATATATAGATTGATTGAAATCGGAGGTTTTAACGCATGAAAAAGCATGCAAAATATAGAATAAAATGCATAAGCATATTGTCACAGTCAATCTTTTTAATTTATATGACCGCATTAATCTTATCGGGTTATATTTATGCGTCATTAAAATACATCAATAACATTGATCTTATGGAGACTCTAAAAGTGAGTAGAAATCCAATTGGTTGCATATAAGTAGGCATTAAACTACCAATAAGGGTCATGCAATGAGTCTTATTCAAGCTTCAATACTTCAAGTCCCTGTTTCTCACCTTCCTGAAAGGTACAAACACAAATAAACAGTAATCAGTACATAATATATTTCTTCCGCCATATCCATTGAATATATATAATATAAGGTCACTACATTTCCCGCGAATTGCCATCACTTCAGTTTTATATTGTTTATGTTTAGGTCTCTCCACATCCAAAGATCTACTTCATAAGGAACATTTATGGTTTCCGTCGACCTTTACGGCAAAAGACCGGGACTTAAGAAGACGGGACCTAAAGTACCCGAGGCTTATTTAAGATGATTTTTAAAATGAAAACCTCTGGAGATCTCGTAGCCTTGAGCATTTTTTCCTAAAGTCCTACCCATCTTCCAGTAACACGCGCAAAGTAAAAAACGGTAACCAATCCATCTTTTAGTCCACATGCAAAGTTGCTTTGATTCGGTGTTCGAATGGGAACCGTTGTAATTGGTATTGCGTTTTATATATAACTTGTGATTATGTGACAGTTTCTTTGGACCTTGATGATGTGAGCCTGGTAGTTTGATCATCCTGTAATTGGAACACATTTTTTTGAGCAATTTATCATGAAAAACTGGATGAAAATTTCTATCAGTTAAAGAAAGTTAGTTACAGCGTATAAATAAAGCGTTCATTAATTTGTGTAAAATGGCATTCAAACAATTCATCACGCGTTCTTAATAGGATAATCGACATGCATATTAAAAACAAAGTGCAAATAAAATAATGAATAAGTTATGAAATGCTTAGTAATATGAAATAGATTCTCCTTCCTAGGATAAAATAATAAAATTATTTTTCATAGAAGGTATGTAATGCATGCGATATCATCTGCACATAAACATCTTTCAATATGAATATCATAAGCCGCAATATATATCATCATATACGTGTATTATATGTCGCATCGTACCAGAAGACAATTAAGGCTCCTTGGTGATGCAGATATTCAGATTATAATCAATTTACAATTGATAAGTTCAAAGAAAGGCAGTTTTGAAGAATTGTGTCTCTGGAAAGTAGTGCTCAAAATATTAAATCCATTTTATGCCTAAGAAATAATGAAAAAAAAACATCTCTCCTTTGTTATAATTATGCATTGATTGGCACTAAATGATTTATATAATTATTAAATATTGATGAATTCTTACGCTAAAATCTCCACGGAAAGAAGATATGAGTATATAAACGTACGATCCTTTGCAATCGATTTAAGAGGTACGCTTATCGCTTGGAAACATATTTTTTTAATTTTTAATGAATCTATGGGGTTTGCGTTTCTAGTCCATTGTTTAGTCTGTACGATTGACGCAGTGTAAATACTTGATATTAAATGTTTGCTAGACTATTAGGCGCCTTTACAAGTTTACCTGTACCGGTCCTGGCTTCAACGGTAGTCAGGTAGCAGGTTGGTTAGGGCGGAATTCGTTCTTCATCGCTGCGGGCGGGGACTGAAGGTACTAAAGCAGGCAGGTGGGCGGCAAATGAGATAACTTCCAGGGCGGCGCCCTTATCTGGGGGTGGTGGGTAAGTGCACGACCGCCATACAGGATCATCCCGACTGAAAACAAGTATCATCAAATACAATATACCTCTAAAATTATATATACTACTTACAATAGTTGCTTTGAGTACATTTGCATTAAGAAATGAAGCAGGTTTATCTTTTGTACATAGGCCACATTTTTTTTTGTTTTTTTAAATTAATTTAATTGTTAAGGAACAATTTTATTTTATGAGCAAATAGAAAGTATTCAATTTGAATAATTATGTATTTTCATACTTATGTAAAGTATTATTGACTTATAACTTAAAAAAATATATATTTTGAAGAATAAATAAATACCTATTTTAGTAAATAAATATTTAATTATTATAAATTCGTACGCATAAATAAGAAAAATTTATGGCAATTTTACAGCTCACATTTAATGTACCTGAAAATCAAGATCGATTTATACAAAATAATACGTTTTACCTTGTTCTAAAATAGTTTTTGTTCATTAATTGTTTCATGTTATAATAGAGTTACAAAAAATTATTCTCACAAATCACACTAAAGTATTACATTATATATAAACAAGTATAAATAAGTCTTCATATATACTTAAATTTTCTAATTATTTTTGAGTTTTCCTTACTAGATTTTCGATGTTTCTCTCATTGCTGTAGAAAGGTAGTTAATGTTTATCGAATGAAGCTTTTCACGTTGGAAGTTTTACTTAAGACTTGTTCAAGTTAATGGAAGGCACTAACGGTTCCGTAATTGGCTATACGTTCGAGGCGTGTATAAATCTACATATCTATTAAGTTCGTACGTAAATTAAAGCTCAAATTTAGATGTATCTCTGTTTAATATAAAACGAACACAACAACAACCCGTTTCCAAAATTAATTTCATATGTATATTGTTTCATTAAGCAATAAATTTGCACTTAATAATGTAAAATGCTTTTAAAATGCATTTTTGAAAACATAAAAAACAAATAAAGATAATACAATAAATAATATATTATAAGTTCAAAGCTTTAGTGTTTATGTTTAATTAAATATAATAGTAAATTATAATTTTTGCATAACATGTTTCTTAAGCATTGGTCTACGAAGTTTATAAATCATTAATTCATATGTTTTTTGCTGTATTATTTAAAATAATAAAAATACTTTTCAATTCATTTATGTATTTATAGTTCATACTATATTTGCCTAGAATGGTGACAGATGGAAGTAAAAGTTTGGTTTATTTTAAATGTCTCGATCCAAAGGTTATAATAAGTGAACACACTTCACTCGTTTGTTTTAGAATAAAAACATTGTGGCGACTGGTAGTAGCTTTACGAGTATTTACCGAAGTAATATACTTTGGTACACGGTTCTCGCCAATTTCTAGGCTGTCAAATAGGAAGCCGAAATGAAAACTCTGATGCATTGTCCGAGAACTATTCGGGTGTTTTTCATTCAGCATTTCAAGAAGGTTGAACGTTAAAGCTGACGATATAGAGGTTTGGAAAATCAGTCCAAAACGAGTGACTCAACCCAACATACTTGTTATTCAAATTAAACTCATTACTTATTCATATCTGAAATGCCTTTAATAATATTGATCCTTTGAGGCATTGTTATGTTGACTTAATCAAATACTGTCAAACATGTTGTCACGTGTCTCTAATTATCAGAAGAAATAAGATGTCTAGGCTTCTCTTCAGATTGTGAGCGCAAGAGAAATAAAGTGTTTTCCACATGACTGGAGCTGGTGTTTGAAGTCTCGGAGTAAGTAACGATTGCCGAGGTTGCCAGAAGAGTCACCGAAGCGCCTCTTCCGGACAGATGCGGTTCGGCGTTCTCCAAAAGGGTTACAGAAAATAAATCGTCCAGAAATCCTGAATCTATTTGTCTACTGAGCACATACAGCAAAAAACTGCTCAAGGGTGAAAATCACTCTATTTGACTATCAGTTCCTTTTTTCATGTCAGAAAATACCTTGACAAAAACTTTTTCGCTTAAATATACCCTAGATATTGTGGCTAACTAAAAAAAACGTACTTTTATTCATTTATCTTTTACTAATTCCATAAGTTATTTCTCTTTAGAACATCTGTGCTGTGGCCAAAATGCTGAGGCCGAAAATGCTGTCATATGACTTAGCTGTTAACTCGAAACGTTCATAATCAGAATGACCACATCATCTTAGAGATATTTTTATTATTTAGTATAATGCAAGTGTAAGGCGGGTAAATTCAATTGAGTGAAGAGTCAGCCTTTTTTATATTGCAGGAAAAATATGGCGGCTACCACCAAAGGCACCGAATGGTGATAACCACAGTATTTTTCTAGGAAGCCGATTTATAATGACGTGTAATTATGACAATATTCTGCAGCTTTGGAGGCTAACAAAAACATAACCTCCAACCATTAATATATGGAACGAAATTTCATTCGGTCTTAATGCTCGTAAGTGTTGTTATTATTGAATAAAGTTATTATTTATTGTTTAATTTCTCACACTTGTATAACAAATACATGCAGCGTCCACCTTATCAGGCTGAACGTCGTCTAAAGCCCACCATAAAATTATCTGTTGCTCCATACCTAAGTGTTATCACTTTTCTTTCACAATAATATTATTATAAATAAGTGATTTGAACCCTAAACAGCTCGCACGTCGATCGCGCGCTATGCCACCAGGCCGTGTTCTTCGACAAATGTCGTCTCCGCGATGAAGACACGCTTGAAGAACTTGCTATGGGAATCTTGGCCCGCTATATTAAGATTAAGTGGAAGCTCCCCTCGTGCAGTGTTGACATTGAGGGTCAGGCAGACATGTAGGAACACACGAGGACATACACACGCGAGCAGCGGGGGGCTGGATAGTGAAATTGAATTATTTACATTGCTTGTAAATAAATTTTTCTTCGATGTTGACATTAAGAAATTTGATAATATCACCATAAAAAACGGTTAACTGATTCGATTGCAGAATGCAATATTATTAAACAAAGTATGTAACTATTACTCATAATTTTACGAAACATAATACAGACAATTTTTAATATGTAACTGATAAGCCAGCTTATTACATATATTATTTGAATCATTTACCGTGCTTAGTGTTTTCCAGGTATATGTTTCATATATTAAATATAATTATTAATATTATTTTATAAGTATTTGTATAGCGCTCTTTTATGACCGAATGATCATTCCAAAAGCGCTTCTTTGCCTCTCTGAGTAAAAAGGTGGGTTTTGAGTCTGCTTCTGAAGGATGCCTCCGCCTTAAGCTCTCTTATGCTTTCCGGTAGCGAGTTCCAGCCCATTGGTGCCGCGTAGCTTAAAGCCCAATTGCCAAAGACCGTGCTTGGACTACTTCTCGTCAGCTACAGGGTGCTTCTATTTTCTCTAGCTGATCTGAGTGTCTCTCCACGCGCGCTTATTTCCGAAGGCTTGATAAGTTCTGTCAAATAGCCCGGTACAGTTCCGTTGAGTGCCTTATATAAGCTAAGAGACATAATTTGTACTGAATTCTAGCCGAAACTCTTTACCAATGCAGTCGGTGTAATATTGAAGTAATGTGACAGAATTTGGGCGCGTTGTAGACTAGTCGTGCCGCTGCGTTTTGTAACGACTCTAATCGCTTTAATTGTTTGGCTGGCTGGCCTGCGTGCAGTGCGTTGCAGTAGTCCATTTTGGAGACTATAAACGCATTTACCAAGGTCTTTGTAGCGTTTCTGGGTAAGTATATTTTTACCGACCGTATCTGCCGCAGGTTAAAGAATCCAGATTTCACCGTTTTTGTGATATTACCGCTAAGGTTGAGGAACTGGTCAATTTCTACTCCCAGCAGCTTGACGCTTGTAAAGTCATTGTAAACTATTGATTCTGCTAACTGCTATGTGGCTTTTAAATTCAGCAGCTTGCTATGGTGCAATGGGTCAGACTTTTAGAGCGTCGGCATAATCACCCTATCCTTTTCAAAATAAACTTATAATGTAAACTAATTATAAAATTATAATTGAAAAAAAAAACAATATTATGCGCTTTGAATACAAGTGGTATCACTTAGTCACCAATAAGCAATCTTTAATTACTCGGAGTTGACAAAAAAATAAAACAATGGACAACTATAAAGCTTAGTTTATTTTTTTCTTGCTCTTATTTTATATGAATACCTATATATAAGGCTTCTATTAATACTACCGGTAATGCACTATATAATATTACACCGTAAATTACTATTATGTATCGTACGATAACATGTATAATAATGTTAGATCATAAACTTTAAAAAAACTGACATAGCGTTATTACAAACTTTGAACTTTTAAATTCATAATATATACTTAAAATTTAATAAACTCTTAGTTTGTTAAACGAATAAGATAAATTAATAAAATAAAATTTAGAACTCCAATATTTTAATAACAACTTCATAATTTCGGTATCACCTGAGGTAGAGTTTTTAATGGAGTAATTATATTATTACACGTGTATTTGGACACATCCTTTTCATAAATCAAAACAGAATTACGAGAATTTATGTAGAATTACAGAAAATATTTATTCTTATGTTACGTATTCTTTATTAATTATTATTTTGATTTGATTTTCATATCACTATTATAAATAATGAATGTAATAAAGAATATCAGTGAAATCATGTTATTCACCCTTCACGTTGGTCCACTGTAGGTAGGTTCTGGGTTCGCCCGATCGCGGATCCATCTAGGAGGCGTAGCGGACGTTTCATTTCCTCGCCTTTGTTATTGTAATAAGTTTTTGGGAAACAGATCACGTCTGTCGTGCGCCATATCAAGGAGCTTTATGTTGTTCGTTTTGCAAAAGCTCGGAACTACCCACACCAGTCAGTGGACTGTACCTTATATACAGTGGCTTTCAATGCGATAAATCAAAACAAAAATACATATGACTCGTATTAAAATGTTATTTATTATGGATTCCACTGATTTACTGTTAAAATTTAAAACTATGTTCCGGTTTCCTTTGAAATGCTATCGTAAGAACGGCTTTGTGATAAAAACTTTCTTACAACAAAGTTAAAGTAAGAAATTGATTTTTTAATACGTATGTTTCATATCTATCATTGATATTTATTTAAAAGTAGAGTTCTGACGTAATTGGAACACAACATTGGCTTAGGTGCACCATTATTTTTATTAAAAGCAAATTATGTAGCTTGTTTTTAAATATATAGACGAGTATTTATAAGCTTATTTATTATTTGACCGATTTTATTCATTTTCATTATTTGGTTTATATTTAATTGGTAAAATGGTAACATATTAAATTTAAGCAAGCAGTGATATTCTTCTTTTTCAAATACTTTTATCAAATATTAAAAAAAATAATGAATTTTACAAATAAAGCTTAAAATTTATCGATGGAGTATCAATTTCATTCTGATCCATTACATACAAACCATTAATTTAATTTTAAATATAATTGCAAATTAGAGAGCATCCAATGAAAAGTTGATCGGCTTACTATTTTTAGCGTCATATATACGTCATCCTCTAAGCACTTGAGAGTCACTGATGCCTCGTACGAAAGCTTTACCATAATACAAGCATAGCTCGTACAGTCGGATATAAAGCTGAAATCTCCTACCCAGTACTAGGTACAGCAGATGCCCAACGGATAAGGCTTTACAGGGGGTGAAGGGAAATAGCTTTATATTGTCTTATTATAAAAACAAAATATTCACCTCGTGTCTTAAAAATGTTTATACGAGACGAGATTGTTCCCTCGTATCTTTGGAGCCATCTGCGACACTAGCCGTTATGGTCTTTCATAAACTGAAACTGCAAAAAAGTGTTTTTTCTGCATTTTGCATTTGTATTAAACAGTTTTCAGAAGGTGAAGATATGAAAAAATCTCAATTGCATTCTTGAAATGTTAGTATCTACTCTTTATATGAATTGTTTTCTGCAAGAAGAAATTTCTCAAAACGAAATATAACTTGCGACGCAGCAACGTAGAGTCTGGCAGTTTTGCTTAATAAATAAAGATGCTAATGTTACATAAAGTAATGCATATTTCAAGTGAATTTATAATACTGAAATCAAAAACTAATCAACTTATTATATAAATATGCTTTCTTTGTATGTTTTTATGTACAAAGACGATTTTTAAATAGTTTAGTAAGTAGAATGACAATGTTTAAGCGTAGTCAAAACTTTCTGGTACAAACCATAAATTTATTGGTGTAATTTTATATTGATATTGTTCATTTGTTAAGAATCAATAATTTTATATTATTTCTTTATAAAGACAAATCTCTATAGAAATAAGTAATTTTAATACTTATCATAAATAGAAGATAGATAGTATATTGAATTCCAAGTCTATTGTATTGTACACAAGTACACATTCCGGGAAACGATTACCATAATTCACCCATTAATAATCATACAGTTTTATAACGAACAAAATTGTACTTTTGAATTGTCGACAAAGCACGGCCGCCCGGAAATTAAAAATAAAAAGCCGCCCACCAGAAAAACAGAACAAGTCTGAGAGATTAATGCCTCGCAGAGGAGTAGGGCGTAACGACGGAACGCGCCCCACCCTGGCGGGGGCGGATGCTGGTACCTACGCTGTAATAATTTCATCGGATATTTTCTCTGTATCTATTACCCGAAATGAAGCCTCCCAGAATGGCCTCACAGCGCTGCCAGAATTCCCTCATTTCTTGCGCTGGCAAATAAAGCTTCTGTAGACCTACAACCCTCAATTTAAGTAATATAATATATTATTGTATGCCTTAAATAAAACAAGTAAATTTTAACGGAAATAGTGCAGGTAATTCAATCACGCTTAAGAAAACGACTCGGCTTTGTATAGCATCATCTCTGTATTGATATATATTACTTAAGCTCAGTGATATTAATATGATGAATAACTCCACCAACTTAAAATTTAAAGTGATTTTATTTGTATTACAGCGTTGTGTAAATTTATGAACATGCGGTATATTATATAAATTATGATTAAAGTTGAGCATTGATCCGCTAGCTTCAATAGGCAATAGATCGGCATTCAATCGTCGTTCATTAATAAGTGCGTATTATTTATTAAAAAACTAACTATTATATAATTGTGTGGTGTTTGACGGTTGTCTTTCGTCTATTTCTTATCAAATCTACATTTATTAAAAAATATACGTCACATTGTTCAGGATAGACCAGTTTAGGTCTGAAATATGCACAATTGCTTAAAAGTTTATGTGAAGGAAATCTTAATATTTTAAATTATAATAAAATGCACATTATCAAAAACATGCTTTTTTACTATTTTGACGTGTTTTTAAAAAAAATTGTTTTACTTTGTAGTAATATAATAAAAAGTATAATGAATCAACATGGATTATGTTAAAACAAGCAACAAATTGTGTAACGCGTATTATTTAAAATGGATCACAAAGCGATTGCTGAAAATATACACGAGTATAATATCATTTGTGATGTAAATAATAGGAATACAGTTAAAGTTATGTAACGTAATAAAATGTTTTCTTTTGTTGTTTGCTTACATATGAATATATTAGTGATTGTGGTTTTTTGAATCACATATGTTGTTGAGAAGCACAGGTTTAGAGCTTTAGCCTCCCTCTGCCAAAAGCTCCAAACCAGCGCTCACCCGACACGGGAAAGCTTTCGACGGCCGGGGAGTGTTTAATGAAAGGAAATTGAATGGAATATGTTTTGAAAAGCACTCGTTGAGTTTCCACCCCACCAAATTGTGGGCTTTTACGGTTTGGAGAGAGCAGCATTTATGTACGCGTCGAAAGGTTATAGATTAAAACGACTTTTTATGGCCCAAATTCATGTTGAAAATCCGACACCGAAAAATGTTGATTGCAAACCCTCTGCATCAAAGAAATTATTTTTGAACATCTATAACACATATATTTTTAATTATCGATAATTTTTTATATAAATATATATATATATATATATTTATATATATGTGCACGTAAGAATATTGAAAATAATAAAATTATATAATTGAATAATTTTAATTAAAGTTTTTTTTTATCATTTTAACACTTAGCGGCACAGAGATTCTCACAATTGTGGTCTAAAAATCCAATTTGAATTAATCAATTTATTTTATCGAAAACTTTAATAATATATTAAACTTCATATATTTGTATTTTGTGTGCATTCATTCCAAGACAGATTCCAATTCAGATGTTTTTGCTTATGCTTTACTAAGGCAACTGCCCTTTCTTTTAATCCAAATGTACTTAAATTTATTTTGACAATATAAAATTTAAATATTCTTAATATAAATAATCGGTCTTAAATTAAAAAAAAACAATTGAATAGTTGCCGCTCAAATGACCTTTTAAAAAACAAAATCTTGAATAATGTTCATAGTACGTGCATTAGCTATAATAATAAAGATATGTGAGTGATAAATTATTGAAATCATACTTTGTGTGTCGCATTTAACGTATTGATAAAGCTTACAAAATTGGCAAAATATTAAAGACGTATTTTTGTAAAAATGTCATTGCAATGAAAAGGTTCTCCGCCTTTAATGAAAGCTCAATTTTTCCAGAGCTTTTTTATATTCCTAAAGCAACAAATATACTCTTTTGTTGTCCGTTGATTCCACGCAAAGACAGCTCCTAAGGCAAAGACCGACGAAGGTCGAAGGGTTTACGATCCAATTGATATATAAGGGCTCTAGACCAGGGGTGAGGATCGAGACCTATTTCGGTCAAGGCTTTAAAGATTTCTGATGATAAAACACCCTTATTAAAGTCCAACTGGTGTTTCTGTTGATCCTTTTGACCTTTTTAACGTTTCATTAGGATTGTATTCAAAAACTTTACAGCCATAATTTTACACCTCAATCCGTGTTACAACTACAACCATTAAAGTAAATGCCATTCTTTTATCTGAAACATTTGAATTTTAGAATATTTCTTACTCTTAAAACCTGTTCAAGTTGTCAAAAATAATTAAGCATTTAAAAAGTGTAACGGTTTGTAAATAAAAATCATTCGGTAATATTTTTTAATGGTATTTCACTTATCAGATGTACTCGTTCATTATTTCATAAGTTATATTTTCTTTGAGGTACTCGTCAATTTAAAAGACAGGCCGATGTAAATTTAAGGTAAATAAATAATTGGCCAAAATAAATTTGGCCGAACGGAAATTTGTTAAAGTAGAAGACAGATAAGTTGTTAATCAACAACAAGAGATGCTTAGAAAGGATTCCGCGGGCTTGAGATTGATAAATGTAATAAATTAACTTAGAAATTTCGAAATATTGACTCTTCCTTCATTATTTTTAATGGTTTGTTAATTGATTTTTTTTCAGGCTGTTTATTCACCCGGAAGTACCAAGGAATGCTTCAAGCTGTTTGGCCCTCTGGATTTGCCGCTCCGGTCGATTGAGCTGTCCAACAGGTAGTAAACACTTCGCCAGGTAGACTTCCATCTGATCTAAGGAGCCTTCTTCTCTCTGTGATAAGCCGCTTTAAATAAATATAATTGAAAAAATAGAGAAAAAAGTGAAGTTTAATTCATAGAATCAATGTGTGAAAGTCATAATTACTCATTTAAATCAGGTGATTTATTTAAAAAATGCTCAATTTTATGATGTTTTTTTTTCTGTTTTAAAATGATATGCATATAATTACTATAAATATGCTTTTAAATTACACTTTTTTATTTTAATGGGATAATGAATATAAAACTCACAAATATAACGTATAAGAAATTGTAAAAAAATTAATAAAGAAGGTGTTTTTTGTCATTTATAATAGATAATTGTTTTTAGCTAACTGTTAATTCATGCTAAAACTGGATAATTACAAACATACTCGTATTATAACTTTCGACTTTTGAATAAAATTAGATTTAAAAGAAACATATTTGATTTTTAAAAACGTGCTTTATAACTAAAAGCATAATACTGTTTATACAACTTTAAAAGGTGTGAATTTATGTCCACATACGTGGAATTATATACAAATTGATGTGCTTCAACAAGACTTGTATTCAAGGTAGGTTATTTATTTTTAAATGGCGTGTTTGAATGAAATGGTCCGCTTGTTAATAGTACATAACACCTATATGTGTTACTTTACATGGGAAAGAAATATAATATTACTTAATTTATGAGCGAGCAGACCTCTTATTTCTATAGGTGAGTCGCACCTGCATTTCAGTCTAGTCCAGCTACATTGTAGCAAAACATGCAGTCGGCTTATAAACGATAACCATTTTCGTTATTTATTGAGTACTTAATTTTTTTTCCTGCTTTGTAGATCCTCTATTAAATACTTAACATATATATCTGTGCACGGAAGTTTTAGTTACATGAACCATGCAATTGATAATATTTTATAAAATATTATTTTACAAAACAAAAAAATAACATTTTAACACGTTTAATGGAAATTAAACATGCAATATGCATTTTTTAAATTGTCCTTAAACAAGCATGCATTTCTATTGCAAATCATTCACAAGAACTGAATCAGACAGAATAAACAAATAAATGAAGTTTATTCCACTATTTATTATAAAGTGACATGTTCCAACTTTATTGAGAAGTAAAAACATAATTAATGCTGGGTCCTACTAATAAAACCACAGATTTATTAAAAATAAAGTACACAATTTAGTAATGGATTTTTATTGAGAATTTTGTTTCCATTTTTCAACCGAAAAATTATAATCTTTAAATAGGTAATCGTATTTTTGATGATATTATGATCTCATGCTTAAAATTATGCTTTCACGCAGATTCATACAATTTATTAAAAAACTACGAATTTGGAATTTATTTTTGTTGTTATATCAGCTGAAATAGACCGAGACTCTTTAAAATAAAACGAATAATAGAAACATATCATAAATTAGATATGTCGCCTCCCTTTATCTGTAATTGTAAGCACACATGGTAAAACGTTTATTAAATTATCACCCCGAACATTAAAACGAAGCCGAAAGCTCGTAAATTGTCTCACGCTTTTTATCTTTCAGCTAAACGCTTTTTTATTCGACGCGATCAATTTCGTGAATATGTCTACCCAGAGCTTTTTTGACCACGGCATAGGGGGACATTTATACAAAACGAGCTTTCTCGGAACAGGTAGAAAATGAGTAGCCATACAGGCGGATCGTATCAAAGCTCAGTGAGAATAAAAAATGTAATATATTTCCATAGCTTATGGTTCTTCTAAAAGCTTCAGAACAAAGAATTATATGTTATATCTATAACGTTTTAAATATATGTCACGTAAAGCTGTTCATTGT
Source organism: Glossosoma conforme (assembly GCA_022606575.1). Lineage (NCBI taxonomy): Eukaryota > Metazoa > Arthropoda > Insecta > Trichoptera > Glossosomatidae > Glossosoma > Glossosoma conforme. The sequence continues at coordinate 216,501 of JAGTXR010000015.1, forward strand.
ATCACATAAGTATGTGAGAAAGCACCAAAAAGTGGGTTGTGATCATTTTGTTGGTTCTATAACGTTCAATGAAGATGGCTGGATGCCGCGCATTGACCAAGTAAATTCCATGTTAGTTTTAAAGGTAGGTTGAAAGTAAGAAGGCAAATTTAAAAAAAAAAATGTCGCAATTTTTTTTGCTGAAAACACACTTGTAAGCTAAACATCATCATTTAGTAAATATCTTATAGTGAAATTGTTCTAAGTTGAAACTTTTCAACTTTTATTTTGTGTTCAACAAAAGTGCATAAAGTTTGGTTTTAAAAATATTTTTTAACTACTCTGATTTTGCCTAGCCACTTTGTCCTTAAACAAATTAACTTACTTTATTTGTTTATTTTATTTGATTTCTTTTCGAAGTTATCCATTTTTTTAGATAAAAAAGCATACTTTAAATAAATCTCGCAACTCAATACGCTCAGACACCGAATCAAAGATAATAAGGTGAAGGAATCGAGTTGAATTACACGGTTTTTAGTAGATATACGAGAGCATCGATAGTTTTACAATGTCTACGGTAACGGATTGAGCCGTTAATGTCACTAGCGGCAATTCACGCGGTCTGTATGGTGAGCGACCGACGGAATAGATAGAGACCAACGTCTTATGTGTTCAACGTCATATGCCAGACCTACCTGTTTATTGAAGGGTGAATACTATACAGCCATACGACTGCCATGCGAATGGCTTAAGGTTCAATCCCTGTGCAAACTTAAAATCAATATCGTTTTTATCAATTACAACACAAAAAATAACAAATTTAAATATACATAGGTATATATCTAATATTTTCTGTTGGAAAAATGATGTCTCAAACGTTAAAATGCCTGTTAAAACGTATTGATTTTAATTCTATAGACAATTAAAATAACCCCCGAAATTAATATTATTTAATTAATCGCTATTAAAAGGTGGTATTTTTTTTGAAAAATCTACCAAAGAGTCTCCATCACCATTTGATTTAATCTATTTATTTGCTTTAAAAATTAATAATCCAGCATAATACCAGAGTTTATACTTGTCAATTATTATTTATGGGTTTGAATCCCAATGAAGTTTTAAAATGTTTATGCGTTTATAAATTTTACTGAAGAGGGTACGAGTGCTCAAGTATCATGCAGTTACAGATTTATTCCCGGCAAGTCATAAATATTTTATAAAATACACTTAATCTGACATTTTTTTTAAATATTCCACTATTGTAATACTATTTTGTGGATATTATAATGATATTTTTAATTAATCTTCTATAACTTCATCTAATACCAATTATTATTAATTGGTTGTAGAAGAAGATCACTCTGTGTTGTAACGGTCATTAAATAATATTTCTATTTAAAAATGATATTTTGATAGTTGGATATCTGTTTCTAAAATAATCTGGTTTGCATAAAGCCAGTTTGAGTCAGATTTTTTAGAGTTTTTCCGTAATAATCAATCTAGATTAATCTTATCTTTTGGATCCACTTCACAACATCTTCATTCTTGGTCCAACATGATTAGAGCCGTAAACGAACATTTGACCACCCAGGCGTCAAGGAAAGACTCCTGGATGGTCATTCGGTATATATATTTTTATTATTTTCGTATATTTAAACATATAAAGTTAAAATTTATGCGGCAGATAAAATCTACATTTTTAAAAATTCGTCTGAAATAAATTAATTTCGAAAATGAGAATATTTAGAGATAGCGACTGAGAAATGTCATCTGTGGATTCTATAATGCCTGCCACTTTTGATGATGGCTAAAAGCTGTATGCAGATCGTTGATTCGATTAGGTCATTGGACTACTGCACACACCATTATTTTCTTCATTATTTTTTCAAGTATTTAAGGGTGGTGTTGGCGGAAGTAATTTCGTAAATCCACCAAAATCGATTAATAAACTTTGACAAAAAAAAAATGCAAGAGAAGATAACTAAACCAAATGAAAAAATGAAAACTTATTAGAAATTTAAGAAATTGTAAAGTATGAATAGATTGCCTTTAATAAAAAATGTGTTGCATTCAAACCTAGGTGCATAATATATTTTTGTAATCAATTTTATTATTTTAGGAACTCTGCTTTTTGTTAACTGCATTCATTAATGTAGAGTTGATGACATTCAAGACACCATGAGTATTAAATCATTTGCATATAAATTTAAATTAACGTTACCTAAATGAAGAATCCTCATAGAAAGTGTACAAAAATACTTTCGTTTGCTCACTCTCAGATGTTATGGTGCGGATATTCAAGAGCTGCTTTACACTAAAACAAAGGCGGGACATCCTGGTTCAAATCACCACCTGAAATCATAATGATTAATAATTAAAATTAAATGCAATACCATTTGGAAGCATGTGATTTTTTAAAAAATATTGAAGTGTCTTTAGTATACTCGTAGCTATAGACATTATCAAAATCTTTAAAAATGTATATTTGAAAAAAGCATATCTTAAATTATAAATCCAAAATTATTCCATGTCGAAATTGAGATTAATGGAATATTTTCATTTTTTTAATTGATAATAATTATTAGTTGCAGGATTTAAAAAGTCAAGCTTATAAAATAATATATTTAAGTAATAAAAAATGTTTTATTGACGCAATGAAAATAAGTACTTTACAGATTGTAAAGCTCGTAAATACAATGTTTTTTACAATACAATGTGTTGCATTCATTGTTCTTTAAAATATAAAAAAATATATATTCAACATAAATTTAAAAGCGACGCAATAAATCATCGGAAGGGATTGTTTCAATTAAAATTATAACATAAATAAAAGGCACGTTAATGTAGTGTGCCTAAATACCTAATACAATAAACAAAATCACTGTGTAGCTCGATGTATATATATTTTTTCCTAAATCCGTTCGACTCATAACCAATTAAAATCTACGCGCGGTGGAAACGCCTAATGACAAGTCCTGTTTGTTAAAAAAATGTCTTCGTCCGACAGAAATTTTTATTATGTTCATTCCGAGTAATTCCGTCCCGGGGCTGCCTACAATGTTGCATACCAATGATGCAGTCTCGAGTCTTCAAATCAGAAAAAAAAAGTTCATCGACCTCCGAATTGGATACCAAATTCCTTCGCCGGATATAGGGAGGACAAAAAAAACAAACTCCGCTGGAATGAATGCTTCAACTGTGCGATGACTGCGATGGGAGTGGTGGGGGCGACGGAGGAGAGGGTCTGGGTGAGGATTAACCAATCATAATAAAGCGGAATAAGAAAAACATAAACAATCGAATTTTGTACGTTTAAAACATAAATAAGATTGTTTATTTGGAGACGGGAGCTCGCCGGTGCTTGAAAAGGTTTGGGTTTTCAAGAGGCGATAGTTGAATGCTTTAATGTTATTATTACACGTATCTGGTGAGGTTAAGTGGTGCGGTTTTCAGCAATCTCTGGTTTAAATCCGTAATACATATTTCAATATGACGCCATAAATAATGATTTTAAGTTTGTTGCTATGTGTACAAAATGGAGTTTCATGGTTTATTTATTTTAATCGAGAGTGAGAGATTTTTTAAAATGGTTTTACCAAAATCAAAGACGAAATCTGCTCTTTGTTTTTACGAAACGTTTTTTAATGTAAATATTATTTTTATACCTACATTTTTTAAATGACATTGGTTGGTTAATAAAGTAATAAAAATCAACCATAATTACAACACGAGTACGCAGTATATTTTATTTTAAATGAAATTCTCAATCATTATTTCAAATCATGTTTGAATGTGGATATATTTTAAATCGAAATACCTAAGCGCACTGATGTCTAAATATCTTTACATAATATACTTACTAAGTAGACAAACTGATACATGCATACTTACACGAAGGTATTTATATCCTCCTACTTGATATCGATGGGATACATGAATTATTTGCATTTTTAGATGATCATTTTAAATGTTACCTCATTTTCAAGCAACATGTTATTCAAATTTATACATGTTGAAATAATATTGGTAAAAAACTATTGGTAGTTAAGTATACGAGTAAATAATACAAATGATCAATATAATCGTATTCATATAATACGAGTACTATTAAAAACCAAATGTATTAATTGTACGTAAATGCTAGAAACTTTAAATCAAATGTATTATTTAGTTATAAAATTAAGAATAAATTACACAATTGTATTTTGACGTCATGATAACTTTTTGTTGAGAAACTATTCTTAAATTTGTTCGAGGCAAAATATATAATGATTAAATATTTAATTCATCCTAAATACAATCCTTTATTTATAAAATGGAATTATATAATCAACCGAGGATCACAGATGAATAAAATCAAACAAATATTTAGTATAGTATTTAATTAACAGTTTTAATCTTTATAATAAGTATATTATTATAAGAATGGCGATAAATTAGAGTAATGAAAATATATTCAAATTGATTGTGTGTTTTTATTAAGATGCGTATATTTCAAACGTTACAAACATTAGTACATACTGTAACTTTGAATGCTTTTAATCTCTTCGAGCGTAAATGTCACAACAAGATAAATTTAACGCAGTCCTGACTTGTTAAAAATAAAAATGAAGACGGGCGTTCATCTGTTCGCAATAATAAACGTAATCGATGCGATACGAAGGTTTGAAGGCCCCGGAGATGGCGTTTAGTATGTGGCCCGGTGCTCGGCACTGATTGGCAGTTTCTTTGCCATGTGGTCATCCGAATGGATGGTACGTGATCTTCTCGCAGGCCGAGGGGCTTATGCGAACTTGAGCAAGCCTATCACGTCACACAGATGACGATGGTACGTACCAGCTACTAATCTTCCGCTTGAATCCTGAATCTTGATACAGCCTCGCGCGGGGTGGCAAGTAATGCATATCCTGAACATGCTCGGTATGCTGAAGCGCTCGCTGGGGTGATTGAGGATTTATACGGAGCACGTATTTTAGAGAACGGCGATAAATCAAGTGCACTAAATGAAAAATATGCAAATTCTTAAACACACAAAATTACACGTCGCAAGATGTTTTATTTTTCATTTAATTTAATCATGCTTATTTCTTTATTTTATCATTTAAGAATATATATTTAAATTCTTATTTTATGTGATTATGTTTTGATTATGCATTCACAAAAGATTAATTTATTTAAGCTCATTCTTGAATATATCATATTTTTTTGTAGTTATTGTTCATCTAAAAAAAAGGATATTTGTGGTCACTCTAAATGTCTGCATCTTTTTTTTAAAATGTTTTTTTCTTTTCTGAACCAAAAGCCGCTGTCAAAGGCTTATATTTTCAATCAAATCTTTGATATTGAACATGTCTGGCTCATATTTTTTTAACTAACTTTTATCAAATATTGTATTAAAATAAGTATTCTTCGGTATAACAGGAGTGTACGGAACTTAATATAACTGAGGTTTACTGTGCATTTCCTTGCGTAAACATATATGCATGGTACCCTGATATCCGTTATAGTAAGTTGACTTTACTAAAGTCAAAAATATGAAAAATTATTCAATACTGATATGGAATTAATAAAGAATCATTTTCCTACACATAAACTCATAAATGTATATAAAAATGTGTCAATTTATAGGAAAATTTACTGTAAGTCGCTTGGTCTTTGTCTTCATATAATCTCTCCTTTCAGAGTTCCACCGAATACATTACTGTATATTTCTCGATATAACTAGAATGACTAGACCTTCTTTCATAAAATACATCTGTTAAATATACTCTTTTGCAACATTACGAAAACATGTACCAGTCAAGTTTATTTTTGTCTTGCCTACCGCTTATATTATGCGCAATAATCTATTATTGAAGCCTACAATACCACTGCACTGACTTTTAGTTAGATGCTTGGATGCATAGGCGTACAATATAAAAGGAACACAAAGGTCTTACAGCAAATTTAAATGTTTGATTATCATTTCGATTGCAAGGTGTTATTATACTTGAAGAATGTAGAAGATACGAGTCGTTATTTGGTGCACTAAGCTTGCAAAAATTCCAGTCTGCCTCTGTCCGCATCTCGCACACGAGGTAATATTTCCATCGGGTTTGACTCGCGCCGATCGCTATGGCAGGTTTATGAGAGAATATGTGAGGTCTGAGCGGTGGATTTGTACCGGCAGTCCCTCGGATGCCATCAGGCTGCCAGGAATGCGAGGAGGTATCACAGAACCGGGCGTAACTGAGTACATGCCAGGGTGCAAAAACTCGCTTCGCTGAAAAACTCGCAGATAAATTACACGGCTAATGGGATTAATTTCAGTATTCGCTGCACGGAGTGTTCTCGCAGGTAATTGTATTAAAAGTTTATTTTGTTCAGCTAGGTGCGGGATCAGAATGCAATGACCTGCGCATAAATGAAACATGAATATACGATACTTATTCAAACCTTTGAGCTCCTGGTATATCAACGGAGATAACCACAAATATTTCAAATACTTCTAAAATTTTAAAAATAATTCTTAGTTAATTTTATGTTCACTATTTAAATAGTAAAACTGTTAAAAAATTGCTAGTTTTGTATGTTTTTAACACGTTAGAAAAATCAGTATACCTGTGTAATATCGGCTTTATTATATTTCGTAATGCTTTTAATTGATATAACATATCTCACCTTATTATAATACATTTTTATATATATAACATAAATGCAATTCAAAACATTTTTCTATCGAGGAAATATGTATGATGGTTGTGATTATAAGATGCAGATTCTAGAATAGTATTTCATTATTGTTTTTTATTATTTAAGTAATTGTTTTTAGTTTTAATCATTATTTAAATATATCGCATTGCGTACCATATTTTTGTTCAACCTATCTATACGAAGTACATGAATATTTTAGCTTTAAAGAGGAACATAGCTATTTAAATATTATATTTATTTTTCGCTACAAATTCTATGAGTAATAATTAAATACACACATACAATTTTACATCAAATTTTTACGCATCAATTCATAAAGAAAAAATATCGGCAGACGTGGGATTCGAACCACGAGCGATGCACCTTTGCTCTATCCTACACACCGCGCTGTCCACACGACCATTATCTGCCTAATTTAATAATCATTTAATTACTAATAGTATTGAAATATAGTCAATGATCTATAAAATAAGATTAGAATATTGAAAAATATTCTAATAAAAATTAAAATCCAAATTCTATGAGTGTTTAGTTATATAAAGCTTAGCTGTATTGTTCGATGTCATGACAAAACTCTTTGAAATGATAAAGAACTATATAAATATTTTTTAACTCTTTCTCTCTTCAATAAACGTGCAATCATACAATTCATATCGCTCAGTTTGTGCAGCTTATAACATAAAGTAATCGTGGTTAAACAGTGATACTTTCAGAGTCCTTTGTTTCAAAGGTAGTCTTCTTGTCCACAATCTATTTTGTGCTACGCCCTTTTTTGGAGTCGTTCACCGAAACACGGGAGCCATTATTCAAACCAAAGTGGGTGAGTCGACGAGTAATTGCTTTAGTGAATAACGTTTCAAAGACACTGAAATACTGCGCAACATCACACCCTGGAGGTTTTGCTTTAACAAAAAACATAAGTCAATGTTGTATACTTCGTCGAATTATTAATAAAATTTCTGATCCACGGTAAATACCATCGGCCAATATTTTTTAATTAATTAATCAGAAATAATTAACGATAGATGTAACATTTAAATGACTAATTTAATCCATTTAACGTATACCATTTTTCAAAACTAGACGTTGGTAAACCAGTAGGTTAGTTGTAGAGTTTCTCTCCCTCTCTAATTACCAGAAGGAAAAGGAAATAAAGTCTCCTTTATTTCCTTCTAGTAATTAAAAAAAATGGTTTCCGTAATAAAAGCAATAAAATAGACACAGTGTACCAAACAAAATAAGCTTTCAGATTAAAGATCAAATATTAAAGTATTTTTTGAAAGCACCTTTTGCTTTTCACGTTAAAGAGTGCCACATTTCCATGTTACCTTCAACTTACATAAACAATCTGCTTATATCTTTGTTAAAACTGTTGCTTGACATTTGTCACACATAATGTCAAGCCACATTTTATACTAGTACGTCAGCTCGTATATAAAGTTTCTCTTTGTTTTTGCTTTGCACATGAGATTAAATAAAATATGTTACTTTGTCCGTACAAAATGAAACAAATGCTTATAAATATATTTATAATCAAGTATATAAATTCATTGTGTTATTTATTTGAAACGCGTAATGCTTTCAGAGTAAATGCACTAGTATAACAATATCTTAAGTGCATACAAAATAAAAGCACATAGGAATGTTCTCTAAATGGATTGCACAAATCATAAGAGGGTTGAGGGCGTGATTTAGAGAGAGTTGATATTATACTTACAAGTCTTGTGCAACTCCCCTCTAAGTGCTTTTCTTCTTGGAAAGTTGTGTAGAGAGAAAGAGGGGTATAATAATATATAAGCAGTGATGCAAGCTAATGGAAGAGTGAAAGTGAGATCGCAGAATTTACTTATTTAATCTTATACAAGAAATGAAGATGAACCTGGCTTGAACATGGTCATTGAATGGCGATGACAAGTATTTACTAAAACTGTCTTTTCTTTTTAGAGGCCCTGAGATTTATGCTTCCTAGAAGACTTTTAAGAATTAAAATAGTGTAATATGTATTCGGTGGAACTCCGGTTGGCAAGGCAGATGTAGAACAAGACGAAAGACATGGCGGGATGAGGTTTAGCGTCAATTGATTACATCCGTCGATTTATTTTTATTTATATGTATTACTCGTTATTATTTCTTAAATATTATGTATCTATTTTTCAATACGGTGGATTGTGTGCTGCACTACCCACGTAATCCTGTTGGAATAAATACTATTGTATTATCCAACTTAGAATGAAATATGAAAAGATCATTCCACATCCGCAAGACAATGATTAAACTAATACAACATAAATGTATTTACATAATTTATCATATTCTTATATCAATTGCCTGCCTGGATTCATATGTTAAGTTTATTAATACCTGTTAAAATATAAAAATATAAATGACCAATAAAAATGTATAATTGGTCATAAATGTGCCAAGACGTCAGCTTTTGGTAGTATGTTGACTTAAATTGATTATTTTGTTTTAAATCTTAGTTACACTTATGTGAGAGCTCCCGTAGTTTTTGCAGAAAAAAATAATAACGTGTATTTGATTGTGATATACAACGTATTGCGTCAATTTTAAAAATTATCATACATCACCAAAGCGAAGAGGCTATAATAAATGTTAAGCTTCTTAAGGCGAATGAATGTGTTGGTACTCGCCTATTTTAAGTCAATTATCTTTTTTTATATAATTTAATAAAAATGGTATGACATTTATAAATTATAATGGCGTTTTGTATTGAGACTCATAACTCGGTTTAAGCAGCTCATAATATATTACTCCGAGCTGGTCCCACCAGATACAGAGCATGAGCTTCGAACCATGAATATTCGGTTTCGCTGTCGATGTCTAAGAAAGCTTGTTTATGTATAAGAACCCCTCTTATACATGACGAGTGACTGAGTACATATTTCTCGAAACCAAGCTCAAATAAACAATCGTCAATAATTATATAATAATTATACATATCTAAGGTATTTGTATGCAATCACAAATAAAATGGTTGATTGTCTTCTGGTCTTGATCCATTTCCAAAGATTATTTTTAGTCTTTCATTTATATAATTTAAAACGTAGATTTCATAATAAAAAAAGTATTTTGAAAAAATAATATTGATATATTAACAAACGCTTAGATTAGAAATCAATACAAAATATTTAAGAAATATCAATAAAGGAAATTAAATACATGTGTAACTAGAGTCTGGAACTTCTCTATGTCGTATTTTCTGTCTTATCGCACTCATACTAGAGTTCACTTAAGATTATAGTATTTAGCGTTTATTTGTCAGATGAAAATCCTGATAAAAAATTTGAGCCGCCTTTAATAATATGTTAATAAGATGTCATATTATTTATTTCAGATTTATATTTCATGTTTTATAAATTCTTAGCTCTTGGCTTGCTTATATATATATATATAAAGGTGCTGAGTATAAGAAAGCTTGTTTATGTATAAGAACCCCTTTTATACATGACGAGTGACTGGGTACATCTCGAAACCAAACTCACATAAACAATCGTCAACAGCCTGGGTCGACCACCGCGCCAACAGACTCTAACAATAAATGATTTATGTTGTGTTTACTCGTCGGTTGACGTACAAATGTATCCTAGCGCTTGTATGGGATAAGTATGGTCGCGTAAATGTCGAGAGGTACACAATTCTGACGATGGGCTGATTAATTATGCCTTGACACAATGATTACTACATGAGACCTTAACGTAAATAAATAAGATAAGGTTTTAAAGATGAAAAATAATTATCTAGTATTATTTTAGTATGACAATATACTTCATAATTATTATTCATACCTGCGATGGCAGAACAAAAAGAGAAGTCAACAGTCGCATACATCAAGCAAGGATAGCTTTCAATAAAAAAGCAAAAATTCTCGAGTCTAAGAATATTACTTTAAGGCTCCGCAAGCAACTTGCCAAGACATTTGTTTGGAGCATCTTAATGTACGGCTGTGAGACTTGGTATTCATCTGAAAGTGATAAAAAAAGACTAGAGGCCTTTGAGATGTCGTCGTACAGAAGAATTTCAGAATTTATTGGAGAGACCACGTCACGAACAATGAGGTTCTCAGGATAATCAAGGAAGATAGGCACCTAATAAGAACCATCCCAGAGAGGCGAGCCCGATGGATCGGTCACACCATGCGCTACGATGGTCTTCTTCACGATATTGTGGAGGGGATGGTTAGGGTAGACACTGTAGAGGGCGCCCTAGACGGGAGTATTTGCAGCAAGTATTCAAGGACATGAATTGTAGCGCTTATGCTGAGCTGAAAAGTGTTGCGGAGGACCGAGAGGAATGGAGATCGAGATGCAAGATTCTGTTGTTGCAAACCAATCCACCGGATTGATACTACTACGAGGAAGAAGTATTATTGAATAAAATCCATGAAAACACCGATAAAAAATTATGGACGGGAATCCTGGCTTGGAGTACTTTAACGAAATTGTTGGTATCTTGATGTTGAGTCTTAAGCAATATATAAATTGAACAATTACGAAATTGAAATAGTATATTCAAATCTTATTCAATTTCAAATTAAAACTGAAAGTATTTGATTTTATTTCACTGCATTTTTTATGTTTTGACTGTGTGTTTTTCGCTTTCTGTGAGTGTACAACATTTTTTGTTTAATAAGAATACGCCATGTTGTGTTATTTCAATCGAATAAAAATGGTAACTTTAAGTATATTTTAATTAATAATTCACTGAGAAAACAACAAAAAAAGTTAAAAAATACATTTTATAATTGTATTAAATAATGGAAAAATAACACATTATTAACGAGTATATTTTAATTAAGTTATAAATTGACTAAAAAAATTATGTAATAATGTTCAAAAACTTTGTAACACTCAAACATCTTAAAATGATAATGATCACGTGTAAAGATAGAGTAGAATTGTAAATGGTGAAATTATACTCTTTTTTTTAAATGCTTTTATGGATATGATTGTTTTTTTTATTTATAAACATTTGATAATATATAACATACAGTAATTGTTATAATTTTATTGATGATATATACTTAGATGCATAATTTTGATCTTATGAATTTCAGGCTCCCTTGCCCATTCGCTCAGACTAGTCTGGCCAGCTTGCGACAAGGTAAGGTATTATATTAATATGTTCACACATTATTATATTAATAAATATAACCATTATACGTATTTTATATGTACAAAATTAAATAAAGATTAAGTAATAAGCATAAAATATTTTTTATGTGTAGCTTTAATGACACTTTTTAGTAATGACATAAACACATGCCAATTATTACATAAGCTGGTATTTTTGTCGTACATAAATATAATAAATACTTAATTGATACTTCACTAAAGATAACTTCCTATAAGACGCTATAGTGGCTACCGTCATAAAGGTATTGATAGTAAATTTGTTGTTTCAATCGCGATGATACTTTGTTCAGTTTGATAATATTTGTTTTGTATCGTTGCATATTTTCATTTTTATTAATTGTCATTATATATTTTGTTTATTCTCTCGAAGTTCAATTGATTTAATCGAAAAATGAACAAAAAATAATACGAAATACAACATTTATTATATTTGTATATCTGCATTGTATATTTTGTCGTTTAAAAAATTTAAGTGTTGTGAGTGTAAATTTAATTAAAAAATTGCCATTCTAATATTTTCATAAGAGAAAATTATTCTAAATTTATTCAGTAGCGATTATAAAATTTCAATTACAGTATGTGTCTGTTTAGGCGGCTATTCACAGTCAGCATTCGAATTGATTTATTGCACAATAAAACTCCAATATGCTTTTAATGGACTTGAATAGAATTATGGTGGATTTGATAAGCTCACATTCTGATATCTGTTTATTGCCAACGTTTCTTCATATATTTGCGTCTGTTCTATTAATCAGCACTCTTGGTCAAGGCAATGTGATTATATCCGACTAGCTGAGTTATAGAAAAGTATGTAATAATAATCTAACAGTCACAAACCTTGGTTCCCAAATTGACTCGTATTGTAAATAAATAAAACTATGAACTCCGTGCACAAAATCTGGGACTCGCTGCTACTCGATCAAAACGAAATGACGCTTATACAGTGCTCTTGTTACATCCTCACATATAATGAGTTTTAAAATCAGATGCTTACTTAAAATAGAGGGGTACGATGTTTTAACTTTGTGAGGAATGAAAAGGTGAAGGAGTGGACACGGCAGTCGTTCAGTTGGTTAAGAGACGAAGATGGATCTAGCTGGGACATGCGCCGCAAAAGAGCTTAAACTCAAGTTGCATTTTCTACAGAATCTTGGGCTTATTAATTTCATTGAAAGCTGATGGATACATATAATTTATTCGGCAGTATTCTAGAAAGCAGAGCTGACATGGCATTAGGCACGGACTCAAATTAGGGAGCCGATATGGAAAAAAGATTCAAATATTGTATAACAAAATTTAAATAAATACAAGATGATTCAAAATTGTCTTCATTAAATTTAAATAATTTATTTCAAGTTATAATGTATATTAATATTTGTAAACGGCCTTAAAAATCTTTTATTGTAATCAAGCTATGACATATAGTTCATCATATCACAGTTTTGAAATTATTTTTAAGTAAAGTAAGCTATATAGTAAGGATGGCTACTTTGAATATAGTTTCACCAGAGTAGGCGGTTATTTTCACGACTTATTGGCGTGGTAGATATTATTTATAACCATGTATCTTTTTCACGCTTCAAAAAGCATTGTTATGTACCTCGTCAATCGGTTTCCCACTTAGATTGTCTCAAAGGGCAAGAGAGACATTAAATTAAATAAAAAAATACTTATTATTATTGAATCATTATTTTCTCGTCAATCAGAAACAACATTGTTTCCAAGGTTAGAGTATTGTTTAAGAACGTTTACTTGGTACTACGAGAGTCGTCATCGATAATATGTCATTTCCCAGATACGGACAATCAAAGGTACCTTTTAAATAAGCATCTTATATTATTAGTTGTGTATTCCTCATTACGTTAGTAAAATTGAAGGCAGCTACGCTTTTATGTTATATACACTGGTTTCCAACATGAAGATGAAACTTTATGTATTATATCTATCAATGACGAGATGTTTCACTAAAAAAAAAACTAATTTATTAATTTATCTGAATATCAATATATTGATATTGTGGCTTTTGGGTTTAGCCGTGTGTGGCGAATTTCTTTTTACCAATATTTCGACCGCCATTGCAGGGGTCTTTTTCAGGATTGATGATTTAGTTGTGAGTTGGTGTCAGGTTATCTTATATCACGAGCGTCGTTGTTATCTCCATGGCATCTAGATATTCAATTTTCATTGGTCCGGTGAATTGTGTACGGTAGGTATGTTAAATAACTTCTTAGGTAAGTATGTTCTAAGAATAGCACCTCCACGAACGTCAGAAGTTGAAGAAGACCCCTACAATGGTGGTCGAAATATTGGTAAAAAGAAATTCGCCACACACGGCTAAGCCCAAAAGTCACAATATCAAATCTGGCCGTGAAAACCTAAGAAGTTATTATTAATGAATATATTGATTTTTTGATTTTAATTAACATTTAAGATATTATCTTGAAATTTATGTTGCGATTTTAATTGGGATTTTACTCGAATCAATCGATTTAAAGTCGATTTTTTCTTGTGCTTAGTGCATTCTGCAACATGATCACAACCGAGAAGACCGCTGTAGTATCATATATAATTTGGCATTTTTAATGAAAAAATATGTTTCATGCGTAACTATCAAAGGAGCGGCTCATTTATTCTTTAGGGGCGGCTCAATCCTACCACCTCTTGGTAGAGGTTGAAGTGCTCCCAGGCGATAAATCATCTAACCACTATTAAAATTAAAGTACATATTGCTTTAAATCGTTATTTGGAGATGAACATGATGGTTGTTGGGTATAGCTTATTATATAATTAGTTAACTTAACCTGTTAACCGGGTTAAGTCTATTGAATTTACACAATTTATTTACATATTAATTAGAGAGGAATGCTGCCAAATAGATATTTTAAATTATCAAATTATATGTATAAGTCATTATTATTAATAATTAAAAAAAAAGTAATTTTTACATTTCGCAATTGGTTTTAACTTAGTCGCTTTATATTTATATTGTAGTAAATGTGGTGGGAACTTGAGTTACGTAAATGGGAGTATTACTCGAGGAAATAAAATTATATATATTTTACATATGGGCGTGTAGATACGTGGTATGTACAACAAGTCTCGTGAAGAAAAGTGCACAGACCTCATTTGCTTATGTACGAACTTATGTACGACTCGTTACATTGTAGTATGCAGGTGTTTGCCCGTCTTTGCTGGGCTTGAACTTAATAAGCGAATGAATTTATTTTATGAAGATTAAAGATAATAATTTAACTGGACTATCTAAGATACTTCCAACTGTACAATTATTGTGATATTTATCATAAGTACTAAGGTGGTAGCTGCGGACGAGTGTGTAGATATTACTAATATTAGGAGAAAATGTACAGCTATTTATTACATAGTGTAATGAGAAGTGTATTAAAATACATATCTTTATATACAGGTCCGTAAATTTATATATTAAAACATAGTGATTTGCCGTTGCGTATATAAGCTTCATCGTAAAGTGCTAAGTACTATTAATCTCTTCTTCATATTTAGTATCATTCCGGTGTTGATGGTTTGCAGCAACAGAATCTCGCATCGCGATCTCCATTCCTCTCGGTCCTCCGCAACCTTCTTCAGCTCAGCATAATAGCTACGACTCATTTCCTCGAACACTTGCTGCAAATACTCCTGTCTAGGGCGCCCTCTACAGTTTCTACCCTCCATGTCGTGGAGAAGACCATCGTGGAGCATGATTTGACCGATCCATCGTGCTCGCCTCTCTGAGATGGTTCTTATTAGGTGTCTATCTTCCTTGATTATCTTGAGAACCTCATTGTTCGTGTCGTGGTCTCACCAGGAAATTCCGAGAATTCATCTGTATGTCCACATCTCAAAGGCTATTCATATTTTTTTATCACTTTAAAATAAGCACCATGTCTCACAGCCGTAAATCAAGATGCTCCAATCAAATGTTTTGGCAAGTTGCTTGCGGAGCCTTAAATTAATATTCTTTGACTCAACATTTTTTTTTCTTTTTTATTGAAAGCTAGACTTGCTTGATGTATATATCTTGCAATAAAGTTGATAAAAAAATATAAAATTAATTCTTACTTACACTCAATAAAACGTAATATATGTGAAACTGTAATAGGAATTTTTATTTACAAAAAAA
Source organism: Glossosoma conforme (assembly GCA_022606575.1). NCBI lineage: Eukaryota > Metazoa > Arthropoda > Insecta > Trichoptera > Glossosomatidae > Glossosoma > Glossosoma conforme. The sequence goes on from JAGTXR010000015.1 coordinate 232,467, forward strand.
TATTTTTGGCTGGATGCGATTCTCACTGATCAAGGGAATTATATTGCAACATTAAATCATACTTGTATCATGGGATGATAGTTATTGCTAAAAGTTCTCTGAAACTAAAAAAAATAAAATATAAAACTAATTATAAATGGAACACTAAAGCCTTGAAAAACAAAGAAGTCAAAGAGGAATACACGAAAAAAAACACAAGATTGCGCCACACATAATTTGAAATATGTAAATGAAATCTGGGAGGAAATAAAAACAAAAATTAAAAATGTAGCAGAAGAAGTCATTAGCAAAGATAGGCCTAAGGCAAGGAAAGAATGGATAACAGAGGAAATCGTAAATATGATAGAAAAAAGGAGACTACTCAAAAATAGCCCCAATGACAAGGCCCAAAGTGAATATAGAGCACTGAGAAACAGAATAAACAGAGAGTCACGAATCGCTAAGGAAGCATTCTTACAGAGAAAATGCAAAGAAATCAACGACAACATGAAAAAAGGAAATATTGAAACTGCATATGCGTCAGTAAAAGATTTCTTTGACATGAAAATTGGAAAAGGCAAAGCGATAGAAGCAGAGAACGGGAAAATACTGTTTGAAGATACACAAGAAGGGGAGAGATGGAGACAGTACCTGGAAACACTATACAACGGAAGTAATGATACCAGCTTTGAGAGTGTGATAGAAAACGAAACTGATGTAGACGCCGATGATTTGGGAGACCCAATTATCCGAGAAGAATTTGACTTCGCATTAAAAAAGCTCAAAGATGGAAAAATACCAGGGATTGATGACCTACCAGCTGAACTAATAAAGTCGGCAGGAACCGGAACTCTAGATGCTCTGTTCACAATGACTCAGATGATCTACAATACAGGAATAACGCCAGAAGACTTCAAAAAGTGTCTAATTGTAACTCTGCCGAAGAAGCCCGGAACAACAAAATGTGAACAACACCGAACACTCAGTATTCTATCCCATGCATCCAAAACACTGACCAACATAATCCTACATAGAATTGAACCAAAAATAGAAAAGACTCTCACTAGCGATCAATTTGGATTCAGAAAAAGAATGGGAACCAGAGAAGCAATCTTATCCCTGCGTATGATCTTGGAGAAGAGGATAAAAGTGGACCAAGATACATATATTGCCTTCGTGGACGTTGAAAAAGCATTTGATAAAGTAGATTGGGAGAGGCTTTTCGATATTATGAAAGAAATTGGAGTCAAATACAAGGAACGAAGACTCATATTTTCACTTTACAAAGAAGAAGCTGCCATAATATCACTTGGAAATGTCCGAAAGGAAGCAAAAATACGCCAAGGGGTGAGACAAGGATGCTCTCTGTCGCCTGTACTCTTCAACGTATACATACAAAATGAAATTAAAAACATCAGGGAAAAAATGGGCCATAGAGAGGGGGTTAAAATACATGGCCAAAAGATTGATATGATAAGGTTTGCTGACGACATTGCTCTGATTGCTGAAACTGAAGATGAACTCACGGAAGCGCTGACATCCATGGAAAACATATTTAATTCCAACTACAATATGAAGATAAACAGCACAAAAACCAAAGTCATGAAAGTAAGCCGCAATGAGCAGCAGAAAATTAACATATCAATGCTAGGAGTACCCCTAAAAGATGCAAAAGAATTTGTGTACCTTGGAAGTACAATCACCTGGGATGGCAGAACAAAAAGAGAAGTCAACAGTCGAATACATCAAGCAAGGCTAGCTTTCAATAAAAAAGCCAAAATTCTTGAGTCAAAGAATATTTCTTTAGGGCTCCGCAAGCAACTTGCCAAAACACTTGTTTGGAGCATCTTAATGTACGGCTGTAAGACATGGTGCTTATCTGAAAGTGATAAAAAAAGACTAGAGGCCTTTGAGATGTGGTCGTACAGAAGAATTCTCGGAATTTCCTGGAGAGACCACGTCACGAACAATGAGGTTCTCAGAATAATCAAGGAAGATAGGCAACTAATAAGAACCATCTCAGAGAGGCGAGCCCGATGGATTGGTCACATCATGCGCCACGATGGTCTCCTTCACGATATTGTGGAGGGGATGGTTGAGGGTAAAAACTGTAGACGGCGCCCTAGACGGGAGTATTTGCAGCAAGTATTCGAGAACATGAATTGTAGTGCTTATGCTGAGCTGAAAAGGGTTGCGGAGGACCGAGAGGAATGGAGATCGAGATGCAAGATTCCATTGTTGCAATCCAATCCACCGGATTGATACTACGAAGAAGATTATGGGATGAAATAATTGAATTAAATTTAAGAAAAACATAATAATAAACGTTATTTTATGTTTTGCAGATTAACGACGGTTTTAATTGAAATTATTTATTGCATTAACTTTCGCCATTATACTCGTTAATATGTAGTTTTACCAACAAAAGTCAGTCAACAATATAATCGCTTTAATTGAAAGGAATAATATCACTCTTGGTTCGCGAGATACAATGCTTCATAAACTTTATTTATAAGCATAAACCATCTACTTATATGCATAAATAATGTATGTTTCATTTATATTGTCTCTAATTGAGAAGCGTTTATATTCTTATGGCTTTTAGTATGTACAATATAATATGTAATATATAAGTGAGGCTCCGGTACCTAATATGTCTGTCACAGAGTCTCAGAGCTAAATTTAATAAAACACTAACCGTTTTCGTAATCCACCCCCGCTTGAATCACCAGCCTTATCCGGGAACCGAACCAGACGTCACGCAGCGGAGACGCCAACCACCCCGATCCCCACCCCCTAGGAGGGTGAGAGCTTTAAGCTCCACTCCCCTCGCGGGTACGTAAAAGCTCCGAGTTTCGGGAAACTGGGAGAAAGCTCGTTGCCTCGGTGAGCGTGTGTAGGACCAATCTTGGAATACATCCGGGGGAGGGAGCTTATACGGCCCTGGAGGCTTAGTGGTTAATGCTTTCCAGACACGTGAGCTTGCCTACGTCAAATGATACGTTTTATTTTGGGAAGTTACTCCAGTTGCCACTCGTATTATTTATTATGCGTGAATATATGACAAATATTAAACTTCATACTACACATTTGACATGTCAATTTTTATACTTATTCGTATGTATTTTAATTAAACAACATTGTTATGTGATTTAAATTGGTTTTGAGTATCAATTATTAAAGATAAATTTAATTATTTATTAAGTTCACTATAGCATCGTCCTTAAGTGTCGTATTATTAAATATATATTCTGAGCTCAAAACCATTATTTCAAAAGTAAATGCACTTTTTAACACACAATTTTCAGTTAGTAGAGAAGTAATTTATAATTTATTATAATCGATATAATCATCTATTCAAATGGGATTATATGATATTTTATTTAAAATTTGTGTGTACTTTGCGAACCGAATTAAAATATAACTTTTTTGAAAAGTATTATTTAGACTGAGATTGCAGACATACCCAAGAATTAGTGATAAATTTCGCATGATGTAAAATTACACATGTTTTAGAAGGGTGTTTCTAGGTAAGTTGCAAAGCCGACCTTTGCAAAATGAGCAATTTGGTTTAGTCATGGCGCGGCTAAACAAACTCTCATACCAAGGGAACATCGCAATTTGTCAAAAGGCAAATATGACAATAGACAGCGTCCCTAATATCGTCTGATAAAAACGGTATATCAAAGGGGAAGCGTTTTAAATGTAAAAATTAAGTAAACAAGTACGCCAGGACACAAAAGGGTGTGAAAAATTGTTAAGATTCGTCGGTTGCATTGGTGTTTCTTTATTGCGAGCGACAATGGCCGACCCGGAGAAAATATTTTGGGACCGACAAAAGGACAAGATTTATCGCTTCGTAATGTTGTCACCCCTGGACGATTTGGCACTGCGAAAGCCTGAACCGCAATAAGACGTGTTCGATCGTCACTTTCACGCTGCCTGCTTCTTTCGTTCGATTGATGAGGACAGAAAGAGATGATAGATTTTTCACGCGTTTTTAATAGGTGTGAAAATATTACCTGTAATTGGTGACATTACAAGTTTTTTTGTTGTTTTTTTTTGGGAGTAATAATGCTTGTAAAAGGCAGCATGAAGTACATTTTAAAGGATAACTGAAAAGAGGAGGCACTTTCTTAATCATTTATCGTGATTAATGTTTTTAATATTTTTCCTGTTAGCATTTCAAAAGATTGGTGTTATTCATAAAATATTACCGTTCGAGGTTTTGAAATTCCATAATTATATTTCGAACTATATTTTTACAACCAAAATGAATTTCTTCGGTATTTTTTTAAATATGAAAATGATTTTTTTCATCTTCAACGTTCGCTCCTTAACAAACTCGCATTATAAAAAAAAACATTAGTGTGTACTAGGTTTGTTTATAAGAAGTAACTTATATCCAGGTAAGTATTAACTAGTCTCAACGGAAGGCATTTAAAAACAATACTCGTAAATTGCCAATATTTTAGGGAATTTTATTTTACAAAAAACAACACATTTGTTCATGGAAAAATAAATGGTATATGAATATATAATATCAGTGAAACAAAACAAAAAAAGGTTTACTTATTATATTTCTTTTAAAAAGTATATTAATTTAATTATTACAGCATCATTGTATTGTAAAAAAATAAGATGCAAGAAGCATCAATCAAAATATTGATTTGGTAATTTAAAGTATTATTTTTTATTTATTTTAAAATTTAGTGAAACATCGCCGAAAATAATAAAAAAAATGGTGATGTGTGATGAGGCAAGGGGCTTTATTTTATTTTTAAATAGATGCACCGAAAAAATAATAAATTTAATACTTTTTACGATTAAAAAGATAAGTTTTTTTCAAGGTTAAATAGAAATTGTAGAAATTTTTCACAATTCATATAATAGGTGATTTGTTACATACAAATTTGTTACCTTTTTTAAATGAATGTTGTTTATTGTTTCTCGAGTATCGTGAATTGCCAAGGGTTACTTTTTCGTATTATAAAGCAGTATGCGTAGTGGGTTCCAATGCTTTAATATAATAAAGGTTTTACAAAAAAATTAAGAATCGATATATTAGCAATTCTCTAACGTGAATTTTTCGCGTATATCATGAAATGCAATAAAGTAGTTTTTCATGGTATCTTGTCGAGCAGTCCAATACTCGTAACACATTCTTACAATATTTTAGTAGTCAATTTTTGACGTTTTATTGAGAAATTAAAGAAAAATATGCAATTATTAAAATTATAATGTATTCTTTGAAAAAAAATATAGATTGAGAAATAGTAAATTCTTTGCGGATTACATGAATAGTAATGGGGTGTTTTTTCGTGTTGCGGTACCTTTGTTTGGTCGAGGAGCTTAATGTTTGTAACAAAATAAATATTCGAACTAAAGATATACATTTTTTAAATCAATGTAAATAAAATAATGTAAAAAATACAAATTTACATTTTTTTTTAATTTGAAAATTGTGATTATTTCCGTGAATTGCACGAATTTCTAAGACACAGTTTTTCCTACCGCGGGATTGTTGTCTAATGGAGTAGTTTGTTAAAGCCAATATTCAAAATACTTAAAAACTAACTAATACCAAAATATTTAGGAATAAAATTCAAATACGTAAAATAATCAATTTTAAGTTCAATTTTTTTGATATTTTCCGCTACTAAAATTGTGATTTTTCTGTGGGTGGGTAGTTTTAGCACGCAGCAAGACCGTTGTCTGGTCTAATATCCAATGCAAGTAATACAATCTAAACAATATTTATGATTTATTGAGAGAATTACTAAAAAATGTACTATGGATAAAATACGTACATTTTATTTTACAAAGTTAATAATTTGAAGCTTTAGCGATTCCTTTCAAACATTTAAATAGTTAATTATTTTTATTTTTATTTTTTAAGTATTGAAATTTCCCGCGGGTTACAGGAATAGTGAAGGGGTGGTTTTTCAACGAAGCGGACCGTTGTCTGGTCGAGCATCAATACTAGTAACTAAATCTAGACAATATTCATATTTTATTGAGAGATCCCAATGATTTAGCGATTCTTTGCAAATATTGAAAAAGTTAAAAATAATTTATTTTGAGATATTTTTTTGTTGGTATTTTTAGTATTGAATTTTCCGCGGGTTTCATGAATAGCGAGAGGGTGGTATTTTCAAGCAGCGGAATGGTGGAACATACATTGCTAATAACACAATCTTAAAAATATTCATGTTTTATTGAGAGAATTTTGAAAGAATAATAAATAATACAATCTTTTAGAATTTTAGATTTCTTCAAAAAATCAATAAAAACGTTAAATGTTTTCAACCTTTAGCAATTATTTGCAAACATAGTAATAGGTTAAGAAATAGATTTATTTAAATATATCTATTACTATTGAAATTTTCCGCGGGTCGCATGAATAGCGAGGGGGTGGTTTTTTCGCGTCGCGGGACCGTTGCCCGGTAGAGCCGCTCGTGGCTCTATGCGGAGCGCGCGCGGCGAGCTTGGGCGCGCTACCGCTAGATGCCCCGCGCACGCGCCCGGCCCCGGCCCAGAGGAGCGCGCCTCAGTTCCGGCCGAACGCTGGAGGCAACCGCATGTTGCGACGGTAGCTCTCTCTGAAAAACAAGTCCTGAACAGAAAAACACGCGAGAATACGAAAATAATTTTCAAGAAAAAAAAACCGCGAAAAATACAAAAAAAAAAATACATGCTCTAAATACAATACTAAAGCATAATAAAAAGAATAGTAAAATTTCATAAAATCTTGTTTTATAATATTAATATTTATTTTCCTGTAAAGAGGCAACTGTTGTTTCATGAATTTTGTAGAGTGGCTTGTAAAGATATTCTTAAATTAAAGTAAATATAAGAGATTTTCTTATTTTGCTTTGTTTAAATAAGACTTGTTTTGTGATTTTTGGACACTGTGTGGACATTGTTTTTTTTGACAGCGATACTTAAAAGGCATATAAATAACGTATTGTTAAAGTTTCTTCATAATATGATGTAAGAACTGTGGAAAGGATTGTAATGCTGCATTGAAAAAAAATTGAAAAAAAAACAATAGTGTTTGTTTTGGCTGTTAGGGTTTCGTCAAAAAAAATCGGTCCGGTTTTCGTTCAGCCGGAGCGATAAAAAATAAACATTGCGCAATAAAATAAACAATGAAATAATTGTGTGCGGGATTCAAAGAGTGGCCGTAATAAATCAGATGGAGTTGTTAAAATTGCTGTAAAAAATTTGAATATTTAAATTTATTGTGTTCGAATGCTAGACTGTTAAACATGACCGTAAATATTCGGAAGGCAGTGACTGTAGAAAAACAATAAAGATATTCCGTTTCGGAGAGTGAAGAAAAAAATTGTAGTTGTAGGAGTCTCGTGTGGTATTGACGCGTATGCTTGTGTGCGTGTGGCGAGAATCAGCTGAGAAGTCTCTGAAGATGCGTAACCTATCGTTTTAATTTACGAGCTTTTCACGTGAAGTGTGTCTCATGCTAGCGAGTTACGACTTGGGCTGTCGCCGAGATAACCTGACATCCATAAAGCTATTGACACTGTGATATTGATATTAGCATCCCAACGAGTGCAATAGGACCAGGCCGCGTATCATATCTCGATGCGGAATAATTATTAACATTATCGGTGATACGACGATTTTTTGAACTGTTGACATTGAAAAAGTCAATGAACTTTTTATAAATCAGACTTTATAATACAGCGTGGTCAGTCATTACCAGGGATCAATCAGAGACATTATTAATTTCTGTGTGTTTTTTTTCTTCTTTTCTTTCCCTCTCCGATCTCCGTACATGTGGTCTGGCGTCATCTGTGTCCCCTCCCCCTCACCTCTTACTGAACGATCGTCTCTCTCGCTCTGACCGACGTGTTTGCGTATCTTTCCTCTCCTCCGACCCCGCCACCCCCGCGTATTATTCATCGGTTTTGTTGTGGTGCCCCACGACGCCCTCTCCTCTCTCGCGAAAACGATCGAAACATCACATGATTCTGCGATTTGAATTTTGAAAAAAAAAATCGCAAAAAATAAATGAACGTGTTGTTTTTTTGGTGTCGATCGAAAAAATATTAAAAAATATTTTTGTTGAATATTTTTTATTGTTTTTTTTTCGTGAATTCCCCGGGGTGCCTGCGCCCCCCCTGCCCCCACCATCATCTCGCCCGCCGCCCCCGTGGCGTGCTCGACCGCGGCCCCCACGCTGTACCCTGACAATGTGGGGGCGCTGGGCGGCGGCTCGCTGTGCAACATGGCGGAATCCCCAGCGACCGCATCCGGTAACTCCTCCGGGCCCGCCTGGTGGACCATGATGAACGGCGGCCTCTACGAAGAGAGTCCCCCTTCGGTCATGCCAGCCTCTGGAGCTCTCAGCCCTCCCGCGCAAGGAGGAAGCCCAGCCGGACCGACAGTCCCGGCTGCGCCTCCTCCTGCGCCGACAGCTTCAACATCCCCTGCATCTGTCGGCTCAGCAGGAGCAGCCGGTCCCCTACACATCCCTGCTAAGCGTCTCAATTCTTACGGGGACTGTGTAGAACCAGGCGTCATCAGACATTCCCACCCTGGAGCTCAATCTTGGAATTACTCTCCAGCCGAAACGCATCACGGAGGTGCAGCTTTTGAGCCTGCTTCTTTAAACCACCACCAATACTCTAACACTCCTACATATTACAACCTTCCCGGTGATCCTTCGCGAGATCGCAAGCCTCCTTTATCCTTCTGGTCTCCGGCAGCGTCTGCAACGGGAGCCTCAGCGTCAGACTACGGGAAGTACGGCAGCGGAGGAGCCAGCGCTGGAGGAGAGGCGGCCAGTGGTTGTCATCAAGGGTTCGGAGCGCAGAGCTGCTGGAACTACCCTTACGGCGCAGCGCGGCACGAGCATCCTGGGCAGGTGTCCTACCTGGCTGGCGAGGGTCGTGGCCGCATATCTGACATGGCAGCAGCAGCCATGGCCGCAGCGGAGTCAGCATCAGCGGGTTTCGGTCATGACACCTATGGTTTAAGGAACTACGCCCCCGAACCGGTGCCCGCAGCTCCATATCCACCACCAGGTAACTCTCTAAGCCAACGAGCTATTTCATATTTATCCATCAAGTATCCTTATATTGTTCAATCAAAATATATTTACAAAATATACGTAATATTTTTATAAACTTAGTATAGCGCTATTAATTCTAGAAAATTTAATTTAAACATAATAAAGTCATATTAATTTCATATATTATGTTTTTTATAGGCACATCAAAGAAGTGGTATAATTAAAAATAATCAAAAGATTTTTTTTCATCTAGTCATGCCACTGTAAAATAAATATGAATAATGTATAAAAAATGGTGTATTCAAATAAAAATATTCTCAATATAAAAAAAAAGTCGCGTAGGAGAACAAATATTTAAGAAAAAACTTGCGAGTTTGTAGGCAGATGATATCAGCCGACTTTATACTGCCTATTGTATGGGAATCTCCGATGTAAGGGAAATGTACTAGCGATACCAGAATACCTACTTACTGTAGGATGGCTCCCTGATATGTGTGGGTGACTCACGCCTTACAAAAAATCATTTTTATAGAAAACACCATTTTTTCTTTATTTATTTTGTACCATTTTCTTAATTCACTGAGATATTTTTATTCGACAAGTTTTATATATTTTGTATAGATAAATTATATATTATGATATTTTTTTTGCTTTTGTTGGGTAAATAAATATGTATTTATTTTTATAAATAGTTTTTAAACAACGATTAATTAGAAAAAGCATGCGTATTCATAAGTTTATAAGTGTTTCATAAACTTAAGTCGTTGAGAAGAAATCATCTTAATTAACAAAATCATAACCACGCGTATGTAAATTAATTAATATTTTTTAGGTTAATCAATAAAATCGTTGGAGTATATTATTATTTTACGTAAATTATCAAATTGCGAGTGTTTATTTTATTTCAACAAAACTATAATGTTTCAAACAAAGTTTGATCAATCTTTATAATTCAAATTGAATAATATAAATAAAATTGACCTCTGCAAAAAGTCGATAAATGTCGTTTATTCAATCAAGTAACGGATTATCTATATTGCAAATATTTATTTAATTTATTAAGTAAAATAAAACATTATTTAACGAAGTTTTTTGTATAGTGTATCTGTTTGTATGAGCTTTACAATTTTATTTATTTTGTATATTCAATAAAGGAAAATAACAAAAATTTAATATGCATTGTAATCATGTATATCATAAAAAATCAAAAAGAAACTTCACAGTTTCTTTAGAACATTCTCTTTTAACCAGTTCACATTTACACCTGTCTCGGCAGTTGCTTCCTTTCCAGTATGAAATTTATTGCATAATAATCACTCTATAACCCATACTGATTTGGCGATCCGGGTCGTCTCGCATTTGTTTGCAGCGCACCAGTCCGTTTCACAGACCGGCGTGACGAAATATTTTTTTTTCTCCGCTGGCAATAAACCGCGACAGTCAGCGAACGGCTCCATTCGGTCGTTCCGATCTCGACAAGTGTAACTTTATCTCCGTCCCGCTCCGGGGCGTTGTGACTTGATGGAATTAGAGGGAGAAGGACATTTTCCCTGATAGGTGTCGGAAGCGAATTGGCAATTGTTACGTAACGAGTAACGACCATCATAATTGTACACCTCTTCAATGCCATAAACGATTATAGTTCCCTGGTCTATATAGGTCTCAAAAGACATCATTAAAGAATCTAAACACCTTTATTCACTTATTCATAATATTTATAAATAGCAAACGAGCGTATTATTGTTTTAAGTATCCTTACAGAATTGATATGAAGACAAATTATGAGTTTATTTAATTGTTTTTTTTTTCAATTAATAAGCTTATTCCAGTTGAATATTTCTTAGTATGAGCAGCACGTGGGCCAAATATCAATATTTTATTAAAAATTAATATATTAAATTTACAAAATTAATATTATGGCAGATACCTACTAATATATTCAACTAATATTATTGTTTTAATTATAAATAATAAATACTATATGTTTATATTTGTTTCTTTACCTTTTGTCAATAAAATAAAAAAGATAAACATGACGTCATGACCTAGGTATGAATTTAAATTATAATGATCTTAAATTAATTTATAATTATTTTCTACACCACTATTAAGGGTTATAATGACTACAGATAATACGTCTAAAAATGATTAATTAGTTACTTTTTTAACGTAAAAGGAATCCTTATTTGTCATTTTTTTTTTTTTTTGGGGGGGCCTTAGGCCCCCGGGCCGGTCGCCTTGTATCTGCGCTCCTTGGGAGCACTTACCAAGGCATTGTTTTCAGAGTACATTCTTGTTGTACAAGTAACTGGTTTTGGTGAGCAACACCACACATGGGTGTAAAAGTTAGTAGTTCAGACGTTAAAATTTGGACTTTTAGACTTCATCGCCGAAGGTTTCCGCGAATACAGAAAATGCATGGTAGTTGGGCTCCGTAGATATGAGATCGATATATCCAACCGGTCCAGACTTCTGTTGGATTACGCTAAGGAGCCTTTGCCTCGCTAAATCTAATATTGGACAATGCCACAGAACGTGTTCAGCGTCCTGCAAGGGGCTGCCGCATGGGCAGTCTGGACTATCAACGAGGCATATTAAATAATAAATAACTTCTTAGGTTTTCACGGCCAGATTTGATGTTGTGGCTTTCGGGTTGAGCCGTGTGTGGTGAACTTTTTTCAACCAATATTTCGACCGCCATTGCAGGGGTCTTCTTTCTGAATAAACCAACTCAAAACTAAATAAATTATTAATCCTGAAGAAGACCCCTGCAATGGCGGTCGAAATATTGGTTGAAAATAGTTCACCACACACGGCTCAACCCAAAAGCCACAACAACATTAAATAATATTTATAAATATGAAAAATAATAAATAAATATTTTATCATATTAATTATGTTAATCAAAAAAATATTTTAGAATTTGGTACAATCAGTCTTTTTAGAATCATCTTTGAATAGCAGCGGTCATAGTTCACGGGCGATCGTAATTCGCTTTCTACTCACTAGATGTGGCGTAGAGTAGTGTTTGGAGCCCGAGACCGAGCAGCAATCGCCAGGCGTCCCACCCAACAGAACCCTGATCAAATGCACTCGCGCTATCGCATACTTCCCGGCACCGTAATACAACAAGAGAATCTAAGCCGACACAGTGCATACCCACACTCTGCACTCATTTTACTCCCCCAAGCGAAATCTTCGCGAATTCGCCCGAGTATATTTGCCTTGGCGCGCTGCCGAATTGAGCCTTACGAAAGGGGATGGAAGGGCGAAGCTGCGAGGTGCCAAAATAAGATCAGATGGATGCTTCTGATGGAGGTACTCGTTTATCGTTAGCAAGGGTTGCTTTACTGGGATGTTTCGTCGAACGGTTTTGCACGAGATGAGATTTTCGTTAAACGAAATGACTCAAAAAATACATTTAAAAAAACGTTAACAAATTGACTTATATAAATAATGCATAATTTTAATTATAATAAGTAATTTTTTAACGTCAATCTTACTAAAGTTTACTTAAGTAAAATCATTTTTATTTCAAATATTTTATTTAGAATGCTTAAATCCTCTTATTGGTAGTAAATATAAATAATCATAAAAAAAAAACATAGTCCACAAGAAAGATGATTGATTCCACATAATAATAAAAGGTACCCTTAATGGTAAATAATTAAATTGGCGAATTGATTTTTGTGTGAGGCAAGATATAAATGTATTATTTTATATTAAAGTATTACACTCGTAACATTGTAATAAATAATAATGTCTTACTGGTACGTAATTAAAATAAATAGCATTTGTATATAATATGAGAGAGGTAAGGTCAGTGCTGATTTTACTAATTAAAATTAATAGTCATTGATTGTTTCAGTATAATAAACAGGGGAGGTCATTATTGTTCGAATGTAGTTATTAAACAGTAAAAAAGCTGTAAAATAACTTCAACATAGTTGTAAAATGACGATTTCTTTGGTAGGATAGCTACATGGCACAAAAACATGAAAAATCATTTAGCCACATAAATGCATTCATAGTATTGCATTTGTAAAAGTTGCTCCTTAGCAGTGCTATGTTAAGTTAGTTTAATGAAACTTGTCCACATAAAAGCACTTCAAAAAATTTCTGGTCATTAAAACCTAATAGATCGATTCTTATTTCTGTATAGAAAGGCATCATATTTTTTTTACTATAGTAAGATATATTTTGAATGCAGCTTAAATCCTAATATTGCAGTACGTATACTTCAAGTACATTTAAATTATTTGTTAAATGCTGCCATTTTTTATTTAAAATAATATTTTTCCTATTGTAAATATGTATTTATATGTAGTTATCAATTATTTTTTTCATTCTATTAAACTTAAGCATATCTAGTAGAAAACTGAATAACAGACAGCGCGTTAAGTTAAAGTATTTTGATACACTTGTATAGGTAAGATAATTAGGACATATAATTATAATTTAAAACTCGGCTACCTACATCAGTGTTGCTTCTATGTTACAATATCAAAAGACCTTAATTAAACATTGAAAATCTTATCAATTTTACTAACCTACCTTATGCTGATATGCTAGCGGCAAGAATAAAAGTCTGATTTAAAAATGCAATAAAAGATTACTTAATTACTCCGGTTGCCTTGAAAATTTTAACATCTGCGTAAATTATGCTCGAAAACCGGTTTGTAAAAGCGACGCCAGTAAACAAATGGCTTTATTATTTTACCGGTAAATTAACATTGAAATTTCTTCGTTCCCTGTCGCGTAACTTGCTTCTAAATATACCATCTAGTATTAAAATAACGACGAAAGAAGATCTTGAATACCATTTCACTGAAACATTGCTTGTCCCAGATACACAGTATGCTATCCACTTGGCTACCGATTCGAATGCAAATTAATTACTTTTGTAAAATCACTATTCAATATCATATTTACAATGTTGCGTGTCTTCACTTATGTAGGTATAATAAATTATGTTTATATTATAAATAATAATAAATTATTTTTTATTTGAATTAATTATGAGTGTTGACATTTATAATTGCGAATATCATTGCATTGCGGTACGTTTCGCGATCTTCGCGATTTCTCTTACAATAATCGTACTACAAAACAGCCAGATTTTAATATAAATGACAGCGATAATCATATATCTTAGATTAAAACCTTTATGGTGAATCTATATTTAAATTTGAAACTACTTTAATGGATTTAAACACATATTTTACTCTAATATAAAATATATTGAGTAATTTTTATCACACCTCTCGATACATTAATAAAAATTGCGTTCACAATACGTACAATAGTAATGCAAATATTTAATGCACCTAATATACATTTTTTGAGTTTGCGATTACATATTTATGTAAATGATTTGCAGCGAGCGTAGTATGCAGCTCATTTAACTTACAAAAAAGTATTGACGCATTTATAAAAATATCACATACTATCAGGCTTCCAAGACTTCTGTTTGCTTACTAATAAGAATAATTCAGTATTGTAATACCAGATTACTAGTCGCTTGCTATCGGTCTTCATTACTGTACGTGAGCGTTGCACATGCATTGAATGCCCAGTCTAGTTATGAGAGTTTCATGGTTTAGTAGTGTCGGTGCCAATTTGTACCGGATTGTTAGAGCAACCGCTGTATTTCTAGAGCGAGGCGAAGCTTACCCGCATAAACTCATTCAACATACCACAATATCTTGCGTTCGCCTTATAGACCCGCTTGTTGGGAAATATAAATATCATAATTATTTACTTAGTGGCAGATCAATGTCAAGTAAAAATTTAAAAAAAAAACAGTTCGCCTAGGCTTTAGTACAATATATAATACGAGTATAATAGCGCATTTAAGTATAGATTACATCTTTTTACCACTGCTCTTCTGAATTGCATTCAAATTAATCTCTTTTGCACCCATAAACAATTTACAAGATTGTGGAACACTTGCTTAATACTCGTATATCTGCAGTTAATGCGTGACAATTATTAAACAATTGTAAAATGAAATTGCAAACTAGAGGATTCGAACCGCAGAGAAAACCTATATTTTGTTTTATTTGCTCTCGTCGCTGACCATTGAACCAATTTCACATTGTGCCGAAAAATTACAACTTACTTATATAACATATTTACTTTATGTTTTCATAAATATTACCTTTAATTGATAATATGTAAATTTCTCATAAGAAAACTAGATCAATATTTTATTCACAAAAAATATACACAATTCAATAATTTATTTATTTACAAATTTTTATAAATTGAAAAGACTTTTCTAAATTCTGTAAAGCAATTGCTATACATTGCAAATGTACAGTGTAAACATCGATTATGTATTAATTTTTTAACTGTATGTGGCAAGGAAATAGATAAGTGGTCAGCGTCCTTTGTTATAAGACATGTTATGATAACTGTTATCTTTTTCCCTGATCAATCGATGAAATAAATATCATGTAAAATAGTTTTAAATTCACTGTTGAGAGTGCACTAAGGAAATGTGAATAAAAATAAAATACATCACAATTTAAATAATCATTTTACATATAAAGTGGTTATATTGACTACACAATCATGAAATTTACTCTTAAGGCAGGCAATATTTATTTTCTACATTTATTTTACATATCCCACATCGCCTACGAATTGTATCATAATTTACCTTTCTTGAACTATTAGCAAACCGTAAAACGTGACTGCTAGACATTTAGCGTCAACGCACATACTTTGTATTCGTGTTCTTATCATTGCACGTTAGCGAAACAACATGCAGAGGCCATCTTGAATTAATCAACAACGTTATTCAAAGTAGATTCAAGAATGCAACTAATAATACTAAATAGATTTGCCTCGTACGATGGTGTGGATTACCATGTGTATCACGCGCTAAGATCTCGTCAACTAGTCACCTTGACCCCTGGCGTCCAAATTGATAATCAACTGCGTGACATGTTGCTAGACCATCCAAAAACCCAGGCAAAATCATGACCCGGAGTAAGGGATTTTTTTCAGAGTAGACCCGGGAACTTGGTTGAAGAACCAGGTTTTTGAAACATTGAATTGAAAAAAAAAAAAAAAAATATGTAGGTAAATTTCATTCCATATCAGTCCCATATATGGAACATATGGTCACCACAAATTTCCGCCACTTTGTTAACCACCAGTTCATAACGTGTCAATTCGTATTTTTTGGTTTAATAATTAAAAATAATATTTAGATATAAAAATATTATAATTCCATTAGATGTATTCGTTTACATATAAAAACAACATTTGCTGCCTTGTGTATGGTCTTTCTATGACTGTGGATTTATTTCAATAGTTCTTAACCTATGGAGTCACGCACCGAAATTGACAGGATACCGATGATACACCATTTGACAATCACTGTGATAGTTGAATGAACCCCAAAGGTGTGCTCTATCAGGTGAGGTGACCATTAAATGGCATTAAATGAAGCACTCGTTGATAAATAAAATCATTATATCAATTTGCTTATGTATGTTTTATAAATATAAATAAAAAAGGACGATTGACTTTATGATTCAACATGAACATTTAATATTGAAAATAAATAATACTAAAATATTATAAAATAATCTTAAATTTAATCTAGATTTTAAACAAGGAAAATGTTAATATGCATATTTTTTATTTTAAGCCATAATTTATGACAGTAATTTTTTTAGTTGTAAATCATTGATTTTTATTTCTAAACGTCGTAAAACAGAAATAAACATTTAAGCATATTTTTATATTAAACTAGCTGACCCGGTGAACTTTGTTTCACCCGAAAGGCAATAAATGAGCAGATTTTGGATTTTATTAAGTTGAATTTTTCGGCACATATGATATCATATATTTGGTCTGGTTGAATTCTATTGCAGTAATCGACGAAACTTCAGCAAGTAGTTGTCAGCATTTCGACGAATCGTCAAATGATATGCGTTATAATTCATCGAGCTTAGATTCTTGGTAGTTTCTTCACCTGAAATTAAGACAATAGATTTGTAATTTTGTATGTAAAGCTAACATACATATTTGTAGCATAATTATAAAGGGGTGAAGATAAATGATTTTAAATCTTTTGCCGGTTATTTGTCCAATTTTCTCTAAAAAAACATCTTAATCTTTAAGTCTGTTATTTTCCTGGTAATAAGCAGTGTAATTGGTCTTTTATTGGAAGCATAAAGCAAAACCAAGCACTTTAAAATGTATGTGATGACGGAATCAAAACTATGATATTGATTATATATATATTGATTACTCACCATTCAATAGATTTTTCATTTTGATATTGAAATAATATCCATCTTCTCGTGCCAAGACATCAGTGGGTATTGCAACGTGTCATATGAACGACGTGTTTCAGATATCTGTTGTAGTTGCCCAGTATCACGACGTGTGTACCAGATGGTCGTTTATCCGCTCTGATCACGACTTTGTAGAAATCGATCAAGTTCTTCCTCCATATCGACGAAACCGCAGCAAATAGTTGTCAGCATTTCGACGAATCGTCAAACGATATGCGTTATAATTCATCGAGCTTAGATTCTTGGTAGTTTCTTCACCTGAAATTAAGACAGTAGATTTGTAATTTTGTATTTAAAGCTAACATACATATTTGTAGCATAATTATAAAAGGGTGAAGATAAATGATTTTAAATCCGCGGTTCGCATCCCGCTTCTGCCGTTATTTTTGTGTTTGGATTGACGCGTTGAAAAAAAAGAATTTTATGTATTGTATATGTATATTTAATTATTAATGATTTTAAATCGTTTGCTGGTTATTTGACCAATTTTCTCTAAAAAAACATCTTAATATTTAAGTCTGTTATTTTCCTGGTAATAAGCAGTGTAATTGGTCATTTATTGGAAACCTAAAGCAAAACCAAGCACTGCAAAATGTATGTCATGACGGAATCAAAACTATGATATTGATTATATATATATTGATTACTCACCATTCAATGGATTTTTCATTTTGATATTGAAATAATATCCATCTTCTCCTTGCCAAAACATCAGTGGGTATTGCAACGTGTCATATGAACGATGTGTTTCAGATATCTGTTGCAGTTGCCCGGTATCGTGACGTGTAAGCACAATATCGCGTGTTTCCAAGTTTTCACCAACAATCAGGATGGCAACTTCATCTATTGTAGGGGCATTAAATGTGCGTTCATGTGTTCCAGATGGTCGTTTATCCGCTCTGATCACGACTTTGTAGTCGTCATTTGGCATACGCTCCAAAGCACTCTTGAAAAGCCGGACCAACGCATGATGTTCATGAAGTAATTGCTGCAGATCGTGAACAATTGGTCTTTTCATTGCTGCATTGATCTCTTGACGTCGATCAAGTTGTTCCTCCATGTTGCCCATAAAGTATATTTGCAAAAATTTATGCTGTGCCTCTTCGAGAGGTTGCAATGCTCCGATTCTATGGTGAATCTGTCCTTGTATCTACAAAATCAAAAGCAAATACAGTGTTACTTATTTATAAATGCTTTTTTTAGAATTAGCATACATAATACAAAGTATAATTATAGTATGTTATTATGTTACTGTATTGTGTGTTCAAAAGTACAAAAATAAATACCCTGAATGTCGGATTGAATCCTCGTTCTTCGATAATGTCTGCTCCAATGAGGTCATTTGGAAACAACCATTGTATTTTTGAGTGTTTGCTAGAAAATGTCGCGATTCGGGTGTTTCGCCACGAAGCAATGAATGCAACGGTTCAGGTGGCTGACTTAATATTGACAATTTCACTTTCCCACTGAGACAGCATAATCCTGGTGTTTCTCCGGAAAACTTCAATGCGTCACAATACTCGCAAACAACGTCCATCGGCCCAATGCGAACGCTAGTATGCAAGCAGTAATCAATGCTGCAATCGTATCGAAACGCTGCTCGAATTAAATCAGTGCTTGATAAATTTCTTCGTGAACGTCTCAAATTATCAATTTGGTCATGGCTAAGGTTTGCTCGACGATTTTGCATTGTTAAGCGAGCGTTTTCACGAAAAGCGTCGATTTGAGATTGTGATCGTAAAGCGTGAAGTCGAGAAATACGAAGTCGGTATTGTTCAAGAGCTATTTGTCGTTGATCGTCAGTCCTTTCGTTTGCAAGGTTTCGAAGTCTAGTTTCAATCCGGCTTTGTCGTGAAAGATTAGAATGCCTTGCCTAATAAAATCGACAGTCTAATGCGCCATTAACAAAACGTCAACTGATAGACAAAATATCTATCAAACCATAGACAAAAAAAACATAGATGGCATTACATATTTATTTATTTATTTATATACAGAATCGAAATTCCAATTTTTTTTACAAATATTTAGAAACATATATGTATTTAGAATAGTATACATAAATATACAATAAATAGAGAAAATAATAAAAAATAAAAATAACACAATAGAATAAGAAGATGCTTTTCCATTTCCTTTTTGTTATAACATTTTTAACAAATAAAAGATTACACTGATATTTTCACTCATATTTATTTTGTTTTTGTCTTTTTTTCCTGCCTTTTGTTTTCTTTTTTGTTTCAAAATATTCCGTACCTTACGTAGTTACCTACTTACAATACCTACTTTTGCGTCATTTTTAGTTATGTTGCTGGCTATGGCAACACCGTCTCAACTGACAGCTGTCAAGTTACAATAGTCTTGTATGAAAACATGTTTACGTAAATGTTCAATATTTTTTCTTAATCGAATCAATTTTGAGTATCCTATGGACCTTTTTGGGTTCTAAGCTACCTTTCCACTAATTTTCAGCCAAGTCGGTTAGGCCGTTCTTGAGTTATAAAAACCAATATAACCCGACTTTCTTTTATATATATAGATATATATTCTTTACATAAGTGAAAATTGACTTTTGTATTAAATATTGGTTCTAATAATGATATGATTTAATAAGTTGTTTTAAAGAAAATATTTATGTTTTGTGGAAAGGGAACTGTCTCACTATTTTATCAATATAGTTACTATACATAAGCGAAAACATTGGTGCCGAAATATTTTTGATTAGCAACACGAATAAAAAGTACTAGAAAGACCAACCATGTTACATTGTAAGATAATGTTATGCTTAGTTAATTTATATTATTTATAAAACAAAAAATAGTATATCGTCTAATTTATTATGATAGCTTAACGCATTATGTTAAATATTGAAATCGATTCGAACACTATAAGTAATTAATTGTGTAAATTTTATAATTTCCTGATAAAGTAACATTCTTACAATATGTGCAATTGCATATTATAATTTTTTATTATAAATAATTTGTAATAAATATTGAAAATGACTATATATCTGCAACTGAAGATGAGTGGATGCAAAAGTATTGGCATCGCGATGCTTAGTCATGGGCAATACTAATATAAATGATGCGGAAGTCTGACTGCGATTGTACAATAACCTTATGTTATGTTAAAGTTTGCGGAGGTTTTTCATAATACGTTCCTTTCTATATTTTACATTTTAGGTTAAGCCGCCGGTTTTATAACGTTATAAAACAGCTATAGAAGGATTGACTGTATTTACATAAAAAAAAGCAAAAATAAAATATCCTTAAAGCCATCAGTGTGGACAATTCATATTAACTTAAAAGTCACATATTATTATTGATAATCACTCTCACAACAACAAAACTATTGCATATTATTAAAAAAATATTAAATTAAATATTTTTCATTGTGCACTAAATAAAATAATGATTTACTTCATTATTAATTTGATCCAAAATCGTGGTCACCTCGCATTACAAAGCCTAACAATTTTATGAATGAACCTGAAGTATTTTTATGGTCTACGTATCGGCCTTCGGTGGCAGCTCCCTAAATTGTCATGCGACTCTGAACTTTAGTCACCACCAGCCGTGAACTATTTGCGGTCGAGAATCGCTTGGCTTACGGACCAACGATCCGACAGTACCGAAAACTCGTGGAAGCAAAGTTTGCAGAGTTCTGAATTTCGAGCTTTATTACGAGCAGATTTATTGACGTGTTTTTTGTCACAGTTAAGTGTAATAATTCGACAACAGCGCCCCTTAATCTTTTTATTATAACATATTTTAGAAATTTTTTAATTTAATATAAATTACAAAAAAAAAAATACTAAGATACTTTCTTGTCTGTTAGCAAGGAATAGTTTCACTAAGAATTTTTAAACATAATCACAATAAGATAAATATTCTTATATATTTTTTACTTGGCAGTTTATTTTTATACAATGGTTGTACACTATTTAGTTGTATTATGTCAGCATTCAAATAAATAAATTAAAAATAGTTTTTTATAATTAATGTTACTTTGTAAAAAAAAAAATATTTAAGGTCATCGTGAAATACCGTCGGCTACAGAATACATGAAGATTGATTTTTAGATGCGAAGGTACTTGTATCGAAACATGAAATCTAGCATTGTATGAGATATTTGTGACGGCCATCGCTATTATATAGGTAAAAACTATAAAAACAAATAAGTGAAAATGATTTATTCTTATGATTTTGTCTAAGCATATTATAGTGGCATGGTATCTTGATATGTACATTATCGCGGTGCAGTTATTAGTAGTATAACAGTTTGACGAGCAAGAAATTGATGCCCTATTGGATGGTCAGACTAGATAAGAAAAAGCACAGGTCATCTCTTAAAATAGTTTCATGTAATTATGATTAAAATTTAATAATATGCGAGTATTTTAGTAAAATGAAATTTATTATTGGCTTAAAATTATATTTTTCAATGCTGTAGAATTTTATAATTAGTCTTATAAATAAAGATAAGAATGATTTCCAAAGCCAGCTTCTTCAATGTCATTTTTTCGTCCTAAATCCTCTTAATATCTACAGCATATGGTCAATCAGTTTGTCAGTTGGCAATTGGCATTGTTTTTGTGCCCTTGTCCACCTGGAAACATATTATATGCCTGCCAACGACATTAAAAGCATGAACCTTGGGGACTTACAAAAAGGGGCGGTATGGTATCCGAAACAAAATGTAAGTGATTGGGTAAACGCAAATAACAGAAATGTTTTTAAAATAAGTTTAATATGTATATATAATCGTGTCGGAAACAACAGGGTCAGATCCTGTCTGCCCAGAAGTGGGCGACGTCGATGGCGTTACTTCTGGCCATCATCAGGTCTTCCTGGGTGCAGCTATTCGGGCACAGCGCACACTCCAGAAGGTGTGACAGGGTCTGCTCCACGCCGCAGTCACATTCAGTCGGTCCGCTGTAAAACTGCCAGGCCCTCATTTGTGTCCTCGTTTAATAATTTTTTTTTTCGTTTAGTTTAATAAAATCTTCACATCATCGATTTGTCATTTTTACTCTTTTGTATTTTTTTATATAGCCAAGTCCCGAAAGATTTATTTAATTTGATAAGAATCGTAATTTTTTTTTTTGAGAACCACTGGTTTATTGTATTAAAGGTCTTAATAGGTAGCGCGTACCTTCCTCCATGTTAGCGGTGCTCAACAGGTCGATTTATGTATATTGGAGCAATCAAAATTTAATTGAACAATTTAATTGCCCATTAAATTCACAGTTTACCTGATAAATATCTTTTATGTTGACCATCTATTAGATTATTTTTTTGTTTAGTAAATAATAAATTGAAACTGTTTAATTAGTTATAACATTACGAAGTTAGGTGATGAATTCAATACATACACAAGGTAATAAGTAACGATAAAAATCCAAAAATACATGACATATTTATTTATAATAATTTTATTTAAAATAAATTAACCAAATGCTTTTTTCTCAGAGGGCTTTCATTAGCGAATTTTTTACCAGAACTAATATAATTTAAAGGCTCAATTGTAATATACTTGATTGTTTACAATGTGACTCAAACTAAATTATTAATTAGAATATATATTTATATATTTTAATATAAATATATATAATTATATTAAAATAATTAAAAGTGGATTAGCACAAATCTTATAATAAAATACCTCCTTTATAAACCAACAACTGATACTAAACAAATCAAAGCTACGTCCTCTACCATAGCATTTCTATGATAAAAATCAAAATCGAAGAAAAATAAAGGCTTATTATTTTAAAGACATATAAATAATATTACAAATCATGAAATACTGAGGTACGAATTAAAAAAAAACATCGTAATTGATTTTAATCATCGTGAACGACCTCCATATTAGTTAAAGTGCATCGATTTCCTTCTCTTTTTAGCCCTCGCAACTAGCTTGAGTAACACCATCACTTTAATTGCTTCATTAATAACATAAAATGTATCTTAATTTTTCACAGTTTATCACTACTTACTACCAGAGGATTTTTTATTTATTAATTAATTTAATAATTTAATAACTTGTTAACAAGAATGTGTGAGCTATCAACTATAAACCTATAAAATATTTCATTATTAGGAACTTTTTTCCAGGCCACATTGTTGCCCCATGACTTTTTATTTATTATAAAAAGTATTGTACAAAGCCATGCTACTGTTATTTGAGTACTTTTTTCGGTGTAAAGAAAATAACATTATTAAAAAATGTAGCAAAAAAACCAATTCATATTCTCATATGTGGTAAAAAAATCTTACTTTCGTACTATTAACGTCAAAGCTATTAATTGACAGTTCTTGGTAAAACTACTAAATTATTACTGAAATTTAAGTTAAATAAAAGTTAAATAAAAAAATGTTTTATTCACCTATTTTTTAAGAATTACGATTAATTAAGAATTCGCATTTCAGACTCAATAACATTTACAACAATATTTTTTTATTCAAAATCACCATTTGTACTATAGTATTATGCAATGAAAAACAATTACTTTGCGCTAAAAAAAATTAGGCCCATCAATCTCTTTTTTAATGCTAAATGATATTGTTATCCGAAAACTAAATACTAAATAAACAAATCAAGTAGAAATACACGCACGAATTAAAAACAGTGGGTTTTCCATCGCTCGTAGACTTTTTCCACAGTATTTAGCAGCAAATTTTTTTATGGGAGGTTTATAGGTTTATAAATATTATTTGAAGACATTTCGCGACAAAATCACATGTTATTCCGTGTCAGTGGATCAGGGACGCAGACTCTTGGCCACGTGTCGCGGCACGCTCCCGCCGCCTCAGATAACGAGTCATAAAATTTTTAAACATATTTACAGCGCTCTTTTATGGACTGTATAATCCGTCTAGAGTCTAGACCGCGGCGGGAAACTACCTCTCCTAATTGATTACCTAGCAATAAACGAATAAAATGATTCTCACCGTTAATAAAAACAAGTCAAAGTCCATTCAAGCAGGGTCTCTTTTTTCTATAGTTCTATAGCTTATCTGCTTAATTTACTTAACGATTTATGCCGTATACTCGTACGCCTACAATATAGGAACATTCTGTTTCAATTGGTTTACCAATACATCATAACAATACGTTTTAATGGTACATCACTGGCTTAGTGACAATACTATCCAACTGTATCTAGAACGTAAATTGCTGCTACACATTTCTTTCAACTGTCATTATCCACGACTTGCCCCAAGATATATCTTTATCCAGAAGTCTATCTGGGAACAAATATGATTTCCTAAAGTCTCGATAGATTGGAGATATCGCTGCTGCGACATATTTCAGTAACTATGTTAGTCCGATGCTCTCAAGGAGAGGATCAACCCACCCAATGACATGTAGTCTGCAACAGAAGGTAGATTATTCAAGCTTACTGCATCACACAAGCATCTAATTTCGATTAACTTCGGTGATCGAACGAAAATTGCGCTTTAATATGCTATTTTCGTTGCTAATTGACAATTCACATCCACACACTACAGCGCAATCAATGCAGTATAAAGCATTTATATTATCATACGTAATAAAGCATTTAAAAAAGTATTAAGTAGTAAGACTGAGTCGAATTCGTCAATTTTCTAATGGAGAAACAATGTCACTCAACCAGGTGCAAGGATTTTGAACCGAATATATGACGATTTCGTTTTCTTTTTCGTTTTTTTACGGACGCTGATCGATTACTGACCCGACACTAAAAAGTATAAACACACCTTAATCGTCGCGCACGCGGCGCCCGTCCGGCGTTTTCTTGCTCGAGAGAGCGATCCGCTAATAATAGCACCGGATTGGGTGCCGCTTTATAATGTTCGAGCAATGTGGAAGTATCGCTGGGCCTGTGACGTCACCGCAGGACGGTACGTCACCAGCTTTTATGACAACCAGCTGGTTCCGTGGAAACAAAACCACTATATTATATACAATGTAAACATTAATTTAATAACTGTATATGCACATCGAAATTAAGCATTGCGGTCAATATACAATGACACAATAATATCGTATTATTTCACTTCTGTTCTTTCTACGTAAGACTACGTTCTGTTATTAATCTGAACGTATTCCTGTGACTCGGATGTGCTTTAGTGAGATTTTTTATGTGTTCTTTTAAAAATTCGAATACCCAGTGGCATTTTGTCAGCTGCTTTGCTCACAACTCTTTCAAAACACAATATTCCAACGTCTCTCAAGTAGTCTTCGACGCTGAAAAACTTTATTTTAAAATTTTACTGTCGCAAAATAGGTCATATAGTATTATTGATTTTGTTTTGTCAGTACTCGTATCAATACCATATGTCATTATCGGGTGAACACAGGTTTTGTAGTATTTAATGAGACATTTTTAGTCGGTTTATCTTAAGCCATTTTTATTGATTCCATGACAGATTCTGAAATTACGAATAAACTCAACTTGTATCTTCTTTGATCAATTTTGCACTTATTCATCTACAGTGCCGGTTTCAGGAGGTGGCGAAGTGGGTCAGTGCCCCAGGGCGTCGAACAAGCTAGGGGCACCGAAAGCAACCAATATTTTACATATTTATTTTTTAAATATAAACAATATGGGGTGCTATAAAAATATGTCCTAGGGCGTCGCAGGGTGGGTCTAAAGCCGGTACTGTTCATCTACATAAAACCCGCAGAATTTTTTCCTATTTTTCATCCATACACGGGTGAAATATATTGACTCAGAACGATCAGATTCTTCAGATCTTTTTTCCACATAACAGAAAAGCATTGAAATACTTCTTAGTATCTGCGATTTTTTTCAAATATACTTTGAAAGTTTTTATGATGTATAATAATAAGCAAAACATACCTTTAAAACACATTATTATGGCCCGTTTTAGTATCATAGAGTCAGTGAAGCTGGTACCAAGATGGTTCTCTCTTACTATTTAAGTGCATGAAAGTAATTATATCTGTTATTAGGGTGTGTAGCGGCCAGGGACAAAAACTCTCATGATTTATATCTCGGGAAAGTATTCGTCATGCCACCTCTGGTTTGGCTCGATCCCATGTACTTTGTAGACGCCAACATAACTCTGGGTAATTGCAGTGCAAGCGCGTGTTTCGTGTTTAAACTTGTGGACAATTTTATGTTTACACGCGTAAATTTGAAATATAATAAGCTTGGCCTTCTGTATTTCAGTGAAATTGCTAACGTCTAGAATTGCAACAGGAAATCCCTAATGTGAATGTGTTCTTTGTTGATACTCTGTGATGGATGCTGGTACTGAACGTATGATGGTTGTAAGTCCAAAGTTATGTTATGAAGTTTTTTAAAAAATGTATCACAAACTATAAAAACTGGTTTTGTTGTGATACAGTTGTGAATTGTAGATTAGACTGTACGTTATCTTTATCATATGTGCTACCAAAATGGAGTTTAAAGCTACCATACAACGCATCATGTGGACCTTTATTGGCTGCCAAAGCTGTATTAAGTTGTACTAAATTTCAGCCGAATTCATTTAACAATCGACGACTGCAAAATAATTTGCAGCTATTGTTACTAAATTTAATTTAAATTAAATTAAATACGTTTTGAGATTTACGATTAGATATACATATGTACTACGATTATAAATAGAAATTATTATGATTAAACAACGTATTGTGTATATTATAAAAAAAAAAATATTAATAAATATTTATATGTCTGTTTACACACAAATGTTCTTAAAATTATGAAAATTCGTTATTTTTTCATAGATAAAAATTTATTTATGTAATAATGTCATTGGTGCTCAGCGCACTAATTTTATACTCACAAGTCTTTTGTGGATCCAAAAACGTAATTAACCTCTAGAGGTTTGCAAGACTGGCTAGACTGTGAATAAAATGACAAATTTGCAATGAATAAAAACATTATGTCACAATAAGTGTGTTGCATAATTTATCACATTGTTTTATTTAGTTTTTTATGTCCCGCACGTCACATAGTGTGACTCGATACGTTTTCGTGTGGCGTAGGTCAGTTTTTATTATCTCATTATGTCGGTTTTATTTGAGTGGAGTTTATGCGTCGTTAGTGCATAAAAATGAAACGTTTATGCAAGGCATTCATCATAAAGTTATACGTAGTACTACAAGCAATAAACCTAATGGCTATATAAAGCGGATTTAAATACGTCCGCAAGCCGTAGACATACTTAATAATGACGCGAGTCACGGGCGAACATAAAAAGATTTTATATGGACGTCTGATTCGAAGAAAGTTTTACGCAATCAAAGCTCAGAGTAAGGTATGCTAGTAAAAAAAACACCTGCTCTACATTGTTTCCCGATTTATTTTAATTCAATGAACTGATGATATAAAAGTTTACATTTAATTACAAGAATAATAATGCTGAATTCTTTCTTAAATAATTTAAATTGCAAATGAAAATAAAATAAACGTATTCAAACATTGATATTTTATTACATTTAATAAAAGTAATATAAAAAAAATATGTTAGGATAGGTCTTAAGTCTATCGAGTATTACATTAAAATAATCACTGTATTTTTAAAACGAATTGAATAGAATAGAATATTGTTTGCTAGACTAAGCTAACTCTTATATGTCTCGTTTTTATCTGTCTAGACTAAGTTTAAACTTTTTTAAAGAAGACTACGATTGGACAAAAACAGAATTGTTATGTTGTTCAATATACATTATTGAACAAAGTATTTACAATAATGTTGAAACATATCACGTGTTAATATAATCTTGGCTTAAAATCGTATATTTAATTTTTTATTCATTCATGATGGATACAATATACATACACGATCAACAAGTTCTAGTTATTTTGCATGCATTTATTCATTTACCCAACAATTTTTTTACTTTAGTGCTGTTTTCTATTTCGTTATATTTTTTGTATTTAAAATATGATACCACCTTTTTATGCATACTAACTTTTAAAAGTGATGTGGGGATCCTCCCCCTCGTCTATTTTCCCCGCAGGTTCGCTGGCGTCGATGTCCGTGGGTGTCGGCTGTCCCTCAACCAACCCTCTCGAGTGGGCCGGCCAAGTCACCGTGCGCAAGAAGCGCAAGCCCTACTCCAAGTTCCAGACCCTCGAGCTCGAGAAAGAGTTCCTCTTCAACGCGTACGTCTCCAAGCAGAAGCGTTGGGAGCTCGCCCGCAACCTGAACCTGACGGAACGCCAGGTGAAGATATGGTTTCAGAACCGGCGGATGAAGAACAAGAAGAACTCGCAGAGGCAAGCGGCCCAAGCCCAGAACAACAACAACAACTCCAACGCCAATAATCACAACCATCACTCGGCGCATCATCACGGGCACTCGCAGCATCACGGACTCAACCATCACGCGGCCAACGGCACGGCGGTGAAGCATCATCAGTGACCCGCGCCCTTCTCTGGGGGTTTCCCGCACCACTACAACCACCCGGGAACCGTCAGCTAAGCGCAGACTCGTAGTCTCCGCTTCTGATCTCGTCACCTCCGCTCCACCGGTTCAAACTTCTCATGAACGCTCCACTTTCAAGCGACCTATTTATTAATTTTAGTCTCGCGTTCACTCCTTCCGCATTATACTTCAGCACACAACAGCTGTAGTTAGCATAATGCGCGTCATCTGTTAATACACTTTTCTTCCCGAGGTGCAACATGATTCATTTCAGCTGACCCCAGAGAAATGATTAACGTATTATTATATTAGATACTAAAGATTACCTATTCATGACATGTATGTAATAAACGGGAAGAGTCACCGTCGATTCCCCCGCTTAGGATTAAGGATAGTGATTAATTGTTTAAATATCATAAATAGATAGTTCGTTAAATAGAGAATATAATTCAATGTGAAATTTTATTACGTGAGACTGCTTATTGTAATTGCCGACAACGCGAAGTTTGATTTAAATTATTGTAGTTTTAGGTCCAAAGTTCTCGTGAAAAAGTGTTTTGTTTTTGATTCCCGGAACGAAAAATACCAAAAAATATTTTTGAACCGCTCCTATGATTGCTCAGCGCATAAATGGTGACTCCACTAATCCATTTGCTATGTTATTTTGTATGTAATGGGCAGGTGCATTATGATCCATAAACATTTATCCTACACCGCGTTACAGTTGATGATCACTAGTTATGAAATTAAAGAAATGTATATTGATTTGAAATGTTATGTTTTTTTTTCGTTTTTGATTTTTGTTGATTTGGACCATTTGAATAAATTAAGTGTTTCATTCATTCCGAAGATGTAATCAAAATATGTTTGAGATGATTTTACGAAACTTGCAGTTGATGTTCACGAATGTGCAAGTTTTATTTAAAAAAAAATAAACTTTACCAAATACTGCCAAAGTAAGTTTAAAATAATTTGCCATTTAAAAAAAACAAAAGAAAAATCGTACTTAAAAATAATTCTTTTGAAATTATGGAACTGAAAAGTATTTTTTGCATTTCTTCAAATTAAGATACGTACAAAGCTTAATAGGTATGTTTGTATTTTTCAAAAAAGTATATTTTCTATTTAAATAGGTACCTTGTATAATAAACCTAATAGATTTTTCAATGTAAGCCATTCTGATGTTTCTTATCTCAAAAATAGTTTTGTTATAAATAATTGAAGTTCTTTTGTACACTTATAATATCAGTAGGTACATCGCAGAAGTACAATATTTTTCTGTTGATAATTATATTTTTTCATTCAAATCATTGAAAAGGCCCTCCATATATTGTAAACATAAGTTGGTGTACAACTGGTGTTATCGACTAAGACCTACTTAAGTAAAAATACCTTACGTACTAAGAAGAACATAACTGTCATCTTATCCTGTACTTTTACATAGTAGATGTGAACTAGAATTGTAAATTTTTCAATGTCAGTAAGGCTAGTTAATATTAATTACTTTCTAAGTGTAAAAGAAAAGATGAAACTTCTCTAGATATCCGAATTTAAAATGAAAGTAGAATTTTTGATGAATTAAAATTAAGTACCTACCTATATGATAAATATTATTTCATTTAATGTAAACTAAGACTTTTAATATTGATGTTACTACATTATCACAAATATGCAATTATTTCTTTACAAAACTAAGTCATATGTGTTTTTGTGTATTTTTTTCATCATAAGTAGATTACATTGTTTTTTCTTTACGCTCATCTACTCTACTTTCATGGATACAATTTTTTGAAATCTTAGCTTTTTTACTGACCAGTTTTAATGTACATTTTTGTTTAATTAAACTATTGGTTACATGCTTCCTACGTATTATTACAATAACTGTTAAGTTATTTTTATAAAGTTCTAGCTTTATTATTATTTCTGTTTATGTTGAAGGCTAATTAATTACTATAACAATTATTATAGCAACCTATGTTTATCAATATTAAAAATTCGATAATAGTATTTATGTACAAATTATTTTTTATTGTCTTTCATATATTTTTTATTTCAAAAATATTGTTGTTTATATTTTATATCGAATGATACATATAGTTTTTATTTGATGTAACGTTTATTTAGTTAAATTTAATGATATGCCGTACCTATTTAATGTGTATAAAGTTACTTAAATCGATGTTTGTACTTTTATGCTTAGGCTCATTTAGAAATGTTAAACATAAAACCTAAGTTGTTTCATTGGATATTCCTTGTAAACGTATTGAAAAAATACTTTTCATGTAATTAAATGTCAAATCTCTAACAAGCTCTGTTTTATTCAATTTATTTTTATACCAAAAGTAAATTTATATCAAAAAAATATTCATTCCCATACTGAGAAGCAGTTTAATGAAATGTGAAATTTCTTTTCACACAAAAAATAGTTTCATTTATTTACAAGACTTTGTTTTATAATATAACGTCATTTCAAATCAATTCTAAGTTTAAAAGTATTATCAAAATCTATAGAAATAATAAATATATTCCTAGATTCTCTGAGAAAAACAGTATTCTCTTAATATGAAATAATAAAATCAAATTGAAACAAGATATTTCAACATGTATTTTAATGTATTATCAACTGTTTTATAAAAAAAATGATTTTGGTTTATTTTTTAATTCAAAATTTCTTATTATTTTCTACAGTGTTCATAATTTTATTTAAAGGCTAATAAGTGATGTAATATTTTTTATTGTAGAAAAGTGATTTTTCAATATAGTGTATCTTATATGATAATTTTCCATGATAAAATGTAACTAAAATAAATTTATGGAGATGTTTAGTGATAGTCAATGAAATTTAAAGTTAATTAAGTTTTTTAGCAGTACTGTATGATCGAGTTACAATACCTAAAAGTAGTTATTAAAATGTACAGCTATATTGTAAGTATGTTAATGTGCTCTATAATACAAAATACAAAGAAAAATTTGTATGAAAACAATAATAAAATTACTTTGAGACGTGTGTTCATATTATTTATTTGAAATAATTGTTGTTTATTTATTTTTTGTTTGGTTATTGATTTTTTATTTATTTTCAGATTTAATAAAAACGCCTAAAATATTAGAAAATTGTTTTTTAAAACAATACAATTTAAAATAATAAAATTAAAGTAATAGCTAGAAAAACTTTTTAAATAATTAAAAATGTGAATACTTTCATGATTTATGAACCTTACAAATGATTTTTTTTTATTAACCTTAAATAAAAGGTAATAATTAAGTAATTGTCAATGTTAATATAGTTTTTAAATGTGTCAAGATATAAAAAAACTTAAAAATAATTAAATAAATTACAAATTTACATTGAATCCAGTGTTAGTGTTAGTGTACCCATTTCCCTAAAATATATGTTAAAAATTAATTATTTCGATTTTTTCGATCGATATTTCTTGGTGGAACTCCATAATATCAGATATAAAATAAAAGATTCTTTAGAATTTATTCCACATATATTTTTTTTGACGACATGTTTCAGCCAGGTCGGATGGCCACTTTCACGTCAATTAGTACAATTTTTGTTGGCTCTATATAAAGCAAAGGATTGAGTGAAGAGGTGTATATGAATTGTGTGATGGGTATATGTAGTTTTAGGAAATCATTAATGTATAAGGGAATTCATTTATGTCACAACAAAATAATATTTACAATTACAAAGGCCATTAAAATAATATATATATGTGGAATAAATTCTAAAGAATATTTTATTTTATATATGATATTAAAAATTCAGTTATTTTTATTAACATTGGCTGAACCAGTGGCTGAATGCAGAAAACATTTTATATATAATTCTACAAGTAAATGATACTCGTTTTAGGTGAGTAATATAATGAGAATTGTAAGTAAAAATGAATAATCAATCGGATGCATTATGTACATTTTGTGTTTCTATAAAACAAATTTGATATTACATCCAGTATTATGATATTTTAGCATACTTATTATAAATTTATGGCTTAATTACATATTTTATTACATAAGTATCAAAAAATCTTCATAATTTTTACAAAGACAAAAAATAAGATTGTTCAAAGAAGAGTATATTTAAAAATAGAATCTTTAATTTTAAAATTATTTCACTAACCAAAATTGTTGGTTAATAATTAAAATACTTTATCTTGGACTTAAAATCTATAAATATTTTTTTCTAAACGCCAGTAATAAGGTTCTATCGTATAAAAATTTAAGCTGTTCCACTTGATGTGCCATATGCGTGGCATTAAATAATGATAATAAACATGCTTATTGCTGATGTTGAAGGATAGAAACTGAATAGGTATTATTTGCTTCACACCCGCATTACTACGAAGGACAATTATGTATCCTTGACGATGCACTAATTTAAATTATTATCACAAAGTCAATTGTGGTCCTTTCTAAATAATTGTGGCAAGTGTAAAGAAGTGCTAAATACAAATATATAGAATAGTAATAAATGAGGACGGTAACTACACATCTTCAATGGACCAAATGATATTCATCCCACATATTTAGATGATGCATGTGGTAAGTATTCGTATAAATAATAGATGAAGAGAAAAGAAATAAAGAGTTCTCATTGATTTATATAAGTGATTATTCATTACTGATTAATAGCTTTCAACCTTACATTTGCAGTTTAAAAAATGGATGTGCAAGATATGCTATTGATTCATTATATATGTCTAATGACGGTTTTACGATTCATAATTTGTGTTGTGAATATCTGATTCTTATTTCACAATCTAACAATGAAGTCATTTAAAATATCTCAAATATTGGTAAACTACGCGTATACTATAAAGGCTGTTTGAGGAGAAAGCTTGCAGAAGGCAAATCTGATGTATTTAAAAATTGGAAAAAGTGCAATTAGAAAAAGACATAGAGAATATGTACTGCAACTATAAAGTATATGTTTTTTTGAAAAAGGCTTCACAATGCGCAGTGAAGAACAAAATGCAGGACTTTGCTGCAACTCAATCCCTAGGATTGATAAGAGAATAAGTAATCATAGGTAAGTACTTCATAGTTGTTTGTTTTCATGAATATTTGTCTCACTTTCTTTTGTAAAATTAAAACTATTTCACGAATAATCAATTTATCATAAGATGTTTTACGTGATTTATTTATTTATCACTTGACTTTATAGAGTAGATTTTCCACGCTAGGCCGAGAAGCTTTCTTATAAAACAAATGGATTGTTCTAGCTCGTTCTAGAAAACATTTTATACCTAATTTCAGAGCATGTGCAAACATGTTTATATAGAGTATTTTGTTTTGTAATGAATGTTATATTATGGCCTAATCCAGAATAATATTTCTTCGTACTTCAAGTGTATGTTACACCTCGTCGTTCCAAAGAACTTCGCCTACAATGTCCGTTAGCAAAAATTATGCCTTACTATGTCGTATGAAGCTAAAGCAAGAACTTAGCTTATAATTGTATTACGTAGTTACTATCACACTTTTAGAATCAGTGTTGGACATATTTTTCACCATCAGTTGTATTAACCTATATAAGATCCGCCTCGCAAGGTTGACCAATAGTCTTAAATAATATTTTCTGTTTTGATCAGATAAAAAACAACGTAATAATAATTTTGGCTTACAAAGCTTTATAGTGGTATATCGTGACGACCGTGTGCTCCAGTAGGGCAGCGGAGGTGAAAAAAAATGAGGAAGTCTTAAATGACTCGCTTATAATAAATTCAGTAGCAATGGTTAAAAGTAAATAATGTTTCTGTGTGACATTTTACTTCAATTAATTATAGAGGGTGCTCTTGGGTGGTGATGCGCACCTACCGACTGCTATTAAAAGAGCAGTTTATAGCCTCTCACAACCAACTCCACTCCCACCTGTACGTGGTGAGCCCTACATAGTCATGTCACATCAAGATTGCGGTAACCAATCCCTTTGGCGATATGACGTGATGAACTGACGGGAGAAAGGAGGGCTGAGAGAGTTATCAAAAGAACTCTCCCAGCTTCAACTAGGCACGGTGTAAACTGGCCATAAACTCGCCAAGCCGCCTGGCAAGCGTGGCGTTTTAAGCCAACAACCCCGAATGAAAACACAACAAAGATCCGGCCCCTAGTTCCCAGCAGCTTCGCTATTCCTGGCCACGGCAGCGGCCATGGTAACGGCGGGGCGGGGGTGCTAAGAATCACTGGGTTACTGCAGGCTGCCACAGACGACTATTTATTGCTACCTACAACACGAGAACATTGAGACTAGATGAGAAAATCGTAGAACTGGAAGAGGAACTAGATAGAATCAAATGGAGCATCGTTGGGCTGGCCGAAGTTAGACGAGAAGGAGAAGGTCTGATTAAACTCAACTCAGGACATCTCTTATACTATAGAGAAGGGGATCAAACCTCTCAAGGTGGAGTTGGCTTCCTTATCAACAAGGAAATTGCCAACAACGTCACCGAAGTTAATAGTATATCCCCCCGAGTATCATACCTGACGCTTAAGTTATCGAACCGATACTCCTTACGAGTGGTGCAAGTCTATGCCCCAACGTCTAGCCATACCGATGAAGAAGTAGAAGCTCTATATGAAGACATCGAAAAAGCCCTACAATACAATAAGACACATTACTGCATAGTTATGGGAGACTTTAATGCTAAGATTGGAAAGTGCTGTGGAAACGAGAAATTTATAGGACAATATGGAACTGGACTCCGAAATAACAGAGGACAGATGATGGTAAACTTTCTACATGCTAACAAAATGTTTTGCATGAACACATTTTTCAAGAAAAAACCAAAACGCAAATGGACCTGGAGAAGCCCGGATGGTAACATAAAGAACGAAATTGATTTTATTATGGCTAATAAGAAGAATATAGTCACTGATGTCTCAGCGATGCAATGCTTTAGTACCGGAAGTGACCACCGTCTCGTTCGAAGTACTGTGCACCTAGACATCAAACTGGAAAGGAAAAAGCTAATAAAACAAAGAGTTATACGTCCGTTAAATGTTCAGAGCAAGCTTGAGGAAACTTTTCAGCTTGAACTACAAAATCGATTCGCAGCACTGGAAGATAGTGATGACACCGACAACGTCAACAAACTTAACGAAAGAATCATTAATAGCATTAAAGAAACTGCCAAAAAAGTCATAAAGCAGTGCAAAAAGAAAAAAGGGTCAAAATTCTCAGACAAAACGATAGCTCTTATGGACGAACGTCGTAAAAGCAGAAGCATCCAAGATTACAATACCCTGAACAAAAAGTGAAAAAATCCATGAGATTTGACATTCGTCGTTCAAACACCGAGTATATCATGGAGATTGTTGCACAAGGCCGAGGGTCAAATGCATTTAGCAGACACACCTCTATAGGACAGGCCCAACTTTCCAAATTAAAGACACACGATGGGAAGATAACAACAAATCTTAATGATATACTGAAGGAAATAGAACATTTCTACGGGTTATTGTATTCATCTACGATGCCAGGTCCTAATGACAGATCTGCGGACGACAAGAGGGCTACTCTCACAAAGCACTGGTCTGAAGACATCCCAGATATAAGTATATTCGAAATTAAATCGGCCCTAAAACAACTTAAGAACAACAAAGCCCCTGGAGAAGACGGAATTACATCTGAGCTTCTAAAAGTAGGAGGAACCCCTCTGTTGAAAGAGCTTAAAAACTATTCAACAAGGTAATAGAACATGGAGAAACCCCGGCGACATGGAGTACGAGTATTGTGATATTGTTCCACAAAAAGGGGATAAATCACTGCTCAAAAACTACCGACCCATTTCCCTTCTTTCCCATGTGTATAAAGTATTCTCCAGAATTTTAACAAACAGGCTGACGGGTCGATTTGATGAATTTCAACCTCGAGAGCAAGCTGGGTTTAGGAAAGGCTTTAGTACAATTGATCATATCCACACGCTAAGACAAATCATTCAGAAAACCGAAGAATATAATCAGCCACTCTGCCTCGCCTTTGTAGACTATGAAACGGCATTTGACTCAATCGAGACTTGGGCAGTGCTAGATTCACTACAACGCTGCAAAATAGACTATCGGTATATAGAGATAATAAAATCTCTTTACAAATCTGCAACAATGATGGTCCAGCTCCATGATAGCACTAACAATATTTCTATAAACAAAGGTGTTAGACAAGGAGATGTTATATCTCCAAAACTCTTCACAAACGCCCTAGAAGATATTTTTAAACTGCTATCCTGGACAAAATGTGGAATAAATATTAACGGAGAGTACATTTCTCACCTCCGATTTGCAGATGACATAGTGCTAATAGCCGAATCACCTAACAAGCTCCAAGACATGCTCTACGACCTCAATGAAGCGTCGAACAAAATTGGTCTGAAAATGAACATGGATAAAACAAAAGCCATGATTAATAGTCATATTTCACAGACCTTTGATCCTATTTCCATTGGAGGAACAGAAATAGAGGTTGTAAACGACTATACCTATCTGGGACAAGTAATACAACTAGGGCGAAATAACTTCTCAAAAGAAATCGACAGGCGCATACAACTGGGATGGGCAGCATTTGGAAAACTAAAGTACATTTTTAAAGCGAAAATTCCGCAATGCCTTAAAACTAAGGCGTTTAACCAATGCGTCCTCCCTGTATTAACTTATGGCGCAGAGACGTGGAATCTGACAGCAAGTCTTACCCATAAAATAAAAGTCACCCAGCGTGCTATGGAGAGATCCATGCTCGGAGTGTCGCTAAAAGATAGAATCCGAAACGAGGAAATACGCAGAAGAACTCAAGTAGTGGATGCTACCCAACGAATAGGCACACTCAAGTGGCAATGGGCAGGTCATATCTGTCGAAGAGACGACGGTCGATGGGGAAGAAAAGTATTGGAATGGCGCCCAAGAACTGGCAAACGAAGCATTGGCCGACCCCCTACAAGATGGACTGACGATATAAGAAGAATAGCGGGAGTGACCTGGATGCGGAAGGCGGAGGATCGAAGAGGATGGAGACTCATGCGGGAGGCCTACGTTCAACAGTGGACGGACACAGGCTGATGATGATGAATTATAGAGAAAAAATTGTAAAATTTAAAGATATTTACTTATGACTATAAAGTACATTTATTATTAAGTAAGTATACCACTATTTTCTTTTAAATTACCTTATATTATATTTGGTTGAGCAGTCTCATAATATTAAATTTAGGGGAGCGTCGAGCTATTCGTACGATTTATTAAAAAAAATACGATTAACGAAACTCCTAAAATATTTCTCAATATAGTAGCTGTCTTTTTCAAGTCCCAAGGCATCAATCTTGGAGGTCATAAAATACCATTTATTCTCCCTAGTATTTTTCTCGGGTGCAGAGAATGCCATAGACAATGGCCACTGAGAGAATAGAGTTGCAGCGATTTGTAGTGACCATATGTTTCAGATACCAAACGGAATAGTATCTAAACATAAAACTTTGTGAATAATCTCGTATGTCAATACTCGATACTCGATAATCATTTTTACAATTTAATTTTGTTAAATACCTATACCAATAAAATAATAAATATATAAACTTTGAATTTCGCCAACGGCAGCAGTTTTCTGAAGAGCTGGGCTTGGAGAATAAGTTGAAAAAAAAATGTAATAACGATAAATACAAAAAATAATAAAACACATTTTATTTACAATAATTTATGTTAAATATAATCCTTAAATGTATTAACGCATTAAGTTACTCACCAGTCCACTTAAAATTCATTCGTAAAAAGAAAATACGAAAATAAAAAAAAGACATATCACCTTTGCCGAATAAAATCGATGCATACAATGTATGTCTTAGGTAGTCACTTTGCGAATACAGCAAGGCTCATATATGTTAAATGTATATATAAGAAAAATGAATGGCCTGACCTATTATTTGGAGACATTATTATTTTGCAGAGAGAAAGACAACCCACTATATTGACAGGTATATATTTACTATACACACTAAATATAAGCAGAGGCATTTGAATTAAGTAAACTAGCTGACCAATTAAATAATTAATAATTCGAAGTTTTTTTTTAAAGAAAAATAATTTATTCTGCACCATTGTATAATTCTAAAGATAGAGTGAGTATGTGCTGTGTCGCATGTTCACTAAAAGAGCAGACCTCAAATACCAAAAAAATGAGAATTTGCCCCAATTCTTGTGGGCACCAGTTTTAAATGTTTCAATAAAATACTGATTCAATGGAATAAAACATATATGTATTTGAATGTTATCAAAT
The DNA here is from genome assembly GCA_022606575.1 of Glossosoma conforme. Taxonomy (NCBI): domain Eukaryota; kingdom Metazoa; phylum Arthropoda; class Insecta; order Trichoptera; family Glossosomatidae; genus Glossosoma; species Glossosoma conforme. The sequence continues at coordinate 271,458 of JAGTXR010000015.1, forward strand.
TACATGAAAACAAATGACAATATCAATTCCCAGTAGCCGGTGTTGATTTGCGTCTTATATTTGAAAGGAAATCGGTTAAGTATTACAAATATATATTCACCTTTAAATTTTTGTCGTAAATACTTTGTTATGTAATGTGTTGATCAGGTTCATTTAAGATTTTTTTTAAATATGTATGAAAATCATTCACATAATATGTTTAATTTTTATAATATTACAAAATAAAGAGGAAGAAGTTAGTAGACATTGACTTATGATGATAGGTTGTGACGACCGTATTCTCCATTTTAGTAGGGAATATGTCCAAAAAGTCTGCATACCTCACTATTTAATTCTATAAATTATTAAGTAATCGATATTTAAGTATTCACGTAGACATGCATTTTGAACATTATATAAACAAATTTTAAAATATATTTTTCCTAGATTTCCTTGGCTAGTTACTATATATAAGATAAATCATATGCGTCGAATAAATGCGTAAGGCAATCAACCAACCATCTCACTGCTTGTATAATCAGATACCCCCAACACCCAGACTGAAGTCGCGAAGCAGCTTTCTGAAATCCACACAACCTCTCACATCCGGCCCTGAAAATGAGAGACTCCAGCTCTGGCGACAAGTCGCACCAGAGGATTTCATTACTCCAAAGGAAGGCCTACCAACTGGCAAGAACGACTGGCGAAAATCTCTGAACATATTAAGAACCGGAGTTGGTAGAACAAAGGACAACCTCAAGCGGTGGGGAATTCTCCGGCAGGAAGAGAGCCACTATTGTGCGACTTTGGAGTCCTGCAGACCGCCTTACACCTAAGATTCTGCTCCATGTGCCCAACAAGCAGCACAATGCTAGGCAACACATGGGCTATGGATGTTGCCAGATACTGGGCAAAAATAGTTTGACGTCGCTGACACAAAGAAGAATAAGATATATAAGATAATATAATAAGACTTTTAACATACAGAAAAACTGTTTAAATGCTAAATAAGTAAACAATGTTTACATAACTATCATTACAACTATTTATAACTAAAATAATAAGAATAATCATTGTGGCCCAAATCAAAGCTGGATATATTATTCGTTGGTTAATATAAAGTTGCTTAATATTTCTCACCTAAATACATTGTAGTTTTATTCGATCCGTTTTTGTTGGGTAGATGTTTTTGTAAATAATATCATATGCATATTATTACAGCTCTACAATGTAGTATTCATGATAAAAAGACGACAAGAGGGGGGGAATGTTATATGCCTCTTAAGCTGAGTCTTGGTCCAAGCACAGCCGAATATGTATATTAATGGCAATTGACTTCATATAACTGTCAACCTCGCGGCCAATGAAACCTTTTAGTATATAAAGTTGCAATGTTAATATATCTCGACGTCGACCTTCAACCGCGCAAGAATGTGGGGAGATTTAATCTTATATATCGAACGCAAAAAAATCTCACGTGTAAAAGTTACATCAGTATTAAGCCACGACGATAATGTTTTAATTTTTATTTTAATCGCTCTATAAACATTGTAACGTATTTATTTGACTTGCAAAAGATCGCGGTTTAATTATCAATCTTTCTTATACGATGTTTGAACCCCGACTATATGATTGCAGCAAAAATATTAAAGTCTAGTTTTACTTTAAATGTGTAAGTTTTTTTTTGTTAATAATCTTATTTATCTACCTTTAAGATCGCTTAAATAAAGAATATGTATTTTCAAATCGTATTTTCAAGTCGAATCTAATTTTATATTATTAATAAATACTAATTTATTAATAATATTACTTGGATATTTTAAATTATTTATTAGAATATTATTTTATTATTTCAATATTCTAATCTACTTTTATAGATCATTGACTATATTACAATATCATAAGCAATTAAATAAACATATACCATACATGAAAATCCTTAAACGAGTCAATTCATTCAGAAAAAATATCGGCGGGAGCGGGATGCGAACCGCGGACCTTTGGAACCAACCATTTTTGCCCACTTACAAGAAGTTATTCTCATCCATTCGATCTATAGTTTCGGTTCGAGACCCGAGTGGTACTTACTAAAAATAAATAGACTGCCGGAAATAATAATATTAAGCTTGTGAATAAATGCATTCTGATTGAATAATAAAAAATAAAAATATACATACTTTGAATATATACTATAGCGACATCTATCATACGATGATAACTTATATAGAAGATCAGAGACGAGTCATCTCAGGTGGAAGAAATCGGCCGGTGGCCGAGCGGTATAATTACCTGGGCAAAAATGGTTGGTTCCAAAAGTCCGCGGTTCGCATCCCGCTCCCGCCGATATTTTTTCTGAATGAATTGACTCGTTTAAGGATTTATATGTATGGTATATGTATATTTAATTGCTTGCTAATAAAATTACTATCCAAAAAAATATTTTCTTTTATATTATTATCGAGTTGAGAGTTTTTAAGTTTGATTTAATCTAGAATTTCAAATGTTAATATAAATTAAACATTTGAAATTCTAGATTACAAAAAGTTTTAATTTTTAAATAATTAAAATTAAAACTTTTTTATTGTAATATAATTTATTATAAAATGTTATAATTTTTACCACCTAATTCAGGCATCAAGATGTAACTTTATTTTATACAATCTTTATTTTAATGCAAGCATGCATGCAGGAGTGAAAAACCAATTGAAACCAGTAAGCTTTATACAAAATTCGGCCAAGACGGCTCGATTCTGTATAAGACGCACCTATTTACAAAGAAAAATGAATTCAAATTTTGGCTGCGTCTTATGGTCCGAAGATAACATAAAATTTATTTTCTATAAATGTCTCTAAATTTAAAAAAATGATTCTAGGAGGAATCATTGATTTACCTTCATACTTTGTCTATGATTGCAATAGCCAGTATTAAGCTTAGCCTATTATAAATGAATTTTAAGAATGTGGTCGATGTAATGCATGGTACTGAAGGTGACGCAGTTTTTGAAAGGAATGACAATAGTTCATACAAAAGTAATAAGAACGGTGCAGTGCTGGCTTTTTACCTTGCGGCGCCCTGGGCAAAAAAAATCTGGGGCCCGTTGGTTTTATTGGGTGGGAGAGGAAATCTTCAGAAAACACCCCCTGTTGGAAGTAAAGCCTCCCTTATCGCCCTTAGTTGATTTGGCGCCTTGGGCAGCCGACACACTGCGCCACCCTCTAAAACCGGCACTGGAAAGGTGACATCAACGAGGCTAGTGATAGTACCGAGAGTGAAGATGAACTAAAAATTGTTAGTTAAGTTATTAACGTATAAGTATATTAACGATAAATAAATAATACGATCCGAAAGTAGTTTTCCAATTTGTATATTTTGACAACTAATTATTCAGTAATTGATTCAATTAAAGGGCAGTACTTATTTATGAAAAGGTTTGTAATAAATATATGAAAAGTTCAATAAACATAATCAATTAGCAGCACAAAAATATGAATTGGTAGCAGAAAAATAATAAGTTTTCATTAAATATTTAATGAATGGTAATGAATAATAGGTTAAGTTAAGTTAGGCATGGTTTCCATTTTTGTGTTAATTATTCATTAATCTTACATTAATTACTGGCAGCATTGAAAATATTACTGCCATATTAATTTTATAACTGACCACATTCTTATTGACACAGTTTATACTGCCGATTAATTTAACCTATCGACGATAAATTTAATTTACTGAAAAAACCTTGAACTCATTACCGAACAAATAAATACAGGCCTATGTTTTTTAAATTATCTTTTAAATTTTATATGAATCCGAAAAATACGGTAAACTGAAAAACATTTCAGAGCAAGCCGGTGGCATAAATAATAGTTCATATATTATGAAAGCTTCTTCATTGTCATTTTATTACATACTACAATTAATTCTAGACAGAGTAATCATTGATAGACCAGTAGCAGTCCTCTTGGTTTTTTTTGGTGGAACACAGTCGGTCAAAACCAGTAAACTCTATAACGCTCAGCCAGGGAGGCTGGACGCTGCATGCGAGAAACATGTGCTATGTTCGTGTTTGTGTGTGGGTTGGGGAAAATGCAAGTGTATATTTATCTATTCCTTGAAGAGATCCAAATTGTAGGTTGGAGGAAACACAGACGCTGGAAGAGCATTCCAAAGCTTACCGGTGGCATTAAGGAAGGAAATTTGGAAATTGACAGTTCTTGGTCGACACACATTAACCGTGTATGGATGTTCGCCAAGTGTAAGACGAGTTTGTCGATTGTGGGTGGGTGGAGACGGAATTAGTTCTTTAAGTTCCGAAGAGCAGCGACCGTGGTAGTAACGGTAGAAAAGACTAAGTGAACCAATCTTACGCCTGTGTGCCATTGATTGTAGGTTATACGTAAGAGTGTCATTGTTTATAAAACTAATTTCTTCTTTGAACTGAGTCAATTAAGCTTAGAAAGTATTTTGGCGCTCCAGTCCAAACCAATCCAAAGGTGACTGCCGTCTTGGTAGATATAATAATAAGTAAGCTTTGATAAAAAAAAAATATTAAATTAAAACAGCACTAAGCCTTTCTGGTTTTAATCAACGCTGCCGTCAAAAAATCCCAGGATTAATATTCATGGAGTGGAACATCTCGCTGGGAAATCTCATCCGGGGTTGCTTTGCGATGTCTCCGCGTTAATTGCGTCGAATTAACCCTAAACATTTATCACATCCCGGGGACTCGAACGCGCACCCTTTCGCTCGCCTCGGAGGCAAATCAAATCAGCAAACTCTCCATCTCCCGACTCCCTTCAGCCGCTGCGCTAATGACCTCTCTCTCAGCAGAATGAAACTGAAAAAAATCGGGCCGTGTTTAAGCGGACAGCGCTTTCGGTAAACATTTTTTTGCTTAAATAACTTCTCAGGTTTTCACGGCCAGATTTGATGGTGTGCCTTTTGGGTTTAGCCGTGTGGGGCGAATTTCTTTTGACCAATATTTCGACCGCCATTGCAGGAGTCCTCTTCAGGATCGATGATCACAGTGCGACATGACGTTCGTGGAGGTAGAATTCTTAGAACATACCTACCGTATTCTTAAAACATACCTAACGTATTCTTAGAACATACCCACGATTCTCCGGACCAATGAAACTTGAGTATGTAGTTGCCATGGAGATATCAATAACGCTCCTAAAAAGATAATCTGACACCAACTCACAACTAAATCATCGATCTTGAAGAACACCCCTGCAATATCGGTCGAAATATTGGTTAAAAGAAATTCGCCACACACGGCTTGACCCAAAAGCCACAATATCATTTTTTTGCTTTTTTGCTAGCTGAGTTACTTTTAATACTCCGTTCAATATCTGAGAATCGCAGTTTTATTCGATCAGAACAAAGTGCCGTCTAAACAGCACATTTATCAAATATAATCATAGCATCTCACCAAGAGCCAATGCAGCCGCAAAATGGGATTTGAGAGTAGATGACTGCGCAGAATACTGGGTAGACGATGGTTTGACTTTGTGAGGAATGACGAGGTGAGAGAGCAGACAAGGCAGCCACCCATACTGCAATCAATCATGAAGCTAAGGTAGAACTGGCTGGGACATGTATTGAGAATGCCGAAGGAGATCACAAACTAAAGCTGCCTTTTCGTCAAGCCCCTGGGATTGCGCCGTCCTAGAAGGCCGTTAGGAACTATATATATAATGTAGTCGGCGGAGCTGCGGGATGTGGAGCTGACGGGATGAGGCGAAGAAAATGGTGAATTTAATACATAATCGCCATAAATAATATATATATTGTTGCGCGAAAATGTAGAGATTTTAAATTTGTGTAAATTTAAAAATAGTAACCTTAATGTTAACCGTAAGTGAAAAATTCAATTTACATATTTAACTGATCACTGGTGTCAGTGATCGGTTAATACGTTTTGTAAAGCTCTGTCTGTGTATGTTGACTATTATGAGGGAAGGGTCTTGGTCCGGGAAAGAGTCGTTCATCCCCTCCGTCCCTCTGAAAGATGAAAGGGTGCGTAGGTACCTTAACCCGGCTCCCCTGCAACAACCCTTCGCTGACCAATGCTCTTTTGTTTATAAGCAAAATATTGAAGAAGGGTGCGAGTTTGTGATGTGAATTATGAAAAATATTTGTGTTACATGAAAGAATAACGCAGTGAATTTAAATAATGTACGTAACTATGTCCAACATTTAATATCGTAATATTTATTGAGTTGTTTTTTATTCACATTGCTTGTATTATTTGATTGTTAGACTCTAAATAAATAAATTCACCCTATTCATGTTTTCATTGCAATATATTTGTTTTAATTTATTAAAATAATATAATTCGTTTCTTATGGGTAAACGGAATTTTTCCCAATTAGATTATATATATTTGATTTAGTTCAATTATTTTCTTTTAGCAACAGATTATAATTTTTTTTAAATTGTATGTTTGGTTTTTTGTATTTTTTAAATAAAATATAAGATTATAACGTAAAAAAAAAACAAAATAATTATTCATAACTTCTTGTAACAAAATATTTTAAATGGTTTTAATAATGAAAGAGTTCGTTATTAAACATTTATTTGTATCTATCATACGATGATAACAATGACATGAATACTAGTTTCAACGTGAGTCGGTCCAGGCACAGTAATAGCCCAGTCGGCTGAGCGGTATGAATACCTGGGCATAGTTGGTTTCCAAGGTCTGCGGTTCGCATCCCGCTTCTGCCGCTATTTTTGTGTTTGGATTGACGCGTTGAAAAAAGAATTTTATGTATAGTATATGTATATTTAATTATTAATTTATTTGTATTTTAATTATATCGAGTTTTTTTTTAATGTACTCGTACATCATTCATTAACTTAATTTACAGTGGAACCTCTCATTACAAGTAATTCGCATAACGAGCAAAAATTTTTGAAAAAATTGCTCCCTTAACGAGCGACTTTTCGCATAACGAGTGACACCAGAAAGGGTACAAAAATCACATAACGTACGACGCGCTTGTGAGCCGGGACTTCCGGGTTATTCCTTCAGTCGGTGTTTAGAACTAGTACCGTTAGCACGTTATTGTCGCATGTGATCACACATATTTCTCAGCTTATGTTCAGACATTATTTTAATTTTTTTAGAGAGTTTGGAGAAAGAGGAAGAAGCAGAGCAACAACTTTCTGACGCAATAATAAAAATTCTGAAAGCATGGGAAACTGTTTCATCGTACTTTGAGAAGCATCATCCTAATAAGCAGGTGGCTATGCGTGCTACAAACTTATTCAATGATAACACTGTGTCACATCTTCACCAAATTTTAAAGAGTCGGCTAAATCAAATGCCTCCAGATAGCTTTCTATTAAAAAATAATTAATTATTTGTCTTAAATTAATAAATAATAAGCAAGCTTAGATTTTTTTAAATATTTTTATCTAGGCTGTACAATTATTTATAAACGTGTAATTTTATTTGAATAAACGTTAAAATAATATATTTTGCATGGAACGCATTATCGTGTTTTACATTAATTTATATGGGAAAATTAGTTTCGCTTAACGAGCAAGATTCAGGAACGAATTATGGTCGTTATGAGAAGTTCCACTGTATTTTTATATATTATTTTTAATGTACTTTTAAAGGTATTTATTTATGTATGAAACTCCCTTGAACTTCCTCTTATGACCTGCTTAAAGGTGCCGAAATTATTAAATGCCTTCAGATAGGCGATCAGAATATTTAAAAGGGCAGGCATTTTTAAGAAATAAAAATAATATGGCATGCCTAAAGTGGTGGCTCGGTCGAAATTCCAGTATAATTGCCTTAGAAATAATCGTACATTCCTCTAAAAATATACTTTCCTGGGCGTAATGCTCCATACTTTACTTGAAAAAAAAAGATAATTGAGCTCAAACATGCGATGGACTATTTATTTAGTCCAATCACTGCCTGTTTGGGTTGATTATTTTGTGATTTAAATAACTTGACGTTACTTTTATAAAATATTTCAGTATTCATTAAAATGTCTACTCTCCACGGATATTTAATATTGGACTGTGTTTATATTATTTAATTCTGGCTTTTTGGTTTTTTCTACAAATAATAATTATTTATGGAATTTTTTAGAAAGATAAAACTTTTTGCATTCTTTCGTCTAAAATGAGTGAAATACATATTATATTGATATTAAAGCGTGTAAATATGAAAATATTTTTATTTTTAAATTGTTTCTGATAATTTCTTATCGTATAGTTAGAATAATATTTTATTAGAGTATTCATTGCGCAAATAACACAATATATGTGAGACAAAAATAAAAAAATAACCGCATTGAATAAATAGCTCTAGAAATTTAAAATATACTTTTAAATAATATATCTCCTTGAAAATATTTAAAAAAATATAATGTTTTTATTTCTTTATTCAATTTAATGAAAATGATAAATGTTTTTTTTTTGAAAATTTAATATAAAATCCGCAAAAATAAAAATAATTCAATCCATTAAATATATTTTTCAATTAGGCGTTTCAATTGATAACATTTATTTAATTTTCAACATAATCTGTAAATACGTAATATGCTAGAAAGAAACATAAGCTTGAAAAATAAAATAAAGGAAGATGTGTAATAAACGAGTAGCCGTCGCAAGATTTAAAAATATTTCCGTCGCAAAAATTTACAATAACTCCGTAATTTGAGATCATTAATGCTTCTATTGTCTACATATATAGTATGTGTATAATATTAGTAATTACGTATTTTTGTATATAATTGCATAGTGGCATGCTATGTATTTTTTTTTATTATATTCGCTCCGTCGCTCGGCATTTCTATTCGTCGGGGCGCCCGAAAGGTTAATAGCTGAGCGGGTTTTAGTGGCGCGCGGGTCTCGTTCTTTCGTCAGGCGTCGGTGGCGTGCGAGGCCTGGCGGAGCCCGGCCCGGTGTGCCGCTTGATGGTCTTCCTTCCAATGCCGCGAGGCCGGGACGGATACGCCCAGAGCCGGCGGATGTAACGTTCGTACTGCGTCAAGGAAAATGGCCGCGGCGACCATTTTACGCCGCTTTTAATTTTTTTTTTTAAAAACAAAAAAAATGATTAAAATAAAAAAATAAAAAATAATGCAAGGAATTGCTTCATTTCAATGGCATTTGTTTATTAAAGGTGTCATTTTTTACATACTTATTCTTCAATTCACTTCATTTTAGATATATTTAATAGCCATACAGTTAGATTTGAAAAATAATAAAATCGCATGTGTGTGGCGGACTTCCTTCAACCAATATTTCGACCGTCATTGCAGGGGTCTTCTGGAGGATTCATGATTTATTTAGTTTTGAGTGGGTTTATTCAGATTTAATATTTTTTATTATTTAAACCCAAAAGCAACAACATCAAATCTGGCGGTGAAAACCTAAGAAGTTATTTAATATACTCGCTTTTTACAGTTTATTATATTTTCTGAGTAATTATATTCTTACTCATCCATTCAATACCAGCATTAATTTAAAAATAGGAAAAGTATATAAAAATTAATCGACTTTACAGTCGTGAATAAATTCAACGTGTTATTTCAGTACATGAAAAAAATGACAATTCAGTTTGAATATGTTTTAGTGTTATGTTAAAATAGTTATTTTATATTCAGAAAGTCTTTGAATTGATTGATAATTGATAATTGCTAAGCAATAATATTTTTTCTCGTTGATTACATAATTTCACTTTTTATGTAAGTTAAAGCAATATGATAAGTGATAATGTTAACGTTTGTCTAATTTAGATATTCTTATTAAAAATATAAGCTTTATATTAAATGCCGTCTTTATTACACAAAATATTCTAGATTATTTATATCTGTCATGAAAAATTTAATATTTGTCGTGGACTTAATGCAATGAATAAAAAACTGAACCTACATATGCAAGAAAATATGACAACAATGAAAACACTTACTTGGTTAAACTCATTTTTAGTAAAATGTGTTGAGTGAAACAAATGAATATTTTAGTTTGTTTTTGTCTTACAATAAACAATAATTCATTTGAATATCAAATAATATTATAATTTATTAGACGTTTACTGATTATTTAATAAAATGATTATTAAGTCGTAAGGGGTAAGACATTGAATTAAATAATAAATATATTTTCTAGTCAAATAACTACTGAGCCGACCACACTCTAAAGAAAAGCTCTGAAAAGCCATTGTAATTTTTGGCCTAGAGAATATATAATACCTAATTATTTACTTATATGTAAGAAAATAAGAATTTTAGAAACAATTTTCTTATCTACTTCTTAAATAATATTTCGTTTTATAAAATAATGCCGTTCATCTTCCTAGTAATTTTTTGAGAAGGAAGAGAGTTCAATGCACAGGAAAGTTTTAATTTCACTTTGTCTATTGAATATATTTTCAAAACTTATGGAAATATTTTTTGATTATGGAATACTTATTAAAAACATACATATTAAAGAAATATAAATCATTTTTAAATGCCCTATAATGTCCCGACTTCTAAAAATTACAGAAGAAAATTTAACAATTTTATTTTATACAGGTAAATTCCTGTCAGAAAGTAAATATTAGGCAAAAAATTACAATGATCTTTCTCTTATATGAAATTAATTATAATTTTCAAAACAAGTAGATAAATTGAATTAAATTTTAAGCAATTATTTGTATAAACATGGTTAATATATGTGGTGATGAAGTTTAATGGTGTCTTTAAGCTGAGTACAATTTATCATTAAATTATTCAGTCTCCAGGAGCTCATTCAATTAATTAGCATATTTCTATTTATACTGAATGTGTGTGTAAAAAATGCTGGATTCTGCATGAGATAAAACGGCTGAATAATACTGCCACGAAATTAATTAACAAAAACTAAATTATTCATACGAAAATACAACACAACGTTGGGCGGGACGTAAGACAGAACGCAATTCAAAAGATTAATGTAATAAAAATGTGCACCGAGGCAAAACCTGAAGCCCGCTCGAATACCGATTCTATCGACGACCCATAAACAGTCGCCCCTCCCTGTCTGGCCGCGGCGCAGGGTACCTCCGCGCGAGAGGGACGCACTTCCCGAACTCTAATGGTCTATTTGAAAAAATTTCAGCGTTATGTCTGTGAGCGCGAGCAAGCTAGCGGCGATGCACGACCGGGCGGCTCCCGCTCTTGACAGTCCTGAAGGACGATCACTCGCAATCGCAGCCGAAAACGTCGCGAGTGAAGCCTTCTAGAAGGAGCCTTCTACAAGACCGGCGAGCGATGGCCGCTATCACTGAAGGATCGTGCTGTGCGGCCTCTGGCGAAACCAGCAAGGTGAGTGCCCGCCTCATTTGCTCTCTACCTACTCGCTTTGTTTTTTGCGCGCGCGCCTCCCTAGCGCTCGCCACCTGAATAATGCAGGTGACCGCGCGTGTGAGCGATCCCGCTAATTAATAACGCGAACAATTAGTGCTCGAGTCGAGGTATCGATCCGTGGGAAGGCTGGCTGCGTGCGAATTCCAAGCTGTCAGTTCGATTCATGAAATACGGCCGCTGCACTCGACGTATATAATGTGTACTGCGAACGGTATCATAAGACTATGTAATGAAAGTGACTGTTTACGTTCAGCCTCGATAGAGAATGCTATCTTATAATATTGTGTAATTGTTAACAGTTACTTTATGATACTCAATTTACTCATATATAGTGGCTTAATATTTTTTACGTGTCTTTATAAAACTAGTATCTAATATTATGTATTAAAATATTCTCTTAAAGTGGTAACATTTTTGGTATAGTTCTCCAAGAAACAATAATTTCATTGATTTATTTTTACAAAATAATTAATTTCATTGTTACTAATAAAACAAACATGTAGTTTGACAATTTAAACAAAATTCAAGCACTTTTTTGGTACCTACATGCTTAAATTAAATTAAAACCGAATGCATAATTACTAGAAAGTAGGTACATAATGTAACCACCTTGACCTGATTTTTAGATGCATTATAAATTTTTACAAACTTACAATAGGTAAATGTAGTGAATACATAATAAAAATGAGTATTTTTTTTGTTAAATATAGTACATCATTTATCAACGTATATTATAGGCCTATACTATATATATAATCTTAATGAATTTATATATACAGGTATATGTTATTTATATACCTTGTCATACATAAACATACTTACTGCATTATCTACTTATGGTTAGGTACCTCCATACAATAAAAGTATGAATTTAAATTTATTTCTTCTAAGTAATACATTTTAATTTACTTTTATATCTCTTAAATTATAAAAAATTAGATACATGAAAAAAGTTTGCTTTATATTATTTAGTAGCTAAAAATAAGACTTAAGAGTAGGAAAATGTATATTCGCCTACACTTACTTTTGTAGTTACAAACCTACTTACGTAGTTATTACTGTTGAACGTAGGCCTCCCGCATGAGTCTCCATCCTCTTCGATCCTCCGCCTTCCGCATCCAGGTCACTCCGCTATTCTTCTTATATCGTCAGTCCATCTTGTGGGGGTCGGCCAATGCTATATTTTTTATATCGACCGTCGTCTCATGACCTGCCCATTGCCACTTGAGTGTGCCTACTAAAAATAATATATACTCCAAGCATGGAAACGCTAACTTATATACATATATATATTCATAATATATAATATGTATATGATTATTACATTATCACTTATAGTTAAATATGGTACATTTGTATATGTAATACATTACAATAAATATGAATGATATTTATCTAATAATATATTCATGTTATAACAATATATGTATTTATAAGCTAAAAATGAGACATCTTAAAATATGAGATACATTTAACGGAAAAAATACTTCATTTTTAAATTAAAAAATATATATTCTTGTCATATATTGCTGTTAATTTGATATTACAATTTGATTAATAGTTAAGTAGGAAAAAATCAACTTATTGTTTGCTTACAAAACTCCTTACTATTTAAAGGCCTGCATACTTTTATTTTCTATTAATTTAGTATGTGTAAACATCGTGTATATAAATCAATTTTAAATAATGATAAGGAAATAAATTAAATAAGAGAAAGGAAGCTTAAATATTTATTGCGTTCACCTATTTAAAACCTGAATATATGTACTACTAGTAAATACATTAAGTTACTATTCTCATTCCTTGCTTATCTACTAAGCGTGGGTACATACATTTGCATAATTAAATCTAATCATTCCTTACCACAATAAATAATGAACGTATGTATGTACCTACGCACAAATGTATTATAAGTTTTAATGAAATCTTAAGTAATGTGTCTATAAATTCATAAATTTATTATTCAGATATTGTAGGCAAATATATTTTGTACAATTGATTAATAACATAAATTTGCTTAAAAGACCTAAAGCCTAATTATCGAATTGCACAGGGTTTATTATTTATTAGCTTAGGTACTGAATGTATTCTTTATAAAAAGATCAAAATGATATGTAAAGTCAAATACTAATTGAAATTGAACTCTTGAATCCTTAAGAATAATATAATCATGTTTTTTTAAAGCTTATGTAATAATGTGTGCTTATGGAATAAACACATCTAAAACATTACTTCATAGTTCTACCATAACGCACCATATGTTAGTTTTATATTTAATGATGATAGTAGATGTTATAGAAATATAAAGTATAAAACTATAAACTATTCATATAATATAAATAAATATTAAGTAATCAATATATAGCTACACATTCCATTGAGAAATAATACATTTACGAGTATAACGCATATTTAAATTTCGTGTGAAAATTCATAATTTCTATTTTATGTACGAGTATGGAAATCAAAAAAATCAAACGACGACAACCGATATTATTTTAATGTTATAAATGATAAAGATATTTAAAAAATAAACTAACAGGACTAAATCATTCTTTGAAAAATGGTTATCGGAATCAAAACAGGACATACAAGAAGTCTTATTGGACTAAAAAAAAATCTTGAATACACAATTTAAAAGTCTTTAAAAATCATCATTATGTATATTAGGTACTTGAAATGTACCACTAAAAATACCCATTATTACTTCTTAAGAAGATTAACAGTTAATTCAAGCTCAACTAAGGTCTGTCACAAATCATATTTATCATTCATGGTATTTTACATTGATTTGCAGTACAATTATGTAATAACTTCAATATTTGAATAACATTCTATGCTCTTAGTTATTATCCATAGAAAATTTAGTAAAGAAAACATTTATATTTACATTTGCAATAAATAAAATAGATGACGTCATAAAAGTGCAATCTCTTGTTAAATCGATGTACATAATAAAATAGCCGTTAGGAATTACTAGAGTGATAAAACATCAATTACAACATTAGCAAAAACAAAGAGAATTGTTCAACGTCGAATTAATTTTCCGATATCTTCAATCGGCGTAATTCCATTATCTACCTAATGGGCTTAACACGGTACATTTCCGTTCTGTGTCTAAACGCGATGAAAGTATTTCTATCAAGATGTTGTAATGCCGTGTAAAAATAGTCAACATGGCGCGGGTCAGGGGGCGTTTGGAGGAAATGGGGGCGTTAGGGGACTGACGAGGGTCTACGCCCTCCCAGAAAAGGGAGAAATACGCCCAGGGAATTTCTTTTCATTGTATTTATAGTAATTCCGTTGCCTAGCTTTACTGATATTTCTATGCTTTATCTTATAAATAATTATAAATATAATACCCTTCTAAGCAGCACCTTCTTTTATAGATCTAGAGTGCTTTAAAAATTTCACTACAAAAACACCTGCGTTCTATCAATATAAATTTAAATTAGAGGGGTTCATTTATAGAAAACCTTAAGATATTTCACCAAGATAAGATGAAAAAAATTTATTTTAAATATATATTTTTAGCTTTAAACGAAATAAGAGGCATGGGAAATTCGTTCTTGATAGAGAATCTATTGTAATAAACGGATTGCTATAATTTGTGAATGATGTATGAAAAGCTGTTGCTTAATGAAATTGGTAGAACACCACACGATGCTTAGTTATCCTCAAAATGGTGATTTCCATATTTTCACAGAAGAGATATCACCATAACTATTTAATTCTATGTTTACAAATATTCAGAATCTTGGTGATCCAGTTTATCCCCTAGAAAATTACAAATACAAAATAAAACATAATTATTATCTTTAGTATGTATTATCGATTTAGTATTTTTTAGACAAATCAGATGATCATATTTTTTAATCTGTTTTTATTATAATTTTCAACTACGATTTCAGAATTAAAGATTTTTTCTCTCATATCCATTCCATAGTTGATGCTTATGGTCCCCATAAATAGCTATATCATATTTATTTTTATTTTCGTAATTTTGTTAATTTAACATTATCTTCACCCATGGTTCCCGACGGATTTTGAGGGGAAAATTTTAAGAATTGACGACAATATAATTATAGCATCCCAGACGTGTTCTTGCGTTTGGTGGCATTTTTTTATAGTTTTACAATAGCTTCATTGTAAATATGTGCTTAATTTCTGGTCGCATAATGATATCATTTTTTTTCTACCTAATTAACATTTGATATAATATCATATTATCACCGAGCACATTTTTACTACTTTCTAATTGGTAACCTTGAATCTTACAGGAATACTATTCGAGTGCCGTGACTTATAATACGGAATAAAATAATATAGGTTTTTAATATGAAAAATTATATATAGGTTTTTATATTGTTGACAAATCAAGTCAATATTATATTGTCATTTGTATTAACGAATTATTTCATTGTGTTCTCGAATTCATAGAAATATTGACACACAAATACTTAACTTAATTTACACATAAGTATCTACGATCACATAATATAATTTTAGAAATCGTATTTAGAAAACCAACAGGTTTATATCATACACAATAGATTAAGTTAATCATGTACTTGGTAAAGTCACATTTTTATTACGAGTATTTTAACTATTTTTTGTCTAATTTTAGTAAATTTGAAGAGTATCAAGAAATGTATAATTTTATTTGCATACTTTTAAATAAAAGATGAACGAGAATAATTTTAAACTAAATAAATAATATAGATAGAAAAAACGAGCTAATATGAGAAGTATGATGAATATTCAAATGAAAAAAGTTTGTCGCTCGTAGCAAGTAGTTGATTGAGAATAGCGATTTCAATCACATCTACGATATAATACATAACAATACTTGTATAATATTTTATTTAATTTTCGCTCCCATTTAATGATAATGTACTACTAGCAATGCATTATGCTACAAAAGCATTAGTAAAAAGATGTATGAATTCCTTTTGTGGTGTCCCAAATCCAAGTTTTTTTCAGTTATAAAATAATTTCAGTCAGGCATCGGAAGTACTCCGAGCGGATAATGCAGACATCTCCATTACGTCGGGGCTTGGACCAAAGAGGCTGCCAGACTAGGAAGAGATTTGTCGGACAATCTCGCAGATAAGACCGGATTACCGACTGCGTCCCGTTTTTTATCACATATTTTTTTCTATAAGAAGAAAAGCCGAAGAGATTTTTGGATGTCGCCATAAAAAAAGTTGATTCACTACCTACCTACTTATCTGATTTGAACTTTCTTTTTCTACTTCTATTTGTTCTCATACACTTTATCATTATTTTGTACTATGTCTATGCCATGTCCGCTTTACAAATTTGAACATATGCCTATATGTTCCATTATATATCTGAGTCAATTATTTGCACAAAAATATTACCAAGTACATTATGTGAACGATAGTTGATGAAATAAAATTAACTAATTTAAAAAAATATAACGTACTGAACTCAAAATTTTAAACTTTATTTATATACGTATTGCCTTATTTGTATTGAAATGATTTAATGATTAGGAATAAAACAATATTTTTGAAAATATTGTAAATTGATCCAATTATTAAAATTAAAATAACTAGAAAATGGAATGAAGACACATCAAAGTAAAATACAAATACCATATAACTCAACATAACAATTTAAATCATTAAATCAATCAATTATTTGAAAATTAAATACATAAAAGTGAGAAAACAAATTAATTATAATTGTCTAACGTATTTAATGGATGATACTCGTATTTATATAAAAGATAGACGATAAAGAAATAGATGATGATGATTAAAAATAATAGATGAGTACCTAATTTAATAAAGGTCAGTATATTAATATTTTAATAACATTTGAAATAAAAACAATCATTATTATAACGTAGCATTAATAAAAAACATCTACAAAATTTAACAAAATTCAAAATTCTTACCTTAAGAACGGGTACTTATTTAATTTAAAATATTCGTCCTCCAGAATTAAAAAAAAACATGTTTATTTTTCTCCACTGATTTATAATTTTAATATTTAGTAAAAGACACAAGAAAATGAACATAATGTTTTTAATTATCAATATAAATATTTAGATCAGGCACTTGTGATCGCAATAAACAATGCAACATTTCTAACAGATTGGCTCTTGATTCGTCAGAATGCGACACTCAACTGACGAAATTTTACGTGAAGTCCGTCGCGAAGAATTTATATAATGAAAAAAAATCCCAAAAAGAACTCCCTTCGTCCTTACTTGTCATGCAAAGATCCCATCCATCTTCGTCGGACAATAAGCGCACACATATCTAAAGAGAAAGTCGGTCAAGCATTGTTCCCTGTTTTAAATAATTTTGAATATCTTAAACAATCCCAAGTATCCCGACATTTTTTGCCTCGCTCTAGAAAGTTGCGCAAGAAAAGACACTAAAGGGTTTCATGAAAAAAACAACCCTTGCATTCTGTTGTTTCAATACTTGGAGTAAACATGCGATCGTATTCTAATTTTTGTATGCAATATTTCCGTTGCATAAATCTTTGAATGACAATATAAGTTTATGTTCGATTTTTTTTAACAGTCTCTATTTGTTTGTAAAGAAATATGCGCTTTTCAAAATTGAAGCCTTTATTTAAGAAGACCATATTACTTTCAACAATACGTATGTAAATTTAATTGTTTCGTGGATTTAAATGATATTTATTTAGTTTTTAAATACTTTGAGTCTAGCAATAATGTTGAAATAATTATATTTTAACACTGTATGCAGGATTTATGATACTTTGTATTTGTAAAGGTTTTAGTTTAAGATATTTAATATTCATAAATATACTATGCCCTTTTTATCTATATCTTTGTAGGTATTAAAGAAATTGTAGACCTGCAAATAATTGTATGATTGGTGCATATATATTGTACATTTATTTATAAATAAATGCATAATATGAAACATTGAGAGAGGTTGGTTATGTTAATGTAGATAGTTTTATCAGTAAGGGAAATACATTATTATTGTTTACATTTATGCACCTACAGGTAAAAGCATACATTGTATTGAAAATATGAATATTTTATATACTGTGGGAGTTGCTACATAGTTATTAACATAAAATATTTTTTAGCAGGTTGAACACAGTCGGACAAATGTATATAAATACGCAAATACCAAAGCAAGTAGAGGATAATTTACATTTTGCTTTATTTGCGATACACTTTGCAGCAAAGTGTATCGCCCGCATTACACACTACATACAAAATGCATTTATAAAAAACATCCATATACACAGTCAGAACTTTGGTCAGCTAGCGGTGTCAGAGTTGCAAGAAAATATATAAATTTAAACATCGCTTACATCGATATATATATATAAATAAATAAAATGGATTTAGCATTTAATTTGTTCCATCTTTTTAATTTATATTTATTGGGGGAATTTTTAAATACAACCTACTCGTAGTTAAAAAAAATATTGTATATATTCGTGCAAAATTAAGGATTTTATACATTTTTATTTTAATGTAAGAGTAATTGAGTATAACATTATAAAATAAACATAATTGTGGCCTTAATTAAATGAACACATGTTTTAAAATGGTTTGAATTTGTGCCGTCAATTGATACTTCTATTAAAGGTAAAGATAATACAAAATAATCAACATTAAAAATTAAATAAGTAAGGACTTCTGATAAATAAATATATCTTGGGCCACTTCTACGATAACACATGCGATAAGTTTTTTTGTATATGATAGCCAGACATTCTATTGAAAGATGGACTAAGTAATCCAATGTTTGAAAATGTTTATCGCTTAAGTTCTTGAAAGAATAATCTTGTACAACGAATATACACACGCGTAATCATGACCATGATAAAGGAAGCAAAAATACGTCAAGGGGTGAGACAAGGATGCTCTCTGTCGCCTGTACTCTTCAACGTATACATACAAAATGCAATTAATAACATCAAGGAAAAAATGGGCCATAGAGAGGGGGTTAAAATACATGGCCAAAAGATTGATATGATAAGGTTTGCTGACGACATTGCTCTGATTGCTGAAACTGAAGATGAACTCACTGAAGCGCTGACATCCATGGAAAACATATTTAATTCCAACTACAATATGAAGATAAACAGCACAAAAACCAAAGTTATGAGAATAAGCCGCAATGAGCAGCAGAAAATGAACATATCAATGCTAGGAGTACCCCTAAAAGATGCAAAAGAATTTGTATACCTTAGAAGTACGATCACCTGGGATGGCAGAACAAAAAGAGAAGTCAACAGTCGAATACATCAAGCAAGGCTAGCTTTCAATAAAAAAGCCAAAATTCTTGAGTCAAAGAATATTACATTAGGGCTCCGCAAGCAACTTGCCAAAACACTTGTTTGGAGCATCTTAATGTACGGCTGTGAGACATGGTGCTTATCTGAAAGTGATAAAAAAAGACTAGAGGCCTTTGAGATGTGGTCGTACAGAAGAATTCTCAGAATTTCCTGGAGAGACCACGTCACGAACAATGAGGTTCTCAGGATAATCAAGGAAGATAGGCACCTAATAAGAACCATCTCAGAGAGGCGAGCCCGATGGATTGGTCACATCATGCGCCACGATGGTCTTCTTCACGATATTGTGGAGGGGATGGTTGAGGGTGGAAACTGTAGAGGGCGCCCTAGACGGGAGTATTTACAGCAAGTATTCGAGGACATGAATTGTAGCGCTTATGCTGAGCTGAAAAGGGTTGCGGAGGACCGAGAGGAATGGAGATCGAGATGCAAGATTCTGTTGCTGCAAACCAATCCACCGGATTGATACTACGAAGAAGAATCATGACCTTTCGGATATTTTATTTGGAAATGACCGAATGCTCTGACTTGTGTTGCATATTGAAAACCATAAATGTTCCCAGGTGGACTTTCGGGCGCAGAAATATCTTGAGACAAGGCAAAGTAATTTATAGAACTGAATGGAAACAATACGTGGTGATCATACATTCCAGATGGAACAGATATGAGAAGAAAAACATCGATCAAGAGACAAATCTGTATTTTGATGGAACATTTTTTTCGGAAGCCATAGTAAAACATAATACAGCTAGTTTATCATTTAGTTTTTGATGTATAATGTAAGTTTTATGTAGTAATATCGTTGTCAGTGAACTGGCGTAAATATAAGTCAGTGCACTGGCAGTGTGAGCGCAGTTTAGAAATGCACACTGCAACATTGTAAGTTGTACGCTGAGTGTTCTATATGTCAGCTCTCAACTTTATTGGACGCTTTCGTGCGTAATTTACCGGAATAAAGTGTTCGCATTTCACAAACACTGGCAGCGAGGAACTCTGTTCGTTTTTCATGGTACGCTTCAGAGACGAAGGAAACAAAACGAGACTACGACATGCAGGGACTACTAACATAAGGTACTAGCAAGCGAAAGGTTGTTTTATATGTACGCATACACGATAACTCATTTTATATATCGCTTATATTTGTATTAATACTGGGAGTATGTATTTCTTCTGCTGATATTATATCTGCAGAAGAAATAAAGTTTGACATTTTTGAGGATAACTAAGCGTATTTATTTTTCACAATTGTTTATAACATTAGGTACTATAGAGCAAAATGTATGTTTTTTATCATTATATAGAGAATTATATACTGAATATCTCTCTCATTTGTTAATTATTATTGGGTGTAGATATCTTATCTGTAGATGATCTTGATATATTTTCGGTATAATTTATAATCCTTGACATTATCGAGGGCGGTTAAGCGTTGTATTTGGCAAGCAACATCATTTAATTTGCATTAAAGATGTTTTTTTTGTAAGCACATATGAATTGCAGAATTTTGAATATCTACTGCAAGACTAAAATGCAGGGATCTCATTTATGTATGTCAAGAAGCTTGACATTTTTGAAGACGGTGAAGCGATGTATGTGACTGCCTCTAGCCTTCTCCCGCTTTTATTTTGATGTTGTCAGTTATGTCGGGTATACGTATTCAAATGAATTATAAAATATTTTTGAGTTTAGTAAGGTATCAAGCCCTCAAACTCTAGCCAAGACAGTCGAATGCTTTAGCTTTCGGCCATGTGCTTCGGTAAATATGATGTGAAGGTAATACAATATATGCTCGGGAATATTAACATTCAATGCGCGTGTGTTACGGCAATCGTAAACAGCTCAAAAATACTATTACATGAGCAGCTCGACAATAAATTTATTAAATAAACATTGTATGAGG
The DNA here is from genome assembly GCA_022606575.1 of Glossosoma conforme. NCBI lineage: Eukaryota > Metazoa > Arthropoda > Insecta > Trichoptera > Glossosomatidae > Glossosoma > Glossosoma conforme. The sequence continues at coordinate 293,026 of JAGTXR010000015.1, forward strand.
AAGATATGTATAATTCAAGTGACGTTTATAAATAAGGTAATATTGAATAACGAATCAATAAATTTTTATATAAACGTGTAAAGTTGCTTTGGTGCCAATTTACCGCAAATTCTTCATTTACTTTGCTACTTTAGATGATATTTGTTTTCGCTATATGGTACACATGTGGTTATATATTAGTCTTTTATACTGAAACAATTAGTCTTTTATACTGAAACATTTAGTCTTTTATACTGAAACAGCCAAACATAATCATACTTATATTGTTAATATCAAACGGCAATACAACGTTTATGATTGTGTCGGGCTAATGATCCGATCTCCTTCAAAAATTTAATATTTAAGTCACCAAAATTTGGATGAAAATATCTGCCAAATATACCAGAAATACTACGACTCCTATCCTGGATATTGTCTGGTAACATATATGTGTTTTCAGGTGAAGATATGTCTTAAGATAAGACATCTCTTGGCAACACATAGACAATGAAATCTGACGGAAAATCGTGGTGACCATATGCTTCAGAAATAAAAATAGAGACTTGCATGTATCTGATGTAGAATTTGAAAATTTCACTAATTCTCACTAATCTAATTATAAGTAAATACCCGCAAAATTACGCAAAAAATAATTATAACATATTTATTAATGTGTATTTATTATGTGAAGATGACAATTCAAAACGAAACATTTTTATATTAAATATTTTCATTTGAAATACATTGAAAAAAATGTTGTTATTTTTTACATAATTTATTTAAAAATTGTAATAATGGTTATAATACAAATATAATTATTATTCTATTAGTCTATAGATTGATTCATCATGAAGGAAGTTGTATTTAAGAGGTACCTTTAACCATAAGTTATTAATTTTGATTTATACGTTGTATACAACATTTCCAATTACCTTGAAACCTATTTACTGTATTGTTTATGCTATTTAACGCGGATACGGTTACATTCATTTTATTTCAACTATAAATTGGGGTCATTTGGTAACAATGAAGACCGAACAAGCGCTCTAATTAAGGTGAACCTTTATAAATGGATCTTTGTTAATTTAATCACTGAAGCAAATAGTTTTCATTTGATGATAAAGCACGACAACAATAAATTTTATAATTTTAAACCTAAGATACTCCTTCATTTAAATATATTGTTGCCATAAAAAAAATATCAGTCAGCAAAAAACAAAGTAAACGTGTGAAAGGAAGCAAGGAAAAATCGTACAAACAACAATGGTCAATTTGTATGTTTTCTGTCATTTTTATTACGTGAAATATTTGTAAGAGCGTTGGGTTAATCACTAATTAAAAACACAGATTGTGACTATAAAAATCTACAATAATATACGTTTTATGCTACGGATATCCTTGAACAATTGATACACATAGAAATTTGTACTAAAAATATCATTTTATTTGACAATTTTCTTATCAATGAATCTAAGAATAAATAAAGCGGACGCTGATATCCGAAACACGAACCTTTTAAACACCATGTTTACTTTTTTACCCAATGATGACCACTCGGCTATTTACACCGCTCAACGTACTGTTTATAGATGCCAAAGGTTTTCGAGCTAAGGCTAGAACGAGTGTTATTTATTAAGATAACTAACGATCACCATAAATATTTGATGTATTTTTTATTAAGGTCATATGATACCTCATCTTTAAAGAACTCTAACTATAGAATATATTCGATGCAATTAAGTATGATATGTATAAATGGTAAATCGTTACTACGCCAAATGCTACTTTTCTGCAATTATTTTGTTGGTGCTTACCTATTCATTCACTGAAATATATTTCAAATTCATAATGAGCATATTATATATTAAGCTTTAAATGAACTCTGCATTTAACATCTCTACTGAATAAATTATGAGTATAATTTTTATTACACGACGAAAGCTAGTAGACTTGAAAGAAAACTACGAAATCGTAAATTTAATTCCATCCACATGGTTTTATGTGGCACGTCGCTGGTGCACACAGAAAGTTCAAGTGCTCCGTTGTCATGCCGTTGTTAATACATTAGTTCCCTTCCATGCCATCGAGTACCGCAGCAGCATCATGTTCCACTTAGCCGTCCCGCAAGACCGTTACATGCTTTGCGTCATGACGTCCAGCTGAATAACTTATGATGAATGTCCAAGTAATGGGAGGTAATACCCTCCCGGAGCTTTTAGGGGGCCCGAAGATCTGGTTGAGGGCGCAGGCGCGGAGGTTCGCCCTCCGCCCCTCGTAAAACCTCCAGCGCACCCCGTAGATTGCCGGGGCCACCGATGGCTGCGATGAGAGCTTAATAAAAGTTTCTCATCTAGGCGTGTGTGCTGAAAGGGAGGCTGGGAGGATGCGACTGAGAGAGCTGAGGAGCTTTTACGTGTGTTTGAACGCCCTGGAATAGTACCTAAGCGAGATGTACCAGATAACTCGTCAAAGGGTTATACATGTACCTTTGTTTCTCTTCACCCAAATACTCATGCCATATTAAATATATTCATACTTTTAGCTTCTAGATTTTTTAGCTACGTGTAATAAAATTCAAATAATAAATTGTTTTTGATGGACTTGTAGAATAAATTTTAAAACTAAAATATTTATTAACAATTTATACGTACATACAAACTTACAGCAAACATCATCTTATATGACATTTATCTCTTTATATATTTATGGTTTATTGATGAGTTTAATGTCATCCATGAAGATGTTTTCTGTGAATTTGTATGTCCTTATCCAATTGTTCATTACATAATGGCAGATTTAAGAATAATTATAAATATTGAAAAATTTACATTTGTTACATTATTTTCAAGTTCCTCGGTTTTGCACAAAATGAGAACAAACGTAATGAACTAAACGTGATATACTCGTATTTAATATTTTAAATTGATATCAAAATAATGCTAAAGATACAAGTATAAATAACAATGCTGATTTAAATATTCGTAATATTTTTCGTTGCCATAAACACTTTTATTTGTTTTTTTTCTAATAAACTTTCGTTGAACTTTCAATCTTTAAATTCCAAGCCGTAGTTATTTAATGAATTATTAAATACAACCGTTTAATTAGTTTAACATATTATATTCTATCGCTATTACTATAAATATATATATTTTTTGCATTTTCAGAATAAGAATTATTTTTATTATAAAAAAAAACTATTCGAATTAATCTCAAGATCTGAATTAATAAATTGTCGTTTATGCAAGCAAACAAAAAAACGCACAATCACAGCAAAGAGATCAAATTTTTAATTCTTCTTCTTTTTCTTCGTGTCAGCGACGTCAAATTATTTTTTCCTAGTATCTGGCAACATCGATAGCCCGTATGTTGCCCAGCATTAGGTCCTGAGATGTGCAGTTTGTTGGGCACATGGAGCAGGATAGTAGGTGTGAGGCAGTCTGCAGGTTTCCACAGTCGCAGAATAGTGACTCTCCCTTCCGAAGCATTTCCCATCATTCGAGGTTGTCCTGTGTTCTACCAACTCTGGCTCTCAATCTGTTCAGGGATATACAGGTCCGCCAGTCAAGGTTCTTGCCAGTTGGGAGGCCTTTCTTTGGACTATTGAAATCCTCTGATGCGACTTGTTGCCAGAACTGAAGTCTCTTATTTTCAGGGCCGGATGTGAGAGGTTGTGTGGATCTCAGGAAACAGCTTCGTGACTTCAGTATGGGTGTTGGAGGTATCTGATTATACAAGCAGTGAGACGGCTACCCAGCGTCAACAAAACGAATTATTAATTTATCCTAATTATTTTTTTCGTTGATTTGTCCACTAAAAAAAGTACATCAGTAGCTTAGATATACGAGAGTTTATTCAATTATAAATCCATGTACTTATAAATGGTATTAAATATGACAGGTAAGGCTGACTCTACATTTTAAGTTTGTGGCTTAATATTCAGGGTCTTTTGAACCGACGACAATATCACGCAAAAACTAATCATACTTGGAGGTCATTTTTAAAGTTTATTTAATAAGAATGCTCTTCTCAAGTTCTTCATGGCAATTTGTTAAGAGCCGTTTATGCAGAGACGTTTGCTCATATCCGCATGAATATGAGAAAACTATGTACATTTCTTAGCTGCGAAAAAACCTCTCACATAAAAGCATAATCCATAGAATTTTTACGTTAAAAAATACAAGAGAATACCGACAATTGATGAGAAACCTCATATTTTTATTTTATGGTGCTTACTACTTTCCGAAAGGCTGTAATAGGAATGTTGTTGCGCCAACGTCATACACATTTAATATGATGTTGACGGGATGACTTTTGAATATGACCAATTTAAATATATAGGCTTGGGTTAGGTTAAAATTAATTAACTAATACCAACTGGGGTATATAAAACTTTGAAATCTATTAATAAACAATTTTCTTTTAACCTCCGTCGGGGATCGTACCCACTTATAGTGTGATAAGCAAATGCTTTACTACTAAGCCATACCACCGGCTATCCAATAATTCAATTTTATCTAATAAAATGTCTTGTCTGACATTCAGCGAAAAATAATATATACTCTTGTAGTGCGGTTACTTTTTGCTGAATGTTATCGCTTAATGCAATATTATCAAATGATTATATTAGGGATATCAAGCAATACCACGTAGATAAAGGTATATATAAGGATAATATTGGCATATGTTTACTTATTGGTTATTATATACATTCTTAAATATGTTATAGATCAATAATACCATACACAATGAAACATATACTTTGTCTCACTTCTTTGTCGTTAACAACTGATTAAGTTGACAGTGAATATACAACATAATGATCATTTTGCAAGAACAATTCCAGAATAAGTCAGTATTTTTAATAACTATTTTAAGATGTTTTATTAACATAAAAGTATACTCTTAAACCTTTTTAGTTTAAAAGATTTATGTTCATATTAATGATAAAAATAATATTTAACAGTAGTTAATACGAACCTAAATTATGCAAATGAATTAATATGAAGTATATAATTTTCTCTTTTTTTGATCCGATTGTCATTTTTTGCAAAATTATCGATAAGAGTTTTTTATTTATTTAGATGTTACAGAAAAGGAAAACATCTTTGTAAAAAATTAAATGGTTTAGAGATCTCGCAACTTTGTATCATGACCAGGGGTACATTACCATAACAATACTTATAAAACATCCTTCGACTTTTAGTTAACGAATAGATATTTTACATTATTATTGCGTTTTGTTACATAATTATTATATGCAGTACACTCACGTTGAAGGCTTGTTAAGTAGGATACAGAGTAGATTTTTTTGTTTGTTACTCAATTGTTAAATGAGTTAAAATTATTAACCAGACACTCTTGAGCTCCAAATAAAGTTAAATTTAAAACAGTTTAAATGAGTAGGATTCAACAACATGTATGCAAAATGTAAAAAATAAGTTTTTTCAAAATCTAACCACTTCTTAGCCTACCACTTGAGAAAATCAAATAAAAAACAGTATATAACCTTTTTTAGAGCTCATATATTACGAGTAATATATTGAACTTAACTTAGGAATTGCTTTCATGGCTGAAAAATCGTTTTAGTCATTTTCAGTCCCGAGTTATTCTCGCGTGTTGAGGATACTTAAGATTTGTCGAGCACCAGATCATATTGCATGTCAGGACTCCAACAAACTAAAAACTCAAGTCCCACGGATGTGACGGACGGACGACGATATAGCACTAAAACTGATATTATTCTCCGCGTTACGGAAAGTTAAACTCTAAGTATATATTATTTGTTTTGTATTTATTATATTTGTAATATTTAAGTACATACTTGAGTTTACCATCTATTACTATTACAAACAGAATACAGATATGTATATCAATAGACAGTTAAAACATATTTTATTTTTTATATATAACATAGATAATTATGAACATTTAACAATCGTAACTTGAAAAAGATACACCTTACATTGTCCGACTCTAATGGAATAATCTATCACATAACGCGTCTCTACTTACTGGTTATAGCAAAAATATTCCTTACAACTAACTATAACGATCGCCGTACAGAACGTAGCTCTAGCCAACTTATGTAACATTGTTTTTTTATATTACATCGTATTATATTATACATTGATTGTCTTATGTATAATTTGAATCAACCAATATTTTTTCAGAACATATATTTCTTACCTTCATATAAGATGAATAATTACTGAAATACGAGTATAAAAGTATCCTGAAACCTGGATTATTTAATTTTAAGAAGTGATTTAATTTAACCAACACTTCGCGTTCTTTCACCAGGTGGTTAACCACCCATGCACTATATGCGTCTAAGGTTACTTAACCTCAGTGATTGTACGAGAACCTTTGCTTCAACATGGTGTAAAAATTGATTAGAATAGTGTTAATGCGCCATGTTTTTGTCCACCCCTGCGGTTCGCGTCTAATTTGTTTATTCCGTCTGTGTCTCCGCGGTTTCCATGGCAACCGGTCGGCCCCCAGACTTTATGTGCGCTCTGAAAAAATATGTCTCCTCTTCCAATAGCAAGCGGAACTCAGGTACGAGCTCACCTTCCTTACTAGCGAGAGGTAAAGAGATCACAGGAGAGGAGATGGTAGTAGCTGGTGTGGTGAATGGACTTGTAGTTAGGTGATGTTTAAACATATCTCCTCAATTTGTACTTGATTTTTTATATGAATACAGACAGAAGAGCAGCAGATTTTCAAGTGTAGAAGTATTGATGTGATCCTTTATTGATCTGTTTAACAGAGATAAAGACTATATTATGAAGGACATATAAATGCTTCCAATAGGCATTTAAAATGTTGCATATTAGCATATCAACCCTAGATAATTATTTTCTGTATTGATTATTTTTTAGTTTTATTAATATATGTCATCGATTCCTTTTTATAAACTTTGATTTAACTTGGTTTATGAGGGTCTGTGGACCAACTTCTGGTTACCTGCGTACAATAAAAAGTCAAAATTTAGTATTTTTTATTATTGTCCTTATTATTTTGCCAGCAACGGCTAATTGATTCCTACTTATCCTTGGCAACAATGATGACCCATCTATTGTTTCTCATTAGTTCTTAGAACAAAGGCTAATCAAAATCCCACATTAAGAACATTATTGAATTCCATACATTCAGTGTTGTAAAATATATTTCAGAATTTGTGTTAATATATTCAGTTATGCCTGCTTTAGACCAAGTAAACAAATATATTTATATTCTATTAATACTTCATTTTCAACCTCAATGCAAAACGATAGACTATATGATTGCTGCAATAAATTCAAATCGAAGGTGTTGGGAATATTATGATATTTCGTTCGTAAGGTCTAAACCGGCTTAAAATTACACCTCTATGTGTTTTTGGATCTCCGAAATTTACTTTTCAGTTTGTTGCAGCTCTATGTTCTAATTATACAATATTAGGCCACCTACAAAGTAAAGTGTGCAACTCCGTGCAAAATAAAACAGCTTCGACCCTCCATACATTCTGCGCTTTTCTCTTCCTTCCTTCTTCCTGCGCGCCTGGTGCCGGGTAATCACGTTAGCCTCACACGCCCGTGATACGGAGCAGGACCGAAACAGGGATTTCGCAAATGTATCTATGCCATAGTATGACTGATCATATTGAATTTGATATTAATTTATTGAAAAATTACTTAAAATAAGCCAGAAAAATGAAAAATAAATTTACTAAGAACTCATGTTTACAAATATGTAAGTAACTACCATATTGTTTTAAAACTCTAAAGAACATGAATTTTTACATATATTTAAAAAATATATACTGTAAGTTGATAACTAAATAACACCCAATTACGAGTGTTTTTTTATAAGAAGCATATTATTTCCGGTGTTTTAAAAAACCTCTTTAATATTATCAACTTGAAGATATTTTTAAATAAACTATTTATATTTTACGTGTTATAAAAAAATCATTCTGAATCGGGCAATTGTTTCAATTAATTTGTTTAAGCTTTGGATTTAATTTAACATTTCAAAAATAACTCAGTGTAATTATATTTTTGCAGAAAATCATTTATGATCTAGCCTTGAAAATAATCCACGTAGTTCATTTTGTAGATAGCGTAAAAACACAAAGATGGGAAGTAAATAACAAATCAAGAAGCTAAATGCGTATATTATATACCAATTATTAAGCAATTATAACTCCTACTTTAAAATGTAAGTAATTAATATTCTGCATTCATTTTAGTAGAGTCGTATTTTTTTCTCAGAACGGCAACCAATTTACATAACGATAGGATTGGAACGTCCTGTTTAAGAGTATCCTTATTGTATACTGCATTTCTTGCCCCTTTTGGTTGGTGCATCAATATTTTATCAGTTTGAATTGTATTATAAAACATCAAACGAAGCCGCCATAATTAAGTGATAAAATTAATACCGCACCTACCGTAGCTAATGAAAATCAGGAGAGCCAATAGGTTGAGATTTAAAAAGTATATGGGAAGATTGTTAAAGCAGAACCATAAATTATGTTTATTTATTTATTTGTTAATATTAGGGGCTGTTTGTCTACCACGAGATTATTTGTTATATATCGTCATACTTCTAAAACAATTGTATATTTTAACACATTGATATTAAAAAAGTATAATTATTATTTCACTTTTATCGAAAAATAGCTTATAATTATGCAGTACAACTAAATATTGTCAGTTAATAACCTTAATATTAATAAATAAATTTCATTTAATAGTTGATACACATTCGCATAAGAATCTCGAACCTATACAACCGTGTTTATTTCATTACCATTGCTGGCGCTCAGCTATTTACATAAAAAAAGTATAAGTTACCTTTGCGTTTTGTTTTAATTTACAATTAAGTTCTCAATCATTTTCAGAACAATTCGCATAACTAATGTTAATTATATGCTTTGTCCAATTAATAAACAATATTATTTCAATGCAAAAAATATAAAGAAAGATGTCAAATTAATATTCATAATTTAATTTTCAAATTTCATCTTAAATAATCATTAACACACTCGTATTTTATGTATAAATCAGCTTCAAGCACACTTCGATATTGTTTTCACATTCTTTTCGTCTCTCGTCAGTGCCATTTTTTTTTAATTCAATAAACTATGTGTTTTTTCTTATTTTCTTTATTCACATCTTGACGGTCTATTATTTATTTCACCTTAATATATACGCTTTTCAGTCATATCAGATGAACTGTTTGTTTCTCTTTGGACATTTGTTCTTTGATTTTTTTTCTCTCTATCGATTTCTTGCAATCTTAAATTATCCAATAATATCGCAAATGACATAGTATTTTTTCACTTTTTATACTGGCCGTAACAACAAATTGATTCGCAAAATGTCGAAGGGGAAGCTACCCCAAGGAGACGCCCTCCGGTACGTGCCTGTCGCCCTACACGCCCCACCAGCGAGTGAGGTACTGTGCCCAACATAAGCCAAGATATACTACCTATAGCGGACTGACATAAAAGAAGATACTTAGACGCCGTACCACCATCTCTTCTCTTACACAGGGCGGTTTATTGGATTCAGTTGCGATAGCTCACTGGCCCATGCATGGCCTCTCCACGTTTTTTCTCACAATTTTGCATAACCAATAAATAAATCTATCGTTCAATTATTATAATTTAATAAACATAAGTTGTAATCACTTAAAAATCAATACTTTTATGTGACGTTTCATCAATCAGTTTCAAATTATTGTTTAATCAAAATCAGTGTTTATTTTTGACATTTGAACAATAATTAGTAAGTGTAAAATAAAATGACAGTTGAGCTGAATTTTGCGGTAAGTTGTGTGATTTTTTATTCAAAATGGAGTCGCTCTTCGCACTTCCGCATTATGAATGCCTACATTTTCTCACTTGATAATTAAAGTTTATATTTTAAATTTATATTTATCATTATGTATAAAATGAATATGCTTATTCACTTCACTTAGACGTCCTGCTCAATTAACTAAAATTAATTAAAAATATATTTGCAAATGCAAATTTTGTACTATTCGCCTCGAGAGTCATTTATTAATAATTATCATCAATTACAGCTTTATTTAAAAAACATGCTTATCATAAAATTAGATTTCACACGGATATAAAATGGAATATCAAAGACATGTCAGTGATACAGAAAGATACGAAGTGATGAAAAAGTAAATTCGAAGTTTTGCAAAATTTTTTATTTTCAATGTTTTCAATTGAGATCCATAATAAATTATAAATATTTATTTACACCTTGTTTTCACATGGATCACGTAACAAAAGTTCTCAAATACATTTTTAAAAATTATATATACTAGCATCCCATAAAATTATTTTTTCCATAAACCATAATGTTATAAAATTATTTGGCATATTATATTTATTGATACCTATCATCAAGACACCTATCATATTGGTACCTACTGATATTATATAGGTAGGTAGGAGTTTTTTGATACCTACGTAACAGGTAAAACATTTAAGAAGTTATATTTTAAAATAAGTATATTAATAAACATTAAATAGTTCTACATGTCTTTTTTAATATCTACTAAATATCTTCATTACAAAATTGATAGATGTATTTCATTAATATTTTTATGTACACTTTATTAAGATGGGTCTTACTGACAAGAGAGACTTTATAGATTTATTTGATACATATATTGAATTAATGTGAAAACGGCATATTAAGCGTGATGTTTTTATAAATAAAAAATAGATTATTTTCTCACAACAATTTATTATGTAGGAACAACTGTAAAATAATGCATATGTCTTATCATACAAACTATAAAATATTCATTCTGTTCATATAATCAAACCTAATAACAGGTGATGATAAAGTTAAATATATATCCATGTGACGTCTTAATTATGTTAATTTTGTTCATTACAGGGGATGCATAAAAGCTTAGCAATTAACCACATAATTTACAAGAAAGTAAAACATTGTAATGACGACTTATATTATTTATGCATGTTCAAGAACGCCATTCTCTCAATATTTCAATAGCAAGTAAACAATATTTGAAGCCAGCACAACTTTCTATAAAAATAAAACTGTTAGGTACACGTTGCGTCTATTTGCAAGTAAGTATATAATAAGTTTTTTGTTTTTTAATATAATTTCGTTCGCGTAGCTAATGACCTATCAGGAGATTATAAATTCATTAAGATGGCTGGATTAGGGACTTAATTAAATACGTTTTAAACACAGGTTATTTTGTCTTGAATAACATTTTACGAAGATAAGAAACCATGCTTAGCGTTCCCAATGAAACCGAGCTTTTAAAACGAGTATTTTCAAAGTATTTAAAATACTTTAGTCGGCTACCTAACCATTCATTGTCGATAATCATTGTAAGTACCGAAATAGGGAGGCACCAAACTACTAGGTAAGAATTTAATTTAAAAATAAAATGTTATCTGATAAACAGGTTTGTCGGAAGCTGGCTACTTTATATACTCATAAGTTTTCATTATCAACCTACGTCTTATTTGAAACATATCTTTTGAAAAATTTGATATTTTTAGCATAATACGAGTGTACGAATGTACCTAACACCACTTTAGTTTGACAATTCATTATTCTAAAAATAACATACTCCTAGATTCTTATATATATAAATCCATTAACATTAAGTGATTTTCTATATTTATTTGGATTTTAATTATGCTAATTTTACAAATAGTTTTTTTCATTTGATCAAATCTATTTTATAAAAGTTTTTCTTGTAAAACCCATTCATTGAAATATTTCTAAATTTGCTTTCTGTATTTATTTGTAACAAATATTTTTATAAATTATTTTGTTAAGAAAAAAATAAATACAAATGGTAATTCGTTGAATAAATATTGTTTTCTTGCTGCTCATAATCAGACTAAAGAAAATATGTATAAATTATACATTTCTCTGAAAATTAAGATCTTCCTTAGTGCATTTTTTAAATATAAAATTGCTTTTAACGTTAATTGATAAATTCCATAGAATATATAAAGTAAGACAATACGAATAGACGTTTTATTTTACTAGCGTAAATGCTTGTTAATCATTAAAATTTTAATGTTTAGCAATTTTTTTCATGTATATTGTGAAGAAAAAATACTTAAGAACTTATTTTGGACCATCTGTTTTTTTACGTTATTTATTAAAAAGATATATCAATATTTATGATTATTTTTTAAATTATTTTTAAAATCTTTAAAAGTTGTTTATAAGTAGTTATAGGCTTGGGTTACGTAATGATTACCTTGCAAGTTGTAAATAGGGGATATATTTTTTTGGAAATTGTTTAAATAGTTCACCTAGCACCATCTTTGTGTGGATTGCCAAAACTCAGAGGAACAAAATGCTTCCAAATATTTTACTGTTTAGTGTCCAATAAGATATTTTCGTCCTTCTCTGTTGCACGCGAACGTTCCAGTACGCTAACTCGCTCTGGCGCAGGCAATCCAGTGAGATACCAAGATATGGGAGGTAATACGATATAAGGAAACGTTATTCATTAAAACTATACTCAAGAAAATATAGCATGATAGTTGCGTATTTATCTATAATATATACATTTTTTTTGATTTAGCTACTCTTTAAGACTATATGGTCCAAGACTCGGCTTAAACATCCGATCTGCTAAAAAATAAACAATTTACTCAAATTTTTTCCTCGGATACTACAGGGCCGTCTCTTGAAGTACTTCTACCATGGAGATTGTCGAGCACCAACTATGTTCCAAGGTGGGCTTGTAGGTGCAGAGATGTTTTGGGACACGGAATTCCCAATGGCAGCTGACAGAACTGTGTTTCGAAAAGCTGTGGTTGCCATATGTTCCAGATAAGGAACTGATTTGAAAAGATACTTTTTCACGTTTAATTTTCCAAATAAATGATAGCATGTAACTACTTAAGATTAATAAGTAATATTAAAAATATAAATTTTATAAACAACCTTAAGAAAAAACATTTATAACTTGATAAATTTAATTTCAAAAATTAAAAGTCAAGAAACAAAAATCAATGAAATAAGAAATTATACAAAATAGTTATTTTAAGAAAATAACTTCTGGATGTGTACGACTATAAAACGAAAAACATTTTTTTTTTTTTAAAATCTACTAAGACCATATATTAATTTGTATGTTCTTTTATACTTACATGTAACAAATAAGTAGACTTATTTAAATAAGGAGAAAAAATAAATTTAAAATTGTGTCATGGCATTTCCTTTTCTTACAAACCAACGCAGACGCTTGACATTCCCAGATGATAATATTTTGTTTCATTTGCCAAATACAAATATTGTAGTGTCTCGTAGAGCGCCCTTTCACTCGCTCCGACGTCCTTGTCAGGACTGGTGTCTCTTTTTTGCATTCGCTTAGTCATATGTCTGTCTCTTCCGGGAGACCTTAATTTGAAAATGACTTGTACAGTGCGACTACAAAATAAATAAACTTATATTTGACAAATTATTTATATTACTCGAAGCCATACGTCAATTTTTCAAAAAACTAAAAATACACATATTTATTTCTGGTAAAAGTTTATATATTACAATATTTTTAAATGTAAAGGCATGCATTTTAATAGATTGTTTTTATTGGACTCTATGACGTTTAACCAAGGCGGTGGAAAGCTGCACAAGGAAAGAATTCGTATAAAATAGAATAACTGCAAGTACTTATTGATCTGATTGTTTGAAGTAATTTTGATTATATAAAGCTGGAAACACAAATAATTCTTAATGTTCATTTTACTTTTATTAAAAGAGAAACTTACAATAGTTATTTAATAATATTGTTTTTTTTTAATTCAGCTTTATTTTCCTTGTCAACATCACTCACTATATATCAATAACAAATATTGTTTTTTTTATAACTAATTTTTGTTATGTATTCATAATAACAGTATATCATTCTAAAAATACAATAGATTTCATGTAAACATATTTCTTCTGTATTACAACTCCAAATGTTTTCGTGACCAAACTGTCAGGTTCTCAACAATGAAACATATTTATAATTAGGTATATTTAATTAAGTATGCATACTTTGCTCTTTTTGTTTTTTATCTGTTAGGCCTGTGGGAAAAAATCCGTCAATTTGAGGTTTATTCATTGGGCGTTATTTTTTTACAAATTAATGTGTTTTTTATATATACCAAGCCATCTAAATAGTATTACGTTTTTTACTTTAATTTTATGAATTTTTTTTAGCTGACTAGGTAGTATTAAGAACGCTTGAAAATTAGGCGATATGGTAAGCGTGTATTGTCATTTTCTAATGTACATTTAACAATAAAAACATTACATGAAAAAATATTTTATGATAAAAATAATTATTATGTTGTTTATCATACAAACCAAGTTAATATACATAATATATTATTCCAAGCAAATAATTAGATTTATATATATATTTTCACATTAAAAACTATTTTCTCGTTGACATATATTGTAATCATTCTTGTTTGTAGTATCAATCCGGTGGATTGGTTTGCAGCAACAGAATCTTGCATCTCGATCTCCATTCCTCTCGGTCCTCCGCAACCCTTTTCAGCTCAGCATAAGCGCTACAATTCATGTCCTCGAATACTTGGTGTAAATACTCCCGTCTAGGGCGCCCTCTACAGTTTCTACCCTCAACCATCCCCTCCACAATATCGTGAAAAAGACCATCGTGGTGCATGATGTGACCAATCCATCGGGCTCGCATCTCTGAGATGGTTCTTATTAGGTGGCTATCTTTCTTGATTATCCTGAGAATCTCATTGTTCGTGACGTAGTCTCTCCAGGAAATTCCAATAATTCTTCTGTACGACCACATCTCAAAGTCCTCTAGTCTTTTTTTATCACTTTCAGATAAGCACCATGTCTCACAGCCGTACATAATCATCATAGAAAATCATTTTATCATATTTACTAGTTTCTACTGCATAGCTGAATTAAATAGTTATTTGCCTTTAAAATTGTTATAGAACGAAAGCTTGAAAAATATTTTGTCGATTTTAAAATCAATACCTTTGTCAATATCAAATGATTATTCCAATGCTTTTAAGGTCTTTGAGCAGAATTTAGGTATAACTTAAGAATAAACTATAATAATATAACCTCAAGCCCTTTACAATTATGCAACTAATTAGTATCAATTATTTTCGTTTCACCTTGTCTATCAATTCACATAACTAGGCCAATAAAATGTTTACATGACCGAGGCCACCATGTTGGAGTGGGCGGGGCCACAGGGCGCGGCGCTGATTGGGCGGCTCTCGGGTCACGTGGCCTAGACAGCATGGCCGCCGGCTGCCAGCTGACACTTTGTAGGGAGAAGCCGCCGGCTTGAGGCGGACTGGGAAATCAACACCTGCAGGGGTGCACTCTCTGTAAAAAAATAAATAATTATCAATTATGAAACAATCTTTTTTATTTGCACTCCATTTGCTATGATGATATTAATGTTGTTAACATGTGCTTTGAGATTTTCTTACTAGATTTGATATGTTGAATACGTATTAAGAAAGTGATAAAAATTACATTACACAGTTCAACGTTTTATATAATAAAAATTGCTCAACATGACAACATGTAAAAAATAAAATAAAATTTGAATTAAAATGGATTGTAAAATGAATATTTATAATTCACGGGCTAAGTTATGTAACACTAAGGTTATCAACTAACAACACTTGGCGAAACTGCATAATTATAATTTTCAATTAATTTTAATTACAAAATTAACAAATTAAAAATAATTAGTTTAGATTCACATTTATTTTAAACGATTACATGTTTCGGCCTCCCTGGAGACCATCGTCAATTATTGATTGATTACATGGGGAGGCCGAAACATGTAATCTATAAATAGATTAAAATACCATCTTTGAAATATATTAATTGAAATGATCTAAAATTAGGCCATGAAAAATTCTCACATATACTTCTTTCTTTATAACATCCAAATATTGATGTTTGGTACTAGACCTCTCTTTATACTAATCATTATATTTTGTAAGTGTATTTTTTTTGTTTAGGAATAGTTAATAGTAGGAATACCAGAGAGTAAATTAGAATTAAAATTTATGAGTAGAAGGATTAACTACTATGTAGAAAACATACCTACGATACTTCGGAAAGAAACTTGAGTTGCCACGGAGATATTTATCAATAACGCTCATAAAAGAAATATTTAATAAACCAACTCAAAACTAAATAAATTATTAATCCTGAAGAAGACCCCTGCAATGGCGGTTGAAATATTGGTTGAACAAATATCACCACACACGGCTCAACCCAAAAGCCACAACATCAAATCTGGCCGTGAAAACCCAAGAAGTTATTTACTCTATAGAACTAAACGGTTCAAGTTTTTCAACTAATCATTAATTTTTTGTTAAATATTATGATATTCAAATGCATTGTGTGAGAATTTGATTTCTATTCGATGGAGCTGTTAATATTGTGATGACTTGGAACGAAGCAAGTAAAAGGCAGCTGACAGAACTAGTAGCATCAAATCAACGGTAACTATTTACTCGAACTATGAATTGGGAATCGAAAAAATATAAGAATTAACTTAAAATAATTGATGAAATAGACAATTTTTCACTTTTAACACGTTCATCGCCATGTCAGCCACCGGTGGCCGACAGTGATTAATAAAATCACGCCGCGTCGGCAACCGGTGGCCGACACGACATACATAAATTTGACTTTTCGTTTTCCGCTGTCAGCCACGCGCTCCATAAAAACTGCTATTCAGAATGTCCGACGCGGCCCTTTTAGGTGTTAACCTAAAAGCACAAAAACATTTTCCGTCACTTTACAAAAAACGGTGATGGCGATGAACGTGTTAAATATATTTTAGACGATTTCAGTTATCGCATTTGAAAAAAAAAACATTAAAGTTTTTGCTATAAAAAATAAAATGATTCTTTTACACTGAAGATAGAAAATAATTTAAATATAATTTGTGTTTTATCATTCAGTTTATGGATTTTCTAAAAATTTAACTAAAAAAACAATTAAGTTCTGAATGATTTTAAGAATATTTCATATATTTATGTAAGTAATTTTATTCTATACTCAACTGACAACCACGTGTAAAAAAAAGAAATTCTAAAAAATTTCGCTTGGAAAATTACTGAAAACAAATTAATAGTCTATTAATATATAGTCTGCAATATTGAGATTTGGCTTCCGCAAAATGCATCGAGACTTTTACTACCCGAACTGAATCACACTCCAAGCGTTCGAAGCAGCGCGGTATCTTCCACCTCGACCTGCGAATGTTATCGGTGGCGATGCTTCGAGATGCTGATTGAATAAGAAATGCAATGGATTTCAATTTGTATCCGGAATACGAATGGCGAAGGAATTTTCTGGATTCAAATCAGATTTCAAATTTAGTGTTTCCGACTGATTTGGAATTAATATTTTATGTGATTAAAATTGAACAAATAAATGTATTATGGTTTCATATTTATTACTTATTTAAAGATTGTAAATATAAAAAGAATACAATGTAATAAAACAAATATTTGTACGTAAAATGTAAATAATCAAATTGTTGCTCTTATAAAGTAACAAGTGTTTAAGGACTCACTTTTAATATGAAGCATAATTAGGCAGAATGTCGTGTTTGAGTATAAACCATTACAGAATACTTAGATATATACAATAGACCTTTTGCATATAAATATTGCATGGAAATCAACTATTGAGTATATTGGAATATAATTAATTTTAAGCTATAAAACGGTTATAGTTTGTAATTACGTTACTTATATTTTAACATAAAAAATCATATACCTAATTCTCTAACTATGAGAAATTGTCCATCTAATTCACGGGTCGTCAACCTGGTCCGTACCGTCCACTAGTGGGCGATAAAGGCTTCCGTGTTGGGCGGTGGGTGATTTTTGTAGATTTTCAAATCTACTACATTCCTTCTAGAATTTTTTCCACCCATATACTGAATTAAAATATAGCGATGTTGGTGGGCGATAGGGAAACTTTACCATGAAAAATAGGCAAAAGTGGGTGCCAGGCATAAAAAGGTTGATAACCCCTGATCTTAATTTTAAATAAATGTCTCGTAGTCTAGTATTTCCCTTAATATATTTGTCATTTAATTGATGTATATTTTTTTTCTTTTACTTAGTGAAGGTAAAAGACTGTAAGCTACTTAGCTAAACTGGTACTGATGATTTTATTACAATTTGGTTCAATATTCATCTATTCTTACTATGAAGTTATATTATGTTGTAATATTATGTAACTTCTTCTTATATTTATACTGTTTCCTAATCAAAGATATAAATGGCAGATTATTTATCGTTGGTATGCACATTTTACTAATACAAATGTTTTTTTATTATTTAGAGATAAATAACGGTATATATGTTAGACTTAATAAGATTACGGAAGTCATTTACACACTTCTTATGTTTTCATCTATACGATCAAAAACAGTACTAGTGTAAGATTTTTTCAAATTAATAACCTACCTTTAAAAGGCTAACTAAACAAATTTAGATATATCCAAT
Organism: Glossosoma conforme; assembly: GCA_022606575.1. Lineage (NCBI taxonomy): Eukaryota > Metazoa > Arthropoda > Insecta > Trichoptera > Glossosomatidae > Glossosoma > Glossosoma conforme. The sequence goes on from JAGTXR010000015.1 coordinate 311,555, forward strand.
CACACATTAAGTGTAACATTAAGCCGTTAAGATTCTAACAGAAAAGACATAAAATTATATTAATATGATGAAACTACCAAACCATTTATTCTTTGAAGCTATTAGAATCAATCCCTTCTGTACACGCCCAAAATAGACTAATAAGTCCAATCTTTTTAAACACTCATAATCAGTAGATTTTTTAAAATATGCATGTTTATTTCTCACGTTTTTTCCGTTGAATTTATTTGTAACAATATCATCATAATTACCCTGTGACGGTCCACTGTTGAACGTAGGGATCACGTATGAATCTCCATCCTCGTCGATCCTCTGCTTTCAGCATCCATTTATTTGTAACAACATCAATATTGATAATTTACTTATAAAACTAAATCAAAAGCTCGGTAAAATTAACAAAATCAATAAATGAACAAAATAAAAGAATGAATATGCATGGTAATGTTTTTAATGAATAAATTGCAATACAAACAAACAGAAAATAAAGTAAAGTGCTCATGTCGCACCTCTTCTGGCCTTCAAACACGCGAACACATCTGAAACAAAACCACATAATGCTTTATGATCCGAGGTCGTTTAAACCGTTACGGTTAAAAATCGATAAAACTCGGCCATGGAACATATGATCGTAGGTCAAGGACCTCCGCATACCCTGACTATGTGTTGAGGTGTATATATATGTACTAGTGTGTGTGTCAAGCACCCTGATCAGCTGTTTTGGAACAGTTTTGGGCTTCAGTTCTCCCTTAGGAAGAGCCGCAGTCGTATTCACGGTCCAGGCTTAACGCAGGAACAGGCTTTTGTGCGGGAGAATGCCGAAAGCGCGATCACGCTACAAGGCCCGATGCGCTGTTTGAATCTAGAGGTTTTGTACTTAACTGTTCAGCAAAAAAATCACAAAAAATGAGTTTTTTATACATAAAAAATATCGATATTAAAATTAATCACATCGTCTCAATTACTAAGTAAACAGTATTTAATGTTTTAAATTATAAAATGTAGTTTTTCAGTTGTTGATACATACTTTTTTGTCTATTTATTAACTTTATTTTAGCATTCATTCAAGTTCCTTATATACACGATTCTACTTATGTTGTCCCAAGCATAACAAAATCAGAAATCTAAAACATCACACACTTAATCGTTTTTCTAAAATATATAAACGCATTCTGATTATTTATGGAGTTAAGCAACAATTATTGAGAAAAGAGTGTTTTTTTTATTCATATCTTAGAATTTAAATGAATATATATCATTGAATTAAGATATATCTCGTCTTTTATGTTTTTATATATTATTAGTCTTTGGCAATAAATAATGGCCTTATAAGTTTTCTAAGTTCTGAAGAATATGAAAAATCAACATGGTTGTTGTGTCACTCATGTCACCAATAACCTCGTACCAGTATACAAACCTTCTTTTACCATTTTAAGAGAAGGTTTGTATTCTGGTACGAGGTTCTTAGAAAAAATGTGATCTTGTCTCGAACCTATCTTTCATGTCGCAGTAGTCCGCTTACTCGATTGAAAAAGCAACACATATTGACGATGTACGATAGTAGATATTTTCTTCAGTATAGGCTCTTATCTAGAATTCATGGTTACTATAAATTGCTGTTCTAAAGTTCAATCGACTAAAATCATTACGCCTATCCTCCAACTCTTCAAACACAGACGTAATATTTGTTCACTTAATTATTTTTACAGTTATTATCATGGACACTGCTTCTCTGAACACAAAATAACAATTCCTTTTGCACCCACCCACAACCGACAGACTCGTTTCATACTTCCTGAACATCCATCCTCGGTTAATGTGTGTTAACTAAGAACTAGAATTTATCAAAATTGTTTCCTAAATTTTACCGATAAGCTTTGGAATGCTACTATAGTATCTGTTTTTTATACAGTTTTGATCTCTTGTAGAAACATATTAATATAATTTTACAATCTCCCCAACGAACACGAATACAATACAAGTTTCCCATATACAGTGTCCTGTTGTCGTACTTGCGCGTATTAGAGCTAACTGGTCTTGAACGGTTGTGCTCTTCTGTATAAAAAAAAAAAAATTAATAAAAAAATGCAATTCAATAAAACTAGTTGCGTAATTGAACTGGATTTAAATTTTTTTTTTAAGAAAACGCTTATCATGAAAGCCGGGATCAGGTTAAATCTCGTTTTAACGCATTGTTCCTGAAACTAGACGTGGCAGAAAAGCAATTTATGGCGGCCATAAAATATGTGAATGCAACCCAAAACACATTAAAGAGACGCCCGGCTCCATAACGGCGCAAGTACGACCCAGCCCGCGGGCCATTACAGGCCTTACAGCCGTTCTCCTTATACGACAAAATTGTATTCGGACGACTTTTAACGTTTCACTATTAGATTAACTGATATTCGAGAAGTTCAGCGTTTCACCGCTACGTTTTTCGTGGCAGCACTTAGCGGGTCGTTCCGGGAAATTATTCGGGTTTGCGTCTCCGCTAAAATTACCACTTACCATAATAAGTATAAGTACTTAGTAATAATACTTGATTTATTTAATTAGTGCAACATTATACGCTTTATAATATTAGTCAAAGAGAACGAATGAACACTTCCTGGAGTGAAGATATTTAGACAAATTCATGATACATAAATGTAAAATATAATACGTACGGGTATGTACCTATATTTTTAAAATTTAAATAGGAATATGCATAAAAAAATTAAATCAAGTTTTATTTAAAGGTTTTTTTTCAATAATGGCATTACACATTTTATATACAAATGCTACTACAATAAATACCTTTTCACACGTGCAGCACCAATCGTATAATACTTTTATTGAAAGAGAGTAAGATATTCAATTATAATTACCGTTTTAAAACGCAGTGTTGTAATAGGAACATACAATACGTCGAAAAACACATTTCTCTTACATTTAAATCATAAAGTTTGGTAATATTTGAATTTAACATATCAGATTTTTGTAGGTCTTCATAGTATAATTAAGAAGATGCTATGCTTTGTCTTTTATAATTTATATAAATATAAAAAGATTGTTAATGTAAGGTTAATTAAGAGTCACTAATTGTCCACTTGTTAAACAGGTAATAATAATATTTAGTCTCCATGTATTCCATGAAATAATTTCTAAAACTACACAAAGTTAAGTTTGTCGGTGGTTTTACAAAGTGTATGATTTTATTGTTTAATATGACAAACCACAAAGTTACTGAATATCTATTTGTTCTACTTACTGATGAAACTTGCATAAAAACTGTTCCTATACCGATTAAATATAGGTATCTGAATAAATTACCTTATTATCTACTTAACTCTATATTCGTATTTAAATGGGTATCTATTTCGTAAGTACAAGTGTATAGTATCTACACCTTTACTTGAGATGTTGATAGGTAAGTATTTCCCAGGATCAATATTCATAAAGCAATCAAAAGCTGCGGGAAGGAGCTTCAAGCGAACGGCGAAATTTCTCGTTTGCGGGGCATTTAATTTAAAGTTCAGAGAGAGCTTTGGGAAAGAGCTTTCTGCTCCGGAGGAGGCGAAAAGCTGCCATGTCAAAATTCTATTCCGGCGGACCCATTACCGAACTGGGTTACGGGGTTCTCTGCAGGGGAGGGGACGCTTTCTCATCTATTCCTAGGATGGGTCGGGCCCCGAACCCGGCCATACTACCGGTGCTATATACTACGTGTAGACTTGAAGAGTACCAAGATGATAGTAAACTTATGACACGCGTAAAACTACATGTTTATTTATAATATTTTATTATCGTGATCGTCCAATGGTGGTGATTTGCTTATATGTATTTCATATAAAAAGTAACTTCTTGTTATTATTAGCAAATGTTGATTCCATAATTGCCGTATTCAAAACTCGTACAAAGGACACTTTACCTACTACATTGTAAGGCTTTTCCCACATGAATTTACATGTGTTTAAATGTTGATAGTCTTGCAAATTACATCTCTCTAGCTTTGGTACGGTCTTGGAATGACATAGATATTTCTGTTGAAACCGCATTTCATCGGATGGAAATATTTTTTAAATTGGAGAATGGATACAGTTTATGATAATATGGAAAACTAACTGAAATATAACAAAATAGTGTGTGGTATAATACTATTCATTTAATTTACAGCTAATCTTATATTGCGATATCAGAACAAGTTCTGTATATAAATAAATATATTCTACGCCAATATCACATATCTAAGATATCAACATTTTCCTCTCGTTTTTCGATAATCCAAGTATCTGTAGCTTCAAGCGAAATACATACAATTGAATTCTTACTTTGATTTTAAAAAATACTATAAATCAGTCGTTGATTTATTTTGAAAAACAAGATTTTTATGTATAACACAATGATATATTGAAGAGAGCAATGTTTGTAAATTTGTGAAAATCAAATCTCGTATATCTTGTAGTTTGGTTACGGTTAAAAGAGTTAATAAACCTAGTTTGATGTTCCCAATATCTTTAAACAATATATGTTTTAATGCTTTTAAAAAAACTTATTTTTAGTAATCAATCGTTTTTATCAACTTTCATGGTTTTGATTTTAAACATTCTATATTTCGTAATGTTTATTTTATGTTAACATTAGTTTCGCTTAAATTGAAATATTGTTTAACACTGTAATTATAATAATATTGTTCATCTAACGATAAAAATGATTATCTCTTAATATACATTTATGATTATTATTATATTTTGAAATACATAATTACTAAATTATCTCTATTACCATAAATATGAAAAATATTACGAGATTGCTTAATAATACTTTTTATTCTTCTATTTTTAGGAGTATTATTAGTATGTGTATGATGGAGAGTAACGCCATTACACGGATATATCTTACTTATTTAATTTCAACTTCAATATCATGCATTTTTTGTGACTAAAGCATCTCTTGGTTATCTGATTAAAGTTGCTCATCGTGTAGGGCACCTTCCTCTCGCACGTTTATCTGCACCTGCGCGTCACCGAGAGCAACCTTTTGTCATAATCGACGAAACTCAGCTTCTACGTGTCTAAGATATCGTTATATATTTTTTTTGTAAATATCCACTGTAGGACTTTTAAATTTCATTTATGTAATACACTCTCACTTATCAGCCATTACAGTATTATAAAAAGGTTGGTTTATGTACAATCATAAATAATTTAATAAATTCATGGCTAATATTAGTAATAAATAAGTTTGCACAGTATCTCTTTATAATATGATATAAATCCGTAAATACTATACTTCAATTACAATGAATAGTTTTTCTCACATAATTTTACATATTTTAGAGCCATAAACATCAGCTAACGATGGTATTTAAAATTTCATAAGCCTATTTTTTAGTATAAATAATTTTATTTATAACCAGGCAAAGATAAATATAGTAGACATGTCTTCATAACGTTCCCTTAGCTACTATCTGACGGGTTTCTTATCAGATTCACAAAAAAGAAAAACTTAAAACCGATTAATGTATCTTTCTTTCTTTATCAAACTTTAAGGCATTAATTTTTATTCTCTATCCAAATCAAAATAATAATCTTCCATTTTATACACTTCAACATTTTCGGCATGAAAAATTAACTTTTGATATTTAAAAAAAATTAAAATTCATATATAACATAAATGTTTGAAGTAGCATTTACGTCTTATGTTTATCATCATTGTCAGCTTATATTCACTGCATGGCTGTACACTGTGAGACATGGTGCTTATCTGAAAGTGATAAAAAAAGACTAGAGGCCTTTGAGATGTGGTCGTACAGAAGAATTCTCGGAATTTCCTGGAGAGACCACGTCACGAACAATTAGGTTCTCAGAATAATCAAGGAAGATAGGCAACTGATAAGAACCATCTCAGAGAGGCGAGCCCGATGGATTGGTCACATCATGCGCCACGATGGTCTTCTTCACGATATTGTGGAGGGGATGGTTGAGGGTAAAAACTGTAGAGGGCGCCCCAGACGGGAGTATTTGCAACAAGTATTCGAGGACATGAATTGTAGTGCTTATGTTGAGCTGAAAAGGGTTTCGGAGGACCGAGAGGAATGGAGATCGAGATGCAAGATTCTGTTGCTGCAAACCAATCCACCGGATTGATACTACGAAGAAGAAGGCTGTACACCCTTCATGATATGATTTAATTTTTTTGATTTTTATCTTGAAATTTCAAATGATTATCTTAAAAAAGGTTCCACGTGACTGTCTCTGGCAGCTAGTATTTATATCTTACGTGCCCGACTGGTTCCCTCGTCGAAGGCTAAAGGCAAAGGCGAGCTCCGGTCCAACCGCCTTGGAAATTGCTTCCGTGAAATGGGCGGCTTTCATTATGATCCCCGGTCCTATGTTAATTTAATGCCTCGGTCAATATTATGACAAGCGCAATTTATGAAAAACAAGTCATGAGCTGGTGCGAGGACTCGTGTATTCGGTTAGTGGATCTCGTAAAATATGAACATCTTATTCATGTAGATGAAACATATCGATAGATTTTATAGAGTTGTATAATATTTTGTAACTATATTTTCCGTTTTGAATATTATAGAATGTAAAAAACATGTACCTATTTTGAAGTCTTAAATATAAATTGACGAATATTATGTGAATTAATCATAAAATAAAACCAATATTTAATTGCAAATAAGTAAAATTTATATTCTATTTTTTATAACAATTTTTAAATCAAATAATACAAGTACATATGCATATATTATATAAAGATAAGAGATATGCATAATGAAATGACTGTTTTTTAAAAGAAGTTTTTTTTCACTCTATATATAAAGCCGATAGCATTTACATTGAAATCCATTTTAAAAATTGTAAACAGTGAAAAAATACTTTTCATGTATGTAAATTTGTTTACATATTTATTTCAATAAGTTGTATATTATAGAATTATTTATTACATAATTTAAAAAAAAAGTCAAGACTTGAAAATGGCCATCCGACCTGGCTGAAACATGTCGTCAAAAAATATATATGTGGAATAAATTCTAAAGAATCTTTTATTTTATATCTGATATTATGGAATTCCAACAAGAAATATCGATCGCAAAAATCTAAATGATTGCTTATATTTGAGTATAACATTAATGTGGGTTAAATTTCAGTACAAAGTATCTTTATTCTTGATTTCATTGGTTTCATAGTGCCCTTTTTTTAATATGCTCATATTAATGTTATATTACAATAAGATTAATCTAATATAATTTATCATCCATACATGAATATTATAGACTAAGTCTATAATATGCATCTATGGAGAAGTAGATAATTGATTCGTTATATACTTATTCTCATTTGACACTTAAGTAAGAATGGCATGTTGTTTAATACTTTTTGAATATATAAATAATCCTATACATATCATCAACATAGTTGAACATGCTCCAAGTAAAATGACATTTGATTATTTTTTATTCATTGGTAAGCCGTATTGTTAATAGAAGGTTTGCAGATGAAAATAATTTTGTGTATGAAACGAACTCAATAAAAACGGAAGGGTTTTTATTCGAAGCCATACAAAAACATTGCGTAAAATTTATTCGAAAGACAAAAATGCGTTGCGCACGAAGGAGAGATATTTCATTTTACAGTTACTCATCAATTTTGATGAAGGTACGAACTGAAAGCAAAACTCACGACTCGTTACCCAAATCAGAGTCGAATCGTCAGCTCGGGGACGTCATTGCGATTCATCGGCGGAACGATAAAAAACACCCACCTGATCAACATAGAATCTATGGAGATTTATTCTGGAGCAAAATATATTCGCTACAATTACAGTTTTATTAGCTTGCGTGATCTTTGCCTTATTATGTATTTCACCGAGTATTTTTACATATATAGTTTCTGACTGCCATTCACGATGAGTGTAGTTATTGAAAGTTAATAAACTGCCTTTTATGTTATCAATTATAATTAAACGTCTGTTAAACTTTTTTTTTCGAAGGAGATCGGATGATTAGCGTGAGGGTTCAAGCAAAAGAAACATGTCATCTCATCAAGCTCAATTTCATAATATTCTATTATCAAGGCTATAAGCATGAGGAAAATCATTTTTATCTAATAAATGTGTGATTCAAAACATATCCCCAAAATTTTTGTGAAGTTTGATTACATTAAAAATAATTTAAATTTTATATATTTGCTTTAAATGGCCATGTTAAAAATAAACGAAACTAAATAACTTGTAAATCTGAAAAATTTAAACATTGAAAAATTTAGATATTTTTAGTTGACAGTCTATTTTTTGTACGATTTTTTTTTCGCCATGTTGTGGCATTTATTTTTGATACATAAACGCTTAAATTCAAAAATATATTAAATTATTTATTTGTTCAAGTAGTTTCAACACGTGAATTACCAATTTACACTCATCATGATATTATTAGATTTATGTTACAGTCTTATATAAAGACTTTAAAGTTACTTTATAAGTGCCATTCATGAATTGTTAATAGCTTATCGATAATCAACAGGTTTTATCATTGTATATTGATGAAAAATGTATATTTCCCAGACAAAGTAATTTAATAGTAAAACGTTAAGCTCTGTGATAATTTTTCGATGTTTCTGCTTATACTTTTAAAAATAACAATTAATAAGAGAACAACAAAATGAAAACATTTATTTTCTCCAACGGTGTTGTTTTTAGAATTCCGCATTAATCTTTATGGAGAGTAGTTTTTTGTAGCAATTTACAAATCTGTCTTTACCCCCATAAACGACCGGTCCCTATAGCACTCCAAATGTGAGGTTACGCCCACGATTTGCGCATTTCGTTTTGTTATCGCTCCGACACAAACAAGGTTATTGATTTTGCAATGTTGGATGGAAACGTTCTGCGAGAGAAGGCTGTGGCGCATGCGCTTTTTACCGCTAAAGCCTCCAAGAGAACATGCAGATGTGCCAAGAGAACAAACGCGCACCGAGAGGTTAAAATAAATATTATTTATTCACAGAATACAGAAAAACTGTTTCTTTTTCGCGCTTATATGTTTTACTTTGACCAACTCTCCAGGCATTAATTTTAATGCATTTACAAAACAAACTATAACGTAATTTAATTATTTACCTATCTTTAGTTGGAGCACTTACTCTTTTAGTTTTGTAAGCTGCTATAAACCTGCGTCGAATAAGTCTTCTGTGCACCTGAACATGGTCGATTACATAATATATATAGTATAGTATCCAACGGCCGTTTGCGATGGGGCGCTGTTTTTTTAAGATCAGAAGGCTGCTGTAGTAACCGAAGTATATATAAATGTTCGAAAGATTTAAAAACAAAGATCGATTCTCGAAAGGTTGGTTAATTAGACGTACATATACACATTTTGTTAGGTAAAATAAGTAAAATAATATTATTCAATTTTAAGTTAAAAATATTTCTCTTTAACTGTGATAGATTCTGCTTAGTTATTATCAAGTAAAATAAATTTATATTAACAATATACTTTGAACAGTATAACAGCCATTTCCAGAGATGTATTTTGTACAAATAAAGTTTAATTATCTTAAAAATAGTATTTGACATTTTAAATGATTTGAGTGAAATATAAAATAGTTGTGCATTATTGAAGGAGGTTAAATTAAAATAAATAAACAGTGAATTAAACAGATCCATATTTGGTCTAGTGCAAATTAATTTGGCTTATAAATATTGCTACAATGTACATTTTTTTTTTGATTAATAAAGCAAAATGAAAATAAGAAAAGCATTTATTCTTAACCTTTTGTTAAATATAAAAAACGTTTTACCATTCATTACACAATTCACAATTAAATGACAATTAATATATCAAACCAATTTTTATACGAAAAAACAATGTTTGTAAAAAACACGAATCATTTTTCATGTGCTTTTTTGAAATCTATATTTATGTGAGTAAATATGTGAATGATATTTTGTTGTAAATAAATGCATTTTGTTCAGAATAGTTTAATGTTTTTTTTATTCAAATTATATTAAGGTTATCAAACAAAGCCTTCTTGTTTATCTTTTTTATAATCTTTAAAGTTTGAATTAATCTAACTTAACTATTACATGCTAGATTCCAATTCTCTATTAAATTGTCTACCAATAGAGTCAATTGCTCGATAGAATTATTAAATTTCATCGAATCAATAAAATTTATTACGCAATTCAAAATAGCATCAGCAAGATAATATTTTATTGTACGTAGATATCTAGCAACATTTTATGCATCTATTCTAGCTACTTAACACGATTAAAAAGAGTCTTACATTAGTTTATTACCATTACAAACAAAATGTCCTCACTTTATTCGTGCAATATATTCAATAGGACCCATAGTTTATTGATTATATTAATTATAAATCACTTAGTTTTAACAACTATCTTGATTTATACGAATCTTCAATTTATGTATGAATCTTATTATATACTTTATAAATTATACATTACGTATCCAATTAAATTTAATGATTAAACATATTATATTTTACGATATGCTTATAAATTACCTAATATTATTCTTATTTTGAACTTTAACGTAATAATAATGATAAGTTATAATAAGAAATGTTCATCTACTGACGAAAAGTAACTGAAGGACTATCTCTACTTTGAATTTAATTTTAAATCACTTGTACTTTCACATCTCAATTAATGAAATTATTATTAAAAAAAATATATCTCTTAAAAAAAACATCAATGTGTTGTTAAATTTAAGTTACATTTTTAAGTGTCCAAGCTCTTTAATACTATATAATTATAAAGAAAAAGTCGTGTATTTTGACAGTATTATAACATACATTAATGCCTTACAAATCTATAACTACCAACTTATATAGTCTACGAGTATATATAAATTAAAATGTAAGTGAAATAATGTTGGCATATATTTAAGGTTGTTACTTAATGAATCTGATATCATTTATAAAAATGTAATAATAACCATTATTGAGATAAACTTAAAAAGCACTTACCTTATTTGATGATACTTAAATGATAATGAGGACTATAAAATAATCTTATAATAATATTAAAAATTAATTGAAAATCATTACAAATTAGAGTTGAGAATATATCAATGTTTTGCGGAGCCGACGGCCGATCTCATTGGTTAGATTTTTTAACTAAACTTCTGTTATTTATTAAATAACTCGTAATTTATAAGTTTTACAAATATTATGTATTTATATGCTTTATGGTATAATAATTAAATAAAGTTATTATATAACAAGGAAAAATAAATCATTTATATTAAACAAGGTACAATGTACATAAACAAATATATATTCTCTGCTTTTTTCAATATATAATATTAATGAGAGTGACTGTCATAATAGCTTATAAAGCAGATATCCCTAAATTCGTAGCGAAATTATGTTGTTTTAAATGCTTCAGTGATTTGAGCAATATTTAGTACAATTATCCAAGGTTACTCCATATTGTAAGAAAACGTTAGTTTTATTACTTTTATTTTATAAAAGTCTCAGGTCTAGTATCGACGATGTCAATTTTTATGTTTTCGTCTCTAAATTATTTAAAATTGAAATTAACATCGATGCTTGCTTAGAACCAGGAAGTTCGTCATGTCACAATGTGCGACACTTAAAAACGATTTGTTTCAGTTTTTTGAACGTTTAAATTCTGGAAAGCGTCGTAAATACCACAAGCTATAAGCAATGCGCAAAAAATGTATGAAAAAAGCGTATTCAAGCGTAATGTCTTTGATATAAAAAAACAAGGAAATAATCACCGTAATGGAAATAAATAAAAAAACTGGTATTGTTCAGTCTTTGAGGTTTAAAGGAGTGAAGGCGAAGCGTTGATTTTTTTCCGTTCGGTCCGTTATGTTTTCTGTTTGTACCGCAGCGAGTTAGCGCGAGGATCGGAACAAAAAGACTATGAAAAAAATCAACGTCGTAAAAGTCGGGCCCAATGTATGGAAGGGTTGCCGGTCGAGGTCTTTACCGTTATCTATTTAATGTATCATTTCAGCGGAGCCCATTAAGGCCAGTCTAGTCTGTTTTATTTTATTTTTACAGAGCAATGTCAGTTGAGCTTTGAATGCATCGATAATCGCTTCGGTTATTTTTCGTTTGCGTGGAATAATGGCAATTTTTATTTATTTTAAGTGATTTTAGGAAATTTTAATTTTTCATTTTATTAAGTGATTTGTGTGCGCAATACATATAGTGAGTGCATATTACAATTGAATTTCATCATCATCATCAACATCATCAACATATTCATAAGTTGTTGAACCTAGTTCATATACCTAATCGTTGAATAATTCTTCAATGTCTTAGATATCTCTTCATTATAAAGAATGATACTTGGTTTGTACTTGCTAAACTTCATATTTTAATTTGTATTGTCATGCATTTTTTAATTATTTAAATTACATAAAGTTTAGTTTTTTATTGGTGGTTATGCTCTATTTGTGGAGAGTAGCTAAGACAACGTTATTACATTAAAAAAACTTTTATTTTAGGCAACAATGAACAACATTTGAAAATAAATTTATTACAAAAAAATCATCCTTAGCAAAAAAATCTTGTATTGTTTATTACAAGGATATTTAGTTCTACTATGAAAAAAGCGTACGTCCTTTTTAACTTACAATTAAGAAAAAAGTGTAAAAAATATACATTTATTTCGCTATTTTTCACACTAAGATAATTTATATATGTACATAAATGGTTTATATAATCTAGAATAGAATCAGATGTTATTAAAATAATGTACATATTTATTTTTGGTAACATTTATGTAATTACTCTCATCTAAGTCGTTTATATTACAATGCATGTTCTAATGTACAATTTCAAAAAATGTTAGAAAGGCAAAAGAAGCTATGATACTTTTTGTTATGATCACATTATGCACAGCAATATGAGAAGAATATGATTTCAAACCTCTGCCATTTATAAAATTGAATCCTTAATAATGCAACCAATTGAGATGTCAATTTTAATTATTTCATAAAACCATTTATTTCTATTTCAATAGTAATATAACCCACATGATATGCAATTATGCAAATGTTAAATTCAAAATAGACACAAAATGTATTTTGCAATTCAGATTTGGTATTAAATGAGTGCAATAATATTGAAATTTTATATTCATGACGTTTTTATTTGTAGTGTGTTCGGATTGCTACTTTCAATAATTGAAGTTTTATGTAGATTAAAGTCAGTGGGTTTTAGTGAAATTCTATAGCTGGATTTGTTTCTCAAGGCTAGTTTTAGTTTTCTCTTTTTAAATATACTATATGTGTGATAGTCCGAAAATTTAAATGTTTTTATCTAGAGATATTAAGAGAATATATTTATCAACAAATTGTAAAAAATATCATCTCTTTAGCAACAGAAAATAATTTAAAGGATATATTATACTGCACTTATGAGTGCTCAAAAATTAAATGATCAAAAATCTAAATTAAGACTTAAATCAAATGCAATTATTGTTTTATTTATTCAGTTTAATGTCCATATAGAAATGTGTACAAATGTGATGAAAATCATTAAGCTTCATAAAAAATTTCATTGCGTTTTACGTATTTTTTATACATACTTTTTTTGTACTTGTTTTTTTATCTGATATCAAAATACGTACTTATATTATAATCCGTATATAAATAATCTTTAAAAAGTTTATGAACTAACTTTAATTGAACTTTTTCATATTGGAAAATTTAATCCGTGCCTACTTACCTTCTTAAAGACTGATTGGTTTGAATAAAATCTTGGAGTTATAAAACGGCGCCACAGCCTCAGCTGCAGAAAATACTTTCCCAAGTGGCTGTTTCTTCTGGAAACGTTTTGCGAAAAGTCTAAATTTGCAACTTTTTCGGGCGGTTTTTTTATTGATCCTATCAGCATAAGAAGATTTTTCAATTACTTAGATTGAAGTTTCCTTCGCAAGTTTCACGGGTGTAAACACCGTGGTAGTAGAGCAAACTGATACTACAGAAATCGTTACACATTGAAGTTGAAATTCAAACTAAATTTAAAAAAAAAGTGCATATATTGTACGGTATATTACTATAGTTTAATCACACAGTGCTAGAATAACACTATTTGGTAAATAAAGGAAGCGTCGCCAGCACAATTTCTGTATTACACTCATCTTTCGAGTCGATCTAGTCCAAGGTGGGTATTCTAAAAAAATGCGTATTTTATAAAAAGCACATCGTTTTTACCTACGATAGTGTCTTTTTAGTAAAAAATCAGACATTTGTGTAATACGGTATATAATTTTGGATTAGAGATCCAAATTATGTGTTGTATGCGATTGAACTAATTCAAGCGGTTCATCTGAAAAATAGTGATTTAATAAATGTTATTTTATCGCTATTTATATGGACACTCCTTATTTGAATATTCTTTATTAATCCCATCTGCACCTATTCACTAACTTCACAACCTGTCCAAGTATTTTTACTAGTTGATATGTGTAGAGTCACGCAAGAAACAAATTCCTTAAAAAAACGATTAAAAAATCACCCAAAACATGGAAATTGTCTGAAACCATATACTTTACGTTCTGAAGTGTATGCGATTGAACTAATTCAAGGAATTTCAGTGCAGAGATTTTTTAGAACTAGAAATGAGCATCTGATAAAACTGCAAATTGAAAATTTGTACGACTATTTGTTACAGATGTGAAACGAATATGGAAATAAAAAATATTTCATTATTTACGTGACCATAATTGTTTAATATCATTCCATAAAACAAGTTTTATCTGATACCATTGACCAAAATCCTATTGTTTTGCTTTTCTTATTGTGCATATACAAATCTTCCACTGTGGTTAAGTTATTCGAGCAAACGCTTCTGTGAAGCTTCTCCGTAATTTTGCACATTTTTGAGTAAACACCGTAAAAATCTCTCGCAAGCTTTGCATGCCCGGGCCGTGGAAGGCTCCGTGAGTAATGAAACTTTTCACAATCCGGACGCAGAATGTTATCTTGCCTTGCAGGACCAAGCTCACTCAACTCGCAAGATAATAATCATAAAACTTTTCGTTCGCTTATTAACATACCTATGGGAATCGAGATTCATGCTTGTTTTTGTAATACGCAAAAACGAGATCCTATTGCCATCAATTACGGTAGAAATAAAATAACTTAGATAGAGCTACAAATTCCTTCGTCAGTTGTTATTTATAAAAATTTGACTTTGACAATGAAATGTGCGTTTTTTCAGTAATGTATATACATGTTAATAATAGCTTTGATTTTATAATCCAGAAGTGTTTAATTATAATTGAAATTAGCTGTGTTGCTAGATATAAATAACTATGATTCTTCTTATGCGTTGTCTAGAACCATGTCCTGTTATTTCAATTTAATTTTTGCAATTAAAAACAACGCCGGAAAAAGAATATCAATAAACAGCAATTTATACCACAAAATTTGTATTGTAAGCAAAACACTTTTCATAACAATATACATTTTTTTTGTAAAATATGTTTTATCTTGCTCAAATCAGAAAAAATGCATTTTCATAATAATAATAATAATAATACATTTTTTTTTTAATGTTTAATAGTTAAAAAATAAAAACAATATTTTGAAAACCTTCTCAAAGAGTGTTTAAATTATCACTTTTAAAAAAGGAGTGACTTTATATTAGTGCTTGAGCGTAATACTGCAGCATGTTTTTCGTTTTATTTTAAAAGTTAATTTATCAACACGAATTAAAAGCGCACGGCCACGAGCGAAATAAGCCGACAATTCTAATTACAATTTTATGCCAGAGCCAGTCGGAGAGGCCAGAGAGTGGAATTACAGCAATTATGGCCAAACGGCTGCAAGGATTCTGAAATAAATGCTGAAACTTTACGCAACAAGTCTCGTTTTCAGGCATTCTTTAGGATCGGAGAAAATCTGCGCCTGAGGCGGATGGTCGATCCCCCATTAACTGTTATAGGTGCTCAGTAAGGCCCGCGGACCGAACCTCTCGACCTCTGAGGATCTCCGGCGTATGCATAAATAATGGGGTTATAAAAAGGCGAAGGGCGGTTTTCTTCGGAGAGTTTTCAGAGGGCTAGAGGAGTTCGTCTAATGGTTGATTAAAAACAAGTTTGCGGGAGGCATTCTCTTCGTGTACTATTCGACCGCTGCCCGTATTTATGGTTGGCCGCCTTCCATTTACATGATTACAGAGCTTTTTTGTAGAACTTGACTAGATTAAATTTTAGGGCGGAGAAATATATAACGAAAGGATTCGATTTTTTTTTTAATACTTTTTAATAATAATAAACGTTTTTTTTCTTAAATAATAGCTCAAAAAATGAGCAATACGTTTAGCCAATAAATAAGTAAATGTGATAAAAGATGTACATTTAAAGATGTTTTTCATGACTTTCATTGTTTTCTTACCTTTTTTTTTATAGTAGTTGAATAAAGATACCTATTTAAACACATTGACTTTGTTGATCACTGCTAATTACATTCATTTTATTTATATCTGTACAAAAGTTGGATTTTGATCAATTAAAAACTAACTTCTTAGGCTTTCTCGGCCAGATTTGATGTATTGGCTTTTGGGTTGAGCCGTGTGTGGTGAACTTCTTATACCGTAGTCTTAAAAAGATACCTACGATACTTCGGAATGTTTCTTGAGTTGCCATGGAGATATTAAGCAATAACGCTCATAAAATAAATATATAATCTGAATAAACCAACTCAAAATTAAATAAATTATTAATCCTGAAGAAGGCCCCTGCAATGGCGGTCGAAATATTGGTTGAAAGAAGTTCACCACACACGGCTCAACACAAAAGCCACAACATCAATTGAAAACTATTTACCAACGAAAATAAAAACTTTGAGGTTACAACAGTCATTATTTTATAGATTTTCTTATTTAAAAAAATGATCTTCTAAAAAAGCGCTTTAATATAATAATTCGTGTAGTTTGTTGGTGTGGACGAATAAACAATATATCTTATGCTTATTTATTAAATTTTTATCCAATGATTAAAATTTATCAAGCTTATTGGTCTTAAATAAGGTATTTTTACTTCATATTTAAATTATATAGCATACCAGTATCAGTCGGTAAATATATTCAAATGATTGTGACAAGTCAATAAAGTTGATATTACTGCCCACGCGGAGGAATGTGATTCATTTCAGTCAGAAACTATTAAGAAACAATAAAGCACACATTTTATTTCCGCCGCCATTGCCATCACCAATTGAATCTTTAAACTGTTGAGTAATTGACTGACTTTGATTAAAAAATCGGCTCCGAATGTCCAATGAGAAGACTTTTAAATAGAAAATTATTGCGATCATTGAATTTGCGCGTGGCGGGGTCGTTGACTTTGTGTTCTATAAATAATTATTATGATTGGACATTGCGAGAAACGTTCTAAGGAGTACTAGCACTTTGGTATGGGAGGCATAAGGCTATATCATTTTTTTCAAGAAGAGAGAGGTATAAATTCAGTCAGGCTTCTATAGGTAGGCAAACCTGATGAAAAGAGCTCCATTTCTTTCTCCCTATTCGATTCGAATTTATACTTGTTTCGGTGCTGCCATCACTGGTCTTACTAAAATGTATTCATTACATAAGTTATTATGTAAAATATGATAAATAACAAAAAATAAATAGTTTTCTCACATAAGCAGACTATATACTTTATTTATATAAGTAATATTCATCTGAGAACTTTTTTGTTGATAGTTAATACATTTTTAAAATTTAATTTAAAACAAACCAACTTATGTGCAAAATTATCTTTTTTCTTAAAAGCAAAATAATTATTATTTTAAATTATTTTTAATTAAAAAATAAATAAATTAAAAATATTTAGTTTTGATTCACATTTATTTGAAACGATTACATGTTTAAGCCTTCCTGAAGACCATCTTCAATAATCGGTTGGTTTCACCAATATTGTCAGTTTATAACCCTAATTTTATCAAAATATTTCATTATTACCAGTATGAACGTATTAAATTGTATAGTTTAACAAAAATGTCTTCCAAATGTGATTCTATGAGCCAATATAATTCATATATTAACCATACTCTAATATATTATCTATATGTTTATATGTATTCGATATATGCGGCATATTGATATATTGAATGGAGATCGAGATGCAAGATTCTGTTGCTGCAAACCAATCCACCGGATTGATACTACGAAGAAGATATGCGGCACATATATTGAATTACGGTTGGCAGCACCTTTACCTCTGATAGGTGAGTGAATAATTTCACATTTGTATTCTTATGTATTTGTGAGCCGACGCGACACACGAGACCGAGGCCTTTGTATTTTTGGAGTTCTTCCAACGACGCCCGGGCACGACTCCCATTTTATATGTTGCCAGGTTCACGTGAGTTTGTGCGCTCACATCCGAGTGAGTTTATAAGCTCACATCCACGTGAATGGGAGATCTCGAGGAGGGTGGTCGAAATGGAAAGAGAACCTTGGATATATATTCTTGCACGTGCAGTCCTCAAAACGAAAAAATAATCAAGAATTTTATTTTTTTCTCCTTGAGTTTATACCAAACTTTGTACAGCATGCAGTACTTTTGTAATTTGATTGATTTATAATTTTTTTGGTTGACTTAACAATTTTAGAGCACAACTATGGTTTTTTATTATATTCTTCGAATAACAATTTCCTAGGACAATAAATATTTCGTTAACATACAAGTAAAAGTTGCATTTATACAGAACTAAAAATTTACAAAACTTTACTACTAAAAAAATACACACCTGCATCAGTAAAAAGATATGCGTTTAAAAAAATGAAGAAATATAAAAAAAAATGTATTAAGTAGTTTTAGTTGAATAATAAATATTTATTTATTTATTTACTTTGTTTTTACGTGGATCACGTAAAATAAGTTCTCTATTAGGAGACTGCAGTTTCGACTAACTCGCCTTACCTTTCTCAATCCTTCTATAGTTATGAGATAACTCCTAATAGAGAACTTATCTCTTAAGTGATCCATGTAAAAACAAGGTAAATAAATACATATTTATAATAGATCTCAAAGTGTATGCTGAAAACATTGAAAATATTTAATTTAATACTTTATATAGTTGCTTAAAAAATAATAACTACATTCCTTTCAAAAAGTTTTTCGTTTTGGAACACCGAAAAAGGGTACTTCTCTGCACAAAATTCTATTGAAAACTATTTTAAGTCTAAGCAAATTGAGAATTCTTGTATGGAAATGGTTTTTTTTTATCGCTACAATCGTCCAGAGATATCATCTAGATAAGTGGTTTAAAAAAGGAACTTTAAATTCACTTAGACTTTTTTTCAAACAACTCGTCCATGAGGCATTTGCATAATATTTACGTCGCTTTGGCCATGTTGCTTTTACGATACTTTCATAGAAATATTAAAGAATTTTCAGCATAATGAAAAGGAAATTACTCTGAGAAATAGAAAGAGGTCCGGAAATATTTTTTCTGAAATTCAATTAAACCGGTCTACGAATAATGCCTCCATAAAGTTACAATGTATGCAAATGACTCTGTGTAAGCCTACTGCTTGATTTTGTTATACTGTTTCCAAGTATACAGTTTTTTCAATTTATGGTAAGATTACGTAAAATAATAAATAAATTATTAACATTCATCTTATACAAAATATTTTACCTCTTATTGTGTCATTTCTTACACTTGTATTTGTTTTACTAAAAAATTAATGCCTTATGTTTTAATTACTTTTGAATATACGCAACTAAAAGAATAAGAAATATAAAATAATTTTGTGAGATTAATCAATAAATTTTTACTTTTAATCAAACACATAGACGCAATCTCTAAGAATGTGAGGACGGAAAGAAATCTCAAAATCAAAACTCTAAGACCTGTACAGAAGAAGCATTACTCGAGTACATGTATGCATGCCAACTATTATAGAATATTAAAAGTATTCAATTTGTCAATTTTAACAGCAAATTTAAAAGTTTTAAGAATATTCGAATAGTCTTAAGAGTAAATATTATAGAATATGCGCATTTATTTAAATATGGATATTTTTAATTATTTATCAGAATATTATTTTATTATTTCAATATTCTAATCTACTTTTATAGATCATTGACTATATTACAATATTATAAGCAATTAAATATACATATACTATTCGTAAAAATCCTTAAACGAGTCAAATCATTCAGAAAAAATATCGGCGGAAGCGGTATGCGAACCGCGGACCCTTGGAACCAACACTTTGCCCAGGCAATTAATTGCCTGGGCAAAGTGTTGGTTAGTGCGCTTCCGCCGATATTTTTTCTGAATGATTTGACTCGTTTAAGGATTTTTATGTATAGTATATGTATATTTAATTGCTTATTTATTTAAATAGTAACCCACACGAACAATACAAATTGCATGATTATTTTACTTTCAATCAAAACAACGACGAAAACCGTCAGTTTTTTACCGCTTCATGTATTTATATTTTTTGTTGCCCGCGTACTGTGATGTTTTTTTTATTAATTTTTATCATAAAAGCAGTGTATTTGATAACAGATAGTCTAAAATATTATTATAATAGTAGATAAATAGGTGAACAATCGTGGAATTCGTATTTTTCGTGCGGATAGCCCTTTAGACATTTGTTATAGGTATATAAATATTCCATGCAGGCTGAAAACATTTTCTGGGCATAAGTTGAATTTATTTTTATTTTTTCCTTATTCGGGCGCGGGGCGGACCGCGGTGGGATGCGGAATAAAATATTTACAATTTCTTTCATCGCGCGGGCGGCGATAAACCCACCTCCGGGCGGATACGCCCGCCCATCAGGCCGCCATAGCCGGGGCACGTGAGACCACTCCTGTGAGTGTTGTCTGGATCTAGGGGTGGCTCAACGGCGATGAGTTCATCTGCGATGAGCCTAACCGACATAGACAGCGCGCGTTAGACCAAACAGTGAGTTCAAATTACGTCCAGAAATGATAAACGTCATGTGTAGCTAAAACGAAATTAATTATATTCTATAACTAAGCAAAAGTGTATCCATTACGAAAAAATTCCTCGTAAGAAATATTCACATTCTACTCCATAACTGTGTGATCAACTTGTGTATGTGGCCTTGCTAAAGAAATAGCTCAAGGCCATTAGTTTAATCCGTTAATATGCTTGAATCACATTTTGTTTAGGGGTGAAACATTAGTGATTAGTATTAGATACTTCTCTTTCCTACGAGCTTATCTATTGAACAAATAGTATGACTATCATTCGTGACTCAAAACATGTTAGTTATACTATATGTCGGTTATCAATTGTTGGCGCTTACAACACCATTAGTGTTTAATTACATAAAGAAAAAAGAGCATGTCAAAAACCAACACTGGTCTATTTATTGCTCGTAAAATCAAATGCGTGCAAGAGAGATGTGAAGTCTTTTCGTATTCGAATTGAGTGGAATCTACATATACGTGAAATATAACCGTTAGTTATTTTTATTATTTTAAGACTCACGAAGGAGAATTGAGTTTTGAAATGAGATAATTTTAGAATTGCATAGAATCTGAGTTCCTCAATTTCATAATGTTTGATCTGTATAGCTATATCTTTGATAACAACTTTTCTTGCCTCATTTGAATAAAACACAAGCTTCGTATAGGATATGCATGTAATAAGAATCTGTCATCTTCAACGTCTGTAGTTTTTATTATTAATTTCATGGTGGTTTTAAAGTGTCTAAATTTATTGCAATGAATTTTCAATTGACAGGTATATTATATTTACATCCTTCTAGGCATTCATTAGCCTGCCAAAGTTTTATGAGACCACCCTACGAGTGTCTGAAGTAAAAATTTGAATGCCAGGAAGGCGATTAGTTTTTACAGTGAAGACTGAAACTATAATGTGACGTCAGACTGCGTGGTCTGAATACTCAATTAATCCCGGATTCAAAGCTCTTATTTTTTTTCATTGATTTTCTTTTCACTGAATGAAAAAGTATAAAACGTAAAAATAAATTACAATCACATGTTGTAATTATTGATTATGTCAAAGTGGAAATAATTTACGTAATTTTATGTAATAAAATATAACGCAAGTCTTTTTCAGTAAGGATAATAGTATATTATGTAATTACTCTGAAACGGTTGTTGTACATTTGGATGAAAAGAAATAGCCAACGAACATTTGGCCCGAAGAAATTTGGCCGAATGGAGATTAAGTTGAATTGTACTTAGTCTTAAGTTTTTAAATTAGCATTATTTTTACACAATATACATAAAAGGCAATTGAAATAAATTAAAAACCATTGTAATGTATATTTTTTCATTTTTAAACTTTGTATTTATTTAAATAAGACTTTATATATTTAAATCATTTATAAATCATTTAGCTTTGGTCATTACATTATATTTATATTATTATATTCCATCGTACTATATGATCTAACATTTGTATGTACATTTATACAATGTAGATGAGATCCAGTTTTTTTTTCTAAGTAAATTAAATTTATTTGCTGAAGATACCATTGATTTACTTCAAGCATGTCAAAATATACATTAAATACATTAAAATCAAGCATAAAACATTATTATATTATATAATGAGATATTAACATGTTATACATATGTGATTTGAATTAGAATGAGCCTACCTGTTTTATTTACTATGCGAGAGCCACCCCTACGTGTAGTTTGTTGGTGTGCTGTACACACGCGCTCAGGTGTCACGCACACCAAGGCGCACGTACGTGGGGCTGCCATGAAAAATCTGGTCCTGTAATCATGCCTTGTAGGGGCGGAACCTAAACAGAAACCCTGCCCAATGGCATAATTCCAAAATTAAAATCATTTTATTGCTGTAAAATTATAACTTTTTAAATTTAATAATGCCTATTTAGTACCAAAATATAAATATATATATATATAATCGTGTCGGAAACAACAGGGTCAGATCCTGTCTGCCCAGAAGTGGGCGACGTCGATGGCGTTACTTCTGGCCATCATCAGGTCTTCCTGGGTGCAGCCACTCGGGCACAGCGCACACTCCAGAAGGTGTGACAGGGTCTGCTCCACGCCGCAGTCACATTCAGTCGGTCCGCTGTAAAACTGCCAGGCCGGCCAATCCTTCCACTACGGAAACAACATCAAAATATAAATGTATTTGTAAATGATAAAATATTACATATATTACTGAAAGACTCAGCTTAGAAAGTTTGATTGGATGATTAATTAAAAGTTGGTATTCTTAATACTTATTCTATATTTGCCTTTTAGCTAGAGCATATGGTCGCTAAATATTACAGCCAATCAGATCTTTGGACAGCCATTATCCTTGTCGTAAGTGTACATTCGTACGTGCACTGAGTAGACACTATATAAAATATTTTAAAGACATGGACTTAAATAAAAAACTGCTGTAGTATATAAAAAAAAAATATTTTTGGATGAATAGCACGATGCTTTAGATGCATAATAAATACTTTGAAGTAAGTATCAAAATGTTAAATGAAATAATTTTAAGATGTTTTAGTCTGAATATCCTTTATTACTTTAATGAAAATTTATAAGATAATGTACGAATTCATGTGCGAAAACACAACAATTTCAATTATTTTGAGTACATTTTAATTTAAATGGAGTTGATATTCAATATGAAACATAACAAATATTAAAAACATTTCACATCGACACAAGCAAAAGAACAGTTTTTGAAAAAATATTAAAAAAATTAAAAATGCGTATTAATTTGTTATTTTGATGAAGATAGCATTATTTATAATTATTTATTATGCTTTTTATTTATCAAAAGATAATCAAACAATTATAATATAATACGTCTGAGCAACGCCACTGTGTCACCAATAAAACGTCTTTAATTTATTTACTAACTATATCCTTCAGTATAATACAAGGAATAAGTATTCCGTAAGCGTTGTCTTTCGGGCGCCTAATGATTGAAACATTAGTCCGGGAGTTGATACATAAGATTAATATATAGACGCAAACTTACTTATTTACTTTCACGGCTATATATAAACTTCAGGCGCACGTTTTCAGTGGCAGCTGAATTTATTTTGTTTGATTCCAAGTCACGAGTTGGGAATTTAAAGGAATCCATATTGTACGAGCCTGAAATTTTAAGTGACAACATTAAGAGACTGAAATTTTTGAAAGTATTTCGACTTTTCGACGAATTTTATTTCGTGTCATTAACATTCATTGTTTTTTTTTCAAGAATTGTGAATTCAGCACTGAAATATATCAAGGTTAACATTTATGAAACTACTAGTTCAAACAATCAAGTTAAAACATATTTGGTTTAAATTTACAAAAAATCAGTATACTCAATTTATAAAATATGTTCATACTAGTGAAAAGATAACATTTATTCATTATGTATGTTTATAAATTCATTAGTAACTTCATTAAATTATTATTCATGTAACGAAGACATAAATCAATGCACCGAGTCATTTTATGTACCAGTAGCTATGCTTTGTATTTTTTTGGTAGCTATTTAATATAAAAATGTTTTATTATTAAAAAGAAACGAAAAAATGTATTTTCTAAAATAATTTATTAAAAATGACTATATTACACTTCTTAATATCTTTTGACTTTTGTTCATAGTTAATAATTGATTATAATTTATAATATTTGCGTTATAAAGCAAAGGTTATCTGAATTAATCATTTTATAAAAACCTTATATAATTATATTTACAGTTTATACAAAATGACAAGGTATAACTAACAACGCCTATGAATCTTGTTCATTACATATACACGTTGTATGTGTTTGTTCTTCCCGAATTTTTTCATACTTTTTTGATGAAACGAAAAGCGAATGGTCCTATGAATACTAACTTATAAAGTCCATGCAAAATTCAACTCCTCTCGTCGACTCTTGGCTATAGTTGTGCAGTAAAGCCTCTCCCGCAGCTTCCTCTACCTCCTCCCTGATCCTCAGACCCTGATGGACCTATCCCGGACTCTTCCACTTCCGCGGAACATTTTTCGAGAGTAAAATGTAAAGAATACCTCTGCCGTGCCGTGTGGGGCGACTTCCACTTTAATAACTTAGGTAGGTTCTATTCGCCACAGGCAGGTGCCTTAATATTATCATTTTTTTAAATAAATAAACTTTTTGATATTAAAGATACGGTCAAAGAAAGACAAGTAATTTAAGGCTTGTTTCAATACGTCAGTTTATTCGCATCGCATCGTTTCACTTTCAATGATAGTTTTATCGGTTTTTTACTTACATTAAGTACGCGTATTCAGTGGTCAACTTGATTCATATTAAAACAATACACATAGTGTTTATCTATTCTTAAAAGTGAATTCTAAAAATATAAACAATAACAAACATCTCCTTTAACATGTAATCAAACATACCTATTATTGTTTTTTCTACCTAAACATAATAACAACTTCTTAAATAAAACATTATTTTATGTTTATATAAACAAATATTGTACATATAATAAGGTTTGCGCAATTTTATAACGTCAGATATTCAGCTCTATTTGAATTATAATCTTTGTAATTTTTATGATTATATATAATTTAGTAGTAAGTTGTACAATGAGAGCAAAAAATTAAGAAATTATAAAGATTTTATTTCAATAAATAAAATATTTAAGATCGACGTAGAATCTATCGAGAAGCTTATATGTACATATATATCAATTATTTAATAATTAATAAAATACTGCATCATAAACTCGTATTTTGGAAATATATTAGGTATAAATAATGCAATGAAAGCTTGGAACAAGGATATGACTCCGACGGTTGGCAGAAGTTCCCGGTAATTGTGAGAGCATTTTCTCTAGATTGTGAGCGAGGACACCTTAAAGCATTAAGTTAAGTGTGCAGGTAATGTATCGGATTAGAAGCTAACAAAAATTTTTGTTTTATTTATATGTAGCACAAAATTGATATATTTTGTCGTTATTATACTTGCAACCTTACTTTCTCACCTGACCGGTGACTCAAAGTCGTATGAAACTACGTATTACATATTACTTATGTAGCATATATTTATGTTGAAAGCTCATGCCCGGGTAAGGGCAGAGTCTAGAGGAGCCAGTGTAAAAGCAAAGCATAAAATAAGAAAGAACCAACCCGGGTCGTCCGGGTCGACGGGTCTTTAATAATTTCTGGTCGCGAAAGGAGAACTTCAAAACCCGGCTTTATAAAATACCAGATAGCCCCGCTCATGGAAGAGCATTCGAGAGTATTCTATGAACGTTTAAAAAATGTTCCACGCTAGATTCGAATCAGTTTCGAAATTGAGATGGCCATTTTAACGACGCTACGTAATAGCTGTGTATGTACATATTTTTGAAGTTATGACAGGTTGATTTTTTATTGCATGTTCAAAAGAAGTTTTGGTAATTAATTTTTAAATTGTAAAACAAGTAGATGGTTAAATTAGTATTTAACTTGTTGTTAAGCATTAAGGGTTTCAACTGTCAATATTTGGTGAAACCGCATAATTATAACTTTAGAATTAGTTTTAATTAAAAAAATAATAAATTAATAATATTTAGTTTTGATTCACAATTCACAAAAATTGTGAATCAAAACTCAATGTTTTTAATTCATTAATTTTTTAATTAAAATTAATTCTAAGATTATAATTGTTGTTAAGCGTCAAAGAAAAATAAATTCATTTTATAATACATACGATCAAAAATAACCATTATTGAATATATTGAATTACAACTACTCACATATGAATATACATACTGCATCATTTCAAGAAGCAGATTAATCAATACCTGTAATATTCCAGTATACATTATATAACAAATAGGTAATTCCGGTATTTTATTTTGTTGTATTTAAACGACTTGAATTTTCACACGTACACTGCTGAACGTAGCTCTTCCGCATAAGTCTCCACAACTCTCAATGCTTAAGTTTTACATTCAAAGAAAATCTTGTATTCTTTTTTTGTCGCAAAGGGTCGGTCAACCTAAATTTTACCAAATAAATTAAAACTATTAAGTGTTATGTTGTAAAGTTTAAAATATGTTATATTTTGTATCAAAATTAACTCGTAAAGCTAATGTATTTAAATAAAAAACAAATGTAAATTGTACATATAAAATCCAATATTAAGATTCAGTTGTACTTTATTCGCAATACAAAACGTATATGATAATATTTTCATTTAATACGCGAATGGTGCCGTCGATGCGACAAAGTAGTCGGTATTATAGCCGGTATGGCGGGTAGATATGTATTGTAAGGAAGGAAGAGTGTCTCAAGTTCCACGGAGACTTCTAAAGACTTACGATCTTCCGCGGTCAGAATATTATATTATTGACGCTGGAAAGTTTTCTTCCCGGCTAGTGGATGAGCGGTACCTTGGCGCTCGGAGCAAACTCGTTGGGGAACTTTTAGAAAGAAATAACGTGTGGCGCTTGCCTCTAGGGAATGTGATTAAACGTACTGTGTTTACTGCCTTGATATTTTTTGTATTTATTTAAACACAAATAAAAGTACCAGCAGAGAACTATGCTCATCCTTAAACTTGGGATGCATTCTTTAAGTCCTTCTGCCGTCACAACGTTAGTCTATAAATTTTATGTTTTCTCTTGAATTTTCGTCTATAAATTATTTGAGTACATTTGAATTTTGAGATAATCATTGATTGTACATCGTTAAGGTCTTAAGCCTTCCACAACTAATATTTTTCAACATTATTGACGATACTGTCTGCCAATTTTGTCTTTATTACTTTTTTCGTTTTTTAATCACCACTTCATAACTTTTCGTACACTGCTGAAATTAAGAAATTTCTTAATGAATTTTTTGCCCATTTCTATTTTCAACTCTTGTTTTTCAAATTTCCATAATACTCTTGACTTGATTATGAGAATACGCATAACACAGATTTAACATAGGTTACACAGCGACACATATTACACAGAGAAGTTTTTGTAAGCACTTGTTTGTAAATACAGACACATAACTCAGGTTACACATAGAATTGTTTGTAAACACTTCTATAAATTAAAACTAAGTGTTTTCACACAAAATTTTACTTGTTTTATCATTTAAATACATATATTCGCTCAGGGATTATTTTAATGTATATTCAGTGTATTTATGCTCTATAAAAACACTGCCCGTTTACATTTGCTTCTGACTTTTTGTTTCTCTCTTCTAGAGATTGGATTAGTTCCCGACGAGTTGGCCCGACTTCTTCCTAAGTATGTTTTTGCCCTGTTTTTACTCGGCAAAGTTTATCTTAGCTTCACGCTTGGTTCTCAGTCGGTCTTATGATCTCTTCCATCCATCTACGTAACTCGCACGCTACACGCCTGTATGTATTCCTCCACACGATGTATCTTCTGCTCTCTTAATACCAAAACTTTGGATCATTTCGTGTGTTCGTGTCTCTGAAGCAGTCTGATGAGTCAACTCAACCTCAAGAACTGCGGAGTCGTAAATGATAAAGATTTAAATCATTATTTGAACTCTTAATAAATAACATACAGTATATACATTTATTCCACTTATAATACCGAATCTTCACCAAAGATTTTTCCATTTATAAGTAAAGGTCATTATCTTACATTGGATTATTATAAAATCACATTTAAAAAGTTAATAATCTATAAAAACGTTTATATGAAGTTGTTTCTGCTGTAATTGTAGAGTACATTTTAATATTCTAGTTATAAATCACTAAACGTCCATACCAATATTCAATATGACGGGTACTGAAATGAAAATGGTTGCAAAGGTTTGTTGCTCGAATCCTAGCATCTGCCGTTTATTTTTCTCTGATTTGTTGGTGAGAGAATGTCACACAAGATGATGTTTGCTATATGTATATATGTGTGTATTAATTGTTTTCGTTTAAATAAGAATTAATAATTTGATTATAAATAATGAACTTTGTTTGGATGGATCTCAATCTCTATAAAAACAACTTTATCGTTCGAAAAAACGTTTAAATGACAGCATTTTTTATACCTTTATGTAGTCCGGTAGTTATTGAATGTTGAAGTTATTGATTGATTTTGAAAACATTCATATTTTTGTTCTATTTATATGTGTACGTTTATTGTATCATAATATTTTCTCACTAGTATCTACCAACTGTTTAACCTTGCTGTTAATAGAGCGGAATTTTTAAATATTTAGCTATGAGTTTTTTATGTAGATATTACAAAACACTTTAAAGAGTTAATGCCGGCTAAATATTGTTTGCTTTTAACACTTTTTCATCGTTCCCTCGGTAAAGTTTAATAAGAAAGTAATGTCGCGATATTAACACTAACACAGCTACTCTAAATCTCTGACGTAAACGTCGGACAAAAATGATCTCTTAGTTCAAACTTTTAACCAAACAAATTTAATTTGCCGGCGGGTATAGCTGAATGTTCAAAGCGTTTGCTTTGCAAGCCAAAGGTCGTGGGTGCGATCCCGACGGAGATTAGAAAAAAAAAGATTTCTGAGCTCTAAAATACGACCGGTTGTTGTGAATTTGATCACTCACACGTAAAATGCGCGTTATAGCTTATTAATCAAAAATTGTGGTAGACGAAATTTGTCACGTGAAGACGGGTGGTCTTCACGTGAATTTGAAATCATTCATAGTAAATTCCTGTAATAATAAGGATGATGCGTGAATCTCGGGATTTAGTGTGGTCATATTGGCGGATCAACAATCCACATGCAGCGCTAAGCCATATGCACCATGGTAAGCGTCATTGAATTCCACAGATGAGACTGCAGAATTAGTATCACCATATGTCGGTATTCTTCTGTATTTTCATTCAAAAGTCTTTAACATATTAATAGTTAAATTAGTATCAAAATCTCTGTCTTAGCTCAAATTTGTCGATAAAATTACCTTTACAAGTGTCGCTGAGCTAACATAAGAATATCAGACCATGAGGAATGACATCATATTCCATAACCAATTTTCACAGCCTGGTATCACACGTGGTACTCATCATCACAATATTCTGCAAATTTTTGTATACTCAAAGAATCAAAGTCCAAAAATATATAACGAGGAATTTGCTATTTATTTATAATCATTTTATTTCATTTAATATTAACTTTACTAAGCGGTTTGTAGTTCGAATTCCAGCTTCCGCGGTTTTTTTCTTCTCCGATTTACCAATGAGAGAAATGTCAATTAAGATGATGTTTGTTGTAAATTTTTGTATGTACGTATCACTTTTGCTTACGAGTACAATGTATGATGACCACCTGATCAAACCAAGAAGCAAATACAGAAAGGAAAAGTTATTTAATGATTATTTAATACGTTGAAGGCTTAAATGATTCTATGAACACACATGTAGATGTTATCTGATACGCTGATTCTCGCAAAACACGTCCCATCGCAGAAGTAGTCTTGACATCAAGTGTCTGGCTTGGAGATTTGCATGCTAAGTGTGATGGGACCGGGCTATTCTGGCTGTAGTGTAAATGTCACCGTAATACAATGTTGCAACGAGTCGACTGCAGGGATATGACGCCAACTACTGAGGAAATAAATCTCGAGAGTAAAATGTTTTCAACGATTTCAAGTAAGACTCGTTACGCAATAAATATTAATTGTCGTACAGGTTTATAATTTGTATATCTTTAAGTACATCTACCAAAAATCAGTGGGTTTAAGATTTTTACTTTTACTTGAGTGGTGGTACGTTGCATGCGGGGGAGACGTGAAATTTGTGTTGGAATTTATTAAATTTCAAGTGTTTGTCGAGGTATTTAAAAATATCCTCATTTCTACTGTAAATGAAGAAAAAAATACAGATGTTGGAAAAACATTTCTAATTTCACCAGTGGTTTTGCAAGAAAAATTTAAAATTTACTTTTTAAATGTCCTCCGTTTCTTTTTTGCAAGAAATGTAACAAATTATTGTATTTTATAAAGGTGTTTTTTGATATTTTTACCTATAAATCTTTAATAAATTAATTGTTAAAAACAATATTACAAAATCTATGTATAATATTAACATTATGCACAAAACTATCTTCATGAAACGAAAATATGTTAAAGTTTGCCGTAGGTACACAAAATTTGTTTTTTGCTCTTACTCACGGAGAGCGTATAAAATATATGCCAAATGACATTATTTTCAAATCTGGCATTCATTATAGATAACATAAAAGTGTGAAAGAAACAGTGATGTATATGGATATGATTTTCGTTCGCACTTCTAGTGATATAAATTAAAAAAGCCTCACTTTATAGAGTCATAGTTAAAGCAAAGATTTGTTTGTGCAAAATGGCACCATTGAGTTTAACTTTTACAGTCAAATAAACAATTTTAAAAATCTAGGATTAGCAAATTAATTGAAAATAACCAAATCGATTTACATAATTTTATACTTTATAGCGAAACAGGAGGTTGGGGTAAACAATGTTACCGAGAGTATTAGTGAGCCGATTTAGTATTCAAATTAAGTGTCAATAAAATATTTTTAATATTTTTATTGCATATATTGTGTTGAAAATGATACTAAAAGTCATGTTAGTATTTTCTGAATATATTATTTTCCAGTGAAATAGTGTTAAAAGGCTATTTTAATATTAACTGATAAAAAATAATAGTGCAAGATCTCATTTTTAGATTCTACGCCACTTACAAAAAGAATGCATATAAAGTGCATATAAATAAAAACAAATATTAAGTGCTATATGTGTAGTGATAAATGTAATGATTTTACGAAGCGAAACGTGAAAAATGTGATATAGGAAATCGCAGTAGAAAAGCAATAATTAAAATATAGATATGGCCGAGATTGTGTCTTGAGATAAGTTTCATCTACCACTTCACTTACTTAAAAGACTAAGACAGGCAAAACGTAACTTCTCATACGAAATATCACTCTATAAGCATTTGCAGCATTATTCTATGTACAATCATAAATTTGATCAAATTAAAGGTAGCGTATTTTTTTTCAACAAAAATATTTTTTTTGAATGAATTTTTAGTCTTTGAACTTGCCGGAAAATAGTCAGGGTATGTTAGGATTGGTTGAGTATCACTATTTGTCATATCATATGATGCGTAAAATAATACGGTGTTTCGGGAGGCAGAGCTGATATGGGATAAGACAAATAATATGGCGGCTGACAGAGTTTTGTGGTGGCAGTTCGTCAATACCTTATGCTCCAGGTAGCGGAGCGAACAAAGTAATGATCATAATGCTGAATAATCATATATGATTCAGCATACGTAAAACTTTTATATTAGTGTTCGTGTATTGAATTTTGTATAAGTATAACTAAATACATAAGTATACTTAGTTAGGTTTAGATCCCGGAACTCTCTCTTAACAGTCGGGCTCATTAGCCAGTTGATATTCTCCTCGGTATGGGCGATAAAACTCAAGAGTAGTTGAAGAGAAGTGAAGCTAATTGTGTTGGGATGACGCTCCCATAAACTGATGTGGGTGCAGTTGCATTAATTCATATCAATTAGTGTTATGACTGAGGTGAAGCAAAAATTAATTGCACGTCCATTTTCAGTTTTATTAATAAATATTAACATCCTCCCCTCTTAAAATGGGGCGTTATTAAGTCGCGAGGGGACAGGATAAGGAGCAGGACAGCAGACAAAGTTTTTCTTGTAGAAGCACAGATTATATTTACTTTAAAAACATTACAAGTTTGTGACCACGCGGGTTGATATGCCGCGTGGCTGCAATACGACCTTGCCACGCCAAAGAGTGGGGACCGACTCTCGTGTGAGGCCGCCGGCGCTACGGATCTCGCTCAGCGCCACGAGCGGTGATGTTAGTAACTAACAAACCTGTGAACGGACCTGTTCAAAAATGACAATATGACGGCGCACCTAAATGCACGACAAGGGATTCGAAATAAGAGACGAAAGATCGTATATCGAGGTTTTCGGTAACAGTAAGCAAGGACTATATCATGCTGATGTCAATATATACGTCGTAGCATTAGCAAACACACACAAAAAATATTGCAATGCGAAAGTTGCACTCATTGTTTGTAATTGAAAAAAGCATTAACCGTAAATAAATTGAGAACATAATCGAATATTATTAGTACTTCCACGAGTAAATTAACGGTTCATTGCAGTAAAATGGCGACCAGCTTCTTTGTATTTAAATAGTCCATAAAATGGTGTGCATTTTCTGAGGAAATTGATATATTGATCACACCTGTACAAATAATTAAATTCTTCAATAGAATTTACCCTTGCATCAACACACTTGTGGTGACGTATTTGCCACACATGGAAGGTACCCTGAAAGGTTTGAAATTCCAAATCTAATCTAAACAAAATGGATGATAAACAAACTTCAAGTTCAACTCAGATTATTTTAGTTCAAAATAATCTAAAAGCCTTGCACATTTATTTTGTAATTGGATGATTTTTATTGTTTAAGAAATAAAACATTTTGTTTTTCCTTGTATTTTCTGATCAAATCCTCACGCCTCCCTTTTAAATAAAACGGCAAAATAAAATCATGAAAGGACAAAAGTAAATAATAATTAAATTATGCTTTTGCCCTCACATAGCGTGTATTAATTTTTAATCGGCAATAGAAATTAGTTGTCAGAGTACATAATATGTTAATTTAAGTAGTTAATAAATACTTTACCTATCATTAAAAGTATTCACCGTCAAATATCATGTTATTTTTAATAACGAATAACCATTAAAATACAATGTTTCTTTGAAAACGTTTCAAGCAATCTCTTTGGTTGTTAATAATAGTTTTTTTAATTTATGTCATTACTTGCCATTTATAGAAGATGAAATGTAAAAATGTTTTAAATGTTGTTTATTACTAGGTTTTTGAGTAAAGTAATCAACCTAACATTAAATAAATATTTTTAAAAAAAAATGAGTACTTTCACTTACGTATAAGTAAAATAATGTTATTTAAACTAATATAGGCGCTTAAAAACAACACTATTTAAGCTTAGGTGATTAACAATATGGCATTAAATAGTATAACCATTTGATTTTTCACTACCACATGTTTGCTATTGCAGTATTAGTTGGGAACATATAACTAACATGAATTGCTGCTGTGACTCACTTTCAGCAGCTAGATGTATCTGTATTTGATGGCTTCGCAACATGAAGTGTCAGACAAAAAAATATTCAATGTAAATTCTGTTGTGATAACCGCTTCTAAGTGGTAGCACACTGTGGTTTTTGGGTATTCGAGTAAAGAAAAAGCTGTTGTTTTATCATAACAAGCCATAAACAAAAATGAGACATGGATTGAAACGTAGTTAATCTTTATAAATGTATATTTTAAGCCGTTTTGCTATAACTGTGCAATACATGAGAAATTTAGAATAATCGTTTTCAATTTTATATTTGATATAATTTATAAAATATGTGTGTAAGTCTATGGTGAAACAATGTTATGATGATAAAATATAAGGTATTTCAACTTTTTTGCTTGTTAAATTAAACAATCATCAGACATTTTATAGTTTGGTTGAACATCAAAATTGATGAGCCTTGATGAAAATAATTTTGAAATAAAGTCTCATGAAAACATATTGAAAATATTAAAACAGGCTTTACCTCTTTTAGATTCTCTCACCAATTCATAATCTCATATGAAAAAAATGGCTGACCTCGAAATGAAGATTAAAATTCATTAAATAAAACTGGGCGTTTCATCTTTTCGAGTAAACATAATTAGGCAAAGGATAATTAATGAATTGAGTGTAAGGAATTTTAATATGTCAACCATTCAAGGTAGAAACTTAAACCACTATCTGGGTGGCCCGAAATTTGATGCGGTTTGTTCGACCCCAGTCCAAAGAATTCCAGTCAACTTTGCAACAAAATGGCAATAAAATAACAAAAAATATCCAAATGGATTAAGCCTGCTGTGTTTTATCGTATTTAATTAGAATAATGAGATTTTCGTTGATATTAACATGATATGTAAGACTGAAATATGTATTGTAGATGTGTTTGTGTCTAAAAAAAATGTCATTTTGCATATAAAATATATATCTTTTTTAATCGATAAATGCATTTTTATCTCCATTTAGAAATAAATATTAATAAATACATGTTTGTTTTACGTAAAATTTTAAATCAATGTTTGTTTTCCATAATTCTATTTCTTAAAAAATATTTTATTAATAAATGCTGTAAAACACATAACGTGACTATGTTGATTGATTTATTGAAGTTCATTTTTGGTTATATATATTTATTAACAATATGGCGTAAAAAGGTGTATCAATGATAATTAATTTGTCTCAAAATAGAACAGTATTTAAAAAGCAGTTTAATTAAAAAATAATTAGACATTTCTTACTGAAAACTTTTTAAAATTCACTTGAAAATATTATTTACAAGCGCATTAACAATTGTTAATGAATATTCACATACGTATGGTCAAAAAATTATTACATATCTGATTATTTAGAATCTATGATATGTCTTCGTATGTACCAATATAGCTCAAATACGGATAAAGTTTAATGTATGTTGGTGTAATAGAAAGTCTAGAAAGAAAACCTCTTCAGATATTACTCGTTCATCGTAAAGTAGTTGTAGTTGGTACTGGCATTCATAGAAAGATCTTTTTATGTAAATTTTTATGTACACATACAGAAAAATTCGATAAACGGAGATGCAGAAACGTAATCTGTGGATTTTATAGAGCTTGTAATTAAGATTTTAGAGGACAACTTTGTGTTGTATATGGAGTGTTAATTCGCCAACGTGCTTGGCAGCGTCGTTATTAAAGAAACTCTGTGAATATTTGGTTTAAATGGGAATACTGCATTACACCATGTTTGATTAAGCATTTCAAATTATCACTTTCACTCCAAATAGATGTATTTATAGATATTTTTAAACAGTGACAAAAATAAGCTTATTGTTATGTCTTTCGAAAAGAGATCACTTTCTCTATTAAAAGGATGATCAATAATGTATAATGTGATTAAAACTAGTAAATTGATCTATTTATTTATATCTTTGTTGGGGTGAGATGCTGCGATATTGTTTATGAAAGTCAAGAACTCTAACCTCTGCTGAAACTCCTTGAAATATCGCCTGTTATGGCGGCCCGATAATGGTCTGTGATTTACAGTCGACGTTTTGAAGTGATGATTGACATGAAATGATGATGCCGCATTCCTTCAGGATAAATAATTTATAATTGATTTGTGGCCGCTTATATCTTTACGACTGTGAATATTATTGTTAACAGTTTTACGAGGGCGTAGAAATCATTTACATATTTTAATTGCATTTTAAGGATAGGATCAATTCACTTATATTAAAAAATATTCATGATTTCTACAGCTTAGACTTAGGACTTCTGAATTTTTTTTTGTTTTGTATTAAATATTCAAATTTTAAGTCAATAAATCTCTTTTCTTCGCTTCTAATTCTCAAAAAAAAAAAAATTTAAGCCATGAAATTTAATTTTGCAAATATATAATGTCAGTTACTATTTTTTTTGTATTTTCATATGAAACATGAATCAACTAGGGATTTTTTCAAACGATTTTTTCGTTTTATTTTAATTAAAATGCAGTAGATTATCTGTTCCTAAATCTGGCGAGAACTACAAGACCAGAAGAAATGTAAGTTTATAATTTACTAATAAAATGCAAAATTATAATACTTTGTTGATAATAAATAGCTTACGAATGCACGATAAGAATAAAATCAAAATGCATCCCATCAAGAAATAAGATTCACATAAATATATGTAATTTTCTTATATACTGATAAAACTGTGTATGGCATTTAAGCGGTGCTTAATATTGATTTTATTCATGTTTTAATTTTTTTAATTTTTTAATTTAATGGAAATATAATCTGAGAAACATGAAAAATAAATCGCCACGAATGCCTTTTCGATTTAAATTCAAACTCCGTCCCAATCATGCATCAGCCTCGGTTTATTGAAGACTTGCACTGAATTTTATACGAAAGGATTAGTTTGCAATAAGCATCACTCAACCTTATGTTAAATTGATTCGTATTTATTTAAAAAAAACCAAGCTCAATCATGCTGCGAGATAATTCAACAATTTCAGTAAAATATGTGGGTTTCAGTGCTTACAGTGTAAGTACCTTCCATATTATTTTAGTATGAGATTTAAGCGGACATTTTATCTTGGCAGGAACGCCAAAGCTCCAAAAAGCTCACCGATACGAGAGAGACCTTAATAAAACGTCTCGTTTCCTTTAAATTAAGATTACCGTGTCTTCCGACTGTTTTCAAAATAATGTTTTGAACATCCGAGGATTACGGCACGAAAGCTCTGTACATAACTCAAGTACCAACATGAAATGGTAAACACGAGCGGCCGAGTTAGTAGGGTACGCAATTAGCCTGAAAGAGCCAAATTCAGGGCCGTATTATACTGTAAAAGTTAAAATATCTAATAGATTCTCATCAAATATTCGTAACAGTAAGTACATTTATTTTTTGAAATATTTTAATAAAAATTACGTTGAATTGAAAATTTCATTTTATCTTGTTACCATAGTTTCGTATATATTTGTCACTTCTTTAGTCTTCCAATAACAAAATTATCTCTTTGAAATTAAAAACCTTGAAAAGTAAGCAATTACATTTAATAGTTAAAACAAATAATCAACTCAAAGTTATCAATATTAAAACTGGTCAAAATAACTAAATTAAATATGTTTTAAAATCAATCGCAAAAACAATGCTAGTAATATAAATAACATACCATCTTAACAGACCATTTTTAATTCTTAAATTTCGTAGAAATATTTCAAAGTTTGTAAATTTTTATGTAATTGCGTAACATTTTCAATTGTATGTGTATATTTAAAAATGGCTTTTCCACGAATCTAAAACATATCATGACAAATAAAATAATAGAATTCATACATAAGTCTTCTTTATTTTTCAACAATGAAGTTATGTTACTCCATTTACAAATTTCAATCCAAAAAAATATACTTATATAAACGTATTAATATATAAAAAACATAAACTCGTGTTCAAAATACATAAAAGTTATACAAATTGTTATTGACAAGAGTACTAAACAGAAATAAATGTAAGAATATAATCATTTTTTTTTCTATTTATTATTTGTACAATAATTGTTTAAGATGAACGGATTATAATTTTGATTTAATCATTAACAATATTTAATTGTAGAATATCTGCGGCTGTTCCTGATCGAGGTCGACGAGGCCAGTAAAATACGATAATATGGAACTGGGTAGGTGTCTAATGCCGCCATGTTGACTGT
This sequence comes from Glossosoma conforme, assembly GCA_022606575.1. Classification (NCBI taxonomy): domain Eukaryota; kingdom Metazoa; phylum Arthropoda; class Insecta; order Trichoptera; family Glossosomatidae; genus Glossosoma; species Glossosoma conforme. The sequence continues at coordinate 349,790 of JAGTXR010000015.1, forward strand.
ATTGTATCCCGCACTTTGTATAGTATATATGAAATTATGTACGCTGTATTCTGTATGTTGTGTTCTGTGTGTTATGCCCAGGATAATCACACAAATTACACGAGGCTTATTGTGTCAAGGCAGATGCTCGCGAGCCGTCTGTTGTCTCGCAAACGCAAGCTTATCCAAGTCAATATACTAGTATAACGCTCTAAACGTGAGTCCACTCACGACGATATGTTCTAAAAACTACACACTTTAAGACAATGATTTGAGAATCGTAATTAAACTATCATAAATGCTCTCTATTGGCTTTTTATTGAATGTGCTTACGTAAGCGATGAACAAAAAAATACATTTTACGTAATGTAATAATTTAAGTCTTTATTAGCTTCATATATATAGTATGATCTTAATGATCGCTTATTTATTTATTTGTCTTTTAACCTGTTGGTTGCAAGAGACGAGATATGTCGGCAAATTGCGCAGTACCCGTTTTGCTAGAGACGAGATATCTCGGAAGCACATTTGGTGGCGTATTTTTGAACTGTATTTACTTGTCTGACAGTAATTTTTTTAAATTGGTTGAACTTCAATAATGATACTTCAAAAGTCGATGCAGGATATAGTATTTGGTAAGTAAATTGAAATTTAATAAAAGCAACAACAAAAAAAATATTTTAGACAACTTTTATTTTGACAAAAAATATTTGGCCCGATAAGCACTGCAGCGTAATTTATTTGCGGTTATGAAAAGGTTAAGATTCATGAGTTTAAACGTATATTTTATATTGAAAATACAAAAAAATATATTTAATTGGGAACTTAAAGACTATTTCATTCATTATTACTTTGTTATAATTAATAATTAAATACTAAGTAATCGAAATAATTACGAAAAAGGGCAAACGGTTTTTACAAATAAGTATTAATTTATAAGAGTTTTAATAATTTATACAACTTGGTAGAATATTATAAACATTATCATATATTATAAAACATGTTTCAGTCGCACGTTTTTAATCGATTTGATGAATCAACTTAACACTTTATGTGGTAAAAGCTTTGGACTAATAATATACTACATAGTAGTGGAAGTCGCTAATATGATGAGTATATTATAATGAAAATGATCTGGCGGCGTCAGAGCTCTCTGCGTCTGTTTGGATATTTATTCTTGGCGTTGATTCTATGTACTACATGGGGATAAAACATGGAACATAATACATACAATATACTCGATATATTGAGCAGACAAATTGGCTGACCGAATTAGTTCAATGGTATCACAAGGGTTAACAGAACGCGACACAAGCGAATAAATAAAATAATGAATAATAAATATCTTTATGGAACCTGGATACAAAAAGACGGACTATCATACGAGAATGTTCAGGAGTGTTCAAAAGCATTCATTTTTATGATGATTATTTGTAGTCTATGAAGATGTAAGTTTTTGAAAATCACAAAAAACTTTTATTTATAAATTTTATTTTTTAATTTTTTTTATGTAAGCACATACAGGAGAATACCGACAGATGGTGATAGTAATTCTGAAGACTCATCTGTGGAATTCTATGACGCTTACCATGGTGTATATGGCTAAACGCTGCATGTGGATGTTGATCCGCCAACGTCATAGACTACAGCCCGAGATTCACGCATCATCCTTTATTATTACAGGAATTTACTATGAATGGGTGGTCTTCACGGGACGACATTCGTCTACCACTAATTTTAATTAATAGGCTATGACTGACATTTTACGGGTGATGGATCAAATTCACACCAACCGGGGTATTTTAGAGCTCAGAAATCTATTAAAAATCCTTTTTTTTTTAAATCTCCGTTGGGAATCGAACCCATGACCTTTGGCTTGCAAAGCAAACGCTTTATCATTGAGCTATGACCGCCGGCAAATAAGAATATTACTCACATAGTACATAAATAAGAGCATTTAACAATTAAAATTTTGCACAGTTTCGTGATATTTAATGTACAATGCAGTGTAAAATATTGAATACTATATAATATTCTATAATATATAACGAGTATAATATAATATTAGTTAATATATGCATAAAAAATATATTTTATACTTCATATATTCTAATTTAAGGACTCACATCACTATTGTTAATTTTAAAATTTTGATAAATGTATATATTATCATTAATAATTAAATATACATATACTATACATAAAATTCTTTTTTCAACGAGTCTATCCAAACACAAAAATAACGGCAGAAGCGGGATGCGAACCGCGGACCTTGGAAACCAACTATGCCCAGGTATTCATACCGCTCAGCCGACTGGGCTATTACTGTGCCTGGACCGACTCACGTTGAAACTAGTATTCATGTCATTGTTATCATCGTATGATAGATGTCGCTATAGTATATATTTAAAGTATGTATATTTTTATTTTTTATTATTCAATCAGTCTTCATTTATTCACAAGCTTAATATTATTACTTTCCGACAGTCTATTTATTTTAGTAAGTACCACTCGGGTCTCGAACCAAACTATAGACTGAATGGATGAGAAACGACTACTTATAGTTCCGACTTGGACTTTATAACCAATCATTTACCTGTGTTACTGATTAATAATTTTTACCTTCTTGATATTGTCTCAAGGAGACATTATTACATGGATTATTTTTAAATGTTTAATAGAATATTTTTTTTTTTTATTATTTCAATATTCTAATTTACTTTTGTAGATCATTTACTATATTATAATATTATTAATAATTAAATATACATATACATACTATACATAAAATTCTTTTTTCAACGCGTCTATCCAAACACAAACAAGTCCGCGGTTCGCATCCCGCTTCTGCCGTTATTTTTGTGTTTGGATAGACGCGTTGAAAAAAGAATTTTATGTATAGTATATGTATATTTAATTATTAATAATATTATAATATAGTAAATGATCTACAGAAGTAAATTAGAATATTGAAATAAAAAAAAAAAAAATATTCTAATAAAAATTTAAAAATAATCCATGTATATATTATCGTAAACATATATTATATAAACGTTAGAAAATGAAATTAATTTGTGAAATTGAACATGTATCATTTTCACCGAAGTCAAAATTTGTCGCTTGTTTAAAATAATTGATTTATTAAGTCACAATTTTTATACAATTTCACTTAAAATAATCAATAAAAAGACAAATATTTAATAATAAATTAAATTAATTCTTAAAACGTAATATAATAATTAAATATTAAAATATAATGACAATGGTATGTAATCAACAAAACTTTTCCAAAGGTCACCGGTTGTAAAAATAATAGGCAGATATAATATTATAAGGAAAACTTTACGTCGAATTTCAGTAGTACGCAAGGCTTTCATCAAATTAACGTTTTACGGTGTAACGCTATCTCTTCTGTACCAGAAGGCTTCTCTAATCACGGGTAACTTTCAAAGTAAAAAAGTTCCTTCAATATCGGCCAGAGGGAGGAAAATTCCTTCATTATCTTAAGCGCCCTTTTCCAAGTAGTTTTTTCGCCGTTTTGCTTCAACTTGGTCCATAAAGAGATGGGATCTCTCTTGAAAGATTGACATAAATCCAGCTCGGCCGGGGTATAATATATAATAACACGTTTCATTTACGGGGAAAATTAAATCTACGTAACGCTCTTACAATTATTTTTCGCAAAAAAGTGGGTCTGATAACTATGCATCTGTAATAAATAACAGCTTGTATCTTATTCGGCAGTATTACAGTTACTTATTTTTATAGGTATTTAAATTAAATTGTCAGTGTATTTGGCATTAAAAATTGAATATTAGATATTCGGTATTTATCCTAACCTCAACAGAACAAGTAACTATTTATATACTATTAGATTTTCGCATATTAAACGTTTAAATAAACTGTGTATATTAGTAAAAAAAATAGTATTTTATTTGAAACAACACACAAAAGAGTACCATGAAAATGCTTTACTGGATTGGCTGAATGCTTACATTATTTTTATGTATATAAATAAATAAACATTTTACTAATTATGATGCGTGTGGCGAGAGTAATGGTTTCGTACCTGTACGTACTGATACTAGTTCCAATTGCGAAGTGCAAACGCCATATCATCATATTTCGTAAAAGACGAGGAACTTGAAAGATAAATAATAATTTTAAAAAAATATCGATGGAAGATTTAAATTTAGAACGAAATTTGTTTTTTTTCGACCATCGTTGTTTTTTACAGTTGTGCTCAATTGTTTTCCAAAGTTTGTTTTTCGGATATTTTTCAGTGTATGACGCGGATTTCTATCGATATTGATCAACCTTAACGTGGGCATACCTCAATACCAATCTCGTTAATCTATTTTGTGGCTTGAAGTTAATTATTGTATTCCATCCAAACTTTTCCAATGAGTGTGTGTGTATGAGAGATGTGACTTCTTGTTCCTCCCATTGTGGTATCAGAACATATAAGTGCTTAATTGAACTGTTTCTTAAGATATAAGATATTCAGATTGTATGTGAAAAGAACACAGATACTGACCGAATGTTGATTTATTCAGGTATTACTTGATTTTATTCTTGTAGTTTAAAAATATAGTATATTACTGCATATTACAACATTTTACTGAACTGAAATACAAAGCGGTTGCTTTTTATTTATTTCAATAAAATGTTGTAATATTTCGTTTAGAATAATAAAAACATAGCTCATTAATACATAATTTTAAATTATATTTTGCATTTGTTAAATATTGTTATCAAAGTTAAATCTGTCATTTGACACAAAGATCGTGTAGTTGATTCAAAATATTATTTTTTCTATATCGTTATTTTTTTACTTTGAAAAAACATATCAAAGCTTATATTTAAAAGAAATAAAGCAAAACATTGAGGATAATTACGTTAGTACGCAGCATGTTTGAGCAGTAGTAACATAACGTTAGTAATTATTTAGACGAAAAGTGTAATCATTGTCCACCTTACTTAGTTTCAGACTGTCGACTTATTATAACAGTCCTAGATTCTGAAACATGTTATTTGCAGTTGCGTTTAACCCCTTCGCTTCCCGGGTTTCGCGAGTATAGTTACGTGCTCTGACGGCCACTCTTGTATGATTCGCTTATATACTTGCAAATCTGAGCATTTAAATTCTTGCAGCGATGGCAACCCTACGTGCCTCACACGCGTCTGTGGACTGATGTCCAGGGCTGAACCGGTACGATAAAAATTCAAATTATTCTTTATTGAGACCTCTACACTATTTAAATATCAAGAGCCTTTAAAGACAGCTACTGAATTTCCTTCCAACTTTGTAAATAAGTATTTACCGACTAGAAAGGACGCGCAAAACTGCCGATTGAGATTCCGAATGGGTTTTTGGTTTATACTTGTATGGTTATTCTCTCCTGTGGCATCCTTAATACATGTCTCAACTAAGTACAACTTTACATCTTGACTTGACTGTAGTAAGATGTCTGCTTTATCCTCTCCATAACCAAGTCATTCCTCACAAATTTAAATCATTGTACTACCTGTATAATACGCAGGCATCTGCTCTCAAAACCTATTAAGCGGCGTCATTGGTTCTTGATGAAATAATACTAAATTACGTGAAATAATTAAAATAAAATACGTAAAGAAGAATGGAGACGATACAGGCACAATCTATTTATCTATATACTGATTATTTGCTTCTTCTTCGTAGAATCAATCCGATGGATTGGTTTGCAGCAACAAAATCTTCAAAAGCATCTCGATCTCTACTCTTCTCGATCTTTTGCAAACCTTTTAGCTCAGCATAAGAGCTGCAACTCATGTCCTCGAACACTTGCTGTAAATATACCGTCTAGGGCGCCCTCTGCAGTTTCTACTCGCAACCATCCCTTTCACAATGCTTTTTGAAATTTAAATGTTTTATTCCTTGTTTAGGCCAGTTCATGCCTGTTTGCATACTAATATCTGCAACATTGTTGCAACTTGTGGCTTTGAGCGACCGGGAGCACCGGCTCCCACGCACAGTAAAGCGGAGCCGCCCATCAATCATGATAATCACCCAGATAATGCGACAGAGGTCGCTGTTTGCCAATGCGACGACACTAAGAAGAAAACATGTCGCTAGTCGACTCGTGCTAAAATATATATGTAATTTATATAAACTCTTTCGATCAATGTGCATAAGTTTTTTTTATGTAAGCAAATACGTGAGCTAACCACCTTACGTCTGCACGCTTACCATTTTAAGGAAGACTAAGCGCTGTTTTTGGAGTGTTGTTTTGCCAACGTCACAAGTCTAATCTTAAAATATGTTTGATCGATAATTCTCGATGAAATTCCATAATTTAACTGTCGTAATGGATTTTTATAGGACGATTTTAAGTATAAAAATAGTTGTATTTATCAAGTATAAAAATAGTTGTATTTATCAAATACATATTTTGGCTTCCATTGGAAACCATTTTAATGTCTTCAGATGATCGAAGTTATACTTATTTACCAAAAATATTTGTTTCTCTTTATTTATTGTTTGAAATTGACATCAAAAATATATTTTACGAACAAAAAAACAAATGGCATTGTATACATCCATGCCATTTTTTTCATCTCAAATTTGTTGGGAATTACGCGGTTACAAAATATTTTAAGAATGTGCCACCGTATTCCACGTTCATATTTTAAATTGAAAGCTTTTTATTTTTCTAGATTTATTTATTTATTTACGTCATCAAAAATAAAGTGTTTACTGTATTAATTAGGTTATTTTTTTCTTCATTTATTTTTTTCTACTTGCATTTTTAATTTCTTGTACCTATTTGTGTCACAGTTTCTTTTAAACACATTGATTGTAGGGTTATTGCCGTCTGTTGGGGTGAATTTGAACACCTTTAATACTTTATTTAAATTTATTTCAAAGGAAATACCCTTTTAATGAATAGGCGTGAAATATATTTTTGAAAATGTAATTTATTTGTCGATTTTTTGCTGACTTCCAACAGTTATGAAATATTTTATGTTTAATGAGATTTTTCTTCCACTTCGACATAATTTAAATGTTTAAATATTGATGTATTACTCATAATTATAAAATATCAACTTAGTTAATTAAGCGTAAAGGAATGTGAAGATAAATTCTAAGCACTTTGACAGCAGCGTTTTGTTTTTAATATACATTTTAAAATATTTTCCTATGAGAAGCGGCTAACTCACCGTGAAAATATTTGAACTTGTAACCTTTGAATCTCACAATATTTCACGTAACAGCTGTTTTCAAATAGTAAAAAAAGTGCTGAGAAAATATTTTTAAAATTTGCATATTGCATTGTTTCATTCATTCACTAAACTATCGGAAAATTTTAATATGAAGTTATGTATGTATTAACATTATTATTTCTTTGTTTTTTTAATATTAAAAATTTCAATCAAAACTCAATAATCTTAATTTTTTTTCTCTCTTAATTTACAAATAAACAACTTTAAATACCAGCGAAATCACATCTTATTTTACAATTATGTTACATAAAATTCTATCAATGACGTCTGACCAGCTATACAGGTATACCTGTATGCTAAATAGGCGAGATAGTGTGACATTTGCTAGCATTTAAAGATGAAAAATAGTATTATATATCTTAAGAATCTATAAATATTGACGATGTCTTTTTTCAATACACTTATAATCGAACGTAATTAAAAACTGAACGCTACCAAATAAGCTTCCATAATATAATTTTCGTTTGTAAGACTAAAGCATCTTGGTTATAAGTTATTAATATTACGCTTTTTAAATATATTTTTGCGATGATTATATTTTACGTTGGATACTTTATATATTCTTTCATTAAAAAATGTTACATCAGCTACTTTATATAATTAAGACTTAAAATATAAATCTTTCGAGTTAAAAAAAACGTCATAAAACCCTTAAAAGATTCTTCAAAGCTCTGTGTAATGAAAATGCAAAGATAATTTAACAGCTTTGTTTTAAAGCTCATTAGAAGAAGCTCGTCACCTGGGGTCAGGGATAAAATGGAAAACTTTTCATTATGCTTATTTTTGATTATGCAATATAATTATGTAAATGGTAGGTATATTAACCAAAATTTATACCTATAGTTTAAAAAAATAATTATATAAAAATCTGGTTCAATTTATAAAATGGTTAAATAAACATTTTTTTTTCATGTCAACACTCGTAGTAGCATATAGTTTTTATAAATAACAACCTTACATTGGTATCCTAAAACATGCACCCATAGCTCCATAGAATTAATGAATTTTATTGTTTTTAATGATTGTTTAAGTGATATAGGTGCTTCAAGATAGAGAACCACAATCTATAAATATACAAGTTATTATGTGCAACATAAAATCATATTTATTATTTTAAAATGTACAAAACACTTTTTTAAGCAAACGTTAAAGAACATATAAAAAACATACTAAAATTGGCAGCGAATTATCAACATGTACCTATAGAAATATTATCCGATATTGTATCACTTTTACTTTAAATACTTTGACACTTAATTTCTCATTAATCATCACTAAATTTAATATTTAATATGTCTAGCACAATGTTTCTGTTAAGCGCTTAAACTATTTATTTACCTTTATAATTGAGTTTACATATCACTAATGTAGAAATTGTAAATGTGTAAAAGTGATACAGAAGATGTTTCCTATTAATATTTTATATATTATTAACTTACGTACTTAGGTACGCATGTAAATAAGTACTCGGTCCGTACCTACGTCATTCAGCCAGAGGTAGATGCTCCAAGTGAAGGTGAGCTTTAAACATATATTTTTATGTTAGCTTCTTCCTACACTCGGAGCCGGGCTCTCCAAATCCCAACATGTTGTTTTTCATATCGCCTTATATTATTCTTATTACGATCTTCGTACGAAATGGACTCAATTTCGTCAGAGTAGAGGGGCGTAGCCGTCGCGAGCATACAATGTTGCCTGAGAGCTTAGACTGTGAACGTGCCACCAAGAGACTCGCATTCAGGGTTTCAAAAAGTCACCGTCTCGGTTTATCTTCGTCACCGGTGGGATGGGAATTGTGAGTACTCCACTCACTGAGACAAGTTGGGAATAAAGATGGTAACGTAAGTACGAGCGCAGACTCGAGTCTGGCTTATACACAATTTAAAGTATAAAATGAAATATATTTTCAAGTCAAAATTGGATTAAATATGCGCTGAAGTCTTTTCATTACTTTTTTTCTGCATTTAAAATAAGATTCAGTTTAAAAAACATGAAGAAAAGACCTCAAAATCTTACAGCTTTAATTTAAAAAATACATGAACTAAACTTAAAAAAATATAACAATATGCCTGAGTACTTAAATATTTTTTATTTATTAAGACAAAAATGCTACACACGTTTGTCCCAAATAAGTAATAGCTTGTGATTTCACATATTTGCAGAGATTTCAAGTATTCTAACTTTTCTATTAGCCCGAATTCCAGCAAATATAATTTATCTAGTTAAATAGTCAGGCAAAATGCTAAAATATACTGAGTAAAGTATCATAACTTTACATAAGTATTTGTCTATCAAAATAACGGATCAAAATCTATCATAAAAAAACCCTAAAACCACAACAAGTTAGTCATTGCAGAGTTCTTAAAAGTAATATATCTTTCGGTTAGTATTTTAGCGTTTTCTTAAGTTGTATATTCATGTTTCATAAGTATCAATCTAATCAATCTAGAACATTATTGTAGATTTTCTGTAGTATTTGAATGGTAGGTTTATTTTGACTAGTTTACGAGTAGGTAATACAAAATAATCTTATCAATATCGGCTTATGCGTGAGTGCTGCGTACCATAAATAATAACTTTACCTCAAGTGCATTGCCCTTGCAATCAAGAGGTCGATGAACGACTCGAAAATAAAAGAAAATATTGAATATTTGAGCAATGCCGCGAGCGTTCTCCTATTGAAATAATCGCGGTTGAATGTGCTTGGTTGAGAAATCCCTCAAAAATGTTGTACGAGAATGTTATGTAGATAAGCATTTTTGTCAAGAAGTTTAAGTCTGAATGGCCACAGAAGCACATTCGATGAAGCATAAATCAGCGCTCCTAAGACATTGAGTCGCGTTTTTGTATCATTTACACGTTTTTGAAATTCATAGAAATATATTAATGAAAATAATAATCTTTTTTTATTATAACATACATAAAAACATTAAGGCTGGACTTAATGCCATTAAACAACAGCCTGACATAAGTTCTCAGACCGATATTTTATGTAAGGAAAATTACTGTGAATTGTTTGTGTTCACGGACAATATTCAATTACCACCATTTTTTTATTATTATATATACACTCACAGAAGACGGCCAGGTCTTGGTCTTTCCTGGACTTTATGACGTTCTACCTGTTTTGCTGGTCTCTGCGTATAGGGAGAATGTGTGTGGTAGAGCGCATGAAGGCACTTCACAGAATCATAAATGTATATTAATTAATAATTAAAAAATTCAGATTGTATATGAAAGTAATACAGAAATGGGGTAATATTTTTTAACCCGACTTGGAAGCAAACTTCTTCACATATTTTTTTAAAAAATTATCAACCGCGTAGGGTAGGACATTAATTAGTATTCTATATATTAATGCGGTAACATAAATAAAAAAGTATTTTTGAACTATTAAGGGATATATACTAGGACGTACACGATTCAATTGATTTTGTTTCTTTTAGAGACGCCGCATAAAATAATATACTGCAATATTTTGTATTTGCTCTATTCAGCTATGGTTATTCCCGTGGTTCGCCCCCCATGTGGCAAATGTTATTATAATAATTGCCAAATCATGAATGACGCAACTTAATCTAAATTTAGATGTATGTGTGACGTTCATTCGAGATGAATTGACTATGCAATGACTCACACAACTATTGTGTATATAATCGATTTTCTAATAATCATAACGTTAAAGATTAATATTTAAAAAATACTTTTTCCCCCATATTCGTTCCATATCTGTAACATGGTCACCACAAATTTCCCAAAGACATTTTTACCCAAAGGTCTACCTGAAAACCAGATCACCCAAAAATATAAATTTATGCTTTTATTAAGCGAATATATTTATAATGTTGAAGTTGCTTCAATAATGTAAGATCAATAATTTACAAAGTTTAAATAATATTTTAGAACCACTAGAAGAAGCTCCATTCTGTCCACCACCAATATTGAGGCTAACATATTATGTACAGTAGACGTTATATTATTACAAGAAATGACTAAAAACAAGTTTATTATTAAAATATTTCAAAACACGAACTTGTCGGCATAAAACTGACATCTTATTAATATTATTTACATCTTCTTTTGGATTGTCTCATATATTTGTGTATGTTTTTATTTTATTAAAAACATTCGCGAAGGAAATGGAAAAAGTCAGTATGGCTGTTGAACCCATCCTTTTTATTTCGTTTCATATACTTCCGATACGACATACCTACTACTCTTTTCATGTTGTATTTTTATACCGGGGATTATTGAATAAGCCGCATAGTACATTTTGTATTTGGAGACTTTTATTTTTGGGTAACATAACTAAGGTATTGCAGTCTAAATCTAAAACAATGTCTTAGTTTTGAAAGTATTATTTTTTGTAGTAGATGTTATATATAAGTAGTTCTTCGAGTGATATTAAGAAAAGGCTAAAATTATGGCACATGCCAGCTTATGGTGACTATTTGTAGAAATATGTGCTCTAGGAAGAACATATGGAGTGAGAATTTATAAAAATCTAAAAATTATTCTCGGTAAATTAAATTTTGTAAATTCATTCTTGTTGTAATGTTTGTGACACTTGTACTTAATTTGAAAAAATAATCAATTAATATTGAACATAGTAAATATACATATTTTTTAATTGAAGAAAAAACAATACTTATATATCTAATTAACATTTTATAAATGTCTACTTAAATAGTATTAGTACATGTTTATATACTTTAATAAACTTATTTACGTGATAAGGTTCACTTTATTATAAATTCATGTATTATTTACGATAAATATATAGGAATTATGTTATGAATTTTTTAATTTTTTTATTAGAATATTATTTTATTATTTCAATATTCTAATCTACTTTTATAGATCATTGACTATATTACAATATTATTATTACTTAAAAATACATATAATATACATATAATTCTTTTTTCAACGCGTCAATCCAAGCACAAAAATAACGGCAGAAGCGGGATGCGAACCGCGGACCTTGGAAACCAACTATGCCCAGGTATTCATACCGCTCGGCAAACTGCGCCATTGCTATGCCTAGACTGACTCGCGTTGAAACTAGTATTTATATCATTGTTATCATCGTACGATAGATGTCGCTATAGTATATATTCAAAGTATGTATATTTTTATTATTATTCAATCAGTCTTCATTTATTCACAAGCTTAATATTATTACTTTCCGACAGTCTATTTATTTTAGTAAGTACCACTCGGGTCTCGAACCAAACTATAGACTGAATGGATGAGAAACGACTACTTATAGTTCCGACTCGGACTTTATAACCAATCATTTACCTGTGTTACTGATGGATAATTTTACCTTCTTGATATTGTCTCAAGGAGACATTATTATATGAATTTTTTAATATTTTTTTTATTAGAATATTATTTTATTATTTCAATATTCTAATCTACTTTTATAGATCATTGACTATATTACAATATTATTATTACTTAAATATACATATACTATACATATAATTCTTTTTTCAACGCGTCAATCCAAGCACAAAAATAACGGCAGAAGCGGGATGCGAACCGCGGACCTTGGAAACCAACTATGCCCAGGTATTCATACCGCTCCCAAGGTCCGCGGTTCGCATCCCGCTTCTGCCGTTATTTTTGTGCTTGGATTGACGCGTTGAAAAAAGAATTATATGTATAGTATATGTATATTTAAGTAATAATAGGAATTATGTTGGTTTTCATATTATTGTGCTGCAAGTATTAAATATTTATAGGTACTTTGTACACGTTAGAATTAAATGATCTTAATCAAATTCTAAATCATTCAATATTATCGTATTCAATATCAAGTAAGTAAATTTAGGAAATTTGAAAAGATTTTATAATTTAAATAATTTTAATAGATAAAGCAAATTCATTGCATGCTCAAAAAATAAATAACCTCTTATGTAAGTATTGTCTTGGAGAGATGAGAACATTTAAAAAACACATAATAAAATGTATAATATTTATAAACAATTACGATTTTCATTGACTTATATATAAATAATGTATGTGCTTAAATTAAGACATAAATTATATTATTTTTAGTGTAATCATAATTATTTATGTATTTAGATATTACTATAGTTGTTAAAAAAATATGACATCAGCCGTATACAAAAACGACAAAAATAAATTATATATATTTACAAGAACACATAAACGGCAATGTATTTATTTTTTCACAATGATATTATTGATGGTTATATAATTGAAAACCAGAAAATATCTCAAATGTTAAAATTCTCAGTAGAATCGACGAAGAGAGGCATCTAAGAGGATAAAGTAAAAAGAAGATAACGATATGCAAGAATTTTTTTGCTTCAAATAAATCTAAAGAATATATAATGGAATAATTATTTAATCAATTCTAAAAGGTATATTGATAAGTTATTTTATTAACGACTAAATTAAATATGAAATTATTTGAATGCAAAGCGTACAATATTTATGTATCTACTCTAAATATTTGCGTTAAATTATTATGTGAATTGAGTATGATTAATGATCCACGTATAAGAATATGTATGTAAGCCGTAGTACTTTTGATGACTCTGCTTTATGTAGATACGCAGACAAATTGCCAGCAGTGCTGACAAGAAAATATCGAAGCCGTCAAACTTTTCCAGCAAAGATTTACGTTGGAGGATTCGGAGCTTTCAAATATATTTTTCATACCGGCGGCTGAAGCCAAAGTTATCAAAGTTCCTCGTGTACTTGGACTATTTTTATGGTCCGGCGTAAAGCGGGCTATCTCTGCACCAGTCTCTGGTAAACATTTTCGTTTGACGTCTAAATTGGACATTTTCTCGCAGAGTTTTCGGCAAATATCTTTGAAGGAGAGGCGTCTTCCTAAGCCCAAGTTTGATCTCTTCTCTAACAAAGTATACAAAGAAATGTTAAAATCGCGAGAGACAATTTTACGGCTCATCGCAATATATTTTGAAAACTTTTAAGGGTTATTGTATTAGTTGTAGACACCTTAATATACATACTGAAATGTTAAATGTCTTGCGAAATTAAAAAAACATATATTTAAATTTTATATACATTTTTCTATATCCGTTCCCTATCTGGAACATATAGTCATCACTAATTCGTGAATGGCATCACTAAGTTATGTAGGTTGCCACTGTTCATAGCTTGAATCAATGCATTTATACCCAAAGGTCCATCTGCGAATATAAATGGTTCCCGAAAGCCAACAGAGCAGGACCCCAGGGATATCATAAGATAGAACCTGTAGTCTGCAAATCATAATTGGGGAGATTTTTAATGATATCAATTAAAATTACATATCATAGAAAACAATAATTATATTAATGGAATACATTCATTTAGTAATATGAGATCATCGGTTTGCGGTATGAGAATGAGTCCCTTTTAAATTTATTAATCACAGAAATATTTCATTGTAACCAACCGATCTTCAACACTCGTTCGTCACTCGCACAACATGGCCCGCCCATCACCACTTAAGCTAAGTACTTCAAAGTTCATACAGATAACGACATCGACTCCGGACAAGAGTTCAATTAATCATCGTATCATTTATGCCACACTAATGGAATTATTAATAATATTTTTATGTGTAGTATATAATATATATACAGGTATATTATAAAGCTGTTGTGTTTTACATTCATAGTGTTTTTACGCGAATAGCTAACACCTACAAGGTATACGCGTGCTGAATTTGTGAAATAGTAAAATTAAATCATTTTGTCTTGTTCAGCAGAGTGGCCACTTAAACAATAAATGTAGGTATAATTGCTCTTTCCTGTCGTAGGCGCTTGTACCGAAAACTTTCATTTGAGCTGTCAAAAGGAGAATAAACGAATACACATAGCTTTGACATTTCAGCCGTGACAATATAACCGGGCGACATTTTATATTTCCTTCCTTTCCCGTAGTCGTTTAGTCGTTTCTCTCCGTTTCGCCATTTCGCCCTGACAAAGGCGCGTACCTTCGCCGGGGTCGTTTATTTAAACGAAAGCCCAGAACGACAGCATTTCCCTGGGCGAAGAAAGCGTAGGCTCTCCCAGGGAAATCGCTCTCCGCTCGAAGGGAACACTTGAGGAAATTTTAAGAGATTCTCGGTATTTCTGGATCATTTAAGCTCGTGAACGGGACCCCGGGGGATTATAAAAACAAGACTGTGACGTTTTGTTGAACGAAGCAATCTACGAAGCGCTTTGCTTCTTCCTTTTGTTTTCCAGAAGCACTTTCCATCTCGAGATTTCCCTACGAAGTAGGTACTCTTGCGAGAAAGCTTCGCGGGAATTTGCATAAGCTCGGCGTCTATTGAAAAGGTCAATAGATTATTTTAGCCCCGTATATAAAAGATGATTTTTTTTGTAAATTTCTTTTTTGTCGATAAATTATTTCTTAAATTAGATCTTCAAATGAAAATATAGCTCGATCCATAGGTATTTACTGCATAATTGATTTGTAAAAGAACGTAAAATCTTTAACAAGTTTATCCAAATAAATAATGTATCACTATCGGCGATTTACAATATCTTACCAATTTTACTTATGTAAGCCCTGATTCAATTTAATAAAAAATATTCAGTTATTATTTAAATAATAGCTGAATAAATTTAGCATATTCCTTAAGAAGCATGCTTAATTTTATTGAGTAAATTAGATTTATTTTCTTCATATATTCATATCAAAACAAGATTTTACCCACATGTCTTAAATAGGAATTTATTCAACATAACCATGTTTGTATATTATCTTCAACAAATCATTTATTAATTCAAATAACAGAATAATATAGAAATGGAAAAAAATTATTGAATACAAATAGGAATAGTTAAAATTCAAGTAAATAAGTAGTTTGTGTTAACCCTACCTATCTTTACTTAGGCTGTACTTGGGCGACAACTATTATTTCGTCAAAATTTAGCATCAGTTGTAAAAGACTTATTATTGTAATAAATTAGAATGTTTATTTAACCATTTCTCAGTATAACACGTTAGTCTAACACCAATCTTATTACCTGCGTATTTTAATTAACATTTTAACATAAGGTAATGCTCATTCGTAAATTTTTATTTTCATATCTAAGCATATAAGATAGTTTGATATTTTTCGTGAGAACATAATCCATTAGCTTACAGGCTGCCTAATATAATAATGTTAGCTTATATACTCGAACGACTACAAAACGCAATTAAATATCTGATTATAATCATAATTTAACCTATGCTATACAGATAATCCCATTAAATACACTCGGAAAAACTAAATCTGACAAAACGTATGTTAATTATTGTAAAACATGGATTTTATAATATCATATAAGATTATATATATTTCCTGCGTAGATGACAGCGATATAATAATTGTATTTTTTTCATCGTTGACATTTTTTTATATAGCTACACATTTCTTTGATTTATTATTTATTTTAATTGCAAAGATATCTTTCAGAAGATGTACGAACTAAAACTAATTAAATTACTCAGACTATATGAAAGATGAGTTATAAAAGGTGTTTTTACATTTATACCTTTATACAAAACAATATATTTCACGTAAAAAGTATTTAATTGAAAACAAAATAATGCTAATCAAAAAATGGTAAAGGAAAATTTATATATTTTATATAATTAAATTTATATTGTCTTAATATACAAAATTAATATTAAAGCCTGGCTTCAAAAGCATAAAAAAGTTTCATGTATAGTAGAATTTTATTTTTATAATATGCTTATTGAGCGAAAAAGCTGCCAAAGCAAATCACTTATAATTTTAAAAAATAATGTGATTAATTAATTAAAGCCTCGAATACATTTCTTTGAGTGAAAATTCATAGATGAATTCACAAATTATTTTTTTCAATAATGCAGTTAATCAAATGACTTTAGAAAAATTGGAACTTACTTTTTAATTAAATATTGACACCGCAACCTACCTATAGTTCGGTCGGATAATACCAATAAATTTTTCACGTCACTTCAGTTGTCTACGTTGTGACATGCTAAGTTCCTTTTCCAATACTTGAGTTTAATGTATTTAATATTTTGTGTTTGTTGTATCACTTATTATCACTCTTCAAATATATGTCCAATAATAAGCGAGTAATTTATATTTTAAAAATACATAATAACTAATTCGTACATTTTTTTTTCATGACGTTTTCACTCGAATATATAAGATAGGTACACAGCAATGTTATTTACTGAACTGTTCATACAAAGGCGTATGTGTTACGTTTGTCTTGTAATCATATAGGACTGGGAGTGTTTACGGTTTGTTTGAACCGCCGAACCATTCGTACAGCCTCTAACTTGTATACCTCTATTCGTAAATATTTGTAAGCAATAAGACTCGAGCGACACTCACCACGAGGGGCCTCAACCATAAAGGCAGCCTATACTTCTGAACTAGTGGTCCTCTACCTTATCAAAGCTATGAAACATATTTAATTTCAAATATATCTGCATAGAATAAAAATTCTGATCTTTTAAACATGTTAACTGCCATGTCAGCCACCGGTGACTGACACTGAATCATTACAATCACATCGGTGGCCGACTTAGACATCCCGTTTTGCGCTGTCCTCCACGCTTTCCGTACAAACTGCTGTTCAGAATGTCTGACGTGGCCCTAAAGCCTACAACCACCTAAATAATATTCGTAAATTTACAAAAAATGGAATTGACGTCATAGAAAATATATGATAAAGAAGTCATCTTCATGGATAATGGAAATTGATAGAACTAAGTGACGTAAGAGTATATAAAATTAGTGATGACCGTATATTACAGGTGTGAAACAAAAGTTTCAATATTTTTTGTATAAAGCGGAAAGATTCGCGGAGCATACGTGTAACATCACCGGTTTAGAACCACTGCGCTGAACACGAAACTTCTTGGATGAAAGTCCTGCGTTTTAACCGCTCGACCAAGCACTCGTCAATAAACAGAAACAGTCGCAGAGTGATGTCAGAAACCCCAGAGCTATAATTACGATCGGGACCTTTGTTTGGTTTTAATTTCGGTATTGTTTTCATAACAAATAGTGGAATTATTTAGAGAGCGAGGAACATAATTGGTAGAGCTAAGTAAAGTGTATACATATTTACAAAACGATAGGTTGCATACATAAAATTAATTATTTTTTGTAAACATTTACAAGGTTAATTGTTATATAAATGTCTAGTACATTTAATGAATATTATTTGAAAAATGAAATTCGAATTGAATGAGAAAAAATATATATTTCTAAAATAAATTTCAAGGCATGGGAATTCCAATATGCAATTTTTCAAATGTAATAATATTTCGTCATTTTATACGCAGATTTTATTATTTTTGAAATAATAAAATATTTAAATATATATTTTGTGCATTTAAAAGTACAAAGCAAATGCCTATAAATGTAAAGCTTTTAAATTAAAATATCAATTTTCTTCAATTTTGTTGATTAAAGAATGTCGTATATGACGATTATTGCTTTAAATTTGTTTGTGTATCAGTTGTTAATATTGGTTTAAATTTTCAATGATGTATAAAGTATTTGAATATTGAAATATATTCCATTTTTTAAATTAAATTTTTAAATTTTATACCCAACAAAAATAAAAGAATAATAATAATTACGTAACTAATGATGAATGTAAGAATGAAGCATTCGTTTTGTTTATTAGTTTTAGTTATTTTTAGTTATATTTGTTAGTTTTAATTACTATAGCACTTAAAAAGGTAATCATTCTCGACGATGGCTACTTAATTACTTGTTTATTTATTTATTGCTTCTATTATTGATACTGCCCTTTCAAATTTTATCAGCTGATATTACCTGCGCCTATTTAACATCGTCAGACTTTAGAATAATTTAGAATAAATTACATCTTTCCCAAGATTTAATTTATTCTAAATTATTTTGGTATCATATATGTACTGAAATAATACAGGCGAGTGGTGTTTTTATATTTAAATAAATATTTACATTTCATTTTATAATAATATGAACTGTAATGAAGTGGATGTGTATAAAACTAAAGTGTATATTAAGCGTCTCTCCCATAATGCAAAATGTGAATTAATGTTGCATTATACGCCGCCGTGGCGTCGAATAATTTGAATAATTTCTCCATTCTCACAAATGTTTGAACTTGAACCGCCGTCATTTATGAATTTATTTATTTAATTTCACACAGAGATTCGCCCATTAGAGAATATATCTAAAATGGCGTCGCGCCATTACGAAAATTCACGGCATTTTTAATTTAATAAACGGCCATTGTGAAATTATAGTACGTTATACTTTATGATAATTTTATATTTCACGCTTTGAAGTTGAAACATCCGTCGGATAATGGCGGTTCGGATTCTTCAAATTTTTTTCATTTTTCTTCATTGGAAAAAAGTTTACATAACATTATTTAAGGTCTTCTGAACAAAACGCTTAGTATTCTAATAATATTCTTTAAATATATTTAATAATGATGCATTATATATATTTTGTACAATTAAATTATATCGTTTTTAAATATTTATTAAATATGTACATAATTTCATCAATTGTAAATGATGGTCTTATACGATTTTATATTGAATATAAACAACTCGTTAAATATGTTTCTCATTTTCATAACTAATCAAATGTACATATTAACATACTGTATACGTATTTTGAACACATTATAATATGTGAAGGGTATGGTATTTTTTTATATACATAATATAATTGTTACTGAATTACAAAAAATAAGTATGTACGTAACTGCTTACATTTCGATAATATTAGTAAATTATTAAATATACTAAGTATCTACTAATAGTTACCTTTAAAATATTTTATACTCAGTTTTAAAGTCTAGCTCTTAATTAGCATTTGAAAAATATAATTAAGCATATCATACATCTAAATATAGGATGTACTAAACCATGTTTTTTTTTAAAATATGAATAGATGTTTTTATTTGTTTCTTGTCCAACGAAAATAAGTAAATGTGTTTTTTTAGTGTAATAAATTTTGTTCAAGGCAACACTATCGAGGGCTCACATAATATCTTGTTACCCGTCAATACAAGTATTGTGATAAAGCAGTATTGCTGTTTCTATTATTTATTTCTAGATAAAACGAGCCTGAAGTAGGATGCCAATTTGCTTTTACGGGCGACATTTTTATTGCAGCAATTTTCGAATAATCGTGCTCACATCATAACAAGAAAACGGCTTCATATAATACGAAAACCATCATTGAATATTGCCAGGACACAAACACATAACGTGTTGTAGATACCCACACGTCCGCTTGAATATTATTGGCAGAAGCTGTATTTTTTTATGTAAGCATATACAGAAGAACACAGACAGATGGTGATGGAGTAATATAGTAAATTTTTGATGAAGCTTACTTATGTGAACTAAGCGCTTGTATTAATCCACCAACGTTTTTAATCACGATTTAAAAAGAAGAGAATACCGATAAACGGAGAAGAAGAAATATAACGTTTAGATTATGTACAGCTTGGCATTTTGGTAATCGATAAAACGCTTATATGGAGTTTTGATTCGGTAGTTATTTTTTTGCCCTGTATTTTTAAATAAAACAATTGAAAAGATACACTTTATACACTAACATTAATTATTTGGCTTTAATGAACACTTATTAGGGATCCGTTTCACAAATTTTGAGGTAATATATAAATACATGGAAATAATGAAGATTATATTATGTTTATAAATAAGCTAATTTCATATTTATTTTAAACTTTGTTAGGAATCAAAATAGAGGGAAAACACGCATAGTAAGTGTGCGCCTTATTTTTACGTCATAACCTTCAGCAGACTGTACGTTATATGGTATGATACGTGTGATATGTAGCTACCTACAAGTGTCGGTATGTTTTATTTTTATTGTTACCTGACATGACAACATGACCATTACCATCGCGTAATGGCACAATATATGTCAAAGTGTAGCAGGAATTAATGTGCCCACGTAAAAATACAATCGACAAATGTCGCGGTAAATCATTACAATTGCAGCACAGAAACATGTAAATAGTCAACAGAGTCTTATAATTCTGTAGAAAAACGTTGTTCTCGGAATAATTAGATAATTAAGAAAATATCTCTTCATTGTACTCATATTACTTTTATATATTGTGATAATTAAACCACGTGTAATTATTATTTATAAATTTGTAGGTAGTAATAGTAAATATAAATTTGTTGTTGTTAGTGTACGATATTTTTTTGTCTCCTCTGAATAACAAAAAAAAACAAAGATACATACTATACGTAACTTACAACTTTGCTTTTGATGTAAACAAATAGTACAAGATACAAATGTCTTCATAATTGGTTAAACATTATGATAAATAATAAAGGTACCATAGAGTACATACCTCGGAGAATGTCTCTATAATATATTTTCACCATAAATAACCTATAATGCCATACATATGTTAAGGAAAATATTTTTTTAATTAAAGTAGCCTGAAATATATACACCTTATCTAAATATAATACTTGAAAGTCGCCGTTTTTCAATTTTCTGTAAATTTAAATGTACAATATAATTTAAATGTATGTCAATAAAATAAATATAATTTATTGCACGTTTTAAAAACAGAGACGTGTTTTTTTCTTTAAGGAGGAAACATTATCGTTATGTGTTATTTAAAGCTTTTGGATGAACACCAAATTAAGTTTCTGATTTTCTTGATCACTCGCTTTACATACATTAATAAAGTATGTGCGATTGAAACGTACGTAACAAAATAGTTACACGATATAACTGTTTTAAAAACACATAATAGTGTTGTGAGTTATTTTTTACTGCCACCAAAATGTCAATTTATTGATGAGTGTATTCTAACTGTTGTTCATAACGATGTATCCTTATCGTCACATTTTGTCGGCATTCGTCCCAGATACTCCTAATCCCCTGCAAGGTGTTTCATCCACCCTCTGTTTGTCGGGGTTCGACCCTTCTTCCACCGACTCAACCCCGGGCAGGGCGTGTGAAACTCAGCCTTCCGGTACATAAACCACACATACCAGATAAAAAATGGCGGCTTGATCCACTTCAGCGACTGTGTCGAATTTTTATAATTATTTAAGCGTATTATGTGTTGATTTTTTTGAGCCATTTGATAGGGTATGTAAATATAATTATTTACACATTAAATCATTCACATTTTAATTAATTAATATTGAAGTGGTTCAGCAAATTTTTAAAAAGGACGTCTTATATTTTTTAAAGTTATTAACGGAAATCAGTTCTAAGTTATACAATGGTGACATAATGACAATATAAAAGACAATTGAATACAGAATAAAAATCACAATAAATCTAATGAAATAAGGCAAATTTAAAATACGTAGCTGAGTTGATAGAACATTTTTCATTTTGTTAAAATCTTTGTAACTCCAACATTATAGAGAATATTGAAAAACATTATGGTACATAGTTTGAAACAAAAAATATTCGTTGCGGATTGCTTACCATTGACATTTTTTTATTGAATATCTATTGCTTATAATTATATTTCAATAGACATTTGTAACTTATATATTTTTTACGAACATATTTCGTGTATACTTGGCTTTTAATCTTAATATCTTTAAAAGCTATATTATGTTATATATGTACTTGAAAGAAATCTCAATAATAATAATGAATGAATGAATAAGACGAAAAAATGTTTAGATGATTAATTTGCGTATAATTTATACTCGTTTTTCTTCTTTATTAGTGTGTGTATTATGTTATAAAAACATGATTAATGAAAAACGATTAAAAACGAAATCCACCGCTGTTTATTTGCTAAATACCTACATCTATTGCGCTAAGGAATTCGTTTAATATTTACAACTTTATTGCTGCTGACAACTCTAAAAATCTCGGGAGCCGTTTTTTTATGTTTCGTTTACGGCGCCGTTTAATCCCTAATTGTAAACGCATAAAATATTTTAGTATATTTATACAAGTGTTTGAATTTTTATTGGGGTAATAATTCAAAGGTGCGCCTTAATGCTCTTGTAAAAAATGCAATTCGTCTGACGTTTATGGGCGGTTCCTTGTTATTGCTCGCTCTTGAAATTTATTATCACTTCACCTCCGCCGATCGGGTGTTTTGTTTCATCTCGATTGACCAATTTAAGGAAACGGGGTGTTACAATTACTGCTACATCACTCATAAAACGGTCGTAAAAGCAACTTCAACGGACATAAAAATGGGCACCGCCGACAAAACAGTAGGTGCGATCTCGTGACTTTTATACATGCCTCCGCACCTACATGCCAATGTCGGAGTAATATACTCGTATATATACAGTATCACCAGACCGTAGTTCAATGATATAAAAGTTTGACAGTATAGAGTTTGATTCTGATTGAATTTACACAAAACCACTTCTATTTTTTATGATTGTTACCTATTCCCGTATACTTTTTGTGCCTCTTCTTATGCCGATATATATATATATATATATATATATATATTTATTTATTTTCAAACATGTAATGACAAACATTTTCATTTTTTGTTTCTTTTAGTTATATTTATTCATTCGTCGACAAAAGTATTTTATTTACAAACGCGTTATTAATTAATGTATTCGATGGATTATACGTTGCTGAACTTCTAACTTTCAATTTAGTAAATAAAATTCTTAAAATAATATATTCCATAATTGTTTTTATATTTTAAGCATAAACTTTGAGATCAGTTGTAAATATCACAAAGATAAGTTATTTTTACCTTGATATAATATGGTTCACAATGAACTCTGATTATGCACATCCTGAAAGATAGTGGGTTCGCTTTCAATAAGGTTTGTTTTTAGTTCTCTACATTTATAATTGTTGAAACAAGGTGATAAGGATTTACATATTAAATGTTCAATGATTAATTTACGATTAATTTTACTTTTAAGAAATTTATTTAAATGATGTTTCATAAAGTAAATATTTTCTTTTGTTTAACGATTTATTACTTTATATTATGGTAATATCATTATTTAAATTTTGTTATAATATTATTTTCAGTATAATAAGTAAAATAGTTTCATATTATCTAACATAGTGTGCGAGTTGCAATGTTTCCCATTAAAAATAACAAAAAGCCATGCCCGTTATTTTGTATTCAGAAATACGCAGCGATTTATGTACGTATAAAAAAATACCAACCCTTTTACATAATTCTTTTGCATCTGCACCAAACCTTCCGATGGCGGAAGACATTGCGCAACAACAACAAAAAATGCCGCAAAAACAAACAAAGACATCCAAATAATGATTATCGACCAAATACCATTTCAAATGTAAAGAACACAATAATTTACGTTCGTCCTTGTATTGAAATGAACCGTTAGCCGCTCAGCATCAAATAAGTTTTTGACAGCCATATTTCTCATAACCCTTCTGAAGAAATTAGAAAAAAAGCGGCACAGTAAAATCTAATTTCTTTTCAAACTCTTAAGAGTTTTTTTTGAATATTCGTTCCTAGCTCGGTGACCTGGCAGAACAAATTTCATATAATTGGACTTAACGGAGTTCGATCGTAAAATATTTAGGTAGTCTCGGAATCCATAGTAAAGTTTAGCCCCAATTTTGAAACTTTCCTTCTTTTATGAATTATAGATGGATATTTAAAATGTTTTTTTAGATTGGCTCCGTTCGATGCTTGCCTCTGTTTGAAAAAACTGCGCTCTCGTATTTTTTTTATACTCCGCCTATCAGAAAAAATAAGCATGTGAATCCCGCGCCTACCGAGGTACTGCGAACTTTTTATTTTTTACTTTCAAGCATAAAATAAATTATTCTGTAACATTTCATGTAGCTGCGGAATTTTCGAAAATTTGATTAAATATTAATGAAAAATAAGCATGAAAAGTATAAATAAATAAATTACTTTTTCACAGAACTAGTTAAGTAATTATTAATACTCTTAAAATAATATTATCACTTTATTTTATTGATTGATTTTAAGACATTATAAATAAGTAATTGAAGTATTATATTGTTTAAATTTTAATTGATTCCAAAGTAAGTTCAGTGGATGTGTTAAGTATATTTTTAACTCTTTTTTATATTATTTTAAATTAATCTTAATTAAAAAATTGACAAATTTAAAATATTTATTTTTGATTTGTTTTTAATGATTACATGTTTCGGCCTCCCTGGAGACTATCTTCAATAATGATTAAATTATAAACTGTCAGTGGCTTATATAGGTATGTACAAGTATTAGTTCCTACGTAAGTACACACATATTTACAGATAGTATATGTGAACGGGTAAAGCCATTGAAAAAAGACATTATAATATCAATGGGTATGTTAATTTAAAATTATAATTATGCAGTTTCATCAAGTATTGTCAGTTGATAACATTAATGTTATTTATTATCTGTTAACCTTTAAAATAATAATTCTATTTCCATAATAGAAGTTACAGACAACTTGTTTAATTTATATTCTCTGGATTTCAGTAGACGCAATAGCTTTACCTTCAAATTATATATTTCAATTTTTTTTAATATCAATTTTGTTTATTTTTTCCTTTCAGAAACATTACAAATTATATAAACTCAATTCATTTCTGAAGTACAAAAAAAATTAAAAATAAAAATACAATATATACAAAAATAGGTAATTATGATTAAGTACTATGAACAAAGCAATAAAAACAAGCAACAGAAGGTCCCAATGCTTATCAGACAGACGAAGCCAACCAGTTATCCCTCCAAAGAAACTCTTGAAGTTCTTGTCTGAATTGGGCCTCTCTTACGTGAAATATATCAACATCCAAGGCGATTTGGTTAAACAGTCTGATCCCTCTCCCAAGAGGCATAGTCTCTGGCAGGTTAGTGTTACTCTTAGGGAGAGCGAATAATCTATGCTTCCTTATTCTCAGATATCTATCGGGGACACACAAACCGATATTCATCAAAATTTCAGGATTCCCGAACACGCCACGCAACAGTCGGAAGAAATTCATACCTAAGCATATATCCCTTCTTGTCCTCAACTCAATGTACCCCAACATACCCTGTATGAAGTAAGTTGGATACAGCCACGGATAGTATCCATATACCCTCATGTAGAGAGATCTCAGAAATTTCTTCTGTACCCTCTCTAACATGAGGCTATATTTCAACTCATGGGGTGCCCAAATGATAGATCCGCTCTCGAGTATGCTACGGACCAATGAGTTAAACAACACTACAATTACGTGTGTGCTCGAGAAAACCCTGCCATTTCGTAATACAAAACCCAGCATCTTAAGTGCCTTACCACACACAGCTTCAATGTGCGCATGTAACGTCAGTCTGTCATATTGTTTCACTATGTATTATAAATATATTCAACCGAACTTTAGAATTAAAATAATCTAGAAATAAACGACACTTACAGTTGTCATGTAAAATCATTAATACTGTATATGTAAAACCGGATGGTACAGACAATAAAGTACATAAGTCTGTATGCCACAATTCCTTATATACCAATATATCAATTAGTTTCTAAATTTATTACATTTGAAATATAACAAGTGTATTTTTAAATTAAAAATATTATTTCAATCATGTAGGTACATACATAAATAATAAATATAAAGTTGTATAGCTTACTCATGTAATCCTTCGAATCAATATTTGTGTGCGTATAAAAATAGGTATAAAATGTCGAGAGTTAAATTGAAATTTTCGCTGACCTCTTTTTTGGACCAATAAAAAAATTACATAAACACCGCTCTCGGCGAAATTAATTTTTCGATATTTGCCGGACGCTTGTTCTATCGGAGCTGTAAACATTTTATGTTACAAATATCAGGGAATTTGGAATACAGTTAACGCAGAGAAGACCGCCATTTGTCGGGGAATTGGACGGTTCGTTCCCTCTTTCAAACTCTGGGCAGCGATATCTGGAACGTTCTAAAACAATTAAAAACGTATTGGTCTCGACGGTGAAAAAAAATAAACAGCAAATGTAAAATAATGATTTTTGTTTTATGTCATTTCAATAAAAAAGGCGACAAGTTGTACCAGAGTATAGAGACTGGGGGACTGAAGCCTCAATACAAGTTCATGACACAATTTTTTTTATTTAAGAGTCAAGTTTTGAACTTAGAAGTGACACTTGGTATCCAATCAAGTAACTCTGAGCTAGCCGCTCTTTAAAACGCTTAGCTTGCAACAATATGCTTCAGCTAGGAAACTAGAGCGAATTTGAAACAACAGGTATAAATAACTTCTTAGGTTTTCACGGCCAGATCTGATATTGTGGGTTTAACCGTGTGTGGCGAATACCTTTTTACAAATATTTTGATTGCCATTGCAGGGGTTTTCTTCAGGATTGATGATTTAGTTGTACAGCATCGCGAATAGGTAAAAGAGTAAGCGAACATGAGAGATCGTGCAGACTAGGCCACCCAATGGCGTCAGCACTGGCAGACCATCTGGCTGACACGGGATATAAGTTTTCATTCGAACCCGAAATTGTTGCTCGAACGCAAGAAAAATATGCACACCTAGTAAGGGAAGCCATTGAAATCAAAAGACATCCCATCAACATCAACATCAACATCAACAGGGATGATGGATTGATTCTCAAAACAGCATGGCTTCCACCTCTAGCACATACTCTAAAACCTGTACAGACAAGCAAGGACGACCACAGTCCGACATGACGTTCGTGGAGGTGCAATCCTTAGTATAACATACCTACCGTACACGATTCTCTTGACCAATGAAACTTGAGTATGTAGTTGCCATGGAAATAACAATAACCCTCGTAAAAAGGTTATCTGACACCAACTCACAACTAAATCATCAATCCTGAAGAAAACCCCTGCAATGGAGGTCGAAATATAAGTAAAAAGAAATTCGCCACATACGGCTGTACCCAAAAGTCACAATATCAAACAACAGGTATCTTAAAAATACTAAGCTTTCAGTTGCCATGCTGAAACTAAGTAGTTGCTAAATAGTAAGTGTTATACTGAAGCGACGATGCTGAACGTCACCAGACCCTCAGATAATGCGTTCTTCTTGGACGCCAGTATTAACAGGGACAGTCGGTTAAGCCGTGTTCTCTGCCCATCGTTGCCCGGAGTACCGACGCTCCCCGTTGGTGCCCGGAACGAAGCGAGTTAATGACGATGGCGGACAGAAGAGCCCTGCGTTACGACGGCCATGTTGTGGAATCATCCCGACAGAGAGCTTTTCGGAAATTAGGACGTTGGATATTATATTTTCTCGCGGCCGCTTTGATGTAATATTTTTTTGTATCGTTGCTACATAAAAGTGTATGTGACCAATAAAAATATACGCGCGGCCGCTTGGTTACATGCCGTAATGAAATCGTTTATGTAGAGTAGAAGGCAGATTTAAAATATATATTATATAATATATATAATAAGTACATTTAAGTAAAAGGTAATATCATCATATTTTGGTGTTAAATTAACTACTTATTAATAGCTTGCATAATTATTAATAGCATGGCTGGTTAAATTACTAATTTAAAACCATTATTGAAGATGGTCTCCAGGGAGCCGAAACATGTTATCATTAAAAATAAATCTGAATCAAAAGTAAATATTTATAATTTGGTAATTATTTAATTAAAATTAATTTAAAATTATAGTTATCATTAGTAAACATAAATTTTTAATTACTTCCTTGAATTCCACTAATTTTGTTTAACAACTTTGAAATTTATTGAACATTTTTTAAGTCATTACAGTGTGGCGTTTTGTATATTATTATACTTTTGGAAAAAGATTTATTTAAATAATGGATATTCAAAAAGGAATTAATGTATTGCGCTTATATTATACATTTCGTTGTTGTATACCCTTTTGAGATTTCAAGTAATCGTAATCATCACCATGTTCGCTCTAGCTGGAGCATATATTGCAAGTCGTAATATAAGTAAATAAATAAAAAGTTATTTTTAAATTTCATTCTCAATATGGCATATGTCAGCAAGTATTTTCACCACAGATTAATAGTGACTTCTTACGGAAATCGATATATGTCTGCAGTCAATCACAATAATATTCAATAAGTTTGTTGGTGGAATTTACCTAATATACTTCAAGTGAAATAGCTAAAATTCAATGATAAATGGTTTATTTATCTCTGCTAGGTACAAAAATGCCACAAAATATTGCTTTGTTTGAAATTTAAATGTAGCTCTTTAAGTAGCCCTTTTATTTGGTTTATAGTAAATTCCTCTTTAGGTAACCATTACATGGCAGGCAGCAAGATATTATGTATTTTCGTGCGTTTCATCGATTACTAGTCTCCCGATTTACATTTCACGATCCACGTGAACCAAATAGGAAATTTATGCAAACAGTTAGCTCTTTCCATATTATCTGACATCGATATCAAGAATAACAATAATAACAATTTATTACTTGTGCTTCGAAGCGGATTGTTTTGCATTGAATTGTGATAATACTATCAATAATATAATTTTACGGGAAAAAATAAATGTTGCAAGAATAGTAGAGGACTATAAGCCTATAAAAATGTCTGAAATAAAATTGAAAAATATTTTTAGTGGAACGCGTCTAGGAGAATGCTGTCAAAGTATAATGCTGCAAAAATCAAAATAATAGATGACATTGTAGTGTGAAAGATTTAGGTATTTTTTTTCTGAGAAGATATAATGTAGCTTGTAGATGTTGTTCAAGAGAGCTCCGTGTTCATATTGAATATTCTGATGGCGTGATTTACTTGCTGGGAGGCAGTATTTTTTTCCAAATTATTCTATATTAATATTTTGTATTTTAAGGAGTCAAATTTATCTAAGACTCTTCGAGCAATAATTTGGTAATATAATAAATACGCAAAAAATAATGATGATAAATAACTGCTTAAAATAATTAGTAACGTAAATTGAGAAAAGACGTTCATTAAATATTGTTACTCATATTAAATTTAAATAAATGTATCATATAAATATATTATTCATAATATAAGTTCTGTACTTGCAATTTTGAAAATAATAAGTAGACCATTTAGCCATTAGTTCTGTTAACTCTGTTTCGTCTTATCGTTTCATGATAATGTATGTAGACAATTACTACATATTTAATGAATTTAAGAACTATAGTAATTCTTGTTTTATCGGGGATTGAGCCCGCGACCTTGCATGATAGGCGAATGCTTAACCTCATAGTGTGTTGTTATATAATTTTATTATTCATCGTAACAGTCGCAAGCCGTAAAAAATCATTGGCAGGTTATGTTCACTGCAAATCGGTTTGTTTAACGTTTTGTGGTATGCTGCGTTGGCATGATTGACAAGACAACTATGTTACTAGGGGACACCGAGTAGAGATACCTTCAATGCGTGTACTAAATAGGTATGTAAATATCTATTATAAATTATAGTTACCTAAAATAAAATCAGTCAGAAATAAAAAAAACTTAAATTAAGTTTATCATAGTGTCTCTAAGTAACTGTTCAATGATTTTTCTTTTCACAAAATAACGAAAAGTAAAGTTATAGTACATTTTAAGTCTGTGACATTAGACTTCTGTTATGACAATGATGTTCAGTACTTTATATAATATGTTAACGTAGGTAGCTACTTACGCTTCCTGCGGTGATAAAGCATATTATGGTTTGTTTATTTAAAAATATCTTTCAAGTGTCAAAATGTCAAATAATTTCGATTGAGTGCATTCCAGTAGCAACATAAAAAACAATGCGCTCACTCATCATGTAAGCAATTTATTTAATTGTTTAACAAATACACTAAATTAAACAAATATTTTTTATGTATATATTTTTGAACGACCACAATTCAAAATATATATTCAATGCCATATATAATATTTTTTTTATTTTGCTACTTATTTATGTAACAAACTTATAACCAATGATTGCAAGTAAAAATTTTGTATGCTTCGTATTCTTCATAGGTTCTCTTTATGCTTCCAAATTGGAACATATGGTCATTATTAAGTTATTTTTTTCCGATTCAACTTTTTGTAGTCATGTGTTGTCATGGATGATGAAAGCCAAGGTGCAAGAAATTAATAATAATTTGATTTAAGCTTTCATATATCAATATAGTGTGTAATTTATCAATCAAAATATTTTCTCCATATGGAAGTATATAAATTTTTAAACTCAAATGAATGATTTTGAACACTTTTAGGGAGTCAGACATGGGGTCATAATCGAAAAAATTCAAATATTTTTCAACTCATTACATTACTCATACATAAGAATTTACATTGGGAATATATTTATGTATTGAAATAATTCCATATTACAATAAAAATTAGACCAAATGGTGGAGCTTTATGGACTTTTGCCAGCAGCCA
Source organism: Glossosoma conforme (assembly GCA_022606575.1). Taxonomy (NCBI): domain Eukaryota; kingdom Metazoa; phylum Arthropoda; class Insecta; order Trichoptera; family Glossosomatidae; genus Glossosoma; species Glossosoma conforme. The sequence continues at coordinate 381,379 of JAGTXR010000015.1, forward strand.
GATGCGTACTAAGGTCCTTAATTAGCTCTTCATACTTCATGTTCCACCTAACACTTTATGTAGTCAACTAATTTTTAAGATGACGAAGGCGTCAGCTTAATCAATCAATGTCCTTAAAATGTTTGTACCTTAATCCCTGCGCTCTCGTATTGGAGGATAGTCCATCTATATAATATTCTCAGTTGGCTCTCGTCATGTAGAGGAGTGTATAATGGCAGTTTCCTCTTTTGTGTGGCAGCGATTTGCAGTGATCATATAATAAGCAGATATGTAATGACAATAGTTGACGATACATAATTTGTTTGTTGATAAAAACGTGAAGTATAAGGTAATGTTTTTCATACAGCTGCATTTTTTAACATGCCGTTCTGCACGTTGCATGTAAAATTTCAGAGATTTCCTCAGCAAAGATCATTTCCCTTCTTCGCGCGCAACACGCCCTCGGATAACGCCGTGTTCCTTTCGAGTTTTATATAGTAAAATAGTAATTCCACTATAAAAATGAAGCCAAGGAGAGAGACGTATAAATTGGCAACCGGAACAACAACACTGTTCAGTCTCATTTCAGTTTTTACGTGCATTCATTTCAGGAAGATAAGGTTGGAAATCCGCCGAGGTACAGAAATACTCTTCCAGTTCTGCGGGCTACCTCAGACGGAGAGCATTCGCAAAACATTGTCTTCTTCCTGTGTGATTAACGCCACCAATTTCATACATTTAAAAAATAAATAAAAATATAATCAAATTCCCAAGTGCTTTAAATCAACCTTCCTTTATGTTATGAATAATCGCAATAAAAAAAAAACACTTATACATACATATATGGTAATGCTCGAATGTTATGGATATTATCAATATGGATCACGTGAATTAATACTTCATGGCGTGGATAATGAGTGATTGATAATAATAGAATTTAATAATATTATGCTGTTTTTTGTGTTTCTCTTTGACATTTTTAATATTCAATTTAGACAACCGAAATAAATATAATGATTTATGTTATTTTAAATATATATTTAATGTAAATAATTTTTCAAATATTAAATAATTTGAAATATAATCAAACAACGTTTGGTAATGGAGTCGTTGTTTTGTTGATATTTAATTTGTATTTAATTTTATTTACCAACATTGGAGAAAATGTCTTATTAAATTATTTTATTTTTGAAGTGATGTTAAAATTATGTTAATTAATATCATAAATATTGCTAAATAGCATTCGTAAGTTTAAATTTATCAAACTAAAAATTATAATTATAAAATATTTTCGATTTCATTTCATTCAGTAAGAGCATTTACACAGTCAAAGAATCGGTTAACAACAATATTGATGTGTACAGGTTCTTATCAATAATTAAAAATAATACATTTTTTAAATTAAAAAAGCAACGTTATCTACTTTTAACAAATCATACCAAAAATATATATTTTAATGTTTTTTTTAATACATATAATTAGGTGTTTAAAATACTTCGTGAGAATAAATAATACGGTCTGAAGATAGTGGTGGTGTTTTCCCTTCCATGGACGAGCGTCAAATGCGCGGTAAGCTCTTTAAATCGCCCATCTTATATCTATACACCCGGTATATACATGATTATGAATCTCGAAGACAGGCGTGTCTAAGTACGTGACGTATTCACGTATATATATACAACTGGATTTAACAGGTACAAAAGTCACGGCTGGTAGGATCGTAGTAGTATAATAATATAACTAAACGAGTTTTGTTTGGTGCCCGTGTGTGGGTGAATGGGCTTGTATGGGCGTGAAAAGCCGCATACACCCAAGAGGCATTAAAAGCTTTGACCGTTCGCCGCTAGGGAGTGCGTGCCGAGAAATCGGTTGGTTTCTCGGGTAAAGCCTCTACTGGTTTTGACGAAGGCTAAAATTAATTGTAATAATGTTTTTTTTATTACACGATTTAAAAATAGTTTTGTGTATCGAGTACGTATCGGTTAATACTTTTTTCATACAAAAATTATTTTTATTTAGTTTTTAACACAAAAAGTTGCAAACAAGATTATTTTTTAAATTAGTAAGTAATTAAATATGAATAAAGATTTATGTAATAAAAATAGGATTTTGTAACATTTTATATAATCATTATATTTTATATACAATAAAATATTTACATTCTAAAATCCTAATAGGTGATAATACCTAATTAAGAAAGTACTATCAAGCATTAAAAAATACATTAATATTTTTTTTTATGTCTGTTCTGCTTTCAAATTTTTATATTTAAATGTTTGTAAAAAAAATCAATAGAGAAGGTATCTACCACTTTTGAAAGGCGTCGTTTCAATTTTATGAATAAGCCATTACGTTTGGTTCGCAACTCGACTAATGTGCTAATAACCATAAAATATTACAAATAATATTTCTGAAAAAAATAAAACACTTAAGCTAATTCGAAACATTGCAGTTATCTAAATTTCAAAATGAAACTATTTTTTTACCTTTTGATCGAACAAATTAAAAGCCTACCTTATGTTACTTGGTTCATAATATTGTATTTCAGTTTTGTAGGCCTATTTTTTCTAGAAAACTTGTTTGATAGAGCGCTATGACATCTTTTTTTTAGTATGCGTTCATATTATTTATTTATTTAATATTGTTCTTGTACGTATTTGCTTTTATACATTTATTGACTATATTTACATTTACATAACTAGCTTGATCTGTTGATAAATACATTTTTAATATGTTTAATTGAATTGATATTAAAAGTATATACTCATTCTCTTCCATCATTTACTTAAGATTTAATACAAAGGTAATTGTTTAATATTGTACTAAAGTAAACATTTATTACTAAATAATTTTTTCTTACTTCTTATGAAAGTCTTAAATTTTTTTTTGCCACTTATGGCTAATAGTCATGATACCTATAATCTCGTACAAGTCTACGAGCCTCTACCATACCTCTTAATTGATCTTAACGAAAAAGGACTAAAATTAACAACAATGAGTAGGTCGATAGTAAAAATTTCATCTTTTTTTAATCTTAATCTGTAATATATATAATATTTTACATTTATTTGTTTTGTATTTTAAGCCCCACACACTCCAACTCCGTGCAGATTTATCTGTGGTGGGGGGAAATATTCACCCAACATGTTCGGCGAATGTCACCATACATTGCAAAAGGGACAACACACAACACTATTCTTATAGTTTTTTTATTTTCTAAACTATTTGTGCTGAAATTTTCTTCACTACTACTTTAAGTGTGTCAGCTGTGTCAGAATATTGTTGGTAGTCTTACTCTTTTCTTTAATTAATGACAAACATTATGCATATGACTCATTATATAAACCCTTTAATTACTGAATACATTTGAGTCAAAATATACGAGTATAAAGCAGACCAATCCATTTGCAGTTAATACATCATTATTATCTAATTACATAATTACATCCATATGTTTCGTCGGCCCCTAAGCTGCATGTTAATGACAGTAGATAACTCTTGCAGTGCACATTACATAATGTATTATTGCATCTGGGTTCTGGACTTGAGTGAAATAGACCAGGCCTCATTCAAACTGTAATTAGCTAATGAAAATGAATGACTGACGAAATTCTATTACGTAGGTACTTACCTACTTAAAGCTAATACGTAGTAACAATCCAAAATAATTCATAGTTAAAGGAATATAAATAAAAATATAATTACTTTTATATTTGTTAGATTTAAAAAAAAATTTCAATAAAAAAGATCCGTGGAATTATATGTTATAATCTGTTTTATTTCACTCATCCTACTTTAAAAGCTATCTTAAAATTCAACGCCAAAAATGTAGTGGTTAGATATTGTAATACATTTTAATTTTTATTTTTATCCATATCTGCTTGATCTTCTGTAGAATTAGTGTCGCCTAAAATAGTCGCTACAGTGTTATATCGGCCGCTATAGTCGACGTCTCGTCTTCATACAGCTCTGAATTCCAGAACTCCTCCGAGTTCATTCCCTTGAAATATTTCAAGTTTGTTGGAATTGTAAAATAATACTTTCATTCAGTCATGTCTTCAAACTTTAGTCTGTTAAAATTGACATCCCCCGTCTTTAAAAAGGCGAAAAGTCACGGGCTCGTCATGTGTTACTTACTTATCGAAAGGGGCTTGACTGACGACTACCAGAACAATGTGACATGCAGCGCCACCAAGATAATCACGGCAAATAAAAACAAATTTAAGATTACAGTTGAACCAACATGAAATGGAGCAACTGTCATAACAAATCAAATGGCGTATGCAAATGCCGTGTAATTGTATATATAATTAAAACTAACATTATTAGATGTGCATATCAGGCGAGCGAACAAAAATTAGAGACAAAAGATCGTTTTACGAGGCTTTTCGGCATCGGCCTAAAAGAGCTATATCAACTAATCAAAATATTATTTTTACCAATTGCAAAGTTATTTTGTATTATTTAAACAAACATTTTTTCAATATGTTTTTTGTAATAAACATAGTTTTTTTGGAAGTAAGTAGAATAAATTATTACATAAATGATATATCAAGAGAATAACAGGTTATAGATCAGTATTCGTGTTATGAAATCGCCATAATCTACTGTAGAGTATACTCATCATTTAATCCTGCTCGATTGCCACATTATTTCAGCCTAAGAACAGGAAATTGATGATTTGAAGTGTCTATAAGAAGCTTATGTACGATACTTTATTATTTTTATTCAAATTTTTTGCATAGGTAGTATACACCTACATACCCATATTATAATTTATTTAAAATAAAAAACGTTTATAAATCCAATACGTATAGGTATATATAAATATGTAAATTAAATATTAAAATTATATTATTCTTCGCTCAATATATTATTTAATCATGTTTCAATATATCAATATGAAATAACGTCCTGCAAAAATTGAACTAGAAAAATTACATAGTAAGTTCATATAGGACCTCACATAAAAGTAGAGTGGCTAGTTAAGAATATTAAAAAAAAACAAATGTAGCTTTATGTACATAGTTGAATTTCGTGTATATTATTATGGTGTTTGAACTGCATATGCTTATATAATAATAAAAGACGGTGCATTCAGTACACAAGCTTCCATGCAATCACGCTATGCTCTATGGCCTGCGCTAAAATCATGTGTGCAGTTAATGCAACTGATTAATGATTTAACATTTAATGCATAGACGCACGACTGACTATGTAGAACTCAATCATATATGAGTTTTTTAAATATGTTTTATTGATAAATACGTCACACATATGTAATTTTTTCGTTAATTTTAGTTTAAAAATAGTGTATTGAATTATTTTAATTTGGAAAAATTTCATTTTCTCGTAATGTAATTGTTCGTGGGATTGACGAATTAAAAATTCTAAGAGAAATAATATTATTTCAAATTGTTCATGTTGTATCCTACATGTCTTTAATTACCTTTGCATACCGTAATAATAATTTCACGGTCTGTTCAACGTAATCAACTCTCCTCAAAGATAGGCTTGAAGACAGTTGATGACGATGCAGTGCTTGAATAGCTGATATAGTGACACTTAGTGATAGTAGGACTTCAATTTAGAATGAAGTATTAAAATATGGTTTTGTTGTAATTATCTAGTTATTTACATGGTCAAAAAACAATATTAATAAAAAAAATACATTGCTAACATTCTGGCAGACATTGCTCCGTATGCTCCAGGTCTATCACCAGGGTAACGCTCTCAGTTTCGACCTCACTGCATCATGGTGTATCATTTCCCTCTGATGGTCCATAGCATTGCGTCTTCCACTCTCCACGGCTTAGCTCTGGTTCAGTACCACCTTTATTCAGTAACTGCGTTGGCTCCTTCCCCGATGGGATCGAATGCAATTCAATCCGTTCTCATTAGAATGGAGCCGATAAAGAGGCTACGAGAATTTTAAGCAGTCTGCGATTGGGCTGGGAATTTCAAATTAGCGATGACCAGCGAATCGCAAACTGCTTTACACGCGAATATTCTGATCGTGTTGTGATACCTGTATTCTACTCGTGACCACTATTTTAGTCACGATTTATTTTAAGAAAAAGTATCATGATTTCAATCCGTCGATCTTCTATCTTGTTTTTACGACATTCACATGTCTTATTTAATCGTCATAAACTTTCAATGTTCTTAAATTGACAGTTATATTACAGAAAAAAAAGCAATTCTCAGATACGATAATATTCAGATGCATAAAAATAATGACACTTTAAAGTGTTTTCTAGATGAGGCCGAAACGTGTCATTAAATATAATGTTGAATTTTATTTTAAAAAAATAACAGTTTTCATTTATATCACTGAAGTAATGGAATTCTTACAAAATTCATCGAACTAAAAAATCGAACTGAAATTTATTTATGTAATTATTGGTAGTGCTGATTTTGAGATCCATTATCATCAACGTCAAATATTCATTCAACATCCAAATAAGTATTAATCATTCTGTATGGTCAAGAGGTAAAACGCTTGCCTACTATGTCAAAGGTCGCCGGTTCTATACCTGATGAAGCTAAGAATAAAATTAATACATCTATAACTTCTATAAATGCTTTTAGTTGGTGTGAAATTGATTCTTGGCCTGTCATAGTATATTAACATAAATTAGCGGTAAACAAAATCATTCTGTAAATACGAGTGTCTTCCATTTGTAGTGAGTAAAATATTGCAGGTGTTATATAATCAATAATTAGATTTCTAATAAACAGTTTTTTGCTATTCTCTTAAATTTACAACTATAAAATACGTGTTGATTTTTAAAAAGGTTTCCATGATAGCATTGGTTCGTTGTGAAATTTTGAGAATGTCTGCTGCAAGAGATTGGATATTCTGCAATGGTTTATAATCAGAGGGAAAGCTGGTCTCGCCCCAAGTTAAGACGCCAATTTATTTATTTCTTCGCTAAATTAAGGGACAGGTCACATTTTTTATCAACTCTTAATTTCCTGTGCAGCCTGTATTTTATAAATTTGAACCCTGATCTTGTGTGAAAGTACACATTTTATAAACGTAATCGGCAACGTGAATTTTGCGTAATAGACGTATTTTTTTAGATTACACGACTCTTTATTGCGATCTCTGCAAGTATATATAATAAAAGACTTTAGATTAAAGTATTCAAAGCTTTTTTGAAATTTAGTGTTACGCTTAGCAAAATTCTTATTCAATTCTTCAATTTGAATTCAAAATATTTAAATAGATTATTTATTGAAATTGTAATATTATTCTTATGACATTGAAATATAGTCAATCGTCAATTGATGATTTTTTATATTTTCAAATAAATCAGTATGTATTGCACCTGCAAAGTAGTTTAGTTTGTTTTATTAATGTTCCCATAAATCTTTATCAGACACATTTTTTCTTTCTGGTAACGTCTTTTTATATTGCATTTTTACACAGTTTATTTTATCATTCATCTTTATTAATAAATAAGCACATACGAGTATGTACAAGAGTAGTGAGGAGAGATATATAGAAATGTCATACTTAGATTCGATGTCTCTTTTCATATTATTTTTAATATTCTACTAAGCTATGTGCTGCATGTGAAATACGAGTATTTAACATCAAATTTCATAGACTAGAGCCAGTATTGTGAGGCATAAAATTATATCGTACAATACAAATTAATTATTTTGAGACAAATATTTTTTTTGAAGAAACACTTATCTTAATTAGGTTAGGTTGGGTTAGGTTACATTACATTATATTAAGTTTGGTTAGACAAGAACAGATATTTTTTAAGTTTAGCTTTATATATCTAGATATGTTTAGTTTATATAACTTAAAATTATGTTTGTATTAATAAAAAACTTAATTATTTGAATTTTTATTTGAAATAATAGATGCATTTTGTTTTTCTTTCGTTCATTTTATTCTTCATACATTGTATAGGAGTATTCTTACGTCCATAGTGTCCTCTTGTCTCGCTGACAGAACATCTCATTTTACTTTCATCGCAGTCCCCTCCGAGTTGTGTGGTTGTCGGTAAGAGCACATCTCCGATATCCATACGAATTGGCCGGTCGCAGATGAAGTCATAAACTCGGATCTGGCAGCGAAAATTCGCCTCGTATAATAATACGATATTATATCTGGACCAAGCTTGCGCAAACTGACTATTTATCTGAAAGTTATATAACTATATTAATTTTACTTATATTTTTAGCATTCACTATTTTTCAAATGTAAAATAGATAAACAATTATTACATTATTTTAACATAGATTACGCGTACTGTTTATTAACTTGTCAGAAAACCGTGGTTTCGCCTTCAATGAAAGCATCGTAATTTCAATAAATTGAATAAACATGATAAAGCAATATTAAGAGTATTTATATGTTAAAAGTAAAGATTAAAATTTTATTCGCTTTGTACAAACAAATAAAATTCATACGTAAAATGTTTTTAAAATGACGCGGTTTTCGTTAACGTCACCAAAGTTAAGCAATAATGGACATGGTATATAACGTGGATAGGTTGCTAACTTTGGGTCACCTTTAGGAACAAATGGCTCAGGTTTCGGGAGTATCACGTTTATCATAATAATATAATCAATAAATTGTCAGTAATTACTAATAGCAAAAAAAGACCACTTTTAATTAAAAATATTTAAAAAAAATTAAATACTCTGTGTTAAAACTTCATAATTATTTCAAAATGAAATATTTCATGTTCCAAAAATATAAAATGTTTAATTTTATATGAATTCTATTAATTTTATCAAAACAAAAAAGATACATTGGCATTTTTTAATAATACATATTTGTTATTACAGAAGTGTCATGTATTGAAATATAATCATTTTAATGATTGATTTTGTAAGAATTAATTGAATTTTATTTTTATACACAAAAACATACTGCAAGGTTGTAAAAAACATTATTTAAATATTAATATAATAATTCAATCATAGGGTAAAATATCATCTGGTACAAAATGATAATAAGAGAATGCAATAAAACAAAACGCAGTTAAACTAAACTCGAAGGCAAGTTGGGAGATGTTCTCACTTGGCGAGATAAGCAAGTTAGTTAAAAGTTTCCTTTTTATTTTTGTTCCCAACCTTCTCTACGGATTGTCGGCAATACACTTGAAAGGTTGACTGTAAGAGAGTAGAGTTTCTCTAAAATATCGCTTACACTAGCAGTCATTGTTGTCAGTATTGAGAACAATTTATATTAATTACGAGACCTGACGCGTAAAACTATACTTAATTATTATTTGTTATCATATACTAAAGAAAATATCCAAATACATAAAGAGCCTTTATCAACCGTAGACACATATCGGTAAGGGTACATTACTATAATAAATTTACTAGACTGAAACTACATAGTTATAGAATAAATTTACATCAAAAATATGCAATGCCGGTTTTAGGAGGAGGCGAAGTGGGACGATACTGACACATAATGATCTTGGGGAGCCGAAAGAAACCTTTCTTGCTTTTATATTTTGTAATGATTGTAATATAAGGCACTAGAAATAAAATCCCTAGGGCGTCACAGGGCCTAAAGCCAGCACTGGTAATATTAACCATCAAAATATTATTAGTAAATTATATACAGAACAAATTTTAGTTCATCAACTCATACTTTAATTAATATTTAATTATTTCATGTGAAAATTCTCCAAATAAACTAATAATAGAATAAATACTTAATGTATATTTGTGACACATTATTAATTCGTCACAAATTTATAATTATAAGCATACGCGTAGATCACTTCATATATTGAACTTCATTTTTAACACTAAAGAACTACTGACACTCTGATCTGTATGTTTGATTGATTTCTAATATAATTGCTTTTGAATATGTGATTTAATCAGTTTATTTAAATAATTTAACCCTCTTAATTTAAAATAAATTTTGATTACTAATTAATCACATATAATGTTGTTAATCCTTGTTGATAGCCTTCTTATTGCCTGTTTACTGCCTAAATGAAACATGTAGTAGCCATGAATGCGTCAAAAAAGCCATCGTAATTCTCTCTTTGTCGAAAATCAGCTCTGTATCCTGGAGCTCCGCCATGAACATTTTTTCCGAGACTGGAATATCCCAAGTCTTAGAGAAAATCTGTAAAATATAATAGGAGTTAGTGTTGGTTAAATAGCGTATCATAAATTATTTTAATATGCTGAGTAAACGATAGATTTGACATCGATGAACACTTATAAATATTATCTTACTGTAGATATTTAAAATGTCAAAGGCCAGCTGTGATAGCTCTATTAGTTCATTATTAAATAGAATACTGGAAGATAATACCTGACTTAGATCACTGGCCGTTTATACGGAGCCTTATAAAGACAGAAGATAATCAAGTCTGCTGGTTCGGGCTAGGTTTTGTATTACTTTAGAAGTTGTTCTTGTGTTTTGAGAGCTGAGTGGACGGGGAGTAATGATTTTTCTTTGCACAAAAGCTACGGAGAAATTGACAATTTCCAAGTCTGGAAAATCGTGATCGCAGAAGGCACGTTGTATGTACTACAATAGATACGCACACAGACAGTACTGAGTGAAATAAAAGTTGACCTAATTATAAGAAAGGCACATTAATTAAAATATATTCCATTTGCATGTTTATAATACCAAAAAAACATTCGAATATTTTAACAATTTAAAAAAAGTCAACAATATTAATAAGAAAACATTATATCAAAAAATAAGCACTGTAGGATAAATGATTGTTTTTTATAATAAACATTATTTTTTTTGCATTATCTCATCCATTACTTTTTTCTCAATTTTTTTTAAAATTGTTATAGTGAAATGTTTCTTATTAGTTATTTAGCTCACTGCTGAGTGTCGTGGTCCTTAGAATTTCCTTAGTAAGTCCACAATTCTTTTCCATCACTCACATTTGTGTGCTAATTTCCATTAAAAAAAATACTCAATTTATTGCATTTTACACCAGTCCATCTTCTTCCTGCAATGCGTTAAAAAAATGTATTAATTTAAATATTTTAAATAAATTTGGTTTATGATATTGAAAAATTAAATGATCAAATAATATTATCGTCAAAAAGGAAGGTAGATAAAAATGATAATTTAAAATGGTTGAAACATTTTTTTAGATTGAATTTGCTAAATGTATTGGAAAGCTAAAATATTTTTAATTTCCGTTCGGAAGCTTAAAATAATAATAAAAATATTTCAATCCCATTTCCCCGCTATTGTTTCAGTCTGCGAAACAAAGAGTTTTCTATGAAACGTTTCATACAAAGTAAGCTCCAGGAACAGATCAACATTTTCCCAGTATACGCGATGAATATGGAATGAAAAATACGAAAACGTAAGCTTGCTATACAGATAGCCATTGTAATTTATGAAATTGAATTCTTTTGGCAGCAGCACTTGTGTTTTCTTGACTCATGGGATATAGCATAAATGAAGATTATTTTGGTATAAGCTAAACATTGTATTAGTGTATAGACAATCAATATAAATGATTATGTGTAAGCACGAAGAAAGGATTCAATCATATGGATTGACGGCTTATTGAATTATGTAATGCTTAGTGAAAGTTTACATGCAAAAAATTTGCTGGAATGCTAAAACTAAACGCAATATGAGTATTATGTTATTGAACTACATACAATTTTATTTTTCCGATATATTATATACATGAAGTTAATTTAGTCCCATATGATCAAAATAACCATTTGGATAAATTAAAATACTAATACAATTAACACGAATATTTGAAAGTAAAAATAAGAAATATTAATAATAATTCATTCCTAGTTTTCCGCTTAGTATTTATCAATTATTAATTTTAAAAATTCAGATCTTTCACATGAAAATATTTCCTTAAATTTGTAATCATATTCCAAATTAAGTGTTACAATATTATTATCATGGTGTTTTACTCATACAAAATGGTTTAGTTACTTTTGTAGACCTTACGGCGAATGGGGTGGTATTAGGTTCATTAATTTATAATATCAACTGTTTAATATTCATGAAAAAATATGAAATGTTCATATTAATAATAAATATGTTCTTCGTATTATGTGTTCATAAAACTATACATGCACTAATGATTGTTAAAAGTTGTATTAATATAACATTGGAATGTTTCTGTAATTAGTTAAATAAGCTCAGCAAGATGAAACTTTCGTGTTCTCCGCTCCTTTCGTGTTAAACTTTTCAAGTTATTCAAACACCCCTCTTTGCAACTTCAAACCGGTTAACTTCGTTCAAACTTTTTTCATTTATCAAATGAAAGCGAGTTATTTTACTTTAACATAACAAAACTAAATTTATTTTCCAGAACACGCGCTAAGATTCCAGGTATAAGTGACTATCATTAAAATTATAGGTACAAATTAGAAATAATTGTTTAAATAATATTCTTTAGTCTTACAATATTGGTAAACTTGCCAAACAATGTTAAAAAATATACTGTAAGCCCCATTGTTACGATTTTTTTTATTCGATTTGAGATTTTTCATCTACTCGTAGTGTTTGCGGCAATTTAATATATATTATTAAAACGGTAATTTTTTTGTTATTATTTTGGATTAAACTGCCTTTTAAAACAAATGGCCCAGGCAACGGTAGCATCAAAAAACGTTATAAAAGGGCAGACTGAATCATATTGTGATATTAATCCGATTGTATTCATAAGCACTTTTATATTTTTTCAATATAAATATACATAGATGATACGTGGTTTTTTATTCTAAAGAATAAAATATTTAAATTAGAATCCAAAAAACGACGTGTGGTATATAATGTAAAAAACATGTTGTGTATTTTTTTTCTTTTATGTAGTTATTTGCGTCCGGAGCGGTTGTCATACATGCCCGTAATATCGCCGGAATCACAAGAGTGATATGAACACGTAGTATTGACTACGTGTTTCAGCTCATTCTGTAGACGAAGTACGTAGTGGGTTGTATAAACAGTGGGAACAGGATACGGATGTGAATTCAGCGGTCACCGGGCGGTAGGCAGACATTGAATAGGCACTAAACATCCAAGGAGCGGATCTGGAAAAAAAAATCAAACATTACCTTCACCTGTAGAAACATATAATAAAGGACGATTAAAATATTTTTCAAACTTGGTATGGATAACAACCGATGTAATTAGTATACATTTTCAGTGGTTTATAAAACGGTTCGCATCCCGCTTCTGCCGTTATTTTTGTGCTTGGATTGACGCGTTGAAAAAAGAATTTTATGTATAGTATATGTACATTTAAGTAATAATAATATTGTAATAAAGTCAATGATCTATAAAAGTAGATTAGAATATTGAAATAATAAAATAATATTCTAATAAAAATTAAAAAATTCATAGGTTTATAAAACATTCAAATATTGAAATATATTTTAAACCCACCAAAAAACAATTATATGGTTTTTTGGAAAGGTAAAATGTATATGTTTTGACATTCCTCTGTTACTTAATCGTATATACATACATAAATATAAATAGGCGTAGTATATATATATTTTATACGGCATATGTATATATACCTCTAAGAACCTGCGGTCGTAAAGTGCATGCTGTAGTATCATTTGCTTTGCGTGCAACATCCATGACGTATTCTCGTAAATATAAAACAAGATGATTGTAAGCGGACATATGCCATATATTAATCTTAAAATAATTGTATATTAAAAATATTGTAATGGTTCATGTAAATGTGCGTATGTGGGATCGGGAAAATAAAAGAATCTGTCAGTTATAATATAATCCGATATCTTCGGATTTGAAGTGCGTTGTCTGTCAATCATTTAAACATATCGTATCATGCGAAAAATGATGCTCCATTAAGTAAGCCGACTTAAATTGTCTCTTTCTTAAATTATAATCAGGTATCGTTGTTAGAGATACGGTATAGATATCATTAAAGTACGCTAAGTTTTGCCAGTGCCAAACCTTAAGAATAAATCCATTGTTTAAGTGTGAATTTAAGTTTTATATTATTGTGTAAGATTACAACGCTCTAGTTTATGCACTACTTGCCCAAGAAAAAAGTGCGTGAAATTCATATTGAAAATATGTGGATTTAACTGTTAGTAAATTAGCATGTGTGGGAATAATTCATGTTATGCATACTTGCCACACAATAACCACTGCGGCTATAACCGTTTATGGCTTGTTAAATGGCCACAAAATTGTTGTATTAAGCACTCACCGTTTTATGTGACATTTTAAAATCACACGCATAAAATTTATCAAATCTTAATAGCAATTATAACGTTTAGTTTGATTGCTTCCACTGAATGTGTTACATGTGATAAAACTACCAAATCAATTAAACTTTTGATATATTTTTTTTATTTATTTAAAAACGGCATGCGTAATTTGCAAACAATAAAACATTGCCAATGCTCAAACATTTTACGAGCCATTTTTTGCACATAAAATTAAGTTATTTAAAAAAAAAACGTTTGTTTGATAATGACATTTTACTGAAAAAACATTTTATGTTTCTTAGCTTGTACGTATATTTTTTGTTATCTTACATTCAAATAAATCACTTGGTTGCCATGTTAAAAAATATAGGTTTGTTCTCTGTATTTTTACTATTACAATTATTTATAATAAATAATTTAAGCTACATTAAAAACTTTCGTTAGGTGTAAAATTGATCTTTTATTTATAAATGCTACGGCTTCTAAATCAAAATTGGTGGTAGTCTCTATACTTAATTGACTCAGTTCAAAAAAGAGAAATTCGTTTGATAAACAATGACACCCTTACGTCTAATCTACAATCAATGGAACACAGACGTAAGGTTGGTTCTCTTAGTCTTTTCTACTGTTAATACCACGGTCGCTGCTCTTCGGAACTTAAAGAACTAATTCCTCCTGCACCCACTCACAGCCGACAAACTCGTCTTACACTTGCCGAACATTCATACACGGTTCATATATGTCGACCAAGAACTGGCAGCTTCCAAAGTTCCTTCCTTAATGCTACCGGTAAGCTATGGAATGATATTCCAGCGTCTGTGTTTCCTCCTTCCTAAAATCTTGATCTCTTCAAGAAACAGATAAATATACACTTGCAATCTCCCCAACCCACACACAAACACGAACACAACACACGTTTCCCGCATGCAGCGTCTAGCCTCCCTGGCTGAGCGTCATAGAGTGCACTGGTCTTGACCGTTTGTGCTCTCCTGCATGCGTTCACATAAAAAAAGAAGATTAAAGTCGTTTTGTAAAAACCACCCATTCACAGATGTCGAATGTCTAATGACGTTGGTGGATCAACACCGCATACACCGAAAATTTATTTATAAAAATTGCTAGTTGTATAGAATAAACAATAAAATTTCTCAAGCATCGTATGTAGGTATTTTAATGTGTGTATATATTTTTTATTTGTTTTTATTTTTAAATGATGAGAAAGTAATTATGTTTTCAAGAAACATATTCGTAACGACATATAATACGAGTAGTTTTTATCAGTAATTACTACTATTAGGTATGTATTTACAATTTTAAATTAATAATTTAATTTCATAAGTTTTTAAAATATAAAATGTGTTTTATAGTAATGAAACAGAGTTATATTAAATGCTTTGATAATTCTGAACAACAATAACTATGTTTGTTTCATAACATTACTTCAATAAAGAAGAATTCGCGACGCAGTCTGTCCGAAATGACGCCAAATTAGATACATAATATACCAACCAGACTGGAGAAATAGGCAGGGAAGAAAGAAATTCCGCTGCGCCATGATATAATAATTGAAGGTATTCCTCTGGGACAGATCAGGTGGGTAGCAGAGACTCTTGGAATTCGTCTTGCGGAAAGATATGGGGTGGGACATTGGATTGCAGCATGGGGTCTGCTTCTCCATAGAAAATTAAAGGAGTTATGTAAACGTGCGTTGAGCAGAGATTTAAATGTTGATGGAAATACGAGTATATAATATATTGTAGTGAGATAAAAAATTTATACGTAAATAAAATTTACAGCAAATATCATCTTATGATATTTATCGCATCAATATTGGAATTGGCTGAAGTTGTGTGTATACAAGTATGTATCAATTTGATAAAATATTAGTAGAGAACTTAAATTATCGTTTAAGTACTCGTTCTAGAATATTTAAATATATTTTTTAGAATCCGAAAGCAATTGAGAGTAACATATATTATATACTCTCTTAAGTGTCATTTTAATAAATGAATATAGTAAAGTAGTACAATAAATGATAAATATAACAAAATGTAACGAAAGTCATCCCGTTTTTGTTTAATTTATTTTATTAGTTATGATTCATAACTCTGCAAAGTTAATAAGTACTTAATTAAACATAAAGCTTTGAGTATTATAAGATTATAGGAAAAGACATTTCCGCTAATGGATTAAACTCCAAAAGCATCTTTCATAGTATCAATCCGGTGGATTGGTTTGCAGCAACAGAATCTTGCATCTCGATCTCCATTCCTCTCGGTCCTCCGCAACCCTTTTCAGCTCAGCATAAGCGCTACAATTCATGTCCTCGAATACTTGCTGCAAATACTCCCGTCTAGGGCGCAGCATCTATAACAGCAAATTCATAAAAATATGTTGTAGTATTATTTTCACAATATATTTTTAGAGTATATTTAAATAACATGTCTTGAAGAAATATTTTAGCAATCATTTTTATTAAAAAGACAGTTTCATAGTAAAGATTTTTAAAACTGAGTAAAATTTTTATGAAATATCTATTAATAATTATAACTACATATTTTATTTTTCATTCAATTTATAAAAACAGTAAATAAACATATTCAACAATGATTTAATTAAATCAACTTTCATTTTGAATCAGATGTTTACAGTGCATTATATATTTTTAACAAATACAAGTTGAGTACTATCAAATGGTTACACCATACAATTTATTAAATCACAATTCACCACACTACTGGCTGTATTTTCTGTAGCCGCATCTTTGGCTTTGTGGAACATTTTCCCCGGGGTGGGCGACCAGCCTCGGTGGTCGCGCGATGAAACTTTCATCCGCCCAGGCCGGGGGCGGCGAGGGGTGAAGGTGGGCGGGAGTGGGCGGGAGTGAGCCCAACTGCCCCCACGGCGCGTGTTACATCACGGGAAGGGCGGGGTTGATCCCCGAACAAGCCAAACAGGAAACTCCGGAGTCAACCTGAAAGCCATGAAAAAATAATCAGTTGTTATTGTTTTACATTAGAGCAAAAGCTATAAAGCTGCAAACGATTAGCAATAGTGCCACCTGTGATTTTAATTTCCAATTCATTTAATAATTTGAGATAACTTACATAACACTCTCAATATAATTAGATACAATGACAATCATTAGCTTGTGTCCGTACACTGTTGAACCATCCTCTTCGATTCTCTGTCTTTCGCATTCAGACTAATCCCATTTGTTTCTGATGTCATCGGTCTATCTTGCATAGGGTCGGTCAACGCTCTGTTTGCCAGTTCTTGGTGTTATTATTGTAGGTTTCGATTTTTTTTTTGAAATTTGAACATTCTTTTAAAAATATTCGGGTCACATTGAATACTTTTATTTGATAATTAATTAAAATTTTGATTTAAAATATTTATTTAGTCAAATGTAAACGTTATACCTTCCTAATAAATATTTCTTTTTACAATAAACCATTTTGTAATGAAGATCCGTATCGTTCAGAGACTTAGTAAATGATTGATTCCGGCGCTTTCTCTTAACTTGGCCAGCCATGTCTGTTTTATATTGGTAAAAGCAATGCTTTCTTTTCTTATTTGACAGGTATTTTTGAGGAATAAGACGAAAACCTTTTCAATCTTAAACCTCAAATGCGAAACGGAAAAGAAGGTTTGTCAGCAACGGAGAATGTATAGAAATAAAAACACGAACCGGAGTACGTACACATTTTATTTTGTTGACTATTTTGTTCGGTACATGGCTGTTGCCCACCCCTTTCCAATTTACCTTATTGTGTTCAATATTAATAAAACTAAATTCTTATCTAGAAACATTCTAAGAAATCGGTATATTTTTTATATATTTATAGAAAAAAATACCTATACAAATAAAATGCTGATTACATACTTACTGCCGAAGACGTAAGATTTATTTCTAAAAAAAATAATTCTAATACAAGACGAATAAAAGACTATGTTTCTTCAACTTGCAAGTAAAATTATTGATTATAATTAGTTATTCAACAAAACAAATCAGTAAAAAGAAGCAAAAGAAAATCCGAATGCTAATCAAACAGATCACTCCAACAAACTATTTTTCCATACAAATTCCCGGAGTTTGTGCCTGAACTTGGCTTTCTAATTAACTGAATATAGTAACGTTAAAAAGGATAACTGCAACAATTATTCACCAGCCATGGTGTATAACTTTTATTTCTAAGTACTAAGTATTATTAAAAGTATAGATGTCTATTTTAATACATGTTGTATTGAAAAACAATTTAATTTCTTTTTTAAGCATCTGTTGTATATGGAATACCGCAGACAAAAATTTGATTGTGTGATGCAAATAAAGATTTGACTATTTTTATATATAAGAGCTTCTTTCTATATAATTTATAGGCACTGTAATTATCTTTGCTTAATATAGTAGAACTATAAATGAAAATATCTGTTAATTTTTCGTTTATAAACTTAAATTATTACTTTAATTCCTTTTTTCATTTAACTACAGTTATATCATACGATTTTTTATAACTATTACAGTCATAATTAAAATAATATGAATACTTTGTCTACCATAATTATGGTAAAATAATATAATCACATACCTACTTGTTTTGTCTTAAAATATTTTTTTAATAAAATATTTTAATTTAGCGCCAAAAGATGCTAATTACTTGTTGTGTAAATTTAATCAATTTATTCAAATCACGCTCGTTAAATCATTAATCATTTTGGCGGGCCTCGACAAAAAATAATTAATGCCGAGTTCCTTCACAAAGGAGAGGCTTGTGGAAGGAGGCGCCCAAATGAGTAAATCACGGGAAACAAAAAGCCTCCGAAATGGGCCTCTCCACTCGCTGCCTCCCCCTGGCCGTAACGGGAACTGCCAATCAACAGAGACCAGTGATGCCAACCTAGGGAACATGATAGGAGTTTAAAATGACTCGATTTATTTAATATGATTACATATTTACATGTGTATATATATAATCTTGCACGATCATAACCCATCAACGTATTTTTTTTACGTATAGAATGCGAATAATGTATCAAAGGTATTATTGGGTTTATGCGTATTGTTCTTAATATTAAAAAATGTTACTCAATGCCATAGTTCAGACAATATGCATTAATGAAGAAATTTTAAGGTTACTAAAAATATATTTACTTAAAAAACGTTAATTTTATAACATCGTGGTAAAAAGTGATTTAATTTATTAAAAACGATTATTTGTTTCGTTTCCCGTAAGCTCGTATGTAATTTACAAATATAAAGAGGTTCATAATGATAAATGCAACTTAAAAACGACAATTTCGAAGTTTTTTTTTTCGTTTTTTCTTTTAGTTTTTTCGTGAGTTTCATATCAAGAATATATGGTCAACACAAATTGCCAACAATCAGTTCTGTCATTCACCACGGTCCATGCTTTGTCCCAAGACGTTTCTGAATCTGAAAGCCTTCCTAGGAACATATATGTTTCCCAAATATCTCAAGGGAAAAAATCCGTGGACTTGAAGATACTGCAGCGGTAGTTTCCATGGGTGATCTCTTAATGTGTTTTATTAATTAGATCATATGGGACGCGCGACGCTTCCCAGACATAAGCATTTCCAAGTCCTAAGGGGCATCTCAACCCTAATAGTCTTACAAAATATTTATTTGAGAAATTGAATGTGAACGTTGTGACTTTCGCGTGCTCCAAAAATATAAGTTCAGTTTCATTACGTATAAGTATTTTATACAAAGTCCAAGCAATTATTCTGGTTAAAGTTAGGGTAAAATCACAGTGGGAGCAGTGACTATAACTAGTGTAATTAAGCTCGGGTTGGCAGCACGCTTTGAAGGCTGCGGGGTGTTATTCAAATTAAGGCGAACTTTATAAAATAACGAAAGCTTTATTTCACAAAAGATTAACTTCCCGCCCGTCGCGCCTGTTCGCTCAAGTAGACAATAGGTGTGAAATTGCTCGTGAAAATAAATTCAGCCAACTCTTCAGAGGGGTAGGGTACTGATAGTGGATCCTCGCTGTCTAGCTGGCGAAGTCTCCGCTTTCTCTGCTTCCTGCCTTTTGTGTCGTTAACTACACCAGTCGGTGGAATATCTACAAATTAAGGTGATGCCGCACACACCCAACACCGTGCACTACCCACAGGGTGGGTGTTCAGAGGGTAGGTACTTCAGATGTACAGGCTACGATCTCGGCAATTCAGGGATTGTGGATGTGAAGGTAGTGTGGTACCTGCAGGATTAAGTTTGCTAATGCGGTTGATGCTACACCTAGAACGTCAAAACATATATAGAAGGTTGATTTATAGTTATAATACATATATAGTTTAATCTGAGATAATATAAGTAGATGAATATGTGCTCGAAATTTTATAAATAAAAGGGCAATTTAAAACAGCGAATATTAGGTTTTTTTTCTGCTATTCTTAAAAGCAGTCAGTTTTACGGATATTTTCATAAAAGTTGTGGATGGCTATTTTTTATGGTATAAAAAATAAGAAGAGAAAAAAAACCAATTCCATTGTTTGTTGTAGAATGAATAATTTTTGGAAATGAAGCAATTTGTATAAGATGCACATTTTATTTTTGCAGGTTTTTTCTTTTTTGAAGAAAATATACTCGTGTTTATTTACGTAAGTAAATTGTTTCTTCTGGCCATTGTTTTCCGATGGATTACAGAGTTAATTAATTCTGTACACATAGCCACTTGAATTTTATTTAGAAAACACGGGGTATTGTAATGGTTTTCGATTATTAAATATCAACAACAAGTCCTTCTATACCAACTACATTACGGCCTAAAAAATAAAAGTGTGAAAAAAAATGACAATGTGAAAATGTATAGATCAATTATCTATGAAGGATTAGAGTATTGAAAAATATTTTAATAAAATTAAAATAAATTGAATAATAATACATAAATTTTATTTAATGATTTTAAAATGATCCGCGAATCTAAAGAATAATTAAAATAAATGTTTTTATTAGTCAATTTTGGTTATTCAAACAAATTAATTTATTGTTCCTGGTAGAGAAATGGATATCAATATATTATAGCAGTGCTCCGCAACCGGTGTGCCGCGGCACACTGGTGTGCCGTAAGGCCGAAACAGGTGTGCCGCGATCAAATAAGGCAATATTATAAATAAATAATTTTACAACGGTCCTCAAACTCCCAGCGCCTTGTCTTCGTAGTATCAATCCGGTGGATTGGTTTGCAGCAACAAAATCTTGCATCTTCATCTCCACTCTTCTTGATCCTAACTTGAGTTGCAATCATTTTTGCTGATACATGGGATGTCTTTTAGACCTTGAATGTGGTATTTTACCCTTTATTTCCACATCCTAATGCCGTTGACATAAGGCATTTCGCAGAGTCCTCCTGTACTTTTAGCGGGCAGTGCCTATCGCCTATTTATGTAGACACACAACGAGGTACTTGCTTTATTAAGTTCTAAATGAATTTAAAAAAAGTGAGATTGATCAAATTAATATCTATTTTTGGCTTTTAGTGTGCCGCGGTATTCAAGGTGAGAACTTTGGTGTGCCGTAGAATCCAAAGAAGTACTTTGGTGTGCCGTACATGAGAAAAGGTTGCGGAATTCTGTATTATAGTATGCTTTGGAGGAGATGCGAATATGAGGAAATGGTGGAGGATGAACAGCACCCCCGTTGTTTTCATCTGGTGGCATTTGAATGGCATGCAATTTGTCATAACACCGGCGCACTGCAGACTGCATGAGATAATTGAACTTTGTCATGCAACCGGTGAAATATGATAATGCGAATAGGATTAATGCAATTTACTCCGAACACTTTTAGAGATGACGAAATTATAGGAGTGTGGTATTTACCACGATGGTAAAATTTGCATTTTAAGGATACAAAGATTTTATATTTGGCTTAACGATTTGAATTTATTTCATTCATATGGTCGTAATAAATTGATGGCTTATATAATAGTACAGACAGTTGCCATAGTAATCAATGCAAAACTTTGTACTCTGAAGCTTCGTCGAAGGTATTCGGTGTACATTTACGTGACGTTCTGAAATACACAGATATTTCAAGAAAAGACATATGTAGCTAATGGTTATTCTGCAGTATTTGCACCGCAAAATTTATATATATTAAATATAATGCCGCTATGTCTTTGTGAAAATTCAAAAGGAAATGAAAGATCGTAAAAGAAAAAACTTTTACAAAAACGAGTCTACAATTCGACATATCATATAGCAACTTCTTAGGTTTTCACGGCCAGATTTGATATTGTGGCTTTTGGGTTTAGCCGTGTGTGGCGAATTACTCCGTTCCAATACTTTGACTGCCACTGCAGGAGTCTTCTTCAGAGTTGATGACTTAGTGATGACTTGGTGTCTGGAAAACCCTGAAGAGGACCCCTGCAACGGCGATTGAAATATTGCAAATATTGAATTATTGAGTATTTTGCCGCACACGGCTAAACCAAAAAGCCACAATATCATATCATATAGCAAATTTTAAAATGTTGGTATTCATTACAAATTTAATTAATAAACATGATTATTAGATGAAATTAAACTTAACGAGACGATTTTTACAAACACGGAAAAAAATAAAAACTCAGCATTATATCATGTAACAACAATTTATCTGTGATTTTTTCCAAAAATATAAGCAAGTAGATGGAACGAAACTCGTGCTCAACAAAACGGGCTACACTCTTGGATCGCATCTGCATAGTAATCGGTTCTACAAGCGATCCAGTATAAAGATACACAGGTAAGCGGGTACGCAGGTACACACCTTCCAAAAGTTTTGCACCGCGGTGGTCCGTAATTATTAGCTGGGAGCCACGATCGGGATCGTTGACTCCACCCACTGCATCCAGCCTGACTTCACCAAAGTTCTTGAAGTTTCTTGGCCACCGTGTACCGACCTACCTGGTATAACTACCTACCTGCTCGTCTGGATCTTCTTGTGGGGTCTCTTGTACAGTGGACGGACTGGTCTGCCTATCAACCATCTACCTGCAATTCTCCCGAGACGATTAAACCGAAGAGAAATTCGCATAAAATAACCCGAGTGAAATTCTCAATCAGTTTTAGATGAATCGATATCCAAGGGATAGTGTTTACTTGTATGTATTGTGTAAATATACGACAAGTTAAGGGCACATGTTTTATTTCTAGATGTACAGAAAAAAATCATTATCACATTACTCTATACATTCATATACTTTTTCATCAATATATGGGTCGGAAGGTACCACCTATTAATATGTAACGCAACGATTCTATTTAAATTAATCATTAACCAGTTTAGCTATATGCAAGTTATAAGAATATTATGTTTCATATTTATATATATTTTATAAAATGGCTGTGGTAAGTCGTGAACTCGTCAGACAATTACAAAAAACTCTGTTAAGAAATAGAAATATATTTTTCAGAATTTGCTCAATATGTATAAAAAATATTTGATATCATAATTTAAAATGGGCTGTGTTTATTTGTTCAGTGACTAATTCATTACCAAGCAATAATTTAATTAAATACTGACAAAGTAATTAGTTGCTTTTATTAAATAAGATACTCCATTTTTTAAATATTCATTTAAATTGTAGCAACAAAAAATCATCAATGAAAATGATAAAAGGTATATTATATGATTGCATTATATATATTATATCAAGATGACATAATTATTTTTTTCGTCCATCGATGACTAAGCGGATATGTTCATATTATTTATCCATGACAAGCTCCCATACATTTGTATACATACTCCACTCTTCATGTATAATAAACTTATTGAATAGTTCCTATTATTATCACAGTGCGTCTTGTGGAGTCGATGCCTGATACAATGCTATCATTTTAAGATTCAGAAAACGACAGCTTTGGCGACGAGTGATACGCATAGATAATTCACTTCGGTATAAAAATTCAATACAATGCACAATATAGAAGGAAGTGAGTCTTTGTTTTAAATTTTCGGTCCACCGATTGGTTAATTTCTTTTATGAACGATTTGCATTGTTTTTTGAGGAAACAGTAGAGAGACATGTTAAGTATCTATTTAAAATTTAAATCTAAGACCAGTAGCCAGAGAGTCTAAAAAGAGGCTTCAAATTTTGATTGTCATGCTAGAATTTCGGGTTTCATTGTGGGCGAAACTTGAAAATTAACTTTAATATTCAGCTGTACTAAGGATGACATAGGATGACATGTTCAATGTGCAAATTTGCAACAAGTTGTCCATCTGAAGAGAAGGCTGAACTTCTTGGTTCGCTGTTTGCTTCCAATTCCACACTCGACGATGGTGGGGCCAACCCCATAGCCTCAAAGCCGTACGTCGAGAACTTCTCCAATTAGCAACCAACAAAGCCAGTGGCCCAGATGGCATACCAGCGGTGGTATTAAAATGAACTTGCGTCAGATTGTCCTTTAGAATTGTTCCCCAGGGATGGAAAAAAGCACTTGTTCACCCAGTTCCAAAAAAAGGAGACCGAAGTGAGCCCACAAACTATCGCCCAATAGCCATCACATCACTACTTTCCAAAGTGATGGAACGTTTAATTAACAGCCAACTTCTAAATGATCTTTTGGGGAAGACCGTCGAATGCTATGGAGAAATGTTGCCCTGGATATCTCCAAGGCATTCGATAGAGTCATCGCGGCCTGGTGAATAAATTACCGTCTTATGGACTAACTCCCTCCCTGTGCTCCTGGATTAAAACTTCTTGAGTGATCGAAGCATCATCACTGTCGTAGATGGCTTTTCTTCTTCCTGCCATAAAATCAACTCAGGAGTTCCACAGGGCTCTGTGCTGTCACCCACTCTTTCTTCTGCATGTGAATGATTTGCTTCAATGCGCAAACATTCACTGCTATTTTGGGAATCTCTGGTGGAGAAGATGAACATGTCTCTTGAAAGGGTTTAGTTTCAACATTTCAAAACCCAATCATACTTTCTCCACCAAGAAGATTTGGATCCTGTATCTTTCAACGGTTGTTCTTGAAAGCAAGCTCCATCAACATGCTTGGATTATCAATATCGAATAATGTCAAATATTACGAGTCAATTGTTAAAGCCGGTCTCGCTTCCAAATAACTAGGTGTATTATATAGATCACGTCGGTATTTCAACGATAAACAACTTCTTCTTCTATATAAAGGACAAATCCGACCTATCCTTGAATACGGCAGTCACCTTTGGATTGGAGCCCCAAAATACCTTCTAAACTTAATTGACTCAGTTCAAAGAAGAGCAATTCGTTTGATAAACAATGACACCCTTACGTCTAATCTACAATCAATGGAACACAGACGTAAGGTTAGTTCTCTTAGTCTTTTCTACCGTTATTACCACGGTCGCTGCTCTTCGGAACTTAAAGAACTAATTCCTTCTGCACCCACTCACAGCCGACAAACTCGTCTTACACTTGCCGAATATCCATACACGGTTAATATATGTCGACCAAGAACTGGCAGCTTCATAATGCCACCGGTAAGCTATGGAATGCTCTTCCAGCGTCTGTGTTTCCTCCTTCCTACAATCTGGATCTCTTCAAGAAAGAGATAAATATACACTTGCAATCTCCCCAACCCACACACAAACACGAACACAACACACGTTTCCCGCATGCAGCGTCCAGCCTCCCTGGCTGAGCGTCATAGAGTGCACTGGTCTTAACCGGTTGTGCTCTCCTGCATGCGTTTACATAAAAAAAAAAAAAGGATATCATACATTACAGTTGCCTTCTCTTCAGACCCTCCTATTTTCGCCGTCTTAGAAAACCATCCAGAGCTATATAATACATATATTGTACTCGGGGGAAGTCCGTGAAGCGGAGCTAACTTGGAATTAGGCGAGTACAATGGCGACTTACAGAGCTTTGTGGCGAAAGTTTGTGTCATGACTTATTCGCAATCCGCATTCATTCATGTAGAATCCCGTTAAAAATAATTGATTTGTGAATACTGGGATGTCATATAATAGAGTTTGTGGGTCAATACTTCACATTCAGACCTTATAAATAAATTCTTATAATGCAATGCGTCATATAGTATATATCACAGATAATGTTTCTCAATTACCGTCTGGTGGAATTTTCTTGTATGTGTTTTGTTTTGTGCTTACATAAGTAATTTTGCATAAAAGTATATGAAGTTTATTGGAATAAACCGTTTAAAGAGATAATGAACTAGTGTTGAAGGGTTGCGGAGGACCGAGAGGAATGGAGATTGAGATGCAAAATTCTGTTGCTGCAAACCAATCCACCGGATTGGTACTACGAAGAAGAACAACTAGTGTATTTTATGGGCGTGTATTATTTATGATAATCAAAGAAAGCAAACTAAAATCCACTCGATCGAAAAAAACCGCTAAATAAACATTGAAAATTCCGGTAGGTTTTTTCAAGTATGGATCGTGCATGTAAGAAGCCATCCACCGCTGGAATAGTTTCATCAGAAAATATATACCGAGAGCTGTGTTCTCTCGTACTGTTTACGCTCCCGTATATATTGTTCAGTGCTTTAGAGTAAGTACAAGTACATGCGTGCGTCGGCGTCCTTACATTGATACAACTTGCAGCGATGGAATTTAGAAGAGAATTTAGAGAGAAAAAGAAAATTGAAGAAAATCTCACTGTGCAGCACTATTTTTCAAAACGATTTCTCGAGTCGCAACCACGCTGAAAACTTTCATTTCAAATTCAAAGTTTTCAGACAAACAGGTTTTATTTTCGTGAATGTTTGCAGCCCACAATGCAGAAAATAGACTTTAAATTTTTAACCAATATAACTTTATTTCCAAACAAAATTCTTGAAAAAAAGTCTATCTATGTATCGATAAAAATAAAGTTAAATCATTTTTATTGTGAATATATATTGGATAAATATACTATCCCTACATACCTAGTTGTAAAAAGGTTGATGTTAATAAGTAACATTACTTCATTTAATAGTCACAAGTATCAATACAATACAATTCTCATTAGTAATTTACTACTCGTATTTTTAAGAATAATATTATGTTTATTATTTATTTAAATAAAACACTAATTACATTCATATAGCATACAATTTAGATCATATGAATACCACAATTTAACTATAGAGACCCATGAGAACCACCAAAATTACAATATATATCATTGCTTGACAGTTGTTTATAGTAGAATTATAACGAAAACGCTTCGTATTCGACACCCCAAGATAACGATAAACCAAATCCTAGCGAAAAATATTTATGACTTATGTTTCTGTAATGGAACTGCCCCTTAGTTGGAGCACACGGCAAAAATCTTTAAAAAGTGAAAATATTGTACTCGGACAAAGATTCTACGATGTACACAGTTTGTATTTTTTAAATATGCCGGGTTATCAACCCGACACACAAGAGAAAAAATATATTTTTTTTCATTAATCTGGCAGAAGTTTTCCTGCCAGATTAATGAAAATAAAGATTCGAATCTTAAGTAATAATTAATTGCTCAGCTAGTAAACCTGAACTAACTGTTAATTGTGAATGTTACCCTTCGCTTGGTGTAATTTATGGGTGGACCTAGAATAATTAATGTTTCCACCCTCGGAAAAGTGAAAACCTACCCGCAGGGAACGATTTTTTTAAATTATTAATTTTCTAACTGAGTTACTGGGAAAGCTAACGCAATCCCAACATTATAACTTATTTGAGTCAGACACGATACTGTAACTTATGGAACCGCTTTTCTGCTAATGTGTATATTTCACATAAGACTTGTTCATATTTCGTAAAAGAAAAATACTTATATTTTACAATATAAGATATATATGAGCTTACGTCATATTCAATTCTGCGGAGCAGATTTACGTAATATTCGAATGTTGCCAATTTATTACTTAGAAACATGCAAAATATATTTTTGTTTATATCGAGCTGAGTAAAGTCAATTAAAGCAATACGAACCGAAAAATTAAATTTGCCTTTTTCGTGTCAAAAAAAATATTCATCCTTAAGATATTAAAATAGTTCTTTTATGGAAACCAATCTTTTTAAGCCAATAATCCAAATTTTATTTGTAATAATACATTTGAAATAATCATTTTTCACAAAGGAAGAATTTAACTATAACGCAAATACACTTAGGTGGCAGAATTTTACATGTCAAAAAAATATTAAGAGCATTAATCATTGAAATCTCAATCTCATATATAAGAATTTGTCTCAACAAAAGCTCAACTCATTGCTTTTATTCCAATTTATATTATTAGTAAGTAGACTTATCTCAAGTATGACATATCTGCTTACAATAAATTATTAATTAAGATTCATATTCGTATAATTATCTCCATATAATGTTATACATAATATTTTTTTATTATAATTAATAGAAAGGTTGAATTATTCTTTCTTTATATACAATATTTGTAATTTCTCAATACCTTTGTTTGTTGAATAAAAACAAGTACATTATTCAACGGCTTGTTTTTAAAAAAACTTTCGAAAATGAGGAATACGTGTACTTACTATATAGACGCGAAAAATCATAAATATAGTTCATATCTGATGAAATACTCAAGTTGTTTGAAGTCAGAACAGTTTGCTGAATTTAGGTCGAATTCATTGTGAGCAGACATTAAAGATAACTTTACTTGGGAAATTGATAAAATATAAAAATATACAAAAAACATAATATATTTAAAATAAACTTTTACACAAGTACACAAGCCTTCACAGTGATTAAATAATAATTATGTTTTTTTAAAGATTTCAAAAAATATATATCACATTCTAGGATTAAACGAGTTTAATTAAACTATCTATGATGCTAAAAAATGTTTTGCAAATCATGAGTTGGAATGAAGGATTTCTAATCCAGTTCCATGGCATCTGAGACTGTTTCGATAAGGAAAAAATCAATATTTTTGTAATTAGTGGTCCTACACGTACGAGTATACATCCACTCAAAAAAAATTGCTGATTCCGTCTTACAAATTAGTAAAAATAAAATGAGCTGGTATCTACATGAAATGCCTATCAACTTTAAAATAAAACCTTTTTTTTAATTTAACAGGCTCTCGTTCTTTCGCCAGCGGGGCATAATATCCCCGTCGAATTTTGGCAAGCAGAGCATTCGCAGGCGGCTCGAATGTGACCTATATTCGTGAATTCGCGATTGCCGACGGCTCATTTGCATTTTATACTTGCATCTAATAGAAGAGAAGAAAATGCCAAATTTTTCGCCACTCTACGGGGTCTGTGGAGTGGCTCTCGGATGCTGGTGCGCCATTCTTTTCTCGGTCCAATTATTGTAAGGAGCTTATGAACGTAAATATTGCGAGCCTCTCTCTTGCGAGCCGTAAAATAAATTGGGAGACCGGAGAAACGCCGAAGAAGAAAATGAACAAACTTTTTTAGCCGGGATAATATTTTTGTTTTTCAATAATATTGTTGTAACGAACGAGCGTGATTTAATTTGTTGTTTCTTTTTGGGTAACGGCACTCGATATTATGCGGATCAATTCTAGAAATGTGCAGTTATTTTTAAATATGAGAAAGAAAAAAAATGATGCGAGGCAAAAAGCAAACATTAAAACGTTAATTTTTGTACTGTTTTTGAATTCGAAATTCTCCGACTAAACCAAAAACATCTAAGAATACTAAGATGTATAGTATGAATTAGATGCTTATTGATGAGTTCAATAAACGCAGTACATCAAAAAAAATATAGAACATTTATTCCGTAATTTTTTTAACATACTTAAATGTAAAATAAATTATTAGGCTTACTATATAAATATTAAAATACTGTATAACACAAATTGTTGCTAGACATGTTGTGTGTATATATGTCTGATTTATTATTCATGAAGACATTTAATATTCTACAGTAACATACTTATCAAAAAAAAAATGTTGACCAATTGACATTTAGTTCAAATAAATGACTAGGCTTATGGTGGAAGCAAAATAAAACTATTGTATTTTATAATGCTCTCTAAATAAGTACAATTTATTTGGAAGGCTTATATAGTATTTGTATCTACAGTATTTATAATGGTTCGATATTTATATTTAATGATTTTGATTGATAATTACATGTAAACTGTCTATTTATTTCATAACAGCTTAGAATA
The DNA here is from genome assembly GCA_022606575.1 of Glossosoma conforme. Taxonomy (NCBI): domain Eukaryota; kingdom Metazoa; phylum Arthropoda; class Insecta; order Trichoptera; family Glossosomatidae; genus Glossosoma; species Glossosoma conforme. The sequence continues at coordinate 411,658 of JAGTXR010000015.1, forward strand.
GGTAGTCAACAGAAAACCCTTTTTACAATAGTGTCAGGTTATTCACCTGACCTCTTTAAAAGTATTATTATAAATGCCATTTTCACAGCTGTGACTCATAAGTTGTAAAAAATATTTTATTGGGATTAACAGTTTCACAAAGAGTGATTATTTGAGTACAATAAAAATGAAGGCTGTATTTTGTTAACGAAAATCCAACATTAATTTGAACATCAAATTAAATGACAAGTACATTTTACAGATTTTTGAGGCATAGAACTGTCTTGTTTATGAAACAAAAATTTAGCAAGGTGAGTCCTTGATGTTTTTTTTGTGGCAGTTATATGTTTTAATTTGGGAGATATTGTAGATATAGAGACAAAGAAATGTGTAATATATGTTACAAAATACTGTTTTAGTAAAATCATTCTCTTCGATGCTTGTGCCGCATCTGCTGTAACAGCAAAAAACATACAAAAAAATGTCTTTGAATTTAAAATATCATCATTCCATCCGTGACGATAGAGGCGGCCATCTTTGCTGCCGTCGGTCGGCGTTGTCAACGAATCCCCGTACGCTTGCGCGAGTGCCATCTGTACATCCCACTCTCTCTCGTTGTGTTCTGGGATGGTAATATTCTCGGTCGGCTCTGTCTGTTAAGTGTCTCTTGAATGGCATGCGGCTGTGCGCGTGCGCACTCTGCCAATGTCAAATCAATTCTCTCTACCCCGGACCCCTTCCTCGCCGGTCATCGTACTACATACCTGAAATCGAATTAAAAACGTTTCGAGATTACAAGAGAGTATTTGCAGGAGATACCTTTAAACTATATACAGTGCAGATATAGATGTATAATAAATAATATAATATATAAGATATACGAGTATGTACAAATGCAATATTTTTATATAAACACGTAAAAAAGTACAGTAATTCTTTTATTTAGGGAGTGTATGACGTCATAAAAAGAAAATTTTAATTTTGTATTTTTTACCTCTACGATATAACTAGCTATCAATTTCAGGAAATATAGCAACCACAGATAACATAACTAGATTTTTTTTGTATAATGCATTATCCACTAAGCCTTAAAGCTTTTAATGCCGTAGAAAAAAGAGCACCCATAAATTCAATGATAATTTTAATTCAAAGTTGATGTTCTATGTATCCTACGGTAAACTGTTCTTACTGGGGACTCACTGTGAATTAGCCTACCTACTAATAAGTTCAAGTAATTGCTATAAGTTACATTTCACCGGTGATATATTCAGTTACACATCATCGTTCTCATTTTATTACCTATACTTTTATTTTTCTAGCTATCTTCATGGCTTAAAATAATATATAAAAACATATCTTTAACTTCGCAAAGAATATTGATACATTTATAAAACAAATATATACCTACAATCTACATATATACAAACTGAAAATATCAAAATTGGTTGGTTCATATACAAACTGAAATACTCGTACCTAGCTAAATTATTCAACATACTACATTCGTTGATATTAACAATTTAAAGCAAATGACTTGTATGATTGTCTGTAATAAACAGTTTTGCATTTTTATTACGAACGACACAGCAATATAAGAGCTACATTGTATGCAATATTGACTGTAAATACATTTTACTACCGTTGAGTATCACATATATCTCTGTGTTCCTGATGACTATTCAATTACCCTTTCGAATTTTGCATTCCAATTAAATAATTTCAATATTAGTTCATCATATTTGAAATATAAATTAAAATCTTACTTGATTCGATGAAGATTGCTTAAATTGTACAAACATACAATGTAAATTGTAATTTTTTGGACTGAACATATACCATTTCAAATAAACAAAATCGTAAACGAAAATATGATTTTAGACTATTAATAATTTTTTTTTTTTTTTTCTATTATAAAAAAAGAAAAACATATTTCTTATTTATCTAGAGAAACTCTACTCGTTGGTATGTCTGTTTATATGAATATGAATATAATATATGATTAATAAAATATAAACCATTATAAGCAACTTGCAATGCGTTTTAATTATATAACTGTACACAATAAAATAATCATTTTATCGATGAACTTATGTAAATCATTATTTACTTGTACGTAATCTTTTCTTTCATTCAGTATCTACTTGTCTCGATTGAATGTTATAGAGTCAATGAAATCAGTTAAAAACAAGGGTTTTTTGTATTTAATATGTGGATATCTTTAAAATTATAGTAATAATTAGGTTCTTATTCATTCACCAACAAAGTCGTGTTTAAATTGTGGTGAGCAATTTATATGGGTCTGCTGTGAAATTGAATTGGCATTGACATGGTTTGGAATTTCTCATCAGCTCTTGACTGATAATTTATTTCTGGACCGAGAGTCATGGTGGGTAGACAAACAGTACTGCCGACTGGAAAATATACGGAATTGTAAAATGTAAAAATGTGGAAATATATAATGAAGAATTACATAAATAATATGTACTGATTTAAATATACCATCAGTTGCAATGTGCAAGTACCTACTTACCAAAAAATAATGTAAAAAAACACCAAAATATGTAGGCGTAAGTTGACAGGTAGGTAATATATAATCTATTCTATATAAATCTACAAGTACAGCGTTCATTTTGAGATTAAATTAACATTCTTTGCATTTGATCAACATAGAATAATAGTATTAATACGTAACTAATGTTTTTTTTCTACGCAATTTAATCTACGTATTTATATTCGTAAAAATACAGACTTTATTTAATATTGCATGTGTAAATTTTAAGTTAATATATTAAGTAAATATCTACTTAAATAATCTTATATCTCTACCCAATTAAAGGTTATTATTAGTATCCAATTAACATAACTAATTGCGGGAATTACATTTACCTACTCCAGCAGTGAACGTTTACTGGCTGATGATAACATAATGTTAATAATGTATCTTTTAAAGTTGATTGGTACGTCCTTAATTGTATTTCTATTCATGGACTTTTCTAATTGCACCTTTTTTATCTATTATAAGCAACCATCGTATGACCTTCTTATAGCCATTGCTTGTCTCTAATTAGTGAGCAACATTGTAGTTGTTTTTCTTCGACTAATTATCATTATAGTATACATCAGTTGGCCTAGCAACGACGAAGGTAAAACGATTGTGGAAATAAACGTAATTTAAAACGCTTCATTAAATAATTCTTGAATAAACGTCAACAAAAATGCATATGAAAGTATCTATGTTGAGGTATCTACTCGTACTGTGGATACGTGCCATAAATAGACTTGCTCACGTCGAAGGTACATTTTTAGGTACAATGTACTTGTATGTACCGAATGGATACGCAGACGTTGCACAGAAAAACGTGTTTCTATGAGATATTCAACGTGACTCGTCCAATTTCAAAGGCTCTCGTATTTGAGAGGTACTCGTCGCAGTGATGCTGCGTTTATATGGGCAGATTAAAATGAATGTCAGTGATAAATAACTGACACATTACAGGAATATATATTTAAAGATAAATGTAATAAATTGTTATTAATTTTGGTAAAATTTCATCATTTGAATAGTATTAATTAAAATGGATTTTTATAACCAAAAATTGTTAGCAAGCAAACTATGGAATAGCAATTTAATTTAATTTTAATAAAGCTTATTTATTTTTAAGATTTAAACTAGCAAGATTCGCAGAATGTTTACCAGATTCATTATCACAAGCATGCAATATATTGTACAATTGTTGTTATTATTCTTCGTGTGAAAAGGGTATCTTAATTGAATTAAAAACAATATATGACATTAAATTGTATCAAGTCTATGAAAAATTACATAAACATATTAAAAAACAAATAGAAAATGCGATACGATATTCTATTTATTTAAGCAATTAATCAGAGGAGAAAAACGGGGGACGAAAAAAAAACATAATTACAAAGTAGAAGTAAATTATTTACAAAAATTTTATGAGAGCAATAATTGATGAATCTAAATAACAGTTATGTTCAGTAAAAGACAATACAATGCTATCCATAAAAAGTTCACCAGCAAGTAGGTAGCTTCTTCGAATAGAAAGTTGTAGTCTGTGTGTTACGTAAACGTCTTTCCAATGTTTATTGAGCACGGCGCTTATATTATATCCATAAATATGAGAGAGCAAATCTGTATTCCACCTATTTTGCAGTTGAAGTTACATTAAGTTATACTAAATTAATTTAAGTTGATGTTCTTTGTCAAAAAGCCAGAACTTGCCATTGAAGGTGTAGATGTAAACGCTTCTTAAGAGTGGACCGCATCTCACTGTATGCGACCTTAGGGAGCGCACAGAAGACGCTCCTTGTGAGGAGATATCATGCAACGAAGCTAGGTACAAAGCTCGACCTCCGACGGGAATATGAAAACACCAGGCGGGCGAACGATCCAGGGAAATTTGCATATCTCACAACGGGATGCCCGTTTTTTGTTTTTTCCATTTTGCAGCTTTTTGTTGTATTTTTTTATCTTGCCGCTTGTTGTTGTTTTTCCCTCTCACTGAGTTTCTAGAGAGACAAAGTTCGCTGAAGATATTCAGACTTAAGAGACATGAATACTGTTTTTTAAGCGACTGAAAAGCGCAAGAATATAATATCTTAAATTTATTTATTTAGATTTGCACTGATATTACCAGTATCAACACAAAAGTAAGACGTTACTAACTCGTTACTCGTATATTGAAATGAAAAGATTGAAATTAGATTGTCTACATTTAAATAAATAAAATAAACAGATTTAACATATTATAGCTTGTAAAATGTATTAAATATTTTGCAATACTGAACGTGTAACTATATCATATTATTATATTGTATTAATATATAATATAAGTAAGAAAAGAGGAATGAATAAGATTAAAATAATAAGATTATAAAGTATAAAGCTTAGTCACTTTTTCCTAGCAATTAAAAATAATTTGTTGTTTTATTGAAATGAGAATTTAAAATAACGTATAACAACAAAAATCTATTTTAAGAAAAAAAATTTTTTTACATAATTATTTGACTTTTACATGAAATGTGTTAAAAAAATTTATAAAAGGTACATACGCGGAATATATTATTTTAAAATTGCTCAACATCTAAAAAGAGACGATTCAAACCTTGAATGATTTTTAATTTTTTTTAACTCAGGTGAAAAGTATTCTAGTGATTTTGAATTCGTAAAATACCGTTAATTCAAAGATTAAAATAAAATTTAGGAAAACATAATTTATCTTTTATCACAAATTACATTTTATTTTATTTTTGTTTCGTACATCAAAATATACGTGAAGCATCTATTTTTAAAGTAACTGTATGTAAATTGTCAAATATAGAAAATTATGTTATTATATAAAATCTCTCCTGATAAAACTTTGGCCACAAGTTTTTTTATGCGTCTGGAAAATTTATCTTCACAACGAAATTAAATATATATATATACATAACCATTTTACATAAAATTATTATGATTATATCAAATTGTTACATTTCAGAGGCACATTGCATGAAATAACATAAACCTGACTATCGTTTATAGATATATATATATAAATCTATTATTTCTTATAGACACGTTAAAGCAATTACTACATTTTGTCGGTTCAGCCAAAGGAAAGGAAATGAATTTAAGCCGTTGTAAGAAATATAAGTGTAGCATATTATTTTTAATTGTATTTGAAACTGGTTTAATCAAGTAAAATGTTGTTCGTACAGCGAACAAGTTGATAAATAATATTTTCGTGTAAAATATCACCTTTACAAGAGATTATTACTTATGAAATTATTTTAATAAATATTTCATGATACAAGTTTTCCGACAGAGAAATAAAATATATCATTTTATTGTCTCAATACACGCAACACTAAATACTTTACTCTAAGCATAGATAGTAAATAGGTAGGTACATACGCATTTCTAGCATATTTAATGAGAGCACATTAGACATGCTAATTATAACAAAGTGAACATTATGTTTGAGGTTAGGATATCTTTATTATTCCAATTTAAATTCGCGGTTCAAATACAGTATGACTCTACGTCTCTTAAAAATAAAAATATATGATAGCACTATTATAAATCTCTTTTATTTTGTCGTTAAACATACAGTCGTTGAGCTCTTTAAGAATGTCACAAATTTCTTTTCCATTATTTTTCGTTCAAGACAATTGAGTAACATACTGATCGATGTTGATGATTTTATAGTATTTTTATCAAATCTATTCATCCTCTCTAAAGTCAATCTTTTGCTTTCGTCATTTCAATCGAACCTGTTTGAAACATAATTTACTGACTTTAAATTTAACTTTTACGTTGTTCACAGATGTGCATCACCTAAAAATGTATGTTTTTATTTTAAATTCAGAGTAAAGCCATTGCTTAAAATAGACTCGATGGAGTCCGAAACATGTAAATCACTTTAATATAAATGTGTAATAAAAGTAATATTAAAATTGATATAACATTTTTATTATTAATAATTTAATTATAACTTATATTTATACAATACATAGGGTCCACCATCTAACGCTTTTTTTTTCAACTAGTGCTTATTTCGTGAATGGTAACACTTAGCTCATGTTAAATTTAACAGATAATTAGTTTTATCCTTCCGCTAAGCGAATATGGTTGTATATACGCTTGAACAACGCTGGGAAATATTGCGACATTACTTTGAAAATCATGCTATTGTCCGCCATTTAACGTTTTTTTTTAACTAGTGCTTATTTCGTGAATGGTAACACTTAGCTCATGTTTGATTTGACAAATAATTACTTTTATTCTTCCGCTAAACGAATATGGTTGTGTTTATGCTTGAATAACGCTGGGAAATATTGCGACATTACTTTGAATATCAGGCTATTTTTCTTCAAAAATGAGCAAGGAGTGGCCGTTACAGTCAATGGCGATCGTTATCGGGCCATTTTTGTTCATAAAATTGAAGAAGAGGATATTGGCAACATTTATTTTCAACAGGATGTCGCTACGTGCCACACAGCCGAAGCTACACTCGATGTTTTGCGATGTTTTTAAAAAAAAAAAAAGTTATTTCGCAGACCCTATATGTTTAAAACATAATATAGTATTTCATTAAATTAAATTGTATTTATTATGGTAATAATCTATTACAAACAAAAGTGAATGCACGTGGTACAAACGATTGTGCCGAACAATGTTGTCTCAGATGAGTGAATTTCTCCGAATAAAAAATATGCCAGACAACTCGGCTATATTATCAATATTTTATCGTCGAGTTTGCTTGAATTTTCTGCAATTAGATTCTCAAATCACTGATAACTTGTCATGCGGAGCCGTAAGGTTGGCGTTTTATAAAGTGCATTATACCGTCCGGTCTCGGGCCGCCCATCAACTTTGAATTGCTATGCGTTATGGCTCGTGAGCTCCAGCGACCGACAAATTCAAGCCATCAAAAATTGTATGGATTATATTGTTATTATTAAAAAAAAAAGAAAACCGTTCAACAAGAGAAAACATCAAATATTTTCGATATAGAGCTGACATTTCTGAAAAACGAGTCACTCTTTATTCGCAATCTGTTGCAGACGATAGACGTTCAGAAAATACTAAGAATCTGTGATACATTGTTGTATTGTATGTTAATCGAGTGCATGCATATTGAACTGCATATCTTTTATGATCAGTGATTAATAATTACTCACTCGTCTGTAGAGTGTTCGTGTATTCACCCGTGTTCATTCGATTATTTTTCATTGGATTTTCAGGAAATGCGGTGCGTGGCTTCGGGAAATTCAGTGGGACCTGCCTACGATCCGCCGTGATAGATTAAATCTGGTAAGTTTGAATTCATTGCCTGTTATTATTTACTTCGGCTGTAAAACATCGCATCGCCTAATGTTTCGATACAACCTTAAGGCACGCATAGAAACTTATTACAATAATATCGTATTTCACGAAGGCAGGTATACTATATATGTTTATTATGTACAAGTTTTCAGGTGTCATCTTAATTTCCAATTTTCATAAAAACTTTCGTCGGATATTAAAGTGTGAAGCTCCCGGAGTCTTACTAATCAATGTCGAATAGCGTTTTGAAACTTATAACCAGAAAAGTTCCGACGCAGCTTAGGCATGCACAAAAGTTTTCAAACTTAGCCACTGAAAGTGAAAGCCACTTTACTACTTATGTGCAAATAGACTGCATGAATTTAATGACGCCTACGTGACTTTACGGTGTAAATATTTTTTCAAAATTATTTATCGCTTACTCGTGACTACACTAATGATAAATGATTTTTGTAAAACTAACTAGATGTACATGATGTGAGTTTTTAATAAGACACAATAAATAGATTAGATACTGATTATTCAATCAGTATCTTATTTTATGTGGTTGTTATAAAATGTTTCGCAACGAAAATGACACAATATATCTGCTTAACTATTCAAATAAGAACACATTAAGTACGAACATTAGATATTCCCCTTTTTATCCTGTTTAATAGTAAATTCCAAAACTAGTATTTTTTAATATTATTGTATATTTTTGGTAAAGGTATATTAATAAATAATAAACTAACAGAATACAGGCAATATAAAGATACAAGCAATACATGTGAGCTTAGATATATACGTACGTATTATTATAAACCTACGGGTTATATTGTTGTTTGCTCATACGACATAAAACTATGGGAAACTTCCTTGTCTCGTACGTACAGATAGTGATCATCAAGGGATGCCTCTGGACGTGGTCCGGCCGCTGTTTCATATCCTTTATCAGGCTGGACCCGCCCGGGAATATGGGCTTTCGGGACTGGTTATAGGTTTTTATATGGAGCTTGGGGTCCGTCCCGCTTCATTTGACCGGCCGGACCACGGAACTTATCTCTCATATCTGCCCAACTATTTGTTTCTTACGTGACCGGTGGACGGGCGAGATTAACGCCGATAAATTATTAATTTGAGCACCCGCAAAGGATCAAAGTTTATTATGTAATTAATGTTGCTAATATGCGAAAGGGCAACTTGAAAGACGTAAGCTAGAGAGCTTAACTGGTCTTCAATGCCATGCTGTGTTAATTAAACTAATTAAAACTTATTAGCACCAAATATACAAAAATTAAGCAAAAATATATACCTGGACATGTTTATATTTTTACTTTTAAAACAATTAAAACAAGTACATGTACAAATAAATAAACCTACTAGTATATCTATTTTTTCACCTAAAAAACACATATATTTTATACCTTAAACGTATTGAATAATGTGTTTATATATTTTATAACTTGTAATATACTTGTATATGTAGTAAATAAAAAATATATTTTACATTTGTTAAATTATTTTTTTAAAGACTTGCTCTTAGCTAAACTGTAAATTTAAATCTAATACGAAAATTAAAAAAAGTACACAAGCAAATATGCTTTGTGTACTAAAACATATTAATTGCATACATAAACGCACTTAAGTTGCGGGGCCTAACAAAACTCTTATGTATAGTTCCAAATATATATACAATGTACAGGTATACTTGTACTTAAGATAAATCAATAAAACCATTTCTGGCAAACTATTAAATGTTTTTAAACGTTAAATGTAAGTACCTGAATTCTAAACATACTCTTACCTAGGTACATTCGTTATATTATAGGTAGGTAACCACTCAAATTGTTATCTAATTTTCGAATCAAATATATCTAACGATTTCTTCAACGTGTTGTATGGCTCTACACGTTAAATGTATTATACCTGCCTACGATTCAGGGCATTAATTGAAGTGGTGCACCAATGAATTTGACTAAATGCACCACTTGCATGCTCCCCGATGCTTTACCTCGTAGGTACATTGTAAGCAGGTAGGTAGTTGCACTATAGAGGTATTCGTGTAACGGTTTGGCCTTCCGATCGTTGACTTCTTAATGTGGAGGAAATTTTTAACCATTCACGTAAAAACTGATATACTACGCTTACAAAAACACCTCACTTACCAAAATTATACGTGAAAATAACACAATACTAGAACGCTCATAAATACCTAGATATAAAAACGTAAAGTTATTTTAAAACTTTAATATTATATTTGTGATTATTTTGTCATATTATTTAAGATATTAAAATAGAAAAAAAAACATATTCATATATATTTATTCACACAACAGTATCTATTGGTATGTTATATGATATTTAATAATCTGGATTTATTTATATATATTTTTTTTATCTTAAGTTTTTAAATGCGTTATTTATTAATCATTTCAGATAATATTTATAACATTCAACGAATCTTATTTGAAATCGTTGTTATTATAAGATAATGGCGTTGATCGATTTTTCTTTTTTAAATATTATAAGAAGACAAATTTGAATATGTAAACATAAATCGTAAATTATTTTAATAATATTTTTGTCAATATTGGTTAATAAATTACGTAATATAATAATTAAAGAATATTATATGTATAATATAGTATATAATTGTAAAGCGCAGATACTGGATGAGTAGGTAGATGGTCTTCCGATATTATGATAGGAAAAGAAGAAAACCCATTCAAGTCCGGAAGCGCATCACTCTCAATATTTTGGGCCGATACTAGGCAACGAATGGCCGACATAAATTTCTTCTATCACCAAAAATAAGGGCGGGTGACCCCTTCAGAGAGGAGATACAAGGGGCGGCCATCTTGATATCAATATGTAGTCTTTACGGAAGACCAAAGGTGATTTGTCGGGCACGTGGAAGAGGATTACGGAAGGTGAGGTGGGCTACCCACCTGGCCATAGCTTCCAAAAGACTTACACCAGAACACATATATTTTATTATTTAATTTATTATATATAAACACATATTTTTATCCTCAAATATATATATATATACACCTGTATATATGATGGTATACTAGACTCTAGAAAATATATGTTTTCATTATTTACGTTAGTGTATTGTAAATGCTAAATATTGTAATCTGCTTTTTGAATAGATTTTGATTATATAAGGTAGAAAATCAGATAATGGAACTGAAGTAAATTATAAAACCTTTATCCAGTGTTAAAATAGACGCTATAAAAACAATTGCGTCTTTTTTTTATAGTTAATTTTCACACACAAAAATCTGCTATTTTCGGTCATAGAACCATATTTTTTATATCAATTTATCGGTAATAGAATATTTTTAAGCTTATACATATTTTTTGCTATTGAATAATCAGCAAAATACTTATGGCTTAAATGAATATATTTCATGAATTTGTATCTTTAATACGCAAACAACTTACTTTAATAATGAATTATAATATAAATATTTTGTAATGTTATTAAAGGAAATAAAAATAATTGAATTGAAAATTGAACTTAAATTAATATGTTATATTCATACTAAGACGCATACTAAGTTGCAAAAATTGATTTTCATTTCTTAATTACTATATTAATTTAAAAAATCGAAGTGCATTACATCATTGCATTTTATGCACACATGATAAGGTGTTATACTCGTATTTTTATTAAATCATACATAGTCATGGAAAATATATAAATAATCATAAAAAAATGTTTCGTATGGAAGCGAAATGTATTTTTGAATTTAAAAATGCTTTTAATATTTTTGTGGACGTGTGGATAGCTCTGTTAAGTCGAGTGAGAAATGTGACAAATCCTCTGAAATAAACACATCTTTCGAAGTGACTTTAGAACAGCTTAATAAATAAGGATCACTGAATCAACGAGTGGGTCTTCTGACGTGGGTACTCTGGTACTCCAATGCTGAGTTGTGTCTGCTTGTATGTAATATACGAGCATATCGGTGAGCCGTCCTTACGGTGAGGCGTTCATAAATATGGAACTCTCTCGAGTTTGTATTGCTCATCAAGCTCCTCAATCGTAGAAAGCTTTCTGAACCTTTTGACTCTGATGCCATACTCGCCCCATTGCTGAGGAACTGACCCCGGCTCAATAGCGGCCTCTGTATATTACACACCGATACACCACAGGAATGTACTCTGTACATAACGCGGGGTCTTACTTTAGAAAGTTTGGAGGCAAACCACAAAAAGTATAATTTATTTTGACAAAAATGAACAACCATTCAGGTTGTTTATATGTACTATGTACTTTTGTATTATGTGCATATTAAATGCATTGTTAGAATGCACACAAAGAAATTGTGTACCTTATTTTCTATTTAAGAAAAAGATAAATGCATTATATAGTTTTTCAACAATAGAAAAAGCTGTGCCTACCGTACGACAAAGAACCTTTTATAAAACCATATTTATTTTTAAAAAATAGTTATAGGTACTCATACGAAATGTTTTTTTCTGTTTCACTTACCAATGGTTGAGCAAATACATACATGTATGAACATAGCTCATTATTAAAATATTTAAGAAATCATTTATTGATATAAGTAATATTATTACGAAACTAATATTTTCTGCTACGTAATCAGACGAATCATCAAGTAATTCCTTTATTTTGTGAAATCAATTTCTTTTTACGTTAGTATAAGTTATCGAAAAAACTATTAGATATATTAAATGTTTGATAAAACACTTCTATAAAAGCTATTGCTATAAATTAAAGTTGTGTTTTTTTTTATCTTTAAGCATGCGCAATTCATAGTTCACATTGGGTATTGCCATAGTGAGTGCCTACTAATTTAAATAATAAACACATATAGATATATTAATTTTATTGTAACACGTCGACATTTTGAAAGCCGGTAATATTATTTGCATTGAGTATAGTTGTTTGTCGATTTCTACTATCTTCTTATGTAAATAAGCAAATAGGAAACGTAATAATTATGTTAATTGGAATCAATAATTTGTAAGCAAATAAATATTTTGTATTAAGAAATACCCATCTAACGGAAGATTTATATTATTTGATCCTCAAACGATCGTATCAAGAAAATATAAAGATATTCAATTAATTAAATACTCGTAACATTACATGAATTCATTTTATACATGAGATTTTCAGCAATAGTTCATTTTATTCATATTGATGAAGACTCATTCTTACAAGGTAAGAATTCATAGATAATATTTTATTAGGGCTGCTACATTCAATTTCAGAATTTATAGTAAATATATATTAATCGATAGGCGTATACAACTGGGATGAGCAGCATTTGGAAAACTAAAGTATATTTTGAAAGCGAAAATTTCGCAATGTCTTAAAGCTAAAGCGTTTAACAAATGCATCCTGTATTAACTTATGGCGCAGAGACGTGGTCACTCAGCGTACTATGGAGAGATCCATGCTTGGAGTGTCACTAAAAGATAGAATCCGAATTGAGGAAATACGCAGAAGAACTCAAGTAGTGGATGCTATCCAACGAATAGGCACACTCAAGTGGCAATGGGCAGGACATATCTTTCGAAGAGACGACGGTTGATGGGGAAGAAAAGTATTGGAATGGCGCCCAAGAACTGACAAACGAAGCATTGGCAGACCCCCTTCAAGATTGACTGACGACATAAGAAGAATAGCGGGAGTTACCTGGATGCAAAAGGTGGAGGATCGAAGAGGATGGAGACTCATGCGGGAGGCTTACGTTTAACAGTGGACGGATACAGGCTAATGATGATGATATTATATTAATATCGAATGCAGCGAAAAATAATGGAGCAAAATATATTATATAATAACTTTTATACGTTGATAGTGCTTAAAATAATGTATTGAATGATTTATGCAAGATGCATTTTTTATTGTTCGTTCGAAACATTTTTCTCCATTAACCAAACTTCATTTAAAAATTTCAATCAATATTAGCAATACTTTATTGTAACAAATAAATTTAATTATCTAGAAACAGATTTAATTCTTCGTGTTAGATTTTATAAATACGTATACATTTAATTTTATGTACCTTTCTTAAACACTATTATATAAAGCTTTTAAATTCTCTCAGAAAAATTAAAAATTATCCTTCATCTTCTTTTCCTCATCGGTTGAGGTCAGTTGGTCGTGTGTACATAATTTATGTAAGTAGTCAATAAAAGTACAATATATTTGATATATTATATATTTCGAAGGTATAATATTTGCTACTCAATTTCATCCGTTATTGACACGGTGGCAGACGAAACCCTGTTCTGAAGACATCCACTCTGGAGTCTGGATACTGCCCAGGCTTAATATTTTTTTGGGGAATAAGGTGATATCCTGGCCTGATGGATGGTCTGGAGGCCGTCTGACCTGCGCTGCATCAGAAATAAACCAAGAGATGTATTTACCCGTGGATTATTACAGGACCGGTCTTAAGAACTCGAATAACGGAGATATGCTTAAAAAAATAGGCGCACCGTAACTGAAATAAAAATAACTAAAATCCAGTTAACAACAATTACAGTCAACCTTGCTATGTACCAGTTAAAGCACGTTTTTTTATTTCTATCCACAGATTTTTTTTGTAGATGTTTGATGCCCCGTTCACAGGACTAAATAAGATAAGACCTTATAAAGATATAGTTTTTTTTCAATACTGTTGCATAATTAAAGCAGTTTTATTGAAAGCATCACTATTAATACGGCGATAAATCAGATTATTCAGTTCTAGATTTTATAGGGCAATAATTTTGAGAATGAAATTAGTGGAGAGTACTTTTACGAATACGATTTTCCCGGACACGATTGATTCGGATATATTTTTTGAATCTTTGATTATTTATATAAAAGTTAAGAATCTACTTAAAAACTTTGCAATTTATAGATTACATCAAATACAGAAGACTGTATTATATAACGCATGCAGGCCTTAAAAAACAATTATTGGATACTGCTTTAAAGATTTGTCTTCTTCATTTATTTTCACACAAATCAGTCACGCGAATGAATAGTAGAAAACAGTAATATTCCTAACTTCTAATTAAATAACTCGGTCAAGTAATAAGCCTCATGCCTTTTGAGGAAACCTGGCGCAGTTAAGTATATATAATAGATAATAAATAAAGACATATGCAGTTTTAGTGTATAAAATGTAAGGCCTGCAATATTCAGGCAGATTTATGGACAATATTAATGTATGCTTTTTATTACTAGTGTTTGTGTTAGAGGGAGACCGAATGCTTTTTATATTTATTTATTTATTGATGGAATATAATTCCACGTTATACAGAGATTAAGCATAGTTCAAAATAATGTGGAGACATTACATAAAGAAGACAAAACAATATAATACGGAATACAGACAGGCATGGAAGAGTAAATATATGGGTACGACAAAATAATACACAATGTAATACAGAAAAACGACAAATTTGGAAAATAAAAATGTTACATTAAAAACATATACATTAATAGAAATGTATTTATATCAGTAGATTATGGATGCCAGATTTTGACAAAAAGCCTCTACATGCTGTCACTGTATTCTGCTTTTTCATGACGGACTTTTTAGCAAAGCTGATCTACTACTGAACATAATATAACAATAAGTCATATTATGTATTTAATATTTTAGATATTTTTAAAGCAGATATTTGTGTAAAATGTGTATTTTTGTACTCGATGCGGCCCTTAATTCACACCCGAGGGGAGGGAGGGATTACCGCTAGGTTGGCGGGAGGTCGATGGGCGGGAGCCTCCATCGTGTGACGAGGCTTTGGAATGCGCCGAGGGCGGGGGTAGCAAACATGCCATAGAAAAACAACACTATTCCCCGGGAGCCCTATACCACCTCTACACCACCCGCGAAGTTGCCCAAAGTCAGCCAAGAACGAGAGTGTAAAAGATCACTTTGCCAAACATCGGGCTTGCTTCGCGAAGAACTCGAGAACGTGATGCTGATCACAATGTAAGGGGTGGACGTAATCATGTTATTATTATGAAGATATATGCTCAGTCAGTGTTCACTGTAGAGTAGCGATATTTTCAAGGATTGTAGATTGGTGCTCATATAGATTCTTCTTTGACCAGGAAATATTTACGTTAGTATTTACTGCAAGAAATACGTGATGTTTTCATTTGATACGTGTACATCTATACAAAAACTCTCTTTCAAACCTTATTTCCTTCTAAGTGAAGTACATTGTCAAATATTAAGTTTGCGATTCTATTAATTTTAATACAATGGTTAAAAAAGTGCACGTACATACTGACATATAAAATGATCATAATAAAAATATATAATGAAATTAATAACATTAATAAGATTGCATTACGAAATTTTAAGCATTTACAATATCATCAAAAATGCTAAGAACCAATGTTTTTCAATCACCTTTAAAAATATTTATTATGTTCCCGGAAAAGCTTCCATTATTCATTAAAGTATACAATTGTACGTGAGAGTATTCAATTTGATATATTAATTTATTGTTTTTGATAAATACGTACTACATGATATTTAAAAATCTGTTTTCATATGCTTTTTGAGAGCACCAGCAATTACTTTTATCTCAATAATATACTAGTCCGAGAAGTTATTAACAAGTCAATGTACCAAGCCATACGCTCACTATCTATTTGTATGATACTATGTAGTTGAAAATCACTTACTAAATTCTATATGCCCATATGGAATCTTAAGGAAAAGGGTCATTGTTTCCTTTATTGTTTTTAACGAAGCGGAGTATGTACGAGTGTCTACTGCATGGTTGGCCGGACGCTATGATAATTCTTGAACAGATTGTGACATATGACACTTATGGAATAACTCACATTAGGTATGCTGAAGACTAAAGGCAGTGGTAAAGCGCTCGAGTATCGTACGAGTAGGACCGTGTTCAACTCAAAAATGTTATAATTCATATTTAAAACAATTCATTAACAATAGAGGGTTAATTACTCTACATTACTTTCAAAATGACGTAGCTTTACTGTGTAACGTAATACCTCTCACTTCAAATAAATAATTTCATTTTGAAAAACGTACAAGAGATGGCGTAATTGATGTTAACATCAGTATAACTAAAATGTTGTAAAATCATTTTTTTCTTTTAATTGAATAAAAAGTTTTGCTAAATATAAAAATATTTTATTTGCAATTTCCCTTTAATTTTCCATACTAAAGTATCTATAAATAAACATAAAAATAAGTTAATTTGTTACGTTTGAAACGCAATATAATATATTTATGTAATAATTATTTTAGTAAAACGTTATATTTTTTCATCGATATAATTCATTTTTAGAGTGCTTAGTTTAAGAAATGAAACCAAAATTTTATTTATCATTCCTCACGAAGTCAAACTATCGCAATCCCAGTATTCTACGCAGAAACCTATTTTCTAAATCCATTATTCAGCTGCATTAGCTTTTGGTGAGATGCCAAGATTCACAACCGTAAAGAAGAATGAGAACAATACAGGGGCAATAATGCAACAAAATCTACGACTTTTATTTCAATTATTGGCGAAAGAAACACAGTAAAATCTTCCAGTAAAAAAACAAAAAAAAACTAACTTAACTTTCGTCAAATGTTGTAGCTGTGATTGGTTTTTAGCAGGTATCAAGGAGATAATTATAACTGTTGTAAAGTTGTATTCGTAGAGACCTTATGTTTTTATAAAACGTGTCTTATTTTAACTAAAACTAATAATAAAAAGTTCATGATAAATAGATTTACAAAATCTAGAATGTTTTCATACAGATTACTGTTGTACGAAAACCATAACCATTTTCTGGCTTCGTCACTATTAGTCAAATAAACGCCTTTTGGTATTAAAAATTGAATGACGTAATTGACAATTCGTCACAGTTAGACGTATAGATTTATAACTATTGCACTCCTATTACAGCTCTTTGTTGGTCACAAAGCGCCCTTGTTATAGAATACGAATGCTCTGATTTTAGGAGCCTAATAATTGGTGCTTATTACCTCCTCGTGTAAATATATTTGGTCCGAGTAAATGCGTAAAGAATTGAAACACGATTAGTTAGAAGAGCTTTGTTTTTCAAAAGGAATTTGATGATGTAACAGTTTCTTAGAAATATATTTTTGTAACGAAGTCTGTGACTGAGCGAACAAAACGACGTTATTAAGACACACGTATATTTTGTACAATATCTATTTATATTTGTATATATGAGTTTATTAAAATAATCTTAGTTTATTAAAACACATAAATAATTTACTTCATAAATAGTGTTGGGTCAATTTATTAATATGTGAATTGCTGAAAAAAGTACCTTCTTCATGTCTTGGACACATTTTTGGAACCATCTGTATAAGTTTTTAAGACTTTAAATAAATAGTGTGCAGTAGTTTTAAGTAAGCAAATATGTTATTTGTCACCTGTATTTTTTGACAAGAATCTCATTAAAATTTCAGTCATAATATATTCAGTTTAATTATAAACAATAGAATGTAACTGTAGAACTATTTCTCGCTATAGGCGTTATCAACGATGAAGTGATTAAGAATTTTGAAAATATAAAAGCTCTATTAACAAGCTTAAGCATTTGAAAATACTCGTTTGTGGATTATTATCGAATTATTATTCGGACTATAGTATTGCTATTTTTATATGTTTTGCAGATCAGCATATGATTAAATCTCTTATAAAAATAGTTGGTCACAAAATAAAGTAATGCTATATAGTATTATCAGTAAATTTAAAAAATATACTTATGTTTGCATCTATTAAAATTAAACTTAAAAGGTGTATGATGAAAAATATCTAGCTTTGTATATTAGATACTTGTTGCTTTTAAATAACACTGGTGTACTTAATAACCTAATAATATATATATATATATATGTATATATATATATATATATATATATATATATATATATATATATATATATATATATATATACATATTTCATTCAATTTATTAAACATAAATCGGCTTATTTTCTCTACGGAGCTTTTTTATACTTAAATATACATTTGATTTAATTAAACTGATAAGTGAATGTAAGTAACATTCCTTGAAAATGAATTTATAATTCAGTTAATTGGTAAAGCGACTTACATTGTAATACCTGCAGTTGTAAACACTTGGACGTCTTAATTGATAGGCATTAAATGTTAGTACTTATTTAATAATTACCGATGATAACCAGCAACTCAATTAACTATCGTATTTATTTTATTTTATTTGAAGCGATTTATTTATATGACTTTTCGCATTAAATTCCGTAGTTATCACTAAACATGTAATATAATTAATATCCGTTACGTAATGATCGATAATCGTAAATAAAACCAAACACATTAAAATGGTACTGAATGTTCCACTTGATTAACATCGTGATTTCACCAGGATCAAAATATAAATGACTCCAAATATTAAATCTAGAATGAAATGTAGTATCTTTAGACTTTAATATGTATGGAAAATGTGCTTGAGAGGTTCTTAGGAGCTCTTAATTTATTGCACGATTTTTTCATACTTTTTGAGTATTTTTTTCGTGTTGATAAATAGGTTCGTCTCTCTTTGGTGTACGGAGAATCGTCGCACAAAAAAAGAGAAAGCTCATCGCGAGTTACATTGTCAATTGGGTTGTCCGTTGGTCTCTGGTATGCGTTTGAATGGTTGTTTAAAAAAATGCATATTGTTGGAGATCGGCCAATGGTATGAAGGACATGTGACGGCCATGTTTTTTTGGGATGATTTCTAATTGCTCGTCGATGTGACATAAGGGCTTAAATGGTTTGTTGAGCCTTATATTGTAACAATTTATTTTTATAATCAATACAAAATATATTTTCTTACGTCGAAAATGTTTTGTTGTACATTAAAAAAGAACCAGAACATTAATAATATATTATTAATTATATTGTTTATTATTGATATAATAAACCATATATCAATAATACCTAAATATTTTTGTCAATCCATTTTATAATATACTACAAGACTGTACCTATATTATAGCTATGTCTGTGCCATCAAATAATATGTTTTTGAATTATTTTATTTCAATGCATGCAGGAGAGCTCAAAAATTATTTGGTAACTATTTAATCAGCTCTTTAACGTTCATATAGGATAGGATGGCTGGACGATGCAAAGGCTGTTTGTTTTACGATTAAAAGTTTAAATATCGTATAACGTATTATATGAGAAGGATGGCACAAATGTAAGAGAAATATATTTTGTTGGTAACTTTTTTCTTAAGGTTTTTTTTATAAAATATCAGTAGAAACAAATAAAATATTAGTCAACAAACATTGTAAGCGCGGTTCTCGTTAGATCACCGAAGTTTAGCAAGATTGAATGCCGCCCATGACATTGATTGTATACCACCTTTTATTATTTTTCCTTATATTTTTCTTAATGAACATACAGCATGTGCTCATACACATAATGCTTTCTGAGATAAAACGTTGCATACCGCGTATCGTTGGTTGGGTTAGACAACACTGAAAGACCAAATGATCTATGTTAATCAGTGGATCTACTTAAATTATTCGATTAAAAAATCAACCAATATATGCCACAGATATAATGATCAAGCTTTCTTAATTTACATGAATTGTAATTGCTATCAACAAAATAAACAAATATTAATTTTCATTTACTTCTTAAATATAAATAAAATAATGTTTTGTACATTATCTCGATTTTTTCGATCGATAATTCTTGTTGAAATACCATAATATCAGATATAAATAAAATATTTTTTAGAATTTATCTAATGTACTAATTGACTTGAAAATGGCCATTCGACGTGGCCGAAACATGTCGTCTACAATTGTATTGTGGGTTAAGTTTTAAAATATATTGTATTTATATCTGACATTTTACATTGCTTAGGACATATGTACACATTTTTCAAATTACGTCACGATCAAATAAACTTGTCATATATTTATTATAATAACATTCGTAAATTAACGTTGCTGTACACATCTATGAACTTCGAACAACAAATATTATTTTGTGTGATATATTTTGTCTGGCTCACAGCCTTCGTGAAGAATAAAGGCTGTATTGGAACGATACAGCCTGCGCCATCTAGCGGGAGCCTCACGAAGCGCAAGATTGACTTTGAAATCTATCTCACTTTATCGAGCACGTGACTTCAATACAAACACAAATGAAAAAAAACGTACGTATACATTGAAAGCAGATAAGACTTGTGGGAAATATTATAACGAGTGATTTGTGTAATTGCGATAGAGCTCAAGAGTTTCGAATTAAAATTAATTATGCTCCATAGGTCATAGGCCGAAATATAATATTGTCTTGTGTTGGTTTGTTATTATACAATGTGATGATGATACGTTCGAGATAGCGTTTGTTGGTGTTGGTGTTGGTGTGATGATAATAAGTACATATATATTACGTACACGCGTATATGATGTACATGTGTGTATGCGGTGGGTTGGTTCGGCGGGTCGATTACGGCCTCGGTAGCAGAATGCAGTGTATGCTAAGGGAGTTTTAATTTTAAATAATTTAAAGTAATAACTTTTAAGCCATTTTGTTTTCTTTCTGCTTTCCATATCTGTTTCGTATTTGGAACATATCATCATCATCAGCCTGTATCCGTCCACTGCTGAACGTAAGCCTCCCGCATGAGTTTCCATCCTCTTCGATCCTCCACCTTCCGCATCCAGGTCACTCCCGCTATTCTTCTTATGTCGTCAGTCCATCTTGCAGGGGGTCGGCCAACGCTTCGTTTGCTAGTTCTTGGGCGCCATTCCAATACTTTTCTTCTTCATTGACCGTCGTCTCTTTGACAGATATGTCCTACCCATTGCCACTTGATTGTGCCTATTCGTTATGTAGCATCCACTACTTGAGTTCTTCTGCGTATTTCCTCGTTTCAGATTCTATCTTTTAGTGACACTCCGAGCATGGATCTCTCCATAGAACGCTGGGTGAACTATATTTTATCCGTAATACAGGAGAATGCATTGGTTAAACGCCTTAGTTTTTAGATATTGCGGAATTTTCACTTTAAAAATGTACTTTAGTTTTCCAAATGCTGCCCATCCCAGTTGTATACGCCTGTCGATTTGGAACATATTATCATCACAAATTGCCACCGCTTTATTCTGTAAGCTGCTTCTGTCGATTTTTCGTTTTATGACATATTTGCACCTACAGGTCCATTTGGAAATATATATGGTTCCCTGCAGCCTCAGAAGCAGAAGTTCAAAATTTTAGATTAAATGAAAATATATCGATGTTATTTATATTGTAAGCGTACACTTTGAGATCCATTTAAATTAATAAATAGATAAATTACTTGTGAAATGTACCGTCCTTTAGTGATTTTTTAAGTATTTCAACTCTTATATATGCCTGAATTCTAGTAAATATAATGTGTATAATCAGAGATCATTCCAAATTAATTTGAATAAAGTCACTTGTCATGTTATATATGTTCTTATTAAATGCACTGAAGGCAATCTTAATTCTTACATAACATAAAAAAAATGATTGTCCGTAGCGCATTGTATTTCATGTTTAACCTTACTCTTAATTGCATCAAGTAATCCAGGAGAAGTTCATTAACTATTAGTTTTGAATAATTTCTAAAAAAACGTTTTTTTTTTCACTTTTTTATTAATGAGAAGTGGACCTCGAATAAGCGTCTTAGGCCTCCAAAATGCTTAACCTTTCCATCAAGAGGGAAGAGAGTGGGAGTGGGACACACCGGCCACTTCCACGTCTAACGACAGTAGCTATCGAGCTTTAAAACAGGGTGGACCTATGCCCGTTCCGTGAGCGTTGCCAGATGGTTTTTTAATGTTTTGAGCAAATAAAACTCAATTATTAATTTTTTTTTACACCAATTATTGTTGATTAAGGGGATAAGCTAAGAATGTTCTTATTTTTCCGATTTAGGATCGCTGATTTTTAATTGTGTACTGACTAACCAACACCGGAGCGTGCGCATATTCTTTTAGCACCTTAAAGGAAACGTTAAAAATGCATACAATTTTGTTAAACATTTGTCTCCAATCCCACATTAGTAGTCTCTAAAAGATTAATCAACGAATAAGATCAGCGCTTTAAGCTCATTATTGTATTATATTAAGTGGAGTCGCCTTTAGACTAGGCTAAATAATTAAACATTTATTATTACACATAAAAATTGCTGGTAACACTAAATGTTATGAATGTAATAAGATGGTGATAGTGGGACATGATCGTTTATTCTAAATATGTGTATAAACCAAGTTTATTAAACCTGCGTTGGTGCCTTTTCCTTATTTTTTTAACATTGAAATGATATTGAATACTTGTATTTGGATACATACAGGTATATGATGAATAAAATTTAAACTTCTCTAAATCTTAAATCTTCTAAAAATGATTTATTTTACTTTTTTTTTTAATATATCATGCAATTAATTATAAATAGTATGATATAATTCTATTTACTATTGCAAAAGACAAATTAAAAAATGTATAAATGGATTTTGAGACAATTAATTTATTACATTAAAAAATTATAAATCATTAAAAACGACCCCCGCTATAGCATACTTCGAAGCAAGGAATCGAGGTAAGATATTTCCATCTTTACCTAAGCATGGAGGTTCAAGTGACCTCCAGATATTGGGAGACCGGTTCGATATTTCTTCAGCGCATGCATCTCCCTCACTCCCCAACAAGTGCTATGCGAGTGAGAGAGAAATCCGCGCGGATATCTGACCGTCACTCGAACACTTTTTATTTATGACCATTTGAACAAGACGAAAAAAAACGCTCCGCCAGTTTTCACTTTAAAAAATAAATTATTTCAAATTTAATAAAATTGATATTAAGAAAAAAAATACTTAATTAAATTCACAAAAAATCTCGTAGAACGAATTTCGTAAAAAAATCTCGCAAGGCTTCGCGACGTAGCGCGATTTTGTATTGG
Source organism: Glossosoma conforme (assembly GCA_022606575.1). Classification (NCBI taxonomy): domain Eukaryota; kingdom Metazoa; phylum Arthropoda; class Insecta; order Trichoptera; family Glossosomatidae; genus Glossosoma; species Glossosoma conforme. The sequence continues at coordinate 435,411 of JAGTXR010000015.1, forward strand.
TATGCGTGAATGGGTGTTTTTTATGTATGTGTGGGTGTGAATGACACAAGTTCCAACGTCCGCCGCAGGATGTCGCTAAAGGGCGCTGTAAGAGAAGTTTCCTGAAAGCAATCTCCTACAGGAAATGAAATAGAGAAAATATTATTCGCTCGCCTGTTTACTAGAAACAATGTATCTATGTAGATGGATTTCCGATACCCGAATGTGATATTAAGCGCCCAGTGGGCTTGCATTTTGGTTATTTTCGGTCTGTGTTGAGCCTTCGGCCGAGTTTAGTCCCGTAAGAGATCGTTTGGAACCCTTAGAGACAGTTTTGGGTAACGCAGTAGTCGCCGACGGCGAACGGGACAAAAGGAAATGATAAATAACTACCCGCGCTACATCTACATACTACGTACTGGTTTATGTACAGTTTGCATTTGAATGTCCTAACCTATACGACCATTGCTTACATCATTTTTTGGTATCATTCTCTGTGCCAGCAAATGAAAATATATTTCTTATTTATTTGTAAAATAGATACGAATCACTCAATATAAAAACTGATCTAGAATTTATGCCGAATTTAATATTATTAAATGATATATGGAGCTGTATTGAGATTTTTTATTTATGTATTTAACAGAACCGCAGTTGCAAGGTACATAGAATAATAAAGAATAGGAAACATAGAGTATACGTTAGCATACAATTTAAACAAAAAAAAAACATCAAAGAAGGGATGCGACAAAGGGCTAAGAATTTGATGTTATTGATGGTAAATTTAAAAAAAATCATGTGCTTCAAATATTAGTTTGCGTTTATTTTTAATATATAGATTTATAATTCATACATTGGGGTTTCTAAAAATATAAATTCAATATAATTTTATTTTATTTATTTTTACTTTACTATTTTTTATTAACTACTTTAGAATGTTATTATATTGAATATATCCCTAATTATAAATGATGCGTGGTGAAATAAACACTGTAAATATATTTAAATAAAGTGAAGAAAACATCTCAAAGTACTTACTACGTTAAATGTTATTTGTTCTCAACTACAGATAAAAATCCTATCAAAAAAAAAAATATTTTTATTAAAAGAATACTCATATAATACATTTGTCATTTTATTTTAAGGAAGAATTACTGCCACCTTACTGTTTTATGAATATATTTACATAGATTTGAAGCTTCTTTTCTAAGTCATGCTATATAGATATCGTGAAAATTGTTATAAATTATTTTATAACAGCTTAAATAGTTTGACTTTATACCTAGCTGTTGTTCAAATACAATAAAAATGAATGTTTTTTATGCATAAAGTCTCTAAGTCAATAAATTTACTGTCTGTATTAACAACAATAGAAGAAATTTAAATATAGCTTTACAATAAATAAGAAAATCTAAACAATTAATTTAAAATAAAATATCAGATTACAAAAAAAAACTATTTATATTTAAACGAATAACTTTTTCATTTATCAAATTTATGTTACAATAACAAATTACTAATATTATTGTAATATAATATACAAAGTATCCACATTTATTTTGAGTGTAAGATTATTATAAAATATTTCACAAGAAGGATTTTCTAAGATATAAGATACATAAATAACGTAGCGTTTGTTTACATAAAAGCCTGGATCAACCATCTCTTCCGTGAGCGTTGTTTATTTTACATTACAGAGCGCTGACTTATAGTAATTCTAGATAACAGTTGTTACATTAACATACCAGCCAATGTACTTAATACTTAGACGTCTTATATACACGAGTGTTTTCTACAGACAACGGAATATTAAATTTAAGCTAAGAAACTGCTAATTTATTAATTTCGCTAATAATAATGCATACTTTTTCAGTGAGCTTGATAAATGCGTAAATTTCAAAATAAAAATAATGTGTGTTTTTTTATTAAATTATTATAAATAATGTAATTATTCATTTATAAATTTGTCACGAGGTGTGAAAAAATGTTTATACGTTTGCATTGAATACTAATGAAAATAAATATCTTGATATATATTTATATAGTATCCAGACAGAATAAAGATATGTACGATTTGGTTTTTTATATAAATAACAAGGGACTGAAAGAGAAAAGGGTTGGTAAAAAAAAACAGCCAGATCGATGAGATAAAAGCACGTGGTAATGGAAAGCTAGGGACAAGCTAGAAACAAGGGGTAACCTCTAACCTTACATTCAACCAGCTGGGGACGTAGAAGATCGATATCTTACATAAATATCGAATTTCGCATTTTAATTAACTAGCCTTCAATAAAAAGTATATATCGGTAAAAAAAGTTTTAAGAAATATATTTAATGTACAACTAATTGCAATATGTCAAAAATATTTTATTTCTATGAACTGATAATTCTTACTTTTTATAAACAAAATATTTTTTTAATCGGATCTACTGCGGGGTCAAAGCCTTTGTGTCCGGCGCAGTGAGGAGATTAAATAAACAAAATGTCTATAAGGCAATAAACAAATGTAAGTACAATGTAATTTGAACAAATATTTTATAGGCTTTTTCGTTACTAAAAATAAAATATTATTTCCTTATTGTAATGCTCTAGAATTTAGATTACTGATTTATTATTAATAATTGCCCCCATTTTGGGAATAGAAACGTCAAGTTGTTTCTACCTTCCGGATGTTCTTTCTGAAAAGCAAAGTTTCCTCGGTATATTATTGAAAACTACGTGGGGTATTATTTGTTTTACAAATAAATATGTAATACCTGAGTACGTGTGAATATTTTTAAATCGGGTATTTAAAACCATGCATATATAGTTTGAAAATACTCTCGTAGACTTAATCGGTTGTTGAAAATAATCTCAGATTTTGTGTCATCCAGCTTACTTGTGAGGTAGCAAATTGAGATAGGTACAGTAGTAGTACCTATGTTTTTGTATGAAAATATACTTGAGAGTAGAACAACGTACCTACAAAATAATTGAATGTCATTTTTCTTTGCGCCAAGTTATTCTCCGTTCGGGTTTCCTCAAACGTTCAATCTTCCTTTAAATGGTTTGTTTTTTTCCAACTTTGCCCAACCAAATTATTATTTCTGAATAATAGATGAGAGAAAAATATCATCCATGAAAATATTCACCTCCTCCCTCTCTTCACCTTTCAGGAAAACATTCCCTTGTACCGTAACAGTGTTTTGATATTTTTTTAAAACCTTTCTTTCGTCACGTAAGTTGTGGGTGGTATTTTGAAAATTATAAAATTAATTAAGCCCTCTTACGTAGATTTTCTCTCGAAAGAAAACAATTATAAAAATTTATAATTATTTTTACCTATAAATATTTTTGTACGCTATTTATCTATTAACATTTTTTATCGTTTAATTTGACGTTTTTTAATTTAATTTATCTTTATTTTTAAGGAAAAGTACTTGGAAAAGTCTTGTCAAACTTTTTGGAATAAATATCTATGCATATTTAATATAATAAATTTTCTATTACTAATGTTTTAACATATAAACAGGAAACAAGCATATATAGAGCATTCCAAAGCATACAAAAAATAACGAAGTATAAGCTAGAAAAATCACTCGTTCTTGTTTTATCCTTTTTTTACATTAACTAACAAAAATTGTATGGTTAAGTATAACAATAATATATTCACGTAACTGTTAGATATGTAGATACATTTAAATTGTGATTAATGAACCTTTATTAAAATTAAAATAACAATATTTTACAATGTAAATAATGTGAGAGTAATATATTCATATGTATACAAAACATGAAGCGCATCACACACGGAGTTCAAATAACTCGACTCGGTGTAATGTTACATAGCGAGTTCACCTCAGTGGTTGTCGTCTATGAATCTGACACTTTTTCGAATTCGTCTTCGGGAGAGTTCGGTATTATTCGGGAGTGCTCGGTTGCGGCACGTGCATTGGGAACGCTTCGCTCCACTGCATTCTGGAACGAATAATTTCGTAGGGAGCCAAATGCACACGTTTCCATTTCCTCGGTGGTACAATATGAGAAAGGGCGGTGCAGAGAATATGTAATTTTCTCATTCGAAGATTCTTTTATAAAAACATCCAATTTTGCGAGTACGAGACTGATGCATTGTGTGGAAATTTGATATTGAATGAAAGAGCAGATATATATGAACTATTCCTTTATCAAAATTTAACACAATTTTTTTTTTATAATATGGATTAAATATTCATTAGAAAATTATTTTATTATTTCGATGCGAACATCCCGCTTCTGCCAATATTTTTCTGAATGAATTGACGCGTTAAAGAATTTGATGTATAGTATGTGTATATTTGATTACTAATAAAAACATTTAATTGTAGTATTTTTTGTTCCGTAAATACATGAAAAAAATAAACGTTAAAGTAAATATATCAATCTTGACATAATTTCAAGGAAAGTGAAGCTCGGGTTGAGCTATCCCTTAGGACAAATGGTCTTCGGGAACGTCGGGTTTATAAGTCGATTTATTAAAAAAAACGATTCAAAAATCACCCAAAATATGCCTCGGATCCTCTTTTATTTGAATACTGAAAAGAAACGTTATAAAAACCTGAAAACGAAATACTACCTATTTTTACATAATATTTATTATTTTTCACTTCTTGCTCTTGTTATAAGTTCTAAGAAGTTAAATTACGTAAGATATTTTTTCATTGTGTCAAAAAGAACTCTTTTATTTTGTTATTCAGCTTGACTACTCACTGAACCGTGAGATTTAACCGAGCGTTTTATAAAAAGTTCAACTCTTTTTAATTATTCCAAAAAAATGCGAACAAAAGGGGCAGAGCAAGTTATATTTCATTGTCTCCATTGGACACAGCAGAGCTTGATAAGATGAATAATTTATAAAGTTTTCTTTAGAAAAAAGCTCCCGACAATGTTGCTCGTTTACATAAAAGCACTAGTGTTACTTGACTCGCAGCCAAGCTCCGAAGCTCCCCTACAGACACGCACAGGGAAGTATTAAGGAAATATTTAAAGTTGATTGTGAAGAGCCATCTAACTTTGAATTTAGTAACTTTGAATTAACTTGTGAAATAGCGACAAACCAATATGGCTCATTTAACTAGTCGGAATCTTTTAAATACAAATTAAAGTTCTTGGGATTTGTAAGTTAAGAAACTGAAATGAATAGTGACTAAAAAATTCAGAACTCGCAGGTATATTTGATGTATGATGTATGATGAAAACAGAGTTTGGCCTATAAAACACGTGTTTTATCCCCGTAATTTTATATGACTGTTAATTTAAACATCGCATCAAAAGTGAATGCAGCCATACAATAGTTTTAGGGAGCACCTGCTTCTGTATATTATTGTCTCACTTTATAAAGAATGACGAGGTGGTAGAGTGGACAAACAGAAGAAAATGCATCTGGCTGAAGCAAGTCCTTCAGATGCTTCAAGAGAGCTACTAAAGCTTAATATAGGCTTTTGCCGTGTCTGTATGTATTTAATGTACTCGATGAAGTTCCAGGAAGCAAACCTAATGTGAGATGAGTCGAAAATAATATCGACTGATATAACTTAATCCTGGATTTGTCACGATCATGTACTTCAACTAGTAAACGGATTTGGAATGATAATATTGATGATGTGTTTTTTCACTGTGAGGTTTTAGAATTATTGCCTCATGCGGTCCTGAACTTGTACATTCTTCAGTGCCAAACTTAGATTTCCGCCGCCGGGTAGAGCTAAGTTTAGAATAGGTATTCATCTCGCTGCTGTGCTAAAGTAAGCTCCCGCTCCACTGCAGTGTATCTTCTACGCTTTCTGAAAACAAATGACTGAAAACAAAAATGTACGCGAGATTTCAGGAGTTTGTGTTTTCTAAGTGAACTATCTGTGCGGCACGTCCCGCATCTTTTTGTTTATCAAGAAACTCGCCCCTTCCTTGTTTTCATATGAAAAAACTTGAAATGTTGTTGAAAAACTTTATATTTTATGCCACGCTCGAGGGACGTGGGATATTTTTCTTGTCCGAATTCTTAATAAATCTTAAGAGTTCCCATGATACGAAAGTTTGGTTGAAACAATAAGCACAATCACAACATAATATAAATCAAATTATGTCATATAATAAACGAGCATCAATATATTGCTTTTTCATTATAATTTTAAGAAATAAAATAAAATATAATCACCTAATTTTTAGCAAAAAATAATCATTTATGTCTCCATTTAATTATTTACATTTATCATGTTTGGGCAAAATAGTGTGAGGGTTTGTCACGTACATAAATTATAAATATTACTTAAAATTATATGTTTGTATAAATAATTAATTGTAAAGTAGGTAAAGGCTATTTTCGTATTTTAATTGTAAATTAAATATTCACTTACATCATGGTTATCTGATTAAATAAAATATAAATTAACAGAAAAGCATTTTTATTGCAAGAAAATAATCAATAATTTTAACTGATATGTGATATTTTTTTATTAAAATTAATTTCTAGTTTTCAAATAATATCATAAATAGGTTAAATATGCGTTAATAATATAATAATCAGTGAATTAAACGTTTAATTGTACATAATAATGAAGTCATATATACTAGTATCTATGTAGATTACCATCTTCAATGTTTACGATACATTGAGGCAAAAATTATGTAGATTTTGTACACGTTTAGTTAAAGATACATCCATTTGTACCAACTTAAAATCAGCCATCGAGAAAATTTGTTATACAACCCAACGGCTCAAGTTTATAAGAAAAACAAAACGGGCGTGTTCAACTGCAGCAGAAACGATATTATGAAATTCAAAATTTCCCGATTTTCACTTTTAATTTGGTAAAGTGCGTATAAATTAAAATAAATTAGCGCAGCGCTCACTTCACCCTTTGGGTCGGTCCGGGTATATATTAGCATATTAGCGCAACCAGCGTAGCGGGTGTCAGCTGCGCCAGAACACAGCCTCCTGTACTACATACTTGCCCGGGGAATAACAACCATCCCGGTATAATTCATGATGTTAGCGGCAAGCTATCATATTCGAAGATAAAAAAACTCACGGGGCGAATCACAAATTTATAGACATCTAGTTAAAATATGTACTCAAGAAAACACAGCACTTATCTACGTAAATAATAAATATTCATACTTTTTCATGTCGCACATGTTCATCCTAAATAACTAGTACTTACTTTATAAATTTCATATGAACCTAGATTTTAAAAATATGCTTTTTTTCAACTTGATTTTTACAAGTATTTTTATTTAATACTGATTATTTTATACAAAAAAAAAACATACGCGTTCTATGTTCTTATAAATTTATACTATAATGAAGTATAGGTAATTATCTACGATGTATTATTTTAAAACAAAGCCTATTTTACAGTATTGTAACGTATCAAAAAAAAAACATCCATAGCAAAAAATATAGTACTGACGTATTCAAATAAAATTTACGGTTAAATCTATACGATAATCGATTCAAGGTAAGATTTTTTTTCGCATACCTACTACGTCTTTAAATAATTGACAATTTGATACTTCAGTGATCAAGTCAAACACAAACATACTTGTATTGCGGACTTTTAATTAATACAAAACATTAAAATCATATTTTTGCTGTTAACCTTAATCCGCCCAGCGGTCCCGTAAGGGACCGGAGATTTGCGTAATTCAATGTCCTAGCAGGCCAATGTTTGTAATGTTTCGTCGCACAATAGATTCTTTCATGAACTTATTTTAATACTTTTATTACAAATTAATGTAATCCGATTGTGAAATGAACCATTAGCACTCCGGTATGTGACTGTAGGGCATTGAACGACGCAAATCTGCGGTCCCTAAGGGAAACCGCTGGGCGCTTAAAGGTTAATAAGTCATAATACGGTAAATACATATAATACTTTGTTCCACTTTTGTATTATCGATATCTCAGAATCAAGTATATTTTATATTTATATAAATGTGTTAAATATACTTGTTTACTTCTGCGACTTATAATAATTGTCGGGACTTGTCCGTAGCACTTGGGGCTGGTTGGCCGGTGCCAAGTTCTCCTGATGATGCTCCCATTGTGTGAGGCGAACCCCAACAGAGGTGCTCAAACCCACCCTGGGCTAGGTACATAAGTACAACATACTCACCCTGCGAGGCAGTGGCGCAGGAAACACTTATATAAGCTCAAAAGTCCGGAAATATTATGTATTCCCAAGTAATGTAATAGAAAATATGTCTTATGTGAATCCAACCTAACCTAACCATACCTAATACAAATTATTTCTAACTTATAATTGTACATAATAATGAAGTCATAGATACAAGTATCTTAGTAGATTTTCATCTTCAATGTTTATGATAAATTGAGGCTAAAATTGTGTAGATTTTGTACGTATTTAGTTAAAGATACATCTATTTGTACCAACTTAAAATCAACCAAGTAATCTAATCGTAAATATGTCTTATGTGAATCGAATGATTCTAGTTAGATAATTATCGTGAATTTTGCTTTCTTATGATTCGGTTGTTGTTTAATACAGCCAATCCAACCTAACCTAACCATAAATAATACTGATTATGTCTTAATTTATAAATACTGAATCTTATGATTTTAATTCGGGTTTTAAGTCGTCGTTCGGTTATTATTAAAGAGTTATTGTGGACAGGTCTACCCACAAAAAAATTGTCTCAAAAAAATATTCTTTTTCGGATTAATCAGTAACGTTAACGTTGTGTGTTAAAAAAATTTTTTTTTTATTAAATAATATTTTGAATCTTCATTCTAGAATTTTTATAAAATGTTTAAAAATTACTAAGTTCATAAATAATCAACAAATTTAAGGTAACATTATTCATAAAACGTAGGCTGACGTCAGAAGAATTGCAAGAATAGGCTTGATGTGAAAGGCTGATGATTGAGAAGGATTCAACAGTAGAGAAAAATAGGCTGATGATAATGATGATGATGGTTTACTTATGTATATATTTTTTTTAAAATAGCACTAGCTTAATAATCTTGATGAAGCACTTTTGACTCTACCAAAAGTAGTTTAAATGGTGTTTAAAACTTTAGCAAAGTTTCAGTGTCTCTTTAGTTAAAAGCGTAAAACGAAAAAGGGTTCACAAAAAGCATAGTGGCCGTTCGCGGAAAAGTTTTGCTCTATAATGCCCTCGGACCCTCTAATACTTTTATCGTTGGCTAGAAGTTTGGACGACCCTGGTCTCCGGTACTAAGTGCGGCTAGGTATGAAGACGTGGAAGAGTTGGGAGGGGGTTGGTTCACCCCACAGCCTGCTCGAGGGCTGCGAAGAATGCACCATTTTGCAACCAGACATCGTTATGAAGAACTCGTCTTATTATATTTCTGGTCTAAAGTTTTCCGCGTCTTGTTGTATGTGGAAAGGATGTTCTACGAATCGATTGCTTTGAACTGAATAATACATGAATATTTTACATAACGTTATATTTTATCTTTTATCAAAGTGAAAGGCTAAAAATTAATACTTATAAATATGAAACTTTTTTTTCATTATTATTCTATTAATTTATAATATATCAATTAATTTGAAATACTTACAATTGACTTATTGTCTATCTAGTTTTATAGTTTCTTAAACACACACAGGAGAATATCGACCGATATATATCTCATGTGGATTCAATGTCACAATGCATTGTACATACTTAATGCTGCAAGTTCATGCAACAAAAGTTCACTATGAATGGGTAGTGTTAACGAGATGACTTTCATCAACCACCAATTTTGAATAATTTAATTATACTTCAATGTTTATCGAGTAATCTACCCACTTACTTCATTTAATGATACTTAAATTATGGATTATGAAAAAAAATAAAAATTTATCCATATCCCATATAAAATGTAGGATATGGAACTGGTATTCAATATCTAATTAAAATAAATTACGTATATAACTTTAAATAAATGAGTATTTCTGTTAATTAAAAACTATCTTTCAACGTGTCTTTAAGCTGTGATACCTTAATTCATTTTTGTTTACTTTTAAAAGTTTTATTATGTTGGGTTTTTTTTCGAAGAATTCTGGACCAATCTAAAAACATTAACAAAATTATGTATTTTTTTTGCTGACTAAATATTACATCCAAGCCTTGCGTTTATTTATTTAACAAATTGAGTTCATTTTTAAATGAAACTCGACATAGAGAAGCCAACAAAGACAGGCAGCGTATATTTTATAATATATCAAACACGTTTCATCAAATGTTCTCGTACTTTTTCATCCACCAGACTCTGAAATGGTAGGAACCGGGGGTAGGGTTGTTCAGTTACAGTGAAATTAAAAAAAAAAAAAAAAAAAAGATATGTCAAAAATCTAGGATAACAATAAAAGTAACATAAAACTGACTTTTACGAGTCTTACGGATTGATAATCTTCTTTATTTATAAATACATACTCACTGTGGATAAAAGAATATTTAATTGGAGTTTCTTAGTTTCTACTTATAAGACAATTGCAATTTTTTTTGTACGCAAAATAATAATTATGGCGATCTAACCAGCACATTTGATGCATCTTTCAGCTAAATGACTAAATGCTTCACGTGAAAAATATATAATATTGCTGTGTGCAAATGAAATAATAATAACATGACGATGTTTTTAATCAAAGACTTGCCTGAATCTTTTTCAGTTTTTTTGCTCCCATATCCGATCCAAATCTGGAACATCTGGTCTAATCTGGTCACCAAATATTACTGCAATTTTATTTTGTGAGTTGCTTTTGTCAGTGTTTTGTCCAAAGACATACGATTATGTGCAAGAGCCTGTAGACTTGAGGTGAGGACAATTTTAGTATTTGAGGCATATTTTTGGATAATTTTTTAATCGGATTTTGAAAGGTGGTGGTATATTTAGCCGTATGCTCCTTATGCCTGGACTTTTTTGACTTAAGGAGCGGCTCAACCCACAGCTTACAGCTATATAATAGTAAAAAATAAATCATTTATTCTTATTACTTATAAAAACTCATATGTGATAAAGCCAATGATGTAATTAAAAACGTTTTATGATTCAATATTCTCGATAAAGGAGTTGCATATATATTTTTTCACATAAACTTTACCCTCAACTCCTCACCTCGTCGTCTACACACCGCTTTCGGGCGTGCACTCTCCACAAGGCTGAATCCTCAGCTTTCTTTATGAAGCATTGAGTTTGAACCAGCCATTGCTCAGACAGAGCAGAGAATGTTTCCAATTTAGAACAAATGAGACGCCAGTTAGAATCGTACGCCGGGACCGAGTGGCTCGTACTTCGGTGCTTCGCCAACAGAGGGCGATAGCGGCCTTAATCAGAAGCTTTGCAGGCTGGTCGCATGCAGCATGGTGGTTAATTAATTATATTTCCCCGGCGAATGGAATTCTTTTTATTTTTCTCCCCGGGTTAAGGGTGGGAAGGTATCATTATTTCGTAAGCGTTATTGAGAATATTTTTCTCTATTTCTCGGGCACACACCTGCGTTCACCATCGAGAGCCTGCGCAATAAGGAATAATGAGAAAGAGAAACGTTTAATTTTAAAAGTTTTTTTCAAGAATACTTTAGTTAGGGTTAATTTTCTTCTGCCATAAAATTTATTACTCCAATTCTGCGAAATTAAAAAAAAACTTCTATAATTATTATTCTATTATTTTTTAGTAAGTATTTTTATCGAAAATATGCATATATTTGTGGTAGGTTAACTTATTTAATTAAATTAGTTAATTATAAGAAATATTTATAAAATATTTCACTAACTGGCCAACTTATTAATTGTCGAGAAATAATTAGATATTAAATGTCTGTTCACCAAAGTCAACACATTCAAATTATTAATATAATAAAGAGGTTCATTCTTAGTACAATTATTTTTATTGTATTTACTTACAAAGTATATCTTCTTCGTAGTATCAATCCGGAGGATTGGTTTGCAGCAACAGAATCTTGCATCTCGATCTCCATTCCTCTCGGTCCTCCGCAACCCTTTTCAGCTCAGCATAAGCGCTACAGTTCATGTCCTCGAATACTTGCTGCAAATACTCCCGTCTGGGCGCCGTTCTGCAGTAATGTTCGAACATTCCAGGTGGCATATCTCGTTGGCTGAAGGTTTTTCTTATTTGTCTTGGTTGTTTTGTCTCGAGCAGTCCCCACCCGGAGATCCGATTGGGGGACTATTTTATCTCCGGAAAATTTTACTTGAGATGCAATCATTTTTTTGCTGATACGTGGGATGTCTTTAAGACCTTTAATGTGGTATTTTCCCCTTTATTTCCACATCCTAATGCCGTTGACCATAAAGGTTCATCCGCCTTAGGAGGGCATTTACTACCTCCAGGACAATAGAGTGCCCTAACCAGCTTGACCTGATGAGGTAAGCTGGGTGTTAGCTTATTCCAGCCAGCATTCGGTCCAAAAAATCTGATCTTTCAAATTATCATCAACCACAACGCAAAATGTTTTTCTGCGTAAAATTTTGTGCAAGAAAAATGATTCATATGAGTTGCCATGGAGATATAAATAAAATAAAAAATGGCCGACATCGGCACGTCACGAGATCTTCCGCCAAAGATGTTGCGCGTCGATGCTGTTTAACGAGCGATCGCTAAAGATGCATATAAACCATAATGCACGTTTTGTAGAGAATTTGATGACGATTCTGATGGTGTAAGAGAATGTTTATAAGTTTTATTTTTAAGTGCGATTTATTGCTTAAAACAAGAGCGACGGTATAGACGTCTTCACTGCACGCCGTCTATACCGTCCTATACAAAGTATATAAATGTATGATAATTGAACTGTGAAATTACTAAAGTAACGAAAAACTTATCAAAAGTTAATATGGGAAAATCTAAATACAATATAATCATTATATACTTGTACGATGATATATATTATACGTAAACTCTAATCATGTTACCTTCTTATGATTCTTAACAGTGACGTTAAATACGAGTAGATGCATTTTAACTTTTGTCAATATCAATGGCCATGCGTCCCTATTATTTAAATACGAAACAATTTGTTGTTATTTTCTTTATAAACCTGCGTTCTTTTAGCAGTAAAAAGATTTGTAGACATAAGATGGGCGGCCATGTTCCCGTTTATTTAGCAAATGAACACAAAGGCGAATTATTCTGTACACGTTCCCCTTTCATCGGTGGCGTAAAATGTGTTATTCTCCGTGTATTTGCTAGAGAAATGCTTATTGGAAACGCGCGGAGGACATATTTTCGCAGAGGTGTTATTCCACGTGTCAATAGGTGTAAGCTATGGAGAAAATCATACTTTTATGGGTTTGTACGTCTCCGAGCTGATTTGTACAAATGACACTGTTTAAACAGGACGTGAGAATGACGAAAGAGATTGGGTCTTAGTCTAGAAAGAAAGCAATAAGAGCGTCGGTTACCTGCAGTCGGCGAATGGCACGAGTATAATACTAGCTTAGACAAGCAAATCTGCAAATACAGAGGGGAAGAATCAATACCTTCTTGATTATACCTAGAGTAAATATGTGTTTCTTCAATCAGTGACAATTTAGAAAATGAACGAATCGAAGAGTAAGGATTCACGTATATATCTAAGAAATTGTTTATTTTAATTTCATTGTTATAAGTCAATTTTACACCGCACATTTTAATTGAAAAGTATCTCACATGTATTTTTATAACATTTTAAAGAGACTTTTTTCTATGAACGTATTGTGTTGATGAAATAAATAAAAAAAATATTAAAAATGGTTACTTATAGGATATTATGATTAAGTAAACTTAACACTTTTTTCAATTTATTTTTCGGTCGATAATAATATTTAATTGAATTTTATAACTTAATATAAGCCTGTAACATATAATAGAGGTGTTGGTATTTATAACTGAAAACATATTTCATGTTTCTTTTTGCGACACAGAATAAAATAAAAAATATTTATTGAATTGACTTATTAACATTTATATTCATTGTTCTTAGTTTTCCAAACTACCCACATAATGTACAGTTGTGTTGTCGCTCAGCTAAAACATATTAGTGGTCGTGATTTCTTAGTTTTATGTATCCAGCATATTGGATGAATTTATTTGATTTAAATTGTCATGACTACTTTTATATATTTAAATATATATGTAAGATTTCTTATCAAAGGATAATTCTCAAAGTGTATCCCCATATGGTAATGTAATTATTTTTACAGCCTAAATGTTGGGTATGTGTTGATTTTTCACATTCAAATGGCCAAAGAAATGTGAAATTAATTCATTTGCGCCGTGTTTATTTTTTTATTACTCACTATATTTAATTTGTCCTAAGGTTATCACTCAATAAAATATATAAGAGTCGGTTTTTGAATGTCAATTTGTACTGAAATTTAAATAAATTAGTATCTTTTATAATAATCATTAGATTTTATAAGTCATAAATGATTGTTTCTTCTGATAGAATTTACCACTTTCAAGTTGAATACTGATAGCCTGGCGTGTTTTTATTTTTTAGAGTGTTTTGACATTAATATGTGTTTTGTAATTTTTAATATATTACCCGTGAAACACTAGTAAGAGAATACGAAACATCATCTTCATATTTTATTTATTTTATTAACGGCCTAGGCCAATACATACGGTTTTTAATTAGAAAAACAATTAAAGAAGATGGTAATACAGAATAAATACATAAGCTAAGACAATACATTTGGACAAAACATACACATGAGTAAATAAAACAGACATCACGCACATTAGTAGAGGGATCTGCGAAATGCCGAAAGGTCCTGCCCGAAAAAGTCACAAGAGGAGTTGACTAGTCTACATATTCTCAACATAGGAGAATAGAAACCGTAGTTGTATAAAGCCTATATGATATATCTTTGAGCTTATATTCTAAAATACTAATTCCCATACATATCAAATATAATTTGCTAATGCGTATTTTTGATTTGTACACTTGTTTTCTATCTAGTTATTAATATAAGTACATACTTGTGTGAAAATTTGAGCTGTCAAATATGCAATTATCACAAATAACGAGACATGCTTACATTGAAATTTATACAATAAGATTGATTTGTTCATTCAAATGCTTCCATACATCGTAAAAACATACCATGGATAAGTAAATAAATAATTGTTGGTGAAAATTTGTGAAAAACAGGTATTTATTATCTGTAAATATTTTTAATAAATGCAATAAATAAAACTATAAATATAAATAAATTATGCTTATAAAAAAAGTATACCACACAAAAAACAATATATTTTTTAATATGAGAAATCAGTCGTTGTACATCATCTACAAATACGTAATTATATATATTTATAGAAAAAAAAATATAGATCTAAAGGTATACACTGATGATAAAAACTTTTGTAAGCTTGATCGGGCAGCTGTGTGACTCAAATATAGGCTTATTATCTTAGAAAATGATCACTAAATCTCAAATAAGTGTATAAATACATATTTTTAGATACAAATAACATTTATGTACAAGAGGAATTTTAACTAAATATGTTATCTTTTAAAAAACTTAGTTTTACTAATTTATAAAGAAACTTTCTAAAAGTAAATATTAAGCCACCGCACGAAAAGCACTTTCTTCATAATACAAACCAACGAGTGATATTGCAGTAGATGATGATACGATATATCACTACCCAGGAAGTAAAACATAGCATTTAAACTTTTGAAGGTTTTTAAAAATTAATTTTGTCACTTCATATTAATGACGAACAACCTCGGTAATACCCTTTTTCCTATAATTAAATTAGAATTCTAAATATTTCTTTATTAATCGCATTTTATGTATAAATATAAAAGTCTATTTCTAACGAATTTCAACAACTTTGATTATTTTTTCAGTTTATTAATAAGTTCTAAAATCTCTATTTTTTATGTTTTTCTTATTCTGAAATCAAATAAACTTTGAAAATCAAAGAAAAATAGCCAAAAATTAATTTACTAGAATATATAATAATATTACAGTTGCATCGAATTCTTAAACATGTAAAAAAGAATCAATAAACATTTAAGCTTTAAATAATCAAGTTTAATTCATGCTTTAAATAATTATCTACTGAATTCGGTTTCAATTACGTGTATACAATTGAATATTAAAATTTAACATATGGAAGTACTTCATAAAATTGAAAAATATGTATATGTAAAAAGCTATTTTAATTTTTTTCAATTTTTAATTGTTTATAAAAGACCAAGTAAATTTTACGAGTTTTATTTAATGCTTACGGGTAAATAATAATAACCATTTGTTACAACCAAACGTATGTTAAATGTATTTATATAACATAGTTGTTATGTATTAAATTGTATGTGGGCTTACTGTATTTTACTTTGGGGTAAAGAACTTCACGTTCATCTCTCGACTCGCAAGGGTAGGTGGGAAAAGTACTATTCACACAAGCCTTCAGGGCTTATAAAATTAAAAGAAAAAATTTAAAATGTATTCATATTTTCTTATGAAAAATCACGAAATTCTAAAAAAACCATGACTCAAATATATTCACAGTGTCTGAGGCTGTTATGGTAAGGAAACAATAGTATTCGTTTCTAAAAATGTTCATCTCCTATGTATTATAATAATCATAGAAGTTGTGAGTAAAATACATAATATAAATAAATGTTAATATTCATATTGTCATTCAAGATTTACTGCTAGGAATTTACGTGGAGTTATTTTGTATACCCAACGTTAATTCATTATCACCTAAAATCATACGTTGCGGTAGAATGCTCAGATGATTTATTGTAATTTTAATGGTCGCATTTCTGTTGTTGTTTTTAAGAACGAAACTAGTAAAAGGTACTTTATGATCAAGGATTGTGGAATAAATAGCTTGGTGGCTTAGTTTTACATTTTTTTATAAAAAAAAATAAGTTTGTTGTGCATAACAAAATAATAATGTATATTCAAGAGGTTATATCAAATAATACAAATATAAAGTATATTTTACAGCAACTAAAAGCGGTTTTTTATTTTGTGAACTTTTGGCACAAAAATTATTCCTTTTCATTTCTGATATTCATACATTATATTACATTGTGAATGAGTGTTAAAAAAGGATTTATTTTGTTTTATATAAATAATAATTTTCATGTAAAAAAAAACGAAGTCATTGATTTTCAAAGCCTCGTGTTGTTTTTTAGTTAGATTAAGTAGTTCATGAAGATTGATAACATAATCGAAATAAATACCTTGTATTAATTAAAAGCAAAAATTAAATGTTCCTTATCCAATTATTTTAAAACAAAGAAGTACTTTCATAATGGAGTAAATATTTAAATAAAAATAAAACGTTATTTTATTTTGAAAAATATATTAAAATACCGGTTTTGTTCGCCTGTTCCTAGACGAAGTGTATCTAAGGTAGGTTGGCTAGGAACACTGTTGCTATGTGCTGTTGCATACAAACGATACATTTTATAAATTGGGTGCACAAACTTATGGGATTTCTTATAAGGAGACTGCTTATGAATGCCGTCGTGATACGTCTTATCATCGTGGATAACGACCCCGTTATTTAGGGTTTAATTTTAGAAAGGCATTAAGGGTGGGTGCGCTCTAACTGAGGCCCTTTTCGTGAAGCCCTTCAGACTTTCATCCCTTAACTCGCAGCCGAAATGAAGGGATTTCTTTGTGACTTGTAAGATTAGGGTTAAATAATGAAGTGCATTCGAAGTGGCTGTTTATCATCATACTTTATGAATAAATTACGCTGGCAGGTCCTATTACGTATATACCTGGTAAAGCACTTAGATCGTAATATACCTATTTGTTTATGTATCTGCTCACTTATTTACTGTTCTACCCTCGTCTAACGAATAAATATAATATAAGAAGAAAATATGTCTGGCTTAAGCCCCACAGCTAACTATTATACTAGACCTTACTACGAGTATTAATCAAAGGCTAATATAAGGATAACTGCACCCTTTCTATAAAACTTTATTTTGTCATTTACTTATTTGTAGATATTTTATGATATTTTTTATGAATGAATTGTATTTAATGGGTCTTCGAAATTTGTTTTTATTAAATAACTAATATAATAAATATTTCAATAGTTATGCAAATTGAGCACTCTACAGTGTACCTGTATATCTTTTAATTTATATAATTAACATTAACTTTGTGATATTTTCTGCATATCAAAAAGATAATGTTAATGTATATATATGTTGTTACAAATGAAATAATATAACTCTACAAATAAAACTTATTATTTCATTGAAAAAAAATATATAGTTTGTTTTTACGAATTAGAGAAATAAATTGAATTCAATTTTTAATTGTTACATAATATTATTACTGTAATATAAAGTAGAAAATACTTTCATGATAAAAACGTAATACTCTATTTAAGGTTTTTTATTTATAATGTACATACACAAGTATTTTATATGTGCAAGCTGAAAGCAATTATTATTATTTATTTAAAACAAAAATCGCTATCAATAAGATGTATAATTAAATACGTATTCGAAGCGATTTCGCCAAATCGAATATTCGAGCTCGAGCCGTTTCGGTATCAATTCAAAAGACAATAACGGGCGGTTCTAGAGGCGCTTCGCGCAAGTGTCGGGAAAACTTTATTGCAGATTATTATCGCTCATAAAGTGCATAAGCGAAAGGCAATTCTACCTTCAAACTGTCTGGGATATATCGCTGATATTTATGTCCCGTATTACCTGAGAGACCGGGAGACTCGATCCCGCTGGATTCTATATTATTATTATGTACCTTTTACCTTTTGCGAGCAAGTTTTGCTTGCTATATGATACGCTCTTAAGTTTTGTGGGTAGATACCATGTATACAAATATTTAAAAAAAATGTAAACACACCCAAAAAAATACTGAAAAACAGAGATGGAGAAATATCATCCATGGACATTTTTTAATTGTAGCTAAGCGCTGTATCTGATATATTGTTCTGCTATCAACTCAGCATTCACGCATCATAGATTTTTAAGAGAATTCATTTTAGATGTATGGTATTCACGGTATGCCACGGGACTTGGATATGCCTGTCATTTTATGTGTGAATGATAAAATTTACAGGTCGTCGGGGTTTATATATTAATTGATTGAGATTAGTAATTCATTGAGATATTTAAAATATTTTTTTAAATCTTCGTCAGAAATCGTACCCACGCTCTTTTGTACAGCAATCAAACGCTTTTTTATTTACCGTATCTCAATATTTAGATTGGTGGGACTCACGGTTGGTCACTGGATGCGCCTTCACGTGGCCATCCAGAGGGGATCCGGTGCTCCACTCGCTGAGTAGTACAATAATAATAATGTGGTGTATTTGTACATGCCGATTTATATTTTTATTTTCTTTCTATTCTGTTTAATATAAATTTTGATTTTTTCTGTATTTGCTTGGAATTATTGTATGTAAAATTTTGATTATGGCACTGGTGGCTAAATAAATAAATTTTATTATTATAATTATATTAATAAGCATATTGTGTCATTTAAAGAATACTTACACATAATTAAATTTATGTAGAATTAATATAAAACGAAATAGTTCCAAGAAAGAACCAAAAAATAAGTTTTATCAATCAAAATCGTTTCATTAATAGCAAAGCTCTTTTTGAATAAGAAATATATTAATTTAATACCCTATTGTTAGTTTATTAACCTCTAATGGCAACCATATCGGATGCTTCTATGATTGAAATTTGTATGTACACTAATTTATAACAATTATATTGTAATTGTTGTTTGTAACGTCGGTGTTGTTCACTCGTTGTACGATTATTGCCTCAATTTATGAGAAATCTGAGCCCAATTTACATTCGCCATAATGCCGTATGACATAAAGCAAAACTGTTTATCGATAAGCCGATTGTGAAGCCAATGGTTTCCCCGCCTGAAGAAACCAAACATGTCCAAAGGTCTACTTCATCATACATTTTATTGAACCGAAGAACGTTCGAGGTTGCTTTTATTGAAAATGGAAAAGCATATCTAACGATGCTGATAAAATAAACAATTTGTTGAATTTTTTTTCATGGTTGTGAAGATTTTTTTATTAAATATGTTTTACCGTAAATAAATACTAATTTGTATCCTTATATAAATACATTCACACAATTCATCATAATTCAGACATCCAATTTTCTCTAGTCGAATGACGAATATCATTATTGAAGATAATAACCCTCGTTGGAGTTAATATTTTTGGATAATATTCTTATTGATTAAATTTTTAACCTATGATGTTACTACTTAATATAAAATTCTATTAAATAAAATATTAAATATGTGAATAATTTAATCACCTATAGAATAATAACAAATATATGGTTGAATAATGACATAAATATGGTAAATAATCATTTCATATCATATCAAGCAATCTAGGCATTACACAAAATAATAATTATTTATATCATAACAATAGACTCACTATATAATAATTATTTCATTTTAATTAAGTATTTTTATTATTATTTCATATAACTCATGATCGGGTATTATAAAAAAATTTCAGAGGACTACTGTTAACTAGGTTTACTTATTTTGAATACTATGTATTTGCCACCATATTTTTGACCATACATAATTTTAAGAACATAATTAATTATAAGCAAGCTAATATTCAATTAATAGGTAAAAAAAATGATCATGAATGAGTATATATCTAACGATTTATGAAATAAAATTTATTACATGTGCTCAAAAGCAACGAGATTGATTGAATGCACGGCTTTTCATTCGTAGCCTAAGCCAATTCGTATTTTTGAGCAGAAAGCTTTCTATCTTGTATATATATATCTAATATATCTCTGCCATTGTATCGAAGATCTATAATAGAACATAAGGCGGCAGACTGGTACAGAAAATGCACCGGAGGGTGGAGAAGGGTTGACGGACCTTTTTCGGTCCCGGGATCCTTTTCCGATAACTCAATCAAACTTTATCAGTCCGGGGGCCGGGAATATTTCATACCGGACGTGCCTCGCGGAAGAGACGGGGTCCCGCTGATTGGATATCGTTCCCAACAAATCCCGAATGCGAGCAGTCTTATCAAGCGTATCAGGTACAAATAAATGAAGGGGATGCGGCGTATCGATGAAACCCGTCACTGTTCATGCTAATATATCTATCTCAATAAACTTAAACTAATTACACCCAGTCTTTATTTTACGCGGTTTTTTGGGCGGCTCCATTACGTTCTTAAGCAATCTTCTTAGTAATTTTTGAGCGATATTTTTACTGTTGGAACTGTTTCCTAAATTAAATAAATGTTGAGTTTTGTAAGCGCTACTTTTTAAGACCAATGATTGCATAAAAAGAATGGAGTTTTAGTTATTTATAATTCAAAGCAAACTTTCAAGAATTCAATATAATTATACTTCCATATACTGTGAAATTTTTTTTGCTATTTCAAGCACTGCTTATTAATTGTAATATACTTATTTAGGTTAATAAAAGTACTTTTCACATATGCAATTAAACACCTAATTTACGACATTATTTTTAACGGTGATTTTATCATTTTATCATTTATTAATTAGATAATTTAATAGTTTATCACTTCTAGGAAGCATTCAAATACTTCAATTAAATGTATTTCTTAAATGCAGTTCCTTAATTCTGTTCAATTCATTTTCTCTGGTTACAAATATGTTATATCAATATAATTTTTCTATATATTATATAAACCTTGCCATTATAATTCAGATAAACTAATATTTATTCGATTATTTATAGTACGTGGTGAACAAATTCAAAGTAAATGAATAGATTAATTCATAATCAAAGAAAAAGGTGACTCTAGTCATAAACTGTAGAGTTTATTGTCTTTTCGTTTATTACAAACACCTTAATTTTGAAAGAATAACTTTTAGTAGTCGTATAAAGAAGCTTTATCAAGCTCAAATATCCATAATAATCGGTGTGCTTTATCAGCGGACATAAATAAGAAACAAGTATATCACACGCAATTGGCGCGGTGCTCGAGAAGGCATGCACGTCACCTCGGCATACCTACCGGAAGTGCTTGCACACGACGAAGCGGACGAGGCTGTATTGGCCACTTTAGAGTAGGAAATCTCGAAACCGGCAAGTGGAAACCCAACGAACCACCCCGTAGAACCACCCAACAGCCCCCAATCGTACCACCCAAAAGCTCCCACCGCCCGCGCGTTAGCCAAACCGCCAATTCGGCCCAGACAAAATTTACGACCGGGCATGCCCGCCGAAACGCGCGCGGGATTTTCGCGCCAAAATTGCCCGGAAGCAAATCGAATACGTCATAGACGCATGCGCGCGCAGCTAAATGATTTAGATAAGCCTTGGTTTGTTTCGTAACGGGATAACCATTGAAAGGAATAATAAGCGCGCCACTCTCCGGATACTGTTTTGGTGGAATGAAAAAAAAAACCCTTGAGAGACGTGTAGGTAGATAACAAAGCATATATATTTATCTTATACTCGTACGTACTCGTACAACAAACACTTTGGCTTACAACAAACCACGTGCAAGACATTTTTCATTTGTGTGAGAAGCACCAGAACCATGTTATATTACGTACTTTACTATGATTGCGTTGAGCCATCTTTTAAAATCAAATAATCCAGGCCTCAAGGGCCTTTCAATCATTAATTAAAACATTTTTCAGATTTCTAGCTCTTGTCATCAAAAGCCTTTGAGAGTAATACGTATGCAAGGTGAAACTTCGAGTACAGGTATGATTTGGACAAGGTAATAATAATGGCAAATGATGAATTGAATTGCAAATGAACTGTGTGATGGCAATTAGTGGTAACCAAATGCTTAAGGAGCGTATATGAAAGAACACGAACTACCTAGTAAGAACTTTTAAATTATCTAAATATGGTGTTTAAGTAGAATTGTTAATGATGTTGTATTGTGATGCACTTTTTACCACCTGGTCCAAAAACAGGGCCCCGAAACAGTTTATCAATAAAAATTGTGGCTTTTGGGTCGAGCTGTGTGTAGCAGTCACACAGCTCGACAACCGCTGCTCATGTTTCATGCCAAAATGGTACAAAAATATAATGCCGACTTTAATAAGGTAGACATTAATAGTAATAAATATTTAAATTTGAAACATATTTTTAACTATATACTTTCACACTATACATATATTTATAATTTATTGTTAATTAATTTCGGAATTCTTTTCAAATTTTTGATTTTTACTATTCGAAATAATCATTGTGAAGTTTTATTGTAAGAAGCATTTATACCAATAAAAGGAAATTAAAGTATTAATTCTGACAAATACCCATGGTGCGAAGATATTTCTATATGTTACAAAAGTTAATGAAAACAAGAAAAACGTTTTGTATTCTTATGATTTATCTGTAATGGTACAAAGTTGCTTATTTAAATAAAATAATTAAATCAACCAGTTCATACTATTTTGAAAGTAAGGATTAGAAAGTTAACCTAGCAAGGTAAATGATAATAAAATAATTGACATTTATGTTACACTCTTTCCATACGAAAAAATGTTAACTTTCCGCAGTAATATTGTTACTGATTTTTACTTTGTAAGTTTTACAATACACCAATAAACTGAATTGATAATAAAACGGCCCATAATATTCAACAAATACACACTGACATAGTGAAAAGTAGGTAATCACTTATTATGTCGACATTTATGGGCGGTTTTTAGTGTTTTATTATGCACTAAATTATACACTAAAAAGATTTATGGTCAACACTGAACACGGGGTTGTTTCAGATTTTTATGCGGCAGTAAAAAGTTTTGCATGAATGAATGTGTTCATAAAATACACCGTTCCTAACCACCGCAACACATTTATAAAAAAACATTCGACTAAGAATACTCTTGTACGATCGAAGTTAAATTGATAAAGTTTAAACTGAATTTACTTTTATTGATATTCTTCAACTTGCATCTACATACTTAAAAGTTTACGTTTTTTTAAGAGATATTCGCGTTAATTATCAAATAAGTATGCACATAAGTTTATGTTTTATTTACGAATATCAAACATAAAGATATTGTGAACTTTTACGATACGTTTACTTTGTTTCATTGATAGATTCTTAATCCAACATAATGAGACAAAAAAACAACCACAAAAATAGGAACTTAAAGGCGTATTCACGTATTTAAATTTATTAAAATAAAGTTATTATCAATTATCGCCCAATTAGCAAGGTTCAAACATAACAGAATCCAATGATGTAAATAATACAGTAGGTGTCAAGGCATTATGTGTTTCTAGGATTATGTTTACTTGCACATATTTACTCGGACCGTGCGTAAGTCAAATAATAAGTCCAGATATTCAGTGTTTGGTTATGTTTTACTATCGGCTGGACATTCTCTGGACGAGCGTCTCTAGCCCTATACGGTGAACAGCAGGTCTAGCAAACTAGTTTAATTTTTTTTTTAATATAAAAACAATAACAAAATAATTGTTTAAACAAAAAAATAAAAACTATGGAAGTATATCGTAATTACAGAACAAATCCTTTCATAATATCTGAACGCAATCAGAAAAAGCAACAAAGTACAATAATTGACAATAATAAAGATAATAATGGCTCTGTATATACGGCATCGTATATACAGTTGCCAGTCTTTGCACCTAACCAACAACCAATACAGGAGTACAATGACTTTTAAAAACAGTTACTTTCGAAAATCAATGGCTTTAAATGCTTAGACGATAAATTTACAATGCTGTAAGAGAACGGACACGGCAGCCTTCTATTCTAGAGTCTGTGAAGAAATAATACTAAATCTGGCTGCTACACGTTCTTTGGATGCTGCAGTAGAGTATAAAGTACAGATTCGTTTTATAAAGACCACTGGGTCAAGAATATATATTGTATGTAGTATGGAAGTCAAATATGACATGGGGTGAGGCGAGGGCCATGGCAACTGTATGGTAACAGTTTGTAACGAAAATTTACTTCAGCAATACAGCGAATAGGGAATGACAATGATGCTGATACAAAAATTGTGATCTACTACAAAAAAATCATATTCTTATAGTTTGATGGATTAAGCGGTCCCCGGGAAACCAGTTGACAACCTCTGCTCTTCTCCGTGTACTTACACCGTGATCCCACACGCGTCTCAGCTGTAATGAGTAGTCGTAAGACATGACGAAGACGCTGTCGTTCGCGGACAATATTTGCTCGTCCCTTGGTCTCCGCTCGGACGTTTGTCCGTGTACACAGACGCAATATGACTGTGTTTATTGCGAAATACAATGAAAGACATCGGCGTAACACCGTCTTACATTATGTATTAAAATGAAGAACACTTATATTTTATTTATATTTTACTTATTATATTTATTTATTTATTTATATACAGAATCGAAATTCCAATTTTTACAAATATTTAGAAACAGAGTAAACATAAATATACAATAAATAGAGAAAATAATAAAAATAAAAATAACACAAAAGAATAAGAAGATGACACGTGTCAAAGATCACAGATTATATAGTCAGTGGAGATCTTTTAATTCAATAGAATGCTACACTTAGACTATTTATTATTAATTCAAGTTTGATATGGAGATTGAGATCGATGAATGATAAATCGAAAAAACTGATTTCATTTAAACACCAAATTAATACAAATGTAGCGTACGTATTAATAAAGCTAATTAAAAGGAGTTCATTACTTCTATTCTAGGTAAGGTCTGGATTAGCCGTCTAATATCTGTCTGCGACAATGGCAATATTGTGTTATGTGGCACTCAGTATGTATCATTATGTATACTCGTTAGTCGTAAATTACAGATTATCATATCTTTTAGATATTAATATGTCTAGCAATTTCCAATAAATTGGATTGATAATAATTAAGTTTTGATAATATTTTACTGATTTATTGTTGGAAAACGGAAATTAATATTCACAAAACCTAAGAAATATTTCAAAGCATAAAAAAGAGGGTATTTGCAAAAATATAGTATGCATGTTATCCTCCCCATTTTGATTTAAAGTTTTACTGAAAGGTATTTAAAATATATAAAGTGATGTTTTTTTTTGTCTTGTTTGTCTGAAGTTACTTCTCTGATGTCCAGTCTATTGGTATTATTATATGTACATTTCGTACGTCAGTGTTGAAGCGGCTGTTGCTCAGACGAAGACGATTAGCCAGGAATGTCCTGCATCACGAGTTCAGCAATCAGCTGAGCTGGTCCATATCATCAGACTAGGGACGAGACAAGGGATGAAATGATGGGATCCAAGGAAACGTGATCCTTGCTAATAAACAGTGGGACGCCTTAAGCGTGTTTCTTATATTGACCAAAGACCCAACAAATACAACAGTTTTTATATGGACGTCTTTTCATTAGGAACGAGTCTGTTAATATAGAAATCTCGGTAAGCATAAATTTCATCTAGTATATATTATCAAAGCATGATTAAGACAATTTATGACTTCCATGTAGTCGTGATATTGCATCTAAGCGATAGACATAATAATAATAAAGAAGGTTTTTTTCCATATATGTATCTGTATCGTTCCAATTTTAGTATATGTACTGCCGAAGCAAGTAAGACCAATGACTTAGACATATTGAATCATTAATTCTCAATCGATCACCGATGGTAAGCAGCATTAGGCGAGAAAAATACTTGAACCACGTGTTGTTAGGTTAAATTATACAATAATTTTGATTCTCCAGTCTACGATAGGTTCGCCAGTGTTGATGGTTACAAATAATCGATAGTGATTCGAGGATGAAATTAAGTTACACTTTATAATCAATTGTATCAGATTAAGTCTAAAGAAATAAACATATATTTACTTGTGAACCCGGTCTTATTGCATTATTTTACTCACAAGGCGCGTACAAAGAACATACATATTTGTATGAGAAATTTACAGCCCATTTTAAAAATGCATGCTTAAATGTTTACAATCGAATATTAAGGTACGTATGACATATTCGTAGTTCATTATTATTAAAATAATTAAAAGGCTTATATATTGTTTTTATTTTATTTGACTTAATGTAAACGCACCTTTTGGTGCACACTGTAAGGTTGAACCAGATGTCATAAACATTTAAATTTAAATATCAACAAAACGCAATTAAAATCTGATGTTACAATATCGACTTAGTCATGAATAGAATAATAAAAACCACTGTTAAAGAAATGAGATTTTTAATCAATTTATTTCACGCTGCATCTGGAGTGTTGATCCGCCAACGTCATAGACTACAGGCCGATGCTCACGGATCATCCTTATTATTACAGAAATTCACTATAAATGAGTGGCCTTCACGGGATGACTTTAAGGCTATAACTGACGTTTTTCGGGTGAGGGATCAAATTCACACCAACCGGCGGTATATATAGAGTTTAGAGATCAATAAAAATCATTTTTTTGTAAATTTCCGCCGAGGATCGAACCAACTACCTTTGGTTTGATAAGCAAACGCTTTAACCACTAAGCTATGTCCGCCGTCATAGGTTAGGAGTTAAAGCGATATGCTTAGCAACAGGAATAAAAACCTTATTTTATTAGTTAAAGAACACATATTGCCTATTTTGAGAAAAATATCGGAGGTGTGTTAAAATAGCAAAATATGAGAAATCGGTACATTAAAGATAAAATAGTTAATAAAGAACCATCTCAGAGAGGCGAGCCCAACGGATCGGTCACATCATGCGCCACGATGATCGTCTTCACGATATTTTGGAGGTGATGGTTAAGGGTAGAAACTGAAGAGGACGCCCTAGACGGGAGTTTTTGCAGCAAGTGTTCGAGGACATGAATCCTAGCTCTTATGCTGAGCTGAAGAGGGTTGCGGAGGACCGAGAGGAATGTAGATCAAGATGCAAGATTCTGTTGCTGCAGACCAATCCACCGGATCGAAACTACGAAGAAGAAGTTAATAATGTAGAAAAAATATTTTGTATATTTGAAAATTAGGTGGTTCTCAAACCGCCGGTCGACAATGCGCTTACCAGACGCTTATTACGAGTATGTCTGTGCGGACTCGGGATGTACTGCGGGCAGCCAGCGCGAATGCATTTTATGATGCGATAATGACATTTGTCTTCGCAGACCGACTCAGAAAAATGAGGGAACGAGATGAGAAATATTGAGTATCCCTGGCTCGAACAAAATTGCGTATTTTTGTGAATCTCTATGTATTTTCCTGTTTAAATGTCTACCTACCTACCTTGAGTACCTAATTCATTGATATGAGAAAAATTATTTTAATATAAAGGTTTTGTATAAATAAATAGAGTAATTAGATCATTGTTATATTTAAGTTCAGAAAAAAATAATCTGTAAGCATATATAATTAAGGAATGTTCGATCCTTGTTATATTCTTGGTAATTTTTTTTTTGTAATTATTAATATTATTGTAGCAACAGTTTTCACACAGGAATAAATTCAGAATTATGCAAAAATATTAAAAATTACTACCAAATTATTCAGTTTGTAATATGGCAATTTCAATATCAATATCTACTTAAATAATTTTAATTTAGTTATTGCTATGTCATGTTGTGATTGTAATGTCGTGAATGATATATTTATTCTTAAGTACTTGAAATAAATTATATGATATGCCTAAATTGAGTTCATTGCACCCACATATAATATATTGATCGTATCAAATTTAGTTATTTTTTAAATATTCATTTATTCTAAAATAACGCCTTAAAAACATAAGCCGTAGAAAATAAATAAATAATACAGTGAACGTAAAGAAATTATTAATTAAATGTGAGAAAACGACACACATTTAATGAAAAAAAATTAACTAAATATTAAAGATAAAACTATAGAGCTGTGAATATATTTTTAATTGAATAAAGATACTCTTTTATATATTTTTGTGTAAACCTTTATTTCAAATATCTATTATATAATTCTTTATTTTGTAATGTATTTAATGCCCCACACACTCAAAATATATGCAGTTTATCTGTGGTGGGGGAAAGGTAAATACTTTTAGACAATTTATTAATTTCTGTGTGAAAAACCATTCCTATAAAATTATTTTTTGTATCAAAACTCGTTTGCATTAAATTAATTTACAAATTAGTCTCAAATACAAAATGAAACTATAATGCCGAGAGTCGGATTCATCCTCATTTCACCGAACGAAATCGTCATTTCGCTTGGGATTTACCTCGAATAATGAAAAGAGAAGGCGAGCGGAATATAAATACCTCATTACGGAAGAGATCGCGCTTCTCTGAAGAATCGACAGGTAGAGAGCGGAGATAAATCTTCTTCAAGGAGATATAATGATGACCATTAATTACACAGCAAAGACCTCGGTTAACCACAAAGAGAACACATTAATCAACGCACGCGGACCTTGAAGCACCAAAGACACATAACTACTTCACCTGCAATTAAGAACTGAAGGAATAAACCTTTCCAAAGACTCACCTTGCTAAATAGAAATCTCACAAAAAGTGAAAACGTCAATGCGAAGGTCGAATGCATTTTTTACTCTCAACTATTGTAAAAGGGCACACTACTTTCGGTTTCCTTATTAAAAAATCATATTGTTCCTGAAGGGTATCTATGAAAGGATTGCCTGTTCGTTATGTTTTATTCTGTAAAAAAAGGTCTGTTTTGGCATTTTCGTTTTATTATATTCGAATGCGGAAACGTCGGTTGCCGCTCAAATCTCATAATGCCCTTTGCGAGAAACGAAAACAAAAGTGTTTTGGAATTTGCTTTTTTTTCGTAAACAAGTAAACATGAGTATTGTTTTCGCGGAAAGGGTTCTTTAGTGTTTCGGTGCTGCAATCTGTTGATTATTTATGACGCTTTGCGTAAAAAAAAATATATTTTTCGCTCTCAGATGAAATTATGTAAGACTCGAGTTTATGTTTCATTATGAAAACGTGAAAAAAGTTTTTTGTGCCTAGTATGTATTATATTGACAAAATGGTAAAAATATATAATATATAAGGATTCCATGCATATATGATTAAAATTAAATATATTTTTACCATAACCTATGCTTGTACATAACAATAAGAAAATATATTTTGTTTTGATATTTAAATATTATTTTAAGTAAGCTCAAATTTTTATCAAGTCAAAACTTTTTCATTATTATCATCCGATTCCACATTAATGTGTCTCACATTTTTATAAGAAACGAGTACCATGAAAACAACGTAATTGTGTTTTTGCTTTTAATTATAAGGTATTGTTATTTAACATTATTTTGATCAGAAAACGATAATGGTAGTAGTATTAAAACGTAAATTTTAAAAAATCCTTTTCTCTTGCGATAATATTTTTTAGAAATAAATTTTCTCTTATACAAATTAAGGATAAATGATAAATTAGGTACACTTATTTTATTTTTTGGTTTATATTACTTTGCACGTATTGAGTTAAGTAGTACGTGTGCATCTGAACAATAAGACCCAATCGTCTCGTTCATGGTCGTCTCCTCAAAAGCATTTTTCCTCCCCGACTAGCTCCCTCCTTCTACTTCATAATGGATGCAGCAGGGTCTTGTTTCTCGAAAACTTTGAGCTTATTTGCTCTTTGGGGAGTCTCTGCAGGCTCCACCACCCGACCCTCGACTACCTAATCGTCTTCCTTTTATCCACCTACCTTCAGAACCTGGAAGAGAAAAGGCACCTACCTCAAGTATATTCTCTGTACGAGTACACTCCTCATATACCTAGACTCCCTCGACGTAAAAATTGCTTCACTTAGTATTTTCTACCGCAAATACAACAGACTTCTTTAAACCTTCATAATTAATACCTCTTTTTTTTACTTGCTTAAAAATTCGTCAAACACCTGATGAATACCTGAAACATTGTCTACTAAGAATATACATGTACTTAAAATGATTATAAATCAAAAATAAATCACCATAAGTATTTGAAATATTCTTCTAGTATCTTTGATTTGTAACTGCTTAAAATTAAATCTCATTGAAAACAAATCGATACAAATTTTCATTCTCTCCAATACTTACAATATCAGAATGAACCATTAAATGATGTACAGCCCACTACATGATTTTTATTGTATGTAGAAACTCTTGATAAAAATCAACTTTATCCAAAATCCATCGCCATCATTTCCTATTAGGAGCAACAGTCCTCCAATTTACACTAAACACTGTGCAGTCGAAATTTTGGACAAAGCAGATAGTAACAACACAACTCACTTTGTATTCTGTTATGTACGAGTAAGTTACGTTTCTTATTTATAAACCTATTTTTTGTGTATAGTAACTTAGGTTAATAGTAAGTTTAGACAGGAAGTATGAAGAAGGTAAGAAATATGCATTTACTTCCACAATCTGAGCTACTTAGATTTCAATTGTTAATTCAGAATAAAATTACCATTTTATTTCTTAATTTGCCCACAACTATTTTGATAATCAGAAAATATAATAAGTGTCAAAAAAAACCGTTAGTTTCAATGGATAAGAATGTGTAAGCATCAGCATAAAAAATCAATTACCTACTTTATTCATGAATGCTCGGTTAATAATCGTAATAATGATCTTAATTTTCCTTTTGTTCGTTAATGTTGTAGAAAAATAATGATACTTTCATTAGGAGTCATTTTATTTACATATTCATTAAATATTTATGATTTTATATGTATAATTAAAAAAATTGTAAATCATTTTCTTTTATTTATTGCATGAATTTTATTTAAATATTTTATTTTGTCAATAAATGCTATTTATTAGTAATAAGTAGAAACAAAATCAAAGCCACTTAGATAATAAATTACTCGGTAGGATGTCTTTATTCTGGGTTTATTTATATTAAAATGGTGAAGGTTATCGTAGAGATTTTAGCAATGATTTTTACTAGCCACGTGTTCAGTTTTTTTTAGTTGAAATTTATAAAATCACGAAAGACATGGATTAAAAACCTGCGACATACTTTTTATTTTACCAACTTTTTAAGAGATACTGCAATTTCATTGGTTAATATTTATATGCAAACCAACAGGATGTATATAATGTATTGTATATCTTTGGTGGCCCACAAATGGTGTGGGGTTACCCACTCATTATACGAAATCTAAGTTTGGGGCACTACATATTTCTCCACACCTACGGTGAAGTAAACAACGATGCAGTTACAATATTTCATCTGAAATATATCCAGTATCGCGTGTGGCATATACCTACGTAATATGTATTATAAATACGTACATAGTATACCAAACCAGACTCACTTGATTGTACTTTAATGCACTTAATAATAATATTATTAAGAATGTACCAAAATTACTTATCACTCAAGTCAGTTTATTTGTCAGATACGGTGTGTTTCTTATTTGGGAAAAAATGTATTATGGATATTAAAAGTTTTTAAAGTTGTTTGGTTAATGTTATTTATGCATTTACAATAAATAATATAACAAAAAAGTGTTTTGTTATAGTTATGTGTCATTATGTGTGTGTCGAATTGCTTCTACGATATTTATTATGACATTTAATTTAAAAAGTATACGATATAAAAGATGAACTACTTTAAATACGCCAAAATATTTCACTGTTTGCAAATATTGAATACGGCGGCACGAATTGTTATTGAAACAAGACAAAATATTAAATTTAATATTTAAAAAGATTGTAAAATAATATCGTCGATAATAATATTAATATCATCGATCTTCTATGTCAAAAATGTTTAATATATTTTTATTCGATCAATATTCAATAGCTTTCATTACTTTTTTTTAAGTGTATCACAATGTCACGCTCTACGCTAACCTATTTTTAAACCCAAATCTCTTTGGTGCTTTATACCGGAGACTTCTTGGTTCTTGCTCCATAAACAAGTCCGTTAGCACTACTCCGTGCTTTTTGTGTAAGCAATGCACTAAGTCAATTATCAGCTGTTGTGATTGTTGGTAGTCTGAGTACCTAGTTTGTTCGTAGTTTGTGGGTAGGTACCTAGTTTGTTGGTAGTTTGGTTTGGGACTTAACCCGTGGAGTGTTTCGGGAATTATTGTGGGTTGGCCTCGTTCCTTCTCACGCAATCAAATACATTTCGGGCGTCCATAGTAATCTCATTCAATTTCGGAACGGCCCATAAAAATAAATGGTTCAGAATCGCCTCTCGAGACTCACGTTCTACAACTGTGGAAATAATACTAATAATAACCTGAAATTAACGAAAAACAAACTTCGTTCTAAATAATACAAAAAAAAATATGTGTCGCTTAATATTTTTTAATTCTTATAATATATAATAATAATTATTACCGTCAATGAATTCTGAAATTTTAAGTGTATTTGAAATATTATTGAAAAAAGTTTTCTATGTTCTTGTAATTTTTACGTTGTTACGTGGTAGTTTTTCAATAAGTAAAGAGTTGAGATGCTACAATAAATATGACGTTTTTAAATATGTAAATCATATATTTAAATACATAATTTAAGAAATAAATTAGTTTGTTGCATTGTTTAATGTGTTATTTTAAAATGAAAATATCGTATTAAACGGTAAAATTTAAATAAGATTATTATTATTAAAATAATCACAAATATAAAAATAATGTTAGTCAAACTTAAATTAAACTAACTAAACCTTACTAATATAAAAATTACAGAATCACGAACTAATATTTAACTGGGGTCTTGCTTTGTCACCCAATTAGTAATCAATTTAACGTCTTTTCACACAACTTATACCTGTGCAATGGTTTTTTTTATGTACAATTTTGCTTATGTTTTTAAAATACTTGTTTTTTTAAGATTGAGAAGTGCTGTATTGATGTTTTAACTCAGTCACTTGGGCATAAACACTTCAAGAATCAAGAGTAGACTCACAATCCTAAAATATATTCGGTGTGAATTCAAATGGAACCTTTTAGTTGCAACATTGTAACGTCTACCTACGCCCTACCTACTACCTCTGTTGATTATAACTTACTACCTTTACTTTTTTAGTAAGAGAGATACCATTGAATTACTTGATCTATAGATCAGTAGTAAATATTTTCCTAGGTATATGAATAGTCATATAAAGTGCACTTTCAGTTTATAAATTTCAATTATTTATTATATGTATTAATTTATATTTGCCTTTTATATATTTGACATGTATTTCTAGTATAAAAAACATAGCAACTAAATTGCTTGCTAGTAGTTTTGTATATTTTGAAAAAAAGTGAAAAATGTAATCGTTTTTATTTATTCGTATTTTTTATAACGATTTGCTTAAAATATATGTTATTTCTTAAATAAGTAAAAAAGCATTGAGTATAAGAAATGTAATTTCAAAAATACTTGTGTGAAAGCACAATATTAATGACTTAACTTAAGTCTAGCTTAGAGAAATAACTATTTTAACCGAAAGCTTATCTATATACCTATTTGCCTATATATTTGGTTAGAGTTAGGCACCCAAGCTAATCTTCTCTCGACCCTTGATAATTTGGAAGGAATGTAGTAGCTGTAGAGAACAGCTGACTCGTTATATACATTCGTTCCAATGACGGTGGAGTATATTCGTTTCTAGTTAAGACAGGTTTATGAGTAAATACTAATAGATATAAAGTGACGAACTAATTTTATTATTACACTAAATATAAAATTATGTATTTTATAATTTCAACTCACACAAGTGTTTAAATCCGCCTTTCTTTACATTTGATTCAGCGAGCGAATTTGATTGGTACGAACGACTGAATTTAAAGGAGTGGGGATATAATAGGCATAAATTAAATTCGTCTACATTTTAGTTAACAGCAATGTAGCTGGTTGCAATAATAATTTACATTTGGAAACCGCCACAAATGTAATTAATTAAAATATTTTTATCATTCATCGTTTTACTTTAAATTCGCAAACCATCTACCTACGAATTGTATTTTATGTATTTGATGAAATTAAGACATATTGAATTTTATGAGATATGTAGTATCTGCCAAGAGACAAATAACTATAGATGGTGGAAAAGTGCTCTAAATTGTGAGCGAACATAGTACAATAGTACGGTAAATATACATACCGACTTATATTCGAAAATCTATAAATATATTAACTATATTTATATAGATAAAATTCAGTTAGAATTATTAAAAAGCTGAAAAATGTCACGATCCCTGAGTGCTTATCTAAGAAATATTAATTAATTAGAATTTCAATTATGAAAATTCTCACATGTTCGCCACAAGGATTTAATAGCCTGTAACTACATTTACTTTTTTTGACAATAGTTATTTAGTTAAGGTTCTAATTTTTTCTTACTTAAAATTTCGTTTATCATGATGAATTTAATATTGTGGTTTTTGGGTTTTCCCGTGTGTGGCGAATTTCTTTTGACCAATATTTCAACCGCCATTACAGGGGTCTTCTTCAGGATTGATTTTATTAAATTGATTGTACGATCATATATACTAATGTATTTATAATTTAAAAAAAATAAGAGTTCGATAATCATAATTTTACTTTGTTTTTGTTAGTGTTTCTTATTTTATAAAGTGCTATAAAACTGGGTCACGGCGAATAAATCTTTGCTGTTTTTTTACCAAGCTGCTTTAATCTTGCTTGTCGCACAGACATTTTGGTGGTCAGCCAATTCAATTCCTCTCAAATCGTAACCTCTCTTAGTTTTATGTATGTACTTTACTTTCAGATATGTCTTCATAATTCATTTGGTTTAATTTTTTATGACATTTATTGATATCATTCGTAGTTGAAATAATCGCATCGAGATATTTAATTAACAAATCACAGTTCTTAAAATAAAACTAAGAGCTTATTTTTTTTCAAAAATACTTTAATTGCGATATATGAACTGAATTCTTACATTTTATTATTTTAATCTACAAAGATAATTAAAAAACCTCGATCGTTCTGATAACACGATTTATAGTGGTGTATAAAAAATATGATTTAATTTTGAACGATCCGTAGTTGTATTCTAATGAAAATAGCCTATCTATCTACTCATCTTGCAGTGCCTAGATAACTATCATTAAAATATGAGAAGTGTCATCAAATATATACATAAGATATATCATCACTAGAATCTGGTTATATAACGAGTATT
The DNA here is from genome assembly GCA_022606575.1 of Glossosoma conforme. NCBI lineage: Eukaryota > Metazoa > Arthropoda > Insecta > Trichoptera > Glossosomatidae > Glossosoma > Glossosoma conforme. Next base: position 471,428 of record JAGTXR010000015.1, read on the forward strand.
TAATTTATGAGTTTTCAAAAAAAAAATGTTTCTGTCAACATACAATATCAATGCTTTGAGATTAATCTGGAAACGGACAATTCACATTACAATCAATGTTATAGAAAAAATAACAAAATTCTTACATTTTATATTAGTAGTATTAATTCATTTTTTTAATAGTAATAAACATAAATACATAGAATAAAAAATAACAAGTAGGCACATTCACCAGTAGAAAATATATATTTAAAAAATACATTGTTTACTCACCTATACACATATTTAAATATTTTTATTTGTAACCCTGTTTTACAAAACCGATTGAATGAATTTATTCTTAATAATGTAATGAAAATATAATGATTAAAAATCAATTTAAATTCAATAGCAGTTAGCAATCGGAGATTTGCCGTTTATTTTGCGATCGGATTTGAAGCGGCGAAATAACACTCTTATCGAATAATTGCTGAAATAAAATTGAAATTTCGCCTCTCGGCTGTAATCTGTTCTGAATAAAAATGGGGCGTTTCGGAGAAAATGATAATTTAAATATATTTTATTGATCTTCATTAGCCAATGTATTGATACTTCAATCAGACCCACTTAAAGATATCAGTAATGCGTTTGAAATACAAATTTTTATCGTAGAAATGGGTTCAATATTTTATTTCACTTAACGATGTCTACCGCTTTGACTTGGTTAAATGGTAAGAGTTTCGCTCAGCTGAAAATAAGCTTTGAAGTATATTACACTTTTTTAAGCCAATACGTATTGATTATATTTAGTTTATTTTTATCATTTTGTATGTGGTTATTTATGATATATTTATTATATATATCTAATTAATGGTTTATTACAAACATGTTGAATGAATATACGAATATAAAAGTGATAAAATTATTACATATATATATATATCTTAATTTGCAATCCAAATATGTTAAGCTGATTTAAATTGCAACGTTAAATTAGTGTGAATTCAATGAGTGGTTCTGGAATCATTTTATTTATTTCTAGTTTAAATAAAGCAGTATCGGCAAACTTTATTAGGCTTCAAAACTACAGTTTAAGGTAATAATGTTTGAGCTTTTTATTTGTCATTGTTCTTTTATCTTACTTTTATGTTTGTTTTATTGATTCCTAATTACTTATAATAAAAATACAATGCAATAACCGTATACCTAAATATGTCTAAAAATATGCATAAAATATGGTATATGCACAAGCAGGTTCAGTGCAATAAGGAATTTACTCCTAATTTATTTTATTTCTGGAACTCAGCCTTTCGAAACTTTTACGCTTCTAACTACCTACATATGTAGTTAAACAAACTACATATATATAGAAGTAATACATTTATTAATAAAGTGTCATGCTACATAGATACGTAATATCGGTGTAATTAACTTCATGGAAGAGTGTCTTTGTTAGAAAGGCGTGTGTGCGGGAAGCAAGACGATGGGGTACGGAATGCCACGTAGAAATATCTTCAAACATATCCGGATCATCAAGCCCGTGACTTACTAATTTGGCAAGCCACCATTGCTTTTTTTTCAAGCCTCTGAGCTCAAGCTGTTCTAGAAAGCCGTCGGGAACTATACAAGTAACGAAAATTGAATTCAGTGGAGCTGCGGGAGGCAGAGCTGACATGGAAAGAGGCGAGGTCTGTAAAGGTTGACATAGTTTTGTGCCGGTGCTTCAGTTACGAGGACAGACATGGTATTATACTAATGATAAATTAATTAATGATTTCATTGGAATAAATCATTTAATAAAAAAGTATTTCTTCGTCCGTGAACTGGTCCGCATCGCACCCAATCCCGTTCGGTGTGGTCTACCTTGCGAGGGGCGGAGCAGGCGGGGAGTCCTCCCCGCCCCACCATCAGCGGCGGAAACCGCCATCGCTGAGGCTGTCTCATTCTCCGAGTGCTACTTGAGGAGCATCTCTCAAACATTGCAAAATATCTGTTTTTCACAATAGCACAGTATTATCTAGTAGCGAGCGGCGGGTTTACCGTCCGACTACCTTAAAAAAATCAGATTCACAAATCACCCAAAATATGTCTCGGATACTACATTAAATGTCTCTCTCCTTAGCTTCTGCCTTGAGGGTCATCGGTAACCATTGGAATCCCCGTTTATCAAAGAAACGACTTCATGACACCGGGATAGTCATCGGGACCCGTGGGAAGGGATGCGTAGCACAGACAATAAAAAGTTTTGTAGAAGCACATTGTAATATGTTTAAGATAATACATTGACAACTTAGATATTCGGCTCGGGCCACGAACAATGAATGATACACCGCCGGAGAGACACAAGCCGAAGTGATGAGAGTGCGCTGTAACACATTCAGCGATCTCCAATGCCTGTCGGTACTTTGACGAACCACCTACTATCAAAACAAGCAAAATGGCGACGCAACGCATTTTCTTATATTATTAACATTTTTATTTATTCGTGTACGAAAAACTCATAAAAATAAGAGACGGCAGCAGCCTGCAAGGGCTATATCGAGCTGATATCACCATGTTTGTTCTAAGGTGGACTTTCAGGTACAGACATGTCTGGGGAGGAAGCGTGGACAGCGGCAAATGACGGAAGAGAATAGCAGGAATTGGTGGTGACCATCAATTCCAAATATGGAACTGATAAAGGAACACAGTATTAAAAAGCATTTCTATGTATTGGCCACAATTGTTCAGAAAGGACTTAAACTGGACTTATCGGTTGGTAAATGATCTTAATCTGAATGAGTAAATTATCAAAGAGACTTGTCTTCCGGTGTGATGTGGGTGTGAGGCGGCTAAAATACAGTATTCATCGAGACGATATTTGTTGATATAATAATATGTGTATCACGCTAAAACTGAAAGAAGAGAAAGTTGTATGTTTATTTACAACTGTATTTTTTAAAACTAAAAAAATATTATTATCACCATCAAATCATATCCCCTAACTTAACCATATAATCGTCATTTACTGCTGCCAAAAAGATTATTATAATTCTTGCCACATCCGATGTTATCATGAGCTTGGTAAAAACCCTCCCCGTCCCGTCCTGTTTTAGGAGACCCAGATGGGGACCCGTTACTTGGCGCACGCAAAAACCTAAATGTTAGAGAGTGGCTGAAGGCTTTCCTGTGATTCTAGGTGCATCAGTTAGATGTCAAATAGTCCTCAGTCTAAGGATGCGAAATTAGTATACTACAGCGAGTCTCGAATTTTCTTCTTTGGTAACACGTACTAGCAACGAAATACGTGGAAATGGATAAGGAAATGCTAAAGTTGGGAAATGGATTTTGCAGAATGGTAGAAATAATTTAGAATTTATCAAGAGCTCCAAGAGCTCTTCCGAATACATTCTATGAATAGTTACTGACGACCTTCCAGTATGGCGCGAGCACGAGGGCTTGAAAAATAGGCTGCTGTAGTTAATGTTCTTCAGTGGCATCTGTAGTACATGTCCCAGCCAGCTCCTTTTTCGTTACTTGACCGACTATTGTATGGAAGGCTGCCTTGTCCTCTCTCTCACATCGTCATTTCTCACAAAATAAAACCATCTTAAGTCCAAAATTCTACGCAGGCATCTGCTATTAAAACTTATTATACGGCTGCATTTGCTCTTAGTAAGATGCCAAGATTCACAGTCGTAAAGAAAAATGGGGACGAACTAAGCACTGAAAAATCGGCAATTTGATCTGATCGAAAAGAGGTGTTTTTTTTTAAATTTCGCAAAAAACTAAAGGAGTCATAATTATTAAGCCCAAGAACTGCCAAGCGAAGCGTTGGCTGACCCCCTGCAAGATGGAGTGGTGACATTAGAAAAATAGGATGGACACTCATGCGGGAGTTCTACGTTCAGCAGTGGATGGACACAGGCTGATGATGATATTGCAATAAAAATATTATATATAAATCAATAAATTAAATTTTACTTCTAATAAAAAAGTGTTGAGAATCTTTGCTCGTTTTGTTGTCCTGAAGTGCGAGGGGGACGAGTTACCTCGCGAGCCTCCGCCCCTCTTCGCCCCGCGCATGCGCCCCTCAACAAGTCGATATCCCCGCCCCCCTCAATAAGACCGCTCTGCGCATGCGTATCTGGACCACCGGTCTAGATGGAGCCATATCATTCTGTGGTGCCCCATCATGGCGGGTTGATGCAAAGGGAATCCTTCTGGAAATAATGCGTTTTTGTTGTATATAAATATTAAAATGATGCAACGAATTTTCGATGGATTTTATGATGCACATTGATGTGGAAAAATATGCACTCAAACAATTCAAATAAATGTATTACGTGATGAAATTACTCGTCTGTTAAATTTAATCCATTGAAGTTATTTATTTGTTAGTTTACATTAGTATTGAAGATGGTCTTCAGGAAGGCCGAAATATGTAATCATTAAAATAAATTGTGAATCAAAACTAAATATTTATAATTTATTATTTTTTGAATTAAAATTAATTCTAAAATTATAATCTTCATTAGTAGTTAATGTATAAAAAGGGTTAAAAGAAATACGATTATGTTGGCTCGTATTTTTCCTATCAGAATAAATAATGCTTGATTGGAATATAAAATAAAATGATTATTCTGTAGCATGTTTAAATATGTTCTACATAGTTATATTAATCCAAGTCTAAACAAACCTTATTGTAACCTGATTTTAAAAAAAACCTTTATTTTTAAATCAGATTAGAAGCTTGCTTAAATTCTAGTTAAAAAATTATTTGAATTCTGACCATTTATTTGTTCCGTTATATTTATATATTTTGACTCTTTAGTAAACTCTTGATATTTTAAGAAATTTCCACTCTACGTTGGAGAATATCTCTAGTTGATTGTATATATTACAAAGTTATATAAAAAAAATATTCAAAGAGGAACTTAATGGAGTGTTAAAGAAGAAACCGGAAATTCTGTTCATCGACATACTTGTATGTATTGACGGTCGAAAAGCAATGTTTAATTTACTATATATTTTAAAAAATTATTGTTTTGAATGTTTGTGAAATTTTATTATTATGAAATATTTGGGTAGTTTTGTGTGATAATTTTCTACCGAAACCAAAATGCTTTGTAAAGATTTTCTCTTTTTGCAGTGAGTCCTCGCAAGAATGAACAACGTGAGAATGCATGGCTGTAGTTAAATAAAATAAGTGGTTAAACAGTTCTATTAAGAGCTCAGTTATACTTTAAATAGCAAGGTTCATACAATCGTAATATTTAGTTGAAATTACTAGATCCTAAAAATATTTACCAAGCAAATAAGTTAATTAATATTTAATAAATTTTTTCTCATCACATACATTTTTTTTTTTTTTTTTTTAATTTTTATTAGAATATTATTTTATTATTTCAATATTCTAATCTACTTTTATAGATCATTGACTATATAACAGTATTATTATTACTTAAATATACATATACTAAACATAAAATTCTTTTTTCAACGCGTCAATCCAAGCACAAAAATAACGGCAGAAGCGGGATGCGAACCGCGGACCTTGGAAATATATTCACAAGCTTAATAAATGAAGACTGATAGAATAATAATAAAAATATACATACTTTGAATATGTACTATAGCGACATCTATCGTACGATGATAACAATGATATAAATACTAGTTTCAACGCAAGTCAGTCTAGGCAGGGCAATGGCGCAGTTCGCCGAGCGGTATGAATACCTGGGCATAGTTTTGGTTTCCAAGGTCCGCGGTTCGCATCCCGCTTCTGCCGTTATTTTTGTGCTTGGATTGACGCGTTGAAAAAAGAATTTTATGTATAGTATATGTATATTTTAAGTAATAATTTATTTATTTACCTTGTTTTCACATGGATCACGTAACATTTTTTTTACGTGATCCATGTGAAAACAAGGTAAATAAATAAATATTTACAATGTAAGCAATTTGACAGGTAATTACCCTATATTTATTTCACCAAACGTGGATTAAATGTATTTTATTTTACTTATAGAAGAAAAATTATGTTACAAGATATACATATTGTATCCAATTACCAAATCATCCCAACTGATCATTTTCATACTTTTTAAGAAATATTTTAATAATATATTTTGGGTTGAGCTGTCTCTAGGGACAAAATGTTCCAGACCTCGGGAGCTTCAGGCTTATTATCCGAAATACTTAATAAATCCAATTAACAAATCACTCAAAATGAACCTCGGATACTTAAAGTACCTCCTCTTCAAGCACTAAGATTTCTGCTCTGAAGGTTGTCGCGAACCATATATATTCTCATATGGACATTCAGGTATCTTATAATATGTCCTAAAACGAAGAATTTTCATAAGCAGCTGAGTAGCGGCAATTTGTGGTGACCATCTATTCCAGAAATGTAATGGATATTACAAAAAAAATATTAAGAATGAATTCTTTGTATATTTAATAAATATAATTATTTATTTGTGTAAAATATTTCATTCTATTAAATTCGTAAGAAGAAAATAAAAAAAATATGTTACCGTCTCATACATAGAATGTCTCTGTACCAGGCGGTTCTGTTTGTATACTCGTATTTATGTATTATATCGTGATACCCTTAGCGTGCGTCGAGAAGGATTCGCTATTTTTTTCAACACGCGAAAAATAATTCAGTTTGTTTCTAAGCCCGAGCGATACAATGTATATTTGTAGATATATCCCGTGTATAGCTCACAGCAACATTGATAAATAACACTGCGCCGGTATCTCGGGACTCTCAATTTCACCTGGGAATAATTTATGATTCCGACAAAAAGGTTCTTCGCCGCAGGTAACCGCCCCGCGGCGGGCATAAGAAGAATCATATTTTATCCAAAATAATGCCGGGAACAGCCGGAAAACGGCCCCGCGGGGAGGAGAGATTGATCAAATATGTATGGGCAGAGACAGAATTCCTCGTGGAAAATGCGAGTTTCCCATACGGGCCTCCGAAGATGGCCGCCTTTGTGTGCTCTTCCGCCCCCTCGGAAAATGCGCCTATCGTCGTGTTATATTTAGAAAAAAAGGTAAATGGATATTCCGCCGTGTTCAAATATTTATTGACGGAGCGAAGGCTTACTTCGTTGTTTTCTTAACAGAGTAATTTTGATAGGAATGTTTTTTATTCAGGAGGACAAAGAAACACGACTTCATTTTGTATAAATAATTTTCAATGTATTTGTGAATGTAAGTGTATTCATACACCGATACGATTCGTTTTGAGAATTCTTTTCTCTACGAAAATCTAATTGAATAGATTGATACACACAAATCAATCTACAGCAAAAATCATATTTTTTGACATTTCTCTCATCAATATTGGAGGAAAAAAAATGGCGGACGCTGTTAATCGAATCAAAAGTTTCGCAACTTTTTTCTTTTATAAGTTTTTATTATTAATCCATCAAGTATTAGATTATTGAAATATATTTATAAAAAAACAATTTAAAAGTGACATTTAAGCCATATTTTACTTTCGTACGTAGTAAATTCATTTATAAATTAATTTTCATTTCGTATTAGTAAATTATTTATTTATTACTAAGACCTAAATATTTGTAAAAAATATAAATTTTATAAATATATAAAGGTGAAGTCAGTTCTTACGTAGAGTACAATAAAGTCGAGTGCATAAATAATTAATATTTATCACAAACACCTATCGTCGACTCTAATTTACGACTTAAATACAGTCGTGCTTGTACAATGTACATATTTCCTCACTTTACAATAAATAACGTTTTAACCAACTTTCAAGATACAAGTAAACACCTCACACAATGTAGTACTCAACTAGTACTAGAAGATGGTCCCACGATAAGCTGCCACCGGCCTCAGAATCGTGTAGCTTACCGAGGGCCGTAAATATCGATGATATTTAAAATTCCGTTCGTTTCCAGGCCCAACTATGTGGCAACGCAACTCGAGCCTCCCGTACATTTACACCGAGGCTAAAGACCTTACTTTATGTACTCGTTTTGGACGTAAATGGGCTTCATCCCGAGAGAGCCAAGGCGGTTCCTTTGCGTGTAAATAAAACACAAAGCCTCAGATGCAATAATTTAGCTAGGTTTATGACGGACTTTGGATTAAAGTTAATTTTTTCTTATCCACGAGCGAAGAAAGCGCTGCACTTATTCATTTTAATGCATTAAACTACTACTTATATACAAAATGTACACTGTTGTAAAAGCAGGTATAATATATGGCAAAATAAACTAAAAGGAATGCTAATATTATGGTAATCCGTCTCTGAAATTAAATTTACAGAGGAGGGTTCAATTTTTAAATTTGCTTTCAGCATTTTTCAGCTGTCTTATAATTCAGACAGTTATTTATGAAATCACGCGCATAGGCGAAGCTCGCGGGAGCTTTCAAAGTTTGAATAAGCTCTTCGAGTGAATTTATGCGGCGTTTCGTTCCGATAGAAGTCATTTGTCTATGGGTGCCAAGACGAGAATCTTGAAAGCTTTTCGTAATTTGAACTGAAATATGAAAAGTTTTGATTAAAACCCCTCCACTCAGATGCCATCAGATTGCAGAATTTCGGCTCAGGTAGATGTTACCATATAGAAAAAATACGCACAAAAATTTATATAAAATCGTAATAAGTGAAGAATCCGAAGAAGTTTCTTTAAATTATCTAATTTAAATATTCACCTATACCTACCCATTTACTAAAATTGTATTACAAAATAACGTAGACACATTCACAGTGAACAAAATTTGGTAATAAATTAATATTATATACTTAATTTAAATAAAAAAATATTTCTCAAATGATGCAATTATTTCTATACATTTTTATTTATCGATTCTAAACAGATTTTATTTTAAAACACAACCATAAACATTCTAACCCGGATATGTTTTTCTATTAAAAATAAATACAAAAAACATAGCCGTAGTTATTTATATTTTATATTTAAGTAATATTACTTATCACGCAGTACTATAGCTGATTAGTGCCTATTACTTAGTGATAAATGATCGTGTTTAACTGTTATGTAAAATGTAAATTACTCTGACTTACTCTGACGAGTACGCTGAGAACTTGATAAAAGCATTTACGTACTCTCTTATTGAATTATCATTCAAGATCCGCTATTTAGTTGAAGGATGATCGTTACAAACTGCCGTCATAATTTTCACTTCAAGTCGACTCTTCAAGCTTCTTGTTGCTCCACCGAGTATATTATATGTATAGTTTTTTGGCAGCTTTCCAGGAGGACAAGAGATCAAAAACCTGAAAAAAAGTCAGCTGTAGTTAATGCTCCGCTAATGCATCTATTGAACAGTAATATACACCTTAGTCATTTTAATCACTGTAGTATGGAAGTATGCCGTGTTCTCCGCATTGCTTCTATATTTCTCATAAATTTAAGCCATCGTACTAATATTTTACACAACCAGCCGTCATTTTGGGAGAGTCCTTCACAGATACACATATTAAATATAAAAGTATTTACTTATTATACTGAAAGTATGTACTAACAAGATGTAGCTGCCTAAAATAAAATTATGAACTTAAAAAGATGGCGAAGAAATATAATGATGTCCCCTTCTTCTTCGTAGTATCAACCCGGTGGATTGGTTTGCAGCAACAGAATCTTGCATCTTGATGTCCCCATCTGGATAATATTGCAATGAAAATTTGCTAGAGAGATGGTAGTGCATATTATGTACCATAAATATTAGTCAAGCTTGGATAAGTAGAACGACGTAATTAATTATTTTCTTGCTTGCATCTGCATACCAAAATATCCGGCGAGGGAAATTGTAGAGAATTTAAGAATCCTCGACTGTCGAGCGCAGTGTCACAAGTACATAAATGATTATTAGAAAATTATTTATTCTAGTTTAAACAACATTTTTTTTTCAATTATTTTATTTGTTAAAAAAAAGAAAAAAGAAACATATCATTATGTATTACAAAATGACTAATGCATTATATGATTCAATGCATAAACCGTCATATTGAACATTTATCTTATCAATAGTTGCATACCATTCAAATCCTATGTTTTTCGTTTATTTGAAATGATTAATATGAAATATTGCTAATTATAAAAAGTGCTTATGGGCATTTAAGCTAAAATGAAGCAATATGTTTTGAAGAGAAGCTGCATTTAAAAAAAATGTATCTTACATGACCTTTTTATGGTTTCATTACATATTCACAAAGACGATTTTATTTAATTTACCGATGTTTTGCATATTGAGCTCATGCTGATAAAGATTTCTTTAATTAAAAAAAAAGTATCAACGAATGTTTTAAATGAGTTCTACTTTTGAAATTCAAAATCATATTTTACACTTATTATTTATTAAATTAAATGTGGAAATAAACATTTTAATTTACAATATTGAAAGCAATATTAATGCGATACTTTTACGTATCCCTGCAACGAAATTGAAGGTTATTTGTCTTAAAAAGTATATCTTATTGCTGAATTATTCAGAGTATTTTTTTGCCATGTTATTTTAGCAGGTACGTCCTAATAGGTAGGTATCCTGTTTCTTTTTACTCAACACGAAAGGGTTGCTTTGTTAAAATATCGCGTTAATTTAATTTGACGGCAAGCGTTTCATTTTTAAAGCGTGAACCAAATTATTTCGACCGTAAAAAATGAAATATAGCCTACGAAACGGCTACAAACGCCCCGGGAACGTAAGCTTAGAATAATAATTATTTTAAGTAATGGTAGTATGTACATAATTGTACCTTGGGTAAATACCTACCAAGTTTATTAAGATACCTACTCGGCAAACTGAAATATAAGTACAACTCAGATAATGTTTTCTATTATTTTTAATGGCTGTACTTATGCGCAGTTGAAGTTTGAATCGAGTTCTTTGTTTTTTTAATTATGAGCAATGAGTATCTGTTTTTTTTACAATTAAGACACTTGTGTATATATTCAAGTATATACAATACATGTGATATATGTACTCGTTATAATAAAATATATTTTCTAATACTTTCATTCTTATTAATGAAATCAATACAAATTTCCTAAATCGATCCTAAAGCACGAGTTATTTCGAGTGTCTACACCTGTAAATAAAAAATACTAATTATTTTCAAATATTTTCTCGAAACGAAAAAAACATTGAACATATATTGTATTGTAATTTCATCATAACTGACGACCATTGCGTCATTGTGGTAAAGTAACGTGGGTATATTTAAATAGTCTTCCATTAGTATTTGCAATCTGTAGTAAAAAACATCATAAAATATATATTTGAAGCATGTTTTAAGGCAGTTAATCATTCATCTCATGTATATGTCTCTTTTTTGTGTATTGTCTACAAGTTTTTGGACACCAAAAGCTTACATAAATAGTAATGTAACAAGTTGTACGAGTACTTATCTAGCTATACAAGAAACGTTTCTTTGCACACAACAATACTTCATCCTGATACTAAAAAATAAAGGTAATTACCTAAATTTTGTAGTATCATAGTATTTTTATATTATATAAGTTGATATCTCTTCAATAATAAATAATTTTGTCGGCGATTAAAGGTAATTAACTATATTTTTTAGTATCATATTATTTTTATATTATCTAAGTTGATATCTCTTCAATAATAAATAATTGTATCGGCGATTGTTTAAAACACATTTTATATGTTGGAATAATTCATAAACGTGTAGATATTCATTTATATAAAAACAACCTCGTCTAGTAGTCATTATAATATTTTCCTAAACAAAAAAGCATATTTTTAAATATGTTTTCTAATATATAATTGATTTTTCTTCTATGCAGTATCAGAATTATTAAATGTTTTAATTAAGCATTTATTAGGTTATTAAATGGGTGGTCAAACATTATATTAAAATGTTATACACTGATTTGATATGATAAAAAAAAGTTTTATTTCTCATCTAGGTATGCATTTGAATCTAAAATAGTGGAATGTATTTGCGATTTGCATAGTTATTTGCAATATTGCAAATTTTAATTAATTTGAAATGACATCTTGCTATTCCATAATTATTCTTCGATTTAAAAAAATCAAATTACTTTTTATTGAACGGCTTTAGTTTTATAACTTTTTTATATCTTTGACCTAGATTGAAAACAAAAATACCTCCATTGATGTTAGATGCTCAGATCGTTTTGTTACAGATTAACGATCGTTTTAAAGAATGTTTTAACGAAAAACAACCACAGCATATCATAACACAGTCTTCCGTAAAAAATACTTGTATTATAATAATAATTTATGGGTAGTGAGCCGATACGAAAAAAAAATTTATCTAGGTCCAATTAAGGAGTGGATACCATTTTTTTTTATTTTTCTTAATCACAATCTTAAATGCATTAATACAATAATAATTGTTTATCAAATTTGTTTATTTTTATTTTGTTGCATTATATTTCATATTTTTTAATGTAAAAAATGTATTATTTTTTGTACGAAAACATTGTATCAAAATGTAGTAATATTTGTTTGTTCCGGTGTATATGTAGCGCGGTATACACAAAAGTAAGCTTAATAATCTCGTTCAATTTATTTATGATGGACGTGGAATAAGTTTGCAAGGAAAAGAAGGAAAAAAACTTCGCATCTCTGGCGAAATATCTTGCGATACACGTCTCGTTTGGTGATTCCGGACCAGTCTCAGAGAAATCCGTTATTCATATGTTGAGGATCCAGTTTTTTGGAAAACCATTCCCCCGGCTCCTGCAAATCCCCTGAGGCTTAAGGCTCAGGAAATGGACGCTGCGGAGGCTGAGACATTGGCCTATGATAACATCTTGATTAAATCTTCATTTTTTGTGCCACGATCAGCGCTCTCTACTGAGGCGAGCTCTCGATTGGAGATTTGAAATGCGGGTAAGATGCCTCGGCCATGTTTGTTGCAAAGCCCTCGAGGGTCGCTGGAATAAGATAACAACGTAGCTTATATAATACATGCTTTTATTAGATGGGTTTCTTATCGGTTTCAAGTAGGTACTTGTTTATACATTGATGCTGTTTGTTCAGAATGAGAAATATCTAGAGAACCTTTTTAATATACAGTATTATTTATTTACAAAATGAATATACACATACAAATCTACAACAAATATCTTATCCTATATACTCGTACAATAAGATAACAACGTGGCTTAAATAATACATGCATAAATGATATGAATTTCTCATCGTTTTCAAGTACTTGCTTATAAGCTGGTGCTGTTTGTTCAGAATGAGAAATATCCAGAGATCCTTTTTATTATATGCACATACAAATCTACAGCAAATAGCATCTCCAATGACATTTTTCTAGTCAATATGGGAGATAAAGAAACGGCAGACGCTGGGATTCGAACCGCAAGCTTTTTACTTTTGTTCTATTATATACATAACTCTAGTCTATTGACCAATTGCTACTACTAACTGACTTGAGAAATTAAACGTTTTTATGTTAACAATATGTTCTATCGCATATGTCGCTCATTTATTCGAACATTGAGATGTATTCTAAAAAAAAATCTAAAAATAATTTAATATTATTGCTATTATAAAGCAATAATAAAATCATTTAAGAAACAAATGCATACTGAAAATTTGCAGAGTGTATACAAAACCATGGTAATACAATAAAACATAATCTATCCGATCTATATATAAACAACGTATAAATTAATAAATTAATAAAAATCATTTAGTATTATTTTTATTATGTAAAAAAAGGTAAGCTAAATTAATTACCAGTATACTCTTATATATTTCATAAACATTGTATTTAATAACAAAAAAATATTCATAAATTTTTTACTACTTGTATCATTGAATAAATTGAAGATGATTTTGCTGAATGATCAATTAAATTTATTCATATGCCATAGCAGTGGGTATTCCTATTATGTTTACTCAATGATACCCGTTTTTTATAAAGTAATGTGTTAATCGAAGTGCAGACAGTTAGTTATTTCACTAACCACATAATTATATAGTTGAAAAGGTAGCATACAAGTAAGAGTGAGAAGGCTTTTGGTACATTCATATTTAATTTATTTTACGTAATTTGATTAGTAGTTATTCAGAAATTAAAATTAAATATACTTATTTTAGTGGTAATAGATCAGGAATGTCAAGAATTTATAAACTATACTTAATACTTTGCAGTAATAAAATAAACATTAAATAATTATGTTATTTTTTTTACATAAGAGTAAATACATGCATAATCATTTTCATTCATGACAGTTTTACTATAAACTGTTATATATTAATAAAGCATTGGCTGTTTTAGAATGACTCTTTTCAAATTTAATTTGAATTAGTTAGGTATGTTAAAAAATACACATTTTCGTCGATTTAAACATCTAAAATAATTAAATTGAAATAAGTGTATTGATTGTAAAAATTGAGGATAAATTTAATTGATCTTGGCATTCAACAAACTTAATCATTTAAATATTTTTACAGTCAGTAAGTAAGTCTCAATTAGATCATTATTAAGCAGATAATTACTCTCCTGGTTTTACCGAAGTTGGAAGAACGCAAGACACATGTATGGGGAGTGCTGCAACAGAAAGAGCCACTGCTGTGCGACTGCAGACTTCCTGACTGCATTACATGTCTCACGTACTTAACTACCTGCTTTTAATGATGGATAACTGACGGGCCATCGATGTTGCCAACATTGGACTGAATCATGGGACTTATAATATAAAGAGAAAGAGAAATACATAGATTTCAATCTAAGAATAATTAACAATAGCGTCTGAATTTAAACCCTTAACAAAAGATACACCCATTTTTTATCTGAAGCATTAGTGCATTTATAAACTGATAATTTTATTATTCTTAAATGATTATAACTTACACAAATATATATATATATAAATATATCTAAATATATAAATATATAAATATATATATATATATATATATATATATATATATATATATATATATAATAAAATGGTTAAAGAAAATTGCTTCAATGCTTTATAATGCTAATAGAGATCAAATATTTAGATAGCCTCTTTGGATTGAAAATTATGAATCACCTACTAATACTTTACTATCAAAGAAAAACTTAAATAATTGATGTGATAGAAGACACGCATGGTTTATCTCAATGAATTGCTACTACCATTACCACTTGTTACGAGTATTACGAGTAGTTCTATAGGCAGAAACAATTTAATGTCGCTGACATGAAGAAAAAAATCTAAAAACATTCAGAAGTACTTCATATTTGAGTATGGATTACATTGCTTATATCACCTTAGCATTGAACTTGCTAGTTCATTTTATATCCTTCTATGAAAGTCGGTCGGTAGTAAACGCATCCCGAATAGAATCTCAGTCGTTTGCAAGGAGCTGCCGCCCGCGTCACTTTACAGCGACAGTTAAACTTTTATCGGCCGTTTAATGATCATTGACCCAGTGCAGGGCCGTAAATCTGCGGGCCGCGACCTTGCCGTGGGCCAGACGCGCGGCAGACGGGCTTTACGGCCCCCGGGCCGACCGTCAGCGCCCCGTAAACAATAAAAAAACAATAAAATACGGGCGCGCGTAACGAGCCCATGAAAATGCAAGCGCCCCGGTGACGTCACGGCAGCCGTAAAACACGTCAGAGGTCCTCAAACCGTTTAATGTGCAGTAACGAGAGGTGTGAGACGTCAGTGACACGTCAGTGACAGACTTGCACGGACAGTGCTTCCTGCTAGTGATGTTAAGTTGCAGGGAGACAATGAAACGAGTACGAATCAAGTCGATGAATGAGACACACGAAATCATTAGTGCCATAGTCTCATGTTGCACAGTCGCGGTATCGCACCACCGAACATAAGACGGAAAGTCATATGCGCCGAAGAAATGCGTAAGGCAATCAATCAACCGTCCCACTGCTTGTATAATCAGATACCCCCAACACCAAGATTGAAGTCTCGAAGCAGCTTTCTGAAATCCACACAACCTCTCACATCCGGCCCTGAAAATGAGAGACTCCAACTCTGGCAACAAATCGCACCAGAGGATTTCATTACTCCAAAGGAAGACCTCCCAACTGGCAAGAGCCTTGACTGGCCGACCTGGAAATCCCTAAACAGATTAAGAACCGGAGTTGGTAGAACAAAGGACAACCTCGAGCGGTGGGGAATGCTTCGGCAGGGAGAGCCACTATTGTGCGACTGTGGAGACCTGCAGACCGCCTCACACCTACGATGCTGCTCCATGTGCCCAACAAGTTGCACATCTCAGGACCTAATGCTGGGCAACACACGAGCTATCGATGTTGCCAGATATTGGGAAAAAATAATTTGACGTCGCTGACACGAAGAAGAAGAAGATGTTGCACATTCATGAGTGACATGAGTAGAGTGGCATACGTTTACAAAAAATATTACCTACATATGAAAAAAAGGTTGACTGCTTAATTATAAATATAATAACAACACTTAACTCAAAGAATATATATGTTTTTTAAAACCACTGAATTTTATTTATTTATCTTAGTGTTTTTTACAATGCTTATTGTTTTATTCTTTAAATATGACAACACACAAAGCTACTGTGTTCTACGAATTAGATACGTAAAAGTAAGTCACCACGAACAAAATCAGTATTTTTAAAAATATGTATACAAATATTAAAATACACAGTGGCTTAATTAGTGTGTTTGATGTCCAAGGCAGTTTATGACTATACCACCTTAGTTATCCATCTTTTTAAAATAAAATACAGTCCATGTCACTACATTTTTGTCCTTGAAAATAATTGAAAAGCATTTTTATTTAAATAACGCTCCTCGCCCCAATTTCGCCAGCCCAAAAATAATGGAAAATAAACTTATGTCGAGGATATGTATTATAATACTTAATCGACTGACAAAATGATGCTTTACTGAATTATAAAACTAACTATATCACACAGTAATGTTAATATAAATTGTCACGTAGAATCTGCCGCCTTGGTTAGTTTCGAATTATGAAATT
Organism: Glossosoma conforme; assembly: GCA_022606575.1. Taxonomy (NCBI): domain Eukaryota; kingdom Metazoa; phylum Arthropoda; class Insecta; order Trichoptera; family Glossosomatidae; genus Glossosoma; species Glossosoma conforme. Next base: position 488,356 of record JAGTXR010000015.1, read on the forward strand.
TAAAACAAAAACATTTCACTCATGGTAAGTTTATACCTGTCTAATAGTGTTTTATGATTTTTATAACACTGACCGTGCGCTCACGCCCCAAAGACGACTAGAATTTATTTACAGCGCAAGGTTAAACGGTAATGATGGCTGAAGAGTTGCAATGGCCTCGTAAAATCGTGTTGTCATAAAAGCCGTGTTAAGAGGCGCCTTTACGTCCGGACGGGGCTCGATACATACAGACTGTCAGTCTTACCGGCTTATGTACATACAGCGGCACACACAGTGACACACCTGTCATATATTTTTTAGTGGCCTTTGACGGACGACCGGGAAGGATTTACATTTGTGCGGATGTGCTAGTAGACCGTTTGACTGTGCCTCGAAATATGATTCGTGCGTATTGCGTTCGTTTATTTATTTACACAGTAGGGTTATTGAACTTCTGTAGAACAAGTATTGCCAAATATAAACAATTACATGTGCTTAATGTATTCAGAAGTACTTATATTTATTAGTTTTTGATTACATAATTTTGTATCTTTATAATCTGCTTAATTATGTTCTGAAGAACCGAACACACAATATCAAGCACTAGCAATATTTAATGATATAGGTTTTTTATACATGCGGGAGGCCTACGTTCGTCAGTGGACGGACACAGGCCGATGATGATGACACATGATAAATTGAGCTCTCTGTTGTAGAGTGACAGTATATTTTTTAAAACGCATGTCATAACATATAACCTATTCGAAATACTTCCTGTTTATTGTTTTACAATGTACATTTTATTTATTTTATACACACAATATATAGCAAGTGAAGGATTTTGATCCTAGACGGACTCTATGATGCCGAGGAATGGAGTATGTACTCCATATTATGAGTATAAAAATTAAGAAATTGTAAAGTTTTAATAATCAACTTGAAAAGATTTATATTGTATTTGAAAAGTAACCCCTTTATTCCCGCAAGCAGCGTCCAGTCATCCTGGCTGAGCGTTATAAAGTACATTAGTTTTGATCAGTTTCGCTTTCGTTGTGTATGCGATTCTATATTTAAAAAGAGCATGTACATAGAGCATAGAAAGCATTACAAAGCATGTCTGTGGTGTATAAGATGGAGATGGAAAAGCCGTTTCTTCTAAGTTGACATGGAATGCTTAGAATAGGTGTACAAATTTAAAAATAAATAATTAACTGTAATTTTTTAATGATAATGGAATACTATTGTATAATTATATGATATGCCAGCACGCCACATACATCGCTTGGTCATCTTTAAAATTTTAATCTCAAATTATATTTACCTAAAGTGGTATTATGCTGTAGTTACGTAATTATATCTGTGTTCAAACAAACGTAAGCTTAGCACATAACATTAGTGAAGATATTTTATGATATTGGGTGTTATATAAATATAATATTTCAAGAATCATTGCATATTCTTTATATGTACTATGTGTATCGATATTTTGTTTTTCTTAATTTTATACCGTATTTCACTGTTACTAAACAAAACATTAAATTATCATAAAATGTTTTTTTTTTATAAATTAAAGAAAACAAAAATGATCGTTGAAATATGAGATAACCATGCATAAATTAAACAATTAAGCGACAAATATTGTGCATAGCATTCAAACGATCAATAAAACGTAAGCTTAAGACATGTATGCTTGAATTAAATATCTTTTAATTATGCAAACGAACCATTGAATGCGCGTAATAATAAGCGACTGATAACTCAGTATAGATCTGAATATTTAATCTTGTATATAAAATTTATAAGCGTTACCATCTTAATTAACTCCATACCAAACTCGTGGCATAATTTGATATCTCTCTCTTGCTCCCCCACTCTCGTTTTCTCTCTCTTTCAATGCGATAAATAATCTAGAATTTCGTACAGGCGCAAAATCTGTATAATGTTTCGTTTACACATGCCTACTTCTGTATTGATAATTGTTATTATAATTATCTCATTTTATTTATAAAAATATTATTTTTTCATTACCATGTCCGCTGCCCTATCTGGAGCATATTGTCGTCACGAATTGCGGCCATAAAGCTATTACAGTCGCCACGGTCTTTGCTACATTCAAAGCCAGCTCCGTCTCTCGTAGCTCCACCGAGTACATTCTATGTATAGTGATTAGTTTCAGAGCCACAAAATATAGTTACTGAGTTTTGTTAAAAAAATAAAAGTCTAGTCTGGCACCCCGGTTGATACACAATCATTTGTCTTTTGGTTTAAAAGAACAACTATATTCTTATTGACTCTACAATATGCAACGTGTAACATAAAGTGCCCCGTAAATATTTTGCATTAAATCGAACAAAACACCTGACTTTCTTAAAAAATATTAATGCTCGTAATATCAGTCTTCCTTAAAATTCACAATACTAAAGAAAAGGTTTTTTTTAGATAGTAGCTTGCTAAGATTTTGGCATTTTTTTTTTAAATTTATGTGGTGACAATACGTTGTATTAGGTATAAAAAAGGATCAAAATCATATTATTTTGTCAACAATCTATTTGTTTCGTGTAACCTCCGGGTCTCTTCTAAATATCACATGATTGCTCTAAATAGAAAAATAAACTTTAAAAAAAGTCTAAGCTAGCTGTTCCGGGCGGAACAGTCCAGTGGTTAAAGCGTTAATTTGTTATTCAGATGTAGTCGGCTCAAATTCCGACCAATTGATTGATTTTTTAAATTAATTTAATCAAATCTAAGCTCTATACCTGCCCCAGCTAGGGTTGAGTCAGAAATTAAGGACAAAAAACCTAACTAAGCCTCGGAAGCGTCGGGTTGATCATCCGGTCTTCTTAAAAATGCTGATTATTGAACACCCAAATATAATTGTTGTGTCGATATGCTCCAAATATTGAATTGATATGGAAAAAATAGCTTGTTATTATCGGTCAATATTTTCATCACTAAGAAAAATATATAAAGACAGAAAGAGTGAATATAATAAAAATATTCCTACATAAGTAGAGAGTCATTTCTAGTAGGCTTCTGCTCCTTCAATTCAGTTTCGTCTCCTTGTGTTACGTAATTAGTCACCTGTATTGTGAGCAGGAGCCAGCGTTTGGTATAGCGAGGAAGTAATAACAGTTGATTGAGGGGCACTTAATGTCACATTTAGTGCTGGGGAGATTGATAATAAATAAGGCAGGGTTGACTTCAAGCACCTAATAGTTCCACCACCACAGACCTCCAACTACTAAATACTACCACCACGTCTCTACTTCAATCATATAGCCTTGGTTTTCGTTGTTCTCGACACGGGATACTTTTCTCGCAACAACAAATTTGTACCTAGATCTTGATGCACAATGCATGATTATTGTAAAATATATATATTTTTAATATAAGTATTTCTACGAAAACTGTTTTATCAACCCATGAAAATATTATTCACTAATATATCATGTTATGAATTGTCACTTATCAAATCAACGAAGTTATGTGTTATTGGGTGCAAGTTTGAATTACAAAAGATAGGGTGTTAACTTGGGAATAGTGCATGTTTTAGTAGAGATTGGCCGTCTTTTATAATCATATATTGAAAGAATTAACATTGAGAACATGAAAAGTTTATATCAAACACCTTCATATGGTTCTGATTACTTAGATTATTTATTGGCCCCTGATATATGGTACTGTAGAATGCTTGAAACCTTACATGGCAAGTAATCAGTGAAATTATGGAAGCATAAATAGAAACAACAATAGTTGTACGTGTGACTATATATAATGACTGCTTTAATACATTTTACGTGAAATTGTTATTAATATATGTTTTATTTTTTTATTTTCAGGTAAGAAGACTAAAACTTTGTACCACTACAAGTTATTCAACTTCACTACATATAAACAGGAGCTTACAGGTTAGAAATATATTACATATATACATAAAATCATATATATAAGACTTATCTCTTCAATAAGTCTTCGCGATGATGAGTTTGTTGTCATAAACGATGTCCATATATGACATAGGATTAAGTATCATTTTCAGTGTCAATTAAAACACAATTTTACTTAATTGTTTCAAAAAAAAAATGCAACATAACCACGGTTAGCAACTATATTATAAGTATTTACTTATCCTACGATATTATCTACGATTCAGAGTATGAAAACGTCTTGATGCGTCTCTGCCCGTGTTCTCTGGGCCTGTCAGTCCCTCAGGCCGCGGTCATAAACCAACTGCGTGATAAACGACCAATTTTATGACGGAGTAAACTTTTAAGGGCAATGAAATCACCTCGTAAGCGGCCGCGAGTGGGATTAGCCCGACGAGGTGTCTGGTGGCAAGTTGATGCCGATTCCGGAACATCACTTTCAGCGATTCAGATTGTTTTTATGTAAAGAAGGCATCAATTGAAAAAATATATAAGTTTTATTGGGTACACAACCGCAGTGAGTACAAAGATTTTTCCACGCTTTAGTAGCGCAGCGTCTTGCTCGTGCGCTTTACGTGAGTGTGAGCGAGAAAAACTTACTAACGATTATTGTTCATTAATGTTGGTATTGCACTATTTATTTCTCAGAATCCATGACTTTTGAGAATGTCCAGTCAGGATCGAAACCCTAAAAATCTTTTAAATAAATGTCTAAAATAAAAAAATAAAAGTATTTTATTAAAATTTACATACAAACATAAATTGTTGCATTAACATCTTATTTAATTAAACTAGGTATGCAACATAATTATTTAATAAAAAAACATACTTATAATTTAACATACGGATATAATAATTCCATTTTAAGCAGGTTTGTGCATACAAGACTTATTAAGTTGGTAAGGTCAATGGTATATATATAAGTTATAATTTCTTATATTTTATTATTTCAAGAATTTAATTAATATTTTGAGTTTAGTTTGAGCTAGTGGATACTACAGGGTATTTTAAATTAAATCTACTTCTATAAAAAGTCCAAGGAGTTACTTGACTCTATGTTTTTTTACTGTTATTACTAAATTATTATATAATAGTCAGGTTTTCTATTATTTATTACAGTATTATATGAAACCTTTGACTTGAGTTTTTAATCGTCATCTTTTAAAGTTTCTTACACATTGTGTTGTGAACAAAATTCAACAATGTGTACATAAACCTCGTTAAAACAATGGTGAGTCATCAATAAGATGTGATCAGGAGACCTCCGTGTCGTGTTGCTTACAATGCAAATCACGTTTATATTTGAGTAAAAATCGCAAAGAGTGAATCCGATTCGATCGATCGAAAAACAATGAAGCGATCAATGAAGCGAATTGTTTATTCAGGTCTCGAGGGTTCGATCGCCGGTCGTACGTCAAGTTAGACAGCGACTACCGCACTACGTGTCATAAATAAAATAAGGACATTAAAGGCTAAACGACGCCACTAAATCCGCTCAATCAAAAGGCAGTAAAAAGGCACTTAAATATTTATGCGTCGTGATGTGGCGGGCTTCACGTTGTGACGCTCTGGACTTGTGACTGCCGATTTTACGATTATACACTTGACACGATGACTTATTTTGTGTGTAAAGTGTAAACGTGAATGTCAGGCTGCCCCAATTCATTTAAGTGTGCACGTTAACTGTTTGTTGATATTTCATTGAGCAAAATAATGACAAAACAAAGATAAAGTTTATTAAGAAATATTATAATATATCACTTTAAAGAATGCTTTAGTAAAAAATAAGTGTTGATATACGACATTACTGAATATTCAGTAGTTTGTATGTTATTATCGATTCAATCAAATTGTATGTAACTAATAAAGTGATAATTGTGCGTTACTTTGTTGCAATATACCTAAATAAGTAAATATAATATATCATCAACAATACGATACTTACCTATAATAATACCTAATTATACATCCATTATGTTAGTCGGTAGGTACATATTTATATAAGCTTATTATTGAATAAATTTTATAAAGATGTTATTTATTATTATGATTTATACGTTCTTCTGACTATGTAGCTTAGTTGAAATAATAAAGTGTTTTTTTCTTGAAATTTTAAATTATCATCTAACTAAAAATATGAAAATTTATTTATTGACGTAATTCATGTTGACTTAAATAAAATGTTGAGTTATTTAAATTAATTTATATTTTGCTACTGAATTCAATTAAGCATATGTAGAAAGAGACAATAATAAGTATGTGTATAGTAATTACATTTATCTGCGTAAATGTCTTGTCTCAAGAACTGACTACAGTATCATGTTTCGATTTTGTAATATTTTTCACGACACTTCATTAAAAACCCAAACATGACATCACGGTAGCATTGCCACTCCAAAAAATCTTTACCCAGTAACGTCCAGAGCATTCAACGAAATAGTCAGTAAAAACCGGACCATTTTTTAAAATTGGTACCAACTTGCCTTCCAAGGGTCTCCCAAAAGATAGAACATTGAGACATTTTTTAAATCTTAATTTAAGTATATTTTTAATTAAGATCATTATGTTTGATTTTATTGAATCAATTGAAAACTCTACTTATTATTGCATCTCTACAAAGTGTTGACCCCTTCGTTAATTCTGCAAGGCTGATACATAAGATTAGCACTGTTTTTAAGTAGATTGTTTTATCATACAAAATACAATAGAAATAAATAAAATCATTTAAATATAATCTTAAATAAAAGTTAGTTAATGATTTATTTTATAATTGTAATTCTTCAATTCGAAACTTGCTATTATTAATGCTCGTTAGATATAATAATTACTTTACAATTAATATTTTATCATTCGTGTGTTTCTTAAGTAGGAATGAAATAAATAAATATAAAATGTATAATATATATTGTTCGTGGTTGCCAACTATATTAAGAACTATTTATTTGCCTTATCATCTGCGATACGAAGCTTGATTCTTCTATAGCAATCAGTAAGCCCATCACCGCCAGTCTCTCTGATAGCAATCTCTTTTCATCTCAACCATACTGAACGCGAGTTAATCCCTTAACGAGACTTCCTCGCAATACGTTTCTTCTTCATCTGATAACGGAATAGCAGCAAAGGTTCTCGTGCATCGGGAAGGCGCCGGGCAACATAATGAAAATGTTTTTATTATTATTATTGGAAAGCGATTGGGTATTGGTACGGTTGAAGTAGATAAATGAACTCATATATGTACTTATGTTAATGCAATAAAAAGTATACATTCTAATTTCTGCTTAACTGAGTAGGTACTTTATCTATTAAGATATGCAATTGAATAGTATCGACTTGGTTATATAATTCAGAAGTGAGTCGTCTTTGCGTCATTGTGTTGTTATTTATTCTTGTTTTGCTGCCTTTGTCCTTATGTAATATCATAGTAACTTTCGTATGTAATTATATTCTCTAAATTTAACATTTACTTACAATTAACTTTAGTATGACATCCTTAAAGCTGTTATTACATGCATATTTGTACATAATAGGTAACTAAGTAAGAACATGTAATGTTAACAATAATCTTTATCAATAATTTATTTTATCTATTCCCGTTATTGATGTTTTAATTCTTCAGCTACGTTTTATACCTTTTATGTTTTAAGTAATCAACATCGTTTCATTTGTAGACGTGTTTGTATTTTAAGCCGAAGTGGTCATTTTTTAATCTATATTTGTTCCATATGGTTACCGATATTGTCACCAATAAATTATTTTATTGCCACCATACTTATCCCAAGAAATTTGTACCCGAATATTTACCTGGGAATGTATGTAGTTCCTCACGGCTTTCAAGCTCGGGAACTTGAAGTGACGGAAGTAAGTAAGCACATATTACTTGATTTGTTAAAGGCTTTTTTTTAAGGATATCGAATAATTTGTCCGTTGCTTCTAAGGCCTGAACTTTTAAGTCTAATTGGGTAAATTAACTCATTATGTATACTCGCGTGTCAATAATATGTCTTGATCACGTTAAAAAATACTTACGTAAGTAAATTAATGATTTACTAGTTACGTACCATTATAAATTTATCTAAATTAAGTATACGTATAATTTCTAAGTAACGAAAGTAGATACTTGAGTATATAAGTGGAACGAATATATTCTTATTTAGGTGATCCAGCTAGGTATATACTTTGGCACTAAAGCCTTATCTTCCTTAACTATCAAATTATGTTTCTAAAAATATGTAGTTAATGTAAGTACTATGCCTTGATTTAAGGTTGATTTAATGAATTTATGTATTAGGGAAAAAAGAAAACATTTAATAAAGCAGATAAAAATAATAAAGTATAAAAATAATCGTAAATCTAATTCTCAAGTCAGGCCATTACAAAAACTTTCATGGCGGCGAGAAAATGTTATTCCGGCTTGTAAACACATCAATAAATCCTTTCTCTATATAGAAAGCAGTGAATTCGTGAGAGTCTACACAAAAATATACATCTAGATTCTTATAAATACTATTTCATAGAGGGGGGTATTAACCCACACGTGCCTTTCAAACTATAGTAGATGTGGCGTGCCTGCGAACTGCATCAAGCAGAACAATCTACCCTCCTCAGCCCCTCCCCATTCGTAATGGCCGCGCAATTAGGCCCCGCCTCCTCCCCGCGATTGGACCAGCCACACTGTCTACTTATGCTAATTTAAGAAAACCAGCATGGCGCCCACAAAATTGACCAATAGCGCGCGTCCATTTTCAAACCAGCACTCGACACACTGCTGTATGTCCTATCTCTTTTTTGCAGTGCTTTTAAAAGCAATGGATAATTGTTTTGCTTGTGTTTTCTCTGGATGATTTTTGTGAAGCGCTTTGTTTCCTTTGCACTTGCATTTCGTGGACGATGTCAATTGAGATGAAAGAAAATATTGGATTCCTGAAATATAGTTCAGAGATATTCCGCTAGGTTGACGTTTTAAAAAATAATCCAAAATGTAAGATATTTTTAAATAACATAATAAATTATTTCCGACCTCAAATTCACGTTAAATTTAAATGTATTTGTGTAAAAGTGGTAATATATCATTGTAGAAATAATACACTAGACTACATATTATTATTAATCTTTGATTATTATTAATTATAAATTTATAAAAAATAATTCATTGACCTAAAAAGAGATTTATATATGTACCTAAGAATATTTACATACTGGTCTTTAAATTACATACAAATACTATTTATTATATTATTCTAAATATTAGGTTACCTATAAACTTGATTGCGTTAGGTACAAGGAAACAAAAAAATAAGATGCCAGTTAATATGGATAAAAAATAATCATGTATTTTCATCTGAAGATATTTTATTTATTTATTTATTTATTTATGTATTTATTTATTTATATACAGAATCGAAATTCCAATTTTTTACAAATATTTAGAAACATAGAGTATACATAAATATACACTAAATAGAGAAAATAATAAAAAATAAAAATAACAGAAAAGAATAAGAAGATGACACGTGTCAAAGATCAAAGAGATCAAGTAGAACAATACCATCGACAAAAGAGGAAAAGGATGTAAGAAAAGGATCGAGGTGTGCTGGTAGGCCATTCAGGAGCGACATTGCCGTTGTAGCAAATTAAGTGCTTGAAGCTCCACAAGCATCGACTGGGATCAAAACAATGGATGGCTACGAGCACGGGTGTACCTATCTGGAACATCAAAAAAGTTTAAACATTCAAGAATCCCAGGGTTGTAAATTGAACCGCGAAGAAGAAGGAATGAATGTTTGAGTGCAGCAATTTTCCTCCGTGACACTAGCGAATGGAAAGAAAGCATCCCTAGAAGAAAAAGAGTTGGGTAATGTTCGGAATTAAATTAATTGAATGGATAGTTACCGTAAATATAAAAATAAAGACGTCGGAGAAATTTTAAATCTCTTATCACATAGATTGTAAGGTTGCAATCCTTACGTGTTTAATCTTTTTTTATATTAAGCTAACACTCATAAGAAACTCTATGACGTTCAGCCGAGTTGGCTGGACATTACGTGTGAGAAGGATTCGCAGTGGTTACAAGCTTGTAGATTTGGAAAATATACATTTTGATAATTATAATTTGTTTGCTGAAAGGATTATATTTGTATGTAGGAGAAAAAACATACGCTAGGTGAGCATTCCAAATTAGTTTATATTTTACATGGATAGACTAAACATTCCTGATATGTTGCAATACATTTTATTATACAAAAAGATTATATACTTCATTTAATGTAATTTTTATGGTGAATATTAAAACACCTCTATTTCTATAAAAATTAAGAATTGATATTTATAAATACTAGATTCCTATGACGTATTTTTTTATGAAATTTGTTTGTTTTAATTAATATATATTTTCTTCTAGATGTATATTTAATTTAAATACACAGTTACCTTTAATTAATTAATCAAATAATATAAGCAATATTATTAGGTAAATTATTATATATACTTAGATATCTACAGTCCTTAGATACCCACCTCTCCCGGCATTGAAGTGTTTGCACCCCCCTTAATTTGTTTTGACTCCCTACGGAATTGGCTTATTTCTTCTTCCTCTTCCACACTTCTCCCCTTGTTCTATTTTCCTTCGCCTTTCGTATTATCCCTTAAATTAGCCGGCCCCCAAATTCGTGCTCCTTCAACTGGGACCAAATTCACCTTGAAGCAAAGAATTGAGCTGGAATCTTGATACAAGTGGAAAAGTACCTTATATTAGATATATATCGTGACTAGAGACCTACCTCCTCACAAGTAAGAATCCTGTTAGAACACTGTGATAATAGCTTAAGTGCAAAGCTTGTAGAAAAGGTACGCTTTGTTTTATTTAAAAAAAAAAAACTATTTAACGAAATTAAATACCCGCTAAAAATATATTTGAATTTAATAACCAATTAAAATCAATCAATAAATATTATTATTCAGTTTCATTAAGTCACTTTTAAAATATTAATACAAATTACATATATTTTTGGCATCCTTATTGATAAACTTTTATAAATACGAAACATTTAGCTTTCTAATTATAAATAAGTCAAATAAGAGTTCTTAAAATACATAGGAAAATATATTCATATTTTGTTTCAATATTGTTTCATAAACCACGCATACTTTCAATCAAATTTCTTATAACGCGTGTTTTTTTATGTATAACTAAGATTATATCTATACTTTAATATGTAGAAAATCGAAATAAGTTTGTTTGCTGATGCAATATCTAGTGATAAATAACATTAAAAAAAATCACATTTAGTCTTTGTAGTTTGGGCGATATATACCTCATAATGTATTTGTTTTTTACTTTTATCAAAATACTGACGTATGAGTATCCTGATTTTTTAAATTAATGTTTGTGAATTTTTATAAATAGATACACTGTTATGTAGATACAAATATAATATGATTTATTATAGTATCTATTTTGATTATTCCCCACGATTTAAAATATCTTTGTTGTAATAGTGATTGGGGCAAAAAATTTAAGTATTTTTTTCATTCAGATTTTATTATAAAATAATAATTTGAATTGAATAATAATATATACTTATCTTACCATAGTTTATTTTGTCTTTTGAGACTTCAACTTAATTTTAACTCACTCTATTTGCACCTTTATGAAAAATATAAATTATATATTTTATTAGCGCGTAGGTTTTTGTGAAGTCATTGTAAGTAAGTAAATAATAGGTAAATTTATCTGCTTATCTACCGGATCAATTTAATCTTATTTCTTTCATAAATTCTCTTAATCAGCTTTTTCTTTGACAAAAGTCCGGCTTGAGATACAACTTAAACCATTAAGTTCAAAATGTAAGAGTTTTGTCTCATTATATTTGGTCCACAGAGCGTTGCTAAGAAGGTAAGCAACATGTTTATCACTTTGGAAAAAGGTAATATGTTTATGTTAAGATATCCTATAGAGAGACAAGAACAGATAACTGCATATTACATACTACTTAGGTAGGTATTACTTTTGATAAGATATCATTAAAGTTACTCCAGATTAATATTATGGTGAAATAATTAAAAAAGATCTGAAAAGTTAACTTTCAATCGCTTTTAAATAATTTATTTATCATTTATAAAAGTCGTGCTAGAAATAAATTTTACCAACAGATTTTCATATACTTATGTAGGGAGCTACATTGTACGTGTACATATAATAAAGACGAATATACGTATTATAAAAAAAAATGTTTATTAAAAATCAATAATTCACTTAATCGTGTTCAATTTAAGGTCTAATTTATTAATATAATTTGGTGATTTCACCTGTGTATCTGTATGTAGATTATGTGTATCGTTATCTTGTTAAATATCTTAATATATATTTCAAATTATTATATTATTTTTTTATCTTTATATACAAATAAATACTAAAGAAATGTTTCAACCATTTTAAGCGTTGTGATAAACAAAAAATATATTAAGCACTAAATAAATAAGTATGAAAAATTACTATGAATCTTTTTATCTGCAATATCGCTTGATATGAATTTTCAGCACATCTTAATACTCCATTATTTTGTCGATGTCGTTTATTTCGCAGATTTATGAATGATTGTCATATTATTTATATTGTCAACATTTCGGTTGTTAATCTTTTTATATTGTTTCATTTCAATGCTGTTATTCTATTCACATATTTTGTATATTTTCATAAATCTTGAAACTTCTGATTCTATAAATAAAAAAATAAAAAACCTCTATAGAATCATAAAAAGTATGAATTCTTAGTTGATAAGGTGTGTTCAGTAGTATTTGGTTTCTTCTTGCATACTTACTTGTTACGGGGGTATTATGAAGGTACAACGATCAGGCTGTGTTATCCCATATCTTATAAACAACCACCCCCGGTAGCCGGTAGACTGTTTGTGCAATTTAAAATGTGCTTGTCACTTGAAACTTTCTCCTCTCCTATTCCCCGAACGAAGGTGGACCCGAAAATCTGAAATAAAAATGTGGAACCCTTCCCCTTGTCCCCCATTCCTGTCTCCGCAGCCTGTCTCATAGTCAGCAACTTTCTCCCTGACTATTTCTATGCGCTCGTGTAATGGAAATAAGGTATGGAGGAGCTAAGAAACATTGTATATGAAGAACTTATACCAAATATCTAAAAGTATCTGAAGTATTGTAGCCGGTAAATCGAAAGTAATGAAAGCAGTGCGTCTAACTTTATATCCTTAGAACAAAGCATTTGAATATTATTACAATAACTCATATATGCCAACGTATGTAGTAAAAAGTCGAAAAAAGACTTAAATGTTATGAAGAATTTATATAAAAAATCCACGATATTGAAATCTCTGAAAAACCGCATCTCAGAGCTTTTATAAATTACCAGTCAAACAGTTCGGATTAAAAATAATAATGATATAGCAAAAGAATAATAAAAGTTAACCTAATACATAATATCACATTTACGCATCAATTTCAATCCTTGGGACATAGACGCTTATTTTAGATACTTTTTATTTTCTAAACATACTATTATCAAGGCTGCTGCTCTTCTGAACCCAAAAAGTAAATCAATATTGGACTCCCTCAAGACTCGTAACACAAGAACAATGTTAATTTTTTGTCAAGTACACTATTTATGTTTTCCTGGTTGGGCACCGGAGTATTTTAGATCGCAATTTTTCGCATTTAAATCTTTTATTTATTTATCTACATGATAAGAGACTATTATAGGAAATTTATTTATTCACCATACGTTGTTTAATTTAATTCCTCCGGTCTTTTTTTTCTCAGTACTTAACCTAGGTATATAGGTACAAACATGTTCACGTAAAAATGCTTAGGTAGAAATTGGAACCATATGAAGGGTGTAGATATCATAAGCCGATACAATACAGGAATAATATTTTGAGTTTTGATTTTATTGTAATACATTCATCTCTCCAGGGGAACATTTGTTTGTTATTGATAGGCCGTAGCTACGAATGTGTACACATGAAGTATATTATATGTACCTTCTCTTATTTAGAAATCATGGCTTTATAATAAAAGTAACAAGAATAAACATATTTGATATTTTCATAAAAAAAACCTTTCCGCATTTTTAGATATTTTTATTATAATTTTACCTTTTAGTAGACATTTTTTACCATTCATTAAGTAGCATTTAAAAATGGACGATGAGTGAGTAATGCATGGTAACTTTTTATAACACATACAATGCTCAGACGTTTTACAAATGGAAAGCGTCATATAATCAACATACATGATAACCATCATCGTGTTGCAGTATCACCTTGAAATGCTCTTCTAGCACATGTGTTTTCCTTTTCATACAATATGGATCTCTTAAAATAAATGAATGATCAATATATACATGCAATTTAAGAAAGACTTATAAAAATACCACACTTCATAATCTGAAAACATTTATTAAATTCTCATGAACCTAAAAACATTCTCTTATGCTTTATAGTCTCAGAAAAGACTGTTTAAATACATTTTTATTATACCAAATTTATACTATAGTAATCATTTAGTTTTCCACTCAGGTACTTTATTCATTATAATTAAAATAAAAACTTACTTATGTAATCAACTGTTAATATTTCTAATAGTTTTTATTGAAATATATTTATATTTTTGTTGGAAAGGTTACATGCCGTCGATCAAATTAAATATATACGATAATTTTATAGGCATGAAATAAATTACGAAAAATATTTAATAAACTTTGAATAACTCTAAGATGCGGGCTATTTGTTCAAATAGTGGTCTGATTCTGATTAATTGAGTAGTACATTAAAATATTTTATATAAGTAACTGACATTATAAGTTCATATAAGCACTAAGTAATTTAAATATAATTAGGTTTAATAATTATGAAGAATTTGCATAACATAAATGTAATTTAAATTTACTATCAAACATTATAAATTAACTTTTTAATTATGTGCTCTATAATGCAAAATAATTTAAATAAGATTAAGCAGATACATCAATTAATTAATATTTAATGAAATAATTATTCTAATACTGCTATTATCAGTTGTGATATTAAGATATGAATGTATTTAATTATTTATAAGCGGTTTTACTTGAGCTTAAATTTCTGTTCTCGTTTCACACGGTAAATTAAAGATGAATACTTTATTCACGTAGTGTAGAAAATTAATGATTTCAAAATTAACCAAAATGTAGATAAATTCCACGCGGCAGAGACTGTGGAATTTAAATCAGAGCTAATATTAACATAACCCAACTAGATATGATATTAAAGCTGTGTGCGAGGCCTCCTCTATATGAACAATTTTGTAACGCGTCGCGGCGATCGTCAAATCTCATTTACATTCCGCATCCAGGATAAGGACACGGTGCGAGCACACCGGGGGAATAATATATGGTATATGGATGTTTGACGTAGAAATGTAGACGTAGAGAATACTCATTTGCCATATATATTTGCTGGGGGCATGGCCGAACCGCCAAGAAGTTCAGCTGACATTTGCAAAATTCAGCCGTAGATTAATTAAAAAATAATTTAAGAATGTATGGAAAAATACAAGTATTTTGTGATTGATATTCTTTCATTCATTCATGCCATTTTTAAGAATTGCAAAGCGTAGTATATGAAGTATTGATTTGGCAACATTATATTACTTTCCGGCATTCAAGCTCTGGACATTCTGTCAAAATTCACTATGGTATTCGGTGAATGGTGTTTACTGCATGTTTATTGTCTACAATCAATTTTGATTATTATGAAATGACAGCTATTTTATAAGTGAGAAATTTATTTAGTATTATAAATTAAATACAATTTTATTATTAATTTCCATTTCAAAGTTACACACTTCCATCAAGTGAAACAAAAGTCAGTGTGATCCATATTAAAACAAGGTATGAAATTATTATCTATTTCAAAATATTTTTTATGCTTCTTCGCGAATTAGCCACATGACCAAATGGTAAACAAGCATTTTATTTCAATGCTATTCCCTTATGCACCCACTCAAAACCGACATAATGTTGTAACTACTAATAAACCTTTGACTTACTAGGTGTATCAATTAAATTTGTTTTAAAAATTACTTTTTAAGTAATGTCCAAGAAACAGCGCATTTATTATTTAAGTTAGACGATATTTAGTCCACCAGCTATTTACTGCCCAATAATGGTGCTTATTTACACAAAGTTCAAAGTCATCAGTTGTAAAGGGTCCGCCATCTAACGTTTTTTTTCAACTAGTACTTATTTCGTGAATGGTAACACTTAACTCATGTCTGGTTTGACACAAAATTATTTTTATCTTTCCGCTAAGCGAATATGGTTGTGTATACGCTTGAACAACGCTGGAAAATATTGCGACATTACTTTGAAAATCAGGCCATTTTTCTTCGAAAATGAGCAAGGAGTGGCCGTTACAGTCAATGGCGATCGTTATCGGGCCATTTTTGTTCACAAAAATTGAAGAAAAGGATATTGGCAACATTCGGTTTCAACAGGACGACGCTACGTGCCACACAGCCGAAGCTATACTCGATGTTTTGCGCCCCATTTTCAAAAAAAAAAGTGATTTGGCGGACCCTTTATTTCGTAGCCGTTGCGTATAAGCCGGGAAAAAGCATAATGTCATTGACAGTACAACACCTACCTGTATATGCAGCGCTTACCTATACATAAAAATGCCAAAGATAATTCATTATATGATTACATAAAAAATACTGACATGTCTACCATACAATCACATGGCGTACAAAGGGGATGAACAAGGAATATCAAAGACCCAAACATTGTAAGTACTTACTTGTATTTATCTATTCTTATATTTATTCGTCCGAAAACTGACATCAAAACATCGTTCTTGCACTACAATGTGACTACATTCCTCGTTTCCCCAATAAAACAGTTCTTCTGTATTTTGTATGTTATTGAATTTATTCCTGCTGTGTGATCATTTCACAATCTATACAACTCTTTCCATAGATTAATTAAGTAAAATATATCATTAGAAGTACCAGTCGAGTCATTTTATTCGTCAAAAAAATGTATTTAAATATTAATAAAATGGTTTTTCTAAATACTTTCATATTAACAATAATGAATTAATAAAATAAAGTAAAGGAAACTTATAAGTTGACAAATAAAGTTAATAACTTAATTTAGGTTTTATTCGGGATCCGTATTCAAAATCAAATGATTTTTAAATACATCAACCGTTATACAAATTGCCAAGAGTATATGAATACTTAAAATATTTATGTAAAAAATCAAAGTAAATTTTGTATCAAAATATCTCCTCAATAAATAGTAATTGTAAAATATTATAATACTATTTTAAGGTATATAATTTTGAGGCTTATTTTAATTATAAATATGTTATTATATACCTGTAATATGAAAGTATTATCTTCCTTTTATATAATTGATGTAGGGAATGTCACTGGTTCCTATTATATGTATTTTTTTCTGCTTCAGATCTGTTGTCGAATCTCGTTAGCTGCGTTGAATGGTTCACTGGTGCCACAAACGACTAACGTTCGTCGTTGGACTCTGCAGGAGATATCATCATAATTACGAGTGAAGGAGCAATGTACTCCACATTTTTGTAAAGATACATAAAAATGTATACTACCGTTAAATCGATGACTAAAAGAATGAAAATTTAGCGATTTGATTTTTGTCTCCTTTTTTAACGTATTTTAAAATCTATCATTTACCCAACTTTACTACAAATATTTCAGTTATGTATAAGAAAAATCTATCCATTTCAAAAACTGTATTTATTAACAATAATAAAAATGGCATTTCAATTTGTACCACAATTTATATTCTAACTGTCCCAGAGATATTTATGTACCTACAAAAGTCTCAACTACCAATTTCTGTAGTTTTTAGTTACATTATATGCATTTAATCTAATATATTGGTAATTTATTAGGTAGGTACAGATGAATAAATAACTTTTTATTTAAATGGAAAATTGAATATTGAAAATAAAACAGTAATATAGATTTTTGATTATTTGCGATATGGGTATCCTATTTCTCTAAAATGAATTCCTAGTTTTATTTAATTCAATTTAAATAATAAGCTTACTTGTAATAATCATATAAATCGTATGAAATATTTACATACATGCAATACCTAATTAATAAAATAGATAAGTATTGTATAATTGACAAGAAAAATGGTAAACATCAAAGTTATTAATATCTAATTTATAATTATCTACGTTGTATGAAAACTTTAACTGGGTGGTAATCTAAAATAAACACTTTAATAATTACATTATTATTTTTTTAATTAAAAGATAATGAAAATAAACTTTTAATAAAACAAGGATATTATGTCATAATAATATGATGCAATTTTTATCTAAAGATTTATTCATTCATATCATTTTCCAGTTTCTTGCCCAATAATAATTATTTTGATTGTTGTTTTAATGACACAATTTCAATTATAATTAAAGACAGTTAATTGCGTATATAAACGTGCGTATAACGATTATCGCCAAGTTAATTATAAAATAAAATAAAAAACGTTACGTTCCAAGACGATATTACTAATGCATAAATTCATGATAATTTTCCTACTAAAGTTGAATTTTTATGTTAATAATTGCCGCACATTCTTGAGAAGCGATAATAAAACAAGTTATATTTAAAGAATACTATGCTAAAAAATACCTATGTGATAGACCTATATTATCTGAAATATTGTTAAAATGTATTTTACCATGCATAGCTAGTTATGAAATTGTCAAATTTGTACTGAAATTATAATAATTTCGTAATTATTTGATTGACATATTATGGAAAATTGCATAGTTTTCCTTAGAAATTCATGTATATGGGTGGAAATTTGTTTGCATATATGTTTCGGATCAAGGTTACATACGTTGATTAAAGACATGTGAAAGAAAGCTGATAAAATTATGTAATCGATCGACTTGTAGTGACTATATGCTCCTTTTATAGAACGGATATGGGAAGATTTTTTTATCAAATATATATTGCGGCTAAATAATGCTGCGGGTATTGAAAACTTCTCGTCGAATACAACAATAAAGATCAAAATCAAAACAAAGCTTTATCGTTATTCTTTTTGTTTACAAACTCGTACACGTATTAATAATACATATATGTTCTAGAGTATACCTAGGTGTAAAATAATTAAATAATGTCTTTTACAAGCGTGCCGAATGTAAAAGAAGCCACAAATGTGAGTCTTTTTTTAGAATGTAAGTGGTGATGATTACTCTTATGTTAGTCACACCGTGATTTTAAGCGGATATCTAGATGCTGTTCATTTTTTACTGGGGGCTTTGGGCTATTTATATACCCATAGTGTGAAGAGATATAAAACTTTAACAGTCCGTATATCTGTAAGCAGATATATTTAACCCTAACAATATACATAATTAAAAATAGCATATTGCTACATTGATAAAAATCAAAAATACTTATCTAGTGTCTCGTGGTATTCGTTCTGTGTGATATTTTGGAAATTTTTAATATGTAATTTATGAAAATTGTTTTTTTATGAAAACTTGCGCCGCATGTGGGAAAACTATGTAGTGTATTCGAATGTATTAAAGAAACTATAAGAGTGATTTATAAACACAGGCAATAAAAGTGGATTCTATCTTTATAAGCATTTTTATAGAAATGATTAAGATAACATGAAAAAATACATTTCGATATTATTAATCATTGCAAAATCCCATTCGCTCAATCTGCAATAATACTCTTAGAATCATTAATCACTCATTCAATCTTGATACCTTCAAGGAACAAATGAATACATTACTTTAACATGCAATCACCCCAACCTAACACCCAACATAATTTCCGCATACATAATTAATTTATCTTATATGAGTGCTATAGAGTTTACTAGAATTTGATGATCATTAGTTTTGGTTTGTTGTTGCATTACAAATTCACTGCATATCGATGATGTGTAAATAGCTTTCGTTTTTACGGTCCTTAATATGAGTCTATTTTTACTATGGTGAGCGATCGAGGCTCTAAGATATTGCTAAGTGTGTTGCTCGGGGGTTGTTTATGGGGGTTGTCTACCCTTTAGTTTAACGCAACACCATCTGGTAGACAAGGGTACGTTGTGTCCGAGTAGGAGATTTTATTGGTGCCCTGAATTCATGGCTTTTGTTAAGTGAGCAAGTGATGCCTCACCTTACCCATTACTTACGTTCAATTTCATGCAGCATAGGTCCATTGAAGTAAAAAAACAAGTACAGAAACTTTCACTTTTCGACAATTGAAAGGGCACTTGAATACAAAAGTACTGTATACAATAGATAGACAGAAGTTTTGTAATTGACATCTGTTAAGCTAACAACACTTTAGTTGTTGATTAAATAAGTACTCGTATATGTAATCGAACGAGAAATATTTTTTTGTATTTAAAACTATAGTATAATGATAAAATACCTTCAGTT
This sequence comes from Glossosoma conforme, assembly GCA_022606575.1. Classification (NCBI taxonomy): domain Eukaryota; kingdom Metazoa; phylum Arthropoda; class Insecta; order Trichoptera; family Glossosomatidae; genus Glossosoma; species Glossosoma conforme. The sequence goes on from JAGTXR010000015.1 coordinate 508,718, forward strand.
TATTTCGTATCATTCGAATTAAATTTTCCAAAATTAACGGTAAAAATATTTTAGTTGGAGGCATTTAAAACTAATTAGGGAACGGGAAAAATAAAATATCATAAGTAATATGTTTTCAAAAACATTGAATTCAACATTATAATAATGTATTTTACATTATTATAAAGCTTTATTATTTTAGGAGCTTAGGAGTACCCCTAAAAGATGCAAAAGAATTTGTATACCTTGGAAGTACGATTACCTGGGATGCCAGAACAAAAAGAGAAGTCAACAGTCGAATACATCAAGCAAGGCTAGCTTTCAATAAAAAAGCCAAAATTCTTGAGTCAAAGAATATTACTTTAGGGCTCCGCAAGCAACTTGCCAAAACACTTGTTTGGAGCATCTTAATGTACGGCTGTGAGACATGGTGCTTATCTGAAAGTGATAAAAAAAGACTAGAGGCCTTTGAGATGTGGTCGTACAGAAGAATTCTCGGAATTTCCTGGAGAGACCACGTCACGAACAATGAGGTTCTCAGGATAATCAAGGAAGATAGGCACCTAATAAGAACCATCTCAGAGAGGCGAGCCCGATGGATTGGTCACATCATGCGCCACGATGGTCTTCTTCACGATATTGTGGAGGGGATGGTTGAGGGTAGAAACTGTAGAGGGCGCCCTAGACGGGAGTATTTACAGCAAGTATTCGAGGACATGAATTGTAGCGCTTATGCTGAGCTGAAAAGGGTTGCGGAGGACCGAGAGGAATGGAGATCGAGATGCAAGATTCTGTTGCTGCAAACCAATCCACCGGATTGATACTACGAAGAAGAAAGCTTTATAAAGCATGTATGTAAAATGTAATGCTGACCGATTGACATAACATTACTTTTAAAATATAAACAAATTATTTGTTTAAATATACATACAATAAAAAAAAGTGTATAAAATGAATATCTTATAAAATCTTAGCACTTCGGTAGTTAAATAAATATTCATAAAAAATACATCATATAAATAGTATACATAATAGATATTTAGAAACAGATTTATCAAATAGTTCTAGGCACATAATAGTTACTCTGAAAAAAATATGTTGGTAAAGACTTAATTTTTTAGATACAAATTACATTTGTAAAGATATAAAATTAAAATATATAGATGGTAGTCGACAATATTATATATCAATTTGGGCATAAATGCTCGGTAGAAATTAAAACAAGCCTTCATTATAGCTCTAAATGTGGATATTACCTCTAGTAATTGCCTTTTTGTTTTGTTTTAAAATTGCACTATAATTTATTTTTAAATATTACAGTTTTCATGATAATATACAACACTCGCCGGGGTATGTTTATAGACGATCGCGGCGTAGATTAGTGATTACATACTTGCCTTAAGCTCCCGACGCTTTTTACGCCGGTTCCCACAACAAGTAATTTATATGATGATCAATAAGGGCAGACTGGATATTTCCAGGCCCCATACTGTCGGTAATCACGCCAAGCGAGCTACCCGAGCCTGCCAGAGAACACCCCGCTTCGGTCCCTGATAACACTTGTCGTAAATTTTCCACCCTCCGAAGGCTTTTCGATTTCCCTCCGTCCCTCAGAAACGGAGACTCTGAATAACCATCAGCGATGTGCGGCGCCTGGCATCCCTGGAAAAAGGAAAAAGGAGATTGTACAATCCCTTGCGTAATATACATTGTGGAAATGAATTTGTTGATAAGAGAATGGGCGGAGGCGTAATATAAAAGCACAATCAAATTCGTACGTGGTTTTTAAAATCTCCGCATTCGAAATATTTGTTCTATCTCTGTACGGTTAAAATGAAGTGAAGACATTTTATTTAAAATATTTCCTTTTGATATATCATTTTATGTGCCACATTTTATGTTATTTACGTACTAGAATAATAGAAGTTTTTATCAAAATAATGATTTATATTAGAAATTAATTTTATGTAGAGTAATTAATAAGTGATTCACATATAAAGTATTAATCGCTTAACTCGATAAACTTTGGTTTTCGAAATTTAAAATATAACCTTTTATAAATAAGTGGCTTACGCCTGTGATTCTTGGCATCTCACCTAAAACCTATGCAGCCGCATAATGGAAGTACAATTGTTTAACTTGTGAGAAACGATGTGCTGAGAGAACGGATAAGGAATCTTTTATGATGATGATAAACAAGTGATTAAATTACTTTTACCGATAGTTAATATATCTTGCTACTTTAATCAAAGTTAAAATCGGCGATAAATTATATCACGAATGCTTACTGAAAAATAAAACTTTTAATTTTATTATTTTGAAATAATAAATAAATGAGAATACTCCCTACTGCATATATTTTGAAAAATGGTTTCATATTATATGTATAACGAGTTATGGGTTAAAATATTCAAATGCGTGTTTCAAGCATGTATTATAAAACCAATAAAAATCGTCTAGCACAGCTGTGTTTGTAATAATAATCATCGAAATAAATAAAACATAATTTTGCTTTTTAGCAAGTCATATCTCAATGTTTATAAAGAATATAAAACTTTTTTGTGTAAGTGTGATAAAAATATAAATAAACGTAGTATAAACGTAAAAGTAGCAAATATTTTTTTTATTGAAATTAGTGTTTGTCATGTTTTTAAAAATTTAAATATTGCATTTGGATAGCCATTTATGCGGCTTTAAAAATATATATTTTTTAATAAATATAACGAGTTTTATATGTCACCTGAAACAAGTTAGTTATCCAATATACAAAAAGCATGTAAACTTATCGAAACTATTATACAAAAGCATAAATAACGAACGGTATCTTCGAAAACAGACTTATGTTAATTTTATATTACAAATGTATTTGCATTATCCGGCCGAATGCTTGAATATGAAAACATGCGAATACTTTAGATGATATGTTATCGTACATAAAAGTAACATAAATGCAGTATTCTAACTCTAACGAATTTGAATGGATTCCCCGTTAGATGTGCTCTCATCACTCACAAGTCCACTTATGTCGGATTTATGGATTATGCGAAGAATTTCGATGTACGGGAATCGGTCGCTAGTACCAAATCCCAATCTACTTGTGTAGCTACACAGTTTGACACGAATAGCTAGTCAATGCCTGATTTAGCTTTTTGATTCCCACACATGAATAAATTCGCATTATTTGATCGTGACAGACATAATAAGCGGACGTTTGGCAAGAATGTTTTATCATTTTGAATTTACATTTTTATAAATTGTTGTATCGTTGCGTTATTTCATACATTAACGATAAACTCATCTTCTTTTTAAAAACATAATTTCGAAGGACTATGACATATATTACGTCTCGCTCAAATGCAATTTTATATCTACCGAATATTTATTCTGTAATGTCTATAAATTTATATAGATATTCGATAGAATATTCAATTACCTCATTTAATGTAATATATACAGTCTATACTGCCTGATAATTACACACTTTCTATTTATTTCTGCAGACATATGTGTGCCATATTTAAATAAAATATAAATTGTTTTACATACTGAATATATATATTTATTAAATTGTTTACTCTTCTGATGTTGTTTTTAGTCATTAGACGAATCGAACAAAATACATCAAAGAAAACAGAATGGAGATTAATTAAAAGCTACAATACATATTAAATAATTTAAAAACAAACATGTTAATATCTTAATACCGAATTTTTATTCCTCTCGATCCTCCGCCTTTCGCATTTACTCACCTCCCACTATTTTTTTGATGTCATTAGTCCATCTAGTAGAGGGTCGAATAATACTCCGTTTGCCAGTTCTTGAATGCCATTCCTACACTCTTTCATGCTTGAAATGTTCCGATTCTTAACGTTTCTACTCGAAGTCTTCTTCATACGAGTATATGCTTATTTGATTTTTTAGAAACATTACGAGCATAGATCGGTCATTTCATTTTGGGCCTGCTTTTATTTATTTGGCTTGAACGTTATTAAATATTCATTTTCAATCATCACAAGTGAACTTTAAATAAAATAGCATTACCCATTAGTTCCAACATGTTTTTAATCAACCTAACATGGCCATTACGGCTATGTACGAGAAGGTATACATATGTGTATCTATGTTCCCTCGTTTCCGCCCACTATCAACTACTCCACCCTCTCACTCGGACAATGGGTGGCTATTACAAGATTGGATGGACGCATCCCACTTTAAATTAGATTGTTTACCTCGAATATGCAATTGGGCGTATCGTGCACTTATCTAACTGGTGCAATCATGAGATCAGAGACTATTTCCTCTGTCTGACAGCATGCGCAATGTTCACGCGGGCGAGACACACAATTACAAGATGCAGTTTATATTTGTAACTGATGTTTGACTAGTCGGTACTTGAAAATCCTTTTTGAAATTCTGATTAAAAAAATATCTTTAATTTTGCATTGTTGAAAGGTTTTTAAATCAATATTTTTATACATAAAAGACACGTATGTGTTTTATAAACTTTACGAATTGTTTTATAAACGATAAATTACTACATTTTTTACTCTATTTAAACAAGAACTACTTTATCAATATTTGTTAACAAACGAAACACTGTCTGCATTTTCATTTCTGTGATTAGTAGTTACTCATCGTGATCCATTTTTAGCTGAGCTTAAATTCTTTATTTTTTTAAATTCATAAACCTACGACGGCTTGCGTAAGTCATGCATTCTCCTCAAGATCTGTAAGACCTCAAGCCTACTAACTTTGTTAATTATTTTTATATTTTTAAATTTTTTATTTTTACAATTAAAATGATTCAGCTCTGTGTTAATTAATTTTAACGAGATTTAAATCTGTACAATAAAACACAAATTATTAAAAAAAAGTAATCTTTTTCATTATTTTCCACGTAAATTAAGCTTACACGTGTTCAACAATGCCACCATTGTGACCGTTTTCATATTAAACTTCAACAAAATGCGCAATTAAAAAATAAACTCATCCGATTGCGCTCATTTTCGGACGGAGTTATCGTCAGCTAAAATTGAATTCAATCGTAAAACTGAAATTACAATTTAAAAACGAATTAAACGCATTCTAGAATCGTGTTCATGGGCCGTTCACAAATTTCGTTTATTTCGCATTGCAAAATTAAACCAATAAATACGCAAATAATGACGGAAATATAATTTTTTTTTTTTTTGTAAAAATGTACTTTAATTTATATTATATCTTATATTTGAAAAGAATATAAGCAAAAGGAACTGTAATATCCAATTGGAGGACCTTATTTTAGTGCATTCTATATGTACCCGTAAAAATATTTGATAATTTTGAAATTATTACATTTTCTATGTTATTTTCATTTCAAAGCTCTGACTCTCGTCGTCCTTAAAAGCTATAAAATAAACTTTAAAAATTACGTAACGTGTGTTCAAGGTTTGCTAGGCTTTTGGATGCATAGTTCAATAGTTGACCCAAAATGTGGTGAGAATTATGTTTGATGACATAATTTTGTGGCGAAAATTTGTGGTGATTATATGGATTATTGTGGTGGTTATGGGTAAAGGAGCCATAGTGATTTATTAACGTAAAATATACATTTAATCTTAAATAAATGATAAATTAAAAGGAATTAAAATTTAAGACTTGAAATATTTGAGAAGTTGTAGATTCCTTGCAAATATGTCTCAGCTGAATCTCTTGCCAAAAGGGCAGCTTGGGAATAGTAGTCTCTGGCGTTCTTTTTAAAAAATAAACTTTCTTTTGGCTTCTGGTAACTGCCATTATTTAGGGACGAGATATCAAGATCGAGACTTTTCTAGACTGAAACTTTTTCTTCGTATATATTGATGGTGTCATTAGTTTTACAATTACTTCATGATAGAAATAAGGTTTTCGTTCTTAATTATTTAAAGTTCTGATTGTGATATTCTATTTTCCATTTCAAGTGAGACATATTTTACAAGGCGCGTAACTTTATGATACATTTTGAATATTTTAAATATGATTAAAAAATGTTTAGATTAATAAGGTTTATTTTTTGGAAAAATTAAATATTGTATAAAATAAGGTATTATTTAACATTCTAAAAAGTTACGTGTACACTCGTAGTTTGAAGCGTTCTCAGTAAGTTTTGCGCTGTCACACGCCGCCATGAGGTGAAGTAGATAGACACCCACGCTGAGTAGTGTTTACCAAACACCTAAGGGGTGTTCGCTGTACAGGGTGTGCGGTATTGGGCACTGGCTGGGGTGAAGTGGGAGGCTTCTTCGTTTTCGCTCCACTTCCTCTTCCGGTGGCGTCCTCAGTGCGGGCCGCGAACTTTTCCGGTAGCAGGGAGAGCTTTCAGAAGCAGTTTTCCTATGCAAAGAAAAAAACATTTTGTTTTTATTCTAAGTTTTAATATTTATACATATTTAATATTCACATATTTTTAATAGAAGGAAGCCTCTGGACACGACCAGGGGTGGAATATATGGAGGTCCCTTAACTGATTGCGGACCGGAGTATGAAAGACGAGGACACAAATGAAAGCCGAGTAGCTGCACCCAGATGATGATGAAGACCTGATGATGGCCGGAAGTAACGCCTCGAACGTCACCTATTTTTGGGCAGACAGGATCTGACCCTGTTGTTTCCGATACGATTATATATAGTAGAAGGATGTCTAGTGGTTGTATGCGTGTCAAGATTGAGAGCATTGCGTTTGTTTTATTTTGAATCTTGAAGATAATTTATGTAGCTTGTATGAGAGAAAGTTTCCAAGCCTGCATGAAAGAACTAGACAAACTGTTGTACTGTAAGTGTTAGTTGTATGGTTGTGTAGTTGTAGTTGGTTGATCAAAAGAGTTTCACAGGTCTGATAGTGTGGTATAATCTGTACATACATACGAGAATAAATATGAAAACATTCTCTCAAATCCTATGTATGGTTCAAGTACGTATTGACAAAAGGTATTGTTCATAGAATATAATTGACTGATGCGTCATGAAACATTTATCAGATCGTAGCCCTTCGAAAAATATAATTCAAAATGAACACAAACAAAGTAAAAATATATTTATTAACATGAGATATTTACATGTAAATACAACAGTTAGATGAATAAAGAAGGTTGCCATTATAATTAGTTGATTCAAGTGGTAATAAGAGGTAATAAACAAAGAAGATGAAGTAATTCCTAATAACCGGAAAATTAGGAGTAGGGCAAATGTATGGTAGATAAAAGGTAGAAAATAAGATGCAAAATAATGCGGCATGCCTATGTCATTCAGTGCAGATGATTTTTAAAGGAATTAGCTCAAATTTAATGTATTAATTTTTGTAAATTTCTGTTTATTTGCAATGATTTGAAAAATCATTGGTATCGCTATATGAGCAGTTGTATAAAAGAATAATGATATATAATAAATATATAATAATCCGTGTGGTTTTCTCGTGGCACGGATTAGCTAGGGTAAGCACCTCCCGCCCAACATTTCGATACTTACTCCTATAAAATGGGAAGTTTATGCTTAGAATTCAGAATATCTAAGACGCGCACCGCCAGCCATTCCTACGCCCGCGGCCTCATCCCCACCTGGACTCTTATAAGGCAATTCCGTAGGAATTACAACTTTTACTGTACAAATATATGGCCACGGCCCAAAGAAGAGCACACACCCAGGTAATATCATATAAAGATATCAAACTAACGGCTTATTGGCCAAATAGTATATACTTTGCCATTTTTCATTCATTTTCATTTCGTCCCTTAGTCCCTCTGATACACAAACATGTATTATACAAAATGTGTTGTTTATTTTTTTACACAAATATATCAAATTATAAAATGATTAAAATGTCTGGTCTTTGTCTTTCACATTTGCTTCTCTCTAGCTGAAGCATATGATCGTTGCATACCACCATCATAAAATCTCAGGTAAATTCTGCACTCCGAAGCTTCATAGAGTCTTATCGACCTCGATGGCGTGAGGTGGCAGCTGTTGTTTTTCAGATTAAATAAATATATTTCATCTCGATTTATTTATAATTATAAACAAATAATATTATCAGCATAATTTAGTTATAACGGTTTAATATTAATATTTTTTAATTGTTAAAATTTAAAATAAGCTTTTGATAACTATGAATCTGATTTTAATACAGTCAAATGAACATTAACCCCAGGATTCTTGAATGTTTTGACTTCTGTGTTCCAGATAAGTACGCCCGTGCTCGTAGCCATCCATTGTTTTTGATCCCATTTGATACTTGTGGAGCTTCGAGCACTCAATTTAGTACAATGGCAACGAAGCTCCTAAATGGCCTACCAGAACACCTCGATCCTTTTCTTACACCCTTTTAGCTTAAAGCGGAGGCATCCTTCAGAAGCAGACTCAAGACCCACCTTTTTACTCAGAGAGGCAAAGAAGCGCTTTTGGAATGATCATTCGGTCATAAAAGAGCGCTATACAAATACTAATATGATAATAATTTTCTTCTTTTGTCGATGGTATTGTTCTCCTAGATCTCTATAATCTTTGACACGTGTCACATTCTTCTTCTTTTATGTTATTTTTATTTTTTATTCTCTTTTCTATGTATTGTATATTTATGTATACTCTATGTTTCTTTTTATTTCTCTATTGGAACTTCGGTTCTGTGAAATAAATACATAAATAAATAAGGGGAAATGGTATGAGGTGTTCCAAGACTGTAAGTCCGTTCGAGTCGGCTGAACGCTGCGTATGGGAATAATATGTAGTAGATGTGTGTAGGGATTGCAGTGTTAATTAATCTGCATGAAATAAGTTGTTTAGCTTGAGTCGCCAAATGTCAAGCGTTTAAAGATTTTCGTATGTATTTAGAGTAAAATAGTCTTCAAAATAGATCACATTAATGATCGTACAATGTTTGAACCTTGACATTCTCGTACATGAAGGACAAGAATAAATGTCGTTCAATTTAAATTCGTTTAATATTTGCATAGGGGAGGCTTTCTAGGGACGAGACCCTCTCAATGTTGGTCCCTTTGTCACAAGTAAAGTAAACTGCACCCTAAGAGAATGAGAATAGAAACATGCCCTTTCAGATTTTTCTATTTTTTTTTGTAAGCTCACATTTCCAGAAGAACTCTAACAGACGATGATGGCAAGTACTATGATGTTTGCCATCTTAGAGGATGGCTTTTCACTGTATATTAATTATTAAATTCATAAACAATTATACACTAGAGACAATTCAACTTAACGAAAAAACAAGAATTTGTAACGGATGTCAAATTAGTCACAAAATTATTGGTGGTCTCGTAGATAATTCTGAACAAAACATAAATTATGAATTAATTTATAATATTTGTATATATTGCATCGAACCCGTGATTTCACGCATGGCAGGCGAGCGTTTTGAACTTTTAGCTATACCTATCAACAATGGAAAAAGTACAACGAATGGTCCTCGTGTCAAGTTTTTATCTTCGCGAAAGAATTTTTGAATGGATATTGAACCTGCAATATTTGATTTGATAGTTTTACGTGAAAGCTCGAGATTTACGTGTAGGAATATATGGAGTATTATATATCATTGATTATTTGACTTTACCGAAGGAAATGGTATAATGTCAAGGAGCTTTATTTATGCAAGCATTTACTGATTTGATTGGTTATAATATATACTCGTGTGTCATAAATAATTTCATGTCAATTCATAAATATGTTGTTAATTATGTAAACATTCAGCTTTTCATTATGTTTTTAGTTGCGCTAGAATTTATTGGATCATACATATTGACTTGATATTCAATACTGATCGACACATACCAAACACATAAATAATTTATTTTTATTTATTAATAATGAATTGAAATAGTCGGATCAAGCCAAAACATTGCTTGGAAACAATAATACACATGTAATTTTTTATTTTTATTTATTAATCAAATATTCTGTTATAATACTCTATCCAATTATTTCTAGAGTTAAAACACATAGATATTACATTATCTATGTAATATAATATAATATAATAAGATATAAATAATTGACATTCAAACTACTGAATATATTTATATATATATAAAAAAAAACACTATTCATCATCATCAGCCTGTGTCCGTCCACTGTTGAACGTAGGCCTCCCGCATGAGTCTCCATCCTCTTTGATCCTCCGCCTTCCGCATCCAAAACACTATTGTTTAAATGTAATACATTAAAAGTAACGATTATTATAATTACTTAAGCGTCGTCTACAATAAAAATACTTTAAAAATTAAACTTGGTTATTTTCATGTCTATTTTTTGTGCTATTGCGTTTTTTTTAACATGCCTGAAATAAACGAACGATTTTAACGAGCGCCACAAGAACTCACAGCTCACATAAAACCTCTTAAAAAGTATGCAAGTACACGCTACTAATTATCATTTTTTAAACACAAGAACACGTTGTGTTTGGGTCAAACAACAGCCCTTTGTATTAACACATAACATTAACATAAAGATTTTAAGTGTCGTCATCTATTTGTAGAGGTTGATTTACGAGAGACTCGGCATTCATTATCAATGAAGTTACTGCTTTGTATGGCAATATATTCTGTATTTTCTTTTATCCTAGCCAAGCCTTATTTATTTTTTTCATATTAAGGACTCGGTGGTTTAACCCTTTAAGTGAGGAGATAATATATTTATTTTTTTATTTTTATTTATTTAATCAAATATAATAGGATACATTATATATTTTATTGACAGTATTACATTCATTTTTTTTTTAATTGTTTATTTTTTTGGAAATTCGCTTTCCACGCCACTTAAAGGTAGATCTTGTGTGTGATATAAGATACTTATTTATTTCTCAACACAAGATTTGATGGACGAGTTAGTTTTTTAAATATGTAATTTACAATTGAAATAAAGTTATACCTTACCATACAAAAAAATAGTTATACCTCATTGTTCGGAAGAGCTTTTTTAACAGCGATATTTGTACAACAATATATCACATATTTACTATTTATATTGTGATTTATTTAAATTTCAAGTCATAACCTTAAAAAAGAAGTTCATTTTTCTTATTATATTAAGTGTATATTCCTTAAGAGTAGGTAGAGTAAAATTTATAGTAAGTATAAAAAGTATTTTTCAAATCTACTGCTTTTTTTACATAAATATATTGTCACTTGGTTGTACATAAATGGATTAATTTTAATTATCGATATATAATATACACGATATAGATGATATATGACATATATATCATTTAACTGTTTAAACTAGATTGTTTTATATCTCGATTAGTCCTCTCATTTGTATAGTTAAACCAAATTGATGTTCTAGAAGGATATACTAACTTATTGAGCCATGGGAGAATTCACCGCTATAGAATATCTCTTTTTACTTAAAGCTGATGTATACTGTATAACATTAAGGTTATCAACTGACAATACTTGGTGAAACTGCATAATTATAATTTTAGAATTAATTCTAATTAAAAAATTAATAAATTAAAAATATTTAGTTTTAATTCACAATTTATTTTAACGATTACATGTTTCGGCCTTCCTGAAAATGATCTTCAATAATGAAAAAATAAAAACAGGCATTGGCTTATATAGGCATGGACAGTTAATTAGTTCCTACACACATATTTACAGGTTGTATATGCGTGCGGGTTCTTCTTCGTAGTATCAATCCGGTGGATTGGTTTGCAGCAACAGAATCTTGCATCTCGATCTCCATTCCTCTCGGTCTTCCGCAACCCTTTTCAGCTCAGCATAAGCGCTACAATTCATGTCCTCGAATACTTGCTGTAAATACTCCCGTCTAGGGCGCCCTCTACAGTTTCTACCCTCAACCATCCCCTCCACAATATCGTGAAGAAGACCATCGTGGCGCATGATGTGACCAATCCATCGGGCTCGCCTCTCTGAGATGGTTCTTATTAGGTGCCTATCTTCCTTGATTATCCTGAGAACCTCATTGTTCGTGACGTGGTCTCTCCAGGAAATTCCGAGAATTCTTCTGTACGACCACATCTCAAAGGCCTCTAGTCTTTTTTTATCACTTTCAGATAAGCACCATGTCTCACAGCCGTACATTAAGATGCTCCAAACAAGTGTTTTGGCAAGTTGCTTGCGGAGCCCTAAAGTAATATTCTTTGACTCAAGAATTTTGGCTTTTTTTATTGAAAGCTAGCCTTGCTTGATGTATTCGACTGTTGACTTCTCTTTTGTTCTGGCATCCCAGGTAATCGTACTTCCAAGGTATACAAATTCTTTTGCATCTTTTAGGGGTACTCCTAGCATTGATATGTTAATTTTCTGCTGCTCATTGCGGCTTACTCTCATGACTTTGGTTTTTGTGCTGTTTATCTTCATATTGTAGTTGGAATTAAATATGTTTTCCATGGATGTCAGCGCTTCAGTGAGTTCATCTTCAGTTTCAGCAATCAGAGCAATGTCGTCAGCAAACCTTATCATATCAATCTTTTGGCCATGTATTTTAACCCCCTCTCTATGGCCCATTTTTTTTGGCCCATTTTGTGTGCGGGTAAAACAATTGAAAAAAGACATTATAAAATTAATGAGTAATGTGGATTTCCTAATGTATGTAATCACTTTTGTTTTTAATTTGAAAAAGGCATTATATAATTATAAAACTACTGGGTATTTGTAATTTTAATGTGTTAAGCTATTATATAATAAAAAAAAATTGTTTTCAATTTAAAAAGGAATATAAAATTACTGAGTATTAGATGATTTTAATATATTAAGATATAATAATAATAAATTGATGTGTTTAAATTAAAAATTCCTTGTAATTCTTCGGTGTTGATGATGGCTAGTCCCTGGGAGTTTTGTTTTTTTTCCTTTTTTCCATCTTGATTGATACCTAGAATAATAATTTTAAGCAGTATCAACGACTTTATAATGTAATTATTAGACAATAGTACATGCCAGTATTAGAAAGACAGGGGTAAACAAGTAGTTCATTTAGTAACATTATCTATATTATTATTTTATTTTAGTTTCTCAAGAATCTATCATTAGTATGTTATTTGTTGATTGGATATAATAAAGGAGATGATGCGAAGATTTTCGGTTCATTTAATAAATTAATGTTCTTATTGAGTCTACAACGATTAATTTCTAATATTTCCAAGTTATCTAATTTTTTCCCTATTTTGGCAACATGTAAAATTTTGAAGTTATTTACCATATCAAAAGTATGATTTTCTTCCCACAAATTGTAAATCAAAACTAAATATTTTTAATTAATTACTTTTTTAATTAAAATTAATTCTAAAATTATAAGTATACTGTATACGTTACTATATTTTATATACGTTAATATAATTTTCTGTATATTTTTTTCTTCATTTTGTATATATTGCCGCGCTGTTGGGGTCGAATACTTGGTCATCGCTTAGATACATATCTCGGGTTACTGGCTGCATTCAAGGGAATGCGTGATACAACCAAATATTTCAAAGGTTAATGACATTATACATACGCAGTATCTACTGCTTATGTTGTTATAAAGTACATTAACTAAAATAAACTGTATTAACAATAACCAGGTGATTCATAATAAACGATTAATAATGATGATTACTTGATAGTATAATCATTTAATGTGTATTATTTATAGTAATGTACCAAGCAGTACTCAGTAACAATTACAATGTTATAAATGGTATACATATATGATAATTTTAATTTCAATCAATGGTTACAATTGTACATAATTTTGATTATAAAAACATTATCTTTCTCGCATACCACTCTATCGTGAAGTAAGGCCTTTATTATTTTAATTGGTGCGCAACGATTGTATTAAATTTTTTTATATATATTTAATCTGTTATGGCAGTAATTAATAAAGTATTTTATAAACTTTTGTGAACTGTAATGTACATACAAAATAAAAAAAGTAAACTTAATAATAAATGACCTCTTTAATGAAAGCACAGTTAACTTTTCTATAGCGTATAATTACATATATTTTAACTACAGCATTTGCGTTGAAGGTAAATTATAAATATAGTACATCTTAAGTTGAACCGCTAAACGATCCAGGCTTTGGGAATGTCAAGTTTATTATACGATTCTCTTAAAAAAGCTATACAAAATAAACTACAATATGGGTCAATTACCATAGCTTCCATTTTTTCAACCAAGTCCCTGAGCCTCCTTTCAACCTCCAGGACTCCTGTTCTGGTATATATGTTCACAGGTAGACCTTCGGGTGTATATTGGGATACGATATGAACAGTGGCAATTAACAGAACTGAGAGAAGTATGAACCAAATTTTTTAGATATACAACAAATATAGGGAGAATGACTTAATTTCTATAGCATGTTTTTCTTTACCGTGGTTATATCTTTTCCCTATAAAATAATTGGCTGTATTTTTATTTCAAACATAAATTAAGATCAGTATTTTAATGTTGAATCTTGCATTTTTTATTTTTAGCATTTTTAACAATAAACAAAAACTCGTAACACTATAAATAAAAGCTTCAAAGCCTTGTGGTTACTACATAGAAAAAATGCGGAAAATAACAATGTTTTAGGAGCATATTTTATTTCTTTGAATTCAAATTCTACAAAGATTAAATTTGTAAAAACCACATCCCGTGTTGGTTCCGCGTTTCAAAATTAATTTGGTTTCTTTTTCGGCGGTGCGTAGGTAAATAAATTTGAAACAAACAAACGGAAAAAGAAGAAAAAAAACCGCCCCGACGCCAAAACAAATTGTAATGGCGGCATAAATTTCACGCGGGAGGAAAAACGGAGAAAAACGCAATTTTCTTGTGAAAAATTCCTCTTGGACTCCTTCGCCCTCCGAGACCTGCTCTGCGGACCCCAGCTGCCTGGGCTCATCTAATCTCGGGCAAAGGGGACCCTTAAAGGTCGGAAAACTAAGAGGGTCAGAGAATTTGTGCAATGAAATAAAGTTTTATCAATGATGATATAGGCGCAAATTATATGACGTAATATCAGAAGGTATTGATATCCTTCTCTCTAAGTTCGCTATCGAATTAGTGGGCGGCAGGATGCAGGAGCAGATTGACAATAAAAAGAACTTGTTTTTGGCTAACAATTCGCGTATATTTTATTAGATATTTGCTTTTTCGTCACTTGTCGCGAGCGAGCTGCCAAATGCCGGAGCCTCTGACATCTAGCGCATCCAAGATTTCCTCGTCTGACCGTTATGGCATTTCGCCGGCCAGACGAGAGTTAACTGACAACTCCCGTATCACTTTGACATGCAGCGCCACCAATGATCGCGGCAAAAAAAATAATTAAAGATGACAGTTGCACCAACATGAAATGGAGCAACTTTCATAACAAATAAAATGGGACATGCAAACACCGTGTATTGTTTTATAATTAAAACTGACATTATCAGATATGCGTGTCATGTGAGCGAACATAAATAAGAGACAAAAGATCGTTTTTCAAAGCTTTACGGCATCAGCCTTTTCTTTAGTTGTTACTTCTGACAATTAAAATGATTCGAATACTTTTTTACTGCTGAAATGAAATATTAAGTCAAATATTGAATTATAGTATATTAAATACATATATGTATAATATAAACATGACAGAGTTCCAGTAGACAACTAATATATGGGATGAGTTGATAACCACGGTGGCTAACAAAATTTCATGGCGGCAGTTTGTGACACTATATGCTCTAAGTATGGAGTGGATATGGAATAATTATAACGAATAGTTAAATGAAACAAGTCTATTTAATTATAAATAATCAATGAAAGTCATTAATAAATGAGTAATTGATCACAAAACTTAGTATTATAAGATTATATGTATAATTTAAAATCATACATCAATTTAATTAAATTAAAAGAGATTATCATTTAAAAAGAGCTAGTAATGAGAATGTTTGAAAGGTCATTGCAATAAAAAAAAGTTAGATACTCTTAAATTCATAGAAATGTGGTATGATACCTCACATACCCCACCACTGGCGCATACCTTATATTGCTTACAGTGTTGTATAACTAATATTATATTTTTTACTTCATTCATCAAATCATTTTGGTTTACCATACTACCGTAAGCGTCCCTCTCTACTACATATATTATTCTCTTTAGAAAACCCAGTTCTAAGTTTCTACCTGAGGCCATTTGCTGAAATTTACGCAATTCCTTTCCCCCCTCCTCTCGCCTTATCTCCGACTCTTCTCCAATCTTATTTGTTCCGCTAAATTGAATTTGAATTTTTTGCTTCTGATGTTTCTTTTTTGTCTGGTGTGAAAATTGTGCGTGCAATGCCCACCGACCTCACACAAAATGAACAATGCTTTACATTTAAAAATACTGTTTTTCCTTTCAAAAGAATGATTTGCTTTCCCTTCTTCAAAGGCTTTGTCCGGTGTTATCGACGTTGGCGATCCCCTTGAAGGGCTCTTATCTTTGTAACAGCATCCTAGGAAAGTTAACAGGGCTTTTGCTTCTTTTCTTTGCTTAGTTTCCCGTTAAGATTACTTTTATTTACTAAACTTAATCTTATATAACTGTATAATATAAAAATGTTAAGAAACATTATTACTAAATATTATTATATATTAAAATTGGAGTGTGAACAAGAGATAAAGCCCACGTCTACCAAAAGATCGTATAATCAATTCCTGGTTATGACTTTCATCATAATTAATAATTAATAGCTTCAATATTATTCATAAATACTCGTATGTCATTTAATATCCACGGTTGGTGTAAAACTACAGATATTATACCTAAATTGCTTGTTATAGCATGGTTACAGAATTTCGTGATAGACCCATTCATAATGGTCTGTAGTCTGGCAAGCGTCATATAATTAAGGATATAGTTTATTCGGTCGTTTTTCTCCTGGATGTGTTAACGTATTATTAATGTACTTTGTCAGTTCTTGGGACTTTTAATCAGTTGTCGTGAAAGGATTTTTAAAATGCAATGTAACTGTGGATACTTTTGGATCACGAGTTATCTTTTTTTTTTGAATTCTAAGATAAAACACATAATTTATGATTATTTGTACACAAATAAAAACTTTTATTTTTAGAATAAACATTACATTTTATCACATCTTAGATATTTTTTAGTTATTAATGCCTTTCAAAAATTGCATGCAGATCTTAGTATTTATTAAATAAGTATTTTAATGTACCTCTATTTTATCTAAATAATGTATCTTTCACACTGTTATCGTTGAAACTTAAGCCCGTAAGGTCACGGATGACCGCTTGGCAATAAATGTTAAGGTCTCTAAATTTTCTTTACAGCAGATGTTGTAAATATGATAATCGTGAAAATAAAATAAATAAATAATGTTATATATTTACTTTGTAACAAACGTGAACTGCAACATAACATAGTAAAGTTTATAGTTTTTACATTTTTACCAGGTATAATGATAGTGCCATTCGGATTATCATGCTCTTCATACTATTTTCGTGATAAGATCATTGATGATAAGTAAAGTCAACTCGTATGCAAATACAATTTCATAGTGTTACGAATTCGTACTCGAATAATATACTCATAAATTATACAATTGAACGTAACATGCACAGTATTAACAATCTTTCGTCACATATTTGAGTGCTTCATTTCACTAGAATAGACTATTGTTAACAATATATTTTACAAAATCTAAGCTTTAGCCAAGCTTGTAATTTGCATGTTTGAAGCTATTACAGTTATATATAGTCTTCAGTCAACTTGGCCCATATGACGCGTCAGTCAATATACTCGTACATTGAAACTATTAAATATTATATGGTAGTAAAGTAAATGCTTCATTCTCTTATAAACTTGGTGGAAATAGTTCACTTAAATACTTCTCAAATATATATGAATTATAATATATAATTGTATATTATATTTTACTTTTGATACTGTTGCTCATATTTATATTATGTAATGCAGACCTTTTTGTTGGACTTTTTATATAAAAGTTACCTCTAGTATGGTATATAAAAAGGAAATATTTGATTCCATCTAACGTATCCTTTTTTCGGAAATATCGAATCTTAATTGACCTCTTGAATGTAAATATTGCATACCAATATAATTTTTGAAAATAAATTCATGTATTTTTTGGAAAAATATTTTCATATTATTGGCTTTCTACGTGCCCTCTGTCAATAATCCATGCTTTTTCATGCACAGATCAATTACCGTTATCGGTAATTGCCCCATCAAGGGCCACATAGCCAATTAGTTAAATATTCCAATGGTCAATTTCCCTTACAGAAATACATAAGCGTACGATGTATGTCCATTTATATTGTTTTTATTTATTTTGTAATTTTTTTCTTTTTTTTAGTGAATAAAAATAATAAAGAAAACTTTATAGATGGTTATGCTACATTCTTTCGGAATTTTATTTTATTTATTGTAGCATCAATGACTAAATGTTACACAATGTTAGCAAAGAGTTAAATTTTGCATAATGTTAGCGGAAACATCGTTCGATCATCGCAAATAGACGCGGACCAAGCCATGGATGGGTCACGGTTAAATATACATCGCGTGTCGTTGATTGAGTTGCATTGTTTATTACGTACAAATGTCCCAGGCTCCACGACCGTTGGTCTAATACTCTGCAGTTTTTAAAAATGCTGATTTACAAACATCCAAATATACCTTGGATATTGTGTTTTTTAATCCCTGGGCAATTGAGGTGAAGGGGCCCAAGAACATTATATATGTTTGAAGATCAACCTCCAGATGTCCATAATAAACTGTCTAATAATTCAATTTTTGAAAATCTTCTAATCATTCGGAATAACTATGTAAGCAATGTTTACAAAAATTCATAAAATTATAGTGACCACTTAAACGGTTAAAGTAATCATGTCGTGTTAGTAAAGACTTATTTAGTCTACAAAGTCAAATACATTACTTAATTTTACAAATACACATTAGTCAAAGTAATATAAAGTTTAATTTTTCAAATGAGAGTATGATAAAAGATTTAAATAGTTTTTAGAAAACGAGGAGTAAAATAGCTTGAACGATATTTTTTAGTTTTAATTTGCTTTTAATATACTATTAAAATTATGATGTTATATAAACATAGAATGAAGGTGATGATACTGGTTCTGGAGACACCTTTTCGAGCTTACGTGGGATTGCGAGTGTCTGAGCGGACACATTTTTTGCGGTGTGTATGAAAAGGTTTGCATGCATAGGTAGGCAGCAGAATGTTCATGGGCGAACTAAGAGGCGCCTTGTGGAAGCCAGGGATAGTTCATTAAAATGCACATTTGATAACATCAATGCAAAATATTAGCATATATTTAAAATTATAAGTACATATGAAGATACTCGCTATCCTTGGTGAACAAGCCTATATATATTATTGCCGGTGGCTATAGTTCAATGGTCAAAGCGTTCGCTGGACAAGCCAAAGGTCGTGGGTTCGACCCCCAACGGAAATTAAATACAAAAAGATTTTAATCGATTTCTGAGCTTCTAAAATACCCTCGGCTGGTGTGAATTTGATCCCTCATCCGTAAAATGCTAGTCATAGCCTATTATTCAAAATTGGTGGTATACGACAGTCGTCCCGTAAAGACCACCCATTTATAGTAAATTCCTGTAATAATAAGGATGATGCGTGATAACCGGGCTGTAGTCCATGACGTTGGCGATCGATTAATCAACACTCCACATGCAGCGCTTAACTACATGTAACATGGTAAGCGTCATAGAATCAAACCAAAATCTTAATCGTTAATAGAAATGAATTTTATCACATTTGAATCACTGCGAGATTGTTCATAGTTATGATTTGGAAAAGTTGTTATCAGAATGCAATCAAAGGATTCTATTACCTTAATTTCAACACGATTTTCATTCAAGATTTTCCTAGACATAAGTTGCACTTATTAAATCTCGCTAAGCAAGATTTTTTTTCAAAAATATTTTATATTCATGAAAAATTATTGCTGTTTTAAACGTTTAAGATGAATTGTAGGAGGGTAAATTGGACTTGCATGAGACCTTTGATAAAAAAAAACATATTTTTAAAACTAACATAACTGCAATATTCAGTCATTGTGGCCAAAATATAAATATACATAAAGATATTTTTATTTATTTATTGCATAATGTTGTTCAGAAATAATAAAACTATTTCATTACCGGAAAAAAAGAAAAAAAACTACAAACTTAAGGGAGTTCTTTGTCAACAAATTAACAGAATTGTACTGGAAATGCATATTGGACAAGATACAATTTAATAAAATACTGAAAATTTAACTAAGATTTTCATTACAAGCATTATGTTTTAGACTTTTCTCCAGACGTTTGTATCAAATATCTATTGAAGTTCATTTACAATTATAAATATTATTTCAAAAAAATATTTAATTTTTTTGAAATAAATTAAACTGTAAGAATATTTCATATTGTATAAAAGTATCAATAATCCGCTACTGGGTCGTACCTTAGTTCTCATTGAACGCATTTGGCGAAGGGGAGCCCAGAGACCTTGCAAGGAAACGTGGACGCTGTAATAAAGTATGAAGATTGAAGCAAAATAAGGCTCAGGCAGGCTTGGGGTCGCACACCGTGACAATGTATCCTTAGGCCTGAAAGTAAGAGCTTACTTACTTAAGGAGTGACCTTATACTTTATCAGTATGGTGAATAGGAATCAATAATTTTAATAACCTAGCATCTAGCCAATCGATGGAAAATAAAAAAAATGTATAATTCAATGATTTTTATATAGTATAGTTTGTTTCTCTGAATAGCAAGATTATAAAAATTGAGTAATATTTATTATACTACCCGTGTAGACTTGAAATAAGTGTCACCGTATTTAATGTAATGTTCTTTTGCAGCATCCGAAATATGTGTTCTATTTCGGTCCATATTCGTTTTTAACTGACTTAAGTATAAAAAACCACATAGACTACTCCCTTGTTTTTTTAGTCTATACAAAGTCAATCCATCGTAACCCTAGTATTCTATTGAACATTGATTATAATTTACTTTCTAGGTGACAATTACAAACACAATAGGAATTAAAAAATAAATAGATGACTGATATTTTGATGTGCAAAATGTTTTTAATATATCATTACACATTTAAATGTAATTTTAAAAGAATTATACATCAAATTGGTGCATAATCTTTATTATGTTATGTAAAAATCTGTTTCTTAAAACATAAGTATTTCGTTAAATAATAATGATTTTAAAAACTTTTGCCTCAAGGAAATAAGTGTGCAACGCAAAATTATAATGCACATCTGTATAATTTGCAAGCACATACTCGTATATATAAAACGAGAAGTACTTCATGCGATTTCAGCAATTAATTGTAATTTTTATGGCCGCTTAAGTTTTGTTCGAGTCAGTCGGCAATGTACGTTTATTTTTCGTCCGCGAAATGTTTATGCGTCTGAAATTGGCGGAGCATGGCGGAAACAAAAAATACTCTGCTCAATTATATATTCAGATAGTGAGAGGGTTACAATTCGCATGATTAAAGCAATAAATTGTTATGAGAGAGGTCGCAGGTTCAATCCCCGATAAAGCCTAAAATAACTAAAAAATATATTAAATTTACAAATTCTAAATAGTTTTAGCAGTGCGTGCCTTAGAATCCTCAGATTCGTCGAGTTAATTGTGCGATCAAGAAAACTACGCACAAAATGTAAGAAATCGGGATACAGAAATGTCTTTGAAAAAGGCATGAATAGTTTCCATACGATTCAGTTCAGAAGCTGATATAGATGTATAAAATGTTGCCTTTAAATGTATGTATATAAATTCACTCAGTTGGTGTAAAAAAAACCCTTTTTATGTAAAATTCTTGTCGTACATCGTAAATCAAAATTGTTGATAGACGATAGTAGACTCATGTACTATATACCATCATAGTTTCTTATTTAAAATGAATTATTCATAAAATGCATGCACCCTTTAGGTTTTTTCAAACTAAAAAGCGTCATAGAATCCATTAAAGAAATTGTTTTCATAACCAATTAATAGTATTTTCCGTCGGTGTATATATAAAAAAATGAATGCTATCCTCTATAAGCAACATCACATGACAAGACTGAGTCTTACGAAATGGTCGATGTGTGAATGGAAAATTATAGTGTAATAACGGGTGAATGACTCCATTTACCACGTTTAGTCATTCTGACAATAGTAAGCGTCGATTTAATCTACAGAATCGATCTCTCCACCGCTGTCTGGCTGTATTCTCTTGAATGTACGAGTATGTGCTTACATAAAAAAAGTGACCATATTATATATTCAGTGCAAGGTGGTGTAGGAAGGCTAGCAAGGTGGCTTTACCACGCACGTCTGTATTATCAAAGGGAGTAAAGTCTCCGGGCTGCAATTCAGTACAAGTGTTTATGTGAACGAAAACAAAAATAAACCGCGTTACAATGGAGCGCCTTCGACTATGTACGAAACCTATATGAATCGAATAAAAATATAAAAGTTATGTTATATGTAATAAGCAAGTACATATTTGAATCTGTAAAGAAAAAGCACCGTCGTGCGTAATAATATGGCAGATTTATTTATTTGCATTGACTTATAGTAGACTTTTTTTTGAAAATCTCAAATCTTATCTGTAAGATACATATTCAGTCGATTATGAAAGTTCTTGAAGGAACTTAGCGATGAGGATACTGGCTTAGGATTTTGGAAATTAATATGCAATAGAATTAGTATCTTAATATATAAAGATGTAAATATACAATTGCAACGTCCCCCAACGCACACAAACACAACACATGTGTCCCGATTGCAGCGTCTAGCCATTCTGGCTGTGTGTCATAGAGTCCACTGGTCCCGACCGTTTGTACAAACATATATACAAATTAATATATTTTCATATTTATTTTATACTAAGGTATTACTTTTTAATACTGCATTGTTTACGTGTGTACCTATATTATAAATTGAACATCCAAATATGTGCACAAATATAACGTTTATTTATTACTTGTAAGCATTGAATCGTTTACTCGTATATTATCTATGTGTAAGCATGTTCCAATGAATTTAAAACCATAAAAAGTATTTCAAAGAACATTTTATAATTAGTTCAGAATAGATACTTCGATTAAAATAATCAAGTATTATATTTTATCAAATCTGCATAATATAGCCTGTATTCGAATTTTATATCTAAATTGATATTAATTAGCACTGAGTTTATTTATTATTAATTTTGCATTGAAATACCGCATTTAAAAACACGAAAACGGTCTTGTATAAAACAGCTAAGGAATAATCTTACAAAGTGATATTGTTTATATTTTTTCCGACACAAAAAATCGTAAAATTCCTATTAACGGGGAGTATAACGCACGTAGCACGCATTTTAATGAAACTCTTTATTCGAAGCGCGATTTGTTAAGTAAATAGTTTGGTGTTTTAGTTCTCTATGTTACATACAATATTTGACAAAAATATTTACGACTAATATAAGTTAGTCAATTTATTGCCCGAAAGATCTTTTTAATGACGTTTAAATTGCCGAGCAATAATAAAGATAGCATCTCAGATTATTATTAAATAGGTAGACTGAAAATCCTGGTAGGTAGGTACTGGTTCGTTTAATTTGCTAATTAAATTAATTGGGAATATAATTTTTTTCTCGTCGTTCGGCGTTATCTTTTATTTGTAAATCGG
The DNA here is from genome assembly GCA_022606575.1 of Glossosoma conforme. NCBI lineage: Eukaryota > Metazoa > Arthropoda > Insecta > Trichoptera > Glossosomatidae > Glossosoma > Glossosoma conforme. The sequence continues at coordinate 532,351 of JAGTXR010000015.1, forward strand.
GCATAAAATAGTATTAAAAAGCTTATTGGTTTTTTATAGATTTATTATGTATGTGACATACCAATGTGGTGTTGGATTGGTCACCCCGCATGTCAATAGGCGGCTATTTAAAACCTATTAAATTCCCACTTCAGATATATATACTTATTACCATATACCCGCAGGCCACTGACTTTTTAAACTTTTGGTAGGCATTAATTTACAACAATAATTAAAATACAATAATCTCTTGACGAATTTTCCTGTGATAATCGCATTGAAATAATTTTATTAAGGTTTGTTTTATATTGTAAATATAAGATATGTTTTTTTATGGTACCAATACTGTGGGTACCGAATAAAATATTTAAACAATTTACATATCAGTGGATGTCAAAACTGTTTAGAAAGTTAAAATAATTAAAATTACTGAAAGTTTGGTAAAACCGATTAGTTATTTTGGGACAAACATATGAGACATCAAAAATTGTATTTTATATATATATATTCGTGTCGGAAACAACAGGGTCAGATCCTGTCTGCCCAGAAGTGGGCGACGTCGATGGCGTTACTTCCGGCCATCATCAGGTCTTCCCGGGCAGCTACTCAGACACAGCGCACACTCCAGAAAGTGGGGTCTGCTCCACGCCGCAGTCACATTCAGTCGTTCCGCTGTAAAAATGCCAGGCTTTCATTTGTTTCCTCGTTTTACATTACTCCGGTCCGAAGTCTGTTAAGGGACCTCCATATATTCCACCCCTGATCATGTCCAGGGGCTAGGTCCTCTTTCGGGGCAATCCAAGTATTCCCCTCAGTTTCGCTTCCCCACATGTTCAGCCGCAGATTGGCCTCAGGTATCACCAGTTCCGCTGTCGACTGTAGGAAACTTCTTCTTGATTTGAGCCGTGTGGTTATGTATTGAAAATTGTATTAAAAATAAGTTATTAACTTCTTAGCTAAATTTTTAAATTAAGTAAATTGCTTTTTTATATTATTTTACTTTTATTTTTTAACTTACTATTATTTTATTTTGATAACAATAAATTTTTATTAATGTATGCAGATTATATACAATATGATTAAATACAAAATTATTTTATCAATATTTGATACTTCACACCCATTTAATATATACACGATCAACATGGAAATGAGTTCGTTTGGAAATTTAAATAAATGCGTTCTACACGATCAATAAGGTATTTCATTGTTTCCGTCAAATACAAAAAACATTATTGTATATAGTCGGTACGTAATACATATTACGAAGAAGTACATAAAGTCACTAGCACCTACGCCCTGCGTATTTATGGCACTTGAGAAGTACGTAACTTTCACGTGTTTATTATATACCTACTTACTTGTGATTTCATTTACATTCTAAATTTATGCAGGTAAACTGAACACACGTGCGCAATTAGCAATTTATAAGCTATGCAAATGTTGAATAAAGTATTATTTTTATGCGAGAGCTCATAATCTTTTTTATGCGGCCGTTTTAATAAAAGTGTATTTTGTTTTAGTCGCCATTCGAATGAGTTATTAGAAATTAGTGTGTTATGTAATAAAATTCATGTAAAAAAATTACGACGTTATTTTTTACGCATGATCTGGTACAATGCGAACGGTAAAAATGACATAAAACAAAAGTTACTCCATATTAATAAAATGTATACCAACTCGAGTTTATTACTTAAACATGACGTAAGAACGAAAGTATAAAAATGTTCGGATTAAATCCAGCGTATAATAATGAAGTAATCATTGAAGTAAGTATTTATTGTGGTTGTAATAACATAGTAAAGCAATTTCGATTTGAAATATACTTACAAAGTTTTTGTTGACTTCCACTTTTCAAAATAATGTAAATGGATTTCTTTAAATTAACATCGTTATTTTATGTAATGTATGGCCGTTCACTCGTTCACTCTATAATGCTGTTATACGTTTTTACCCTTTACTTTTGTGTGCTTAATTTGTTTAAGCATATATAGTATACTATTTTGTTGCTTAATAGTTACGCACAAATGCTTTACAAAACAACCTAGTCAAGTAAAATAAGAGATATTTCCTTTTTAATTACAGCTATTTACAAAATAATATTTAAAATTAACAATAAAAATAAAGAAGAAAATAAAAAAATAACTCTTTAAATCTTTGTACCAAGTTACTAAATATATATTTGACAGTTTTATATATGTACTTTATACAAAGTCCAATTCAAAAAACTAAATTTATACTAGCAGTGTCAGAATTGCCTTGAAAAAGGCAGATACGTGCACCGTTATTGTATTAAAAACCTCTAATACTGACATTAATTCCATGACAATATTTTACAAAAAAATATATATTAATAATAACATGAAAATAAAGACAATTTCCATCGTAATAAAAGTGAGTTACATTAAATTGTTTATCGATACTCTCTTTCACCAAAGACGAACTCATAAACACAAGGTCTACTGTAAGATTTTAAAATCAGTTGACATACGAGTTTCGACGCTTCTGCGTAGTCAGAATGTGTGGTGACAAAATAATGTACCAGTATCTTGACGGGCCGTGAAGCGCAGAGAAGCTCGTTCAAGGATCAAGGCCTTGCTTCTCTGACAATTTACAATCGGACAAAATCCCAGTATTTGTTCAGTATCCAACGTGACGCAAAAAGCTGCAACTTCTTGAAAAATATAAACTAGTTTTATACCATATAATGGTTTTGTATTTTCTATGATTTTTAATTTTATAATAAATTTCTATAATCTTTTCATTTTAATATACAAAAAATACGACAGCGATATATATATATATATATATAATTCTTATATAAGCACATACAGAAGAATACCGTCAGATGGTAAAAATAGTTTTTGAAGAAATCTGTGAAATTCTATGACGCTTATCATGCTGCATATGGCTAAGCGCTGCGTGTGGTGTGTTGATCCGCCAACGTCATAGATTGCAGCCCGAGATTCACACATCATCCTTATTATTAGAGGAATTTACTATGAATGGGTGGTCTTTTTACGGGATGACTTTCGTCTACCACAAATTTTAATTAATAGGCTATGACTGGAATTTTACGGATGAGGGATCAAATTCACAACAACCGGGAGTATTTTAGAGCTAAGAAATCGATTATTTATTTTTTTAATCTCCATCGGGGATTGAACCCACGATATTTGGCTTGCTAAGGAAACGCTTTGACCATTGAGCTATACCATATACACATATATGTGGCTTGCAATCGTAAAAAATAATTGATAAAAACAAAATATGACTAAAAATGAGGTTGATCTCATGTGTTAGAAACTAGTATGTCTTAAGACTATTAATAAATTTATGTTATATTATACTGATTAAAACTGAGCATATTTTTATAGATACTAGTATTATTGCACAATTCTCATTTTTTTTGCCAACAATCACTGTTTTCCACACTCAGTGTCAACAACGTTGTAAGTCAACAGACCGAACCTGTCACACCTTCTGGAGTGTGCGTTGTGTCCGAGTAGCTGCACCCAGGAAGACCCGATGATGGCTGGGAGTAACGCCATCGTCGTCGCCCACTTCTGGGGAGTCATGATCTGACCATGTTATTTCCGACACGATTATATATACATATATTCAACATTCCGTTTTCAGCTATTATTTTACTTTAAAAAATACAACAGTTATATAATCCACATATAAGATATACATATTCCATTCAGCGTAATTTTTATACATGTATTGAAAAATATTTTCGTTAATTTAAAAATTAAATGTGTCTAGTCATAGTCAAACTGCGCTAAATGTATTTATACATCTATTTTTCCCAACATTTGGGGTATTTTCTCCGTGTATTAGTATCTGGTAACACCGCACAAGCCAGACGAGCCAGAAGCGATCGACCCGTCGTTGGATGGGCAAGGGCGGCACGGCAAGAGGAGAGAGAGGGAAGAGCTTCAAAGAGGGTGAGAGGGGGGGAGTTCAGCTTGCTCGGTTTCGCCCCGACAGATTTAAATAGCTCCTATATACGCATACTAGTCACATATACATTATATGCACACATGCTAGAGTATTCTGTATCTACACGCGGTTGTATGAGTCTTCATACAAAGTTGTGGAATGGTATTCCGCCCCATGGGTTGATGTTTGACTGCATTGCTTAACTATGCATCGATTCTCTTCCACTACATTTACGGTAGACAGAGTCTTCTATCGATTGAAAATTATTGAAATGTGATAAATACATTACTTGTGAAACTTATATTCTTTGTAAATTTAAGTATAATACATTTTTCTTATGTCTACGAACCATACTGCTGTACCATATAGTGATCACAAATTGCCCGTCTACAGTATATTAGTCAATTGTCATTATTCTATCATCGTCTTAAAATCATCTTTGCACTCGGAGCTCTTCTTCTGAGTAGTTAAATATTATGCTCACGATGACCTCAAGAATAACAACATGAAAGCTTGTAGAAATAGCAGGTGGAATCTTCAGTATACACAATGTATTGGAGTATTTATTAATTTGTATTTTAGGAAATCGGTTAATTTATCTTAATTTCCAAAATAAGGATTTTTTAATTCTATAAGGAGACTCAACTCAATCAACAAAAGGTGGTAGTATTCCAAAACACTGGTTGAAATACCGGCAAACATTCAATCACCATAGTTGAGCAACATTGTAATGAATCGTCCTTGTAAATGTGACACTTCGTGCTGTTACTTTCTTCTTCGTAGTAGTAGTATGAATTCGATGGATTGGTTTGCAGCAACAAATTCTTGCATCTCAATCGTCTCTGTTATTTTTCTAGAGTCCTAATAGTTCAAGACTTACAATGCAAAGATTATATTTAAATTAATTTTCTATTAAAATGCTAATTTAAAAACACTCAAATATGCTTCACTTCAAGCACCCGGGTTCTTGTCTCGCATTGACAGCTTACATAATTGTGTGCCGGAAATTCGCTATATTTACGGTACATATATGAAAAAATGTGTTATGTACTAGGAAACAGTGTTATCACGTAAGTTCCGCTGTAAGAACTATGTGGAAAAAACTCGAATTAAGTAATGTCATTTGCAAAACGTACGAAGAAAATGCGCTGAAAGCATGCATAAAATGTTTCAATTAATCTTGACTCTGAGTTTTTTTACATAGCATTCTATGCTAGTTTGGAAATAAAACTAGTTTAATTAATGGAAAAAAACATATATATTATTGTATAAATATTATTGTTATTTGCCGTTGTTTAAGAATTAATTATTATGTACTTCATTGCAAAATTTGTTTTTTAAATTGTATAAATTAAAAAGCAAACACCCGTGCTCGTAGCCATCCAATGTTTTTGATCCCATTTGATACTGGTGGAGGTTTGAGCGCTCAATTTAGTATAACGACAATAGCGCTCCTAAATGGCCTACCAGCACACCTCGATCCTTTTTCTCTTTTGTCAATGGTATTGTTCTCCTAGAACTCTGTCATCTTCTTCTTCTTTTATGTTTTTTTTGTATGTATTGTATGTTTATGTATACTCTATGTTTCTTATTCTTCATTATTTTATGTACCTTGGTACTGCGGTTCTGTTAAATAAATAAATAAATAAAGGTAGAAAATTGTTATATACATATTTAATTAAAAGATTAGTCTTTTTGATTTTTGACACACTTAGTAAATATAGTTACATCGTGTGAAAATATGTGAAAGTGAGTAATCTTTAAAATGTGTTCTTAGAGTACATTATATTTCAATATTCAAAAACTCGTTTCTCAACACATACAAGTCAATGAACTGTAATTAAGCTCTCCATACACCGGAATCCTTAGTGGCAAAACAAAACGATTTTTTTTTTCACGAAAACTCTCCTTGTATGGTGGAAGTTAAACACACTCACAGCAAATACATTCGCTCTTTAAGCTGGACTTACACTGAAGAAATATTTTGGTTCTTATTCAAGTATGAGAGGAGAAAATAAAATTGAAGTTATTTTACTTATTGCCACACAATAAACCTGTATAACAATATTTATGATATATTTACTTTGGTCAATATGAACAATTTCATTTTTCAGTCATCGAAATTAGAATTTGTATTGTGAAAAATATTGAAAATACCTATGTGTTTAATAAAATGTAAAACCACATAAATTAATCTAATCATTTTTTAAATATCACATGTCAAGAAGACCGAAAAATTGCAAAACAATAAATGAATAGTTTTTGATACATGTTTTATATGATTACTTTGATATATGTAAATTCATAAAAAACGTGATTACTAAAACACGATCTTCATATAAATAAATGCTTAGTTTTAAGTAAGTAAAATAAACACTTATTATAAATTATGAAATATGATAAAATACAACTTCTTCTGTACTAGAATGAATATTAACGATTATAATATAAGTAGCCATATAAATTATGTGAATAATAAGATTCCCTTATCTCAAATTAATTAACAATTAAAAACTCAATAAGTTACCAGAGATAACTATATTTCACCTATAATGTACTAACATTATAGGTGAGTCTTTGGCGAATTTCCCTAGGTTTTACATTTTTTAATAATATATTTAGGAAAAATAAATATTTCTACAAATTTCCATAACGTCAGGAAATAAAACGAAAAACAATATAAATATATATAGAGTATAAAATAATTCATGACAAATATTAAACAGTGTCCTGTGTAAGTGAGGCATAGTTGTGAACATAGCATTTAAAAGGGAATAGATACAATACGAAGCGCCTCGATGGGAGCTTTAACGGAGACTCCAACACAGCGGAAACATACGGGGATATGTACTGGCCTCTGTGTACTTGGATGTATAATATAAGCACTTACATAACATAGACGGAGCTTTCGTTTTGCTCGCCAACAACTTCAAATGAGCTTTTATTCGCTTCTAGCTGCAGGCGTACAAAAACAACTGCGTTTTCAGTATACCGCAGCTTGTTTTCAGAGAAATGTAATCATGAAATATGCATACACTACTTAGCATTTATTATTAAATTACTTTTTGAATTTTTCATGTTTTACTATTAACTTGTATCATTTTCAGATATGTATAACTTTCAATAAGGTATCAAATACATTTTTTAAATTTATTTTGCTTATAAAGAATAATCTTTCGGTATCTTGATACAGTTTGGATATCATCAAGAAACGGATAAATATACACTTGCAATCTTTCAAGCCGACAAGTTTAACGTAAATATAACAAAAGTTTCCCGCATTCAGCGTTCTGTCGTCATGACTGAGCATCATATAACCCACAAGCATCGAACGTTTGTTCGTACCTGAACCCCTTTCATAATAAATAACTTGACAAAATTAAGATCCAAATTTGACAACATAACTCATCTTCAGTCACCACAATATTAGGCGGTCTTCCAAATTGGTACTCAAACATTTTTAGCGATCCTTTTTTACACTGTACATAGGTACTTGAATGATAATGTGGTTGCAAGTATATTTGCTTTCCAATTTTCCGTTAGCTCATTTTGAGGGCGCTCCCTCCGTAACGGCGCGCTATCAGCGTATGCAAATGCTTCCATCGGACCCTCGACAGCCTCCCCGATGGACCGGCTCATCATTTGCCAAGGTTTCCTGCCCAACATCCTGCGGGGAACTTTCCGGGGTCGTTGCGGACATGTGCCGACTGCGATGCGAGCTTATATTAAAAAAGAATGACGAGCAACGGTCGACCGAGAGGACGTTTTGCGGCGAATTTGATTTGAAAAATTATGCAAAGTCATACCAGGCTTTGCGGCTGCAGCAGATGGAAACGTTGAGGGTAAAGATGATTTATATTTCAACATTTAAATTTTGATTTATTACCATATGATGAAGGCACATAAGCAATACAAATATAATAATTATATATTTTTTTACTACGAATAATTAAAATTCATTATATTTTACGTCGGAAGACTTTTAACAGTTAATTAAATTGACTGCGATATCGATGTTCTTTATCTAAGGCGAGACTTTGTTTTGAAGGCACATTTATGTACTTCATACATATTTGACTAAACGTTTCCATTAACTGACTAACATGACATGTACAGAAACATTTTTTTTACTAAATACTCTTACATAAATACTGAAAAATATTATTTTATGGCAATTATTGAAAGCCAGATATAAAACAGAGTCCATAACTGATGTTATTAATTTAAATAATCCCGGATGAGGCATAAAATTATATATTTCCTTAATTAGGTTGATCTGATCCTTAGCATAAAATTATTCAGGTCTCGGAAGTGTCGGGTTAATCTTTTAATCTTTTTACGAGTAGTAATGATGACCAACAAACACCCAAATACGCAAAGAAAAAATTATTAAACACAGCAACTATGCCAGAAAAAAAAAACTCAATTTAATAGGAAACCTATGTATATAGCGTAATATAAAAAAAAACCCTACTTAACTTCTGTATTTAACAGCAAAATTGTGTAGGTTCTGATATTTTTTAATATAAGAAAAAAACAATCAAAAATATCTGTGACAGTACAAAAAGAAAGTGACTGCGTTACGATCTAATATCATTTCGGATAAGTGAGTTAATTAAGATCCTATAAATCAAGGAAGATGAAATGGTCCTCTTATTAAATATATTTTTTATAAAAGGCTCTCCAACGGGAAAGTTTTTTAATCAAAAGTTTTCTCTCTCTCTGTTAAGAGCGGTGGATATTTCCTTCATTCATTTTCTCCGAGGCCAATTTCCTTTTCGTGTAACTGAACAAGTATTTGTGGGAAATCTTTCTTTTTCTCTTTTTTTTTGTAATTTGTGTTTTATAATTAAAAAAGTTATTTTGAAGAAAGACAGAATGTAAGGATTCATTTTAGAAATAAATATAATTGATCATAAGTAAATAGTCATATTTTTGTAATTTTAAGTAAATGGTATTTTTTTTAACGATCCAGGATTTTAAATACAACAGATAGTTATTGTGATGTACAATAAATAAAATAATATACGGTCACGCCATTAGTATAATAAACAACTTTCAATTAATATTTTTTGAAAATCATTAATTTGTACTCCGAAGAGACCCAGAAATATAGACTTTGACGATACAAGTATATACTTGTATGTTTCAATAACACTATTTTCATGACTGGTATGCGCGAATCGTACCAGGGATGGTAAAAATTTGAATAAAGGCAGGTTTTCTTTAAATTGTCACTAAACGGTTTCAGCAAAATATTACTATAATTACAAAACGAATTTATAGTAATATTATATACGAATATTGAATGAATTTATTACATTGTAATAGTAGAGCATATGGCATAAGTATAAGCTGCTGTTATTGTCAAGCGATTACAGGCAGTTCGTTAGTTTATTACAATAAATATATTAATATTATTGGCTATGTCATGATCGCAAGCAACATTATAAAGAAGCTAATGTAACAATGAAATGATTACCAAAGTCTATAAATCTGTTTGGGTTAAGTTGCGAATATATGATAATTTATATAAGCGAGTATTTATCTCTGTTTCTCTTTAAAAATGGCGATAATGAGCGATTTTTATGCTTAATTCATTATGAACCTTTCGTGTTGTGTCTACTATAAGTTACATACCGTGTTATTTACTTTAGGATTACAGTTACAGCTTGAAACCAGTTTTCATAAAGTAATTTTTTCTTAAAGTTCTTAGTAAAACTGTACGATTTGCTCAAATAATAATATAGTAAAATAATATGTAAATGCGTTGTTTAATATTAAATTAAATATAGATTCATATAAAGACATTATTTTAAGAATTTCATTTAATAATGAACTTAATTTAATATTTTGTATTACCTAGAAAATGTTTTGTACGCATTTATGATGTTGATATTTAACATAATATAATATTAAAACAAAATGTATATAATGAAATAAATTAATGAAAATAATTTTCTACGGTTTTTAAAGCCACCTTTCAGCATCGCACGTATTTTAAAAATACCATTCAAATCACGAATAACACTAGTTAATATTAAAATAATTATTGTATATACTTTTTGTTATAAATAATTACTGCACATAAAATGGTTACAGAAAATGTAAATCATAAATAAATACGCAAATAGAAAAGGAGGTAGTGGGACTTTAAATAATATATGAGTAGATGAAGACGTAAATAAATATTTTTGTCACTCACTTTTACTTTTGAACGTTTAAAATAAATACTCTGAATTTCAGCTTATCAGATAATTAGTCTGAGACAAAACATATAATTTTATTTTTGGAAAATCAACGTAAGATTTTACTTAAGTGCTTACTTTTTATTTTATTAATTGAATTGTAAATGAATACATTAATTGATATCGATGGTCGTTGTTTGCTCGCCTAGACACCTAAATCACAAGCAGACATTATCGAAGTCGTAAAAAACGCAATAATAAAGTTGATAATTCAGCGATATCGGCGAGTTCTATACTCTATATACGCTGCAATAGCGGCCCCTAACGTAGGAGTGCCTGCGTGTAAAACAAACGGCCTGCGTTTCATATCGAATACTGTTGTATGAGTGTGGAGTTTTCGGTCTAAACGGCAGGGGTGTTAGAACGAATGAAACTTGTAGTTTTTGAGAATAAGAAGAAAAAAGTTTAGTAATTTTTTTAGTACTCTTACTCGTTTTCTTCTTTTCTTGTGATACAATTGATTATTCATGCTTCAGTGCATTAACGTCAGTAAAACACTTTCCGAAAATCCATAGATGGTTGACTTATGTCGATAAATATTTTCTACAGCCTTTTTAACGCCACAGACAAGCTTTGGTATACTTTATCAGTGTACAGAATTCTTCAACGAGTAATATGAACCTCTTCGTGAAACGTATAAATAGATACTTGCAATTATCTCAATTTACTCGTACTTGTATACTAGCACACAAATACTACTTCCCAAACGCAACATTCACCCGACCCGGTTGTCGTAGAGTTCGTGGATTGCGTGGATTATATATATACTGTTTAACTCAAAATATAATAAATAATTGTTTAAGTAATAGTTATTTATACAATATAAACCATAAGCTTTGCATTGAGCTACTGGTTAGAATATAAGTATCACACCATGCTTGTATATTTATCAATAATTCATTGATATACATCTCTGAATAAGGACATCACTATGAAGAGTACATTTATGTGTGATAGCTGACGTTAGGGGAATCTAGCATAGAAAATATGATTAATTATCAAGATATTATCGTCATAACTTGCCAAGTAGACAAACTTATGACTGAAATCAGTGAAAGTTATGTGTTCAGCTAGGGAACGGAAGTGGAAGAAAAAGATATAGTAATCGGTTCTTGTTTTCGACCTCTGTTCTACAGTCCAGGGTGTGGGATATGTCTCGATTTTTGCTAGGCGAGCGTTCTACCCATGTAGAATACGCAAGCGATCCCTGAAGGAGGGTATGTGCTAGCAGTTTAGAATATATATATTTACAGTAGATGTTTTCTGAACTCACCAACTTTTCTAAGAAAGAATATAATAAAATTATATGTTTTTTTTTGATCAATATTTCATTCTTAAAATTATAATTTTTCAGTCCTTAATTCAATTTTGTAGATTTAATTTTTCAAATATTTAACAGTTTATATTGCTGCACAATAAATTAATCATCAATTTTAACAGTAATTTTAAGGTTGACAATAATAATGCCAACTTATTATCGTAGTCCTTTATGCTAATAAATATATGTCTTTCAAAAGGTACATGGATTTAAATATTTGGTCGCCATTTTACGAAAAAGGCATGAAATTATTATAAAAATGATACTCGTAGACGGGTATATATCAAAATTTTACCACACTTCAATTATATTACTGTCATTATAACTTATATTTAGTATCTAAAAGTTTTTTAATAGTAACGCCACGAAACAATGCAGCGTCAAGCTCAAATCAAATAATACAAAAATGCAATATCTCTATGATCATGTCATTCTACTATTTGTTTAAATGTAAAAATTGTATTGCAAAAGAACAGTCAGTTTTCAAGCCTTATTTTATTCTATAAAAACGCTCTTTTATAAGCATTTACAAAACATGCGCATCACGTCTCCTCATCCCAGCACCTCAAAATACCAGAAGTCAGATATAATATATATGCCTACGTAGTTATATTTATATGTGTAAATAGTCGTGTCTGATGCTAGCTTTTAGTCTAAGCCATGGGAGGTCAACAAACGGCCTGCGGACGGGATTCGACCCGAGACACGATTTGTTTCGTCCCATGGACTTGTACAGTTCGTAATCGTACTAAGAATGTTTTATTTACAAATATTTTTTCCGTTTGAAAATAACGCCTTGAATGTATAAGAATTTAAGTTATTTAGTTTATTAGTTAGTCAACGTACTCGTATGTGCATTTAAAGGCGCAATAAAATAATGAAATACAAGGACATAAAAAAAAACAAAATAACTATACGAAAGGGTAACTTAATAATTAATATTTATGTTTAATTATTTTTAATTAAACAATACGTATTTTATGTGTATTTTTAAAAAATATTTCTATATATTAAGCACTTAATATATCTTTCGATCAATTTAAAATTTATTACCAAAAAAGGGACTTTTCATAGTGTAAAAAATTCCTACCACAATTAATATATTGCATTTATCCGCTTCGTTTTCCGCTAATAGTAACTCAAATGATGATCTACAAAATCAAATACTAAAAATAAATGTTTCCTGAAAATTCTTAAATTTTTGATGAAAATTCTTAAGATTTTGAAGCTTCGGCCTTCAACTTGGAAAAGGTTTGCAATTTTGTTCAGCGCATAAGAAATATTGCCTACCCTTGTATTGCTTACCCTCTCATCAAAAGTTCCTCGCGCAATGCTCTGCAAAGTCATCCGAATCGGACCCGAGACGAAGGAAGTCGCACGTAGTGACTTTCTACATTCTACGTCCTCGGCTAACTTCACACAGCTTCGACTACAGTGTATGCCCCTTCGCGGTTGAATTTTCTGGCAGTCCCGCTGAAATGGAGCTGCATGAAAAGTTGGGCTGACATAATCGAACAGTTCGATCGATCCCATTTCGAATGCTAAACATGCGCGTGGCGCCAAATGTCTAGCCGGAGCAAAAATGTACATATGTTCATGAAAACTATGATATTTCGCGTAATGCATCGCACGTAGAAATAAAATACAGATCATGTAAAATCCACATATATTTCTTCTACATACAAAAATATTGTAAATATTATATACTCTACACCATTATATTTTACTAGTTAATATTTCTTCACTTTATATTTGTCTAAATTAACTAATTATCAACAAATCAATATTATATTATGTAAAATATTATAATATATTTAAGATATCTATATTTATTTAGGTGAACTACTAGTTAAACAAGTTATTTCCTTAATTATTTATTTATTAACAGAACCAAAGTATATATTACATTTTTAATAATATTACGTTTAATCAGCTTGTAGACTGCGTTTCGTCAACTTTGTATTTAATATATATTTTTTTATTTAATTTCAAACTTTTTATTGACGATCTTATTTAACGTTGTCGTTTATTTAACGTTTTTCATTTCCGATCTCAAAACTAAAAAAAATAGTAAGTCATTTGAATTTGTTATCAATTGATATTGTTAGTTTGATTTTATTTTATAACAAAGTACTAATGAACACATATTTAAGACACGATTGACCGAATCTTATTATTTTCAATAATATAGAGTTTACGTCATATATCTATTTGTTAATTTGACAGAATAAGAAGTGACGTTTGAAAGTTATAAAGTCGTCCATTGAATAAAACTCCAAGATAATATTTTGATTTTTACAACGTTGTAGTGAGAAGTGTATCTTTTGGCGGTAATTTTATCATCTAATAAAACGAGGCCGTAAAAACTTTTTTTTAAGTCGTAAAAAATGTGTATTTGAATGAATATTGATTGTCAAATTAAAAAGAGAGGCTCACAATACGTTTAAATTGAGACGGGGTACATATGATGAAATATAATAAAATATATATATATATTTGACAGTCTTTAGATAAGACTAAGAATATTGTGTTTCAATTTTATTTATTAAGAATCCGTTGTGCTAGCAGGCTAATACATAAAACAGTAAAAAACTTAATAATAACAGATAATTTGTTTTTCTATCTCTATAATTAAATTATGTTATAATTACTCCTACAATATGACTCAGTAGATTACTTAAGCTTGAAATTATCAAGTGAGAATATACTTTTTAGGTACATTGTATAGCAATCTTATACGGCTTTTAATTCAATTGAGTGTATTATTTATTGTGATTTGACTGCACTACCCGTACAATTAAAAGTAACTGCTGCCTATCAATTACGAAAATAGATATTTAGATTCATAATAAACAATACGCAATTGTATACTTCTGATGAGTAAGTGGTTTTAAGTAATTAATTATATATTATATTATTTTTGCGTTGTTTTTTATGTAAACACTTATCTAAAAAGAGACAACCAACAGACGGTAAATGAGTTTCCAGCTCGAAGCCATGTAATGTCTAATTTTTTAGGCTAAGACTTAATATAACTTAAAACTTTTCACAAATACTTTGCGTTATATACAATCATGATTAAATTTGGTATTATTTTGATAGGTAACTACGAAATTTTTTCATTCATTTAAATACGATTTTTTATTTATTTATTTATGTTTGTTAATGTTTTAATAAAGGAAATTGAAATTGTGACTAAAGGCCAGCATTCACGCATAATACAAGATTTTCATTGTGAATGGGTGGTGCTTAAGGTATGGGATTCATATAGCCTCGATTTAGATTGATTGAATATTACGAGAATGTTATGGCAACGGATCAGTCTCACTGTCTTATTAGGTGTGTTAAGAATATTATTATAAGTTAAAAAATATTGAATAAAAATAAACAGGTTACTTCCTACATGACAGTCAAGCTTTGTAAATCTCGGTCCCTCCCTTCTGGACACTTTGTAGAAATTAATGTAATGATATTTGATATTATTTATGGCATTGTTGACTCAATTTTGTAACCGCATTTGATTGGCGAACAAGTATATTGTTTAATGCATATAAATAACGCGCTATATATCTCTCATGAAAATGCGATCGCACTTCTCGAGCCCCGACTTTATTGACCCTATAAATCTCTCCACGATATGCTTTTTAATTGGCCTATTTATATAAATTTATATCATTTACGATTGCAATAATTGCCCAACAGCAAATTAATGAGCGCTTAAATCTATATGTTTATTTTGTTGGAAGTGAAACGTTAATCATAATACGGGCCATATAATTTTAATCATCGTTTCGGTTTTAATTAAGCGAAGACATGTTATATAGAAACCTACTGTTATCACATTTATTTACGAATCAATAATGATTTTTTTTTCTTAGTTGTAAAATTGCACAGCTTCAATGGTTCGCTGAAATATTGAAAGTGCTTACATTTATTTGGAAATGCCTTTTAATACTGTCCACGGTCTCCCGATGCTTTTTTCAGCTTTTTCTTCAGTTGAGGAAACAGAAAAAAGTCACACTGAGTCGAATCAGGACTTACAAGAAAAATAAAGAATCACAAGAGTATTGCTCTGGTCCAGAATTTTAATAACAATGAAGGACGATTAAGGATGCATTACTTCCTTGGAAAAACTTATGAGTTGTAGAATGTAACACGGAGTGATCTATGCTGGGATTACCTTCAATGACTGTTGATGTCTAAGAAAGTTATTAGAGGGATGCTCAATAAATGACACAACAAAATATTAGCAGACCTACGAGTATATTATTGAGTGATGTTATAAGTAAAATAAAGCTGAATTTTAAAGGCAGAGAGAGGATCGATAGTAATAAAAGTTTAAGCGGGATGTCTACTTTTGCGACTTATTAATTCGGAATACATTTACGATAGTGAAATGAAGAAAATATACAATAAACTTGTAGTACGAGTAATTTATTGTCGTAAACCCCAATATTTTTTGCTTAATGTACATTTATATTATTTTTTGATTAATAAATGACGTATTTTTTAAATCACAGGAAAGTGATTGAAATAAACTAAAAATGCCAGATTTAATTATTTTATTCATCAAAATATTCAAATGCTTTTTGACTGTTAGATAGTCAATGCTACGCTACAAAAAACACTGAAATTTGTTATTTAAAATGTCTACATTATCTTTTCGTCGTTGATCAAGTCAGTTATTTTAATGCGATAGTTTGACGGAATGCCTCCAAACTATTTATTCCCGGGGAGCCACTTGATACTTAAGCTATCCACCTGCTTGCCACTAAATTGCTGGCCTGATATCAAAAAACAAATTAGTTTTTGGTTCACGCCCGAAAGAATTTATAAAATTATCATGAAATTGTTCAGCGGTTTTATTTTTTAATAGATACTTTGCTAACTTTATATAATACAAATGATTGTTCGGTTGTTTGAAGTAAAATGTAAATAGTCAATTTTCACATAGCATTTTCCTCTAATAATAGCATATACTGGTAGTATCTTATACAGCAAGATTTATTTAAATACAATATATCCCAGTGAACGAATATTCAACCAATAAATTCATAGTTTTATTTTTATAAGTAAAAGTATGTAATACTTTTCGGTAATATTGTTATTAAATAATTACTCAAAGCCCAAAAAACAGTAATTAACTTTATATTATAAAGTAACTTATTTGGTGGATGAAAATAGCAACTAACGCATTAAGTTGATATTTTCTTCGTTTTTCTCCAAATTCTTGGATGTCTTTTATGATGAGCAAAAAACAAATAATTTAATTTTTAAATACTCGAAAATGGCTAACAAGAAGAAAATCACTAATATCTTAAGCATTGAATAGAAAAAAACTGATTTGAGTTGATAGTGAGGTGATTAAATTTTTTATTGATTTCAGGTGCACCGTATAATTCTTGAATGAAAAATTTTCGAATGCCCAGTTACGCAAGCTTTATTGCAAATACGACAACAATATAGGCAGGTACTACTACTGCTACTATGAATCGTAAACGTTTTGATGGCCGATAAAAGTGACATAAAGTCGATGATGTCGCGTTTATCGTTAAAGTAAAACAATGATTATTAATCTGCCACTGGGGCGACATAAATAAACCGTAAAGCAGAAATACCTTCTACGTCACGGCAAGAACACATGTGCGAGCAATCTTGTTGGGGGCATTAAAAAATGTTACTGCCCAATAAAACGAATTATTGTTCGGGTTCTTCGCTCGCGACTCTCGAGACACTTGTGACCGATAATTGTCGCAGTCAATTGGTGCGGTATAAGACTGGAGATGACGAAGATCTGCGGCTGTTTAGCTGACGTCATAAATCATAGAAGTGGGTGACGGTCATTGCTGGAGGCTGGGGCTACGCGTAGATGGACAGTGCACGAAAATTTATTACTCAAAGGCAAATTTTTTTTCTATTTTCATTATCAGATGAATATACTTATATATTATGTAAATAATATATGTATATTAATAAAAAATAATACAGTTGACCTATATTTAATATAATTAATATTGAAATAAACGTTAACACAGAACTTTATAAATACGTTTATGTGCAAAATACATTATGATTAAAAAGATTTTATTATTCTAAGAATATATTTGTTTAATTACTTGGAATTCTTGTTTAATTAATTGGAAAGTAATAATATTAAGCTTGTGAATAAATGAATACTGATAGAATAATAATAAAAATATACATACTTTGAATATATACTATGGCGACATCTGTTGTACGATAATAACAATGATATAAATACTAGTTTCATCGCGGGTCGGTCTAGGCATAGCAATGGCGCGATTCGCCGAGCGGTATGAATACCTGGGCATTTTGGTTTCCAAAGTCCGCGGTTCGCATCCCGCTTCTGCCGTTATTTTTGTGCTTGGATTGACGCGTTGAAAAAAGAATTTTATGTTTAGTATATGTATATTTAAGTAATAATATATTTGTTTATTTTCATAGCTTTAAGAATCAAGAAGTAATCTAGTGTAGATTCTCTGTTTGATTTACCATACACATTTTAGTTGCTTAACCCTCTGGTTGCACACAAATTACAAGTATGTATTTTTTACATAACAATTTCTCGCAACATAAGTTACGTGCTTATTCTGAGCTGCAGCAAACGAAGACTTAAATAATTATTCACAGGATGCGATATTTACAGACGAAACTCTTACTTATTTGCTATAATATTTAAAATTGAAACACCTGAACTTACAATACACATTTTTCACATCTAAATTTCATTAGAAAGTATCTATGCTGATACGTATTTTTGGTTGTTTACATCATTATCAATGCATTCTGCATCATATTTATACCGAAAAATAATGAAGTTTCTTTGATGCACTTAATGCGATTCTTCACATAATGCAGTGGGAGTCCATTACACACAATTATAATCAGTGCACAAAAAGTAATGTTGAGAAATAACCAGTGAAAGATGTTACAATTGCAGTCACGAATTCAAAAAAGCTGGAAGCCAAAGATGACTTGTCTCAACAAAAAAATAAAAAATAGTAAAAGACCAGATTTTTTTCGTAGCCACTTAGTATGCATGCCCGATAGGGTCGATGCTGAAATGCCGGAAGCGTTACACTGCCAGTGTAAGCTGCCTGCCTTGTATCCATCCGAGTGCTGGCTGAAGAGCCATCACTGCTTTACTGCCATGTCCGCATCTAGGCACATGATAAAGTGACGCGGTCCCCCGCGGCACGCGCTGTAGTGGGTGAGGTCAGTTTTACAGCGCCCGATACCTTTTTTTCAGCAATAAAACGAAGCGTCTTTTATAGCGCAATTCGGCTGTTAATGTAGCAATGCTTTTGTTGTTAAATTACATTATAAAGCGATGATAAAATTCTTTACGGGCTGGCGTGGGCGGCGGTTTAACGATTCGTATTAGATACCGCTTCATTATATTCTGAACGATTCATTTTTTTACACCGCCATCGGCACTTAAGGCGAAATTACGGTTTTATTTACACATTAGCGACATTCGGAATATATTGCCGTGACTACATCGCGATCGTTAAATTAACCGATTGTTTTAAAGACGCTTAACGCATTCGAGAATGGAACTATTCAGAACTATTATGTCACGCTATTAATATTCAGAGTGCTCATGTTAATGCAGGCGCTAAACGATTATCAGCATTCTGCATAATACTTATTGTTATTACGCTATGACAATTTGCAATATCGCTTCGACCATTACAGTCTCCTATCAAAAGAATGTTATTATACTTATGTACCTATTTACATGGATATTGTTTAATTCATGTACCTTTAATAATACAATCAAATTATTTATTGTTGATACAATTTTCTACAGTTATTCAGTTTTTCTTATAGGCAGTGGGATGTTAATTAATATAAATTTTAATTAAAATGATATTACTTATATAATAATAATATATTATATATAATTTTAACATGATTAATATACTTGTAATAATATATTTCATATCTATGCTAAGCAAACAAAATGATATTCCGTATAAATAAATTCAAATTATCATTATTATTTGTAAATAATTTTATTAGTTAAATCTTTTAAAAGTAACCTTTTAATATAATAATAATATCCAATGTCCACCTTATTGAAAGAATTAATAAATATTGTAATGTATTATCAATATGAAGATATTGACAAATTGAAAAAAACTTTTAAAATTTAATGAAAATTTAATAATGTTACTAATTATTTGGTTATTTACTGACCATTATTGGTAAAACAGTTAAAAATAATTTATAATTTAAGAAAAC
Organism: Glossosoma conforme; assembly: GCA_022606575.1. Lineage (NCBI taxonomy): Eukaryota > Metazoa > Arthropoda > Insecta > Trichoptera > Glossosomatidae > Glossosoma > Glossosoma conforme. Next base: position 552,109 of record JAGTXR010000015.1, read on the forward strand.
CCTCCCATGTGTACAAAATGCATCGCTAAGTACTTTTTAATCTGAAATAAAACAAAATTATTTCAATTTTATATTAATTATAATATAATTATTATCATTGAATAAAATTATTTCCCCTGTTCTTACACATTTAAGAAAATGTATTACCTTTTATTTTACACATTTATCTGCTACATAAAGATATACATTCTAAATGAGTACAAAGGAGGTTTTGTATGCAACCTGATCTTTAATTTTTACAAATTAATGTTTTTATTTGTCTCGTCTTCAATTATTTCATTGACTGTTTTTATTATTTTATAATTTAGTTTACTATAATGTTAGCAACCTTGAATAATTAAGTAACTTCCTTCACACAAATAATACTCTTTAATTCAAACCCACTCAAGTCTACTGTAAAATAAAACTATTTTTTACATGCATTCTTAGATGAAGTTTTATTTTATAGCCTTGTTTATTGTGAATTATTTTCATACTTTGTCTGCAATAAAATGATTATTTATCGCCATAAGACGGATATAAAACTGAAATTTATTCCAGCCTATCAGGAAATATTTAAATTTTGCACTTTTGATTGGTCGCCCAGATTAATGAAATTATTAAAAAAATGATCCTCGCTGGCATTTTGTAAGACGATACCTTTTTGCTTTCAGAAACCTGTTTTATCAATATGGATACTTACATTTGCACGATGCTGCTGTTTTACAGCTGTATGGTGAGTTTTTTCCTCATTATTTATTAACATTGTATGCGATATCTATTTAATAATAATAAAATGCTTCTATTCTAGCAGGATTGGGTGGGTTGTGCAATACCTTATTTTATTATATTAAAAACATCTAGTCTTTAGTTGGAGCACATGTTCGACAAAATATTTTCGCTACAAAATGTCTTTACAGCTGTCGTTATTCTTGCTTTGTTTAAAGTCATATTGCACCTTAAGATCATTGAGTTACTTTGCAAACTATGCAGTAGAATCTTAAAAATACTTGAGAATATGTTAATCGTCATTGATAATATATAATAAATTCTTTTATGACGTTTTTAGAAGATCAGATGTAAAACCCGATGATCCTGAGGCATGGAACATTTATTTCTAAAGGTTCAATCCGTAATAACAACAAAGATGAGACCGTTATGTGAAAAATTGTAACAAACATTTCTCCATTCTAAAACAAAAATAGGAAAAATCTCCCTTACAAAACAATAAAAGCATGCGTCATACGATTGGTGGCCTTATAGAAAAAATTGTCACTGGTAAGCTATTACAAAACAATAAAATCTTAATAGTAAATACTAAAAAAGTGCGCAGTAAGCAGGGAATTTAAATTTTTACTTATACAAAATCTTTATTGGTTAGTTAGTTATACTCAACGCTATCCATATTTTAAGAGAGAGAAATGTTTTTCTTTAATATTTAAATTAGATCTCATAAGGATTGTTTCTTATTAATTTAACGTTAAATATCTTCGATCTTATACAACCACGTCACGAACAATGAGGTTCTCAGGATAATCAAGGAAAATAGGCACCTAATAAGAACCATCTCAGAGAGGCGAGCCCGATGGATTGGTCACATCATGCGCCACGATGGTCTTCTTCACGATATTGTGGAGGAGATGGTTGACGGTAGAAACTGTAGAGGGCATCCTAGACGGGAGTGTTTGCAGCAAGTATTCGAGGACATGAATTGTAGCGCTTATGCTGAACTGAAAAGGGTTGTGGAGGACCGAGAGGAATGGAGTTTGAGATGCAAGATTCTGTTGCTGCAAACCAATCCACCGGATTGATATTACGAAGAAAATACAACCTATCTACTAATAAAGATAAATTGACATTTTTTTTTCATGTATTTACTATATTATGTCTTACGATATCTGAAATTAAATTCATCAGATGAATTATTTTATCATTAGGAGAATGTATATGTTAATTAACTTCCCCTACGAGCGTTTTAAAATTGCGTACGTATTATTGATACACTAAGGGTATCTTACAAACTCTTAATTATAATTATTTAAAATATAAAATCAAGTTAGTTATTATATAATATACATTTACAACGGCCACACGGCTCAGCGTGTACAATAATACATGCTCGGGCTTTATCTAAATTCAGGTATGTAAATCACTTCAAGACGGACTTATCTCAGAGGCTATTACGAAATTATTTCAAGAACGTGTTTGGAGATTTTGAAGAGGTTCCGGGCGCGGCCGCTGCGGCGCTGTTCGGCCAAGATGGCGGCCGCCCTCCCGAAACCCGGGCCTAAAATATGCACCCAAAATACCGAGCTCGTTGTCATGGAAACGATCCACAGCGGGCAACGAAACATTGACCAATACGCTCGTCTCTTTTTCTCTCGCAGCCTCTGATGCGATCTCCGAGTTTCAGGATTCGCTGAGCGGTTCGTGAAAGTCGTTTGGTCTCACTCCGTCGTATTAAGATCGCGGTCCGGGATATTGCTCCGTTTCTCTCTAATGTCTCTCTTTTTCGGAATGTTGTAAAGGTCAAAGCGGAAGGACAGGTTTTGAAGAGGCGGCCGAGAGTCGGAATAAATATCGGGTGGCGCAGAAAAAACAATAATTTAATATATTTAATAATTATTTAAAAAAACGCCTTAAATTTACTTAACTTAATTATAATTAAATTAAAATATTTTATATTCACATTAATTAACGAGAAAAGTTTTATCAAAACGATGTATTAGATATTTAAATGTATGTCTTTTCGACTGGAGCCCGCATGTAAAAGAATAATATTTCTATTAGATTATTGGCTGAATGTTTAAAACGGAAACTCTAAATTAAAGATATTTTGTAGGTAGGTACTAACTCATTAAATTTTTCGTTATTGTTTTTTTTCAATAAATGGTGTATTGTTTAAGGTTATGATAACCAGCACCGAAATTACGATTATTTCTACACGTTGTGAAATAAATTTGCGAACGTAATTTTTAATTTTACAAATAATGTGAAACAATCTAACTGGATTGAATGCATTAGATTATTATTTCAAAAATTCTTATAGCATTCAGTTTAATAAAAAACTATTTGATTAAATTTTAAATATCCAATTAAAAATTACTCTCTTTTCTAATCAATTAGCAGTTTCATATGCAAATTTAAAAATCAATTTAATGAAAATATAAATATGAACTCTTGTAATGAAAATATACTCGTACATCAAAACTAATTGAAATAAAAAGTATTAAACGTATAAACTTACCAACATTAGGATTTTTTCTTTTTATTTTATTATTTTAATTTTATAATTTACTATACAATAGACTCCTTTTTTTATTTATTTATTATATGACACTTCTTCGTTGTACTTAAATTATTCGGAGATTACAAAACGGAATTAATTATTTCAAGTACTTTTTTCTATCGCAAAGAAATATAATCAATAATGTATTTTTTTATATAATTGCAAATATTTTTTATTTTAATTTTAAAACTCCACACAATGTTTAATAACTTTACTTGACCGAGGACTGGTATAGTTTAATGAGCTGCTTATAGCTGCCCCGAGTTGACTGAATTTCTTTTACATCCCTCGGTCGTAAAGAGATTTAGAAAGTTTTGGATAGTCATCGGTGGCCGGTCTGAAGAAAAGGGTTGGTGGCTGATGCCTACCCTTGCTGATAATGGAAAATCGCTTTCTCTTTTTATTACCACCTCAGCAGAGAATAAAGGCCACTGTAGGTGTCTCTGTGTGGTGTACAAACCTATCTTCAACTATGTATTATTGTGCATGTATACATATATACCTACCCACAATGCGCGGAATTCTCTCTGAAGGCGTAATGTAACTTTCATACGTAAAATATTTTTTAATATGTTTTGTTCCAAATATTTGTTGCATATATAAATTTCGATGTAGAATTTGATAATGTATACTTGTTTAAATTAATTTTATTTAAAACGTTATTTATTTCAATTTTTGCAGTACTCTTAACTTTTTGTACAACTAGATTCAAATAATTTTAAATATAACTATATTATTGGTATGAAATTTTAATATCTGGTCTTACTTGTAAGTTATAATAAAAGGCATATACCTTTCTGCTGATAAGGTACCTACTGGCTTAATTCAATTTAAAAATATATTATTTAAATTTAAGAATCAAGGGTTTTAAGAAGTTATCAAGCTACCTAACATCACAAATATAGGCGGTCAAAAGGAACTTTATGAATCCAATGGCTTATTTTATTAATTAGATTAAACATAATAAAATATAAAGTAATGCGTAAATCTATCTTTTCTTGGATTACATATTATTTGAAATGATACAATATTACTATTCTTGATAATGAAAAATAAATACAGATCAATTAATTATATAATTGCATGCTGTTGTTGAAATTGCAATGTTATCAATTTGTAGATTATGTTTTCATGTATCAACAAAGTGATTTCATATTACGACATTTATTATAATGAGAAAGCAGGAGTATTATTAAGTTTACTAATTGTTTCTTAAAAAATAGCAATAATTTGTTATGAATGATGAATGGATTTTATTATTACTCCTGGCCGATTGCTTACTATACATACTTTTGTGTAAAATTTGCCTTTTTTTTATATGAATGTTTAACTATTTTAAACAAATTTTCATACTAAAATAACTCATCATCAAAAAATCTCGAAATAGCAAAATAATCATTACTTAATTAAATAAAAAGGTTAAGAAAAAATAAATGTTAAAAGTAATAAAATACAGGGGTATGATGTTTGATATTTTAATTAACATAAATGACACTCAATAATTAACATTTATTATATAATAAAATTAAACACTTTATAAAGGCATAATTATTTATAAGACAAATTTAATAAACATATTTTTTTCGACTAATAATATTAAAAATATAATTACAGTAATGAAAAATAATAAAAAGTCAAGAGAAAATATATTAATAATATTGAGCATTTTTTTCAATTTATATGTTTATTGTTATTACATTCAAACATTTTTTTTTATCTATTTTAAATAATATTGAATTCAGAATTAAGTTATTTTTTCTTGTTTATGATTTACGTTTTAAATTTCCAAAGCAATTTTATTTTTTTAAATATAATTGTTCTTATGAAGTTAAAAAAAATTAAGTAAGAAATAATAAATAAACAAATATTTTTGCCAATATTATTAAAATTATATAAATACAAATATTATTGAAAATATAACATTTTTAAATTAAAGTGACAATTCGATTGAGGATATATTTTCATGATGAAAAAAATCTTGAAATATTTGAAGACGTGGCATCAACCCCGAAGCTCCCTCGCTGAACTGTACCATCTTCTGTTACGTATACTGAAGGTATACCGGAAAGATAAGCACTCAGGATACATTCAGTATACGTACAGAAAGTGGTGCGCAATCTTCACGGCTCCATCTTCAGGAAAGTCATTTTCAGAGCACGGCTCCTGAATATTTTACCTGTAAACAAACGCAATCAACATCCTAGACACAAAAAACTTACAGAATATTTAAAAAAAAATCTCTGCGGTCGTGTGAATTGGCGCGTATCTGAAAACAAATAAATATAATTATCATTCGTCTTAAAATAAATGCATTTTATTTTGATATTAAAAATGTGCTTTAATATGATGTGAATATGTAATGTTAATAAATGGTGTTGTTTCTTTGTGTAAGAAAAGAAAATGTTTTGTTTTGCTCAAGGAAATCTGCAGTAAAGTAGTCTTTAATGGGCGAGAAGCTCGCGGAGAAAGAAAAAAGCTCCCCACGGTACAATCGGTCGGGAGTTATAAAATAAAGCATTCGATTTACGGCGCTCCGGGGACCGATAGTGGCGAGGCACTGAGACAGAGAGACGAGGCTCACCTGCGCGGCCCGAAGAAGGAGGGAATCAGATAGAGCTTTTCTCTCGAGCGAGCTTTCGGGAGAAAAGCTCGCCCCGCCCGGAGAAAGTTCGGGCGTAACGGCCGTAATGGCATGCACGCCGGGTGGTCCGACCGAGATTGGAGGCCGTGATAAAATTTCTAATTTAAATTTAATGACCGCCCTCGGGTCCTGCGCGCCTCGTTCCTGCGCCGAGAAGAATAGTTTTGGACTCAATAAACGGCGGCGATAACGTTATTCAAATTAACGATTCGAATCTTAACAGACTAATCTTGAATCGCATTGTATCCTGCGATGAGCGAACGTCCTTTGGTTGTGGCATCCGCCACTCGTTTACGTGAGCGTATCTTTAGAGACGACGCAATAACGGTCTAAGGAGTCTACTGTTTATACAAAGACACCCACGAGACTAACGTAAGCGTTCATTCGTATGGAAGGTGGCAACGGGGAATTGTCCGCTTCATGGGCAATTCATGTGTCTGCAATAAGAGGGCTGTGCGAATTTCATTCATTAGTTAGAAAGGGCGTCAACACGTCACCTCGTCCGACCAATACAGTGCAAATAAACTGAGACGAAATCCGACCATTGGTCGTGCCAATTTTTTACGCAGAGTGAAAGTTTAATTTTTGGCGGGTGATTTATGACTTTTTGGGGAACGCTTCGCTTGAATTATGGCGTAGGCACGTGTGGGTCTGGCCTGACGGATGCGAGAAGCCTTTTGTTCAGAGTAAAAAGTTTCTATGGGCTGAAGGCAACAAAAGGCAAGCGAGCGGTGTGGGTGAAGCCGTTGTTGTCGGCACAAAAAGTAGGGAGAATTCAAAATGATAATTTACGACTTTGGACGACAGTGTAACGAGACTCAGGACCGCAGCGAAGAAAATTCCTTCGCGACGTTTGGGAATAAATAAATTTAAATATGAATTCAATAAAAAACATTAAAAATTAGGAAACATTGAAACAATAGTGTGGCAACTGCAGTCCGCGTAGTAAAGTTGTATTGAGTAATTTCAAGCTAAGAAACAAGCCATTGTATGCTAATCAAAACAAAAATATAATAGTGATGCTTTTTTTACGAACCCGTGTAAATTAATTACAGGGTCAAATGTACAAGCAGTAAAGTTTAATGCTTAAAGCCGCATGTAAAGATAGTATGGAGTTTTAATGGCTCTTTAATCTGCATTATGCAAAAATAAATTTAATGGCGCTCCTGCATTTCGGGTCCCGCGGTTGAGTGAACTTTATCGCAAAGAAAATTCAGTCTGTGTGATTCGATTTCGGAGCGCTTCGCTCGTTAATTTCGGTTTTTGACGTTTACGACCGGAGCGATGCTTCAGGAGAGGAAGGGGGTTTGTGGGAGGCGGGGAGGGGGGACGAGGTAGAAGAGGGGGAGACGACTTGGCCTCACGCACTCTCAACATCTCACAGAACGGAAATACCTCCATTCAGCTTGAGTCATTCACACACACGAGTCACGGAGGAAGAGAAATAAGAAAAAAATGATTGTACGATATTACCTTAACTGCTTCTCAATCGCTCCCAAGCTCTTGGCCGTATGACGCAGATGCCGCTAAGCCTGCGTCTGTAATATGAACAATCGAAAATTAACATCAGAAAATAAAAAAATATCCGACACAGTTTCCGAAATGAAAAAAGACACTTCATTAAAATACAGCGCAGCTAATATTATTCGAAATTCATAAATTACAAAAGACTCGTTGTATTTCAGCCAACTTAATTTGGAGCAATTATTTCGAATGTATTTAATATGCGAAATAAAAATGCACGTTTGTACTAAAGGTCATAGTTTAACTCACCCGTTATCCATTTATAAATCTCGTACGTTTGTTGTTAGTTGAATTTTTTAGATATTTTTTTTTTATAATATAAACAGTTTTTTGTGTTGATTAATAAAAATCTATTTTTCTGTCCGCGTTGTTTGGTTGGGTGTCTTTCAGGTTGTGAGGCGATGCTCGAGATGCTTGTTAGTTGGAAGATGTTTTGACTTTGTTAGTACATCTGGGAGGAGTGCCGAGTCCGCAGTGGGATCGACGTGTTTCTCTGGAAAGCTTCCAGAGGCGTCTGTCGGTCTCCCGCTCGCTGAGCGTCGAAGGCGTCGCGGCGCCTCTCCCCCTCCATTCCCTTCACCACCAACATAGCGAGCAACAAAGACAGACAGACCCAAACCGAGTCCGCCCCCAAATATTCATATCAAACCCACACCATTATAAAGCTCAATATCAAAGCGCCGAGCCTTCTACGTCTCTATCCAACTCACTAAAAACATTACCCACCAAAGCGAGACGCATTTTTTATCCGTTCCATTTCGGCAGCGTATAAAAGATTCCGTATTAAAAAGTGTATGCAATGGTGAATTTGATGAGGCTCTCGTTGGATATCGTGGATACAATATTTTATGTGTATTTTTCTTGCCGAGTAAAATTCTCGTCTGCTTTTAATCTCTCGTTGCTCTTGTCATCCAACGCTGGCTTGTTTTCTTTCGTCCGCTTCGATTGCACCTTTCTTCTAATCCGCTTCGAACGTTTCAACATTCCGTTGTATATTTCTCAGGTTGATGGACGTATCTGCTATGTTTTTGCCTGTAAATGTGGGATCTCCAACGCACTGCTTTGAAATTCAAAAAATCTAGCTGTAATAATTTGTGAATGAAAATATATAACAAGGTCGGATGATCAGTCTGATGCTCCTGAGGTCTTAACCATTTAGTCTTATGAAGCGGTTTAACCCAAAATAACAAGACAGAAAGTTATGGGAACAACAAAGACAGTTATGGAAAAAATATCCGCTACAAATCAAAGAAGCATGCGTTTTAATAGGATTGACTACCAATCGTATAAAATACCTATACAATGTTCTTAATAGATCTTTTATATTATCTTCCAACAATAAAAATTGACGTCTTTTAACATAAGATCAATTAGCTAGAGATCCGACACTATAGATACATTTTATTAATAATTAGTATATTTATGTACCTTTAATATATTTTAGTCAGATCTTCAGGATGTTGTGATGAGTGACTGGCTTGTAACCGATGATCTTCGAAGTGGTTTTCAGTTGCAGCAAGCTTCGATTCAGGAGCAGTTGCAGCGCAGTGATCGTTGGATATTTTTGTTTGTAGGCGCTGAAAATCGTAAATCAAAACATGGTCGTTAAATCATCGCGATAAATCGGTTAAGGCTCCGTTTGGCGGGCAGTTTGATAAAAGGTTTATGACGGCGAGTGGCCGCTAGTCCGGTAGAGCAGGTAGTTTGCTAGAAGCAATAAATCAAGCTGGAAACAAAAACGTTTGTCGCGTCTACGCCAGATGGCGTTGCTCGCGACTCCAGTCGTCTCACAGACCGGTCACGTACGAGAAAATCTTATAAAAACCCCGTTCATCGGGCATCCAACAAGAATGTCACTCGCTCAAACGTATGACGTATTTTTCATCGTGTCGCGTCGCTCATGACTGAGCATCGTGGCATCGATGTTCTCGTATACCTGTCTATACAATTCTCATGCAGCTTCTCCATCGTTGTTTTATTTAAAAAATACAATTTTCCTATTATATTATATATAAGACAAGACTATAGAGCAATTATTGAAACTATTTTCAAATCCATTTAAGTACATATTTATTTAAATACTTTAAAAAATCACCTTTTCAGACAATTAACACATTTAAAACTATTCAATAAAAAGCCACTGTCCTTTTTTTATGAACGATTTGAAATTAATATACTTATGTAATTCATAGTTTATGCTTAAATCTAATAGGTCGGTTATATACAAAATACTATTCTTATTTTTAATTTATACGTCCACTAAATGTCAGCTAAAGCAAATATAAAAGTAGTATTTGTTTTTATATTGAAACTGCAAGTGTTTATTAAGAAATATTATATGTTTTTATAAATCATCTTCCAAAGCTTAATATATTGATAAATTTTAAAGCATCATTTCAAAATAACATTTAAATTATTAAAAAAGTACTCATAGATATTTCTTTATGGCTTTTTCTATTGTAACTGCGGTCAAAGGTTCGAAGGGTTAAAGGATTTTTTAATTATACACTAGCATTTATGTATTTACAAAGTAAATTTGTATGTGCCTTAAAATATTTTCTCGAAGACTCACAAACTATATCATTCTATAAAATAAATAAACATATATTAATTAGTTACAGAACTATATATTTTAATGTTCCTGTAAAACAAATCACTATTTGATTCTATATTTCAATTTGAACATATGAAGGAATGATTATTTTTGTGCTTATTTTGGATCTTTGTATTTTATAATAAGTAGTTGTGTCACAAACATAGAATAAATTTTAATGTTGCAAATAAGCACTTTTCAAAAATTATTCATCAACAGTACCTTAAGTTGCAAAATATTACTATGTATTTAAATAGTAAATACCGTTTTAAAATGATTAATGATTCAACTATGTGTGCTTAGTATATTACATACATTTATTGCCACATTAATATGTCCATATATGTTGAGTAACCTTTTTTGCAAATGTATTACAATTTGAAAAGATTATTAACCTCGCAAGATTATCCAATAATTATTAATTATAAATAGCTCCTTTAAATTAAATATAACTTAATATCCTTGTGCGTTTAATGATAATCAACGATCAATCAAATCAATAACGAAACAAACTTAAAGTAATGTTATATTTCATTAAATCATGCAATTATTTTAAGGCCGAAAATATACACAATTCTACACCGTTTCTTACTTTAGAGTCGTTATAATCTATTAGCAAACATTCAATTAAATTAAAATTAAATTACAAGTTACATAAGAACACGCATTGATATAAATTGCGTTGTGTAATACTTCTATACAATTTATATATTAATTTACTCACCTTGTTCGTGTTTTGCATTCACATCTGAACACATTAAACGCGTCCAATAAACACCACAAAGCACATTTCTTTAAATTTTGCATGAAAACAACTTATTTCAATGTTTTTTGCCGTGCTCTTCAGCTAGGCCTAATATTTCCCGTCGCGTCGAGGGCTTTCGCTCGCTGAGTTTTTCACAGGATCCTCTCGCTGTCCTGAACGCCTGGCATTAAAGCTCTTTACTGTACTCAGCTGCAGTCTTCTATTGGCAGGGGTATGATGCAAAGCCCCTTCTCGCCTATGAAGTTTTGGGTGACTAACAGCTGTGCTATTCTTCTATTCAATGCGGGACGCCTGTTTTTATGCGGCCAATGAGCTACGGGTACGGAACACGCCCGAATACATGCAGGACGGGCTGACTACATGTGAATTCGTTTAATACGCGCCGGTGGTGTAAGTGCACTACAATGCGTCTATGTGAATGGCGAATTTGCATTTAAATATGAAGGGATCGCCAAAGCTCGCTTGAAATTATTCACACGTTTTTATACACATTAAAAAAAACATTTTTAAGCAAAAAAAGGGCCGGAAACAACAAAAATATTACAAATTTATTTATTTGCTTAATGGTCACTTAGAATCTAATTAAATATCAATGTATACTTCATATTCAAAACAGAATATTTTAAAATATTCATTATTTCGTTTACAGAAGGTGAAAAAATGGCAATGCGTGCACATATGTATAAGGTGTAAATCTGTGTTCAATATTAGGTTTCTGCAAATTTAAAATCATAAAGAATTGGCTTTTGGTTCTGATTTAGGACAGGTGGCCTAGAATTCTAGAATCTTAAAAGTAATTTGGATATTTAATTCAAACGAGGCAGGCATTGTTTATGCTTTGAATGAGTCATAATAAATATAATATAATGAAATTTTGTATATTAATATATCAGTATTTAATATCACTCAATAAGTATTGATTTTTGAAAGATAAACATTTATATTACATCAACGTACGAGTACACCAACGACATTAAACTGGGATACGAATCTTCACGTTTTTTCTTTGTAAAATATTTGTTTCTAGTTGTTTAAAGTATAATGTATACAGATTCAAAATATTTTCTGCCTTATCGCTTATAATTATGCACACAATACCAATCATAATCAAGATTTAGCAAAAATCGTCAGCCTTTCCTCAAATTAGTTCCACATAATGCTTATATTCAAACTTTCATTGTTAAATATATTAATTAATCAATGAGCAAATTATTAGATCTTTATATAAATATTTTTCTTTGACCGTCAATAAATATTGGGCAGCGACACTTTGTTCCAACAAAATTGATATGAAATTTACAAAACACATCTCCTGAATTTTACTATTTTATTTTTGATGATAGTTTGAAAGTTGATGGCCCCTCGCGCGTCATTGTTGCCTCTGAAATTAGATACACACAGAGAAAATATACCACATAATATTTTAATAAAGATGGATTCTTTTATACTTGGGTTGTGGTTTTTATTATTTTTACCATCGACCCGCTACATCCACAAAGTGGATTCAACTGTAGGAGAGATGGAGGGATCGATTCAAAACGAGGGCGTGTCCCAACCGCGTAGTATCATTTTATTATTTGCCGGATAACCGTTATTTTTATGTTAAGTTTTATAATCTTGTTTGTCAAATTGGGCGGTCGTAAAATGTTTAAAAAGGTGAGCCGAAAGACCCGTCTCGGTAATTATTTTGTAAAAGTATTCACGGTTTTTTAGTAGTATAAAATCGTTTTATGGTTACTGTACTTATTTAGGTACCTCAAAAATGTAGATACTCATTTAGGTAGCTGGAGAGAAAACACCAATTGTTTGGCTTGGCATATAAATTTCGTTTTATGAAGCAAACTTTGATGATATCATCATGGGTACCTAAACATAAAAATGGAATTTATTTACTTGCTTTTTCGTAAAAAAAAGAGTTTATAAACTAAAACGTGAACTATTAGTTATTACTTAACATGTTTACTTTATTGAAATGAACAATGTTGGTTTATTTTCATATTTATATTGAATGTGATTCTGTAACTCAATAGAAAAAACTGATTAGATACAATATACTTGTAGATAATAATTTTCTGTTAATATAAATAAATACACACTTTTGATAGTTTTATTTTTAAAAAATTGGTGGAAAAGTGAAAATATTTACATTATATAAGTATACGGATAATCATTTTAACTACTTCATCTAGTTTGGAAATATAAATAATTCTAAAACAGGTAAAATATGTCACTTTTTCCAAACTTCAAAACATCATCGAATCTAAATTAAAAAAAAAAAAAAAAAAAACATTTGAATGTACTGTGTAAAAAATGTTTTTTTTTTATATTTTATTAATAATAAATAAATAAAAATCTCTTATTTTTATATAACAAATACAATCGTATATATCCAAGCGAGTAATTATGATTTTTTAACAAAGTGTATACGTGCATACATTTTATATTAAAATCAATTAATTACTTCCTCAATATAATAATAATAACTCTAAAATTAATGTCTATTAAATTTCACTTAAATTTGGTTGGTTTCAAGTATTATCATAAAAACAAACATAATATTAACATTTATCAAATTTATCTTATTTTAATAAATCGCTATTAAACAAAATAAACATTTGATTCAAATCAACAAATTCAAGTTTACATTAAACATTGAGAATATTGTTAGAATTTTAAAATTCTTATTGGAATAATTTAATATAAGACTTCATATCTTCTTTCGGTGTTGTCTTTTTATTTGTTGAAAATTATACTACGCATTATTCCGTGGATGGGGTACCGACATTTTTTTTTCATTCCTAACCGGCTTGTTACGTATTTACTGAGCAGTGGGGAGCCGTCGCAACCACATTGTTTGCATTTTATATCCCCCGTCAAACCGGCGATTATTTTAATTTAAATTTTCAAAGAGGCATTCAGAGTCGCATGAAATTTGTTTGAGCTCAATGATGCATGCCTAAGACCTCTCCAGACGATACAAATCTACCACAAATCTACATACAAGAAAACAGTACTCGCTTCACACTGATAATGAAAATTATGTATTTCAGATGCACCCAGTCTCACAGTGTGGTGAATACAAATCTGTTTAAATAGTTTCAATGTGTTTTTCAATAGCGATACGTGCAAGAGGATGTGTAATTTAATGTTTCCATTTGTGAATAAATGAGAGTGAATTATCACACTCTAAGTAAGCGTACTGTCTAAGCTTATTATATTTAAAAAAATACCTTAACTTGCCTTCACGAAGCTTTAATCTTACATTAAGAAAAATCGTCATTTGAAAATAATAAAGCCAACTTTCCTTTACCGTACACTTCAATAGAGAATTTAAGATATTGCGGCGGTTTTTCATATTAAGTCTCCTTCTATAACCTACATTTTGGGTTGAACTATAACTTAGGAACAAATGATCCAGGCTTTCAGAGTTTCTAGCTATTCATTTGATCTTATAATATTAAAACGCTATAGGATAGTGAAGACTGTACTCACATTTTTTCAATTCTTAATATTACGAATTTGCCAATGTTATTTTTAAAAACTGAATTTGTTCAGATAAGTTTTCAAAAATGAATTCAAATTAAATTCTAAGAGTTTTGATTTCTCAGAGAATGCATTTAAAATAATTTTATTATTTCAAGAATTAACATACGAGTAACACTTTCAAAAATTGACATAAGAGTATTTTGTAAAAAATCATACATTTTTTTTCAGAAAATTATTTTATTATCCAAATTTTCATGTAGAGTTTCATAGATATATGAAAGACCTTGTCCGCTCTACCACCTATTTTTTCCTCACAAAATAAACCCATCGTACCTTCAATATTGTACGCATATAATTGTATTTTTCCGACATTCATTATGTTACACTCAATATAAATGAAAAAAAACAAGATTCCGTGTCTAACATGTGATGATTTTATAAATTGATTGAAAAATAAAGAAAAATTTACGTTTAAATATTACAATACAAATTAATTAAAATTAATTATTTTGTATCACATTTTTGTAATCTTTAGACTTTCCCATTTGTGGTGGTATTTTGATGATTGAGTGACATGTCTAGGATATTTAAATCCAATAAATTGACATTCCATGGTCAAATATTTGGTCAAAACAATGTATGGTGACCTTGCCATATCATTTGGCTTTGTGTTCCTCCGGGTCCGGTTGCCTGGGGTCCATTTTGATTTCGGTGGGACAATTCTTGCCCTTTCAAACCTAATCTACCATACGATAGATTCACAATTAATACGCCATAAAGATGGCTGCATCTCCCTCAGATGCGCATTAAAGAATGCTTGAGGAAACGAGATGGAGACTTGAAATAGTATTATAAAAATATATTCGTTTATACCTACTTCACGTCAGTGGCGTAATTTTTTTTTATTTTTTATTATGATTTTGAGATGTTGTTATATGTACAATGAAAAATGTTTTACATGAAATATTAAAAGAAAAGCAGAATGAATAGAAATAAATATACAAAAATAAAATTAAAAAATTCTTCTATAAATTCAGTCAACTTACAATTTTCAATTACTTCATTGAGGAATTGTTTATGTCAATTTTCATTTAAAAATTGGTTAAGTGACTATGTTATATATTATTCACTTTACTTCTTTAAACTAAGGATTAATTTTTACAGATAATCACTTTGAATGGATAGCGTTCACGAGGCGACTTTCGTCTACAACCAATTTTTATTATTAACTCATTGCTTACTTTTTACGGATGAGTGATAAATTTCACATAAGTCTTGGGCGTTTGAAGAGCTTATAAACTTACATTTATAATATTTTAATATAAATGTAAAAATATGACTTTCTGTCACTGGTGGACCTTCGGGTGCAGAGAAGTTTTTGCGGGAAACGTGTGTTGTGTTCGTGTTTGTGTGTGGGTTGGGGAGATTGCAAGTGTATATTTATCTGTTTCTTGAAGAGATCCATATTGTAGGAGAAGGAGGAAACACAGACGCTGGAAGAGCATTCCATAGCTTACCGGTGGCATTAAGGAAGGAACTTTGGAAGCTGCCAGTTCTTGGTCGATATATATTAACCGTGTATGGATGTTCGGCAAGTGTAAGACGAGTTTGTCGGCTGTGAGTGGGTGCAGGAGGAATTAGTTCTTTAAGTTCCGAAGAGCAGCGACCGTGGTAATAACGGTAGAAAAGACTAAGAGAACCAACCTTACGTCTGTGTTCCATTGATTGTAGATAAGACGTAAGGGTGTCATTGTTTATCAAACGAATTGCTCTTCTTTGAACTGAGTCAATTAAGTTTAGGATGTGCATCTATGATGAATGATTCCACTGTACGTTGTATTTGGAGAGTGTATGGACAACGACAATTGATAGAACTGAATGTTGGTAACTTGTAATGTCCGTTACATTTCTGGGCATCTATAGTTTACATTTTTATATAAATTCTTGCGGGTATGGCTTACTGAAAATGTTAGTTTTGGGTAATTTTTCAGGCGACTATATATCGCCTGCATCTTTCCCATTCTCCTGTTTGGCTGTGAATCTTGACATCTCATCAAAAGCCAATGCAGCCATATAATGGATTTTGAAAACCGATATCTGTGTGCAATATTGAAATATAGGACAAAGCACCTTTCTAAGCAACAGTCGGTCTAGAGGCGAAGGTGTATCTGGCTGGGCCAAAACTGCCGGAGGAGAGCTTTGTGGTGGCGGCTCGTGATGTCCATATGCTCCAGTTAGGAGAGCAAACATGCAAATGAAGTTTTCAGCCGCGCCAGTGGTTCTAGTGATATAATAACTCTCGTGCACACAGCACTAAGTGCCTAAAGCACGCCATTACAATAAATTTGAATGTCTGAAGGCGGGACCTTCTCGCTCGGTCTCGGGGTTGGCGTTGGGTTGGTAGTCTCCCTCTGACCCGCAGCCGCCCCCGCCCACAGAGAGGGACGGCAAGGCTTCCGGTGACGGATGGGCGGCTGGCGGGTCGATGCGCTAGCTAGTGGGTGTGTGCAGCCAGTAACCATTTAGTCAAGGGATTCCAAATGTAAGGTCGAGTTAGATTTTAAAAAAATGATTTTAGAATCATCAAGCCTTAGGTAAGCTTCTTCGTAGTATCATTCCGGTGGATTGGTTTGCAGCAACAAAATCTTGCATCTCGATCTCCACTCTTCTCGATCCTTTCTATTTAAATGTAAATTACGAAAGAGATGCAGGCATATTTTGCAACTGATAATTATTTGTATTTTTTTAATGCTTTATCGCTTTATGACGCCCAAAAGAAAAATATATCAAATTTATATATTCAAAACTTTTTTTTTTGACACCCAAAATTAATAATGTTATGAACTTTGTCGAAAAAGTGGCTATCAACCATTCTTGATCACGATCTGATTTACCATTTTGTCATTTTAAAAGCCGTTAGAGGCTTACTTTTACATCTTTCTGAAAGTCGCAACGATGTGGCGCTTAAGTTATTTCTAGAAAATGATTCGTTGTTATTAAAAGTATCATATAAATTTAAGTTGAATGTAATATAACCTAACTTAATTTGTAGAATTTATTATGAATCATTTGAAACACGCTATTATTAGCGTGTTTCAAATGATTTTATGTATTGAATTTATGTATTTATATACATAAATGCAATTTGTTTAGTAAAATACACATCCTAAGCTTCATGTACTTAGAAGTGTCACCGACTAAGCAATGTATCAAATTTGTTGTAACTTGTAACGAAAAAAAAAATTTTCGTCTGTAAATTTCTTGCGAATTACCACACCATTTAAATGAGCATCATGACATTTTATGTGTTATTTACTTATACTAATTATTACTAAAAATATTTTTGCCGTTAAAAGTTTGTCACTAATACACAACTCATAAACTAAATACAGTAGTATTTGT
This sequence comes from Glossosoma conforme, assembly GCA_022606575.1. Taxonomy (NCBI): domain Eukaryota; kingdom Metazoa; phylum Arthropoda; class Insecta; order Trichoptera; family Glossosomatidae; genus Glossosoma; species Glossosoma conforme. The sequence goes on from JAGTXR010000015.1 coordinate 569,789, forward strand.
ATTTTTTGTTGCCTTTTTATATGATTTTTTTTCTAAACAAAGCAATTAAATTGATAATTTTTCATGCTTATTGTTGTTGTCTCTAAGTAATGTTACGAATGAAATGATCATATATGAGTAATTATATAAACCAATGTTTAGTACTCAATTTAACAGACAAACAGAATAATGCTGCTGAACAAAGAAAATAAACAGTTATGTATGAAATATGGTGTATTATTAAGAAATAAATATTTTATTGCCTACCTGCATTCAATAGCTAATTAGAAAAAGGTTTATTATTTTCTAGATTTAAGCCTCACACTTAAATATATGACATTAAAAATTAGTCGTTAATTTTTAGTGACATTACGGTTGCTTTATTCTCGGGGGCTTATAATGACTTGTGACTTATCTTAGAAATTAGCTAATTGGAATGAACTAACGCTAGAATTATTTATCTATTTATTTAAAATTAATAGACTTTTGTATAATAATAAGACTTGTGAGTCCATATATCTCTTATTGTATAATATTAAGAAGCGGTCCTCAAATCATGAATGCTTGAAAGCCCTGATTCTGGTGGAAAGATGGTGTTTGTGTACTACCAAACACGCACGCACGTGAACAGCTTTGAAATAATGGAAAAGTTTATATATTTCTGTGGTTAATTTCGGGTGATTAAAAATATTCTGGGGAATTCCGAGGGACACTTATCCAAATTAATGGCGAATTAGATAAAAAGTAATGAGTTTATTTGGATTAAGTAGATTTTCCCACACGTTTTTGATCACTTTTACTTTCGCTGTTGCATATAATTAACCTTTTTATATAGTTATGTTAGCTATTTGATTCATGGTTTTGTTTATCATGTTTTATAATAATATAAATATTATTAAAATTTATTTCAATTATTCCAGATGAAATTCGAAATATTCATATATATTTGTCAAACAAATCTTTACTAATTGTTGACAATTACCATTTTCTTTCGGAAGAATATTATTTCAACTAATAATACCGTGTATAAAAGTTTATACAAAGCCGATTAAAATAAATGTACTGTACAACTTTTAAAGAAAAACAGAGCTAGAGATATACTATACTTATCTCTATAGATCTGTATCTTAATGAAAGCATTCGATGTATTTCCATGACATAGAATGAAAAGGGATGTAGATATTATTAAATTACTCCTTCTCTTTTAAATTTTAAGCAATATTTAAATGATTTTTAATTGTGCAAGTATTTTTTAGAAAAACCAAACTACAATTTGCCAAAGCAATATTGAGATTTTTCACAACTAATTTAAAGTAGACATTTATAAAGCCAAATGTCAAAGATGTCATTCCTCTTTATATTAATTGTGAACAAAATATTAACATTAAATTATTAGATTGAAATCAAGCACAGAGGTCACAAACCAAAATATGCAATACACTGCATGATAAAGTCATCATCCGTTACTGGGTCATTTCAAAAAGTTTGCTATCTTATACATTGTTACAACATCAAAAAAAAATTTCAAAACCGTTCTTCGACTGATATTGTCCAATGAACAATGTCCTTGTCCTTGGTTCTAGTCAGCAGCGGTCTCAGAAACGAGGTCAAAGACCCGCCTGATAACACCAACACCATCGCCATACATCACACGTGTACGTGTGCTCGGGTTGTATGTGTGTACGTGTAGCAACCACCACCCACACATCCGTCAAAACATCTGTTCCAGTGCCCTCCTGTAATATGTGCAAGGCCAACAGAAACATATCTAAGAATCTGAAGAATATCCTAGAATAGTCTGGTGATTACTACAATGATGCAGGTGTAACGAAATCACTCATTACTGGTATACATATATATATCAAGTTATTGATAGTGAAAAGCATGGGAAATTGAACAAGATACCCATCGAAATTGATTGACGTAATTCACAATAGTACAGAGAGTCTGATAAAAAATGGCACCTTTACAACTAATTTCTAATGTATGTTTAAACACGGACATTTATTTACAAAACCAATTTTATCGTTCCTATCATGGACACTACTCATTCAAACATTCTCAATTAATTCCACCTGCATCTTACAAATCACTTTATGACCCATGTTACCTTTTTCAGGCATATCTAAGTGATAAAAAATATATATATCGACTGAAAATCAGTAGATGCATATTCAGATCTTTTTTAAGCTACAGGTATGCTTAAATTCTCTCCTGGCATATGTTTTTTTTCTAATACGTTATGAAATACTTAAAGAAGCGTATTACTAAGAGGATGTCTTATAAAAAGATATTGTGATATTATCAATGTCACGCACTATCACTATAAATCCTTTCCATACGCATCCAGCCGACCTTCTTGACCGTTATAGAATCCATTAAAGGGATAAAATTATATGTTATAAGCTAACCAATGTGTGGTTACATATGAATAGAGACTAAAAAAATTGTATATTGGAAATAAATACTTTTTTTTCAATGTTTTTAGCATTCACTTTGAGATCCATTATAAATAAAAAATATTTATTTTATTACCTTCTTTTTACGTGGATCACGTAAGATATTTTATGCGATCCATGTAAAAACAAGGTAAATAAAAAAATATTTGTTATTTAATAAATACACACTTTTATAGGGCAATTGTGTATTATATTCATAATATTTATGTATGTACTCGTATTAATTAAATATTTATGTGGTTACTCAAAATATGGTTGGATAAAATATTTAAGTTTAATATTTTACACCTGAGTAATATTTTGAAGATTTCTAGATGTTTGTTTGTGTTTATCCTTATTTAAATCACAGCACTTAAATCAAATCAAATCGTTGTTAAAAAATATTTTTTTCGCGGCTTTTAAATTAAACCGCCGTTTGTAAAATATATAAGACATCTGTTTTCTGAAATAATGTAGGTAAAAATAACACACAATTATAAAATATATTAAGATAAGCCGTTTGTAAGGTTCAAATTCTTCTGATCATAGAAGGATCAGGACACTCATTTTTACCATTAAAAAGCTAATATAAAATGATTTATAATGCCTCGGGTAATATATAAATCTTCTCTTAAGCTCTCTGGGTCTTATCCTGGACGGTTTTAAAAAATTAAAATAAAATTATGGCACCAAGCATCAGATTCAGAATCCCTGGAAATGCGCTGTTCTGTAATTTTTCATGTGATTTTATCTCATGTGGAGATAATGATGTTTTTATAATAACAGAACATGTTACTACGTAAATTATTCAGATGCTTAAGGAGTATATGAGCATGTAACATGCTATCGTTTTTTATTATTTATTGCGATGTTGTACATTATTCTCACTTAATAATCGCACTTTTAAGATGTTATAATGAAGGCTTTGTTTGTATACAAATACATACCAACGAATATGATAAAACTAAACAAAAACGTTTCTTTAAGAGCTCTCATTGCAATTAATAACATCAGGGGAAAAATGGGCCATAGAGAGGGGGTTAAAATACATGGCCAAAAGATTGATATGATAAGGTTTGCTGACGACATTGCTCTGATTGCTGAAACTGAAGATGAACTCACGGAAGCGCTGACATCTATGGAAAACATATTTAATTCCAACTACAATATGAAGATAAACAGCACAAAAACCAAAGTCATGAGAGTAAGCCGCAATGAGCAGCAGAAAATTAACATATCAATGCTAGGAGTACCCCTAAAAGATGCAAAAGAATTTGTATACCTTGGAAGTACGATCACCTGGGATGGCAGAACAAAAAGAGAAGTCAACAGTCGAATACATCAAGCAAGGCTAGCTTTCAATAAAAAATCCAAAATTCTTGAGTCAAAGAATATTTCTTTAGGGCTCCGCAAGCAACTTGCCAAAACACTTGTTTGGAGCATCTTAATGTACGGCTGTGAGACATGGTGCTTATCTGAAAGTGATAAAAAAAGACTAGAGGCCTTTGAGATGTGGTCATACAGAAGAATTCTCGAAATTTCCTGGAGAGACCACGTCACGAACAATGAGGTTCTCGGGATAATCAAGGAAGATAGGCACCTAATAAGAACCATCTCAGAGAGGCGAGCTCGATGGATCGGTCACATCATGCGCCACGATGGTCTTCTTCACGACATTGTGGAGGGGATGGTGGAGGGTAGAAACTGTAGAGGGTGCCCTAGACGGAGTATTTGCAGCAAGTATTCGAGGACATGAATTGTAGCGCTTTTGCTGAGCTGAAAAGGGTTGCGGAGGACCGAGAGGAATGGAGATCGAGATGCAAGATTCTGTTGCTGCAAACCAATCCACCGGATTGATACTACGAAGAAGAGCTCTCTAAATGATCATTGATCAGTTATAAAGTACAAAGTTTACGGCTTACGCATTACCTAGACATAATTATTCAATATATTTGATAATGTAAGTTACGCTTAAATCGTAAAATTGCATAATAAATAAATAATTATAAAAATAACGTTTTAATTTAAATCAAAGTATGAATATACTAAAAGCTTTGTCCCTGATTGATTTGCAACCTATAAGCAGCTAGAATTATCTTTCTTTGATGAACATTATAAAAAATATCTACACTTTTCTACATGTTTTCTATCTTAGCAAAGTCATGACAGATTAAACACAAAAGGTGAACCACAAATACAGCATAATCATTGCTGCAGTAGTATATGATAGGTGAAGCAAGGAAAACAATATGCGCTATCTGTCGTAACTGTGAATGTCTTTAGGAAGTTTTTAGTTAAATTAGTATTCAGGTATGGAATTCTGAATTAATAAATAAATATAGAACAATAAGCAAGGCTCAGCACCTCCAAGGAACCCATGTATTTTTTTTTAGGTAAGTTTTATCTTTTTTAGTAGTGGATATCATTAAGAGAGTTTATTTAATCTTATACAATTTCCATATATGAAATCATTCATTACTTTATTTACTTTAATAAAAAAGAAATCTAACTTACAAGTTGACTGAGGGCTGAGCTTTTATAAAACCAGCTAGCCGAAAATAAATATATCCACGAGCAATAGTATTGTGTTCTGAAATAGAAAATATTGCTTACCAATACTCATATTGCAAAGAAACAAAAGTGTTCCGCAGCGTATCATTGAATGGAAGATTCTTATTGGCATGATCGACATGCGCATACAAAACAAAACATTGCGAGCGTTATATTTCGTAATTTAAAATATGTATCTCTGCATATTTGAAAGGCTGGCAACACTCTGGCCATAAACAAGGAGCATCAATATCTCACTGTGGGATCTATCCATAGAGAATGTTCCCGAGCAGCTCGTATTATCGCGATATAAGGTGAAAACAAAACAGAACTTATTGAAAAACATTCTCTCGGTCGTAAATATTCAGAGCCAGCCGGCTGAGGAAAATCTTGCGTAAATTCCGCGTGTTCAGGGAAGCTCAAATTCAGTACTCGAGTGTATTATGTAGACTGTAGAGATCGTTAATGCTGTAAACGTCTATTGGTGGAATGGTGTTAAGATTGTTGCGCAAATAGAGTGCTTTTTAGGCTTTTCTGTTTCATGTTTTATGATGTAAATGTTATTCAAAATGACAAATAAATAATAAATTCTTAATTATTTGAAGTCTGAATGTGTATTATGTAGACTAGATGTTCTGGACTCTTGAATTTTGTGAACGTCTATCGGTGGAATGGTATTTAAATTGTTGCTCTAATAGAGTGGTTGTAAAGCTTTTTTGTCATACTAAATGGTGCAAAATCTTATTAATATTGGTAAATCAATAAAATAATATGAATTTCGTTATTTTAAGCCTTTACGAGAGCTCGCTTATTTATTATAATACGTCAATTGGTAAAATAGTATATATATTTATGGACCATCAGTAATTTAAAGGCTTTCTTTGCTATTTTTGATTGTATAAATTTATTATTAATTATTATAATTTATGATTAATAAATTAAATAGTGTAAATTGAATTATTTGAAACATCTTTTGGTGAAATATTATACAGTTTTTGGTTTTATTTTAGGTTTTTTATGGGCTTAATGATATAAATGATATTAATATTTATTAAGTAATAATTTAATATGAATTTAATTTATTCAAACCAAAATTTAAGAGTCAATTTCGTAGACTGGGGCGATCCTTATATGCTACGTCTACTGGTGAAATATTAGATAGATCTTTGCGTAAACGGATACTTTTTGGATTTTTCTTGGTTATGTTTAATGACTTAAATATTTGTGATGATAACTATTTGTATTTTAATTTATTTTTATTTAAATTTAATTATGAGTCTTATCGGGAGAGTATTACTTGAGCTACAGAGCTCGTTAATGAAGGCCCATAATTTTTGAATAAAGGCAGAAAAATAAGTGACATTTTACTCGTAATTTAAGACATTAGTTAAAGTTATTTTCAATTTTTTTAATAATAATCTCATACGGCTTACTAAATTAGTTTATCAAAGGGTGTATTTTGTTATTCATAAAGAAAAGTGTTCATCACTATTGCTCACCTATGATTATTGAGATAAAAATATATATCAATAACAAAACATTGTTTTTTTAAGAATTCAAAAAAATCAGAACTTAAATGGCAGTTTGATTTATTTATAAATCTCATTAATAATATTTAATAGAAAATTGATGCCTTGAATTATTAACATTGAGTAGTTGTTATTAATAGAAATCATGGTTTTATGACTAGATAATAAATACTTATCAAAAATCTATCAAAACCAGCAAAAACTATGTAAGCTTTAAAATAAAAATCGATATCAATGAAATGCCAATAAATATAAAAAGCAAATTAGAAAGATGTTAATATTTTTGTGTATGTTTTTAAATCGTACCTCTATGCATATTATGACCTAATTTATATCTATCACATAGTTCCCAAATGTTTATTATTAATTCATCTAATAGTAGCAATAATAATCCCCATTGGTTCTTGTAAATACTCTTAAGTTGGCGTCTGAGAGGGCTGTAAAACGCTAAGCGGGTAGTTTCTAAGCAAAACGATGAAGAAATTACGTAAAAGGTTTTTCATTGAAGACACCTGGTGCCAGCGGATAAAGCGATGCCAAACAAAGCTTAGTGCAATTAAATAGCCCATTTTATGGCCTCCGTTGACTTAGCGGAGCCTCGCCGATGCTCGCTCCAAGGCCCACGGCCTGCGTAGGCCTCCACAGCCTGCGCGCGGAACCTACAACTGTTCGCCTCCAACGTGCCCTTTCAGTCAGACATGCTACTTATTGTATAGCTTTGTTTCATTTTAATGCATTTTTTACTTATTTGCTTCTAGGATTAGTAAGAAAGATAACAGGCTTTCTTAGGTCTGACCAGCAGGCGCGCGGAACCTACAACTGTTCGCAACCAACATGCCCTTTCAGTCAGACACGCTACTTATTGTATAGCTCTCTCACATTCTAATGAATTTTTACATTTTTTTACTTATTTGCTTCTAGGATTAGTGAACAATATGACAGGCTTGCGTAGGTCTCTAAAGCCTGCGTGCGAAACCTACACTTGCTCTCTACTAACATGCCTTTTCATTCAAACATAATACTTATTAAAAAGTTCTCTATTTCTCATTATAATGTATTTTAATATATCTGTTTCTGGGGTAAAATTTTGTAAGTGTTCGACACGGACTAGAATTCGTAGTCCAACTTAACTTTTTAAATTAATTTATTTCAACCATTTACTTTTTATACGTTATTTATTATCCTTCGTGAGCGTTCAGAACCAGACAGCTTTAAAGAATGCTATAGTCTTAAATAACTGCTCACCAACGGCGATCTCTTTTAGTCGTTACTTTTAATAAAATAAAAACTCTTAATATAAAGTAAACATAAAGATGAAATAATTTTTTTGTATCTCCCATTATTTTTGTTCATATGTTGTACAGTGTACAATGAGCATTATATTAAATACTGGTTATTGTATTATAAAATTGTTTAATGTATGAAAAATATTCTAGCAATATTGCAATTATTTTCGACTGTAGTAAAAACTACGAGTATTTAAGACCTGTAGAATTTCATCCTTAGAGGCGGCTTAACCTAAAACTTATTCTATTAAATGGACTTTTATATGAAAAAAAGCTGTAAGCTCTATATGACTGACAGTTGAATGTTTATTTAATGTATTATTATTTTGTAAGAGCGAGATAATATGGTGCAATTCAATGTAGTGTGATAGATATGTATGTCGGATACACTTCACCAGTTTATTCTTTAGTTGGGTAGGCAAGTTATATGCCCAATGTATACCCACGTAGTATTACAATTTATCGTGATAGGTACGGTTCCCCTCCACGTGAAAAACATATGGGGTGATAGGATACCGGCGATCGATGCTGCGTTGATTCTTGAATGCATCACCCTGAGAACTGTAATAAGATTTTATTACTGTAACACTTATCTAGAATTACCTAATGTTACATACACGTATTTGAGGGTTTATAACTTAAGCCAAAATTTTTGTTAAAAAACAGCGCATTAATTCGTTTGTATTCAACGTAAAATATATTAAAAAATGCCAAAAAATTCACTCGATCATAATATAAATTAATAGTAATATAAACTATTCAACTATCAAATTTAATAATAATAAGAAAAATTCAATGGTAATAAGAAAGTTTTAGAATGTGTACCAATATATTGGACTAAAAAAGCTTACAAATACTTTAACTGATACGCTGATAGAAGTACATATTGTGATTTTTATATGAGTAATTATCATCATTTCAATTTCAATTTATTTTTTCACTTACAGAAACATTACAATTAAAAAAAAATCAAATCGTTTCTGAAGTACAATCAAGATTAATATACAAATATAGGTACTTATGATTAAGTACTAAAAACGAAGCAAGAAAGACAAGCAACAGAAGGTCCCAATGCTCATCAACAGACGACGCCATCAAATCATTACTCCAAAGAAACTCGTAGAGTTCATGCCTGAATTGGGCCTCCCTTACGTGAAATATATCATCTGTCAAGCTACACTCTAACAACTCTGATTTTTGTATGCTTACACATATTGAGCATGAATCTTTAACGTGGCTTGTATAGGTATCCACAGAGGTACACTGCATGCCGTTGGTATTAATAAATCGCCGTCTAGGACCATATACAAGCTTTGTTTGTTTCTGGAGCGTTAGGCTAGTTACGCGATCTACTCCTATTTAACAAAATAATATTATGTGTCATTCATAATGTATATTGCCATATATTATGAAAACGCTTCGGTTACTATAGGTGTTTTCTCTTCAAGCGACTGGGCTTTCGTTTTGAAAGGCCATCAAAAACTATGCATTTATATAGAGTGTTCTCTTATATTCATAATTAAAAAAATAAATAATAATAACTTACTCAAAACGTTTTTTGAAGCATCCTTTATCTTATCTCGGTCTATTTGCCGTTTTTTTCTCTGCCAAGTGGAAATAAAACACGTCTTTTATCTCCGTTTATTCGCGATCCGAGACAAAAGGGAGAGGGAGACAGCTCGATGGCCGGAAGGCTCCTGAAATCACAAGCAAACTGACATAAGCCAGGCAGTAAATTCCATGATTCTACGATTTTACTATATCCGCATTTTATTTCCGAAGAATAAAAACTATTATATGTGTGTGACTCTAGGGCTGGATGCTACTTCTTTATATGTAAACATGATTTATGTACGATTCATACATATAAACAGCGAAATAACTCATCTCTATCCATTTGCTGCATTACTTTTCGCGACTTCATGGTACTGTATCATGTTTTATATTCTTTTTATGCTTGGGATTCATAATCTTATATTCGTAAAAAGTGTATTTTTTTACTTTCATTATCACCACTTCATATCAATTCGCTTCATGGCTTAGTTATTTCTTAACAACAAACCTTTAAGTAGTCATGAATTCATAATGTGTTATTTATATTCCAAATATATAATAAATATCTTACAAAGTGAAATAATTTAATACAAAAAAACAGTTATTATTACCTTATTTATTGTATTTGAAATGTGATTTTCAGACAATAGAAAAATATTTTCATATTCTTTGTAACAGCCGTGTTAGTATTTATATATACACGGTTTCAAGAAAAATAAATTCTATATGATGAACAAATAATAATTAATATATTTTTATAAGTACAAAAATATTTTATAAATATTTACGTGTTAACACTAAAAATATTCATAGTTTCTCATACAATGATAATAAATAAAAATAAGAAAAATTGTTTTTAAATTTTTTTTTTTAAATTCTATCCATCTTTGGAGCATATACTCGACTCTAATTGTAGCCAAATAATTTTGTTAGCTACTATTATCACTTTCTTCATCTCTGCGTACGGAGCTCCACCAAGTCCTTTTTGGATGCCTATTAATTACCTTTTTTATGAAGATCGCATTATTAGCTCAAACTTTCTACAATATTATCTTTTTCTTCGTGTCAGCGACGTCAAATTATTTTTTCCCAATATCTGGCAACATCGATAGCTCGTGTGTTGCCCAGCATTAGGTCCTGAGATGTGCAACTTGTTGGGCACATGGAGCAGCATCGTAGGTGTGAGGCGGTCTGCAGGTCTCCACAGTCGCACAATAGTGTCTCTCCCTGCCGAAGCATTCCCCACCGCTCGAGGTTGTCCTTTGTTCTACCAACTCCGGTTCTTAATCTGTTTAGGGATTTCCAGGTCGGCCAGTCAAGGCTCTTGCCAGTTGGGAGGCCTTCCTTTGGAGTAATGAAATCCTCTGGTGCGATTTGTTGCCAGAGTTGGAGTCTCTCATTTTCAGGGCCGGATGTGAGAGGTTGTGTGGATTTCAGAAAGCTGCTTCGAGACTTCAATCTTGGTGTTGGGGGTATCTGATTATACAAGCAGTGGGACGGTTGGTTGATTGCCTTACGCATTTCTTCGGCGCATATGACTTTGCGTCTTATGTTCGGTGGTGCGATACCAGCCAAGGGGTATAGTTTAGAAATGGGTGTTGGTTTGAGGCAGCCTGTGACGACTCTGCATGCATCATTCAGGGCAGTATCCACTTGATTACAGTGGGCTGATCGACCCCACACTGGTGCCGCATATTCTCCGGCTGAGAAACAAAGTGCTAAAGCTGAGGTACGAAGAAGGGGTGGTTGGGCTCCCCAGTGAGTGCTGGTCAGTTTGCGGATGAGGTTGTTCCTTGTTGCAACTTTCTGTTTGGTGTTGCTGCAATGACGCCTGAAGGTGAGGGTGCGATCTAGAGTGACTCTGAGGTATTTTGGATGGTCGCTATGTTCCAGTACTCTACCTTCCCACGTGACACGAAGCTTTCTGTTAGCTTCCCTGTTTCTAAGGTGGAAACAGCAGACTTGTGTCTTTGATGGGTTAGGTTTGAGATGGTTGGTTTCGTAGTAATGGGACATCTCGTTGAGTCCCTGGCTTAGGATGTCCTCAACTTCTTCAAACGTTACTGCTTGTGCTGCCAAACCTTACCTACAATATTATGTAAAAAGGTTTTCATTTAATATTTAATATGACGAGATAAACACAAAAATACGTTTTTATTCCTTTTACGTAAAAACGTAGTGAATTTAATTTGTTCATTATTTATAATCATTAAGATAATTATATAAATACAAAAAATAAACGGTTCTTATTTAGTTTGCTTGTATTAAACAAATTAATTAATTTAATCAATCTGCTTTTGAATTTCCATACTAAGACACCAAAATGAGGTAAGAACAAACTTCATTGTGTGCAAACGGCTTGAATATCCCAATAACAATATACTTAAACAATTCAACGTTTTTAAATGAGGTTTTTTAAAAAGACCACCTCTTTATCGAACGACTTGATGTAAAAATAAAAAATTCTAACATCCGAGTTTAAAGATAATAACCTGTGAGAATATCTTAAATGAAACCTCTTAATTTAATTCCAATTAGTGACGAGACTCATTTTATTTATCTTCTAAATTTAAGTCTCTATAAAATATATCTCACAGCGATATATAATATGAAACAATTTCATCTCGATACGATATTTCGATAGCTTATCATATTGGTAGTTTTGGTGTAGATATATTTTTATATTACGATAGTTATACAGCTTCGCTTTACAAGGTGTTCAAGAAGATGATATAACATATTAAAGTAATCATTAAAATAATTCAATATACGAGTATGTGGATAAACGGAACAAGCATTTTAGTTAATTGCTTGTGGTAAGCAAATGCTCCAGCTAGGAAACATATATATTTATTTTATTTATATTATTAGCATTCAATTTCTTAGTTCTTAAAAGCATTGAATAGTCAAATACCTATTTTCTTGTTTAAAATTTTTGTTAAAGTTTCATACAATTTATTCATCAACTTAAAGATGATATGATTCTGTTCTGAATGAGAACATCGTCAGATCTTCACTTGTGAAAAACAAGATAAAAGTTGTTATCTATATAGTTTATGAAAATATATGAATAATATGTGAATGAGTAATACAAAATAACATTGGTTACCGTTACGTCAGCATTATTATCCAATATCTTATGAAATTGGTAAGTATAAAACCCTTAAATATGATGATACAGTTGCCAAAATTTCCGAGCTTCCGTTTTGATTCGAAAAACTATAAATATACTCGTACTTGGCGGAGCTTCGGTTGCAGATACGAGTATGCCTTGGAACGAAATAAGTATAATGGTAACTGACAGAACTGTGTCAGCAATTTATTGTGACCATATGTTCCAGCTATGGAGCGGATGTATAGTAGATGAAGAAGTATTAAAAATTAGTATTAATAGTAAGTTTGATACATTAAGTAAATAAAATATGAATTATAAGCGGCTAATCTCAGTTATACGTATACCTTTGTCATATGCCCCAGTTGTGGAGAGTATAAAAAAAATAACAAACGATACAAAGTTTAATTAAGGTTTTCGATCTTTTAACTATTGAGTAGTTTAGTTTTCTGTTGAGATAATAGTTTCAAAGGTATTGTTTATTGTATTTTTTAAATTGTCACATTGTATAATTGAAGGTTTTTTTCAGCACACAATTTTTGTTTTGGGTGTCCCCGTCTAGAATAACCGTGGAAATTTTACCAAGTCCGCAATACTGCGAAGGAGAGAGGCTGTCGCAACTCCACCCTTCTACCTTTTTTAATCAAAAACTCAATTCAATTTAGTTTAGAGGAAAGGATATCAACTTGTTCTCCTTATAAAAAAAAGTGTATCTCCCCATATCTTCTCCGCGACAGAAGGAAATGAGGCCGTATGAGGAAAAAAGTGCGCCAAATATTATTAATAAATGATAAGAAAATTCATTTTTTATCTCGAGACAAAATTGGACGTGAATTTAATTTAAAAAATAATAAAACAACACTGTAAATTGAGTTATATTTACAACACCTTTGATGGTAACAATTATTTCAACTTAACTTGTGTGTTATCTTTAGCAATGCAAGCTCTAAATAAAATGCAATACAACTGGTGTAAAATAATCCCTTGCAGGTTAATGTGAATAATTAATTTTTTGCTAACATCAATTTATATTTTTCACGTCAACAGTATGTATTAAAAAAATATTTATACATAACTATGGAATTAATTATGAAATCATAATCAACATACTGTGTCTATCCATCTTAGAATAGAAACTCAAATTATGGTCACCATCAATCCTCTTTATCATCTTCCTTCTATTATGTATCCAATTTTCTTGATCCATTATTGATGTATTGATGATCCATCTTATTTTTTTTTTATTTCTAATATGCTAATTATTTTGTATTACAGACATAATTGGATATATATTTTGTAGCTGATAAACTTATATAGAGACCAAATCAAATTACTAATTATTAAAAAATCAAATTGTTTTAAAATAATGTTTTTTATTTAAGTGAATATATAAAAAAGTGTTCATTATACAGCGTATTAATGTCCAAATATCTTTGTAATAATAGTGTTTTTCCGAAAACCAATGCAGCCGTACAGTGGGCTTTTAAGATCAGGTATGACATGGTAAGAATCGCGGCTTCTATCATTATAAAATATGTCGAGAGTTGAAGATGGCTCTAGTTGGAATATGTCAACCGGATGCCGCAGGATAAGATGAACTACAAATGCCTTTTTTTACACCTCCAGGTTCACACCATCTTGGAAGTCCGTCGTGAAACAGAGATTTATTCATTGTAACCGGAAGGCAATGCTGACACAGGACAATGCAAAGATCGCGTCAGCTGACATAACTGTATGGAAGAATTTCTTAATTATATTCTGCAAAAAAAAAGCATATAAAGCAAGAGATATTGATTTATATCAACATAAATGGTTGTATATATTATAGATAACATATAACAGTAAATTTGAAACGCTTAAATGTGTCAAAGAAAATATGTAACATGATATTATTAGGTGAAAGGCACGAAGACGAATCGAACATATTTCATCCGTCTATCTGACAATACAATCGGGTACAAAAGATAAAAACGATAATAAAAAATAAACAAAAAGTGGACTAGAAGAGAACGATACCACGTCCGATATTGCAAAACGATCTGATCAGTTATAAATTAAATTATATTATTAGCGTGTTTCGGCTATAAAATGCCAATTTTATGCATTTATGAATTTCACGTTTTTTCATACATGGCCAAACATTTCTGTATTATTCATTTGCATTCAGTTTGTACCGGGCTGGAGTCGCAGTGAAAATCCATATAAAAATGCAAATTTTCCGCCGTTTTTCCCTCCCGCCCCTTTGCGCCGCTTTAGACTTCACTTGTTTGCATAACAAACTCAATATGCGTACATTTTAAACGACCCTGCACATATATACAAACAAACACACATACATCATAGATGTATGAGACTGTATGAGAGTGTCCTCTATGTACCAAAAACAAATAAAAAATACAATACGAGTCTGGACAGATTAAATGCGCTTGAAATTAATTTGCTAGGTTTAAAACGATGATATTGTAAATTTCGCTACAATGTAGATATAATTGCATTTAATGGAAAATAGTGACGGTGCTAAAAGTCGTAAGAATAAATACTTCTTCGGCATTTAGGAATAATACTTTTAAGTGAATTATTGTGACATGAATTTTGTGAAATAATAATTTCTTAACAATTATAAAAAAACAGTTGTATATATGCTAAGAGTCATCAGGATCTGAGTTGTTGTTTTTCTTTAAGCCCTTGGGATTTCTTTGTCTTGCATTATACATATAATATCGCATACTCTACATAAAATATACAATGTGGAAATCTGTAAGACACTTCATTCGAGTAGAGAGCAGGTATTTAAAAAAAAATGTTGAAGGAATCTAACATCATTGAGCATGAAATAACGCTAATCCTTTAAAAACACATCCTGCAGACTCTCGGCTATTTCCAACTCCAATTAAAGTATACTTTCTACAAATTATTTACAAGTACTCCATAGAATTCACTGATCACTTAAGTTGATTCATCCATCTTGTGATTATTTAAAAGTATTTTCAGTTTTCTATTCTGGATTGAACAGGCATTTATTTTTCATTATATAAATCGTATTCATTTAACACTTCTGACTGATTTTTTTGCGATCGGTTTTACGTGAATCATACAGTTACGAGTGTGTACGCTTGAAAAGGCAGTTGACGTTAGAGGTTTCGCTTAAAATCTGAATTGATTTATTTCTCCAATTACACTGTCGACAATCGGTTTTCATAGATGTGGCGCTCGAGCCCAGCCAGGCGCTGAAGGCTCGAGAGGCAATTTCTTAGATGATTTACACCTCAACAAGCTGACTCAAGCGGCAAGGAACCCTCCGACAAGGAACATGTGAACAGAACCGAATCTTTAGCTGAACTAAAGCTTTTCCAAAAAAAAACCTTTTACAAAGCATAATAAATTCGCAATGATGTTGCATTGAAAATAATACTGAATTTCTAGTTATATTTAATTTATTTAATAAACAAATAATCTAAAATAAACTAATTTATTATAAGTTAATTTTAAGCACTTTTACCCGTGTTGACAATACATTAAAATATGCTCCATATAACTAAGGCAAGAAAAGCATAGCGCATTGCTTTTACTGCCAATTAAATGTTATCTCTTGCAACTTTAACCACAGTAATAAATAGTCTTTTCTTACATGTGAATAAAATTATAAAGTGCAGTATTTCCTTTGTCACATAGGTAAACAATGATAGACACACCTGTATATTTTAAAATCCACGCTGAATATTTCCATCAAAACGTCGAATTCTGGAAGTTAATTTTCTTAATATATGCAAATTAAATAAACTGTATTAGCAGTTTAATTATATAAATTATTTAATAATATTATGTTTTGGTAAAAAATATAAGTTTATAAAGTATCAGTGCACCCTATATGTACAAGAGTTAAATACTGAAACTCGCTTAAAACCGCGAATAGTGTACAGGAGCAGGATCTTAGGTGTGAGGCGGTCAGCAGGTCTCCACAGTCACACAATAGTGACTCTCCCTGACGAAGCATTCCCCACCACTCAAGGTTGTCCTTTGTTCTACCAACTCCGGTTCTTAATCTGTTCAGGGATTTGCAGGTCCACCAGTCAAGGTTCTTGCCAGTTGAAAGGCCTTCTTTGGAGAAATGAAATCCTCTGATGCGACTTCTTGGCTCGAAAATGATTATTGACTGCTTATTTGCTTAGAAATACATATATATGTTTCACTCTATTCATAATATAATTTAATTTTTAAAAATTTATTTATTTATATCTTCTCATCCATCTCTGTGTTTACAGTATTGGAATCCTGCTCCATCACGCGTGCGATGCATTCTGGATGATGTTTATTTCGTTAGTGTTTTGAACATCTGATTTCACTTTAAGCATAAAAAATTACACGTGTTTGAATGATCGTTAAGTACTCATAACTAACTGCTCCTAATTTATTTGAGTAGCAAATGAATCCAACAAAAAAATATAAGTCACACTTTAACGGTTGATTTTTTAAATTAAAATAATATAGAAATGTAGGCTTTTATGCTGCAATCGCATAAGAGCCCTGTTTGAGATACATACATATCGTATGAGAGCAAAAACTGAAGGTGCTTTTTCTTTAGGTCCTTGGGATCTCACTGTTCTGTGAAGACCGGGAAACATTAGGATAATATTTTCAGAAAAGTTCCGAGAAGCAAAGATGATAAGATAATGCGATCAGTTTAACAACTGACAGTGTTTTTTGGTTGTACTCGTAGTTTGTAAATTTGTTAAGACCTTCCTTTGTTTCCTACGGTTAGGGGAGCAAAAGAGGAATATTTATATATGTAATTAAAATTGAGCAATCTCAACTCGATTTGCCACAAACCGTTTTGAATTATTAATAACAGTTATCAAATCAATCGATCTTCGTATATTTTTTATTAAATTAATTAACGTACAGGCATGACGGAGCTCTCGGTGCAAAATTTAGTTTCATCAAACACTCATAAATTCATTGCCATTTTACAGAACGACTGCCTTAATTAAAGGCTGTTATTCAAATCATTGCGTTCATAATAAATGTGTTTATTGCCCTTTGCAAAAACGGAAAGCGATATTTTGCACATACGTATGTACTAGGAAGAAAAATCATGTAAATGTCATAACCCCACATTATGTACAACTCTGTTAAACATGCATAGTTCGTAATACTCATGAAGAAGCTTTTATTTAAAGTCCAAGATTATATTTAACGTCTTCAACACAGTACTGTACACGTAAGAGTCTTACGTAACTCTCGATCCCTTTGGATCCTCAAACCTAGCAACCAGGCTACTTCTGTTATTCTTCTGATGTCATCAGTTAATCTTGCAGCGGGTAACCCAACGTTCCATTTGCCAGTTCTTGGACGTTACTTCAATAATTTACTTCCCCATCTACTCATACAGTCGTCTCTTTGAAACGTTATAGTATGTCCTGCCCGCTGCCACTATATTGTGCTTGTTTTTTTGGTAGCTTCCACTATTCAAGTTCTTCTTCAGGTATCCTTGAATGAATTTTATTTTTTAGAGATACTCCAAGCATAGATCTCTCTGTGACACGTTGGGTGACCTGTATTTATGGGTAAGACTTCTTGT
Source organism: Glossosoma conforme (assembly GCA_022606575.1). NCBI lineage: Eukaryota > Metazoa > Arthropoda > Insecta > Trichoptera > Glossosomatidae > Glossosoma > Glossosoma conforme. Next base: position 587,815 of record JAGTXR010000015.1, read on the forward strand.
TAGATTCCACGCCATTAGTTAAATACTGAAAAAAAGCATTGGTTAAATGCCTTAATATTTAGACAATGCGAATTTGTTTCACTCATAAATACGATGTTATATTTACGTCAGCTAAGAAAGTTCTTTTATGATGCTTTGTGGTGACTATGTGCTCTAAATTAACATAATGCTGATATTCTGTAATACTCGATGGTTCTCTTTTTAAGCGGGGACTTTAATCTTAATAAGAATCTTGGCGGTATGAAGAGTCTAATGTCGTTGATAAGATTTCGATTTAAAGTCGAGGCAAACTTCTCTACCTAACCACGGAGCCTTGCCAGTTGTGTTGTATATAGTGTGCTTATATATATACACGGTAGGGTCCGCCAGGCCGAGACCCTACTCTAGAGGCATTGAATTTTTCTATTCTTTCATTTTGCCCGGACCGCTTCCAGTTTGTATGGGAAAATTCAAACAAATATCAATACGCCGCTGGTTCGTCAACTCTACTTGGTCAATATAATAATTCATTTAATATAATAATTGAATTATTTATAATTATTTTGTTCCGAATTAAAAATCAGTTTTGTGTCTAACCTGATATTACCTGGAAAATAGATAATATATGATTATTTAATATGATAAATTAAATCACTGGAATCCGGGCTTACATAATCACTGTAACACTAAAGTATGTAAAAGCTATTTGTTATTTAGGGCAAACGTCATCATCATCATCGTCAGCCTGTATCCGTCCACTTTTGAAAGTAAGCCTCCCGCATGAGTCTCCATCCTCTTCGATCCTCCGCCTTCCTCCCGCTATTCTTCTTATGTCGTCAGTCCATCTAACAGGGGGTCGGCCAATGCTTCGTTTGCCAGTTCTTGGGCGCCATTCCAATACTTTTCTTCCCCATCGACCGTCGTCTCTTTGTCGGATATGTCCTGCCTAATGCCACCTGAGTGTGCCTATTCGTTGGGTAGCCTCCACTACTTGAGTTCTTCTGCGTATTTCCTCGTTTCGGGTTTTATCTTTTAGCGACACTCCGAGCATGGATCTCTCCATAGCTCGCTGGGCGACCTTTATTTTATGAGTAAGACTAGCTGTTAAATTCAACGTCTCTACGCCATAAGTTAATACAGGGAGGATGCATTGATTTAACGCCTTAGTTTTAAGATATTGCGAAATTTTCTGTGACACGTTAAAAATTTAAATACATTTATATTGTTAAGGTACAAATATAGGGATCATGCTTTATTTCTTTAAGTATATAGGGTCATATTATTACGATAAATAATTAATCTTTGAGCTCAATAGATAATAGAGTTTATATTAACGATTTCCATATTCTTGCAAAATTATACCATTAATTTTTTCGTTTTTTGACAATCATCATTACATACTGCGTCTCTTTTTTTATTGTAATTAAACTATATTATTTTTTTTGCACATTGAATTTGTGGATTTCCGCTTAGAATTATCGATCAATTTTTTTTAAATGAATATGTATTCAAATTTGTACCGGCTTATATCTATCGTACAATCACTATGAAGTAGCGGTAGAGCAAAATTAGATCTATTCCTACATAATCTAATTCGTTTTGTTTCATATTCGAATAAGTAGGGATATAATCTTAATTATTTTTTTGGTTGAAAATCGACTGCGTGCCACAGTTTCAGAACACATCGCCAAGAAGCAAGAGCCGCCCAAGTCCCCCCGAGGGAAGGGAGTGCCTCCGGGTCCCGGCGGCTCCCTGATGGGGCGCACGTGAGGCTTAATCTCGGGACCCCGGGACCCCGGGAGTCCTCGCCGCCGGGATTAAGCGGCCCGGCCGTCCTGAGAATACACAATCAGGGCCGGCGCAGGTGGGCGACGCCCTAATGAGCGTTACGCAGTCTTAAACATGGATATTACTTTCGGGAAGCCGTGTGGATTTCTTTCGCTGCAGAATCTTTGATGTGACTTCTGTGGGGAACGATCTTTGACTTGTCAAACGGTACGAGCAAACAATTGTCTTAGTAAAATTGTTTGACTACAAAATACTTATAAACTATTTATCAAATTGACTACATTATATATCTGAAACAGGTGCGGAAAACCAAGAAGAAAGCAATAAAAACATATTGATTAAAGTTTCTTGAAAGATAAAGTGTAGGATGCATTGCTTAATAAATTGACAACTGTTTTTAAAGATGATGGTTTTTAACGAAATATTTTTATAACCTTAAAAGTTTATGTAAGCGCAAGATATGTCATTATATATTTCAAATATTAAATTAACTTAAGCTTACTAACGAATATTCATAAAATAAAACGTTAATAACGTCAATTAATTTTTTTGGGAAAATAAAAGAAATAAGTAAGCTTTCATTCTATTTTAAAACTTATCCATGGACACATGGATTCATAATTATTTTCAGACGAAGACAAGCAAAATAGTCAATTTACATATTTTGCGTGTTCTTATTTCTGTTCATCGTTTAATTACAACAATTATTAATAACACAATGTTTGCGTATTAAACTAAACAATAAAAACAAATTTAAAATAAACATAATTAAAGAGGCATATCTGACTTTATATTTATGTTTTTTTTTTTCAATTAAAACATTTTTAAGACGGGCGCTTGTAGTATTATATGCATAAATCATCAAGAAAAGTGTTTGCACAATATCCAATTCCAAAATCCGCACGAAATTGCTTGAGAAAAAACTTATCAGCCCAAGCCAGTATCACACGGAGTCGGGCACAAAGTGCTTTCGCAATAAATAATAAATTTAATTAAAATTCCTGTCGTGAAACCTTATAACAGTCGCTTCTATAGATATCAGCGCGTGCGTATGATACCGGCATGGCCGGAAGTCGCTAACCGTCTGGCAAAAGCTCCCGCTGCGCAAAAGCTGAGTGACTTTGGGCCCGAAAATATTCGAGAAATATCCTAAGTATAAAGTTGCAATCTACCTCCTCATACCTTTATCGCCCTTTCCGGCGACTCACAGGAAGTCAAATAAATAAAGAAGGGCTCTTCGAGATGAAAATATGAATATTACCAGCTGAAGTATTAAATTTACATAATTTATTAGGTATTTCAATTATTGCGCTAGTGTCTTGCGCGCCTTACGTCGATTTTTCAACGTATTTTTTTAACAAAGTGATGAAATTTGCGTAAGATAATAATAGTTCAACTATAATTTTAAACTTGGAAAAAAAATGTATAGCCCAAACCACTTTAAATTTGTAAATGAGAAAACAAAGTTCTAAAAAAAAATCCTAATTTTTGTAATGCCATTAAACACCAAAAAACATATAAAAAGAAGACTACAAATATGTGTCAAATGCGGGTTAAATGATGTTTGCTATTTTTAGGGTGCTGCTTATCAAATATGGTGTCTATAACTTATTTTGACTAAAACGTCTTAAATTTATTAATAGTAAAAATATATATGAAATATGTTTCTTAAAGGACATGCTTTAATTTACAGTCAGTAATAAAATTCATGCATCATTTAAAAATATTAAGATAATCATATTGTGACCATTTATTAGTCATTATTATAATAAATAATTAAGAACCATCTCAGAGAGGCGAGCCCGATGGATTGGTCACATCATGCGCCACGATGGTCTTCTTCACGATATTGTGGAGGGGATGGTTGAGGGTAGAAACTGTAGAGGCCGCCCTAGACGGGAATATTTGCAGCAAGTATTCTAGGACATGAATCGTAGCGCTTATGCTGAGCTGAAAAGGGTTGCGGAAGACCGAGAGGAATGGAGATCGAGATGCAAGATTCTGTTGCTGCAAACCAATCCACCGGATTGATACTACGAAGAAGAATTATTATAAAGTGTAAAAAAAAAAAAACATTTTTATACATTACATTTATGACTCTTCAGTCAATTTACTTTTAATTGATATCAGAATAGATTGCAAAAAAATTAATCAACAATCTGTATCATACCGCGAAAAAAAATATTTCATTAGGAATTTCAAAATTCATTCATATTATGTTATATACGTGTAAAAAATATATACCTTGATCGTAATAATAAATATGTACCTGCACAATTTTATAATACCGTATTTTCCCGTAAAAACGTGTAAAAATATTATGAAATTACTGGCGTCGTCTGTTGCCACTCTTTTTAGTTTTTCGTACTTACAAGAAAATCAACGGCTTAAATAAAAAATTCGAGCTCAAATTTCAGTCACAAAAACTTTCCGCTTTAAGCGAAACGGTGGCTACGCGGTCGTCGAATTACATAACGGAACAAAAACACTGCGCAGGCGGCGAACAGAATACCTGAAAACTGAAAAGGCGACGACACCACCCGTCTTTTTCATATACTTGCTGTTTGTATGTCGCGTTTAATGAAACGGCAAATTATGAGGTGTTTTGGAAAGGGATTTGAGTTTGTCGCTTAGGCGGTTAGCACGATCTGACCAAGAACGCAGATGCTCCTATAAAGGTGGGAAGAGAGACATGAATAGACAACCTCGATATACAAATATGTAATAACGGGTGCGATCAATACATCCATGGTAATAATATGGAAGCTCGGAGCCCGACCATGCGGTCGACTTCAAATAATGTTAATTCAACGTGCGTACATTCCCTCTGCGTTCAACAAAAATGTCAATTTACGGTGGTAATCAGAACTCTATATTTGCAAAATCACAAATTAACTTGTGCATCACATATATAATCAGTAGGTTGATATTTTAGGCTAAGCCATATGATGTATATTATTGTACATATGATGAACTAATGCTAAACATTGTTTTCTAATCATATTTTATTGTAAATATTTTTCACTATTCCAGCATCTTACTAAAAGTCAATGCAACCTGTAATGAACTTAACGTACAGGTTTTTGAATAGAATATTAAAGGTATGATGTCATGACTTAGATGTTTTTTATTTAACCTGCACTGCAACTGTCGACTAGGATCTGAAAACTCTGTGTTTGACCGAGAATGCAGCGCAGGACAGGCAGTCATGGCGAATTTTCACAAGAAGAGCCGACCCCAGATGATGGGAAATGGCGAGGCTAAAGAAGAAGAAGATGGTTTGACTTGGATAAGAGAGCAAACGCGCATTTTTCTGCGGTAATGCTGATTATATGCTCTATTTTGAAGTTAAACATTGTATGGAGAAGAAAACGTTTGTTAATATTGATTATAATGATTGCTTACTTTCTGAGAAATATTTAATTGCTTGTGTTATAAAAATAAATCAAATACCAGTAAATTATGTGCATGAATAAATTTTTAATTGAAATATTGTGTGTATTTTAATAGCTCTATAGTGCCATATAATAATATGTTTACTTTATAGCTTTAATAATATATCAAGGTGCACTTGAATTCAGCTGTGCAAAATTTTAAAGTGAACTCACGTCTACTTTTAATTTTAGAAACTAATAATTGAAGCATAATGGATGCTGACATTTCAAAACTTTAATTTAGAATTTAATCTCATGTCGCATACGAAATAATTAATAATTAATATTTATTAAATAAATTATTCAAACTGTTAATAAATGTGCGATTCATTTAATATTCTTGATGTTTAATGTTCAAAAAATACATAAAAACAATTTATAAATTATATTTCGACAGGGGGAGAAAGGAGAACCCTTGCAGGTGAAGGTATATTATTAATGAATTAGTTTCGTAATATTTCAGTACAAATTCTTAATTTTAATATATATTCAATCAATATTGGATCTATATTTTATCTTTTTAAAACAAATATGTAAAATAGTAAAACAAATCTTGTATGCAACAAATTTAATGATGTTAATTTAGGTTCAAATATGTCGGTTTTATTCCAAGCAAGATTAATACTTTACATGCAGTTTAATGTTATCTATAAAATAAAAAGCATCATATATTACAGATATTCAATTTCACTCCTCAATTTGGTTCTACTCTTCCATAAATAAGTACTTTTAAGCCAATAAATCTTCTCACAATATTTTACCAAGTATTGGATAGACATTTGTTTATTCACATGATTTTTTATGATTAAGTAGGTACTGTAATCAAAGAAATTTTTTTAATTTTACAATTCACAAACTTACTACATTTGTAAAGGGTTTTATATAAAATAATTTTCATATTAGTACCTTTGCCACTTTCCAGACAGCTTAATTTGCTTCTTTACTCGAAGCAAAGGAGTAATTTGCCGATTTCTACGCGACTTGCTGTACTTGTGAATTTAATTTCATTTAAAAGTTCTTCTATTTATAATAATTTTCTGAAATTTGAGTTTAAATTAAGATTAAGTTCTTGTAGAGTGAGAATATCAATAGTTAAACAACAAATGTGATTTTGGTTTTCAAAATTTATTCTAAGGCTAACAATATCGACGTTTTGTATGTCACATTTACTAAACAGCAAAACTTTTTCAACCCAAAAATTCTGTACATTTTTTATGTAAAACACTAGAAAATACAAGCAAACTGTGATTGAAATGTTCACTATGTGTAGATTTTATGATGATTGCCATTTTAAGGATGGCTATACATGTGTACAGTGTCGATCCGCCAACGTCATAAGACTACAATCCGGCACTACATGCGTCGTCCTTCGTTAAGGGGAATCGCTTTAATAGGTGTTGTTCACGGGAAGACTTTGACTTTTGTCTATCACCAAGAACGTGATCAAATTCACAGTAACCAGACGTTATTCGGTCCGGATGTTTTATATATATTTATACTCTATATCATTTTAATTTTATTCTTAGTCAGAGATCAAACTCACGATACTTGACATAGTAAGCAAGCGTTCTACCTCATAGAAGCTGTAATAATTGTGTGTGTAATATGTTTTTAGGTAAAAAAAATAATTATTTTATTCTACTTAATTTGAGGGGATAAATAAAAACTTAAAATGATCCAAATACGTTCTTAGTCGTAGTATGTACTTTTGAAATATATTTACCATATGTTGTTTTCAATTTGTATTTTTCACTACGTTTCACTTCAATATGTTCGTGATAATATTATGTACCCCTCTCATACGCGAATATACTATCGGGCCGGCAATATTTTAGGTTTAGTTGCTTAAAATATTTTCGTTGTAATAAAATAATGTAAAAATAATATAAAATAATAATTCGTTCTTTAGCGTCATAAATGAAAAAAAAAACGATCATGTTGTTAAGAAAGATAATTGAAGTATAAACGTGTGTACTGCACATATCAATAACGTCTGACTCCAGTTACTTGGTATCTTGATATGTTTGGTCATTTGTGAGTACTTGAGAGACCGTAACGAGGAGAGCTTAAGTATGTGAAATCACACCATCGATTATACTTAAAATAAATGAGTTACTTCTCCATTACGTTCGCTCGTCCATGCAATCAAGACATGTTCATTTTGAACGGGTTAACAGCACGCAGACCTCGTTCAATATACAATGTGAATGTACGTAGGTATTTGTGTACTTATGGGTAAAAAATCTAATAATACAGATGCATATTATTTGTGAATGTGTTTGTGTGCAAAAATCGCACACCCACAAACGTGCTTCATATTCCATTCAGGATATTATCAAAGGACAAGGGCGGAACTATATAAATTATAGTGTTTATAGTATTGTTTTCAATCATAGAGAGCTTAAAGACTGCCAGATCAACTCCCTCGGAACTCTATCGAAAGCCTTTTCGAGATCAATGAAAACCATGTACAGATCCCTACTATTTTCTCTATATTTCTTAGTGAGAAGTCTAATCGTTTGGATGGCATCTGCACTGGATCTTCCCAACACGAAGCCACATTGGTTGGATGTAAGGTGTGTAAGCTCTGTGAGTCATTTATTTAACACTGTTTCCCATATTTTTAGAGTGTTGGGGATGAGAATGAATAATTAGTGTATTAACACTATTTTCATAGAGAGCGTTATTCTATTATTGTGTACATTATAATGTTCATTACTTAATACTCCAATATATCTCGGATATTGAAAATACTTTTTTTCTTCAGGATCTCACTCATGAGGCCTCGGAAAGCAAAGTTGCTACCAGGTGCACCTTTGAGTGCATATATGTCTGAGACAAAACAAGGATAATGATAGCTGATGTGGTAGCAAATTGCGGTAATCAGGTATTTCAGTACTTGAAAGTGTATGATATATACATTTATATATGAAGCGCCCGTGCATTGTTTCAATTCATCATGAAACATGTATATTACCTAATGACATCTAAGGCAAGAACCCAAAGACTAGGCCCAAAGAAACGACAGCTATATTCGAGGCACATTTGAATATTTTTCTTTACATTTCAATGAGATCGAATTACAAGTCCGATACTTTTTGAGCTGATGGATAGTATTTTTAGCGCATCTTAACCAAATCAACGTCACGTGGTGATCCATTTATTATTAGCCCGGCACATGCTGCATGTTTCCTAGTAATTAAATGACAACCACGCAAATAGTATGCCATTATCGCTATCGCATAGTATGCGCTACTGAAAATAGGTACACGACTGTCTCTACTATCGCAATCGGTGCAACCCCAACTAATGGCATACCGTCCTCGCATCCTGCGCTGCTGCCCTTCCCGCCCCATCAACCCTTGCAGACTGTTCCATGTACATGCACGGCGTGCAAGCAAGTGCACATGTAGAGGTATGCACGCAGCAAGCATGTAGATATGATGCGTGCTGACAGGGGTCCTTTACCTCGGGCACAAACGCGACCAGGTATCAAGACGAAATTTTTTTTGTTTTAATAGATAAATACATTCTTCTACTTACAATTGATGAGTACGTTTGTACACGTGGAGAACTGATAAAGCCTACGTAGAAGGCGAAATAACATTATTCTGGCATGTTCATATACAGTGGTTATTTTCATCTATGGTAAAAAAGTTTGAAATGAATCACAAAGTGAATGCTGAAAATATAAATAACGTATTTTTCACTGGTTAACATTTATTCATGGATTATCTGGAGTCACGTTTCATATGAATTACAGTCTTTTTTATATTTTTATCAAGCGTATATGTAATAAAGAAAATTCCTTAGATTTCTCTATTACTCAGGTATTACACACATAATATTTCCAATTTTCTTTTTTGCTGACTCCCTAAAATGATGATTAACATTAAAATAATCATTTGACACTCGCTGCTTTCAAATTTTCATTTTTAAAATTGATGAGTGTAATGTATGTAGCCATGTTGTACTTAGGCTGCAGATATAATTTGGTAAAAGTCACGGATAACGGATGTTTAGTAAACTAGTACGCTCTTGCTCATATGCTCAAGACACTTACTGTCGCTAAAAAAATGCAAAAATTTATGGCTTAATATTTTTATTTAATCCAATATTGCCTACTTAGAGTAGAACAAGTGAGTAGTCTAGACTAGCGACCTTTAGAGCTTGGTGATATTCTTTGGTATACTATGCAGACAAGAGAACTCCCTTACCCCGTGTTTGAAAACGTAGAGAATTAAAATGCATTGAATGTCAACCGTAAATGGAGATGGCTAACATTGTAGTCTGTATGATATTATAAAGCATTTATTTTATCTGACGGAGTAAGTTATTTACTGCAGGAGACACCACGCAGCCAATATATTATACTAGAAAAACGTGAAATACCCCGTAAAATTATTACATATAAATAGCGCTTATCATTTATTTACTGTATTTATTAATTAATATTTATTTGAATGCTTTTTTGAGGTACATATTAAGCTCACCGAGTACATGGTGCAGAGATAAATGATCGCAATTGCCTTGAGATATATCGAATGTTCGAAGTGTAAAATATATTTATTTTATCACTTTGTATGACTAAAAAACAGTGTCTAATCACAATAAGGACTCTTTAAAATTGATGATGCGTAAATGCTACAATTTACACTTGTATTGTTGACAAATAAACTGTTTATCTACAAGCCCATATATATGTATTACGCTCTGTTTGTCAGGGATTAGAGAAAGGCGTGTTCTTTTTTGTGAACATTTATCAACGTGCAATTATTTTGAGTATGTAATGCAATACTCTCAATGGAAAACAAAGTCAAATTCACAAATGCAATCTTTCCTCGCCATCTTTCATTATTATTTACTGTAAATTAACATATGAAATAAATATATTATGCACTGTTTTTCATTTAGCTAGAGTGTCTATTTCATATACATAAATTTATACAATTTGTGAATTTGAATGATTCAATTTTCTTTATATTTTCAACGTTTACTTCCAAATGAATTATACATTTCAAATAGTTAAAAAATAATTATAATATTTTATTTTTTCAACTCGTTATATAGTTGTCAAATTTATACGAAAACAGTGTATACATTAGTAATTGATTAAAATCTATCTTAAATTAAAAACGTCATAATATAATACTTGTAGTATCTCTTTTTTGTGGTTCGTCATGACATGAATGTGAATGTTAAAAATATAAAAATATAATTTAAAAAGTTGCACACCGCTCCAACAATGGCCACCACGCAGGCATTCGCGTTTATTGTATGCAAGTGAGAGTGAGCGCCCCAGCAATGGACGTCGGACGGGCGAGGGTCGTGGACGGGAGATTGCAGGCCGGGCCGGACGGATGCTGTGGGAGGGACTACTGCGGGTGGAACGCGATGACGGACGCCGATAATCCCGCAGAGCCTTTAATTTCCCGTTTCGCCGATAATCTGCGATGGTGTGACGCGTAATGGAGGGCCAAACGCGCCCCGCGGTTTTGGGGTCGCGATTCGAGGGTCTTTTCTCCGTGCGAATGTACACTTGTGAAGTGAGCATTACGGTACGACCAATTTCACATTATGTACAATATAATTTTATTATATAAGCCTTTTACTTATTGATTAAATTATTTCCTGTGATTTCGCGCAATCTGCTATTCGAATGATCGTTTTTTGAATTATACAATATTTATTGCGAAGTAATCACTCACATAATAATCCTATCTGAAGTATATTTTTAAGATTTTTAATAGATTGGACGAACACATCTCTGGATTGTAATATCTGATCGAACGACTAAATACAATGCACGCCTTTGGTGTGGAGTTTATCCACTATTTAAGAACAGAGTTTAGGAGCTTCGGGCTCTCAGGATATAATTCTTATTTTTTTCTTTGCGTTGAGAGTGAAGAAATATGCGTCAAAGAAGTCGTAATTGTTGCAAAATAAAAATTACCAGCTACTTTTTATTCCATTTTCGATATTAATAATTCTTAAAATTATCGAAAAATGTATAATTTTTACATCATCATCAGCCTGTGTCCGTCCACTGTTGAACGTAGGCCTCCCGCATGAGTCTCCATCCTCTTCGATCCTCCGCCTTCCGCATCCAGGTCACTTCCGCTATTATCTTATTCTTATATCGCCATCTTGTAGGGGGTCGGCCAATGCTTCGTTTACCAGTTCTTGGGCGCCATTCCAATACTTTTCTTCCCCATCGACCGTCGTCTCTTCGACAGATATGTCGAAGAGACGATTATAATTTTTACACACTGAAATGTATTTCATGGTTAAATTACTAATCGAAATATAATGATACTAATAATTTTTTGAATTTGAATTAACGGTAATTTTTTTTTTCATGTTTGATTAATTATTGAAATTATAGATAAGCGTTTCATCCTATGTTGAAGACATTGTCAATAATATTTTCGTATATATTTTTTAATAAGTTATACTTTATATTAAAAAATAAAGATATTAATATTATTAAATTAATAAACTAAAAATTTGTTTTATAATATATTTGATTCATTTTATGGCTTTATTTTAAACTATTGAAAAATATTTTGCCATATTCAAATTTACCTTCATCCTGTTGACTGACTGTATTAACTCTGCTGAAGATTCTACTTCTACAATTCGTTATTCATTATAAAGTCAAGCCACAGTATCCCTTATTATTATACGCAAGCACTGTTTCACAAGTTTTATCTTACGGCCATTTTGGCTTTTTACTATGGGTGATTTTTCTTAAGCTCATATATTTTACGTTATATTATCAGGGTAAACTGACGATTCGCTAAAGCATTTCGGATTTGCTCGTAAAGGCGTTAGACAACACTAACGACGCGAGATAAATTTAATCTTTATTAGGTGGGAGCTGCCGTCGACTACAATTCTCCCGTTGATGGACCAAACTTTGGCGTTCAACTCTTCAAAGGCAAATAATCTTGCTGGAGCACAAAAGCTTTTACCAACAACTGTATTCCCGCGAAACAGAACAAAACACCGAAAAAGGTTTTTTGATAAAAGTTTTCAGTGAAATTTCGAATGAACACACGTATATTGTGTGTACGTATCACTCGCACAGCGTTGGGAACTCTCGGTAGTGGGGACGCGAATCTACCCCCTCTGGTACTTTATTCGACGCCCTTACAAAAGCTCCACTCATACATTTGTAAAAGGGCAGTGTTGAATTTTACTCATATATATATATATATTTAGTCATATATATTACTCATAATATACCAATTAATTGAAAAATATACAAGACTACTTTGAAACTAATAGAAGATGATATGTGCATATTTAAATATGTTAAATAATTATCACTAAACTACATAGTGTTATAATTGTCATGCAAGACTTTGTGATTCAAAGTCAAGATAAAAACTATATGCATTGTCTTTGGTAGCAGAAAAATGTTTGATATTTTATTTTGATATCATTTAACAATATCAAATTAATGAGAAAATTTTGAAAAAATATCTACAAATATTTTATCAGCTTTATATATGATGCATTGATGATTAATTTTTCGTTTTTATTATATTTCATATTTATTTTATTTCGTTAACGCCCTAATATTAATAGTTTTCTGTGGTAAAATATTAAGTTTTTAGGTAAAAACAAAAAGTGTATACTTAAAAATATATAAGACTGACACACAAAAAAAAGTTTCTCGCACAAAAAAATTAATGATAGGTTTGTGATTAATTTATTCGGTGCTAAAAGCATGATAAGAAATGCTATGTGAATAAGTAACAAGGTAAAATAATACTGAATGTCCGTTGAATAATAGTAAAAAAACTTCAAAAAACCTTGACTAATGTACGGTTTTTTCCGCCGTTGAGATGGTTTTATTTGAACGATTTAATGTTAAAAATCTTTTTGAGAACCACAAAAATGCATCTTTGAAAATCAGAAATTTAAAAGTGTTACCATGCTCAGAGTATAAAAATTTAAAGTTACCTGCGAATAATGGAATACTTTATTTTGGTGCAGATCACAGAGAACGACAGAAAGATAAGCTTAAATTCAGTTGAAGAACCATCAGTGCGGCTTCACAAATAAGGGCCTCTCTGTGTATGAACTTGAATAATGGCTATAATAATTTGTGTTGAATCTGCAATTATTTTTACACTTCGCTTTTTTATGCGTTTTCTCATGATTTATCCAGTACAGTCCTGCCATAGCGGAGTCCACGGCGGAACGAAACAAGAAAACAAGAAGCGAGTCGAGGGAAATGAGTCAGTGGAGAGTGAGGTGGTGGGCAGAACTTGGGAGGCTGGCAGGGGCCGGCAGACGGTCGAATGCTCGGTCGCTGAATTACGAATAAGTTCACCTTTACGTCGCCCAACTTTGTTAATTAGGACTCCTTTGCAATTCCAAGGGATCGAACGCCTCCGGAATCCCGAATGAACTCCAACTCGCCCGGGAACAAAGAAGGCCGCTAATGTGGAACGTGAAATTGAATGCATTAGTGTTTAATGAATGGAAAGAAGGCTACGTAATAGACGGGGCAGGTATTGCTATTTTTGTGAAACATTCATATAAACAAGACGAACCTGATTCTTATTCATTGAATTGCACACCGCTGAGCTTGACGGTCTTTTAGAATGGGGTTTTCTTACATACTATCTTTTTACTCGTACAATAGAAGGCACTACATCTTCACTGAAAGCTTATGATACAAGTATATTTTACATATAAACTCGTTTACAAAAGCATCAGTTGAAGGGTTAAGAAAAATCCATGGTACCTTGAAAGATTACGCATATTTACAGTATTCACTAACTAGTTTTTTTAAAGAGATTCAGATTCATGTTATAAATACACCTATAGATCCATAGGAAATAACATATTTTAATACATTTTTAGTCAATTTTTAATCAGGGGAAAATTTATGTATATTATGAATAACAAAATTATAGTGACTTTATTCAAATTAATGTGTTTTGTGTAATTTTGAGTGCAATCATAACAAAATGCCTTTTTAACTATTGTAGTAATTTAATTCCCAATAGGAGACTATTTTCATGAGTTGAATAGATTTCCTTCAAAGTTTTAAATAAAATGGTTTCGTTGGAAAGGAAGAAAATTTCATGAAAAATTAAGAAGACTTATTTAATTACGAAATCATTATATATTGAATTGAAACAATACCTAAAAGTATGTATAATTATATAAAAAATAGTAGTTACATAATATCTTCGTTTGTTTTAACGTGTATATTTTATTTGAATACAAGTTCAACTGGATGCGAAATTCAAGACGAGTAAGTTCTATTAGATAATAGTAAAGAGCATACGTGGACATTTGCACGTAATCAATTTGAAGAGAATAATTTGCGTATTGGAATCGTTAAACAAATATATAATGTAGTTTAGTATTCACTTGATACGCAGGTCAGCAAACTATTTAAATATACCTGTATAATCTATTATTTTAGTCACTCATTTAGACAATTCAAGAAAGAAAGTCAAGCTGTTAAGTCCCTTAACTGTCATGCGGTTAGTTCCAGGATCCAATCCTTAGGAAATTAAACAATAAAGAAAATGGCCTCGTTAATCAATTATTCAGTACTTTAATTTACTCGAATATTTTTCATTCATACATTGCGGATTATCCCAAATAAAATTGTAGGGAAGTCTTTAATATTACTCGCCATCGATAGCTTTTTTACGACCGAAAAAATAGCTTATAGCGCTATATAATTATTTAATGGGCTGGTATGTAGGTAATTCATATGTATAGCAAATCGCCATCATATGCCATGAGCACATGGTAATTCACTGGAATGGTAACGTTCCATTAATTTTAATGATGACTTCAGTTTTGTAATTGCAAATGTAATTACATTTGCAATTACAAAACTGTTAAAAATGGCATGCATTTCCATGATTATTTATAAATTTTATATTATTTTATATTAACTATTAATTTTTATACTAATTATATTATAAATAATCATAAAAATGCGTGCCATTTTTAAAATCTTTTAATTCATAAAAGAGAACACCAAAAGTAGGTCGAAGACTTAAATTGAGATGAACATATAACACTCAAACAAGGCGAATAAATGCTGTGTACCTCAAATTTGTGTGATGTTTGTGGAAGGGAGTAAGTAAAAATTATAAGTGTTCAATGTAAAATTCGATTGATCAAATGACTCTTTTTATGTCAGATTCCTTTATACAATTTAGACTACAAATCTATCAAAAATCACCATAAAAGACCTGTCAGTTGACTTGTTTTGTCTTATATAATTTTTCCAATCGAAAAGTTCACCATATATATATTGCATTTAGCGGTGTTGTGAAGGATAACCAATATTATATACTTTATTATATATATATTTTTTAAATGATTTACTGTAAATACAACCCGGTCAAAAAAAATAATTCCTCCACTAGTTTTCATTAAAGGCTTCGAAAGTAATTTTAATTGTTTTCAGATAACCAAGGGTTATTTAAATTCTATAAAAATATGAGTGTATAAATTAAATTAAATTTTTAGCTTGGTCGGAGATTGAACCAATAATTTCTGACAAAGCAGTCGAGCGCTTGACCTCTATTACTCGCCACACAAGCAATCCATTTGACTTATTTCCGCTGCATGTCAAACAGTCTGTGTCTTTTTACAGTTGTTTGAATTCACGGGATTGCATTTTCACGTTTCGCACAGATGTTCAGTGAGCCATTTGTCGATGTAAAGTTTATGACTTAAGACTTGTGAATTTTGGGTCACCGGCACATTAAAAAAAATACGTAGGTTTCCATATATTTTTTAGTGCTCGACCACACTCCATCATCTTAAGATGTAACGGATTATTATATACTCTGAGTTATGGTAATTTATTATGCTATTGGGCTTAGCCGTTCCTTACGTCCAAATAATTCCACCGGTAAGCTATGGAATGCTCTTCCAGCGTCTGTGTTTCCTCCTTCCTACAATCTGGATCTCTTCAAGAAACAGATAAATATACACCTGCAATCTCCCCAACCCACACACAAACACGAACACAACACACGTTTCCCGCATGCAGCGTCCAGCCTCCCTGGCTGAGCGTCATAGAGTGCACTGGTCTTGACCGGTTGTGCTCTCCTGCATGCGCTTACATAAAAAAATAAATGGTTCAGGCCCTTAAAAGTGTCAGGCTAATCATCCCAACCTCCAAAAATCCAATTAACAATTAACCCAAAAATATGCTATCGGGAACTATGTTTAATACCAAGTGAACCTTTGGGTGCAGAGATATCTTGAGACGAGATACGGCAACTGATAAAACTGAATAGAGGCAATATGTTGTGATCATATGTTCCAGACATAGAACGGATATGGGAAGAAAGAAAAACAATGTATTGAAATTGCTGATAGTTTTTACTTATGTAGCAACCACCAGGAGAAATAACCAAATAAATTTTATATGGATTTTTTTAAATTTTTATTAGAATATTACTCCACTACTTCAATATTCTAATCTACTTTTATAGATCATTTACTATATTATAATATTATTATTACTCAAATATACATATACTATACATAAAATTCTTTTTTCAACGCGTCAATCCAAACACAAAAATAACGGCAGAAGCGGGATGCGAACCGCGGACCTTGGAAAGCAACTATGCCCAGGTATTCATACCGCTCAGCCGACTGGGTTATTACTGTGCCTGGACCGACTCACGTTGAAACTAGTATTCATGTCATTGTTATCATCGTATGATAGATGTCGCTATAGTATATATTCAAAGTATGTATATTTTTATTTTTTATTATTCAATCAGTCTTCATTTATTCACAAGCTTAATATTATTACTTTCCGACAGTCTATTTATTTTAGTAAGTACCACTCGGGTCTCGAACCAAACTATAGACTGAATGGATGAGAAACGACTACTTATAGTTCCGACTTGGACTTTATAACCAATCATTTACCTGTGTTACTGATTAATAATTTTACCTTCTTGATATTGTCTCAAGTGGTACTTACTAAAATAAATAGACTGTCGGAAAGTAATAATATTAAGCTTGTGAATAAATGAAGACTGATTGAATAATAAAAAATTAAAATATACATACTTTGAATATATACTATAGCGACATCTATCATACGATGATAACAATGACATGAATACTAGTTTCAACGTGAGTCGGTCCAGGCACAGTAATAGCCCAGTCGGCTGAGCGGTATGAATACCTGGGCATAGTTGGTTTCCAAGGTCCGCGGTTCGCATCCCGCTTCTGCCGTTATTTTTGTGTTTGGATTGACGCGTTGAAAAAAGAATTTTATGTATAGTATATGTATATTTGAGTAATAATAATATTATAATATAGTAAATGATCTATAAAAGTAGATTAGAATATTGAAGTAGTGGAGTAATATTCTAATAAAAATTTAAAAAAATCCATATAATAATGTCTCCTTGAGACAATATCAAGAAGGTAAAATTATTAATCAGTAACACAGGTAAATGATTGGTTATAAAGTCCAAGTCGGAACTATAAGTAGTCGTTTCTCATCCATTCAGTCTATAGTTTGGTTCGAGACCCGAGTGGTACTTACTAAAATAAATAGACTGTCGGAAAGTAATAATATTAAGCTTGTGAATAAATGAAGACTGATTGAATAATGAAAAATAAAAATATACATACTTTGAATATGTACTATAGCGACATCTATCATACGATGATAACAATGACATGAATACTTGTTTCAACGTGAGTCGGTCCAGGCACAGTAATAGCCCAGTCAGCTGAGCGGTATGAATACCTGGGCATAGTTGGTTTCCAAGGTCCACGGTTCGCATCCTGCTTCTGCCGTTATTTTTGTGTTTGGATTGACGCGTTGAAAAAAGAATTTTATGTATAGTATATGTATATTTGAGTAAAAATAAATTTTAAATTTAATTACTATCCGTATTAAATATATAAGTCTGACACTTAAATAAAATAACTGTTATAAAATTAATTAGTCGAATTCATTGGTTTCTAATCCAACTTTTAGATGTCTGAAAGATTCGACAGTTTATTAAGGATCCTTGAGAAGAAGGATAACGCAAAATAAAAAAGTCCTATTTACCATTGTTCGACTAATCTAATCGATTGTATCTAATACTAAAAATATGGAGTTTCTCAAAGCCCTTCAAGTATATTTATATCGATAATCTCAGCCGATAAATTTCACCCACTGCATTTTACAGTTGCTTTATATTATTATATACCCATTGTGAATAAGTCGAACGCTAAACGCACTGCTTAAATGATTTCGGAGACCGTTTTTTGTGAGATGCAGTTTATAGATACGGAGAACTCGGATTGTCTCACGCCGTGATTTGGTAGTATTATTATCGTCTTTATGGCCCATTTGATATTCCTCGACACGTTTTGAACCCAAAATGGCCGAACTGAACGGTGTGGGTGTGCTCCTTTATCTTATTTACTGTTGCTGCGTCTGGCTGAATTCAGTGCTTCGAAATAAAACTGCAATAACGGTATTGTCATGTTATTGTACATAATATAATATAAACAAACATCAATGTTTTTGTGTGCAAATGAAAAAAAAACTTTCAGATGATACATGTGCCGCTTATAAAGCATTTGTAATATCCCCATCCATGTGAATGGCTGCGAATTTTGCCATCTCAACGAAAAACAATACAGCCGTATAATAGTTTTCGAAAACGGATGCTTACATCGTAATACTGAGGGTGCAAATTATTTTTTTTCTGAGTATTAGTGCCGTTTATACAGTGTCTGCATTACCTCTACCTTTTTATACCGCTATTAATTATGACATCTTACCAAAAAGCAATGCACCCGTATAATGGGTTTTGAAAAACAAACACTTACGTAGTATGTAATATACATTGTGCGAAATAACTAAGTGACTGAGCGGACAAGGCAGCCCAAACGTAGGTGAACCTGGCTGGGACATGTTTTTCTGGTAACATTTCATTTAAACCTTCATTTTGTGCATGAAAGGAACGAAACCAGCCAATCACTAATCAACATCACATAATATAATATTTTTATATACGTTTATAAGTAAACTGTCGTTTTTTAATTTGGTGTCTATAAATACTCGTATATATCAACCTATTAAAATAATGTATTTAAGAATTTAAAAAAAGCCATCAGTAATACAACAAAATAAATAATTATTAAATCACTTTTTACAGTATAATAATACAATTAGTCAAACGTAAGATTGAATATTATAAACCCTTTCATTACGGCTCGGTTTGAATACAAATTATACTGTCAATTATAAAACTAGTATTTGAAGCACAAATGTACTTATCTGCCCTATTTTCATATACCACATTGGTTCTTGTAGCCTTAAGCTATCAGATGATGCATAAAAAACTATTCTAAGAAAGTAGAAAAATGATATATTACGTTAAACGATGTCAACGGTCGGGGAATCTTATGACGGCATATGCTGACAACCGATGCGAAAGGGTTAACACTTGCATTGATATATAACTATGTTATAGTCAATATATAAAAGTATTAGAATAAAAACACATTGTTATTTATATGATTAAGCTGCATATATGATATTAGTTACCTGATGTCATTACCTGTTTTGACTCATAATCAATGCTCAAACAAAGTTATGGCTCATTATTACAAAACAGATATGTTAAAAAACTATAAACAATACATAAACTTTTACTGCCGCACACTAAACTAGTTTATAGTGCACTTATGATTGTAGGTGGCCGGCGGTCATACTGGTGACCATAAAACGATACAGATCCATAGTGAGCGATATTAACTTTATTGAAATTGTTATAACTTAAATCGACTGTGCGACCGCTACGAATGCTATGACCTACGCCAACTTTGTTCGTGTGGAATTAAAGACGATTACGCAATGTTACGTGATTCGTTTATTCAGTTGAAGTAGACGCATGGCGCCGTATAAAATTATGAAAAATATATATGTACGTATGAACATATGGTATACGTCCACTTTTCAGTGACGTATCAAAAAATATGTACATATTTTTTTCTTGCTTCTTTAACCATCGCAATAATCATAATTTTATACAGTCAACCCACCTAGGATCAAATTATAAGCACGATACTCGCGAAGCCTTGACTATTTTGTCCTAAGAAGCGATTCAACTCAAAATAGCAATATAGAAGGGACCGTTGTTTGAATAATGGCCGCAAGCAGTATAAGAAAAATCTCCATTACACGTCAAATAAATCATGGGTTATAGGAAGGATGACTGTATTTTAATGACATAATATTGAACAAAAGTATAAATATAATTTAAAAATATGATTTCTCATTATTTATTGAACAAATCAGTAGTAATTATAAATTAAATACTTTTCTTAATATTGATATCATTTTTATAACGTTAAGCCGTCTCTTAAGATCAAATGGTTCAAAGCGTCGGGAGCATCTGATTTAATTAAAATGCTGATTAAAAAAACGCTCAAATGTGCCTCGAATACTACAAGTGTCTTCTCTTCAAGTTCCTAAGAACTTATCTTTGGGGCCGTCAGAAACTATGCGCAGTTTGCACTTGTCAGAACTTTAGGTGCAGAGATGTCTTGGGATGAGTTAAGAATAATAACATCTGACAGAACGATTACATGCTCCTACCAGGGAACGGACTACTTACTTACCTCAAGTCAATCTCAAAATTAAGTATCAAAAAACGGATCAGAACATGAAAAGTATGTAGTGAAGAGTTTTGAAGTTTATTGCTAATGAGTATTGAAACTCTATATTAAGTTTTTTAATATCTCGTTGACATTGTTCTGCCTGACGTTTATACACAAATACAAGATATTTAAAATATTGATAAGTTAAAATAATAATGTTTCAACATTCGTCGATTATTGGATTCAAGTTATTTCCATGCGCTTGATGGGTATGGTTCGCTGTTGGCTGCGCTACTGGTTAAGATATGTGCGCTTTGTATGTAAAATGAATGGTCACTACTCAATCCGCATACTAAATAATTACGATATTTATGTAACAGGTGAGGTGGATCTCGAAGTCTTTATAAAGGTAAAGATGTTTAATAAAGTTTTTAAATTGCTAATATCTTTCAATTACATCACTTTTCTTTCTGTATACTAAGCATTCGTAGATATGTAATGATGTTATTATCAGATAATTTTAACATTATTATATTTGACATATTGACAATACAATATAACTTGTAACAGACAATTATATCTAGATTTTTATTAAAGAATTACCAAGTATTTTTTAAGCAACTTTGTATGTCTAATGGATTAAATAAATATCTAGTTCACGAATAATTTGTCAGTGCTAATAGCTGAAATTGAATAAAGTATATATTGATTTATTTATTGATTATGAATATATCTTCTTCTCTTGCTCCTAATATTAAAAACGGTTGTTATAATGTTGCTTTCCTTGTAAATGACCTCTACCGTGGTTGGTGCTATTTAAAATGTTTCAGTTATTGATATTTATTGGTCACATTGACATAAATTAACTTTAATGAGTTCTTTATTTTTATAAAAGAGTATAAAAAACTAGGACTAAGTTACTTCTCAAAAGAAATCGACAGGCGTATACAACTGGGATGGGCAGCATTTGGAAAACTGAAGTACATTTCTAAAGAGACAATTCCGCAATGCCTTAAAACTAAGGCGTTTAACCAATGCATCCTCCCTGTATTAACTTATGGCGCGGAGACGTTGAATCTAACAGCAAGTCTTACCCATAAAATAAAGGTCACCCAGCGTGCTATGGAGACATCCATGCTTGGAGTGTTGCTAAAAGATAGAATCCGAAACGAGGATATCCGCATAAGAACTCAAGTAGTGGATGCTACCGAACGAATAGGCACACTCAGCTGGCAATAGGCAGGACATATCTGTCGAAGAGACGACGATCGATGGGAAAGAAAAGGAGTAACGCCCAAAAATTGACGAAGAATTGGCCGAACCCCTGCAAGATGGACTAACGGCATAAGAATATTTGCGGAAGTGGCCTGGATGCGGAAGGCAGAGGATCGAATAGGATGGAGACTCATGCGGGAGGCTTACATTCAACAGTGGACGGATACAGACTGATGATGATGATAAATGGCTTGATAGTAAACAACATGTATTTTGAATTATATATTATGTTGTATTTAGTTAGCCTAATCATAAAGAATGTAGTAAAACAATATATTTATGAACACTTACCAGACAAAACAATTTCTTGTACAATTTGTATGGATGTCGCATTTTTTACCTGAATTGTCTTAGCCTTCAAAAAAAATAGTTGTTGTTCTTAGAGTCCAGAAATTCAAACAAAGCGGCAAAAGGAAAAAGGGTTGCGGGGTTGTGTAAAGGTCCCCAGTCATATTTTGTAGACTCTATGAGAAATAAAGAGAATAATACAGTTTCTGAAAAATGAAACCAATTTAACCCTTTTTTAACAACCTTCTCAATGCGCACGAGAATGCTTTTCTGTATTTCAACTTTTTGAGAAGAAAGGAACGCGACCATTGCGAGAGATGTGTTTTTTTTTCGGCGACAATGGAACGAATGACCTTTTTAGCATTTCCTTATTGCCTGGACCCGTTGAAGCGGAGAAAAAAACGAGATAGGTATTCGTTCTCTTTATGTTGAATATTATTCGTTGTTTTGCAATATGCATTGAGTCTTATACAATGCAATGATACCAAAATCACCGTATTTTAGAAATAATGTAATTTGTTTGCTAGCCTTTCGTGAAATATTTCAACAAATACGCACATACAAATTTATAGAAAACATCATCTTACTTCACATTTCTCTCCCATTATTTGATGGGTGAAATGTCATATAAAATGATGTTTAATGTAAATCAGGTATTGAATATTGGTATAATTTTTCAGTGGTTTATAAATATTACAGTACATAGTTTAATATATTTAAAAAAAACAGCAAAAATAATTGAATGTTATTACTATTTTGAATTGTTATTAGTAGATATTTACGAAGTAAAAAACAATATATTTATTCTCATATATCTTTACTCCTACTAGCTTATTAATATTTATAAACACATATTTTATTTGAGAATAAGCTCTGTTGAATTAATTTGTATTATTTTTAAATTTTCTTTTCTCGATTTTCTGTTTCTTAGAGATTTTTTTTGTTGATAAAATACTCGTATATAATGTAAATATAGTATACAAATACATAATTGATCGTAAAGTTAATCAGTCATGAAATTCTCAAATAAATCCTCAAATAAACTTTTACCCAGTAACATTGCATAATGATAAATCTTTATTTTTCCCGCTACAAAACTCTCATAACCAATAACCTGTTTGCAAATTCATATATTTATAACAGTAGGTATGTTTAGCTTCATGGAAATTGGCGAATTGTTTGGCTCAAGTTCCGTCTATCTATACCAATACTCAACCAAAACCAACTTTATGTCAACCTCTAGTCTCTGATCATCCTAGTTAACCATTAATTACTTAATAATGAGAACAAATAACTGACATTCCATATAGACAGTGCGACACCGTGAAAACTAGGTTATTAAATTATATTATATAATTATTTGAAGAAGAAAATTAATAAGTATGCAATAGGTATATATTAGAATTTGCACAATACGGTAGCTTGAAATGGTATTTATTATTTTCTATATTCAGTTATATGTATTATTAATATATATAATTGTGCATTGCCTATATCTTTAAAACGCTGTATAACCGGTTTATATGCAATAAATATATTAGATATTTATTTTAAGACGTATTTTCCATTAAAAGTAGTTATACATTATATGGATTGTAATTCAATAACAAATGTAAGTAATATTGCCAATAAGGTAATGCTTTTTATGTTATGTTTTTGGAACCCCGCTGTGTATTGAGAAACATTGTAAACGCCCACAAGACCATTAGAAACATAAATTAATTACATTAATTAAAATACTTAAATTATTAAATACTATGTTCAATATAACATATTGTATCTAAAATATAATTAAATAATGGTATTATTTTATTAGTGAGTAATTTTAAAGACTTTCGTCATATTTAAAAATATAAGCGCCTTAGGGTTTTTATATTGATTATTTAGCAGTTGCAAATATAAAAAAATCTTGCCTTATCTGAATTCTTCTTTGCATCCACAGGTATCACAAGAATATTCTTTATATATGGTTATATATGTATGTTTAGTTCCTAACGGCATATATGACAATAGTACAGGACCTTGAAAAAATGCAGCTGATATATTTGAGCAATATGAAAAGGCGGTTTTAAAAATATTTTTTCAATTTTTTAATTTATTTTAATAATTCGGTTGCTAAACCCAATTTCAAGGCTTGGATCTCCCCTTAAAAACACCTTAAGGGTGGTTCAACCCGCTTGTATATAATAAAAAAGGAATATCTTCGCCTTAATTATCTCAAATGTATGCAAATACAGTTTTTAATACACATTGACGATTTAAGTAAACCTTTATATGGTTAATGTAAATAACAGTGTCAAACATTATTATTGTTAGATCACCGAACTTAAGCAATATTAAACGTGAACTCAAACTCGCATATGAAGTAATGTAACATGTTGCTTCTCGCATGTCGTAAGTTTGATTAAGTCACCTCTTAAGACGAAATGGCGCATTCCAAGACAGCCACATGTTAATCATCCGATCTCCTACAAAGTCGATTAAGGATTCATTCAAAATACGCCCCAGATACTAAAGTTGTCTACTTTCTATGTCCCGGCCTCCTGTCTCGGAGGTTGTTGAGAGACATACATATGTATATTCACAGGTGGAATTTTCATGGCATGTATAATAGCAACTGATACAACTGAGAGTGGCTGCAATATGTGATTAGCATGTGCTCTGGTTACAGAACGCATATGGAAAAAAGGAGAGGAATTTTAATCAACATTGCATATATACTATAGATATCCTATAGATACAAGTGCCTCCTTCTGAAGACCTCCATTATCATATTTGTAGCAACAATATATATGCTTTATTGTTACAAGAGCACAATGACAGTTTCGATATTAAGTCTTGTCATCGCTTAAAAGCCTTATCATCGGCGGCTGTTTTTATTATTTGCTCAGAGCCGATGCAATAAATATAATTAATTTAATGGCACTGTCGCCAGTTAACTCGGTATTTTATTGCCCCTCACAGCGACTTGGTGAGTGGCTTTTCAATAAACTCAACGATTTCTACTGCCTGTATACCTGTGGAGTCTTTTCAACCAACTTTATAGGGAGAATTTGCTCATACTTTGTTAGACTGTAAGTTACTTTAACGTTATGTATCAACTGTCATTTACTTATTGCAGACACCTTTATAATTCCCATATCATATTTTGAATGCTTTTACACATTTAAATAATAGAAATACATTTTACGATTGAATACTTGCATGAATTTAATAAGAAGTATTATTTTTCCTTACTAAAATACCATATGGTATGCGCAATATAACATGTAAAAAGAAAGTTTATAATTCAATACTTAAAATAAATACAAAATTACATTGATTTAAATTAACTTATTTTTTATTTTGATTTATTTGAAATATTAAATACATAAACATAATAAAATGTTTTAATATGGCTTACGTTGAGTACTATTGACCGCAAATCATTTAAATAAATAACATCAACTTCTTCCCATGTCTGTTCCACATGTGGTACATATGGTCACCATCTATAACCGCCATTAAGTTATATTAGTTGCTAATTATTATTTTATATTTTATTACATTATTCCAACTTAATTTCGTTACATATTTATGGTTAAAGGTGATTTAATGTAAGAAAATGTAGCAGTTAAAAATTGTAAGTATACATTTTAAAATCTATAAACTCTCAAAGAGGCCTTAAATGTTGTAGATGAATAAATAAATTTGAAATAAATGTGGCAATTTTCAAATATATAGGATAAATGCTATTTAATTAAGTTATAAAAAGTCGCTATAAAACCAAGAAGCTATTAAACATAATCTTAAAAATAAACTTAAATAAGCGATGAAACTGTTAATGTTATTTATTTACTAATAAATTACACGATGTGATTATAAATACTCTGACACAAAATTATACCCTCGTAAAATAAAATATTACGCATTATAGGATTTATTTGATTACTACATAAAATCAATCAAACTTTTTTCCGTTGGTTCCTACAAATTTATGTATTTTTTTATCACATAATTTTCAATGTTTCATTTTGATCAATTAAAATAGATGAGATTTTTTTTTTTTCTAAATGTAATGTACATGTATTATACAAAAACATTCTCTGAGATAGAAAATATCTTTGTTTCTTATCTTGTATAAAAATGTGTTACTTATTTTACGTATAGGTTAAATTTGAAAATTCTTGATGTGTGCTGATGTTTCATAAAAAATGCAGTGTTAACATAAACGTAAATCCTACGATAGGTAAAGGGGGTTGTAAAAGATGATACCCATAGACTCTAGTGATCGATGCAATTTTACAGTAGTAAAATTCAGGACCAGATTGTAGGACGGGTTTCTAAGAGAATAACTAGATGTTATTTACTAGCTACATCATACATGGCTATTCAATATAGATAAATAAGTTTTATATGAATAAATTACCTATTATATGGGATATACGAAAATCAATGACATGATCTACTGCTAAGCTTGTATAATCAAGATTCTTTTAAGTTTCTTTTTATATTACTATATAGAAACAATCTGCAAGAATTTACATTTTATTCTAAGAAATTTGACCGAACAAATACAGATAAAAATGTTATATTTTGTTTTGTTTTGAATAAATTGTATTGAAAAAAAATTAACGTATATACTTGTGAGAAAATATAAGTTAATTTATTGTAGAAATACAAAAAACTTGTCGTTTGCCGGGAAGGATGGATCAACCTTCGGCTCCTCGTAAATATGTATGTGTTATCACTAAAATCGTTTAAAAAGATTTTTTTCTAGTCATCCTCGATTCGGCTCTGGCACATTGGAGATTCTATCGAGCGTTGCTAGGAGGAAGTCTCCCTATTCGGCTGCCATTAGTTTCAGAACCGGACCGAGGCCACCCCCATCCACCTTATTCAATAGCTCTGGAGTCCTTCAAGAAACGTTAACTGTTCGTATCCTTAAGCATCTACGCCACCCTGCAAACAAGCGCTAGATGGATTTTTTAAAACCCAAACATTTTTTTTATCAAACGTTTATGTACCATACTTAAATTCACTAATAAATAATTAACTACAGAAAAATTAAGTGGTACAGTCAATTGAGTCGATAAATTAACATGTCGTTTATTTAATGAACAAAAAAAAAAGTTTAATTGCTCCAAATGCGGCTTATAACAATGAGATCCTAGGATTTTTTAAGAACAGCTTTAGTTAGTGATATATGTATAAGAAATATGCGAAAGATCGAAACTGGGTCGCCATAATATTCATCCTATCATATAAGGCTTAGGTGATTTTTAATCGGACAAAAGGATCATATCTTCGAAAACCATATCTAATTGATACAAACAATTTGGTGAAAAATAAACGATGGATGCTGGAATTTAACCTCTAACCTGTACAGATATTTAAATATATTCCTATATATTTATATATAAATCAATAAAAAAAATCTTTGTATTTAACCAAGAGTTCTAATCAAACTGGCAAACATGATAATTCTTAAGTGAGCACTCGGTATGTACAAGATCGCAGTATAACGATTCAACCGAACATTTCCTTGAAGAGATTGCAGATTCAGTCGAATATTAGTCTTCGGCGCCCATGTTAAACACGGTGGGTGCGCTGTTACATTCGACCGTGATAGGCGACAGCTGTTGTCTCTTAGCCGAAGAAAGCCTCTATCTATTTGCAGATTATGAAAGAGAAAATTCAATATGCCCTGGGGTAAGGCTCCCTCTACCCCTCAGCCTGGAGTTCCCGCCTCACCCTTCCCTTCCAGCGTAGTCGGGTCCTGCGTCTTATATTAAAATTAGATTCTGTACATTTCCAAAGGCGACACATGCTGCGAATACGTAACGACGCGGATTTACAGAGGAATGAAACTTTGGATTTCGGGGCAGTGTTAAGAAGCAAAGATGTGCTTACATCGCACGGTACACGGGTACTCCCGCTGGGCTAAACAATATATATTACAATTAAGAGTGTCAAATTAATGTTAATTATTTAACTGACATTTTAAAAAAAACTTCTTGTTTGCTGGATTATATTTGGTTTACTCAAAGCCAATTTGTTGTTACATTAATAGCAATTGAATTAATATATTGTATACTACCAACAAAAAACTATGTACCTATACCATCAATTAACACTATAATACCTTTGTAATTAATTGTATACCTAATCTTTACAGTATTTACAAAATCATATATCTTCAACAACAAAAATATTTACTAATAAATTTCCTGTGATTATATACTTGTTGTTACAAACGTACAATTTTTAAAAGAAATTTACAAAGTTTCTGTTACATAGAATATTTTAAGTGAAACCTAAATACATATACGAGTATATAAAAAACACAATAGAAGGGGAAGGTTGCAGTGAGCAAATATTTGACGAGTTTCCTCTACAGGCCAATTCACATAATTAAACGTTAACGCCTAAAAAAAATTCCAACTACATACAAGAAGTGGAAATTACCGGCTGTTGTAACTGCAATAAATACCATCGATATGACTGCAGGCTTATTCACATACTATCTTGGCTGCATCAACCTACACAGGATACTGTTACATCACCAGGTAACTAATAACATCAGGTAAATAATACCTAGGCTCACAAAACTGTAAGCTACGTAATATTATCATTGTACGTAGAGTAAAGTACTTAACTAGAAAATATATGGAATCCTTTTCCTAATTTTTATTTATTTACCTAAGAGTCTTGTTAATGTTTCTTTTTGTGTTGGATAATTTTATCTCATTGATTAATATTAAGTTTTTTTTAAACCACATTTATTTTTATTCAGTTTTATTTTAAAAAAATACTATTAACGTTTATCACAAAAATTTGAAATATTTAGATAACAATTAAGGTATGTTAGATTTGTACACATTTAAGTTTGCGTTACATTTTTTTAAGTTTGCCTTCAGGTCAGTCTATGGCATTGGCATTGGCTAATCTATGTCTATTTTCACGCTCTTGATTTTAGTAAACATTTAATAGTCCTCTACTTAATAAGTTTATATATTAATAACTTGAACTGCCTGTATTTTTTTAGTTACATAATAAGTATTTTTTACAACGAAAATTAATTCGTCGGATTTGAAATTTCGTATATGCGATGTGAGTAAACCTTAAGACTTTAAGTTTCTCCACATTTAATGTATGTTATGTTCGACAAATGGCGGTGGAAACTTTAACGCCCGCCCAGCTGGGGCGGTTTATGCGAAAGTTTCGCGTGATTTACAGTACGCCTCGCCCACTGAAAGCGGAAGAGATTTTTTTCACACTGAAAAAAATATTGCTCGAGATGTATTATTTGGAGTGTATGAATTAAGACCGAGAATTGTATATTATTAACTATTTGAGCAAGGCCATGTGAAAAATAACTTCATTTTTTTTCCTATTACATACTTTTATGTACCGCTGTGAGTATAACGGAGGAAATGAGAACTTTCTTGAATGTACAAATATATAAATGCTTATATTGTACATTTAACGAAGTACACATAAGGATAAGAAAATCAAGGGTTTTTTTCGTGGAAGTGGCGGAGCAGTTAAAGCAATCCACTTTTGACTAAGAAATATTCGGTTCGAAAAGCATAAAACAAAAATGCTTTGTTTATCATCTTTATTTTGTTTATACTCATTATATATAACATAATATAATACCCAGGAAGACTTAATAATGGCCGGGAGTAACGCCATCGACGTCGCCCACTTCTGGGCAGACAGGATCTGACCCTGTTGTATCCGACACGATTATATATTACATATTACTCATTGTTACATGTAACAATCGCATTAATTTAACTGACAGAACTGTTTGGTGCTAATTTAATGCAATTATGCAACTGTGGCGTAAATATGGTAAAAAAATATTTATTTGGTCAAAATTATTATATTTATTTATTATTATAAAAAAAAATATCTATCGATACTAGTGATGCTGCACGGAAAATTCATAAAGCTTACTATTTAAAAACATGTAATGAATATTGCACTTCTATTTCTATTTTTAATATCAAATCATCCTGAATGCAATCTTTTGCACACAATGCATACTCCAGTAGATAGTTAACTACATATACAGCAATTATCCACCCTAAAAATAGCAACCATATTAAGAGTATAATCAATGGATAAGATCTCTCCTTTACCGTTTTGTGGTTATATCCTGTATGTGTCATATAAAAAAATCTAAAGGAGATTGTAGGAAACGTAATTCTGTCATAACTAAGATACTGGTGTGTCTATTTTTATGCTTAGTTTCGTATAAAAATCGGATAAGTGGCATCTTCACAAACAAAATCGTTACTTCGAAGGTCGCGATACTCTTTACTTTGGCTAAGGGCGATGACCTCGCCCTTAAGAAAATCAATTCATAAGATTAAAAAAACTAAATTTTACCATATACTAACCAGAATATATATACATCAATAAACAAAAACAATAATTTGTAAAATAAATAATAATAACAATTCCCGTTGAAATCTTTTTCAGTGTACTAATATTCCATTTGAATTTAATGTATGCTGTATATTGCCAAGCATTGGAAAAAGTATAAAAAGGAATAATATTTAATTAAATAATACATAGTATGTGATTAAAATTCCATGAAGTTTGGACTCATATAAAAATTAATTTACTGTAATAATTTTTTCATTAGAATATTAGAGTATAATAATAAACTGTAATCTTTTGATAATAATCAATAGATTGTTCGAAATTATGCAACGAATTAAAGTTTTAAAAAATTAAATATATAAGGTAATTAGGATTTGAATAAAAATGTCACAGAATTTTGATTTGCGGTTCCATTGGATTTTTTTTCATTTTAGTCCTCTACTTCCCGTCCTCATTATTTATTCTCTCTGGTATATTGTGACTACCTTAATTTATTGTCTGGTAAATAGTTTTATCCGTATTCGAAAGTTGCATTGGATGCGTTTAACCGTAGCCATATTGTAGTAAAATTACATTCTTCGTAGGTCAATAACTTGTAGGTAGAGTTCGCGATCAGTGCTCGGAGTGGCTTATTATGAGTCCCAAACGAAAAGTGATATTCTTATTAATTTGTTTACAGATAAACGTCACCGGGAGTGGCCCGTCAAGAAATGAGTATTGCCATCTTGACTAGTGATGGGCCGGCGGATCACTTTATTAGCATCGGATCACAAGATATGACTCCCAGAGAGATGTACCCGTTCAATTTGAATTAGATTAACATTTATTTGAAATATTTAATTTTTATTTAAAAAATACTTCACGGGGATAATGATTTATCAGGATTTGTTTTTGATAACTATAATATACCAGTAGATGCCCAAATGTACTATACTGATAAAAAGGTGTTTTATGGTGTATTCATTTATATTTAACACTTATTTATTTCTTAAAAAATCCAAACTGGAAACGTTTATTTCTGGCTCTGTATGACTGATCTATGAAAAAATCAAACAGATGATCAATTTATGTAAAGTCATATAGTAAAAATTCTTATATATGAAAAAATAAATACAATATTAGGTGCTTGCATCAAAACTCTTTAATTTAATTAAACCAGTAATAATTAAACTCATCATATTATAAATATATTTTTTATTAATTGTGCGAAAATGAACGTGTTTTATCTATTTAAAAATATAAAAAATTAACCATGTTTAAATGGGTTAAGCGCTATAGAAAAAGAAACCTTTCGTTCAGCATTGATATTTAATTTAATTTATGCGAGAGAAAATAATTTCTGGAGTATTCAGTTTTCACTTCCATGCCCATCACTAGCATCAGCTGTGCTCGCGTCGTTGTATGTACGAGTAGAGCTAGTAGTAAAGTAGCTCCTTGTATATTATTTCGTATGAGCTCGGGCAAGTGCCATAAGATTCAGTTTTATTATTACGAATGCGTCATAAATAATATTTATTTTTATGTTACGGTCTGTATGTGAGCCAGTTATAATAATTACTTCAAGGTGTATGTTTGAGCATCAAATAAAATTCTAAAGCAGATCATTTAATTTGTTTTAAGCGTGCGTACATGCTGCCACAATAAGTTACTTAAACATAACCATGTATATCAATGAGTCTATTTATGTTTTTACTTTGTTTTTATATGGAGTTATAGATAAGATTATAGTGGATCTAGAGGTTGGAATAGTGCGTTGTACAGGCTGAATAATCCGAATATAGATTGCAAAGGCTTTTGCCTTAGAAATTATTTAATTATATTTTTTAATACAAAAATTAGAACATACAAAAACTTAAGCTACACATTCTACTGATATTTTTTTAGAAACACTCTAAGTATATATATTCCCACAGTCATTCACATTACATATTTTCTGTACACATATAATTTGATGTTTTTCAACATATTATACCACAAAATGCTTCGTTAACACATTGCACATTCACAATTGTGTAAAAATCATTTATTGGACCTTACACCTGAGTCCAATTATTTCCCAAATATTTATTCAGGCTCGCACATTAAATCTAAATTGACACCAAAAGTGCGTTTCAGATAGCATTCTCTTCACACCTGAAACGTAGAATAACACACAAGGAGAGTTTTTATGCGTGGAAATTTACATAGAATCCATAAAAACATACTCCGTTAAACCATAAAAGAATACTTAAACTCGAAACAATTAGTACGGCGACCGCGTTGAAGATGGCCTTTTACGATTTTTTTATATTTTAATAAAAGTCATGTTTATGGATTGATACGTTAGAACGAAGCTTCTTCCTCCACGCACACAATGAAATCTTTTTTTCAACACTTAACGACGCATAAAAATGTATTCAAATCCGGTTTTTAGAGGTTGCTGTTATTTTTTAAGTCTGTTTAATTCGTAATGGCGATTTGCTTGTGCAATAAAATGAATATTTCACACTCGATTCTTCGATAGATACTTTTTATTTTCTTTAAACGGCCGTCTAATGTGAAATTTATTTAATGACGGATTGAAATTGCGAATTTATTAAAGAAATTTATGGTGTTGATAATGGGTAACGAAATTAAATATATTATAATAAAGAGGAATGACTATTTTGACATCGAGATTTTTTTGTCAATAAATTTTTATGACAATTTTTTTTATATACGCTCATGTATTTATATATTCTCATACATTCGTATTGCTGAAAACTTTCCTAACACCAATAATCTCGACAAAATATAAATCAATGCCTAAATTATATAATATTATGACATCAATATGATGTAGTCCTTGCTGACTATTACCGAAAACCTCAATATACAATCTTTCGTAGGTCCCCACCCTTTAGCGAGAGAAGGTCGCATTACGACCACAGCGGCATGTCATCCTGCTTGGCCGGAAGATTGTAAAGTTTTAACGTAAATATAACCAATGTGCTTCTTAAAGAAAGTCTTTGTTTACTGACCTGCTCCTCATTCTGCCCCACGCGATGTATTAACACCCTTTTGAGAGAGAGGAGGATGTAAATTATTAATATGTAGATTCCCTCTGGTAGAATTTTAGGAATTGTTTTGAAAGTCCCTAAATCTTTACACACACACAACGTAATACACCGAATAAACAATATTGAGTCCATTATACTAGGTCCAAGACCAGAAAAATAGTTAATAACAATAAAAAAATTTTAGGGCTTAGTCGCCCCTAAGGATTATATGAATTACGGGATAATCGTTTCAACTGAAAAATATGATGAACGAACGCCTTAATACTATGTCTTGAATACTAAAGCTGCCATTTCTTAAACTCTACAGGTTCCTATATTTGAGGCTGCATAGCTCGCGAGAGCTCCAGATGCGAATCTGAGACCTAACAATGCAAAGATTACAGCAGCTGACAAAACTATGTAGCTTACTATAAATCGGATACGGAAAAATAAATTACTATAGTTCTCTAGCCAGAACCTCTTTTCATGATTTACTTAATACGTTGTTATATTTAAAAAATATTAAAATAATACTGTGAACTTTTTGTAAGTAAAAACATACATAGCCAATGTAAGTTTCTCCTTCTTCAATAAAATTTAATATATTATTTCTAATTTGTAAGGAATCGAACTATCTGCTTTATGCTAACTGATCTAGTTTATGTATCATAGGTATTATATTTCAGCTTACTTTATTACATTGATAGTTCTCCAAATGCTAGAAATACCTTTCAAAATCATCCATTCATTTATTAAAAAATATTCCAAGTGTGGCCGAGAAAAACGATGATGAAAAAAAAAACGCGATGAAGAATACAGACCTATCCGGACTGTATAGCAGCGTCTCTTTCGTTCGCTACGAACTTGTTTGGGTATATCTACTCTCCTCTCCGGTCTCTGGGTATCGAAAAGAAGAAGCCGTCATTAGATCAATGTCGCAGTAAGATAATTATTTTTCCTAGGTTCATTCTCTATACTTATATTCAAATTTTTAAAAGTAGTTTTGTAACGCATTTATGCAAGAGAACCAATGATTATTTTTCATTTGATTTTT
This sequence comes from Glossosoma conforme, assembly GCA_022606575.1. NCBI lineage: Eukaryota > Metazoa > Arthropoda > Insecta > Trichoptera > Glossosomatidae > Glossosoma > Glossosoma conforme. Next base: position 622,659 of record JAGTXR010000015.1, read on the forward strand.
ATCCTCAAAAAATATATATTTGTTTTACTGCTGTTGATGTTTTCTTAAGTCTTAGGGACAGATGAAACGCATTCAGTCAGATTACAGATACCTTTATAATTGCTGTTTAATTTTATATATTTAATTACAAATTGATTTGTATAGTTCCTCAATAATATTTCGTCAAAACTAACTGATTCCACCAAAAAATTAAAACTTATTATATTTTTATAGTTAATAATTTGCAGCAAGTGTTCGAGGACATGAGTTGTAGCTCTTATGCTTAGCTGAAGAGGGTTGCGGAGGACCGAGAGAAGTGGAGATCGAGATGAAATATACTGTTGCTGCAAACCAATTCACCGGATTGATACTACGAAGAAGAAGCTAATAATCTAAAACATTTATTCTTTAAATAAATACGAATATATAGTCACAAACTCAAAAGTACCAGTAGAAGGTCTTTAGTTATAAAAAACTCTATGTCGTTCAACCGAGCAGTAAGAGCGTAAGTATTTGTTATTAACTGTGGGAAAGAAACATAGATGTTGTGAAAGCACTCCAATGCCTGCTTTTTTTCTTAGTTTGTTCAAGTTTAATCGACATATTCACATAATAACCTTATACATGTAAAAAAATTATCACTTATTATTCAATACGTTGCAGAAGATACATTTAATAAGCTGTAAATTGATTAAAAAATATTATATGTTTTTTAAAACGGATTTAAAATTTTCTTCCTACACTGGTTTACAATCAAATCGTCCATTTTGACGCCTCCTTTGATTATTTACCCGAAACGCACGGTCATATGGCGTGCGAGAGAGACGCCGCTCCACACGCCATATCGCGCCGTCTTTCTCTTGCGCGTCTGTGCGCATGCGCGCATCGATCGACCCGCCATCGTGAGGTGCAAGGACTCCGACAAAGCACTCGACTAACTGCCATCTTGTTACTCCGTATTAACGTACCGATTACTATAATAACGGCAATGTAATAGTTAACGACGCCATTGGAAATGCGTAAAAAATTATATAAACCAAGTCGTTGTGATTAGATTACTGGGATTATTTTAATATGAACACAAGCAGTATAAGTTTTACCTATGATTGCCAAAGTATATCGAGGTTATATATGTATTTACTAACAAATTAATACTCTCTTTGATTTTCTAATACAAGTTAAGAAATATTTATTTAATATGCTAATTATTTTCAATGTAATTATTTATACGAATTGCAATTTTAACTGTTCTTGACTGGTGTGACTAGAGTGGACAGAGATCGGAATGAGCATATTTGGGGTTCATTTCGGGTGGCTCCCATACCTGAAAAGATAAAGGGAAAACCGCCTAAGACGGTATGGACATGTGACACGGAGAGATGAGGACCACATGGTGAAGAGAGCCCTCAACATACCCACGCTAAGAAGAAGACCTGGAAGACCACAGGCAACCTGGACTGCAACTGTAAACAGGGATATGAAAACTCTGAGTTTGACCGAGAATGCAACGCATGACAGAGAGAGACATGGCGAATGTGTAGAAGGAGAGCCGACCCCAGATGATGAGAAATGGTGAGGCTAAAGAAGCCATTTTAACTGTTCTTAAAAGTAAGCAACTAATAAAGAAGTACTTACTTGTGTAGCGCATTTTGCTTGTACGCTATCTTTAAATTCGATTGAGAAACATAGCATGCTTTTTTAATGCGTTATACCACAGAAATCAACAGGCGTATATAACTGGGATGGGCAGCATTTGGAAAACTAAAATACATTTAAATAACTTCTTAGGTTTTCACGGCCAGATTTGATATTGTGGCTTTTGGGTTTAACCGTGTGTGGCGAATTTCTTCTCTCCGATATTTCGACCGCCATTGCAGGGGTCTTCTTCAGGGTTGATGACTTTGTACTTTAAAGTACATTTTTAAAGCGGAAATTCCGCAATGTCTAAAAACTAAGGCGTTTAACCAATGCATCCTCTCTGTATTAACTTATGGCGCAGAGACGTGGATTCTGACAGCAAGTCTTACCCATAAAATAAAGGTCACCTAGCGTGCTATGGAGAGATCCATGCTCGGAGTGTCGCTAAAAGATAGAATCCGAAACGAAAATATCCGCATAAGAACTCAAGTAGTGGATGCTACTGAACGAATAGGCACACTCAGGTGGCAATGGGCAGGACATATCTGTCGAAGAGACGACGATCGATGGGAAAGAAAAGGAGTGACGCCCAAAAATTGACAAACGAAGAATTGGCCGAACCCCTGCAAGGTGGACTGACGGCATAAGAATATTTGCGTGAGTAGCCTGGATGCGGAAGGCGGAGGTTCGAAGAGGATGGAGACTCATGCGGAAGGCTTACATTCAACAGTGGACGAATACAGACTGATGATGATGATGATATCACATATGTGTTGTTTGTTTTTTTGTAGGAGCATATGTCCACCGTTGTGTATGCTGCCATTGTCCATGCTTTGTGTTTTCAAATTCATATTTTCTGCACCTGTATCTCCTTTTAGATACATACGAGTATATGGTTTTTGTGGGCTGTCATAGTCCAAGACTGATGAAGTATCTCAGAATCATTCGGGCATTTGTTAGTCAAAATTTTTAGAGAGATCAGCCCGACGCGTCTGATGTCTTTCAATCATAGACGGCGGCTTAGAACAATCAGCTCTATGCGGTGTACTAGAGCTGGGGTAGGCTGAAAAGCATCAGAGAGCCACGCGCGATTCCCTTGTTAATATCAAGTCTGGCCAGATTTTACATTTTCTTAGATTAAAAAATACTATATTCTCAAATCAAAACAGTAGCCACTGCATTTTATGGTTGTTCCTGATAATATTGGAGTTCCACGTTCTATGTATAGTTCTCGGTGCCCTTTTAAAATGGTTAGACCCGAGAGCTTGAGGAAAACACACATACAGTTTATCCTTTCTGGTGGCCAGTCACATAATACGAGCATATAATAATCACAACAATCGTAATTTAATCGAATGTTGTGTAGAAGGTTTCCTTGTAAACTTATCATTCCTCACGAAGTCAAACCATCGTACCCCCGAAATTCTAGAACCTTTTTACCATATGCTTTTTATCGATAACTAATACCATTAAGGTTATCAACTGACAATACTTGATGAAACTGCAAAATTATAATTTTAAATTAATTTGAATTAAAAAATAATAAATTAAAAATATTTAGTTTTGATTCACATTTATTTTAAATGATAACATGTTTCGGCCTCCCTAGAGACCATCTTCAATAACGATGTGAAGTAGAAAAAATCTTCATTAATGAACTGAATGAATAATAACAATCATTATTGAAGATGGATTTGCAGGGAGGCCACAACATGTAATTATTTAAAATAAATGTGAATCAAAACTAAATATTTTTAATTTATTAATTAAAATAATTTAAAATTATGATAACTGATACCTTAATCTACCTACCAATTCTAAAGAAGTTTGTCTACAAAATGCCTTTTGTTTAATTTTCATGGTGCATAATATTATTTACATACCGAGTTCTCTGTTTCTCAGTAGGGTTATTTTTATTCCGCTTTCCATTAGACATGCATGACAATATTCCAGCCAAGCAATGCGCCGTGACTGCGAGGACTGGCTACATACAAAGTTGCATTAGGCATTTACATACACAGATTATATTTATTGAGCTTCGACCGCATAAAATCTATAATTAAGTATTGTTTGGGTAAACCTATCACTAGCAATCCCTTCACTCAAACTACGCCATAAATTTTCTCGTGAATTGAATTCTGATATTCAAATTTTGTTTTATTTTACTTCTATAATATAATATATACGTTCCACATTCGCTGTTTTCCTTAGATCACCAGAGTTAAGCAACATAAGACGCGAACCAAAACATGAATGGGTGAAAACTTGTCTGTTGCTTAACAGCGTATCGTTGATGGAGTCAGCCGCTCCTTAGGACTGCACAGTCTAGGTCTTGGGTGCGGATAGGTAATTAACCAATCTGCTTGAAAAATCAGATAAGTATGTTTCGGATACTAGCCTTCTATCCTGGGGCTTCCAGTGTGGAGGTCGTCGGAAACCATATTCTCGTATGTTCCTAGGTAGACAAGCCAAAGGTAATGGCAACTGATATAACTGAATGACAGCAATTTTTGTTGAAATTATATTTAAGATATGGAACTGATATGGAAAAATAACGTTTCATGTCCGCAATAAATTTCTGCACTCGATGGTCCACCTGACAACATACCAGTTTATGGTTCACCGACCGCAAGGGTAGGATTTCTGGGACTTGAAGAACTTAGAGCTGCAGGATCTGTGACATCTTTAAGCTGACTTTTTAAACGTCATTTTCAGGATATCGTATGAACTCCCGAAGCTGCCAAGTCTTGAACAATTTGGTACTAAGGAGTAGCTCAATTCAATAACTTTTATGACAGAGAAGAATTTTTGATGATGAGTTTGTAAGAATTGTTATTAATTTGCTACTAAAAAGTCCGGTGAAAAGACCAGTTCTTTTATTTTGTTCCCTTGAATCTCTCATAAAAATAAGTAATCTAACAATTTTCCTGAAATCCAACCTTGCGCTAGTCTCATATAAGGCGAGCATTTTTACACTTTACCATTCCCTTTGGCGTTAAATATAATGCAATATTTTAAGAGGTAATAAATCATGTATATTTCAGCGTATTATAGTGGCTGCTTTAATATGTATTCTAATTTTCCAACAGAAATTTCAAATATTTTATGGTTGGCGTGAGACTAAGGGTTTTGCCAGTAAAATTATAAAATCTATAATCATAAACATAATATATTTACCATGAGATTATTTTAATAGTTTCATTAGACATAAGCTTAAAGAAAAAATAAGTAATACTCGTAATTTTATCTAATAAATTGGTTTTTAGATAGTATTATAAATATTAATAAATTTTGAAGTCTTGAATTTTCCATATAATTATTTTCGATTCTGATTTATTGACTGGTTTTCAGGCATATGAAAGCTACCATTAAATGGCCATAAAAAAACATTAGAATTGCTCTGATCAAAAATTAATGAAGAACACTGCTGTATAGTGGGCATATAAAATGACGAATAATTTAATATATATTTCACCTGACCATTACTTTACGAAAAGATATTCTGATAATCTTGTTCGTATGCTATATGTAATACTGAACAAAAGTACTCGAATACGACCACCGAAAACATCAGTCAATACAGAAAATAATACGCCTTACTATAAAGCAACGTTGCATCCCGAAGTTTCAAAAATACGTTGTAATTATCAATAATTTTGGACGAAGCGATGATCAAGTTTCTTAATACGAGTATTTTACTTTAACAATACATTTTTTAGTATTTTTTTTTTCATTAAAAGCGCCATCTTTGTTGCTGTGTTATTTTATTAACCGGTTGCTATAAATATTAAATTCGATTGAATGATTTTATGAAAATATATTTTATGAGTGTGCATTATAATGATATCAATGTTTATTTACAAAAAATGGCTCTATTAAAATAATTAAAAGAACCTTCATTAATTAACTATGTGCTAAGTATCTAAGATCCGTTTTCAAGAAGTTCTTATATCTCACCTAATGCAGTCAATATATACGTTATATATTTTCAAAAAGTATGTATTAATATATACACTTACTCTGAAATAATAAATAAGTGTAATTGCAACATTCTATTAAAAACTTACTGATATTTAGTAAATAACAGAAAATATAAGATATCAAGTATAATACATAGATTTTCTAAATAGTGTGACATTTCAGTACATATTGTCTAAATATTATTATATCGTATCTTAAATCAAAACTTCGCATTCTTAATAGCATTATATATATTTATTAGTATTAATGAAAAGAAATAAGTACTTTATGCATATTCATTATTATACTGGTTTGTTCAATATTCACATACTTATTTAAATGGAATCATTTCAATATAATTTGACATCAAAATAATATTAAAAATAAAACAAGAACTGAAAGTTACCATTGAAAAAGGCCTTGATAAAAATCAAGCTTTTGAAGATAAAATAAGATATCTATTTTTAATCATTTTCATTTACACAAGACATTTTCTGGTAGACAAGTCAGTAAAAGAAAATAAGACATTGACTTTGATATTCATATTACGCATTAACTCTTTATTTATTGGAATTGCTTTAAAATGAATATTAATTCAATTTCAAGAGCGAGCTCTTGGGCCATTAGTATTATTCACAGACATTAATTATCAGGGCCGAACGTGGAAATATTGCTGCCTTCTCAACAAAATTTTTTTAATAAAAAGAAAAAGAAAATATAACGAACTAATAATATTAAATTAGAGAAAGTATAGAAAATTTGAATTGTTTTTGTAACAATAAATGAAAATGAGCATTTTTATATTGTGATTATGTAAATAAATAATGCAAAGAAGACCCAGTTGCAATGCAACAGTGCCTGTACGGATGCATTTCAAGCACTCAGCAGTGGATTTTGGTCCATTGATAAGGTTGAGAGTCTTCAACACATTTACGTATCGATCACTATGAATAGTGGCATCACAGAGAGAGAGAGAGACAGAGAGAGAGAGAACTTTTGCCAGGGAAAGTAGAAAGCTCTTTCAATTCCATACTCAAGATCAAGAACTCGCAGTTATACTAGATCAAAACAATGTTCCACCTGTAAAACACCCGTATCTATTATCCTCAATATTTTCTACGGCGGGTAGTCCAGCCATCTTGTCAAAAAGCAATGCAAACGAATATGATAGGAAAACAGGTATCCGCGTAAGAGTATTAGAAGTGCGATGATTTGAATTTGCGACAAACAATAAGGTAAGGGAATGGACACGGCAGCCTTTCATCCTACAGTCAGTTATGATACGGTCAAGATTTTTTACTTTAACTAATTCATATAATAAAAACAGAGGAGCCGATGAAAGCATATCTAAGATGGGATGAGATCATGCTAGCTAATTAAATTTTAAAGTGGCAATTTGTAATGACCATATTCTTTAGCAATGCTATTGATTTGAAAGACGAAGTTAATATGAATCATGTAAAGTGTTTTATGCCATGAGACCATTCTCTCACTTGTATGTTTGTATCTCCCAGTGTTGACCAAATAATAATATTTATAATTTTGTTTTTTCTTGCTTTTCTCTTCATGATATATTAAAAAAATCATTTTTGTAAATTTAATATTTTTTCGCGAATATTTTAATATTTAAGAGAAAAGTATTATTTTTCGTTCTCGATCGTAAACGTGACAAAGTATAAATATCTGTCAAAATGGAAATGTAAATTTCAAAGAGGGACACTCATGAGTAAATAAAACACAAAATAGGAACGCATTCAAATGTTCTCACGTACTAAAATTATTATGATAAAAATTACATATAAAATAAGATTATTTAAAATGTTTTAGTTCAAGAAACATTGCTAAAGACACGAAATATTGATTTAAAAATACACTCTATTTTTTGAAGAAAATAACACCTGTTTGGGAATGGTGCCCAAATGTAAAAAAATATCATGATTTCTTCTACACCGGTCCTGTTAAGAATCACTATGCTTCAGACACAATAAATCGTACTAATTAGTTTGATTAACCTCTAAGAAATAAACCTGATATTTCTATAGAATTTTAAAGTGTCTGGTTAATAAATTTATGTAAAAAATCAAAACTTGGCGAAGGCTTCCTAAATAGTAAGAAAAAAAAACGCTAATGTTTCTACGAGTATTTATGATAAAAACGTATCATTATAGGCGGTGATATTAAGCCATAAGACTTAATTTAATACAATGTATTTTTGGTACAAAATCGTATTTAATTGAATATTAGAGTAATTAATGATAATTAATGCTTTTGTGTTTGTAATTAATAGAAAAAGTAAATAATATTCTAATTAATTAACTCGTTTAACCAATTTTAAAGAATCACGCTGGTTAATTACTAATGTAATTAATAGTTTGCTTCGAAATGTTAAGTATATAAATATGTACTTCATACATCTTTTAATTGAGAATAAAAAAAACATTGAGGATGATACACAAAACTTTACATTAAGACAACAGGTATCTATATGTTCAAGGAAAAATCAATATAATTTAAATTTAATTAAAAATATTTACGATGAATATTTTTAGCTAAGAATAGCTCACATATAAAATACTTTTTTTGCTGTATGTGCATTTATTTAAAAACGTAATAAATAAAATTTGGGTGTATACCTAAAATCGAAAATTTGATAAAATTTAGATTTCTATTCTGCTATAAGAGTAGTTTCTAATCACGATTGATACGTTATGTCGATTTTTTAAATACCTTCTTTACCGCCAACGTTGACATGCTCAATTAGTATCAAACATAACTCCATTTTAAATAACTTATTTTATCTTAGTAGATTGTCGCAATCCCCTTTTGTTGCATTCCTTAGAGCGTTCTCTTTGGTCTGTGTAACTGTTAACTACAGTAATACTTTTATGATTGTGTCCTTAAAATAACTAAAATAGGACGTTAGTTTATTATAAAAATACTTATTTCTTGAGCGAAACTGACCTGTACTCGCAAATGGGTTCTATTTTGACAGCTCTCTCGTGGAAAAGCTGAATTTTTTTATTGCTTCTGTTGCGTTTTGCGAGCAGATTCCATGGCTCTTAAGTGAGGGATTACATCACAACGTCAGCGAAACAGACTAGTGTATTATTTTGAGATTAAGACGAGCGCTAATAACATTAAATGGAAGCCAAATGATTTAGAGCGGCCGTATAAACACATAATGGCCGTCGTAAACTTGATGTAACGACTAATAAAAGTTGGTCTCGCCCCGGGAACCGATGCACCCAATATCAACAGGGACTACGGTAGCCGAACTATCCGGTGAACAATTATATGTAATGGTTCTTGGGTAATCATTTTATTAGTGAGTTATTGCGGCACTTGTCGGTTGTCACATATAAACTGTATGCGCCTTTATTGAGTTATAACAGTTCATGATTTATTTAATACATAAAAGTATACAAACGGTATAATTGTATGACTTACAATCACAAAAGGACCTCACATTAGGAGTGAAACAAACTCTAATTCTGCCTCCCTATTAAATAACTTGTTAAAAATATGATTTTATAGTTTTTTATACTTGACAGCTTACAGTATTGCATAAATTTTATTGATCAAATAAGCAATTTGTGATTCAAAAATACTTGCGTTGATTGGTTGGAGTCTGTTGGTTATTATAGCAATAACAGGGTGGGACTTTTAAATCTATCTACTAAGACATGTATTTTTCTTAAATAAAATCAGTCTATTGCTGTTGATCATTCATTTAAAAATAATGTTACTTTAGTACCAATGTAAGCATTTTATAAAATCTTTTAACATACAAAAAGACCACATAAGTAAAATAGAGATGTACTTGTGGGATAAAGATTAGAACATTAATGTATTTACGTTTTATTATTAAAAACTGATTACAACCAGAAGTTCCACCACTAATGTCAGTGAATAAAAATCTATTAGAAGCCAGACGTGTTGAATCGACGACTAAAATAATAGTGTGGTAGAAATTAAAACTCACTTACATAAATAAATAAAATAAATGTTATACATAATAATCCAAGCAATACTCAATATATTCTAGTAAATAGTTAGATATCGTGGTGTTTATTGTATGTAATGTGTATTAACGTGAGTATAATTTACAAAATTTTCACCAAAACACAAATAAATTAAAAAATATAATTTGTTAAAACACTTACATGTAGTTGTAGAAAAATTATTGTTGTTTAGTGAAATTGTCATATTTAAGAAATAATATAAATGTAGAATTTTATTTTTCAACTTATATTACTTCATACAATTTACAAATAAGTTTACACCGCTGCGGTTTAGGCTCAACTAAAATATTTGCCCGAGAGGTATCGAGAAATCCTTGCAAATTTATTTTTATATGACTGCTAATAACTTACCTTTAATAACCCCTTTTTAAAAGAGTTTCTATGGGCAGTGTCCTTGGAGATGCACAAGTATGTTATGACCCGTCTATAAATTGCATTGTCTTGCGCGAACAAACGGAAAGAGTTAAAAAGTGTTGCACAATACTGCATTGAAAGATGCTCCGAAGAAAATCATTTAGCCGAATCTTGACCTCGAAATGTGCAACTCGTTAAAGGTAGATGCAACAAATAGTTTTACTGTACAGAAAACAGGATTTTACCAAACTTTGATTTATATTTTGCACATAATTATAGGTATTTATTAGTTTTTTTATTAATTTTTAGGTTGGAAAAGTTATCATTTCTTTATTTTTTAATATCAAATATAACATTTTTTTCTAAATTTGATAATATTGGATTGAAAATATGTAAAAGAATTTTAAATATATTTTTCATATATGAAATACATTTAATTATAAAAATAGTAATATTAAAATGACACTTACGTCTTATCTCCAATCCTTGGACACAAACGTATGATTTTATTTTATGGTTTCAAGCGATCGTGCTCACCTGTATATGTTTCTAATAACTAAATTTTATGAAAGACAGAAATTGTAGCATATATCTATTAATACAAAATATTAAGCCTACTGTGACCTACGTCTTACTATGAATAGATAGACAACGATACGTACACCGATTGAGTTATTGCTTAATTACATTTATACAGGGAGCGGCAAAAAAAGCTGACGTTTTGATTTAAAATTGTCACCTTTTTTGCCGCTCCCTGTATATACAAAGTAAACCACGTTTATCATTGTTAATAATATAAAAGGCATGCGTCTTACATTTTTTTAATTTGGTAAATAGTATGTATTATTTTAAATATCATTAAAAAACGGAGCATAAAATTCAAAACACTACGCCATGTTTTTTTTATTTCACGGATTACACTGTCCATTTTTTATTTTTTGCCTAATAAATGGAGAACCACTGGTCAAATGAGCAGTTAACTCCTTTACGTTGCCAGCAAACTGTCATTACCTGGCCATTATAATCTTTAATGTCAATAAACATGCCTCAAGGTTACTGCGAGGTGTGTTCAAGTATACCACGAATAAGTACCGGTGTGCAGAATTACATGAGAACAAAGGAAAGGGTTGGTACGTCATTATCTGCAGTCGGTATACTTTAGAATGCTCTCCTAGTTTCTGAGTTTTCATCTTCATACACTTTTAAGCACTTTAAAAATATGTGAGATAGAGCTTTTTGGCACCACATGACCAAAACTTATTGTCATTATCACACGGAAGACAAACTTAAGTTATTTAATATATTTAAATTCCATAAAATAGATTACATAATTGACATCAAAGAACTATATAATCGTGTCGGAAACAACAGGGTCAGATTCTGTCTGCCCAGAAGTGAGCGACGTCGATGGCGTAACTCTCGGACATCATCAGGTCTTTCTGGGTGCAGCTACTCGGACACAGCGCACACTCCAGAAGGTGTGATAGGGTCTGCTCCACGGCGCAGTCATATTCAGTCGGTCCGCTGTAAAAGTCTTAGGCTTTCATTTGTGTCCTCGCCTTGCATACTCCGGTCCGAAGTCTGTTAAGATACTGAAGCTATCAAAGTACTGAATAAAAAACATTAAGATCCTCTCTTGATGTTGAAAAAAAAACAGATTTTTCTAATCACTGTTGAGTTTGGTATATGCTCTATTTTTTCGTCACTTTTCATCTATTCAAATTTCTCTGTGTTTCTGATTTCCAAGTTTTATTTTCAATTACACGTTTTCCAATAAAACATCTCCAAATATTGGATTTAAAAGAAAGGTGTTAAAACATACTTTAATTGCCCAAAACTTACATTCGTTGTTTTATTGTTTCAGAACATTTCACGATAAAAAAAACGTTTTTTTTATTTCTTGCGTTATTTGTACCACTATACAAGCAATGTCGTGTTACAAAAGAAATATATTTTGAAATATTTTTTGAAATCGTACAATAAATCAATATAAAAAAATAAGACGTATTATCACATTCATAAACGATTGTTCTAATATCTAAGTTGTACTTTTGTACAGTTTTCTCCATACATTTTATAATTAAGTAGAGACCCAGAAAATACTCGGAATAAACAATAAAGTCAGTTAAATAACGCCTGTGAATAAATTATTTGTATGACAATGCTAATTCAATTGAAAAAATCTTCACTTCAATCGATTCTTTTTCTCTCGTTAATTGACGAAATAAACGGCATGAAACATGGTACTTGTTATATATTTGTACGTGTAACAATTATTGGAAATAATGCAGATTAAATTACTTATATGCAAACTTATAGAAAATAGCATTTACATAAAATAGACCTGTTCCCTCGTGTATTCTTCGTTAACAATTTGCAAGAGCCGTAAACTTTCACTAAATTAATAATTATACATAACATTACACTGGCATGTGGGATATATCCCCACTTACGTCGGCACAGTGCGCAACATACAACCTAAGAAAATATGCAAATTTCTCGGAAAATTTTCATAATCCTCTGCGGGAAACTCACCCTTAACCCTTAATTGCGGTAGTGATCATGCTAATTGGACGAAACTTTCGAATGGGACCCACAACTTGTCGTCAACGATCACCCCATCGTCCCAACTGCTCGTCGCTTCCTTTTACATTTAAAATATTATTACACTTAGGCGTATATAACTATCTGTCCTCAGCAAGCGTTCTATTGCCTGTTATTTTTTAGGAGTCGGTCAAAACATGAACCACACCAACACAATTTTGATCAAAACTCGATTTCATTTTCACTCAATTTCAGTATCACACTAATTTTTCACATTTTTCATACAACCACATACAAAGTGATTATGAATCAAATAGGACTTCAAATAAAAATTTCGTTCAATTAGTACACCAGAGTTATCTGGTGGAATCTCATCAAATTAAAAGAGAACGGTATCATTAACTAAATAAATGTTGTGAATATGATTTGACGTTTTCATGTTTTTATTTTTTAAATGAACATTATTTATATGTAAACAATATATAATATAATAAATGTTATTTGGAGATGGTGTCAATATAAGGGATTGAATAAATAGGCAGCTATAGTAATGCGTCACATCCATGTCCAAATTCCTTTTTTTATCTTCTAATATAGGCTGAAAATTTTCCATGTCATTCTGAAAAGGACCTGTTCCTTTAGGAATATTATACGGCTGCATTTATTTTTTATTAATTGCCATGACGCGTAAATATAAAATAAAAAAAATACAGGAAGACATCAATACTGAAATGCATTTCCTTATAAAAGAAATTTAATTTACACTAGCCGTATGTATTTATAAATAATTGTTGTTTATAACTAGTACATAGCATTAGAGTGTCTTTATTCATTTACACGTTCAACCCCCACCAATTCACACATAATTTATGATTTCAACATACATTCAGCAATTCGGTGTTTTTAACAATAATTTTCAAATAAATCACTGGATTTGATCTCGTGACTGCTTGCATGACAGTCGTATAGTTTCTTCCGTCACCTCAAAATAGGGTTCCCAGGGATGGAGGTTGTTGCGCAACCCAGCCAGGTCCACAGCTGGTCGTTTTCGCAATAAAACATTTCCACCCGGCCGTAAAACCGACTCTTACGCCTCTAACCTTGCCTGTCCATGCTGCCAGTTCAGGCATTCCGTCAATGGTGGCCTATCTCAGCAATCGACAGCCCATGTACCACGATGCTTTCGTCTAACAGTATTCTCTTGAATCATGTTAAATTCAAAATATATAAGTACATCACACAGTTGCATCGTAATGTCTCAAATCATATCTACACCTGGGGGTATACTATACACGAATTTCAAAGGATTCCAAGGCAGTAGTTTGGGGATAAAGGCATAAATACTTTTAGAGTTTTGTAAATAAGAAGTTGTAAAAAGATTGGATGATAATCCAAGCGCTGATTATGGATGACTTGGTCTTAAGAGGTGACTTAACATAAGCGCAATAATTATAATAAATAATATATTGTAGAGGAATGATAGTGAGAAATTTAATTTTTTCGTTTTTTCAATCGATAATTCGACATAGCTGAAACATGTCGTCCTGTTATACAAAATTGTATAGTAATTTCCAAGTGTTTATTTTTTTATTTTGACATTGTTATTTGTTTATTGCTTAATAAATAATCGTACAGTTCAAGTAAACTTAAATGATTGGATATATTAATCGGTGGACAAAATATTACAAACATTAAGAAAATATTTGTAAATACTCTTTTTCGTTTCGTAAAAAATAATTACATATTTTTCATATTTTAATGAACACAAAAAAGGTTTTCTATCACTTTTATACCAATTCTGCCTATGGATGTAATACTTTTGTTAGAAATGGTTACATAAAGAACAAATTTGTGGGCTTTAACCCATTTTTGTTGCGTTGAAGGGTTGAAAACTGCAGCCTTGTGTTATCGCTCAATTGTCTATTTTTATTTGAAAAGAACCATTTTTTGAAAATTCACTTCCTGAAACTGTGTTTTTAAATCATCAGCAACTAGGTACATACTCGACCTCGACAAAAAATAATATAAATGTAATATTTTTGTATAGTGCAGAAAGTTACGCGCCCAGTAATATACATTTAATTAAATTATTAACATTATGTATACTCGTTATTTACATGTGATGAAAAAAACATCATAATAATCTACTTGATTACTACATTATTTACGTTAATTATGTCAATGTCAAATCCATTAAAAAAATAAAACATATGGTCATCATACTCACCGGGAGAAAGTCACCTACCAGATAATTAGCTATGTCCAAAGATATATTGGGTTTATGCTCTCTTATGGCAATCGTTTCAGTCTTTAGTAGCATTTTAATGTGATGGTGTATCTTTTTTGTTTCACATACGCTACCCAGGTGGAACATATAGTCACCAAAAATAACATAACATTCACGCAGATATGCCAAATTTTTCACTGAGTAACTAATCAGTTGAACATTAGTTACGAAGAAATTAACTCTTTGCAATGTTGAAAGTCGTATACATCAAGCAAGGCTAGGTTTCAATAAAAAAGCAAAAATTCTTGAGTCAAAGAATATTACTTTAAGGTTCCGCAAGCAACTTGCCAAAACATTTGTTTGGAGCATCTTAATGTACGGCTGTGAGACATGGTGCTTATCTGAAAGTGATAAAAAAAGACTAGAGGCCTTTGAGATGTGGTCATACAGAAGAATTCTCGAAATGTCCTGGAGAGACCACGTCACGAACAATGAGGTTCTCGGGATAATCAAGGAAGATAGGCACCTAATAAGAACCATCTCAGAGAGGCGAGCTTGATGGATCGGTCACATCATGCGCCACGATGGTCTTCTTCACGACATTGTGGAGGGGATGGTGGAGGGTAGAAACTGTAGAGGGTGCCCTAGACGGAGTATTTGCAGCAAGTATTCGAGGACATGAATTGTAGCGCTTATGCTGAGCTGAAAAGGGTTACGGAGGACCGAGAGGAATGGAGATCGAGATGCAAGATTCTGTTGCTGCAAACCAATCCACCGGATTGATACTACGAAGAAGAATGTTGATGGAAACAAAACTGTAGCTATAGTTAATAATTTTTCTAAGGAGATCGTATGATCAAACCGACGATAAACTGTCAACCATCCGACTTCTAACCGCGCCAAATGATTCGTTAATTCGTTAATCTGACGACAGCCGGTGATTTTAACATGGTATGGTTGTTGGTAATATTACATAGTGATTAAAGTGAATGGCTTAATGCTTCAATTGTCGTTAAATGAATATCGATAAAGCATTGAGTAATGGTATAGATAAACTTATTTTTATTGCATACTTTGAATATGTCTTTTGAAGTTTATAATTGTTTGAATAGGCTACGTAAATAATAAAAATGCAATGAATATTATCATTAAATACAACAATAAATATCACAAAAGGAAACAAGTTTTGACAGAGCATAGACAATAGACACTTCTACCACATACCCGAAACCATTCTTTATATTACAGCCTCCAATTTCTCATTTATACAAAATCATTTTTTTTGCATAATTTGAAATTTAATAAAAAAATCTATGTGATTCAGTTTTAAGTCGCTTTCAATTCACAAATAATAAAAATTACACAAGGCTTAGTAATTTACTTTAATGTTTTTATAAAAAATACTTGTAATCAATGGTTAACATTCAGATTTGAAAAGTTTTATAAGCTTAATTAAAATTCACATTAAGTCACAAAACTCATTCGAGTAAAGTAAATTGCATAAAAAAAACAAACATGCACCTCCAATAAAAACAAACAACAAATACGTGCCTCGCTAATCAAATTGCAGGCTTTAACTTTAAAAAGAAAGAAAGAAAAATACTTTCATCCTGTCTACGATGTTTTTGTATTTCCGTCATTACGGATTGTGTGTGTTTTTTGTTCTTCAGCCTCATTACCTATTCAAAAAGTGTTTGCGAATTAGGCGCCGTTTCTTTGTAAGGCGCCATAATTGTCGCACTTGGGCGAGACGCATTATTGCCCGGGAGTCGAGTACCTCACTGCGCGGAAGTCAAATTAGCTATGATATAGTTCGGTAGCAATGACACACGTTTGTTAGTAAATAATGCAGGATCAGAATCAAGATTAACATAGAAAACATGATTAAAAAAAAAAATTCAAGCACTCAAATTAATTTTAGTAAAAATACAGTAAAAACTTTTAGTGTAAGTATAACTCCTGTTCACGGGAATGCATTTAACAATGCGCGTTGAGTATTATTTTTTTACGAATATTTTTCTCATCTATATTTATATTCTGGTTTCATATCGTTGAGTCTCATTTATTTAAGTTCACAAGTAAATAGTGCGGGACATGGTGAATACTTTTATAAAGACAAGTAATGCCCGTTCAATTGTGAACATTCAAAATACGCAAATTTATTTCAACGGCAATTGGTATGCTTTTGTGTACAAATATTTTACACGTGAAATTAAGAAATTTCATTTAAAATAAAATTTCATCTCAAAATACTATTTAAATAATACCAATGCTGCAGGATGCGAAATTGAATTATGCACAATTAAACGATTGATTTATATATTTTTTAATATGGCATTATGTGTCATTAGAAGTATTTAAAAATGTTTCGACAAGAAATATGCTTGTCATCATCATCATCATCATCATCATCATCAGCCTGTGTCCGTCCACTGTTGAACGTAGGCCTCCCGCATGAGTCTCCATCCTCTTCGATCCTCCGCCTTCCGCATCCAGGTCACTCCCGCTATTCTTCTTATATCGTCAGTCCATCTTGTAGGGAGTCGGCCAATGCTTCGTTTGCCAGTTCTTGGGCGCCATTCCAATACTTTTCTTCCCCATCGACCGTCGTCTCTTCGACAGATATGTCCTGCCCATTGCCACTTGAGTGTGCCTATTCGTTGGGTAGCATCCACTACTAGAGTTTTTCTGCGTATTTCCTCGTTTCGGATTCTATTTTTTAGCGACACTCCGAGCATGGATCTCTCCATAGCACGCTGGGTGACTTTTATTTTATGGGTAAGACTTGCTGTCAGATTCCACGTCTCTGCGCCATAAGTTAGTACAGGGAGGATGCATTGGTTAAACGCCTTAGTTTTAAGGCATTGCGGAATTTTCGCTTTAAAAATGTACTTTAGTTTTCCAAATATGCTTGTATGCGTTATGAATTAAACCAGATTTTATTTCCATCTACACACTTATTCAATCAGAAAATAATCAATATAAATACAAATAGCTTTTATGGTATTATAACTTTAAAAATATGAGGTGAAAAAAAATATTCTATCAATACATTCTCTTAGCTAAATATCAATTTGATATCCTTCTCGTTAAACAAGATTCAGAGCTTCATTAAGATATAGACCGAATGAAACGTCACTGAAAAAAGAAAAGTTCTTATGGTAATAGTTATCGTGTTTACGCTATTACGTAAACTGAGCCGAGTATCGATATCTATCTATCGCAGTAAGCATGAGCTCATATCAAGAATAAGCTCACATCGTTGCAGGGGAGCCAAGTGAGTTTTTCTGTGTTTTACGCCTTAATTTATGGTCACTCCCGTCTGTGGTGCGATTATTTGCTGAAGGAGTATGGCCGAGAGTTATGGAGATAGACTGTCACGCGAGATTGATCCATGATGAGTAATAGAATTAATGAAATCTTTTTTTGATTATGATGTAAGCTCTAAATTGATCATAAATATGTATAAATATTCACTGTCTGTATGAGACTATTCGGCATCCGTAAAAAACCTTTGAGTGTCTATCAAATTTGTAGTCGAAAAATAGCTTAAAATTCTCGACTTTCATCGCTTGGTGAAAACCCTCCCTGTTCCGTCCTGTTTTTGGAGACCCAGGTGGGGACCCGTTACTGGACGCACGCAAAAAGCTACTTGTTAGAGAGTGGCTGAAGGCCTTCCCGTGATTCTAGTTGCATCAGTTAGATGTCAAATAGACCTCAGACTAAGGCTGCGAAGTTAGTATACTACAGCGAGTCTCGAATTGCCTTCTTTGGTAACACGTTGCTAACCACGTGGGAATGGGCTCGACTGACATGTGAAAGATCGCGAGTTTGTTCTCAAATGAATATTAAAATAAAAGCTTGATCACAATAATTATTTCATAAGGTCGTCATTACTTACCGCACATAATATTCTGTCAGTAACCCTCACCGTGTTCTATGTCAACTCTGCATCCCAGAGCTCCACAGAGTATATTATAAATTTTATGTTTAAAGATTTTACGTATCATTAAATAATTTTATTCGCCTTCGATTACAGACATGGATATAAAAGTTAATTTCAGCCGAAAAAGTAATTTAACGTATATTTTTTAATATGAATATATATTGAATCACTATTTTCATAATTAAATAATTTACCAGGATCTTTTTATATAAAATGACATTTTAGATGTACTTTTTCAAAGAGTTATAATTATTATTAAATATGCAGAGTAAAAATCGATTAAATTTTAAATTTATTTTGTACATTTATCAAAAAATAAATAGATCGAAAATTATCAACATAATCCACTGAAATGTGTTGTCTTATTAACAACACATATTCCACTGAAACATACGGAAAATAAGTATTCGTCAGGCTTTACTTTTGTGCAGCTGATAAATATTTCATATATTGAAAATGGCAAGCGTCATAAAATAAAAGAAGATATATCTCCTGATCGTTTGATGGTATTCTTCAACGTGAGTTTACACGTCAAGGAGGGTAATGTGAGTTTTTCTGTGTTTTACGCCGTAATTTACGGTCACTCCCAGTTGTGTGGCGCGATCAGCTCGGCCGCCCATTTATACGTAATATATTGACGCAAATAAGCGCGTAAACCGATAAAGCTCGCGTAAGCTTTAGTGACGGATAAATCAGAGGCCAGGAGTCTCACATCTACCAGAAAATATATGCTTTATATATTTTTTTCTACAAATTATAAATGAAAAATAATTTTACCGAAATGTGCCACCAATCTTCATTACTTCTCTTTCTCTCGTACGCCACTACTTTTATATTTTTATCTTTTATAAGTTTCAATTCTGAAAATTGGATCGTAGCAAAATCTTTTATAACCATTTTGCTCTACCAGTTTTTCCATGCGATGGAATTTGAAACGAAACTTTTACAAATGAAAACTGAAATATTCAAGCTGGTTGGCCAAATAATATGCTACGAGTACGTAAAACCACTGTTTGGATATTTATAACATATTTATATAGCAGTTGGAAATACAATATATAAGTGCAAGCAGATGAATAACAGACTTTGAACCGGAGTATGCAAGACGAGGACACAAATGAAAGCCTGGCAGTTGTACAGCGGACCAACTGAATGTGACATAGCGTGGAACAGACCCTGGCACACCTTCTGTAGTGTGCGCTCTGTTCGAGTAGCTGCACCTAGGAAGACCTGATGATAGCCGGGAGTAACGCCATCGACGTCGCCCACTTCTGGGCAGACAGGATCTGACCCTGTTGTTTCCGACACGATTATATATAGTGGATGAATGGAAAAAACACGAAATATCAAAAACAAATATGTAAAAAAATGCCTTTAAATAAATAAAACATGATGAAATGGAAATCTTAAATAATAAAATAATGATAAAACAAAAGTGATACTTTTGAAATATATTTTTTTCTCTTCGTAAAACCAGTTGGAATTGTTTTATAAAATTAAACAGATTAATCAAACTCAAAAATATATAAAAATACTTGTTTGAGTAAGACCATATATTCACAGGAAACTTATATTTAATTACTATAACGATTTCTGCTTAAATTGAAGATTTTTTCTCTCTCACGTTTCAAATTAATTTGTATTAGTCTTGGAAGTATCTCTCCAAATTGTTGATGAAGGATATAATAAGTATATGGATTTTTTAAATATTTATTAGAATATTATTTCTAATAAATATTTAAAAAATCCATTTAATAATGTCTCCTTGAGACAATATCAAAAATGTACAATTATTCATCAGTAACACAGGTAAAATGATTGGTTATAAAGTCCGGGTTGGACCTATAAGTAGTCGTTTCTCATCCATTCAGTCCATAGTTTGGTTCGAGACCCGAGTGGTTCTTACTAAAATAAATAGACGGCCGGAAAGTAATAATATTAAGCTTGTGAATAAATGAAGACTGATTGAATAATAAATAATAAAAATATACATACTTTGAATATATACTATAGCGACATCTATCATACGATGATAACAATGACATAAATACTTGTTCCAACGCGACTCAGCTCAGGCAGAGCAACAGCCAAGTTGTCTGAGCGGTATGAATACCTGGGCATAGTTGGTTTCCAAGGTCCGCGGTTTGCATCCCGCTTCTACTGTTATTTTTCTGCTTGAATTGACGTGTTAAAAAAGAATTGTATGTATAGTATATGTATATTTAATTACTGATATAATAAGTGTCTGAAATATTTCTTGAAATAATATCAAATCGGCCCTGAAAGAATGTCTAAATATTCGGTAGAGATTCAAGGAAGACACGAGAAATGTGGTGTTGTCTTTTGGGCAAGCATATCACCTACGGATGCTAGGAGCCTAGCAAACAAATATAGATCATTCTATTTTGAACGCATTTACTTCGCGCTTAATAAAATCTTATTGGATCTGTAAAATCTAACTTTCCATCGTAATGATACCGTCCGAGTTATTTTATTCTTAGTAAGTACGTTGGGGATCGTTCAGGGATTCCATATACATTTGCATTAAAATTTAGTATTTATATAGTATACAGTGGAATTTGGTGAATGACATAATGAATGACAGACTAGACGTAGCAGAAAGCATAAAAGAGCTTAAAGCGGAGGCATCCTTCAGAAGCAAACTCAAGACCCACCTTTTTACTCAGAGAGGCAAAGAAGCGCTTTTAGAATGATCATTCGGTCATAAAAGAGCGCTTTACAAATACTAATATAATAATAATAGACTAACGGTTATTATATAAAGTATTACTATTGCAATAATAAGAAATTCTTGAAAGAAAAATTTATTCAAAATAATACCAATTCAATTTTTATAAAAAAAAATATTGTTATGTTATTCACTTATCAAATAGGTGCGATTAATGGATTAAGACATTGTCATATGTACTCCTTAATTTTTAGTATTAAATTTATTTACACTATTTAGTAGACAAATTGTTTATTTACATTTTAATTCACTGCATTAACAATTCTAGAAACAATAACTCTAGTAATTAGTCTCAAGTTTTCTTTGATATAAGAGTAGTTTACCAAATTTATTATCTTGGAACAATTTAGAAGAAATTATTTCATCTACATTTGAAAAGTACAAATTCAGTACAGAAGAATATTTATTTTATTATATTAATATTATATTATTATAATACTATTCGTACACATTCGAATAGTATTATACCATCGACTTCTAACACGCAATGGTTATGATACTTGAAATAATCAGTTTTAAATGAATATATATTTTATAAATAACTTAGTTTTCAAACTAGACTAATTATAAATTTATGCCATATACTCGTATACTTATTTAATAATTATTTTTATAATTCTCAAGGGATTTTAATTAATAAGACACCAGGTTTTGCTACCAATCAGATAAAATAATGGAAGTAATATAGGCGTATATAATGTATATAAATACAATCACTCTCATTGTATTACATATCGCGGCAATATAGTGATATTCTACATATAGGTGCTCTATAAAGTTTTAGTAATAAATAAAGAAAATACAAAATGATTCCTGAGCTTACGTAAATTAATATTAGACATTTATTATATTGTGTAATGTTTCACATGTTACTTTCAGCAATTCAAGTATACCTGTATATTACAATTTTTATATAAGATCGTGATTAAAGTGAATATAATTGATTAAGTTAAGTAGTTAGAGATTAATTACTTAATGAAATACTTATGTATAGTGCAGCGTACAGATGAAAAGCGATGAAACTCTATGGTCCAACAGTTCGATCTTCAACATATATTGAGTATTTATTATCTGATTATCATATAATTACGTCCCCTTGCCAAACAGCGCCTCACATACGCTTTAATTTTAATTTCATATAATTGAATAAGACCAGTTATCGAGAATCCTGTGATTTTTTTCAGCCTCCTCTTCGCCACCCAGGAGGAAGGTCGCCGTGTATTTTTATCGACGCATCTCTTATTAATTGCGCGCTCTCGTTTTGCGCTCTTGTCGTGACGTCACAAGGAGGAATAAACACGTCACGTTGCGCGCTTAACGCCGCAAGACGACCGAACAGAGTACGATATTGCCGACGGAGCGAAAGGCAGGGCCAGCTCAGGGACTCCCGCTGAACTTAATAAATATATATATAAGACAAAATTAAAAACTAGTGGTAAAAGCGTTTTTTTGTCATTTAAATATAGTCGGTTCAAAACTCGACCAAGTTTAATTTTTTAAAACTCGATTTAACCAATTTTAGCCTGTACACATGCCCTTGGTAAGGTTGAGCCACACCTTAAGAACAATAAAAAAAATGTCCAGGTCTCTGGAGCGTCGGTCTCGTCATCCAATCTCGTTGAAAAAGTCTGATTATTGATTATCCAAATATTTGTATAGTACTATAGCTGCAGTCAAGTTCGCGGGCTCTTGCTCTAGAGGCTATAAGGAATCATCCATGTTCCCATATGGACCTTCGGGTTACAGGTGTTCTGGGACAAGGCATAACACATGCAAATTGTGGTTTCCATATGCTCCAAATATGAAGCTCATATGGCTAAAAAAATGTTATAAGAGTGAAATAATATTCTGGAGAGGCGTATGAGACTTGAGGGTGTAAGAATATTCCATTACAGACGAATTACTCCAGATTGGTGAATGAGCGAAAGTAAAAATAGTATTCTTAAATGAAATGATAAAATAGATTTTATAGAATTATATAAGCGTCGGGCTAGTTGTTATGACAAATTTTAGTTATTTGGGGCAAATCTAGAATAACATTAATCCCAGGGATCATGCTATCATCTTGAGTATGAGATTTGAAATTGTCTATTCGTAGTTTGAGCATTCAAGTGACATACACAAAGTGTTTAAGATACATTTGTCATCAAAGTGAATATAAGTCTATTTAATAAAATATAAGAGTATTTAATATCGGCCTCTGCGCGCGTTATCATGACGTTTATTTTGGTGTAGTTTTACAGCAAGCGACCGTCAGAACCTTACCAGTCTTCAAGAAATGGAGGTTTCTGGGCAACACTACATAGCTCATCACCTGTTCTTACGGATGATGCCCGCCATTTGAGATTGTCCTACAGTCTGCTGTAACACTAACTGAATTCTATCCTGTCCCGTGCACAGCTCTACCATCTGATTGAATTTCTTAGCAGTAGGCTCCGCTCCTTATTCTCGAGCGGCTATTACGGACACCGTAGCAAAGTGTATTGAAGGAGACTTCATTACGATCAATCTGTAGAGGGGTATAGTCTACTCTAGGATCTAGGCTGTAGGGTAAGCGCTCTAGGGATAAAACATACTCCTAGCAAGCGAGAAGTTGCGGGTTTGTTCGACGACTTAGTTAAAATTTAAATGTAAAATTATAGTTTAATATTATTACTTACAAACAATACCTTAATTGAATTAGCTGATCACAAATAAGATTTCCATCAAAAATAATAAATAAAACAATATATCACTAAAAAAAAATACAGATAATAAATAAATATTAAGATTATCATCGAGCTTTTACCTAATAATTAATATTATTCGATATATAAACTGTGATTCTAGTAATTATAATTTATTTGGTTAATAAGTCAGGAATCATGCTAAAAAATGAGTAAGGAAACATCAGCTTGTAAACATCATTTAAAAATATATATAAATAATTTATCAAAAGGAAAAACGTAATATGGGATGTTATTCACATTTTAATATGTAATTTATTGATTTATTGATTTTTACGACCTAGACATGAAAGTAATAATATTCTTCTTATTACGAAATATTTATTATTAAATAACATTAGACAGAAAAATTTAATCGATAATCACTATTTTTATATAAATATAATGCTAGTTTAATACAAAATCTAGTATTTGTAGATATATTTTGTTCGTAAACAAATAATGCTTGTAAAACTAAGCACATCGAAAAAATTAAACTCTCATTTTCCACAAGGTTCCGTCTCCGTTAATACAAATTAAAGTATTTAATGATCGTTATGATTTAAATATGTACGAGTATCACATATAAGTATAAATTCCCTTCTGCATGGCGTTACTGATTTCTCACACTTATATATTGACTGTAATAGCTAATTTATTGGTGGTTGAAGAAAATGCTATCCCGTGGACTTTTATCGTCAGTCATTCGATAACTCATAATGCGTGAATACCGAGCAGTCTAATAACATTGGCGGATAAACACTACAGTGATTAACTATCAAACTAACTTATCAATCCTCTTAGAACGCTTTATTTGTAACGAAAATATTCAAATTGCGTTTGCAGCGATTTCTCATGAAACGATTCCTTCTATGAAGTTATTTTAAGTTAAACTGTACCTGAGAACTAACAGGTCCAGGATTAGAGAACTTTGTGTTAATCATTCGATCTTATAAGACTTTTATATGAGATTTGACTGTAATTTCAAATCTCATAGAATCTGAAGACATGATTAAATTATCACCATCTGTCACAATCCTCTAAAATTCTTACATAAAATAAAATCCTGCTTAATCGTTTTGCAATAATAATAAAATAATCAACATTTATTTTTGCATTTTTGAGATTGGGTTTGCAGATATTCAGTCATGTTAGATTTTTTTTTACAAATTGTTGAACACCTAATAGATTCTTATTTACGAAAGAAATTATCATTCTATATTATCCAATTTGAATATTTTTACTTGCATTGAATATATTCAATAAAATAAAAAGGAAAGACTTTTGATACAAAGATAGTCTCAGACTATCAAATTGTACGTTTCTAAAAAGCTGGTCGTTCTATGGTCTGTAAGGTGGGGGAAGGCGACAGTGACCATTACGTCTTACACACTTAAAAAATGAATAACCATGCATATTTTTTAAATTTGTATATATGTTCTAGTTTACATATACACTCTTCAAATTGTTGGCAAAATATATAAAATTTATAAATGCAACAGCATGTATATTTCGTACATTTACATAGGTAAAAAATTCCGGTTTGACTGCCATACTCTCTTTAATCAAAATTGTTTATTGATTATTTATGTAGCTTTTGTATTGACAAATAAACTTTTAGATTGTACAGGTCTTCATTTAAAATTTTGCTAATATAGAAAATGAAAAAAAAACAAATATATTAATAAAAAATTAAATTGGAAATTTAAAAAAAATCACCCTTTTTCAATGCTAATTATGGTGGGTGAAATTATAGCTGGTCTTGTAGATTATATCCTTCAATTTGAAGTGATTTTGTGTCTTTTGGATTGCCTCGTTTACAAAATAAATTACATTTTAAAGTATACCTGCAAACTCGTATTATAATATTCTGATTAACTTATTTTTTGAAATTCAATCGTTACCTTAAAGCAGCGGTCGGGGAAGTTTTTTAACCATTACCCCAAAATATTTTTGCGTAAGTCGATATTACCCCAATATATTTTTACGTAAGTCAATATTACCCCTTCACCCCATTTTGAAAAGAAGTCAATCAATGTATATTTAAATAAACATTATTTATTGAATTAATTTACACGGAAAATAACAAAAAAGTTACATGAATAGAGTAAATTTTATGAAATAGCAAACTAGAACATTTTCCTTATTACCCCAAAAAACATATTTTTACCCCATTTTGGGTAATTAATCCCGGTTCCCCGACCGCTGCCTTAAAGTATCATATTTATGAAGATACGTAAATGTTTTTAAAATAATTCAAAAATATGCGTCGACAAATTAAATGTTGAATGATAAACAACACCTTTGTCGAGAATGATATCTGACAAGCATATAAAAAAATGTAATGGTCCATTCGTTTGCGAAATTAGTCGGTCTGCCAAAAACCTAACCTACCCGAAAATCGTGGAACTAAACCACCCCTATGCTAGTTGCAGACTCTCTCGTCGGATGGCGCCGCGATCTCCCATTGTTGTCTCTGAAACCTACACATCTGTATGAATTATATAGTATGTACCTACTGAGGGGTAGTGGACACACGCACACACTGGCGCGTTTGAGGCGTTGCTTACGTGGCACGCACACATGGTAATATCGTGTGACAAGGGCGACGTGTATGTGTGTGTTTGTATGTGTTTTTTCTGATTGCAAAAGCTAGTAGTATTGTTTGAAATGCATAGGGGCTTATTATTGAATAATGAATTATTTTTTGTGTATGAAAAATAAAGATTATAATTATTTTAGTAATTCTTTCACTATAAATTTGTAATATAATTTACATATTAAGAAAACTGTTTTTTCAACTGCAAAATCACTATTTTCCTGGAGCATAAAGTCGACACTGATCCTCGTTGAAATAGCTTAACTTCGATTTTTTATAATTTCTTTATTGATATTGTGGCTTTTGGGTGTAACCGTGTGTGGCGAATTTCTTCTTACCAATATTTCGACCGCCATTGCAGGGGTCTTCTTCAGGAAGAAGACCAGAACCATTTTGCCCAGGTAATTATACCGCTCGGCCACCGGGCCATTTCTTCCGCCTTTAGCTGACTCGTCTCGGAACTTCTATATAAGACATATAAGTTATCGTCGTATGATAGATGTCGCTATAGTATATATTTAAAGTATTTATATTTTTATTTGTTTATTATTCAATCAGAATGCATTCATTCACAAGCTTTATATAGGTATAATTACCTGAGCAAAATGGTTGGTTCCAAAGGTCCGCGGCTCGCATCCCGCTCCTGCCGATATTTTTTCTGAATGAATTGACTCGTTTAAAGAATTTTATGTATAGTTTATGTATATTTAATTACTTATAATATTTTTATATAGTCAATGATCTATAAAAGTAGATTAGAATATTGAAATAATGAAGTAATATTCTAATAAATAATTTTAAGAATCCGTATTCCAATTAATTTATATAGTAAAATAAAACCATATAATAGGTAACGAAGCTCCTGAACCATCATGTTAATAATAAATTACCATGACATATTTTTCTTCTTTCATAACCGCTTACAAGCTTAAGCATATAGTCGCCTAAAAATGCTAACATCATGTTTTGTCATTCACCAAAGTTCATCTTTTGTCCCAATGCAATGTCGTTTTAGTAGCTTGCTGAGTATGTAAAAATGCTAATAGCTTTTCAGGAATATTATACACCCATTGTTTCAAGAAAGAGTAAGCTGTATCGTATGCTCTCTTAGTATTCGCAGTATTCAATAAACACATCTTTTTGATCTCCGTCTGTAGGATGGGAGGCTGTCTTGTCCGCTTACTTATCTTGTCATTCCTCACAAAGAATCATTGTTAAATAACACAACAATCTGTTTTCGAAACAAAGTATACATTTTTGTATACATTAGTTTATATATTTATAAACAAGATGTATAGTGTATTTTAACAACATAAATAAAAATACGTATTTAAAAAAATGTGGAGCTGCCCTTATGAAATTGTGCATTCACAGTTTCGTTGCGCAGATATCTGTTTTATCTATAAAAGGGTTGTCCCTCGGTAGAAGTTCGCAAGGTCCGCGCTAGATGGCGCGAGTGGAAAATTCGCGAGCAATTTAAAAATTTTGCAAGGCCTTGCAAAAATATATATTTGGCATTTTGCACAAAACTTGGCTGGCGTTATTCGAAGAGAAAACATTATTCATCAAATTCATTTGGTGTAGTATTATTTCTGCTTTCCGCGGAATTAATCGCAGGAATTTCGTTGAAAAAAAACATAAGAATTGTTTTTTGAATCAAAATGAAATAATGTATAGTTTTGATTTTATTTATTTAATATGTATTACGCATGCTAACATGTTAAAGTAGTAAATAATAATTTAATATTTGACGTGCGGTACTCTATATAAGAAAAATAAAATACAATATTTGTTAGCTGAAACCTGAAAAAAAAATGATCCAACTCTGGCAATATATACCTTATTCATTGTAAAGAAATAATTTTAGTAACCGAATATTATAAATACTGGTTTTTACACAAAAAGTATGTTAAATATTCATGATTATAGACTGAAAGGTATAAGGTTCTATGGCAGTTCAACGTGAACGTACATCACATATAAGATTAAGAATATATTTGTTGTATAGTACGAGTAAATTTGTGATTTTATATTTTAATAAGTCACAAAGTTTATATTGTACAAAAATATTACTGTTCATTTTTGTTGTTGAAAAATATTCTCTAAAAGTGCTAACTACCATTTTTGTGAAATTTTTAAGATATCATTTATTGGTATATTCCAAAGAGAAATATCATAATTTACGGTCATATACTTATAAATGTAATATATTTATAACTTTCCATATATTTTCCTTTTGATGACATGCGAAATTCTTCGCGTGTCGATCACACCTCTCACGCTATAATAAACGTTTTGTTGATTGTCATGGCCGAGTAAATGACCGAGAGCCGAAAAATGATGGAACAAAACGGGGGGCCTATGTGTGAATAAAGAAATAAATAAAATTACACAACACGCCATATCGATAAGGAGAATCGCCCGCAAGTCCGCAAGACGCGGTGCGGCCCTTTCGGGGTTGAATTCCTCTCCGCCCCATAGAGAGGGTGCTGCTATAGTCCTTAAGGAACGAAAGAATAGAGAAACATTAAGATTTACTTTGTATTGTTTTCTTTCTACATTGAAAACTACAGCGCCCCATTCTGTTATAATGCTACAAATCTTAGCATCTTACTAAAAACGTATGCAGTTGTAAAATGTATGCATGGTGGCAACACGTGTGTGTGTTGAATGTTGGGAGTGTAGTAGTTTGATTTTGTGAGAATTGACGTGGTTGAGGAGCCAACGCGGTAGCCTTCCATACTACAGTAGATCAAAATACGACGATATACTTGGCTGTTTTATGTTCTTCGTATGCAAGCATCGACTACAACAGTTTTTTTTATTTAGGCATTTAGACTCGCTGTCCTGGAAGGTAATTGTAGACTTTACATTCTAAGCTGAACTTGGTCGAGATGACGACCATGTAAGCTGACAAAACTTTCTTTTTAGACGATTTTATGCTTTGATTAGATAAAGGGTATATAATGATGAATTTGGCAGAGAAAGATACTCACTATAGAAAAGTGATTTTTTTCTCCTAGAAAGGAAGAAAAAGTTAAAGAATAATTTTATTTCATATCAAAAGCTGTTTTTTATTCAAGCTCCATGGTTCTCTTTCTGTAGGACTGTCAAATAATCACAATGCTTTATATTAATCTTGATCCGAGGAATGTTCTGGCACAAGAAAGTTATGATGATAATCATGTGTGAAAATATGCTTCATTCGGAGCTTATATAAAAATGATATGTTAGAGTATAACTATATCAAATAACATACATTCTACAAAAATAAAATTTATATTTGCTTTCACACACCTCTTATTATCAACTATCCTTTTTATAACAAAATCAGTGTGTCAGTTAAATGTGAAAAAAATGGCTCTTAAAAAAACTAACAATAAACAAAAGGAAATAAATCACATGTATATGAATCTGTAGGTTTTGCAAAGATGCATAATCCACCTATTGTTCTGAGGCGCCAGTCAAGTTGGCACGGTCGTTAAAACATGAACTGTCGATGCACCAACAACAGCGTGACTAATATTAATGAGCACGTCTTCTCTGGATTTAGATTTGAGAACTCTCCAAGCTCAACAATTAACTGGGTCTAGCGTCTTGCTATAGTCATGCTTATTTCCGTTCACCAGACTGCTGCTAGAATTGATCCTCTGGATTTTGCTTGGAATCTTTGTTCGGTGATTCAGCATCAGCGTCGGTCGCCCTTCGTAGACCTTTTATTCTCCCACCCACTCCTGCTGAAGGCTGTGTTGCCAAACTCACAAGCAAAATTACATTTATATTATTATATGAGAATAAGCAAGTAAATGTTCAGAATATAGTATTGAATGACTGCATACTTTTTATGAACAATGAAGGCCATTAAATTAACTAATATTTTTTATTGACATATTATTTTGTATTTATTAGTTTTTCATCACGTATCAGTTTAATAATCGGATTGCTTGCTGTGATAATTAAAAAAAATGGTTTTCGAATCACTAATTTATAGATATTGTCCTCATAGTAGCGCACTTTTATGTAGACACATATAGTAAGATACCGGTAGCATGGTGAAAACCCTGCCTGTTCCGTCCTGTTTTTGGAGACCTAGATGGGGACCCGTTACTGGACGCACGCAAAAAGCTACTTTGTTAGAGAGTGGCTTCCCGTGATTCTAGGTACATCAGTTAGATGTTAAATAGACTTCAATCTAAGGCTGCGAAATTAATATACTACAGCGAGTCTCGCATTGTCTTCTTTGGTAACACGTTGCTAACCACGAATTACGTGGGAATGGATAAGAAAATTGTATGGTTGAGAAATGGATTCTGCAGAATGGCAGACATCAGTTAGGAGTCATTACTTGCGTGTCTGCACTCTTACAGACGGACGCACAGAACCGCTCAAAAGTAGCGTAATTTCTTTTGTAAGCAACGAAGTTCTCGTATCCGACCGGACCTGATGCCGGCCGGACCACTTCAAAGAGCGCAATCCAAGCAGAGTGGTGCAGCGAACAGTGAGGTGCGTGCTGCGGAGAGCTGCCGTCACATGGGCACTCTGCCTAAGATGTGGGTTCCAACTGTCCAAACCTGTCGAGGTAGCTCCGGAAGAATCCGGGTCCGGTTAGCAACTGGCTCGTGTAGTGGTTCGGGGCGAGCCACTTTGCGGCCATTCGATCGCGAATTGATGAGAAGTATGCTCGTAGAAAGAGATTGTTATTTACGCATCTTCAATTTTTAGGTAGACTTATTTTTGGATTATATTTCTTTAATATATATTATATCATCACCATCATCAACATCATCATCAGCCTGTGTCTATCCACTGTTGAACGTAGGCCTCCCGCATGAGTCTCCATCCTATTCGATCCTCCACCTTCCGCATCCAGGTCACTCCCGCTATTATTATTATATTATATATAAAACGAAAATTTCAGTTAATTACATATAATGCAAGATAATATAATAGTTTACTATAGATTTTTTTTCCTTCTCATTATTATTAGTGTGAAAGTAAATTAACATGACTAGTCAGTGGAGGTACCCGCTGCACTTAACGATGCACAATTTTGATTACTGCATCGAAGTGATATAATTAAATTTTCTCATATTCTCTCACTACTTATTTAAGTAAGCTTACTGAATGCATGGATATCATTTTGTAGCCTTAAGGTTACCGTAAGGAATAGGGCCGAGATGCGTTATGCCTACAAGTTCTCCATGCAGCATTGGCAACACCGAGGCCTTTTCTATTAGGGCGGGCCGCACCGCCCTGCGGACTACGGGCGGGAAATATTCAAACAACAATTTCAATTTGTTTCCAAATTGGAACAGACAATAGGCGGGAGGGTTATTGCGGCGGGCGGCTGAACTAGTGGGCGGGACATCAGAGTCTTGAGCAGTACACCGAGTAGTCCATAGGGTAGAACTGTAGAAGACGAAAGAATCTGATTTTGATGCATAGTGATGTGTTCGGTTCCCGGTAAATAAGCTACACAAATAGCCTTATTTGACAAAAACAAAAAAGCGTTTAAAATTGATTTTTGATATGTGGATTTTATAAAATAGTTCGATAGATAAAATTGACATATATATAACAAATAATGCAGTGTAAATATACTATATATATAGGACCTAATGCTGGGCAACACACGAGCTATCGATTTTGCCAGATATTGGGAAAAAATAATTTGACGTCGCTGACACGAAGAAGAAGACTGCTAGGTGCAAGCCTCCCTCAAGAGTTTACAGTTTTCCTAGTTATACGTCTCTTGGATTTAGCTCCCAAAATGTATGTAATTATCTTCTAAATACGTAAGTTTGTAATAATTATCTAGTTAAGTTACACTTCTTAGCTTACAAAAATATACGTAGGATACAAATGATAATACATATGAACAGAGCACTGGGTATGTAAGTCAGTGTATGCACACAACGATAAAGATGCTATGAATTTTTTAAATTTTTATTAGAATATTAGTTTATTATTTCAATATTCTAATCTACTTTTATAGATCATTGACTATATTACAATATTATTATTAATTAAATAAACATATACTATACATAAAATTCTTTTTTCAACGCGTCAATCCAAGCACAAAAATAACGGCAGAAGCGGGATGCGAACCGCGGACCTTGGAAACCAACAATGCCCAGGTGTTCATACCGCTCAGCCAACTGGGCTATTGCTAAACCTAGACCGACTCGCGTTGAAACTAGTATTTATATCATTGTTATCATCGTACGATAGATGTCGCTATCGACTTTTAGTGTCGCTAAAAGATAGAATCCGAAACGAGGAAATACGCAGAAAAACTCTAGTAGTGGATGCTACCCAACGAATAGGCACACTCAAGTAGCAATGGGCAGGACAAATCTGTCGAAGAGACGACAGTCGATGGGGAAGAAAATTATTGGAATGGCGCTCAAGAACTGCCAAACGAAGCATTGGCCGACCCCCTGCAAGATGGACTGACGACATAGAAGAATAGCGGGAGTGACCTGGATTCGGAAGGCAGAGGAACGAAGAGGATGGAAACTTATTCGGGACATTTTACGTTCAACAGTGGACCGATACAGGCTGATGATGATGATGATCTTCTTATACTCGTATATACCACGTTGAGTACAGTTTATTTACACTCTTAAAGACCACAATTTCGCTTTCGATGAAAGTTTAAATAACTAAATGCGTGCATTTTTTTTATGTTCAAAACATGTATTAATTACAGAGCTTCTTATACACATTTGTCATATATTATAGAGCTCTTTGAACGTACTGTACATTCCTTTCGAAACCACTCGTAAATCGTTGCGTAAGTTTCCACGTGCATGCACGTTCTTATCGCAAGGTATCGCAAGGTATCGTAAGGCTAAACGCCGTTTGTCACCAAGCAGGCTCTGGGTGACAAGCGTGACGATCCCAGTTCGAGAAGCTCTCGGAGCGTGAAAGAGGCCATAGCTTCCTTCCCACCCGCTTCCGGCCATCGCCAGGCATTATAGGCCCATCGCCAGCGGCAGTAACCGCGCGCTTCCGCCTCCTCTGAAAGCCTATAAGAGAGCCTCAAATTTAGCGACTTTGCCACCGGCAACGGCCCGAAATGTGCCAAAATGTGCCGGAATGACTTTACGCGACATTTGAAGGTGCGGGGGCTGGGCGGGGGGAGGGACGCGCCGCAGCAAGTGTCGAATTTTCGCGCAGGAGAAAATTTTTCGTGCCGAAAGCAAAACTTTTTGGCGCCGGATTATATAAGTACAGCGATGCTGTGTCGGTCCAAAAGGTGTCGATCTATACGTGCGTAACACTTAAATCAAACAAAAACAAAAATGACGCAGCTTCAGTGCAATACTTGAAACCGCAGACAACTAGTCAATATCTTAAAAAATATTTTGTATTATGAAACACTTCGTTGCAATGCTTATAACCATCTCAATAATTTCTATGACGGGTAATTTATATTTACTTGTTAAACCAGTACCGGCTTTTGACCTTGCAGCGCCCTAAGGCATTTTTTTCTGGCGCCCCATATTATATACATTTAAAAAAATCTAAGCAAGATTGGTTGCACTCGGCGCCCCTAGCTTATTCGACGCTCTGGAGCATCGACCCACTTCGTCACTCCCTAAAACCAGCACTGAATTAATATATATATACTTTTTCTTTTCTTAGTCATGTTAATTCTAAGAACTAATTGTTACAACAATAATCTCGTGGATAAGTTATAACATATGAATCTTTTACCCTTTTCTTTCTGGTGCTCTCAAGGAATAAATTAAGTTTGCATCTTATTATTTTATCATATTTAAATACTACCTTATAATACATATATTCGCCAAAAATTGTCGCAACACAGATCTCGTACCTGCCATAAACCATGTCTCATTCCAAGTTCTCCGTCTACGTCGGAACTCAACGGAGTACGTATATACTAATATATTATGCATAAATTTCGATGGCCTCTAAAACAAGAGTCTGTTGTTTAGAAAAGAAAGCAGCCATTTATTATATCTGAGGAATATTTGGACGTTGGTGTCAGATTTTAATAATGGAAACCGGACTCTTCTGAATCCGTTTCATTAGATCCTAAACGATGTGGGGAAGCTCTACTCAGCATAGATAAAATATTGAACTTACCCATACTTTTCCACTTACTACTTACTACTAAAAACTTTTACGTAGTTTTTGAGGTTCTGCGAATGTTACTTGCAATAGAGACGCTACGAATGGTGTATAAAAGCAATGTATGCGCGCACAGCCTTCATATCGACTAAAACAAGAAACCTGGGGTGGATGCGATGCTTGGTGTAAATACCAATGTGTTAAATTACTTAAGTAATTGGTAAACCTTTCCCAGGCTGAGGATAAAGCCCAGAGCATCATACACGCCATCAAGGGATCCTCTTTAATTTTGAATCGCAATCCCTTGATTTATCGAAACATTCAAGACATCATACTAATCATTAACGATTATTTTATTAGAAATATTAATAGTGGAACTTTTTTCTGTCTACTCTTTATAAAACATGTATACATAAGTTAATTAAAAAATCAAACAACTACACTTATATAAATCACAAGTCTTACAATTATTGACAAGACAATTAAAGACAAAACAGATACTCGACATAACGATAGTCACATATAAGTATAGTTAATCATCGTTTTATCACATCTGTTTCCAAACTGGACTATATTAATGTTACGAATTTCTGTAATAAAGTTATGGCATCTGCCATTATCTTTTCCTGATATCATATCATTTCTGCCGGTCGGAGCTCCGCCGAGAACATTCTTGATGGTTTTCCTTTAGTTTGCGCCCGGAATTCAAATTTCCAGAATAGGCTGTTGTGTTTTATGCTTTCCTGAATCATCTCAACTTATTACATTTTTTTGCCTGTTTTTAAAACTCATTATAATGCTGCAATAGAATTTAGTAAGATGCTGGTGAGCTCCAAAGAGAGATCGCTTCTCATTTTAGAAAATATGCAACTTCTTTTAACTCCACTCGTAATCTGGTACTCGTAGCTTTTACATGATCAAAACAAATGCCGCCTATACTACGTCTGTATGTTTTGACATCCCCCCGTCTTTAAAAATAACGACAATTCGCGGGTTTGTCACGTGGCCGCGTGGAAGGAACGATGCAGGAGCAGATTAACAACACAAATAACTTGTTTTTGAAGCACAATTCGCATTTATTTTTATTAAAGACTTGATTTCCTCGTCTGACCGGTATGGCATTTCGCCGGCCAGACGAGAGTTAACTGTCAACTGCCGCAACACTGTCACATGCAGCGCCACCAATGATCGTGATCAAAAAAGCAAATCAAAGATGACAGTTGCACCAACATGAAATGGAGCAACTGTCATAACAAATAAAATGACGTATGCAAACGCCATGTAATATTATATAATTAAAACTAACATTATTGTTGTGCATGTCAGGCGAGCGCACAAAAATGAGAGATAAAAGATCGTTTTTCGAGGCTATACGGCATCAGCCTACAAGGAGCTATATCAAGCTGATATCAGTTTCTAATGTATTTGTTCTGCGCAAAACATAGATTTGCTTACAAAATATTTTTGTCTTCATGAAGTCATGTGAGGTTCGTATTTCTATAAGTAGAATGAGTGCTTCGTGATAAACTGAGAATGAACACTGAGTCTGTTATTTGCGGCACTGGATAAATGCACGAGGTTCTAACAAATTTGGCTGAGCTTAGAGGTGGCTGGGAAGGCTTTGATGAATGTCTTCATTGTTTTATTGTTCCATGAATATGTAGAACTCATTGTTCTGATTTAGAGTCTTCGCCGTGTGGGAAGAATTCCGAATGCGTAAATTCAATTGTTGATTTCATATAAAAATATCAAATCAAATGTGATATATATCCTACTTTTTGATTACTTCATTCGCCATTAAATCAATCAAAATTTAAGTATACTCGAAGTACTTTGGTTTGTATCTGTGAAAAATGTCGTAAAAATAAATAAATACTATTTATATATCAATTATTACACTAAGCATACGACGAGTTAGAATAACTAATTTCTACAAAATATATCTTTGGCAAGCGTTTAAGTGTAAATTTAAGGAAATAAATTCACTTTTCCTATTAATATTCCAATAATTCAGGTACGAGTATGCAATAAAAAAATAATTACTTGCAGTACAAATTAAAATGCATTTTTCATTAATTTTCAAAAAAATGCGATGAACTTGAGCTATTAGAGTGAAAAATTAATAATCATGAAAACCATTCGATGCTTTATTACAGAGAAGCAAATTAAATATTAAAAAAAAACTCCTTTCAACTTCATATTTTTACTGTCAACGCTGCGAAATGCGCTGCTCCTCTTGTATTGAATTTTATTACAAATTCATTCAAAATTAAGTATAATCATATGAAAGGTTTCTAAAAGTAAATGCATGCGGCATAAAATACAAACGATCATATGAAGAAAGTGAGATGATAAATCTATGTATGAGAGTCGCATCAAATCAATCGCTTGCAATGAAAAGGTGACGATATAAAAGGCGACAATCGTAGGCTGTCAAAAATCTACTGCTATTTTATCAGGCGCCGATCTCCCAGCACTCTGTAGTCAGTCTCAGCGGCGTTCCTCTCTCTCAATGTCCAGTCGTCATATTTCCATTACGCGAAGATAAAATTTAAACAATGCGTTCCCTTTATCGCAACAGTCTTTTTACGCGCTCGAAATAAAAATGAAGGGGCGGCGAGGCGCGGGCCAGCGTCAGGCTTCCCTACCGCGCCACCCCTGGCGTATCGACTCGCGCGGCCCGCCCGCCGGTCGATCCCTCGCTCTCCCAGCGAATGCGAGCCCCGGGAACCAAGTCCTACCGTTATGCACGTCGGTCGATGGTCGTCTTACTTTCTGAGAAACGTACTACGAGAACATCACCACACATAACACGTGAATAAAACAATCTCTCGCTGAGAAAAGACCGATCTTTGGGTGCTGCTCTCCGGATCAAATATCCAGTACCACACATCGGTGATCATCGCACTCTTTCGAGTACGCTGGAATCTTGTATGTTTTTGTACATATCAAAGAACTGATGTTTGATCTTCTCTTGCATGAATAATAGCGTTGATGCAACAATATCTCGTCGAGAAAATACTGGTCTTTGGATGCTGCTCTCCGGATATATATATAATATTCTCAAATCGATTTATCACATTGTTTTGCAACCTCGCTGGACTCCTTAACGTCTCCTTCACTGCTTACTCTTAGATAGTTTAGTTTATCTGTTGAACCAATGTATTATCTTATCTCACATATTAATGATTGCGAAAATAAACAATCTCTCGTTAATAAAAACATCGTTCATTGGTTTCTTTTTTCCGGATAAGATATTTTGCAATCGACGATAAGCGCATTCTTTCAACCACAATCCTACAAACGTTTTTTTTTAAGTTTTGTATGGTTGCAATATTTTCGTACATGAATATATGTTTCTTTTAATGTACTCTTAAATCAATTGCATAAGCGCTTATGCTGAGCTGAAAAGGGTTGCGGAGGACCGAGAGGAATGGAGATCGAGATGCAAGATTCTGTTGCTGCCAACCAATCCACCAGATTGATACTACGAAGAAGAAATAAATTGTTTATTTACCGGATCATATTTTAATACTCCATGAACACTTTTATCTTAACACGTTATATAGGGTCCGCCATCTAACTTTTTTTTTCAACTAGTGCTTATTTCGTGAATGGTAACATTTAGCTCATGTCTGATTTAACAGATAATTAGTTTTATCTTTCCGCCAAACGAATATGGTTGTGTATACGCTTGAACAACGCTGGAAAATATTGCAACATTACTTTGAAAATCAGGCCATTTTTCTTCGAAAATGAGCAGGGAGTGGCCGTTACAGTCAATGGCGATCGTTATTGGGCAATTTTTGTGCACAAAAATTGAAGAAGAAGATATTGGCAGCATTTGGTTTCAACAAGATGGTGACACACAGCCGAAGCTACACTCAATGTTTTGCGCCCCATTTTCGAAAAAAAAAAGTTATTTGGCGGACCCGTTAGTATTATGGGACACTTTAAGTAAATACTGCAATGTGTTGCGATTATATATTTATGCTGCATCTTGATATTTATATCAACACTGAAAATTTTGTTGGCAATCTAGACGACCTTTTTTTTACCAAGAGTGGTCTTTTGACGTTAAAAATGCTTCTAAGATTGATAGTTTATCTGTAGTCTAAGTAAGGTGACTATATACTAAAATGAGTTATTTATAACTATTATAACAAATAGTTAGTATAGAAAGAAGAAACTCTTCATAGTTGTATCATCGTATAAAGTAGCATAACTTGCCTAATCTGGTTTCTATAATTACATACGAGTAAGTAAATTCACTCATATGTGATATCAATGGAAAAAGAAGTTTACATGCGTTTCCTATTTTCTACATCGCGTAGTTTGTTCACTCGCTCAATTGCGGGGATTATGGTTTTTATTTAATATATACAATACATAATTATCAAAGGTTCAAAGAAAATACGTTTTTTTTGCGAAATTGTAGCTACAGAAATTAATGTGAAAATTTGACATTACACACTGAAACGATAACAAAATTAATATTCATTCACCTTTAACAATATTATTTATGCGTATTTTATTACAATAAACCTAATTCATTAGGCATCATTAAATATTTTTTTCAGGGTTAATTTCAGATAAAGCGGCAATAAAACACTTTTACGAGCGAATGTGTGTAATTAAGTAGCTTTTTAGATGTTTCTCGTAAATTTTACAAAACCGTCTATGGAACGAGGCGGAGTGACCTGTAAAAACTTAACGACTTAAAAAACTTGAGAGGTGTTTGAAAAACATCGGTGTAGTTTATATGCACCGGCCATTGTTTATTTTGTGTCAGATTACGAACAAAATAAAAAAAGCATATGCACATTTGAGCATGTAGAATATTATGGTGCCATAAAATTTATTTTAAATTTATTCTATGCATCTTCAATGCCTGCCTATCAAATTAAATAATACTTAAAAATGACATTAGTTTTACAATAAAACTATTCACATTTTATAGAATATAAATCCATCTATTTATTTACAAACTAAATTGTTGTACTTACAGGCTTGAACATATTTTATATCCATACAACTATTTACAATACATTCAATTCGTTTATCATGATGCAAACAGTATTTAGTAATCACGATTGTCATTCTGTTTCACAGTTTAAGTTCTTTGAATGGTTTTAGCTGGAAGGTTTTAGAATTTCAATGAGGTCATTATACATCTTGCATATCAGCTTATCTACAAAAAATATTCAATAAAGATTATGTTTTACGTTTAATGATGTCAACATCTACCAGTATTTTTTTTCCAGATTACTTTCTAAAACATATAAAAGGTGGAAAATACAATGAACTCTCTTATAACGTTTTTATAAGATCGGATGCTTAGCCTGATACTCCCGAAGTCTGGACCGTTTAGTTCTAAGAGGCGGTTCGTCTCAAAATAAAAACATATAAGGGACTGCTATATGAAAAATATGCTTTACAAAAATCAAAAGAAGAACACGTTGAAGGAGGGTTGACTGCAAATACACATTAGAAAATTTATATAAAAAAAAGGAAATATAAGCGTAGTTAAAGAGATTTGAATTGTACCGAGCTACATAACGTTAATTTCCTTGGTATCGGCAAGTGCGGGCTGAGGGGCGGGGAAAGGCTCTGGGCGGATGGAGGCCTCGGTGTGAAAATTTCATTTTAAAATATTCCTCCAATAAAGCTAAGCACTGATAAGGTTTCAAATGCTGATGGCTCGGAAAATGCCTGCGAGCAAGAAAACTGATAAGGTTTTCGCGCGGGCTTTCCCAGGAATATTTTTATTGCCCACTGGGAAATGTACATAAACACATAAATAACACTTACACGTTTGTTCCCTCTTTATGAGCCTTCT
Organism: Glossosoma conforme; assembly: GCA_022606575.1. Classification (NCBI taxonomy): domain Eukaryota; kingdom Metazoa; phylum Arthropoda; class Insecta; order Trichoptera; family Glossosomatidae; genus Glossosoma; species Glossosoma conforme. The sequence continues at coordinate 663,324 of JAGTXR010000015.1, forward strand.
CCTTCATTCATATTTTCTGTTTTATCTTTTCGTATTTTCTATATTGTTATTGCATAGTTTTTACCAAGAATAACAATAACGAACTGGTACTTTGCCTTTTTTTATAAATTATGATTTCTTTGGTTAAGCTGCCTCTACAGATCAAATGGTTCAGACTACGAGAGCTTGGGGCTTATCATCCGAACTCCTTAAATATGGAGATTAATATTTGTATCAGATACTTACTACTCGATATAAGTTCTGGGGCTCCTACCCTGAAGGTCATCGGATACCATAAATGTTCCCAGGTGGACTTTCGCTGTGGAAATGTCTTGGAAAAAGGCATGAATAATGGCAACTCACATAATTAATCAGTTTTGTTATGTCAAGGATATGGGAAGCAAAAAATATATATTTATTTAACGATTGTAATTAATTGCGTATTTGGATAGGCTATCATATATATATATATATCTATATATTACTATGAGTAATAGACTGCAGAGCGAGATATTGAATTAATATTTTCTTAAAACTCTTGGAGATATTTCATCCTTCCGTGTTTATCGAGTGGAATAGTTTTTGTATCCAGAAGCTCCACCAATTACACACTATGTATCGATCTCTTATTTCAAGATGACAACAATATATTTATAATATAATTAGGTTGCATATTATTAATATATTCATAAAGACAAAACACGTTTTTTGCAAGAGTTGCGAGTTTGTATTAGTTTTTTGTTTTCACGAAACCGTTATTGACATAAATAAATTGTTACGAGATATGCTTTGAATTTGAATAAAATGCTTAAATCACGCTACAAATAACATAAGTTTACTGTGTTATCTTAAACGTTAATCAATGATAAGAACTAAGAAGTTCTTTGAACGTTTATTTTACTTTTCACTTTTATCTTTGGCTATTAATTGATTTTTTGTAATCGTTACACGAGATTTCGTATTGAGAGATGTTTGAAATGTTTGAGTAAGCAAATAAATGATGAAAATCGAAATGAAACATTACGATATTTTTAAAACTGAAACTAGGAATAGTCATTTTTATTAATCTCTTCAAACCTTACCCCTTTTTGTTTTTTAAAAACGTTTTTTTTTAATTGAAAAAGCTTTTAAACCATTTTTTACATTTATTTATTTTTCCATCTTCTAATTAATGTCATTAGTACTTCCAAACAAAATGAAATAATCTTCAGAATACGTACTTTTTTCATTTTTTTGGTACAAGATACTCTGGTTTAAATAATAGAGCACAAGACTAGCGATTATATAAATAACCCTCAAATAGCCAGCTGCTTAATAATATATTTTTTTGATTAATATATTAAAAGACAATATTTTTTGAAACTTTTATGGCAACTGTTATATTTTGTATTGGTACGAAAATTGCTCACAAGTGTAGAATTTAAATAAGTGGCAGTGATAATGAAATCCTGAAATTATACTCGTATATACGTGGGACCAAATGTTGTTATTGTGATGATATAAGTTATTTGCACAAAGAATACGTGTTTTCAAAGCACGCAAGTTATCAATACAAAATTTATGTTTAAAATAAACATGATACTGTTTTTTAGTTGTTTGTAAATCTTAAATATATATTTAGAATGACATCATTTTAAATTATTTTTATATGTATTAATTGCGTTTGAAAACACCGTTTCATTTCTCAGCGGGATGCGGAGCGCAGAAGAGATGAAGAGGTGGGGAGGTGGTGAGGGGATCTCCCCTGCTGGGGAGGTTGTTGGGGGTGAAAAATCTTTATTCCACATCGCTCTCTCCTCCCCGCGCAGCCTCCCACTCCCCACTCCCCATCCAGAACCTGCCTGTAATGCTGATAGGCAAAAAAAGAGAACACGAGAGAGCGCTCTGTGTATTGCGAAATTTCTTAAATTGCTCATGTTGTAATTACCGCTTTATTGGCTTTAAGCGGCAATTTTCTTTAATAGATTCGAAAGTCAATAAAATACCATTATTTTATGCAATTAATTTAAATTATTTAAATAAAGCATTGATTATAATTTTAAATTAATTTTAATTAAAAAATTAACAAATTAAAACTACTTAATTTTGATTCACATATTACATGTTCGGCCTCCCTGGAGACCATCTTCAATAATGGATAAATTATTAACAGTGGTTTATATAGGTATGTAAAGGTATTATTTTTAATTTTTTATTTTTTAATTAAAATTAATTTAAAATTATAGTATTGCAGTTTCACCAAGTATTGTCAGTTAATAACGTTAATGTTAATAAAGCATTGAGTTAATTAGTCAGTCTCATAAAAAAAATGTACCCATAGCAACAGCTTCTGACACAATTAATCTGCATGGTGTTACGAGTATTTTAAGTATTAGCTATGTGCTATAATTTGGATGTAGGAGAGCATAGATTATTATACTATGTTTGAGTTTTAGACCATTTTAAATCCCTTTTCGAGTAGTACATGAACAACTTGGTAAGAAATTATGAACGACTAGATGCAAACAACAATAAGAGTTAAACGTATAAGATTTTATGTTTCAACTAATGCAAGTTTTTAACTATACGATCTATGATATGATCTTTTAAAATGTACTGTCAACTATTTATATCATTAAAATAACATTAAAAGAACTAAAATTTACTTTTGTCATCTGAATGCATTAATATAATGTATTTGATTATGTTATAAAATGCTTCGCTTATAAAATAACGTATTTATAGTATATTCGTATAAAAATAATCAGAAGAGCCATTGGAATAATGAAAAATCACCGTCTCGATTTCGAAAGAAGTTTTTCCGGATAAATAAATTGTTTCAATTCTAGGCAGGATGGGCGAAGGTTCGCCGAAAGCCGCTTTGGAGCTTTCCCGGAGGCTTCACGACGTGTGAAGCAGCCTGACAAGGGTTAGACAACTAAGGGCACGCGTACAAATTTAAAATAATTATACATATTAGAGACTTTTAATCCTAGTGCAACGGGAGCCTAAAAAGATACAAATTATCTTTTAAGTCGACTTTTAAAAAAATATCTACTGTAATCGTTCTCTAACCCAATCGAATCAATATAAGTTGTAATGCTGCATTTACATTGTTTACTGAAGGACAATTTCAAGTACCAGGGTTACCAAATGGCAGGTTATAAATGTTAAATATGGGTTATTAAATTAAAAAACTCTGATACTTAACTATCTATCCGACAAAAGAAGAAATTGTATTTCAATAAGTATATATTATTAATACACACCTCTACACCACGCACATTAAAAACATATTACGGATTAATATATATTTTATCATTTATTATTGCAATACAAATAATGATAGAATGTTACTTCCATTTACATTTAAATATCAGTAGAATTATAATTACTTCTAAGCAATCATCATTGGCAATTAAATCGTGAGGTTTGCATGACTATAATAACATTAAATTAGTACTCGTACCAATAATCACGGTGAAAATTGTATATAAAAGATATAGTAACTATGTATCATCGCGGTACCAACAATCTTGCTCAAGACTTTTTCCTCATATAAAAGCGGGTTATACGAACAACAGTAGACAAATGTCTTTGATCAAATCTATGAAGCATGTCTGAATAATTTCGCCACGTGTATTTAATGATTAAAGCTTGCGGTTTGTAATTGGCATATACTCTATATTAAGAAAGACATGGATACAGTTATTTTAAATCCATATTTATCAGAATTAGCGTAATTTTTTACACAGAGCTGTTGTACTGTGTTCGGAATGCATCTGCATATAACATTCGTAAAGCATTTTCATAAATATTTTTGTTGTTGTGAAAAAAGTTGCTTTACTCTGGTTTCGACCATATCCGGCGCAGTTCCGTCGTCCCGGCGTCCCGGAAGCTCGGCCAGACACGTGCTGCCTTAACCGTTGGAGAAGCTTACCCGGGAAAATCGTCGCTTTGAATATAACGGCCGCCATAGCAGGCGATAGTATTAACTCGGCCCATTTCACAAATATGTAATATTATTATGTTTACTTCTTTGGGGAATTTATTCTTAATATCGTATAATATGTGTTATTTTGTTTCGAGAGCGAGAACATTGTATTTGTGTTGTGTTTATATAATACAACATTCAGATTCATATGTGGGCCTTTGTTATTTTCTCGTATCAGAGATTTTTATAGTGCAAAAATATTTTTTTCAATTCTTAATATTTGACGATTTGTACTCTCAGACAATGGTGTCAATAAAAACCAATAAATATTTATTTATCCTACACATTAAAACTGCTGATAATACATAGTATATAATAAATGTAACTTGAAAAGAGAGTACAATACTTACTATAGAAAAGGCAGTGTCTTTCAACTCCATTTTCAATGTCTGGGACTTGCAGATATACTCCATCAAAACATAGTGTCGTCTGTACAGCGTATCTCACAAAATTCAGTGAAGCCAAAAAATTAAATCTTACAAATGTATTAAGGTATCTTATTCATTATAAATATAAATTAACCATGTTGAAAATATGGGGTATATTGTAAGTCCTTAATAAGTCTCAAGTCTTTAAATGAAAAAATATTTATGATATTGTACATTTTTCATAAATGTTAACTTTATGTACGAATATATTCAATAAATTGTGTCAAAAACCCATACTTAGTATCAGGAGAGTATAAGTAATAGTATAGTACCAAATGCCTGATTCTCTATTAGTACCCTGGCTAGTATCCTCGCGGGGTTCCTCGCACAGTGGCTGATACCCTCCGGTCGGACGGGAAGTTTTCCTTTTTCGTTCTCAGCCGCATAGAATGGGTGGGGCAGGCGGAAGATGTATCGCAGCTTTCGAAACCTTCCAGAGAGGGATGCTCGGTGGCTGTAAAGAGGGTTGGAATCAGTGGCGTTACAATTAAAGCGATAAAGCAACCTAGCCCACATTAAAAAATATTTTTTCAAACAAACAAGAAGTAGGTTTTATTATTCAGTGCACTGAAATATGATTAAAGTACGAGTACCTAATTGAACTACATGGATACAATGTTCTTTAAAAAAACATTGTTAACCTATTGATAAGCCACCGCTACTACCAGTCATCTTATTTGAGTATTCTTACATAAACTTGATGCTTATAACTGACTTTTAGTGCTTTATTAGAATAACTTACATAGCAAACTATGCACATTTCAACAAAATAACCTTTCATCATTAGTTTATACTGAGTATTTTGCAACTTTTTAGTCAGAAGGTGTGGGCATTTGAAGCGTGTTTGTCTTTCATCTGAAGTCAATACTAGGACGTTGATTCTTTAAGATAACTATGATAAGGTAGTTACCATCTCTTTTCTACTTTAAATGCTTTTTAAAGTATTGATGGTGTACTAATTGTAGGCTACGTATTATCACTTATCACATTTTTTAGGAACATACTCGTACATATATGAAAACCTTTTTACTTACAAAAGTCAGTCTAACTAACACCTACTGGTAGTATTTACACTTTTGTGTAGTGTCTGTATACTATATATGAACATTTCAAGAAAATCACCATTTCTCATCAGTTTGCTCAGCAAGGTATTTTGCCACGTCTTTGCTGAAAGACGTGGGCGTCTAGGGCGGCTGTGTGGGCGGTAGCAGCTTCAGGGGGCAGCCAGGGGGCGGACAGAGGGCGGGCTGACTTGCTCTAGGCCTCAGCTCTGTTCCAGGATGCTATCAAACGCACGGCCGCGCACACAGATGGATCACTCCCGTACACACTGAGGATGAACGCACACATCTGGAGAGCAAGAACTGGGAGACTGGGAAGAAAAATGCCCCTTAACTATTAACTCCATCTTAACATTATCTAGTAGTAAAAAACATAGATTCTACATTCATTTCCAAATCACTTGCGTGAACGGTGTAATCCAGGGGCTCAATTATAAGCAAATATTGAAGACGTTCTCTTGCCAATTTCAAATAACATGTTTAAGTCAAGTACACTTTTGTCTATAGACCAACTATTCAATGAAACATTGGCAAGTTAATTTATTTGTTTTTACACAATCTAAACTATCTTCAATATTCATCATCATCATCAGCCTGTGTCCGTCCACTGTTGAACGTAGGCCTCCCGCATGAGTCTCCATCCTCTTCGATCTTCCGCCTTCCGCATCCAGGTCACTCCCGCTATTCTTCTTATATCATCAGTCCCAATATTATATTCAGGTAATATTAAATCATAGGCACCTGTTAATATAGGTAATGGTATTCTAACTTTTTCATTATGACATATTTTTTTATCATTTATTCTATTTTATAACTTATGAATAGATTTAGAATCAATATAAATTTGTAATCTATGAAAATATCACTGTATCAGTAATCTAAAACAAAAGCGATAAATATGTGTAAGATGGTAAAAGCATATTTCTAGATGATATCACACAACCAATAAAAGTAGATTAGGCACTGGTTAATTTTTTCGGTAAACATAGAGCATTATGGATATTTTATCACAAATTTGAGTGAGCTTTGTCAAATAGTGAATATTTATTTAAATACCAAGAGATTTAAAAAATATCGATTGACTGTGATTATTTTTCAGTCTCAATTAAGAATTGAGTTTATTTATTTATTATTTTATTTACTTACTTTAAAATATATGACGCCACAACTACTTACCGGCAATACATCATTCCAAGACCTTTTTAATACAGTCGTATGTATTCATCAAATCAAGCAGCGAAAGCCATCACAGATGGCATTATGAAAATTTGGCTCATTGTGCACGTCGCCATACGAATACGACCCGCGGCTCAGTGGGTGTGTGTCTTATTACGTATCAGAGTATTACATGTTCGTTGAATGTGACATTCCGGATACGTGTCCTTGGCATCAGACCTCCGACGTAGATTTACGTTTAAAGAAATCTTTCACGCGTTTAACGGAGGTTGTAAATCTTTCCGAGTTGGTGATTCATCGTATGTCTTTCCCTCTCACTGGTTATGTTTTTCACACGCGTCTGTATTTATTATATACTCTCGATGTCTCTTTTGTGTAGAATATATTTCATAATAAGATGACTAAGCGTTGTATATACTTAAATAAATCTCTAGTAAAATGAAAGTATTATTTCAAAACTTATATAATGTTTTTCGTGCCACTATTCTCAGTTGTAAGTACACTACTAGAAAGAAAAAAAGCTTTCTATGTGGAGCATTTGTATGCAATCGTAATTAAACTTATGTAAGTGAGACAATAGAATAAAAAAAAAGCATTTTAGATACACAGGTGGCGTCTACAGGTTTATGTGAAAATTTTGAGTTTGTAATGTATTGTAATCACTTTTATTCCGATGCTTGACTAGGATCGAACTCAAGATGGCTTGTGTGTCAGTTGAAGGTATTAACTATCTACGCAATACCCGTCAAAAACTACTTTTTTTTTCTTGACTACTTATTTTTATATTTTATTAAATATTTATTTATTTTTACAGAAACGAGAGGATGCGTAATTTTTTTAGGTCAAGCGCTTTATACAAAAACATTAGGAATGCAATACACATTATATTAAGTCATCTTTTTTATCGCAGTTATTTTTATGAAGTTGTACCATAACTTTTTTATATTCGTCATTTGTACTCACTAAAAGTTATGTGTTTTTAATTGTTTATATTATATTAAAATTTAAGCATTTATTCACACTCAGAAGTAATAGCCATTTAACGACATGTGTGTTTATTATTCTGGAATTCAAAATACTATATATTTTAATATCAAGGTATTAAGATTAGACAGCTGTGATTGATAAAAATGTACCTTAATAGCAATACGCAATATTGTAGTATTATAAGCATATTTTTTTATGGTTCGTTTTTATTTACAATTGTGGTTCATAAAATATTGTTTACTCTTATCTTCATCTTAACCGAAGGTAAATATATCAACTTTTTAAAGTAATATAATGAATTTGTCACAATTATATATACACAGCCATGTGTCTTCCTGAATATTTGTGAGATTAAAAAATTGTAGTGCACTCGGAAAAAATACTACGTCTTTCTTAACCACTTTTTAGTATCAAGTAAGGTCACTTATATCAAGAACACGCCATTTACTTGACTATTGTGGATGCAAGCGAGAAAATTTCTAATTAAATCATTAAAAAACTGCTATTAATTTAAATACAGTTTAAATGAATGTTTTATTATAAACATTCTTAAAGTAATTTTCTTTCTCAAATAATACAACACCAGTTGTTTTAATGCAAATTTTTGAGAATGATGAAGAAAGATTTCCAATTTTATTAAACGTTATAAATACTATGTAGTTCTAAAAAAAATTTTGATAGAGAATGTTGTGAACGCTTTTAACCTAAATCCTCACAAATTCACACCATATTTACTCAAATATTCTGCGCAGGCACATAGATGTTCGTAGAACTCATTAAACACATTACACGAATCATTTTATTGAATATGGAAAGTAACGAAACACATCCTAATATGAACATATTTCAAGTTAGAACAAGTGTACGAGTATATAATCTGCACATTATGTGTTGAGGACTAAAAGAAGATATATATTTTTAATTGAAACGGTTATTACTTATAATTTAAACGTTTCTTTACGAGCACGTTGTGGTTTTCTTTCAGTATTCCTGTAGGATCTACCTTTGCGCCTTGACCCTCCGCCCATCGCGGAAAAGAATTGTAGGCGTAAGGGGAATATCGACGCGAGTGAACGAGACGAATGGTCAAAACTCAAGGGCGCAGGAGGGAGACGGCGTGATGGTGGCGAGGCGGTAGGAGGTTGGGAAGCGGTTAACGAACGAAAGAGAAATTCAGCGGAATAAGAATAATGAGTAATGCGTGAACGTAAAATATCGCGTGGAATTGCGCGGAGCGGGGCTCGAAGGGACGAAAGTGTTTTCGGCATTTGCGATAAGCCGTAACTGAGAGGGGCAGCAATTAGAGCGTGTTGGTTGCAGGGCAGTAGCAAGGTCCCTGTGAGACAATATATCTGTCTCTATATGCCATATCTACTTCCGATACGGAGCATATAGCCATATCATAAAATAACTTACTCCAGGACACTCAATGGAGTCAGCGTTTGCAGAGCTTCTGACTGATACAGGCCTTAAGTTTTATTTTGAGAAAATTGGGGCTTAAATACAAAGAAAAGATGCATACTTAGTAATAAAAGCTATCAAGAGACATCTCATTTAAATTAACGTGTATGCTAGCCTTATCTTTGAAGCAGTATGGTTTCTACCTCTAGCAGAAGCCCAAAAACCTTCACAGGTGAACACAGGCAATCAATTCTATCCGAGATGATGGTCGTGAAGGTACATTTCATACTGATCTCACATGACGCTCGGAAAGATGCAGTTAACTGATAGCTAAACTACCTTAAGACACCAAATTAACACAAATCATCAATAACTCATCACACCGCAATGGCGGCTTAAATATATGACAGAAGATTAATTTCGCCAAACACGGCTCATTTCGAATTTCACAAATTTGAATCTTTCCGTAAAAAACTTACTTTAATTACAATTAACTATTATTACGTTAATTATCCTTCTCCTTTTTATAAATCCACACCCAAATTTGAGCATATCATCACAAATTTCTATCATAAAATTCTGCCCCATGTTAATCACTTCACATTGACATAGCTTTTAATAAGATACCAACTATTTAACAATATTTCTAAATATTATAAATAAGTTATTTTTGGCAGTCATATGAATCACAGTGCCTTCATACACATATCAATTGTGACAACTTTTTGTTTATCATGTTTTATCATTAAAGTATTTGATTCCAGCTCTGCGCGTCTTCACACATTGACGCTTTCTCTTGAAAGCTCCCGGATATCCTCGTAATCCCTTCGCCGCTTCTCCATCCGCCCAAGAGTCGTCCTCGGGCCCATCTCAGTATCGTCACGTTCATTGCTCCGCCTACCGCCGTATTGTTCCGAGGGCCATTTCCATGCCAGTTAAGGTCCCAGCCGCCCATAACTTATCTCGGCCGTGCCGTTTCTCGTATTGTTTCATTGATATCTCTCGCTGTTTGCTCGACAGCAAGTAGCGAGACTGCGGACCCGACACGGACTACTCATTACAGCTAATTATTGGGTGTAACGTACGTGGTATACAATGCCTGAAATAATTAGCTCGCTGCTTACTGTTTATGTTAATATTGCAACGGTTTTCCTTCAAATGAATAATTTATATAAATAAACAAAAATACACGTGTATTTGAATTGATGCATTGTAAATGGTCGAGATCGAGATGCAAGATTTTGTTGCTGCAAACCAATCAACCGGATTGATACTACGAAGAAGATTTTAAATGGGACATAGACTATAACTTCGATGTTTTACCGCCTGTTGTTGTTAGTGCGTATCGTAACACATAATAAAAATTCACTGTATGTCCCGAATACAACAACTCAGTATATGTAAGTCCACGGGCTCATGTCCAAGATGTTGTCGGGAATCATATTGTTCCTAGGAGAACTTTCAGGTGCAAAGATATCATGGAAGGTGGCATCTGACAAACCTAACTAGCGACAGTTTATTTAGCACAGTGGTGAATATATGTTCTTGATATGGAACGGATATGAGGAAAAATGCATTTAAAATCAAGTTCTTTAATATAAAACATAAAATATCTGATTTATCTTATGAACTTCGAACTTAAGAACTACGATTAAATAAATATAAAATACATTATATGTTGATCACCAAGCCGTTGTGGATAAAATTGTTTTTTTCTCCATCCCCGCATCCTATTACACATCGTTTAATTTTGCTAACTGTGAATTATGTACTGATAATGAGATAAGAGAGTTGAGATGTAAGTATGTTGACGAAAATATATTATCTTCTTCGTAGTATCAATCCGGTGGATTGGTTTGCAGCAACAGAATCTTGCATCTCGATCTCCATTCCTCTCGGTCCTCCGCAACCCTTTTCAGCTCAGCATAAGCGCTACAATTCACGTCCTCGAATACTTGCTGCAAATACTCCCGTCTAGGGTGCCCTCTACAGTTTCTACCCTCAACCATCACCTCCACAATATCATGAAGAAGACCATCGTGGCGCATGATGTGACCAATCCATTGGGCTCGCCTCTCTGAGATGGTTCTTATTAGGTGCCTATCTTCCTTGATTATCCTGAGAACCTCATTGTTCGTGATGTAGTCTCTCCAGGAAATTCCTAGAATTTTTCTGTTTGACCATATTTTAAAGGCCTCTAGTCTTTTTTATCACTTTTAGATAAGCACCATGTCTCACAGCCGTACATCAAGATGCTCCAAACAAATGTTTTGGCAAGTTGCTGGCGGAGCCTTAAAGTAATATTCTTTGACTCAAGAATTTTTGCTTTTTTATTGAAAGCTAGCCTTGCTTGATGTATGCGACTGTTGACTTCTCTTTTTGTTCTCTTATCCCAGGTGATCGTACTTCCAAAGCAACAAACTCTTTTGCATATTTTAAGGGTACTCCTAGCATTGATATGTTAATTTTCTGCTGCTCATTGCGGCTTACTCTCATGACGGTTTTTGTGCTGTTTATCTTCATATTGTAGTTGGAATTAAATATGTTTTCCATGGATGTCAGCGCTTCAGTGAGTTCATCTTCAGATTCAGCAATCAGAGCAATGTCTTTAGCAAACCTTTATATATATTGTATACGAGTATATGGCACGTCAAATAAAGAGAAAGAAATTTATCATTGATAATTAAAGGATATAAATTTATTTGGTATTTATTCATGCTCTATAATAATAGGCAGATACTAACCATCTTATTTTCTAATAGTTAGTATTACGAACTGAACAAAATAAATAACTTCCACAAACCTAATAAGTTTTTCAATCTAAATAGGTATCTTTGACTTTTTATCATAACTACTTATATTTAAACATCTAAGCCCATTACTTCTTCACACTACAAAGTCACTAGATTACTAAAACTACAACTTAACTGTAATAAATAGTTTTTACGATTATTTGTTATAAATATTAAATAACATAAGTGGCCTAACTTGTTCAAAAGATAAAATTACCAACACTTGAGATTTAAAATTTATGTCCGAAGTGCGGATCTAGCTGCATATTTTTATTGCCCATAAACATACAAAATAAATAATAAAATATATTTATATTTCATTGTTTCAGAGCCATTCAGTCATATGCGGGCAGCTAGGTGAGTTTTGAGAACTACATGAAGTTTTATGATTTGACAATAACGCAAACAAACCATAGATTTTTGGACATTTACATTATTTACTTTCACATATAGTATACGATGATATTAATATTATAAATGTCCAATAAATAAAAGAACTTATATTTACTACACTAGATAACAAGTACTGTTGTGTGATTATTGCATGTGATTATTTATTTATTTATGTAAAGTTGATTTTATTTGTAAGCAATGATTTGTTATTTTTATTTTATGAAATATATAATTTTTTTCAAATTGATTTCGTTTTTTATTTATTTTTTACACATCCATCCATTGATTCAACGTGAAAAGCATTCATTTTTACGATTAATCCATGATAAGTCATGAATTCCAAATTTAATAGATACATTTGAGACATGTATGAGAATTTGTGAGATGTGGTTCTAGTGAAGAAAGTCTAATAGGATTTTAGGTAATTGTTCAACATTAGATGTTCTACTTGGATTTGATTACATTCTCGTTGGCTTAAAAATAGTTGCTCTACTTACATGTAGATGGCATCATGAATTAATGACACTGATTGATTATTTAATTTCAAAATATAATATGAAATGTAGAACCTAGTGTTTGTGTGTTTTACATGTTTTTGTGAAGAGCAAAAAATAATTTAAATAATTTTTGTAAAATTAATTTTGAATTGTGCCTAAAGCTTAGTTAAAAAAAAATATTTTTTATAAATAATGCTATTTTTCAACAATAACTTCTGGTTAAAATCTGTGATAGTGTAAATAAAAGTGAAATAAAAAGTGCTACGATTTATTATTACAATTTAACAGTTCATTATGAATTCAATTAAATTTCAATCGAAAAGTAACCGTTCAATACGAATAAAGGAGAAACTCGATCATAACTGTGTCAATAATAGTCTTTATCGCTTATCTTTAATTATTCGTAATGTAAGGAGGTGGTGCGTTCCATAGCCTACTCTTGACGGCGCCGAGTCCATTAAAAATCTGAACGCTCGTAAAAGAATTACGTTCAAAATGTGTTTTATCGGTCGCGAGTGCGCACTTAACCGTTGGATAACTGCCCGTACAGCCGACAAGTCACCGTTTAAAAATGTATAAAAATTCTCCTTCCTTTCCAACAAAATCCTTATCCTAAGTACATATTATCTTAGATAATACAGGTGTCTTGCTAATACTTGAAGAAAAAGTTTAAAAAATACACCCCAAATGAAACAATATCTTCATATATTTCGTAATCTTGTCACTCATCGGTCACAGTAACAAATGTACTTTAATCATAAAATTAAGTAATATGAAAATCTTTAACATTTATTTGTCTTACAAACATTTTAATTTTTCCTGATTGATATGGTTTATAACTTTCTGAATGGTATGGTGATACAAATTGTAGTAAACAAACCTCACCGTACAGTCAGCTGTCAATATCCTTGCTTTATGAAAGGTCAGCTCTGAATCCTGAAGCTCCAACGATTACATTGTATGGAAATATAGCTCTTAAAGGCTTTTATAATGATAGTTTTGGGATCAAAAAGAAGGAAATTTTAGTATCAATGGATATTTGGACGTTAGTTCAACAATATTTATTTTTTAAATTTTCTGATTTTTCCGATGCCTTAACCATTATTAATCATGAAAATTGCTCAACCGAAACATATATTATAGGTTGTCTATATATACTTGAATATATATTTCAACTCATTGATATATATTTTTAGTATCTTTATGTTTATAAAATTAAATATTTAAAGATTGTACATAAATATGGCTTTTGGATATTAAACTTTTCTTGCATCTTAAATGTTTTTTTATATTGCGTTGTTATTATCATCACTCTGTAACCATTTATATTCAACATCAACTTTCTGTAGGAGTTTCACTCATTTCTAATCCTCAGCCTTAAGAATTCAGCCTTATCCTGCATTTAAAAAATGATAAGAAGAAAACATAACTCTACGGTGACAAAATCTTAAAATAAGACGAAAATTAAATAAATAATCTTGAAATAAACAATATTGTTGTGTGCAGCTTTTTAAGATGTATTAAAGAAGGACGCATAAAGGACGGGAATACAGTCGACAAGAGTTTTAGTGGGGCGGCCAATAACTGTGCCGTGGAGCACGAAAACATGACAATAACATAAAAAAGTAACGCTGCATAGTGGACACTTCAGTGCTGATAAAACGCAAAGTGCTCCGTCAGGCGGCTGTAAAGCGTGCGGGGAGCGGCGGCTGAGGTGAGTCCTGCACTTGCTTCTATTAACAACTCATCAGCGAAGGACGAAAACTTAGAGAGTACTGTATGATCGTGGTGATTTGACTGATTTAAAGGCACATTAATTAATTCATAATCATTTAATTACTTTCGTGCGCTGATTTTGATAAATTAAAGCTTTTTAACATCAAGTATACATATTTAAACTTAAGTTTAAGTATATTTACATAATATTTGGAGCTGTATGTTTGTGATGATTAACATGAATGATGAAAGGTGGCATTAATTACTTAATGATCATCTTATTAAATTCATGCGCTAATTTTGAAAAACGAAAGCTGTTTTATATTATGTTTATTTACACAATATATGTATAGCATTTTATGATTGTGATGACTTTTGAGAATTACGAATAGTCGCTTTAATAAATTAATGATCACTAAAATTGCTTTATATGCTGATTTTGAATACTTGATCATTTTATTTTATTTATGTATATTGCAATATTCTTGGTTTGGAATATTTATGGACGAGTATATTTATACAGCATTTATACATTACGTACCTATTGTGTATGTTTCGTGATTTATAAATAAATATTCATTCAAATAGTTTTAAATACCCATTTCTTAAAATAAAAGTCTTAAGATATCAACATAATAATATTTTATATAATCATTTGTTGTATTAGAAATTGGCAATTAGAAACATTTATCTATATATATTTGTATTGTTTGGCAATAATATATATATTTGTAAATATATCATCACTATATGCCGTTTTGTATTTATTTATATACTCGTATTTCAAGCTGAAAGACTGCCTTACAAATGTTTTGTTTACACAATAATCAGTAATTATGTCAATCTACTGCAGAACCTAAATATTATCATGTAGATTTGCATACATTGTGCAAATTTAAATGAGGCGTTGATAATGAAGAATGAAGAATACATTAAATTATCAATAATCTTCATTTAGAAGAAGAAATGAAGGTACTTTTCGTAACCTGTTTTTCAGCTATTGTAAATTGTATATATTCAACAGCTAATTATCAATGCGTTGGAAATATTAATGTGGTTGATTAAATATTGTGTATGTATTGTATATTATTTGTCAAGATAATAATGGATTAGATTTTCTGTTTGAATGTCATCACGTTATACTTTAATAACATAGATATACAAAATGTATACATTTATTCTTTTTACATGTACAGGTATACCTGTATAGTTAATTTAGTGCACCTCAAGACCTTCGTAGTATTAAGAGTTTTTTTCTGACTTGTACTACATTAGCATTGAATCATAATTAAGAGTCTTAATATAATACTGAGTGTCTTAACTATAAGCTATGTAAAACCAATATCAAATAACTTCTTAACAAAAATAAGTCTCGTACGTAAAGTTAAGCTCGTGAAATAAGTTTTTTTTGCAACTAAACTCAAACCACCTGCATCCTCACATAATTTAGCAGTCTGCTACCAAAACACTTGCAAACTTTACAACGTAGTCAGTCACCTACTCACCTACCCACAAGAGTTTAATACATCAACACACTAACTCAAAACTATCTTAAATGCATTTAACTTAGCACTCGTGATTTTTAAACGCATAATATCAAACTATTGGAAACTTTTTAAGAACTTTAAAGTGATTTTATACACTTTTTATGTGATTTTTTCAATAGACTTAATTCATAGTTTTGTAGCCCCTGGACATGACCAAGGGTGGAATATATGGAGGTCCCTTAACAGACTTCGGACCGGAGTATGCAAGACGAGGACACAAATGAGGGTCTGGCAGTTTTACAGCGGACCGACTGAATGTGACTGCGGTGTGGAGCAGACCCTGTCACACCTTCTGGAGTGTGCGCTGTGCCCGAATAGCTGCACCCAGGAAGACCTGATGATGGCCAGAAGTAACGCCATCGACGTCGCCCGCTTCTGGGCAGACAGGATCTGACCCTGTCGCTTCCGACACGATTATATATATGGCCTGATTTTTTAAATTATATAAAAGTCATGCATAATATCAATATACAACACATTAATACGTTTTTCAAAAATATCTTTAATTCTGCTATCTTCAAAATACATAAAATATTATATTTTTTTATTTTATGTCTATGAAACATGTATTTTAAATAAGTTTTATCTATGTTAATATAAACCTAGTACTATGGTCAATAATATGATAAATGATCATACCATATCCACTCTTCTAAATATAGCATCAGGTCGTCACGAAGTGTACCTACAAAGTTCTGTCAGCCGCCATGATCCTCTCATATTTCCTAAGTCCCTGCTCCCTCACTAAGCTTCGATGTACTAGATATATTATCAATCAACATATAATGTAACAAAAATATGACAAAAAAAATAGATACAAAACTATTTCAAAATATTTAAAATATAAATATTTATTTTTATAATATTTATTATGAAGAGCCCATTACGCCGTGATTTTAAATCCTTCCACATGAAATCGTTACAAGTGGTTAGAAAAATGCCTCCTGGGGCATTGAACCGTAAAATTCTGTACCTTCGACTTACGTCCCCCTGTGTAGGCACGGTACACAGTTACCCCACAACGCTAGCGCAGTGTAAGCCAGACTCACACGGGCAGTTATATCTTCTGTAGTCTAATGAAGTAAACGGATCAACACTCCAAGAACAGAGCCTCACCATCATCAACCTGTGTCCATCCACTGTTGAAAGAAAACCTCCCGCATCTCCATTCTTTTCAATCCCCCGCCTTCCGCATCCAAGCTACTCCCACTATTCTTCTAATGTCGTCATTCCATTTTTCCCATATATACTGCCAATTGCCATTTGAGTGTGCATATTCGATGGGTAGCCTGCACTACTTGAGTTCTTCTTCGGGTATCTTCGTTTTGGATTTTATCTTTCAGAGATACTCCTACATGGCACGTTGGTTGACCCTTTTTTTGGTTAGTCATTTTCAAAATAGCAAAGGTCATAAAATCTAGACCAATAGTCAACTATCTACTGATAACGCACATATTATATTAAACATCTTTATTTCATCGTAACAAAACTATGAATTATATCATTGACGTATTACATTATTAAATTTCAAAATGAGGTTGCATTACCATCGCAGTTTAAATAATTCCATCGGCACTATTTCTTTAAGTTTTTGTTCAATAGGTAACAGTCAACATGGCCTCAACATAAATACCTATTTATCACCAATGCTTTTTTAAAAAATTAAACAAAGGTATTGCAAAATAAATACGAACAAAATTGTTGTTGTTGAAAGTAACTGATTAATTTTCCATCTGACATTACACTACGGGTCAAGATAATTTTTCTAATACGAGAGGTATACACTCTATAATTGCAGAGAAAAAAATATCTAGAGAAAACAGTGAGGATTCTTTTCTTTGCTATTGAATATTTCTTCTCTGTTGTGTTATATTTCTCATCTAGGTCCAGTAACTTGTTAAGCCCCTTGAAAAATACTTGGTACGCAACATAAATTCATATTTTTCTCATAATCACTCTTTATATGGATAATATGGCAATACCAACTGTCACCAAAAACATCTGTCTACCGCCAGATTTTTTTTCTTGTGTCTGTTCTATGTCTCAGAGATTTTAAATATTTGCTACATACTTTATTCAGATTATGGTCCTTGACTTCTTAACTATAAAAGCAAGAAAACTCAAAGAAATTCAGCTTTTTTCTAAGTTTTTCAGGATAATCATTTCTACATACAGCAACTTTCATTAAAATCAGTATAATATTGGTCAATAAAATTTTCAGTTTTTTTTTATTCATACGACATTACATCAAATTATCTCTACTAAATATTCGTAAATTAACAAAATAATATGCACCGATAGTTGAATTGTTAAGTGATATATTACTTTAGAACAAGGCAGTTTTAATTGTATATTTCAAATTATATTCTGTTACTTGTAACGTATTTTAAATTGAATTCATTTTAAGGCATATAAAAACAACACAGACGACCGTGGAGTTGAAAATTATGGGAGGAGAAATAAGTCCTAGAAAAAATATTATGCAGGTTTCTATCTATAATTATCTAACTAAAGTCAATCATGTTTTTCAAAGAGTTTCAAATGCTTTTATAAATAGCTTCCTAATACATATTATTATGGGAGCCAACTCTAAATATATTTATAATCGTGCCGGAAACAACAGGGTCAGATCCTGTGTGCCCAGAAGTGGGCGACGTCGATGGCGTTACTTCTGGCCATCATCAGGTCTTCCTGGGTGCAGCTATTCGGGCACAGCGCACACTCCAGAAGGTGTGACAGGGTCTGCTCCACGCTGCAGTCACATTCAGTCGGTCCGCTGTAAAACTGCCAGGCCCTCATTTGTGTCCTCGTCTTGCATACTCCGGTCCGAAGTCTGTTAAGGGACCTCCATATATTCCACCCTTGGTCATGTCCAGGGGTTAGGTCCTCTTTCGGGGCAATCCAAGTATTCCCCTCAGTTTCACTTCTCCACATGTTCAGCCGCAGGGTGGCCTCAGGTATCACCAGTTTCGTTGTCGACTGTAGGAAACTTCTTCTTGATTTGAGCCGTGTGGTTATCTTTTGGTACCCAAACATAGGGTGGAGTGCGTCGTGGGTTGCTTTGGTGAGTTCCTTCTTGGTAGTAACTTGAAAATGAATACTTACAAGTATTTAATACGTCTTATATATTCGCTCTCTACCTGGTGTACATATATTTGGCCTCCAAAGATTGACGCCATCAGCCACCATCATCCATGCCTTGGAAAATATTATACTATGTTCATATGAAAACACATACTAGTACATCAAGTCAGAGATATAAAATTTGGATGTCAGTGCACAGATAGATAATACTGCCCGTTTAAGTGCAGCTCAGTATTGTGGGCACAAAGGTACTCGAGTTCTGCGTATGGAACATCTGACAAGACAAAATTTCTTACCGGGCTTGTTGACTTAGTAAATCGGTGGACTTTTTTTGGGATTTTGCTTGTAATATTATGTGATCTCAGTTGAAATGGGCTTGTAAAAAATTAGGGTCTTTGTAAACTCTCAAGGTTAATCAACCTGAATAAACAAATTGGTATGAATCTACCTATTTATTTATTATTTTTAAATGTTTAGAAGATATTATTAAAGCAAATAAATGCGTGAGATTTGCATTTTTTTTATTACGTATGGAAATAAACAATTCGTCTTCTAAATAAAAAAATATTTTTATTTAAAAATATTATATTTAATTAATCATTATAAAAATAAAAGTATGTTTTATTGGTTCCTTTATTTGTGTTTTTTTTTATATGTGATAAATTCATATGGTATTATAATAAATAAATACTAACGTATCGTCATTTTTTATTTTTAATAGTCACCTGGCGACAAGAGCCCAAGGGCTTAAATAAAATACATATATATATGCTATCCTGCTACTTATGTAGGACATGTTTCATTTAAGACAATCATCGTCATTTCACACCTACCCGACTAATAAATAAAATGTACATCTACTAAAATTTTATGTAATATAATATATAATATAAAATATTTTTTATTTCTTATTAAGGGATTCGAATTTTCTGGAGTATATGAACGTATCAATCAAACAAAGTGTTTAAAGAGGTGACTGTTATAGTTATCGTTATTTAAATTATCTTCATTTACAATTAAATCAAAAACACAAATAAATAACATTTAAAAAATATACATATTTATTTATACATAATTATTTTTATACGTTGTCATTAATTTGCAACATTTTTTTTTTCAAAATTAAATAATTTAACTTTTTAAAAAAATTATACACCTCGTCGTACTACACTCTAGTGCTCTAGAGTAAGAGTGCCTTCCTTGTGTACTGCGTGAGCCCGCGAAGCACGCCATTGGTCGGGTCGCGAGCCGCGCGCGCCCATTGGCCGCCCGGCCGCCGCCATCGCGCCTGAGACTCGTCCGAACCGCACCGCACGTCCCGCTCCAACACCTCACTATATCAAGCAATTAAAAAGAGACGGCATAATCGCGTCTCGCGACGGTGTATACACGTTTTTTTTGTCGGCGGAGGGGGAGGCGCGATGTATGGCGGGCTGTATCACTTGACATTAACAGTTCGCAAGCAACGCCGCAGGCACGCACCGCGCCCGCTAACAGTGCGCCCGCCCGTACGCGTATAGGTTATGAATCGGGCTAGCTATGAGTTCCAAGTTTATCATCGATAGCATGCTGCCAAAGTACCAACAGCCCCTGCACGGTAATCTGTTCGGAGGCGCGTTAGAACTGAGTGGATCTCCACCGCGCGCCGGCGCTGGTAGTCCCGCGCAAGCCTCCAGAATGTACCCTTATGTTCCTCATCACAACCAATTCGGAGGCGGGCCTGTAGTAGGAGGATTTCCTCCTTCTGCTCTCGCCGCCGCCGCTGCCGCGGATGCTGACAAGTCCTGCAGGTATCCTGCCGCGGAGTCCGTTGTCAACTATTTGGGTCATCACCAGAATGGTGGCGGTGCAGGGGCGTCTGTGTCAGCGGCTTCGGCGTCGATGGCAGCCGCTGCTCAGTTTTATCATCAAGCCGCTGCTGCGTCAGCTGCTTCTGCTGCATCTGATCTGCAAGGATCTTGCGCGCAGTCGGCTCCGGCTCCACAGCCGCTGCCAGACTTACCGCGCTATCCTTGGATGTCCATTACAGGTCAGTCCGCACTGCTATGCATACTGCACAAAAGCACAATCCTCAGCAGCTTAGCTATATTCCTAACCCAAAAAACTCAGCTTAATCAATGTAGTAAACATGTAATAAAACTCATTTAGTGACATTGTAAATGTACCTTTATATCAGCTGTTCTATGACCATCCCGCTTTAAAAATCCAATTCCCAGTTGTATAAACTATAAAATAGTGATGCAGTGAGATTGCTTCCGATATTTTTGTTGTCGTATGTTTTGAACCTTCCGAATCCCGTCTGTGATGTTTCCTTTAGTGTATCCGTTTGTGACCTTGTAGAAGTCGATAATGGCTGTTTGTGAACCCCCAGTGCTCTCCTCCTCGTGTTGTATTCCTCGTGTTATAATCTTGTGATGATCCGTAATCCCTGATACATTATCCTTTTAATAGTGTAATCCTTATATTGTATTTAATTATAATATATATCTTCAAAATTGACAGTTATTTCTTGTATACTACACACAAATACACACACATCACTTTAATATTGAAATTTAATAAATAAACGCAAAAAATCTCATTCATATTATCTCAATTAAATACGCCATTTTTGTTACATATACTATAAAAACTACACAATATGCACAATTGCCTTTTTTTTGATACGATAAAAAAATGACATATGAGTTCTTAAAATGAAAAACTTCAAAAAATAACTAATTATAATATTTACTTTTTAAGAAAATTGGTTTGTTCATTCACTTAAGTACACATTTACCTGTTTTAAGGTGAAGTAATTATTTTTATTTCATGTCCATAAAATTACGCATTTAAAAACAGTCCATTAAAATTTACAACACAATATAATTGTATTAGAATACCTACAAACATACAAGTATCTACTTTTATAGCCACTAAAATAGTGCGTGACAAAAAGATTAGGGATAGGTAAAATCAAGTCATTTTCAAAATATTAAATAACACAAAAACGATCGAAGCATATGATTATTTTTATAAAGGTAATTACAATTTATTAAACCATTTCAATAAACAATTATGTAGCAGTTATGTCATTTTTTTATTGCACAATTGCACCATTCAATGACATAATAAAAGCCATTTACTCCTATTTATAACATTATATGTTAGGTTTTAATTTTTTGTTAGCTTTAATTGTGAGGGAAACAACACATGTTTTTTTAATGAGCGTCTATTAAAATTGGGTCAAATTTTACTTCCTTAAATAATAGCCATATGTTTTCACGGCCAGCTGATTTCTTTCATCACATCCGAAGAAGCGCGCCAAGTCATATTTACAAAATTATATGATAAATAAATAATTTGTTTAAAATGATATTAATTTAAATTATGTAGATGCAATGTTTTTTAAATTAAAGATATGAGAACAAACGATGTATTTCACGATAGCCCATTAATTTTAATTACATGAATCTACCCTTGCTTATTTGCTTTGTTACTAAGAGATTTCGCGGCACCATTTTAAGGTCCTATATATTTATGTAAACTACAGTAGAATAAATGATAATTTTAAATAGGTACATTTTAACAACTTATATATTTAATACAATAGCATTCGGTAAGGTAAAAAGGACGTTTTTATTTGGGTAAAATGGGCAGGTAAGCACCTATCTATTGTCATCATTGTTTCTTTATTTCTTTTATCCAAATGCAGGTAGTCGAAATCTCTTTTGCAGTCAGCCACCTTCCTTAAATTCTTTCATCATTAGTACCTATCCATAAATAGCTATAATACCTACCTAAGTAATTATTATAATTATTATAACTTTGTTGACGTTGGTGACACAATCAAGATGATAATTATCATTAAATAATAATTTTAATGCATAATGTTTACAGCATACAAGAACCAATCAATAAAGCTTTAATTATAAGTAATAGTGTAAAGGAATAAATACATCTAAATAAATATTTAATAATCAATTTTGGGTTTTTTACGGTAAGTTTTACTTTTTTAGTTTCAATAAACGATTAAGTCTTTTGAATACCTTAATGATAATTATTATTTTCTGGAATTAAATTAAAACTTTTATATTTATTTTTATTAATTAATTAAATGACTTGATATTCGCTTTGTAATGGCGATAACTTTAAAGTTATATAGATAGGTGCAAGCCTATATTGTTATATTGCAAAGTAATCTTTGTTTATACTTCGGCAAGCATTAATCTCATGTAAATATAAGTAGATATACATATTGGCTTATGTATTTTGATAACCTCAGCAATCTCTGTAACTAAGTGGATGTCTATTGCCTACTTACATCTGCAATTAAGAACGTGAAACCAAAATAATGACAGCATAAAATTATGTAAATCGGGATCGTTTCTCTTTTTGTTTACAAATTAATTTTATTAAAATTATTATATGTGCACATAATACTTGCTGATTACGCAATGTGAAGGTACTTAAATAATTTAACTGCCGAAACGTTATTGTAATGACATTATGTAACGTTTTTAACAAGAAATTATTCACTTAAAGACAGATAAGTAATAAAGAAATATCAACAAACATATCAATAGGTTGTTAATTAAATGTAAAAATACATTAAATTACATAAAATTATCGTGGTAATTAAAACTACAAACTTTATAACGATATTCTTACATTGTTGCGTATACATAAATTCATAAAGTAATCCATCACGATTATGGTATAATTTATATATATATATAAATAATTATATTTAATAAAATATACTATTAAAATACAAAAACTATTTTAGCAGAGCCTTTCTTCTTTTATTGACAGCTTAGAATGATTAATATTTGAAACGTATTCCTAAGCTAGATAATTAAAAAATACCTCTAAGTTTTAAATCGTTCATTTAAAACATTATTAAAATGAAACATCACGTTATTTTCCCGTTCTTGAAGAACGATTTTCTAAACAGTGAAAGGAGACAACAATAAAGGACTTCAATATGTTCCTTTTTCCAAAATTGTGCCTTCAATTTTATTGGAACGACTTTTAAATAGCTTTGTAAAACGTATCATAAACGTACCAAAAAAATAACAAAGCAAATTTCACAGTGTCACGTGATAAGTGTAGGTAGGTATATACCGCTTATTGTTTTATTACTTTCGGTAATAAAAAGTGTATGACATAAAAAAGTTGTACTATAGGAGTCCTTCCTCACGTTTCTAATGTTATACTAATGTATTTACTTACCTAGAAGCAGGTAACAGTTATGTACACTAAATAAATATTTATTTGTTAATAAAATAATATTTTAAGTGGTTTAAATAAATAATTATTTCTTAATAATATAATATATAGTTAATGTAAGGTGATGCCATAAATGGCATTACATTACATTAACTATATATTATTTAAATAATTATGTAAGCACATGTATGCTACTATAATTATCATCAATAATTATAAATAAAATTGTGCGCATCCATTTATTTTATAAATCTCTATTTTAAAGACTGGTGCATTATATATTTTTAGAATTGATCAAAATATACTTAATAATTTATGTTCCTATTTGTATTGGATAACATTCCTTATCAAAACAGCGATACGGAAATTAAATTGATTTTTTGACAAATCCTACAGCTACAAAAGTACGTTAGAATCATGGTTTTACGGGGCCATAAATTGTGTCTAAACGACCAATAAAAATTCGCTAACTGCCTTATCATCGTACAAGAATAATGGGTATTATCTACAGAAAACCGACACTTAAACGTTGATTTTTTATTGCTCCGACTTAAGGGACTAACTCTCTACTACAGCAGTTAAAGCCAGCACCCCGCCGCTGCATCTGGACAAGCCACAGATCTAAAGGAATCTCCTCCAGATGATACGGGAGCGATAAAATTGGCCATAAATTATTAACGGCCCATACAAAATGCAGTCCCACAAACAATAATGTTTATCACGTGATAGTTACCGGGCCGTTATAGTAGCGTCCCGACGCTCGTGGCGCTATTGAACCGGAAGCCTGATTAGTTACGCAGTTAACGAAATTGCCTGTATTTGTCAATTTGACAGTTTGAAATCAATATTTCTGCTTGTTGATAAAAAACTAATCTTTTTGAATTATATGATGACCACAAACTCGCCGAACAGTTCTTTCGTGTGCGCTTTTTCTTGCCTTGTCACGAGACATTTAATATGTACACTAAGATCTTTGACAAGTAAATACTTGTTTATAAAATTTAAAGTTCCCGACGATTTTCATGGCACAAGTATAGAGGCTTATAGAAAAGGTAACTGTATATATACAAGACACATTTAAGCACTCGTTAATCGGCATTGTTATTACTCTTATATTGGATGATTAGAGCAACGCCAGGCATGGATCATTAAATCTTAAGGTACATTTACTGTACATATATTTTCCTTTACAACATTAGAATCACAATTTATTTGTTAATCTCCTTATTTGAATTTTTATTCACCATTGAGGGTGATGACTATCAATAACGGTGACCATTGTTGACTATCAATGAGTAGGTATTTGACTATTGTAGATCCGTACTACTCGAACTTTTAAGTGAGAGTGCGGACCAGTATACTCGTATTTATAATTTCATGCAAAGCTACATATTATAACTTGATTCATAGCAAATATATGTTTTTTTTATTAAAAATTATTTTTAAATATCTAGATTTTAATATGGCAGTACACCATTTATATTAATTGTATCTACCAGATACCAACTTCTGGTATTGTAAGATCCTAGTGTTAGAAAGAAATGACGTTTTAATAATATTCGAGAAGAATGCCTTGCCACTACCATGCGTAATTTGTGGCAAATGAAAATAATTACTAACGCCATCAATAATTTCCTCGTTTTTTTAATGACAAAATCTAAATGTATTACCTTTTCATCCCTCATTAACTCATGACTACAATTGTATTGTCTCTTTAACGGTTTTTTTCTCTTTAGTACTTGTGAGTTGTCACCACATTGGCTTAGACTAGTTTAGAGGGTATTCCCATTAAAATTGTTACTCGTTAACTTAATATCAAAATTAGCGCATCATCAAGGAGACATTATGGTTCTCCTATATTATGTGATGGTGTACAGTGGGATAAAAACACTCCAGATGAACTTGCAATGATAAAATATAGTTGCTTACTGTTTTTGAGCGCAAGTCTTTTAAGAACCAACCCAGTTAAATGGATTTTAATGATATTTGAATAAAAAAAATCTGACGATTTATTTTTTTATTTTTTTATTCTGCGATGCGTTTGCCGATCAACAATTAATTGTTAAATCTCTATTCGCGTGTAATTTTATGCGCATTGACCGTTATGCAAAAATTTGAATGAGAACGGCATTTCATCCGCCTTCCTAAGAGTCCGATAAGAATTTTTAAGTCGTTTTTTTGTATGCAACAGAGCCATTATCTGATACTTTCCAAATTAATTTGTGGCATTTCGTTTGTTAAATATAAGCAATATGACACAGTGTTATTGTAAAAATAACGTTACTGCGTATTTCAAATAATATTTATGGCAACATTTGATGAAAATTATGAAGCATATCATCAAATTTTAGTTTTACTTTATTATTTAATATTTAATTTATTCTCTTGTGGCGTTCCCGCCTTTTATTTTACTCGAGTATAAATTATGGGAATAGATATTTAAATAAGTTTCACCTGTGCAGATAAATTCAAACTAATTATTTTAATAATATTTATTAAATATGTTTTATGTAATTATATTTTCAATAAATCATTATCAAAATAATGTATAACGGAAAGTAATAATTTCGCGATTTTAAATGAAATAAAGCACAGACGAGTGTATGAGTAGAGAGATCAATACCCTTTCTTCTTTTGCCTAACACGTAACTTTAATATAGTTTGACTAATAAAAAATACCAACATATATTCGAACCAGAGATACAATTTTTATATACACAAAATAACGTATATATGTACTCGACAATGTATTTTATTGCATATAACAATGACAACAAAATGATAATTTTTAAAATAATACTTAGTAAAAATTGAATATTTCTAGAAATTATCGTATTTGTACAGTTATTTTCCTTTTCAAATTTTGATAATTTTTCAATGTATCAGTTATACTAAGGGTAGACTTTTGCTCATACTTTTTACATGACCGACGGAAGAAACGCTAGCACTGAAAGCTTGCAAAGCACCATCTGAGGTAGTATTATTAAGCAATTTAAATATACTCGATAAAGTATTAATCTAAAAGCATTTAAGGCCATGTGTAATAACGTTATAATGAAATATTATTACTCTACATTCATGTTTCAATATTTATGTCTGCCAAAGTTTATTTTTGCATAAGGCATTTATCCGGTACAGTTAACGTTTTATTCACTTGGCACCCGACTCGGTCATTTCAGCGAATAAAAACCTCGTAAAATATGTTTTAAATGCAACATTAAAAGATTTAAGTTGGCTATTTGATCAGCGCGTTTGCGAAATGGATGGACATTGAAATCGGCTCACTATCGCGGGCATTAAAATCTCACTCGAACGTAGTTTTTATACGTTATCAAGTATTTTTTAGTGTGGTTTATATGTTACGGCCAATATACGCTCTTAATTTGTCACAACATTCATATAAATAGGTCGTTACTAAGACGTTTAATAACATTTACAGCGCACGTTCCACATAAAAACTCTCGATTTTATGATATTATATCAAATGATTTGTAGTTTACATTATTTAATAAAATTGTACACAAATGTATGAAATGTAATGAGAAAAAAAATAATCAATTTTAACACTTACGTTGCTTGACACGCTAAGTAAAAATAATCCAGTAACGTTATCAACTACTCTTATGATGACTAAGATTTCAAAGCAGTGTCATTAAATAGCGTTATCAATAATCATAACTTTATCTTTGAGATTATTCGTAATTTTACTAACGTAATGCTAAAATTAAATAAAAAACATTGATATTTATTAAGAATATCTTGTTCTTGATGTTTAACAATAAGAAAAAAAAGCTACTTAAACTATTCATAGATCGTAATAAATTATAGATAACTCCCTCGTAAGCACATAAAATATTAGACTGCCTATGATTCTGCACGATTTCAGAATTCACAAAGTGCATCTTAATAAATGATAATAATATATCAAAGGGCAATAAATTCGCGATGTGTCCGGTTGAACTGCACTCTGGCAAATCGATTGTAAATAGAGTAAGTCGTGAAAAAGCACACCGCGTTACGACTTATGGTTTGTTTTTTTTATTGTGAAAGTCTGAATATTATCTCAACGGCGCTGGAGCATTTGCCTCGATACAACGTTTATAGGCCATAAAACATGGACCACTAGCCGACGGTGAGCGAGTGACGAGAAGGCCGGGGATCGTAGCGCTTCGAACCCTGGGAAAACGGACGCCCTACCGTGCGCGTTTGAACAAAATTTTCTTCTCGCGGTTTGTTACGCTGGAATTATGCTTTACAGTTAGTGTTTAGAAAACACTCTCGCTATACAATGAAGCTATTAGTTTTATGAAAGCGTATACTTTTTGTAATATTGTTTGCTACATTCAAGTATATATCACTATTAAGTTGGATTATATTATTAGGTAATTAAATACAAATAAATGGGGGTATTTAATGTAAGCTTGGTATCATAAGTAAATCGCATATATTTTCAACGATTCTTACACAACAATTTTGAGCAACATTTTGAATTGAAACACGTCAATGCCTTTAATGTATCCACTTTCAATTAATCATTAATTCTAATCAGAGTTATATATTTTATATAAGTTATATATTTACTCTAAAAAAACACGTGATAAATAAATAATCAAATCTTATATTTTATAAAAATATTTTTTTATTCATAATATCAGCTTCCCAAAGAGAGCATATGCTTATTAAAAACTATTTTCGGATATAAAATAAATTATTCCCGAAAAAATATTGATATATATATATATAATAAAATATTCCCGAACGGTATTCCGTGTGTCTCTGGAGACACACGCAAAACCTTCTTGAAATAGTGATTATTATTCGATCATTTTAATAAAACGATATTAAATGCGGATTATATTTATAGTAAGAGCTTTTTGTACACTACTGATCATTCTTTGGGTTGTGTTGCTTCTTAGGGCCTAATTGTTCTAACATCGGGAGTCTCACGTTAATTTATCGTCCAATTTATATATCAAAATGTTTATTAAAAAACGCTTAAAATATATACAGAATACAAAAAACGGTATTTTTTTGTATTCTGTATATTCTTGAGGCTTTTGGAAACTATATAGAAGTAAATATTGTAAAAGTATGTACTCAGAGAAGTTTCAGGTACAAAGATGACTTAGGCAATGACGATGACGAAATATATGACAATAAGAAAGACAGTTGACAAAATTGTGTATCAGAAAATCTTAACAAATATTTGTTAATGTTATTGTAGAGTGGATATAGAATTAAATGAATATGTATTATTAATGCAATTTTATTTCTGGGGTAAATATTATATAATATCGCAACCAATAACCTTTCGCATCGTTCACAACATCATTGGCTTTGAGCAAGGACTTTTATTCGCAAGTGTAATTTGCCACAATTTATATAATTGCTTGGCAGTTTGTTTGGACGCAAACGAAGTGTCCGGAATCATTGTTTCTAATTGATTTCTCATTGTAATGTCCAAGACGTGAGGATTGATTTATGTGACAGGCTGTAATTAATGATTTATTGTCCACTCCACTGGAAATTAGCACATCCAAATTAGCACGTATTTAACACAAGTACGAGCACTTACAATGATAAAAGTCACGAATATCATTAATTCATGACATTTCGCATAAACACATACTCTCGGTTTTTTTTAAAATGTAAACACATACAAGAGAATACAGCCAAACTTTGAATGAAATATCTCATGTGTTGATATTTTTACGTTTGCCATTGTGTGAATGACTGAATTCTGTTTCTTTAGTATTGATTCACCAATGTTATTAAACCACAATTGATTTGGTTTTAAAGGGACTTGCTGTAGATGTTTGATGTTTATTTGACAAATTTTAGTTTCTACCAATTTTTATAAATAGGTTATTAAGGAAGTAATATTTACCAGATGAAAGTTATTATCAACAGAATTGTTAATACTTACATTGCAAACTTGTTTAATACAAAACACCTTCATTTAACACATAGTAATTATACATATTAAATATGCATAATATTTTAACGATTTTATTAATAAATGTTATTGATTTTTCAAGAAGTTATCTTAAGGTTTACATTAGAAAAATATTCTTCTGTGAATAATTAGATACTTGTGATACTTAATGGGAAACATAAAATATATATTAATTTTTTGCACATCTTATACGTCATGAATAAGACCATTATTTTTTGAATTTATGTTCTTAACGCAATAATTATTAATTAAAGCTTAAAATGCTCTTAAAACGTTATACTAATGTGGGTGTAATGAACGTTGGTGGGCGATTAATTAACTATTTAAATGACTATTAGGAATTAATAAAAAATAAACCGTGATTGTAATAAGTAAATCTTAGTTTCATTTGTATATTTGATTAACCTTGAGTTGAAACATGTCGTTTGTCAATATAATTGTGGACTATATCTTAAATATTTTTTTTTGTTTACCAACATAATTAGCATAATTTTATTTAATTATATAATCTACACTTGTGTACGACGTTTTATAAAAATAATTTACTCATTATACATGTTAAAAACACAAAAAACCCACATAAATTATACACAAAACATGAATCATATATTATTATTTTATTTAACTCTTAATTTATCAATTCAGTTACCATAAAAGATGCCTGTTTAAAGCATTTGACATTTTCTCTGTCCTCTCATAATCATAAATAAATATAAATAAATATAAATAAATATTAAAATGTCTTTGTCTTACATACTTTTTTCATAAACTTTAATTAGTCTTACAATATCTTGCACGAATAAGACGAATTGTAAAATTGCTCAAATTTTAGTAAAGTAGGACAAATATAATCATCCATATAGCTTTATCTTATTTCAAAGGCGATGTTCTATACTCCAAAAGTGTATATTATTATTTATACAAATCAATGAGGGCTATATAGTTGAATATGTCTATATATTGTTTTTATAAATATGTTGAGCCATTTTATAAAATGTATTCCTCACGAAAATAAAGCTTTATATATGTAATAAATTGTACAATATATTGTAAAAAATATATACCATATACCTTTTGTTTACTTCTGCTTTTTGTATTATCTTTCGTATTGTAATTTAGTGCTCCTAGCGCATTTTGCAAAGGTTGTCGCTTCTCACTCTTCACTAGATGTTTAGTTTTAAGTGTTTCGTGATAAGAAAAGAAACATACTGCCTAATTGATAACAGATTTTCACTTTTCAGACTGGATGAGTCCCTTCGACCGCGTGGTGTGCGGTGAGTTCAATGGTATTTATGAAACTCATATATTTTACTAGCTTTTAAGTTAATGTTAAGTTTGTTGTTTCAGTTTTCACCAAGAGAAAGAACAAATTTTCGAAACAACGGCTTGTTAAAATTTCATATTGATCTAAAAGCGGCTTTATAATAAATTAACGTATATCTACACATTATGTCTACACTCTTTCGAATTTGACTGGTGCAACCAAGCAAATTTAAACACGAGAACTATGTACAGTTTCTGAACTCTATCAAAAAGAGAGCCTGAGTCATTCAAAAAAGTTTCAATCAACTGTGAAATACATTTTTAATATATTTTATACTTAATAATTCAGAACCTTACTCTCACAAAGTTCAATCTTTAATTTTCATTTAATCTGTATTCTGGAAAAATTCAAGTTTTGGTTGTTCAGATTTCATTTGCAATTACACATATAGCCGAAAGTTACATAAAATATATTACAAAGAACCATGTAATTTAATTATTACACATTTTCACTGTTCTGCCTGCCCATTCCAAGTGCGAATCTAGCGCCAGAACGGGCGCCCATGGTGAGTATTTGGGTAAATGCCCCATACCATTAGGTGCTTATGTACGATAATAGTATATAAACACGCACACAAATGGCCTGTAGACCGCCATTACGTTTTGCAGTTTCGTCTAATGAGATCCAGCATGCAATATTTAACAATTCAATGAAAAAGCTCTTGGCTGTTACACTAATATTCGACTCCCAGTGAATCATGTAAAAAAAATCTTCAATAAATTGTGTCTAACTGACTATGCTTGTAATAAGCGTTCAACAATACATAGTTAAAAATGATGTATACATTATGTCGGTATGCGACTAATCTAAATTTCGTAAAAAATATCGTCAAAGTCTCAGTACAACAATTTATAACAAATTTTATAAACCGTGTTCTATATTTTATGATAAATATCGTTGTATTTATTATGCAACTACAAAAATGTGAAAAATTATAATTAAGACAATTTATGCTTAGTATTAAGGTATATAAAAGGACGTGAAATGTCTGAATTCTAGTGTATTCTTTTTAGATATATATTTACGCATATAAGTATACACACTTATTCAATAAAGTACGTACTAATGTTTTTGTATGGAGATGGTGATTCTGCAACACATATTTTTGTAGGCGTTTGTGTTTGTATTAGACCTTGGTAAGGTAACACCTCAAGTGTCATATTTCTAAGAAACAAATAGATACCGATTATGAAGAAATATTATTGTCTTTATATTTAAAACTTGTTTGCCATATTTTATCATGTATGTGCATATAATGTACGTTGATCTTTTTCATGTTTTTTTTAATTAATTATTGCTAGTATCTTATAAACGGATGAAAATCATTTATTTTTTTGAGGAGTTAGAGACAACACTATTAGGAAAACATATTTTAAGTCACAGTCATTGTAATTTAAATATAATTTCATGTAGATTAAAAATGAAATAATATCTATGTACATAAAACATTTTTTCCCGATTTAAGAGCAAATGGACATCACAAACGGCTACCAGGATCTTAAGTCAGTTGCCAGATACTTTGCTTAATTACTCAGTCAGATATATATTCTAAAAATACTGTGAATTCACCTTAGATTTTTACAAATAGTAGATCATTTTTCGTGATGATGATATTCCTCGGCATAAGAACATAAGCTTAACTAATGTATTCCTGTGACAACCATCTTTAACAGAAAAATGAAAATAAATCATTTATAAAATATCAAAGGCAGTTCGTATGAAAAAAATTGGATACTCATTGATTAGCTCCGCATGGACAAATTCAACAATTATTGCATCAATATTAAAGCTAGTTAAGACCAAACGAAAGAAAATTAATTCAAACCCCACTTTTCGAAATTCGCTTGATTGTATTAATCGAATTCAAATATAAAGTTTCTATTGAAATTTACAAGTACATGCTATATACTCCTATATGACCATAATTAGAACAGATATTATTTTCGTATGAAATTTTTATGGCCCAGCAAGTAAAGGGTTTAAGCCTTTAATACATCACTACTGATACACTCATCGCTGGCTTGATGGTGTGCGCGCATGTTTACGACTTTTTGTTTACCAATACATCTATTTTATTTACACTATGATTGCCGTGTATTTGAAATTTGGTATCTGAGAAGAGAATAAATTCAGTTGGGCTATAGGTGCGTACTCACACACTCAAATTATTTGAGATTGTATTCGTGTACAGAGCCGCTTCTGGTAAATTCAGGGTAAATCATTTGAAAATATATTTAAATACATTTTCTTGTATTATTATAGACCATTGCTTCTACTTGAAATGTTATTATATTTTGAAATAAAAATGCAGTAAGTAAAATATCATTTTTATGGAGCATATGGCAGTGGTAAATTAGCATACATAGACCTGTCAGGTTCTGTTATCCATGTTTTGTGTTAAGTAATCTCTGTACCTGTAGCATCAAATAAAACTGACACGACTAGCTTGTGTGAAATACTGGATGAATGAAAGTTTCATTTTTGTGAAGATTCAAAAGTTATGATGATAAGTTAGTCAGTTTTTAAGTAAAGGGTCCGCCAAATAACTTTTTTTTTTTTTGAAAATGGGGTGCAAAACATCGAGTGTAGCTTCGGCTGTGTGGCACGTAGCGCCGTCCTGTTGAAACCAAATGTTGCCAATATCCTCCTCTTCAATTTTTAAGAACAAAAATGGCCCGATAACGATCGCTATTGACTGTAACTGCCACTCCTTGATCATTTTCGAACAAAAATAGCCTGATTTTAAAAGTAATGTTGAAATATTTTCCAGCGTTGTTCAAGCGTATACATAACCATATTCGTTCAGCGGAAGGATAAAACTAATTATCTGTCAAATCAGACATGAGTTAAGTGTTACCATTCACGAAATAAGCACTAGTTAAAAAAAACCTTAGATGGCAGACAATAGCATGATTTTCAAAGTAATAACGAAATATTTTCCAGCGTTGTTCAAGCGTATACACAACCATGTTCGTTTAGCGGAAGGAAAACTAATTATCTGTCAAATTGAACATGAGCTAAGTGTTACCATTCACGAAATAAGCACTAGTTAAAAAAAACGTTAGATGGCGGACCCGATAGTTTTCATCGTACAATAGATAAAACTGGATCTGACTGAAACATATTTTTCAGATACTTTAAGATAGCATAATTCTATGAAATCTGTTTTTTATTCAGCCCCTCGGACTCTTGCCATCGAGAACTAAACATATAATGCACTTAGCAGAATTTAAGTAGAATGAAGCGAAGATCATAGTGGCTGATTTAATTTTGTACTCACATTTTATGTTGTTAATCTTATGATCTAGTTAGAGCAGCGAACATGGAATCTGAGAATCAAAATGACCTATAATTATGATGTTTCCTTAAGATATAATAATTATATGAAACCTGTTTTTTATCCAGCCCCTTGGACTCTTGCCATCGGGAACTAAACATAGAATGTATTTAACAGAACTAAAGAAGAATGAAGCGAAGATCATAGTGGTTGATTGAATTTCGTACTGACATTTTATGTTGTCAATCTTATGATCCAGTTAGAGCAGCGGACATGGAATATGAGAATCAAAACGACCTACATACTGTTGCTGTGCTCGCACGGAGAGCTTTTTCAGGGGATCAAAATGAAAAATCTTTATTAGGGATCACTGACAATAGGTTACATCAGATCATATTATCTCACTCTATACAAAAGTTTTTTCTAAAATAAAAAGCCCGATGAATCGGTCACATCATGCGCCACGAAAGTCTTCTTCACGACATTGTGGAAGAGATGTTTGAGAGTAGAAACTTCAGAGGGCGCCCTAGACGGGAGTATTTGGAGCTAGTATTCGAGGAAATGAGTTGCACTTCTTATATATATATAATATGATGTTTCTTTTCCCATACTAGTGCGATCTCTTCAATTTTCGATAAGTTACGTAGTTCCTAATTCGTTCCCTTGGCCCGCAGCAGACATGTAGGCCGTAAGTAGGTGTGCGCGGCTGTGTGCGAGATAACAGCGACATGTTTATACCCTCGCCAACTTTGCCCGAATTTGAGAGTCGGGCGAGGAGCTCTGCGGCCCGCGATTGCTATCTATAAATAACGGTCCTGGCGGCGGTACAAATATGTGCAAATTATTTAATTAAAACGAAACACTCACACACATCCGAATAACCTCCGTGCTAGAACTCAAAACTACTATGTACTTAACGCAAAACAAGACACTGTATTTGCTAATGTCCTAGATAGGTGTCAGGTAGCGTTTGACACAAAATCAAACGTGACCAATTATGTTATCCCTTTTTAAGAAAACCTTCAATTAAGCGCGTGTAACCAAGTGCATGCTGTAAAATGATAGCTGTTTAATTATTGTTAGTAAAATTACTACTTACAAAAATGAAGCTTAATAGAACTTTATGTACTGTTTCCATTGAAATAAAGATATGTATTAATTTATCAATTATTCTTCTTCCTTACCTTCTTGTTAGTTTAACGTATGGTTGGCACATATTTTGGCGGCACAGTTCCTTCTGTTAACTACTTACTATCCTTGCCTTGTTCCAAATATCTATGTAGTAGCAGATTTTAGTTCTTCAATAGAATCTGAAAGCTTGAAATAGCAGACAGCTGTTATATCCATGAAATCTATAGTCATTTAATAAAAAAAATATAACAACTCTTAAACATAAATCTAAGAAACGCTGGACTTAGACTAAAAGATTCTTGACCACAGACCTTTTTTCTTTGAAGTGTAAATATTTTCAACATCTATGATTAAAATGATGTCATGCAATGTTCTTTTAAAGGGCGGAGTGATATATTATTTTTATTGTGTTGGTACAACACTATAAACCAATATGTTTTTGAAGAGTCTATTAGAACGAAACACTGTAATCATAATAACAATTAAAATTCATAGCTTCACACAAATAAGACGTAAAATCTATGCTCAGCATGAAATATGATAGTAATTTGACAAAACCAATCTCTAAAATAATAAGTTTACTTTTATATTACAAGCACTTAAACAATAAAAGAGCATTGTTTTCTTAGCGAAAAAAAAACGAAAATAACCTATTACTATTATTATCCATTACTGGTGCCGTGTTCTTACAATTTATTGCCTAGCATGCGAGAAAGTGTAGTTGGGACGTTCCCGGTAAGTCGGACAATGGGATATTGTGCAAGACGAAGGGTTGTTAAATAGTTAAAACAACGCATAGTAACCCTTTTGAGCGCCGCACGGTATATTGCTCCATACATGGACTTAAAGCTCAGTGCAGCGATTTCACTTCTGCGAGCTTTTATTGTTGGGCGTTTGAAAGGATTTGAGAAAACATTGCGCAATAATATGCCAACTTTCTATTCACACAAAAGAGCTTCTCTTGCGAATATAATTCCAGAATTTTTTGCTAAAAAAATAATAATTAGTTTTGTAAACTAATACATTACAAAAAGAGAAATATCACAGAGATTTCTGGTAAAGATTTGTTTTGACTTTTAACGTAACGATATCTTAGTAAGAATCTTTACAGTGATGTATTTTAATTATTGTTGTAAGCAAATGTTATTTGATTTATTTGGTATGAATTAAATTTGTCTGACAAATAGTCATAAGCCACGAATTTTAGCTTTCACTATTTTGAATAAATAAATCATTGTATATTATTTGAGTTAAATATAATGCATATAATGATTGGGAATATGTAGAAATAATTTACTTAATTTTTTAAATTGTATTTCGCCTTGAAAATAAGTTCGTTTTTTTAGTATTGACATGAATACCTTTAATTTAACTGATGATTTATATCACCTTATCTAACATTAAGTCGATTTATATAGTAATATATTTTTAGGATACATAGTAATGTATTTTAAAAAAGTCTCAAACTTTATAGAAATGGCCATATAGTATCCTTTAAAATAACAGTCTTTTATTATTAATAGTGAATTTATGCCATTAAACATATTTAAAATAAGATCAATTATACACACTCCCTACAGGAAAAATAGATTCGAAAACTATAAGAATTATTATAAATATTTAAAAGGCGTTCGAAATAATAATGCGATATCATTTAACATTGCAATGCTATCTAAATAATAATGCGATGCAATCAAACATTGCAATGCGTATCTGTGTGATTCTATTCAAGTATGATAAGTTACATCTATAAGTGAAAGACTATATAATATAAAATTCAAATATTTAATATTTACAAAAGTTCTTGTACTTCATTATATATTTTTATAACATACATTTATCATTTAATAATCACAGCATGATAAAAATCAAGCATTTTTAATTAAAATAACAAGTACAAGCATATGTTTACAGGTAACTTGCGTACTTTAATGAAGAACTCGCTTGCCGGTACATTAATGTTTATTACAATATAAAGCATCTCAATTAAGCTGCATTTTGCTTCGCATACTTTTCCATTACCGGCATTCCTTTTGACTCTTGGACCCACGATGGACTCTTGATTTGTAGAATTAAATACGTTTCCCAGTCAGGAGATTGTTGTGAGAGGCGTCAGCATCAGACCCCAAGATCGTCGCCCAGCGGGTCATTATAAAAATAAATCCAAACAACGGACCACATAAAGCCATCGCGATCTCCGAGACGGTATTTCTTTGCGGACAGAGAGTTTATATCAGAGCATTCAAATGCAGCATCAGCGGTCCATGAATATCAAATATTCACGAACTTTAGCTCACAGAGCCAAAGTTAGTCTATTATAGCCGACTTTAGTTATCTTTTTTTTGTACCTGTATGTGATGTATTCATGTCATAAATTGCTGCCACACAGTACTGTAAAATGACGTTGTCAAAACTTTGTCCCAAATCATTTCTGTATCCGCAGTAGCACTTGCATACTATACAAGCTCGCACATACAACATTATATGATTTTCGGCAGCTTCCATTACGAGAGCTCGGGGGCTTGACGAGAAGTTTGCTGTAACAAACAAAGCACAATTATATGAAAATAAAACCTCTTTTAAATTACGTGTAAAAGTAACTCACAAATAGGTATACTTATTTTAAAAAATACATACAAACGATAGCATACTTTTATATTTGTAACTAAAGACAACTTATTTTGCATGACATTCTTTAATAAGGATAATTTTTTTGTCTGTTAACGAGGCTCTATAACAAATATAATTAAAAAACATTTCAAAGTGTGAGACAATTGATTTGATGTGTGAGTCGAATTGTCAAATGTTTATTCGTCTATTACTTCATTGTAATTTCTTCTCGATTGCTTTGGTTATTGATTATACACTTTTTAGATACATAATATAGAAAGAAGAGAAAACGCCGTCAATGAATCGGACATCTGATCTGTGGATTAAATGACTGTATATAGTGTTGATTTGTCTACGTTATTGAATTTCAGCTCCCCATCAATTATTTTTACTTTATTTTTCTTGTGCATCTGCTTATGTGGTGCTTGATGACTTTCGTACACTGCAATTAAAAATGTTTCTACATTTTATGATTTTACATATTTACGGTGTAAGCAAATTGTGATCCCCTGAAGCACACAGACATACGCGAGAGATTCAAATGATTAAATTCCTCAATATTAATACACCGCTGCAGGCCATTTTGGTTCTTATACTCTACGATCCTGAAAGTCGAGAGTGGAACGTCCCGCGGGATGCAATAGAGCCCATTTCGGCTTGAGCGCAGTCTGAACAATGCATTGGTCGAATTGCTATTAGCATAAATAACGCCGGGAATGTGTACTGTACATAATTCACGCGGTCTCTCGAGATACTCTCAGATTTAGGTACGTCTCATTATAGATGCGCGCTCTTGTGTTCACATCTCATGCGAGAGGATGTCTTGCCTCGGAGCGTGGGATGTTCCTTACCTTTGCAGGTGTCTGAATGATTTGTGTATAAGAAGATAAATCTCTATGCTGTACCTAAAACCTCCATTCTCATTACTTATATAAATCTTTACAAACACGGGTTTTTATACGTATGTAGCTTTTATGCTGAGCCGGATTCAATGTTTCCGTTTGTGCTTTATGTAAACTCAAATGAGATGAACGAGTATGTATTTATTGTTTATATATATATATATATATATATATATATATATATATTATTAAATAGACACTTCAATCACAAATGAACTGTATTAAAAAGTATATATTTTTACATCATAGGTTTTATGTTGCTTGTGATTTTAAGGGACGGATAAGCGCTATATATAGAGCGTTAATCCAAAATCTTCATTAGACTTAACTTAACATAACTTTAGTAACAAAGAATTTGATTAGAACTGTATAGATAGTTGATGTTTCACAAGGTTAGTTTCTCCTGCAACGTTTTAATATTTTTTATATGAACTGAAAAAAAAAGATTTTTCAATGGCATAATTATACTCGTAATATACTCGTTTACAGGTACATATATACTCGTACAATCTGAATGAGATGCTTACAATTTTAGTAATAATTAATTTCCTTAGGAATACAGGTATATTAGGTATTGAAAAAAAGAATAAAAAAATGCATTCTTGGACCTTAAAAGAATTAAGATATAAGCAAAAAAGCACAAAAAGTGTTTTTTTTATTTATTTGATTTAATTTCACATACTTCAATTTTTATGTCATTAGACAACTACTATATAACACCATCATTTTCTAGTTTGCATTAGGGATGGCCAGTAACCTGTTTAGTGTTTACCCCTTTAAAAATGGCTAACTCCACCCCTTCTATATTCTGCTCCCTTATTCGCCATCTTTTTCTCGAGCGCCCCTGTTTTTGCATAGCACCATGTGCACAGCGCAGGGGCGATAATTTTTCATGAAAATAAATTTATGTTTATGGGTTCTACCAGTGTTATCCAACCAGGGGTCCGCGCCCCCTTGGGAGCCAGGGGTCGCTCGTTGACTACTGATTCATACAACCAATAAGAAAAATAATTTAAATTTATAACAAGCACTACATTACATCAATACTCATTCATTTTATTTATTATGTACTTAAAGTATCATTAAACACTTTAAAAAATAATTTGGTATTGACAGTAACAATGAAATGAATTTATGGCTTATGTTTTTTGTGAACAAACAAAGCAAGTATCTAAATGATTTCATACTTGTATATAATATCACCTCAGTAAATAACCTGTCAAGTACGGTTCTCGTTAGATCACCGAAGTTAAGCAACATTGGACCATTGAACGTTAAACTTAACTTCGATGGGTTACTGCCGGCTAAATAATCCTAATCTTAAGATCGTCGGGACAATCATCCGATCTTGAAAAATCTCTCAAAATATGCCTTACATACAATATCTGCTGTCTTTTGAAGTCGCCTGATTCCTGCCATGGAGGTGGTTGGGAATTATCTATGATAAAAACTTCCTTCGAGTGCAGATAAAACCTGAAAAGTTTGTTCATTGGTTTCTGACAGAACTAAGTAGCGGAAAGTTTTAGTGACATTATTTTCCAGATTTAGAATAGATATCGGAATAAAAAAAAACATCTAGTTCTTTTTGAAAAAAATGTTGATTAACGCCGGTTTCGTGCAATTCGCGTATCTGTTACCCTCCGAATTTAGCACCGATGGAATTGCAAATCTCAATTTCATAATATATATCTCTCGTCCTCGGGGAGGCTCTCGCGCACCTGATGAAAAATTTATGATCCGGAGCACGAATCATGAAATTTAATATGACTGCTCGGTGCGCTTCAAAGTATGTAGTCATATTTTTTTGCTGCGACAAATTAAATTATAAAATAATCTACATTGCAATATGTACCTAGATAACATGTAAGTCTTCACCCTTTTATGAAAAACATATTTTATGTAGTATATTCGTATAAACATTACATTATTGAATTATTGGCTAAGCTTACATTACTTACAAACGAAACGATACGGAATCTTTTCACAATAATAATTTACATGATACTAGTAAATATATATCAATAATTTAATTTAAAAAAAATACTTGATACCTTATTGAGGGATATTTATAAATACATAATAATAGGATCTTCTTCGTAGTATCAATCCGGTGGATTGGTTTGCAGCAACAGAATCTTGCATCTCGATCTCCAATCCTCTCGGTCCTCCGCAACCCTTTTCAGCTCAGCATAAGCGCTACAGTTCATGTCCTCGAATACTTGCTGCAAATACTCCCGTCTAGGGCGCCGTTCTGCAGTAATGTTCGAACATTCCAGGATATAACCTATTATAGGATATAACCTATTATATTATTACTTAATAATAAGATATTAATTTTATTACCTTTAATAGGATATTCATACATATTACGTTATAAAATTAAGTGACTTTTATATTGTCATGTTGTGTCTTGTATGAACTTAGCCCATATTTCTTTAAAACGATATTTTATTCGAAGTAATACATGATTCTTCTAATCATATATTACTTCAACAGTAAATATAAATTAAACGTTGCAAATTTACGATAATGCATATTTATATGATGTTATTTTAATTAGGTATTGTATAACGTGGTCATTAAAAAATATTTTACAAACAAATAAACTTCACCATCAAGACGATAAATTCTCACGGTTCTGCATTCAAGCAAATAGTGTTGCTATTGTTTAATTATTTATTTTCATTGAATATTGTTAACTAATCATATCGACTCTCAGATAACAACAATTAATTCTTCGTGAATAGCATTCCATTGCTAGTGCTCAGACATCGGGTTTCCATAACGTTCATATTAATTCGACACCCTGATATTCTCGAATATCGCTTGTTCATTGTTTACGGGTTCGTGTTTCGGATGTAAGTTTATATAATACTCCAAAGTTCTTCGTCAGCAAACAAACCCGAGTCTTTATTAATATTTTTATGATTATGCACTTACGAAAAGAAATCTAAAGGATGACTAATTTTGTGCTGTGGCAAAACAACCAAATGTATATTCTATTTCGATGCACTAATCAAATTTAAAATAAATTGGAATCTAAGCCAAATAATATTAAAATTCATTGCACAAAAAATATACTTTCCGGAGCTCCAGGATGAGAACTACTTCGGACAAAATGAAGATAATATCAGTTGTCAAAACTTAATCTCGAAAGTTTGTGGCAATGTATGCTTCAGTTAAAAACGAATATGGAAGAAAAAGTACAATTTCAGTCTTTAAAATTCAATCAATTATCAAATATCTATCTTGAAATTACAAGCATAACATTTGATGGTTTTTACACTCTTATTTTTCGGGGCCCTACCTCAGTGTAGTAATAACAATCCTCATTCACTTACAAATATTTCAAAGTCACTTTCAGAAAGGGGAGACATAACAGTATTGTATTTCAAGCTGCTTGCTTATACAAAAGCTTAGATAGGCATACCTTGCCGACATTTTCGGACCTTAGTCACCGGATGCCTTTTTTCGTTAATAAAAAAACAAATGCGTTGTTTGGGTGTTGTCATTTAAGCGAAGTGAAACAATTTATTAAGCTTGGACTTAGGTTTAACCATTTCGATTTATTAATAAACTGGTGTTACGACAGAGAATCAATGCATTAGGTAGAGTGGTAAACTTCTAATTCTTATATTTAGTCTATGATTAAACACATCTTTTATTAATTAGTTGACAAAAGTCGTCACGTGAATACCACTTTTTCACAATGACTTCCTTAGAAAATAAGTCCATGTTTTCCAGAATGTAGATGAAACTTGCAGAATGATATAAATGAGGGCGGGCGCCTGTACTTGGCAGAATTTCTAGATTGCTAATCAAAAGTTGGTGTATTTTTTAAGAAAAATAATAATTTTATTTGTATTTATTATGTGATAAGATAGTATTTATTATACTACTAGTAATAACGTGTAGTATAAATAAAAT
This sequence comes from Glossosoma conforme, assembly GCA_022606575.1. Classification (NCBI taxonomy): domain Eukaryota; kingdom Metazoa; phylum Arthropoda; class Insecta; order Trichoptera; family Glossosomatidae; genus Glossosoma; species Glossosoma conforme. Next base: position 706,696 of record JAGTXR010000015.1, read on the forward strand.
TTGATTAAAAAATAAAAGTAAACAAATACTAAAATGGCTGTAAAAAATGGTATTGTTTGTAACACAGAAAATTGTTATATATCATACTATGTTGTTGTTACTGAATCAAAATGAAGTATCGTAGAAAAAACAATATGAAGTAATTTATATGAATGTTACGACTGTGTCTGTCACTATTATATAAAACTATGAGACAATGCACATAAACTAGTCCATCTCCTGTGTCTCCCACCAATCCGGATGAATTATGTCTGAATGTCTCAATTGTTGAGCTCTGCCCACGTGACACAGCTGATTCATGATGCTATCTATTGCCCAATAATTCAAGACATTAGATCATCGTTATCGTTAAAAAGTACAGTCATTGTTACATATTTTTCCATATCCTTAATACAGTCATGGAGATAATTTATTTATATTTTTATCATTCAATTTCGGAAGTTTGTTTCGAAAATACTCGAAAGCTTTGCTTTTAAAACTCATTTTCATCATTGCTGAAGATGGTAACATTAATTGTATCTATCTGTTAAATATAATAAATCTTTTGAGACAATTTTATTTAATTTAACTTTTCAAGATGTAATGTAAGTATATATAAATAAAATAATAATGTAATATAAATTAATGTAAAGATATATAAATAAAAATAATACATTTTTGATGTTAATAAATTTAAAAACATATATATATATGTATCTCAAATTGAATTTATTGTGTTTAAATGTAACACATGAAACGTTATATTATATATCTCACCTGTAATTATAATAGCGTATTTTCTCATAAAACCAACATCATGTATTTTTGCAGTATTCACTCAATTAATACTCGTATATTATGTATAACATTATCATATTTGATATAATACTTAAAAATACTTGCCTGTCATTCTATAAAAAAAATTCAGTGAACAGTCATTATGCTTGACTAGTAATTAATACATGAAAACATGTAAAAACATGTACTTTTATATAGCATCATTCCTTTTTAATTAGTCCAATATTATAATATGATGACCGTGAAAATTTTTTTTTCGATTCATTCGAGATAAAAACATACAATTTTCTGGTATAATTATGAGTTTGTGATCGATCGTTATGTTTCATTTTTTGTTCATCCATCTAGACTCGCAAAACTTTATGGAGGTAATATAATAAAACACACAATAGTTTATATTTCTCGTGCTCGTTGGCCTACAGCTGGATGGCTTTACGAGCGAATAAAAAACTGCATCACTCACGGCAAGGGGTGGGAAGAGGGCATTAAAGGTAGCGACTAAAGGCGCATAAACATAAAGGAACTAGTCCTCTCCCAGAGTGCATAACCTAGAAATTTAACGTTCCCAAAGTGGCGGCCGTAAAGTCGCGACCTTGAGGGCAATAAAAGTTTAACGACAGCTCCGCAATAATGCGGGACGATGCTTGAATGACAAGCGAATGGCCCGCCGTACGATTGGTCGGCACAACGACCACGTGGCCCGGTGTCGCAAACGTTGCCAATTTTACTGACAACATGACTACGAGCTCTTCACCATGATGACCACGTGCTTGAGGGGTCATCAACACGATTAATTCCACGTGGATTTTCGTATGTGGATCTTGTAATTAATCCACGTCGTACATTCTCCTAATAAAGAGAATATACAGGCCTACATAAACCATTAGCCAATCAATCGCTGTCATAATTTTTGTGTCGTTGCAAAGCAGCATCCATTTACAATGTTCCACTGAATATATTACATGTTAATGAGAATCTAATTAGTACTTTATGACAGTAATTAAGGAAATGTATTGTTCTAAATAATGTTTTATTAATGTAATTTCATGTTTTGCTGTAAATTCATTCAATTTTTTATTTATTTATTCTGTTTTTAATATTTATTAATTTAAAAGTCATAGCATTAGTTTATGCAATAGGAGTATATAAAAATAAATGTAAATTAACAAAGTATTAAACTTATATTATTGTTTTTTATAAGAAATTAAAATGGTTTTATTAGCATATTTTTTATGGGTTCGTAGTAAACGTAAAAGTATTTTAATATCCTTCGTTATCAAACCGTGAATGGGCCGCATAATATGTATTATTTTACTTTTACTACCATATTGTAAACAAACAAATTTACTCTAGAGTTTGTACAGTTTATTTACTTATATGATTCGCTTTTGCTTATTTTAAATCAATATTTGATATTTTTTTAAGTATTAGAAAGAATAATTTCTCTATACATTTGATACAATAAACCATCCTATATATTAAATATTTTTCTTGAATAATTTCTTATAGCATGATTATAGTAACCGGTAGTAGTATCAAATATTAAACATACTACATTAAATTACCATACAGTAGGTAAGACAAATTCAATAATATTCATTTTTTCTCTTAAGTATGCCTAAACCCACTCGACCGTGTAATATTTAATAAACATTTCACTTTTATTTTCGGTAATGTGCGTGTCAGTAGATTTAAATAATTTTTTGGCAGTTATTTCTCAATTTTCCGGTAGTTATGTTAATAATTAGATGATTTAACCGGCTGAATCACCAGTTACTTATAATCGTCTCGTATTGCTCTCTATGGCGATATTATGGTGATGATTCCCTGTGATTATGTGACACATATCAATGTGATTATTTCTCATAATTTATTGTTCAAATTTATACATTTAATTCATTTGTATTGAATACGATGGCGACAGGAAATAGGCAATATTAGTAAATATTTATTTTAATGAGCTAAATTGGTAATGTACAATTATAAATTAAATATTCAAATATTTACAATCAAGTACCGATTTGTTATTAATTGGCCTTCTTAATTAAGTTTTAATAAAACAATAAAAATATTATATTAATAATAATTTTGCAATTGACTTGATGTCTATATATTAATAAGAATTTAACGTATATTACAAATCCATCAAGTGTTTTTCAGAGTCGTTTCATACAAAATGTGAAAATTATAGTCTAATCGAACTCTCGAGGCACTTTACATTACTTGTAATATTTTTCTTGAGACGTCAGACGAGGATGATGCTCAGCTATCGTCGAACTGGTGCATGACTCACGCTTCAATGGAAGGAGGATCGTTGAACTTCCATGTGTCGCGTCTGCTGCCAGGCAGTCGCCGCTCATAAATATCCGCTGCTCGCTGCCACGAGCTCGGGAATGCACACCGCGTCCTTCTGTGCATGGCAAAATTGCATTATATTATTATTATTATTTGCGGACTCTCTTCTTCGCTTGGCTTTGAGGAGAAAGTTTTCATTGGCAATAATGCCGCACAGTAATATTAAATTTTCGTGTGAGATCTCACAACACGTCCTGCCACTAAACCACGAACTTAGTATAAATATATATATATTTTAACTGGATATTGATAAGATTCGAAATTGATTACTTTTCCGTGTGTTATATAATGATTTATATAAACTTAAATATATCATTAATATAAATAGATTTTATTTCTTGGTCTGAATTTAAATACAACTTAAATAATATTTTGTACAATTCAATTTATAATAAATTTTCCAAAAATATTAATAAAACAAATAAAAGCAATTAACGAATTTGAAATCAAGCTGTCATATTTTATATTATTTGGTATGATTTAATGTTTACATTACTAACCTAACCTAACCTAACATTGTCGCAAATATCTTCGAAATGAATTTTATTAAATTGATTTATATTCAGTTTTAACAAGTTCATTACAAAATTGGTTGTAATTTTATTGCACGGAAATTTGATTAATTATTTTAATATCGTCTAACTGATTTAATGCATATTTTTGTTTCAATATAAACAGTATTTTTCAATCGCACGCCACTTGGAGAGACATATTCTTACACCCGCATTTTTTAAATGCTCTAAATACGTTCTTTCAAATTCGATGCCATCAATTTATACTTGTAGCAGTGTTAAATTTAATTTGACTTTCGTATCAAGTAAAGTATTCAAAACAAATCTAACTCACATATAAATAATATCCTCTTACATGTATTATATTGCTCAATTTCATTAGGATCATTTATTCACGCTATATTTTTACCACTTTGTAGCATATATTTATCACTAAAGCTAGCTAGCCTACGTGTCACTTTGCACATTATTTGAGTTCTCTTATATCAATAGGTGAGCATAATGGAATTGTATCAAAAATATTATGTAATACTACTATTACACTCACAAAATTTTCGGAAATGTCGTTTTGTATACATTTTTTTACTATATTACATACTATACTGACATATCATTCGTTGATTCAACGTACAATTTATTTATTATTTATTTATATACTATGAAAATATGTCTTATAAAGAATCTTTGCTTTCACTTGAGGTCATTGAAAATACTAAATAGTTAAATATTTTATATAATATTAAAATATGTATAACTTCGAATACGGATTATTGACATACTTGAAGATCACGGTATAGCTTTGAGAGCTACTTCAGTTCTTCACTTGTTATATATACTTATGTGATTGAAACAAAACTCTTATGTTGTTCCATCATTCTTCTTTATTCTTAATTATATCACGCTTGCGTTCTTTATGATATAGATAAGTATATTCTCAAATATCTCGCAATGTAATGATAAACCAAAACAATCATAAAAGCAGTTATGCATAACTCAGATCACTGTAACAACAGAAAATTGAGCAATTTAACTGGTGTTCATAAATCATTTCAGTTTAAAAATATTTTGTTTATTTTTACCGGGACATATTATAGCATTGTTCTCAATGAAGCGATCACTCTTTCCCCGTATTTGAACGACTCACTTGCAATATCGCTCGCCGCGAAATGTATGTATTATTATTTAGGCGGTCGAGCCATAACACTATAATTCATTCATCCATTTGAGGTTGCTACGGAGCGAGGCGTCAGGTTCACTCTCTGTAAACATTTATGCAAAGCAATCTGCAGCCACAATAAGAGACCATCGAGCGACAAACGACCTGCTTGTTCTCAGGCGAGTACGAGACATACGCAAACAAAAAACAATGCAAGCCTTGTGCGAATTGCATCATTCACGCTCATTTATCGAAACACACAGAGATATGTTTTTCTACCGTACATACAGAAGAATACTGACAGATGTTGATGGAAACGCTGCATTTGGAGTGTTGATCCGCCAACGTCATAGACTACAGCCCGAGATTCACGCATCATCCTTTATTATTACAGGAATTTACTATGAATGGGTGGTCTTCACGGGACGACTTTCGTCTTCCACTAATTTTAATTAATAGGCTATGACTGGGATTTTACGGGTATTGGATCAAATTCACACTAACCGGGGGTATTTTAGAGCTCATAAATCGATTAAAAATCCGTTTTTTTAAATCTCCTTTGGAGATCGAACCCACGACCTTTGGCTTGCAAAACAAACGCTTTGACCATTGAGCTATGACCGCCGGCAATTGTGCAGTAGTGTAAAATTAGTAAACACAACTAAAAGAATATGACAAATATGTGATTTTTTAATCACAGTACGTGGTTTTGCACACACTGTGTCAGATTTTTATTTGTAAGCAATTAATCTACAGTCTTTTATTCTGTGATTTACAGTTGACCGATTAGATTTATGTTTAAATCAATCTTACACTTTTATATTTGAAATGGTAATCAAACAGAATTCTAAAAATATACAATGGCATAATTAAGAAATCTTTTAATACACACTGTATTTAGTGAAACTTAATTAACGTAATAAACGTATTCTAAGGTATCTCACTTTAGTTATTAAAAAAAATAAAAATACTTAATTTACTTAAATATACAAAGATGTAAACATTTTTATAACGAATATTTAAATTGTAACTCTCCATTTGTCAGTTACTTATTTCAATAAATATAATATTTTTAAGCCTTCTAATTTTGTCTATTCAATAAAGGTAATTTTAATTTTCAAATCTGATCATTGAATTGAAAAAAAAGAGCTTTTATCCAATAAATTTGAATTATGAAAAAATATGCAATATTATGTAAATATAATATGAGGCGATATTATTTCGTAAGGGAATATCTGAAAATATAAATCAGTCTTCATTAATTCACGAGTGCTGAAACCGTAAACATAATACCCAATTAAATCGATTAGCTTCGGCGCTTACAAAAGTTCAAATTGCTAATTGTCGCATTATGGATGCGGCACAGTTTTTAATGAGCCATTGTTAGCAGATAATTGGAGTTGAATTTATTACCCGACAGAGACATTAAAAATAATTGTCTGTAGTTGGATTCCTTCGATGTATACTTGGCCATACTAATCAAGGAGTTGTATGGATATTTGAGCTAGTTTAGACCGTAATTAATGTTAATGGATGTAGTGAAGTTTGAGTATATCCTTAACAGCTTGATCATTTATCCACTGTTATGTATACTCTTATGTTGTTTCTTGCAACGAAAATTGTTGTATAATGAAATATAATTTTAAAAATCACAAAAATCATGAACGTTTGTATGCTATTTATCTGCAATATCCACTCTTAATATGGAGCCTACGTCGGGAACACTACCAACATTCCAAAAAAAAATGTAATCTCTTCAGTTCTATATAATTGTATTTTATTGATTTTATTATATTTAATTGTTACATAGTAAATAGCTGTACCATTTACTTGGTATATTAAAAAAATCAAGCGAATTACAACGTTTATATCGTTGTATATCTAAGGCATGTACTAAGTACGATGCTAGCAAATTATATTTAACCACTATTAAGATCCTTGACTCGTGCACGATTATTTTAATATACACTATATAGATATAAATAAACATATTATACACATAAAGATATCAAACTTTTGTGCTGAATCATGATCTGAAATATTTGAATGCAACTAATTTTTCATTCAGCAACAAACGCGAGTGCTTTCGCTAAGCAGTTTATCTCCTCGTTGAAAGCAGTAGACGTTACAATGTTGAAAACTGACGATTATTGGCTTACCAGCTCTTTTAGAACTAATCCTCTACTCGAGCAGACTCTAACGGTAATTATGAGTGTGGCAACAAGTTGGAATAAGAAACGATGAATCATCTATAAAGCGACTTGTCATTAGATGCTTTTTGCCTTTGCTTCCATTTGATTCTAGTGGATATGAAAGTGGTAATGTGGATTATGTATATTATTAATACGTACATGAATTTCTTAGTATTGTAATATTTTAAACATGAATGTTTTAATGTATATAAGTAACAAATTCTCCTCACGATGTGAAATTTTCAGTCATATTTGATTGAGTATTTTTCTTCCATGCATTCCATATGTGGCGCATAGTATAGTTTACCTTAGTATAAATTACTGATACTCATTTTTCTCGGTTATCATTGTTAAGAGTCTTGCCTCAAGATTAAAATAAATAACATCAACGAACATGTTTATTCTTGTTATCTATTGCTTACCCATAAAAAAATATTTTACACATTTTATGCTTTCATTAATTTATTCCAGCTTTAAAAATATATATTATTAATTCAGTTGTATTATTGAGGTACTCCTTTTATTGCTTAGATTATTTAATCAAAAGTTGTTATATTGGTGAAAATAGTGTGTTATTAATCAAAACAAAGCGTGCGGTAAAAAATACCGAAGAAAAGTAAAAAAGCTCAGACAGGCAATGATATTTATTCCTGGAATGTGGGAAAATTACGTCATGTAAATATTCCGGCCACAATCACCACGTTTGTGTAATTCAACATGCACATTACCCGGCTCTAGCCCCATCGGAAAGTGTCCGATGATAGGGCTGATAGTGATATTATATTATTCTAGCGATGGAGGGGGTCGAGAAGCACGCAACCGCAGTATAACTAACGTCCCCATACGAAAAGCTCGTCGACATACCAAAAAGCTCGTATCCACACTAAAAAGCTCGCAGCCAAACTGCCCATACAAATAATACAAGCGGACATTCCCTAGATATAAGATTAAGCTATGTAGAAAAAGGACGCTGCGTGCTGTCCTTTTTTTACTGTTTTCGTCTCGAAAAATATGATTTTTGTTGACGTGACAGCTCTACCTTAATATTAGGAATAAGAGTGTTTCGCTGTTAGATATGTGTGAAATAATACAGAAAATTTTAAAACATATTTTCTGATTCACTTTAGTAAGTTTAGTATAAAAGAGTTATTTGCAAGGTGTTTTAGCTAGATTTAAAAATAAAAATATACATTTATTGTACACGTATTAATTTTTTACTAGAAAATAAATATATATGAGCTAATACTAGGTTACAAAATATATTTTTTATGTACAACATAATCAAATAAAAAACACGTTAGGATGAGAACAACAAATCATTATATATCTTTAAGACATGTGTGGTATTGTTTTATTTTTAAAGCGTATGTATGATTATTTTGTTGCGTATTTTCACATTTGACGATAAAGCAAATAATGTATTTGATACATAATTAGCATTATTATCGTATTATTTATGTAAATTGCAATAATTGCTTATTAGGTACGTAAAAGATGTATTTTTATTATCTTAACTACATTTTGTTATTATTCACATGTTATTTAGTCTGTTGTTCTGCACTTAATAATTAAAAACATAAAATGTTTTAAACAACACCGATTAAATGGCGCTTTATCGGACGTAAAAAAATACTTGTTAATTTTTTTTTATTTTTAGAGTTCTGATTATATTTTTAATTAATAATTTTATAAAATGAATTATAATTATCATATATTGCACAATTAATTTTGACAATTTCTATTCATAAAATTACTTAAAATATTTCGTTTAAAAGGTCGCTACGAGAGATTGTTCAATTGTAACAGATAACACTTTGTAGTTTATTATCCGTTAGCAAAATGGCAATTTATCTATTAATTAATGGCATATTTACATAAGATTTGGAATCATTAAAATAAAATATAGATATAAGTTTAGTAAATTTTGTCTTTTCCGCTAATATAACCATTATTTGCGTTTGACACAGAAAAGCAAAATCATGTAACTGTCGTACTTTAAGCAAGATTATAATTTTAGGAAACAGTTAAAATATATGCAAAATATTTTGTTGTGGATATACTCTTGTACCATGTTGTCAGTGAATATGGAGTAGATAGATCGATAAATAAAGTTTTTGTAAAAAAATAGCTGATTTTTCACGACAGTAAAATTTTTTGAATTAATAAATCATATCTAGCTATCAAGATAGAAATACTTGGCGTACACAATAAGGCTAGCGTGTAAACACAGCCATTGGAATTTAGTTATTTAAATTTCAAATTGGAACATGATACCGGGCGTACTTCGACTGTTCAATATTGCGTGCTTGAAACATGGAACCCTGTGGGTGTAACGCCATCCCAAAAATTCAATCTCCTCAGCTGTCCCCCGGCGGATCTACACATAAATCCCGAAAGGGTACAATGGGTGAGATAAACACTTTCGGGGCGGGATTTATAAGCATCACGCCACACATGCGACCGTATACGGATCTAACTACAAAACGTAATACCCGTCCACCGGCCGCTCAGATCTAACTACGAAATATAAAACACAGGTCACACAACGTGAAAAAATATTTAGTATACAACATACAAGAACGTGTCCATAGACAAATAAATGTGATGTCCTTTTTTTGGGGGTTATTTATTGAAAGCGCGGTGGAGACGCCGAGAGACAAAGATATGTTTTTTCGTGAGAGTTACTGAGATGGATGACACAAAGAAACCAATATAATTTCCACAAAAATATATTAATTGTTTACCTTAATCAATAATAAAAAAATCTTTCGAATACGATATATAATTGTATAATGTTATATTACGCGGATTGTTGTTTATATGTTCCCTACATACTACTCTTTACAGATCGTTGTAAAATTGAACACACGTCCTATTTATAGACTAGTATATTATATATGTTATAAATTAAGCGCATATTTAATATAAAATATTGGTTCATAAAGAGATTGTGATAATTTAACATACTCGTATGTTACTTAAGGTTTTTTTTTATAAATAAAGCAGAGTTCAAAATATGTAGTTAAAAGAAAATTAACCGTTTGTCAACTTCAACTCTTTTTTTGAGTATATATGTTGTTTTAATGTATATTTAGTTTTTTATCTACTTTTATCTACTTGTACCACTCATAAACTCTTCACACATGATGTTTTTACTCTCGGCTGATCATCGCTTCGTGATGAATATACGACACGTTTTATTGCATTGGTTGGTGCTGCTTTGTGTTTTGAAATTCTAATGAGATACTGTAATTGACGACGCAGAGGAAAACTTAGTAATGCACATGCGGTTTTAGGGATAATGTTACTCAATAGGATAAATCCATTTGTGATTTTCACTAGTGTGATAATTGTACGGTTAAATATCTATAAATTAACTCCTTATACAGGTTCATACCTGTTGAAGTTTTAAGCATGCCACGTATTTAATAAAATTTAAAAAATATGTATGCTATGGCACAGGTTATGTAACGACTGGATTTTTTTATTTGTCTGATAAAAAATCGCTTTATTTTATGATGGTACGATTGTATTTTATTGCGGCCGTAATTTCTCTCGTACATCCCATTTGCATTATACTTAATTATGAGTTTCGCATAACGAAATATTTTATTCGCGATAAATTTAATTGTTCTCTGAATTTTCGCTCCCGTTCCAGGAAGTGCTTTTTGTCAAAAACGTTTATCTTTCACGCCCACCTTTATGAACCTTGAATTCCCACAGTATATACACTTTAACGACGCCATAAATCAGGTTAATGTAATGTCTACCATGTTAATGGCTTAATACGAAATATATATTTTATGACGGCATTAAAATGCTAAACTATTCATGGGAAGCATTATACTCAATCCTTAACAAGCCCATACATATGAAATTGATAAAACGGGAGCACGCTCTCGTCGAAAAAAATAATCAAAACAGTCATTTGAAAGAAGTGATTTATAGGTTCCTTTTAAATGTATAGTATAATGCTATGAAAGAGTCATTGAGTGTAGAATACTAGAATGCTAGAATCAAAGTAAGATTTAATGACGGCTATGAAAGTATGATCTGCTTTAAAATAATACGTCGCTTTGTGTTAGCGTCTCTTGTGTTTTAAAAGCTCTTTCAGAGCTTTTCTCTGCCCGGCGCGCGCTGTCTTTATGCGCATTCGCACAGACGTGGCATTATACTATACGTAGCTTCGGTCTGCAGTCGTAAGCGAGCTTTCCGGATCAATATTATGCCCCGGCGAATGTATCCAAAAGGGCACAAAGTGCCGGAGTCAAGTCACGGCATTATGACAGTACGACCGTAAAAATTACGGGCGCAGATCGGAAAGCTCCGAAAAGAAAGAAAAGGTCGGCTCGGCGGCAAAAGCTGCACAAGCCAACTTCTCGCTACTTGTGAGCTTTGTGATGTACATTGTGCGCTACTACGAGAGTTGCAAAAAATTCTCCAATCGCAAGTGATTTATATTACAAAAACGTTAATTAAGGATTATTATTATCTAATATCTGCTCACTAGCTAGAGCAGAAGAGTTCCCGACAATTTATTACAACGGAAAATGTTTGGATACTTGAAGAAAATGCAGCTCTAGTTTATCCTTTCTTTCTATATTTAAATAACATTACTCATAAAAGTGCACTTTTGATGAAAAGTAGCCGTGATTTTTTACCTCTCCATTTTTCCAAATAATCAAATAATTGTACCCCTAACATTAGCCATCATTAACCCAGACACCTGTTTTAAGAACCTTTTGAATTCTCATGTTTTTTTGTGACGTGTTTAGATTTGCAGTTTTACATATCGTAATATAAATATGGTTAATATAGGCACTCAATTCAATCAGAATTTTGTGTTGATTGAGTATAGCTTTATGTTTGAATATCGCGAATAAATGTTAAATAACCCTAATTAAAGTATTAATTTCAGAAATTACATCAAACACTAAAAGTTTATTATACCATCTAAGTAGATTGTATGTATTGATCCAACATTCTGGGTCTTATTTTGGGAGCATCTGGACGTCACGCTTTATTTCTAGTGGATTAGTCTTTACTGAGGGACTCTCCGTCCTTTGAAGCTTAGTTTTTGCGCAATTGATGATTCTTTTCTATTGTGTACTTACTTCAAGCCTAAAACAAAACATTATCTTCATATAAATTAACTAATAAAAAAGTGCTTAAATTTTCTTATTGAACTCCAACAAAATCATATCTATAAATAATTTTGTGCGACGAATGTCAAAGGAACTTTTTTAATGAAATAAAAAAAATCAACTCTCCGCATCCTAATTTTTCAGCAAAAATATCACCGTGGATTGCATTTTAACATATAGAATACAAAACAGTTTGTCATTGTTTGAGGTTATGTATTGTTTTTGGAGATTAATTAAAAATTTGTGACGATTTCTCGTAATGCATATGTTGGTCATTCATTAAAACCATTTATAACATATCCTACCTCGTAAAGCACGGACATATCCTCGAGTATGTTTAAGCACGCGATCACCGCTATTCAGAGATTTCATTCATTCGCAGTTTACGAAATAACGCAGCGCAAAACGTATTTTTAGGTGAGACTCCTCATGAAAGAAAAACGCTTATCACCTCGTTACTGTGACGCCTTTGGACGAGTGAATTTAAAACGAAACAATAAAAAAAGTTTATATTTTGCAAACTGCCACATAAATGACGTTTTTATGCGTGCAATAAAGCAATTACGGTCTTATAAATCGCTTTCCATGCCTCGCAAAACGATATTAACTGTGAAATATTTTCTTCTTGATTATTTTTAATAAATGCACTCAAGATACAGTAAGAAAATTAAACTATTAAAATAATGTAGGTGCTCTAAATAGCACGAGTATCGTTGATATATGTATAATAAAAACATGTAAAATAAGATAAAGAATTTTTGTTTTTTAATATTACACATTGTTTTACAGGTATTCAAGATACCGTATTATTAAATTATCTAAATTTACAAAATAATTCATGATATTAAAATGGGAGTTAGTTTACGTGAATTTTATCCCCTTTATAGCTTTTCAAATGAAATAAAAGTACTGAGACTGCCTTATTTTTCGTATAGGTTGAAGTTTTTTTTTATAATTGATAACTACTTGAAATATGGAATAGGTGAAAAATGTATAATTTAAGAGAAAAATAAGCAGTGATTTCAAAAACTGATCGACATAAAAATTTACAGCACATCATCTTGCTGTAAATTTTGTATGTGCAGTAGTTTTTGAATTTCGTTTTATATAATCATTGGTTTACACAATATTAAGAATATTTAAAAAATATATTACTACCCCATTAATATTGGAAGAAGTTATTGCTAGTAATTATTACTTACTAATGAAATTATAAGTTATTTGACTTAGTATTGTGATATTAAAATGCTTACGTCATTAGTGATGTTCAATAATGTAACAATACAACCCTTTTCTTGGTTTTGCGACCGGAATTATTAACCATAAACAGCAAATCACGTTTGCATCTTATAAAAATAAAGATAAAAAATCTGAATCTCGCAGTGTTTGTAGCTCGTATCGGGTACAAATATGAAATGAAGTAATATTATATTATTTATGGTCAAGGGGCGGCTTTGCGAGAGCATAGCGGTTTTTTCTTCTCTTGAAGAAAAAGAGGGTGCTTTCTGCGCACGGGGGTTAAGGAAGGTGTTGTGGGGGACTTTGGAGGGGCTGGGAGGGTTTCGGAGGGATCTGGGAGGGGTCGGAGTCCCGGCTGAGGAGAACGATGAGCAGGGTGCGTCTGACATTGAAGAAGTGCCAATAACAGCCGGATAAATGGGGTTGGCCATAACTGTGGGACGAGGGTAGAATATTGTAAGCGATAACACTGTTCTATGTGCATCCAGGTATTTAATGGCAACTTACTAGAATTATAATAAAGCTGAATAACTTCAAGCTTATAGTAAATAACCATACCTAGTAAATAGTATAATCTACCAAACGATAAATAATTTCGTTACTTATTATTTACTATTTGCTAATTAAAGTGAAAAAATAGTAATAAATAATTAAATTACAATATCTCACTCATTGGATTAAAATTCTATACTTTTTTTTTTTTTAAATTAAATAAATAAGTTGTTTCATACTTTTAAAAAACGCTCAAAAATACCTCCATGATGTAACTGAAACATGTCGTCACCCAATAAAATAATAAGTCTTTTATTTATATTTGATATTGAAACACGCGTTACTTTTTATACAATACCATTTTTTAAAGCGGATCAAAATGGATACCAATATTGACTCAAATCCGAATCATTTAGCCACATTTATAATGGAAATGAAACATGTGTTTTACTTTATTATTGAAAAAATTATAACTCACTAATCTCTAATAATCATCATTTTCTTGTTTTCGTTGAGTAAAATAAAATAAAATATTAATTTCAAATATTAAATACACAATTATATTCTTACTTGTTTTAATATGGATCCATAAATAAAAGATAAAAGACATCATTTGTATGATTAGTTTTACAAATTATAATGAATAAACCGTAACATAAAAATATTTCATTAAAAAAAATATTTCCGCTAAATATATATTACGCTGAAAATTTCAGCCATTTCAGCATTTCAGTTCTTGCGCAGAATAAGCTCTGGTAGTTCGCGATACAGGCAGTGTTTGCTGGGAGATTTGTATGGAAGAGGTGACTGTCGGCCGGTCACGTAGGGGAGCTGACTAAGAGTAGAGGGTTGGGACCTGAAACCCTTCGGTCAGAACAATGGCAGGCTTAGGCTCAGAGCCGCATCTATAAAACGAATGGTATCAACTAAGAAAATAATATAAGCTGGCGATAGTTGATTTTGTATGAAATTGTATGCATGTATATATCATAACAAACAAAAATTCAAAATAATGCAATGTCAGTTATAAATTTATACAATCTTAAATATATACAGGTATGACTTCAATCATAAAATTATAATGATTTTCCAGGTATACAGGTATACAGGTATACAGGTATACTATACATCTCACATTCAGCGTCTATGAAAACTTTTAATGACTGATGAACAATGTAATACGACATTGTTCAATTTTTTTTTAACATATTGAAAATGCATAAAAAGAGTGTATATACTTTTAAGCTATAGCTATGATATCAAATAACACATAATAGATAACTAATTATCCTTAAGTTGAAGCATACCATCATTACAATCTTAAAAAAATATTTCTTCACATTCTTGATGATGTTAGGTCCATGATGCTGTGTTTAATGAGATTTAAGCCACTTGATTATTAATGCAAAAGTATTATAATTACATGAGTATTTATTTGATTAATTTTCTTTGATGCACCTTAACTTCAGGGCATTAAATTACTGGTTAAGATTTGAAGGTTCATTCGAGTACGAGTAGTTCTAGGTCCAGCCCTGAAGGGTTCTTCATACCTCGCTTCCGCACAAAGGAGCTCAGTTTCCTCAGCCTTTTCGGGCCGGGTCTTAACGGCCGCCCCGGGAAAAATGCCTATAATCATTTTCGATTGAAATTCCACGCATAAAAGCCTTCCATCGGCCGAATGCAAATGAGAAAATCCTTCCACGCCTGGATGGACGCGAACCTACTAATTGCGTCCCATTCGATTTTACGACAGACCCTTAAAAGTTTTTCTTTGCAAGAAAAAATAAGATTATTTTCTTAAAAAGGCTATCTTAAACGCGTTTCATTTTATTTGTACATCTTAAAAAACATTGAAGTCGTTGATTTATAAATTAAGATAACATTAAAAATCAGTCTAAAGTATTTTTTTTTAAATAAAATAAAAATATTTAATAACTGACAATAGTAAATGAAACTGCATAAATATACTATAATTTGCAGATTTTTTTTTTTTTAATATTTTCGAATTTTTAGAATCTAAAGAGTCTTATTTTTATATAGAATTGTTTATTATGTGTTATGTTCAAATAAAAGCAGGACTTTGAATGGTTCCATTTTATTCACTTTTTGCCAAATACATAGTTTTGTACGTTTTTCACACATATTAAACGCAATAAAAATTCAAAAACACAAAATTTTGGTTACGTTATTTACAAATACATCTTAAAATGAATGCATATATTAATAATAATAATAAGAAATTATTTTTAATATTAAATTCAACAGATATTGAATAATAATATAATAAAAATTAACAGTATAATAAATATTTAAATGCACGTTGTAAATGTCAGCGTATTTTGAAATCAATGTCAATAACAAATTAGCATAACGTGCATCTCAAATAATTAATGGGTTGCATACATATTTTGTAAATAAAAAAAATACTTATATAATTGAAAGTAATATTATTTAAATAATTTTAAATAACATAATTATGTTACCATGTTACTTTGTTTTTTTTAGTTCAAGACAAAGCATGAAGTTAAGCTTACTAAACCGTTATATGTATAAAACTTATTAATATGGTCAAACAGAACAAAGATACATATGAGAAAACTTTTCTCACAATCTTCTACGTGACTATTTTTTTCTATAAAGTATTAGCACAGCAATATCAGCTTACACCCCAGTGGGTCATTACAATAGACAATTTAGAGAAAGGCTCCCCGATGAACAATAACTACAGCAATGTCCATTCTGTCCAATAAACCAGTGGTTGCTAGGATATACTAAGCACAATAAGCACAAACTGCCACGGATAGATTGTATATTTCCATGCTTACATTCATGTATATCAATCTACGACTGATATCTACTACTGTCATATAAGAGATACGCGTGATTATATTATATATTTTACAGACTGTATTAAATAATACTAGTACTTTATTATTCATATTATATATTAAACTGAAACATAATACATAAATATTAAAAACCCTTGCGATACTTCTGCGGGTAGTGTTGACGGCTGATCACAATGAAAAAAGTAAAAATTGCTGCACTTCATTGGAGGAATCAATACGGTATTTATAGGAGAACAAATTAGAAATAAAAAACTTTTCTCAAAATCCATTTGTAAATATGTGAATATATATTTGATGAAATGGGATGTAAAAGATAATATGATATATTTTTTGTGTATGTACTATAAAAAACATTAAAACGGCAAGACTTGAACTAAAATTCACATTTAATTTCCCATCAAAAGTTAATTATTTTTAGCGACAGTGCTGTCTGTGTCTTGTAAAGCTTTGTGTATTATTTAGATAAATATTTTCATTTATATTAAATTAAAATATTTAGTTTTTGTATCATAAATAATTATCTCTGATTATTCTTGTTGACTCACTTTTCTTATTATTGTCAGTAACAGTTACGTATTACTTGAGAGCAATATATTTTTTATAGTTCCTGGTACGTGATTGAGTCGACAGAACATTAGCATTACTGCGATAAATCAAGTCGTAAGACTATTGAATAATAATAAAAGTAAAGAAAATACTTCGTAAATGTATGCACGTATAAAATATTTATTTATTCAACTCAGTATGCATGTCCAACAGGCCATCTAAATAAACATAAACGTAAAAGACGAATAAAAATAAATTGAATGTTTGCTAAAAACGTAACAGAAATAATTTCAATAAGCTTTCAACTACCAGGACAAGAGAATCGCATTTGCTTAGAATGTAACAGAGATAATGTGTCTATAGAGAGTGTTCTGAAAGCTACTGATACCGCCATTTCACTATGGAGAGGTGGCGCTAGCTGGCTATACCGAACCATTCCCCGTCTCTTCAGCAACGCTGGCCAGAGAGATTTTCCCTATTTTATCAGTAATGTATGTATATTGCTTCCGTGGGTGTTAAAACACCCCTTTATAAGAACGTACGACACACCCTCGCAAAAGGGTCCGACTCGCCTAAACGCCCGCCTAGCAAACTAATCCCTCGATACAGGGGATTACAGCCGGAATTTGCTTGGCCAGCAAGGGGGCACTTGTCCGCTTTTCGGGGTTTAAGGCTTCGTGCCGGGGGAAGCGAGTTAGCCCAAATGCCAATAGGTCCATTCGGGGGCATCTCTTGTACCCAAAATAATACGCGACAAACATGATCATAAATTGTGCCGCAAATTTGCAATCGCGTCACTGAATTTGGGGACCGGAAGTGCCCGGAGGATGGGGCACTTTCCACCGAAACGGCCGAAAGTGGAAAATTAACGCACTTTCTTTCTGTGATACGCCACTTTGGCACGAAAAAGGAACGGTAAATGCTTCTTCTGGCTTTGCCAGTGGAGTGCGTAATGCAGATTAGTGGTTAAATAAGCGGCAATACATTTCCTTTAGAGCCTTTAATGTAGTTAATTTTCTTAATGCACATTCAACAATTCATAGATGTTTTTCTGTTGTGTTAAAAGGGGAATGTGACTAAACTACTAAATATCTTAAATACGATGTTCATCAGAAGTACATACTTTTATTGAATGTTTTACTATTATATATATTTTTGTATTTTTCACTTAAATCGATTTTTTACGTTTTTACATTTGCTTCTTCAATTCACATTTTATATTAATAAAATATTTACCTAAGTTATAAATATTCAATGAAAAGAAAAAGATTTTTTGTTGTTGCATTCATGCAACAAGTAAAATAGTTAGTGTTTTATTATTAAAACAATAATGTTTTATTGAATGGAAATCGAAAGTTACAAATAATTTTAATGTAATAAAGCAAGATGAAAATTATGATTTTCTTCTGAATAAAGATATGAATGATTACAAAATTAATTAATGTATTCACTTGCTGGTTATAATATTGCAGATAAATTACAATAATTGCAGTCAATTTACTGCGTAATATCGAAAGTGTGATTAAATCAAAACTTCATAAATGGAATTGTTAGGATTATTAATACGTCAATTAAATACGTGTCAAGAAAATAAGCTTTCGAATTGAAATGCTATTTTATTATAATTATTATCAAATAATAATTAAGTATAAATATTATCATATGCAAGACTTTAAGTTAAAAAGACTACGTGACATGCTAGAAATGGATGCAAACATTAGCAATTTTCTTTGCATATTGACATCATCACGGTAAATATTTACACAGTAATAAAAACAATTAATAATATATCATTAAGTTGAAGCATACGGTCGTCAAAATTTGTCGCCATAAATTTCAATCATCCGCTATGGCCTTCTCTTTGTCTGAAGTCATTTATATATACAAATCCCTGCCGATTACAAGTGCAGTAAAAAAATATCAAGACAACACCACGGATCAAAAGACATCATCATTCAATATCCGCTCCCTAACTGGTGCACATATTTGTAACACGCTACCAACACAAAACTATATTAGTCCCCATGCTTCTCGCTTCATCAGATCTGCCTCTTGAAGCTCCTCCAATTACATTATGTGGACTAATACACTTAATAGTAAAATACAAGACTTTCAGAATGTATCAGTTCATTTAACTTTTTTTTTCAGTAGTATCAAGCTCAATCGATGAATAAAATGACTGAATGTGATGTGAAAACTTCACTGTTAACAAGTAAGACAGATAATCTAAATATTACCATAGATAGGTAGTGTCGGGAAACTTTCGTACACAGATCCAGTGTCAGACGAGTGAATCTACTCGACTGCTCTATCTTGATGATTATCTAACACCTTCGCATTTACCTAATTCCACCCAGTTTACTTACGTGAAATAATTGACGCTCTATTGGGTAGCGGTCTCGCTCGCACGTCCAATACGCCGGACAGCGCGGCGGAGCGAGACGGAGCACTCGGAATTGCAAGTAAAAGCTACGCGTAACGGTGATAAAGTTGTATAGAATTACGCTTCTACGCGTGTTTATGTAGTCTTAAAACATTCTATGCGCGCGCCGAACGAGGAACATAGTTTCGCTTGAGGCAGGCATGTGTACCAAGTTATATTTATATAGATAATTGTTTGATATATTGTGTAGTGATACGTATATCATATAGTATGGATACGGACAGACAGTCATGGAGAAAACTTAAGCGTGTCTATCCGCCAGCTTCATCGGACTAAGGAGAGTAATTGTCATCTACCACTAATTTATTTTATTTATGTATAATCAATAACTGGAGCATATACTCACGACAAACTACCATTATATAGTACTACCAGTTTCCATTACCCTTGAATTTTCCAAGTCATCTCTGAAAACTTTATCTGGGTATATATAATATATTGTTCAATACGGTTCTCGGGACATAAAGTAAAAAAGCTACTGTAATATATGAGACATATTCAGACGTTTTTTTCAGTATTTTTTCAAAAATCGGGTGATCTACCCAACGCTACCAAGTCTTAAGCTAATAGTTCCGCGGCCCTCAACTGATTTTTTGTTGTTCAAGGTTTTTTTTATGGGTAAAACAGCAGTCATAAACCAATATTTATAGTTATTTTTTAAGGAATTATCAAGTAAAAATATACAATTAAAAAAAACTTGTTTGAACAACAGTCGAGGAAGTCTTGTTCACCAGCAAATCTCTAATATTTTACTCATGTTGTATAAGTGCAGAATATATATATAACCTGTATTTACCATATTATATTTAAACTGAATAATACCAGAGCTAATACTGCGCAACTGAACGCAGATAATTTTGGAAATAATTGTAAACAGCTTCTAATAAATAAAATAAACAACATAAATCTTTAATCGTTTATACCTGCATGAAGTGCGTAGGATAATTTGATTTAAAAAACTCTTTTTTACCTTTGATGCTTAAAATATTCTTCTTGTACCGTGCGTCAAAAAATAAATCAGTTGATGTTTATGTAGGTGCAGTAACTAGACTCCCATTTTTTTTCATTACGCCCTGAACGCTTTAATCGCTTTTCGTCTGGCTCTCTATTGGTACCACATGCACCTTGCCAGTAGTGCCTTCGCTAATTTGTCCCCTAGCGTTCAGTTTCTATTCGGACTAACGCGCAATGCCAGTAGATACGTAATTATGTATGTGTATGTACACTGTACGACAGGACCGAAGTTAATTTGAAATGTATGCTTTCTATTGTATTAAAAGTATTGGTAGCGTTCATTACATTAAAATAAATGAAAATATATTTATAAATTTCACACGAAATTAAAGTATAGTGCCTTCATTAAAACGGTTAAAGATTATCAACATACTAATTTTCAAATAATTTTTCGTACAGTCTATTCATTGTTGTATAAAACATTTTCTTGTAATTTTCGGGAAATTTTGTTATATTGATTTAAGTGCACATGTTTAATGAAATAAACGCACACAAGAGAGCTCCAATAGTGGTTTTTCGTCCCCCACTGACTCTATGATGCTTAAATAGTGAGTTGGACGTAAATTTGGAATTATAATGAAGTCATTCAAGTATTTATAATTTACTTTATCTTGTATATTTAAAACATATATTACGTATTTATTGTAGTTGTGTTGATCTTTATTTCTATCTGAACAAACGTAGAATAACACCGTAATTGGGTAGTGTGCATTATAAGGATCTACCCAACGAATAGGCACACTCAAGTGGCAATGGGCAAGACATATCTGTCGAAGAGACGACGGTCGATGGGGAAGAAAAGTACTGGAATGGCGCCCAAGAACTGGCAAATGAAGCATTGGCCGACCCCCTACATTGTAGGGCCTACAAGATGGACTGACGATATAAGAAGAATAGCGGGAGTAACCTGGGTGCGGAAGGCGGAGGATCGAAGAGGATGGAGACTCATGCGGGAGGCCTACGTTCAACAGTGGACAGACACAGGCTGATGATGATGATGATTATAAGGATCTATGATCTATGAACAAAAATCTATTATAAATAAAGTATTATAAATAAACATCTTTATTATCAATACACTTGTTTATTTTTTATCTTTTAAATAATTTAAAAATCATTCTATTACACGTATCCTACAACAGTTATTACTTGATGTTAGGTATGGTTAGATAAACTAAGGTTTAGACTAGGTAAGGCAACGTTGGGCTAGGTTAGTAGCTTACATTATGTGATATGAAGGCAGATACTTGTATGATTATTCAACAACCTAAAACTAGTATTAAAATAATCTTAATTAATAAATAAAAACAAAGACTTAACTGTCCTGTGTGAAGCGGGTAAAGTCCAGCCTAACACTAGTAGTCGATATCAGAAGTGCGGCTCTGTGACCGGCCGTGTACTGTCTAGTACTAGTTGATATTTCCCTTGAAAGTGTAACGTTTTGATGGGCACACAGCAATAAACAGGCCAAGTAATGTCCACTTTATCTAAACGGCGTGTTTTATGGCTAACGGGCTTTTTAAATTAACTTGGTGATTTTTGTCGTTCCATTAACTCACTCTGTACTTTGTGTGACTCACAATTCTACTTAGGACTGCTGCATGCGGAAATTGTCATATCTCGATAATCAAACAACCGTCTACGATGCTAGTTTAAAACAATGTTTGTGATAAATTAACAATCTATAATGGATTAAATTTCCGTTTTGCTCTACTTGAACTCAATTTGTGGGAGTTTTTTAATTATCTTTTTACTATAAATATCGATTGGTGATTGCTTTCGTTTTATGCCTTCCGCTCCTTGGATAAAATTATCTTAGTATATATTGCGTTTAGGACACTTTGTCGTTATAAGAGTAACACGCAAGAGACGTTTTTCTTTTATTTATCAGAATAATACATGAAAAATAAAAGCAGTAATTCTGGTAATTTCCCAGTTAGCCCAGTGTTGCGTGCCTAACTGCAGTTTAAGTTGCATTAGCTGCATGTGCCACTCAATAACCGTAAATAATTATAAACACTGAATTCAGGTGTATTTTTGTACGATTTAAACTTTTGAAAACACGGTGCGCAACATTATTCATCGTTATTTACTGTTATCGCGATAAGCGGTAATGAGTGACAAGCAAGTAAAGAAACATTACGTACACATTAGACTAACATTGTTTTTTATTACGCAAGAGTACATATTTATTTTAAATATGCTTTTATTATTTATATATATTGAATTTCTTTTTGAAAATCATTCAAACATACTTTTTAATGTAAATAGCAAAGAATACAGGAACATGAAAAAAATTTTTTCGTGATGTTTATATTTCATAGTATCATCTTTTAAGCAATGAAGTTCTCAGAGATAATCAAGGAGGATAGGCAACTAGAAAGAACCATCTCAGAGAGGCAAGCCCGACGGATCGGTCACATCATGCGCCACGATGGTCTTCTTCACGACATTATGGAAGGGATGGTTGAGGGTCAGAAACTGTAGAGGGCGCCCTAGACGGGAGTATTTGCAGCAAGCGTTCGAAGACATGAGTTGTAGCTCTTATGCTGAGCTGAAGAGGACTGCAGAGGACTGCAAAGGATCGAGAGGAGTGTAGATCGAGATGCAAGATTTTGTTGCTGCAAACCAATACACCGGATTGATACTGCGAAGAAGATGTAACATTAACCAAAAATTTTTTACAATGAGAAAAAGTAAACTTCTTTGAACGGTTGATTGTTTAAAGTATGTACTCTTAAAATATGAGTGGAAAGCAAGTAATTTTCAAGATATTTTTTTAATTATAAAAGCTACCCATGTTAGCTACCCACTTTCGTAATTATTGAAATATAAATGACGGTGTAATATTTAAACAGCCGCTATGAAGCCTCACAGATAAAAACTGAAAGCCTTTGACTTTCGCGGCCTTACTTACCGCGCTAAATAAAATTACCATTTTTCTTGTATTATCAGCTCGGGCCTCGGGCCGCAGTGAACGCTTTAATTATAAAATACGCTGTTTGCTTGTAATTATGAACGCCTCTGGCGCACCGTTACAGAATATTAAAAAGTCTTTCTAGGGGATACCCTTATACTCTTATAAAATATCACAGGCGTAACTCGTCATACTGTAATGATAGATAACGAAAAATGACAAGCGTTTAACACAGTAAATACTTTGAAGTAATTAAATATTGTAATTTGTTATAAATAAACAAAATAAATACTAACAAACAAATATACAATGTATATTTGTTGTTCGATCACAGAAGTTAAGCAAAATTGGATGCGAACCAAAAATTCTATGTCTCTCCGCATTTTGTCAACCTTGTGAAAAACAAGATCCAATTTTCCCCCAGTATCAAGTAATGTATTCCCAGTCAGTATTTAATGAAAAAAAAAATACACGGTTAATATGTCTTATAAAATTTAAAAAAATTGGACATGTTAACTTGTAATTGATATTTTTAGTAACCATGTTAATTATATCGCTTTAACAAAACACAAATCGCATCTAATTAGAAAAAAAAAGTTTTTTTTTTTTCACAAACATTACATAGCGTACCACTCACTATAAACGAGTATATTTATGGTATTGCACTTGCAGTTAACTTTCCATATAAATGTCTCTTTTATAGTATTTTTATAGTATTATTATATCCTGGCATTTTGAGATGAACTGCCATATAGAATTAAACAGCCCAGGACTTTGGAACGTCGAGTTAATCATCAAAACGTTATATGAGGGTTGACTGTAGTTTTTTGAACCACCTTTGACGACATAAAAAGTGATAGCTCACGTCATACATAAAA
The DNA here is from genome assembly GCA_022606575.1 of Glossosoma conforme. Lineage (NCBI taxonomy): Eukaryota > Metazoa > Arthropoda > Insecta > Trichoptera > Glossosomatidae > Glossosoma > Glossosoma conforme. The sequence continues at coordinate 731,210 of JAGTXR010000015.1, forward strand.
TTCAGGTGATCGATGTCTTTGAAATTCCTCTCAAAAAATATTTTATTTATTCTGTAGATCTTCATGTTACAGCACTGCTAATAGAATATATAAGATATAAATTATTATATGCTCTGGCGTAATTTAGATTGGCTGGCTCGCCGGGGCGCCCTCCACTCCCCAACCTCTCCCCTCCCCGCAACACAGAGGGGATGAAATTTACATTTTCCAGCGGAAAGTCTTCCCCTGCCGCCCCTTCTTTTTCAGTCAGCCCCTTTCTCTCCACAGGACACCAACAGCCTGAAGGCTAACACAGAAATGCAGCTCGTTCAGCCAACATCGGAGAGCTTCGACTCTCTTCGTGAGTTTCCGGCTTTTAATGATTATTCGGATGTAGGAACTCGGCTCTTTACATGCAAATATTTATAATTTAATTTAGATTAAACGAATATTTAACTTTATTATGAGCACTTAAAAAATATAAGTTGATTTTTTTAATTTTAGGCATCATTTTAGTCTTCTTCATAAATAAACTGATCGATCAAAAACTTGACGATGGCTTTCCGGCGTTATCAAAACATGATATATAATTATGAAAAAAATCTTGGAAAAAGTGTTCAAATTTATTCACTAATATGTCATGCATCTAAAAGTAAAATGTTAAGTTATATAATTAAGAAAATGATTTTCTTCTTCTTAGATTGTTTTAAATATTTTTTTAAACGTTAGATTTTTTAAACGTTTTCATTAAACATAGATTATATAAGATTTTATTTCATCATCATCATCAGCCCGTCCACTGTTGAACGTAGGCCTCCGGCATGAGTTTCCATCCCTTACGATCCTCCGCTTTCGACATCCAGGCTAGTCTCGATATTCTTACAGGTATGATGTCGTCTGCCCACTGCCAATTGAGTGTGCGTATTCATTGTGTAGCCTCATAACTGTTATTTTCCTTGTTTAATATTTTGTCTGAATATATTAATTATTCGCATATAATTCAATCCATATCTTTCATATCAAAAAAACCTTTTTTTTATCACTTAACACTGCTCACTGCGATCCATATTAAAACAAGGTATTTTTTTTAAATTTAATACTTGAAATGGATCTCAAAGTGAACGCTTAAAATATAAGTAACGTCATACATCTTGCAAGCCGCAGCATGTCTGATAATTAACGCACCAGGTTCCCGGTCTGTAACCACCGCAGATGGGAACCTCAGCCCCTCTGGTCGAACGTCCGCCCCCGGGGCGTATGTCGGGAGTTATTAGTCCCTCCTAGTGCCACTACACTCTGTACCCGGTGGGGCGGAGTACCCATGCTGGGGCTCGATAAATTATGGAGGCACATGTAATGTAAGCTGCGCCCGACACGTGGGTACATACAAGTATCTGATACATTTAAGCTCGCAGAGGAGGAACAAGGAAGAATAAATTGTAACACTAATTGCATGCTGTATTGCCGCAATATATATAATATATTAAATATACATATATTCTCTTTTAAAAAAATGAGACAAATTATGCAAGTTAATAATGTGATCTAAGAATATCTCATTGAATAAAAAAAAACATTTTTTTGTGTAATACGTATACAAATGCGTTACATTACTCAAGAAATTTGAGCATTTCCCATGAATGTTTGGGCTTTTATATAAGTTATAATATGTACTCAAAATTGAAATTAAAAGTAGGTGAAGCTCTTACTTATTTTGGGAAAAACATGATTTAAATTGATTGATTATTAAAAATTCGCTTCTTCTAGGAAAACAACGCATATATCTGTGATTAGAATAATCTTTCTTTAGTTATCATATTAATTCAACGCTAATTGTTTCTTTTTTTTGATAACGCATGCAGGATAGTACAAAAGTGTAAACAAGTGAGCTCTATAATGCTTTTGAAGACGGGTGAACGTTGCATGCAAGAAACAACTACCGATGATCTTGAAGAGGAAAGAGCGTGTTGATCTGACCATTGTAACATAATGCTCCCTGTAGGACTCCCAAAAACTACCCCAACATAATGTTGGTTAACATTGTTGATTGATGAGCGCACGAAATCGTGCTATTTAGCTTGATATATAAGGTCATTAAAAAGTGATAGGTTTGGTGGTATCCTAGCAAAATATGGGATAGTGTAACGCTACTGCGCACATTCCGCTTTAGTGGAAGTACGTAGATACTATATTTTCCGGAGAAAATTTGTGGACGATTCCGAATGAAAAATTCGCGGGGTGCGCGCGATTATACGGGGATTCGTATGGCTTAGCACGCTTTAAATTTTTTTACAGCGAGACCTCCTGCGCCTCCTGCGACCCTCCGAGCGAGGGATGAAGCCTGCAATTTAATTCGTCTGGATGAGTAATTGTTCGCAATTAGGGGAGGAATGCAAGGGATAGGGCAGCATCAGAGACGTGCGTTTTATTGGATCCCCAGGATCTACGCAGCCAGTTTCTTCATCGCGTAATGGCGCCGTTGTTATAAAATTTCATAATTTGCATACTATTGAGGCTTTGAACGAAGTCTTGGGGTGGAAGAATTAAAATTGATGCGCATTTGATGTGTAATGAGAGCTTAGTCAAACTGAACTGAGAATCATTGCTTTTTAATTATTTATTTAATGTACACTTTACGTAATAAACTCAGCTATATTTATTTAATTGAAACAGTGAACTCTACGTGCATATTTTAACTGTATAGATTAATAAATAAACAAATATATAAGAGCTGTGTGTGTTGTTTATATTTTGAGCATTAACTTTGAGATCCGTTTTAAAATTAAACAAATTAGAATAGAGCTATCACATTGAGCATTGTTTCACTTGATAAAAGCATTCATAGATCGCAAAACTGCATTCTTCCATCAAGTAAAAGTGCTCAATGTAATCTGTATTAAAACTAGGTATGAAATTCTTATTTATTAAATACGAGATATGTACTTTAGTGAGCTCAAAATTAAATTGTTCTGATTGTAAATAATAACTTTAAAAGATAAAAGAGACATTTCTTGACTATTTTTATGTAAGAGTTAGACCGGTTTCAGGTTCAAGCTCCCATTTTATTCGAATACGAAAAACAAAGCATTAATAACACAAAATCAACATTCAAGTCCGCTTCATTGGAGTTTTATTGCTCTAAATAGCATTATTTATTTACGAATCTTAAAACGTTATAAACCCCTTAAGAACGGTCAATAGAAACGCTATAAACGAGATAAAACGTCATTACGTGTATCTGTAACAGAAATACTTTGAGCTCAAAAGTAGATCGGCACCTTTAATTAAGTAAGGCGGAACCTTTTTAAGATCTAGCGTTTTAAGTATCTCAAAGCCAATCGATCAGGTTATGTTGGTAGGAAAACGTGTTTAGTGCGTATTCGAGCGATCGTAAAGGTTTTACTGCCCACGGTGGGGCTTGTGATTGGCTAAATTGAAATAACTTTAAATTTATTTCCGCCGATGCTCTGATGCGATGATTGCTGGGAAATTATTATTTGTAGGCTTTTTATTAATAGCGGCAACGCAGGTATTTTTCAATTAAATGGCTTGTACATTGCTACACGTACTAGGATGTCGTTTTACGTCCCCGCATATTACCTCTTCACTCGAATTAAAATCATAATAGAGTTTATCTTTATGACCGGTTTAATGTCGTGCAATAGTAATTTTGCCGGGTTGTTTACCTTCTGAATGCTAATTATTTTGTTATTAAAAGTAACGCATAACAAAGTTATTAAATACTATAATATTATGAAATTATAAGATATGAATGCTTACATTATGCAATTAAGAATTACTTAAAACCTAAAAAGAAAGCATGTTAAAAGTCGTTTGTTTTTGTATATATTTCCTGCTTTTATTATTATAATTATGTAAGATAACATTAAGAAGACATATTTATATACTACTAAAAGGCAACGTGCTACAGAAACATAACTTGGTGAAAGTAGACATTGCAATAAATTAAGTATTGACAATGAACTACACGTTTTTCATCTAAGCAAACATTAATAAGGTTAAAAGCTTTTTTTAATAATGTACACACATACGAAAATTACCGACAGATGATACAATATATTTTTTATTTATTAATTCTAAGGCATTTTAAAGATGAATTGTGTCTGTGTTGTGATGTGCGTTATGAGAAGCGATGAACTGCCAATGTTATTACACATCCTTCAACTTTAACGGGAACTTACTACAAGGAAGTGATGTTCACTGGACGTAATTTGTGTATCACCAGGTTTTATTAAATAAAGCTAAACTATGAAGCCTTTTGTAATGAAATATCAATTCATTTGAAGTTATAAAACTTATAAATTGATAATAAATATTTCTGTAAAAACTCTTCAGGTCGAATCCAGAACCTATGGCTTGGTAAACATGCGTTTTGAAAGTATACCTGACATTAATTGTACATTAATTTTACTCGGGTATACTTTCATTAAAAAATATTATGTTTGTAATTAAATATATTTAACGTTTAGCAATTATATTGAAATCTAACTTGAGAAATTGAATAAGAACAAAGAGTGATTACTTTTGGTGCACGCGTTCTTAGTTTGCTACCATTTTCGAGAAACAATTGATATACATATATATAAAAGTATTGCTCGTAGTAATGCAGAAGTTTGTTTAATTAGGTTTTTAAGTAGGCTTCAAAGTAGGCCCCGTTGTAAAATTTATTTGAAAATGTACCCCAACGTCCTTGCGTTTCTTTTACGGGACACTTTTACTTGTCACTCATCGCATAAAGAAGACCGGATTTTGAATATTTACGGCGTCAAAGAGGAAAAGAGTGAAGCGGTGGAGCGGGCGCTATTGGGAGCCTCATCTTCCACTGTGAATTATATATAAGTGTAAAATTACGTGTGAAATTTGCATAGAAATGGCGGCAGTTTTTAACAAGGTTTTCAAACTTTTCGAAACAAGATAACCCGAAGAATGAAAAGTTAAGTGGACTTCTAAACATACTCGTTACGGCCATCGTCAAGTGGCGTATAAATATAGATGCTCGCTTAGAAGAGACTCCCGACTTGCTCTCTCCGCTGTTACGTACTTCGAGAACGAGGTTCTTCATACTTCCCGAATTACTTTTGCACGGTTTTACGTACCTCATAAAATTTCGCGATCTTAGTCGATTTCAAACGTGCATTTGGATCAGTTTCAATGAAAATATATTGAATATATCAAATTGAAATCGTTAGTAAAATAAATCTTTGTGTTGATTTTTAAAATTTTGAATGATCATCTTGAACTGTACCATAGTTTTGTGTCAGCTGCTTTCTCTCATATTATTTCTGCACTCAGCTTCTCCGAGTACATAGAGTTTTCGACGGCCTTACTAAGATACTATATCAGCCTGAAATAATGTGGTTATAGTTCATTCTTTCACACAACAATCCCACCAAATTTATTTACTGAGCTCCGCCGAGTATATTTTATGTATAGTTTCCAGCTTTTCAGAATGGCGAGAATCCGGGGTCTGAATTGTTGGTGAGAAAATAGTAAACTATTTTTATTACGTAATGTATATTCAAATAACTATTTCACAATTAAAACATCTCTTCTTTCACTTATATTCACAAAGTTGACAATTCAATATATGCGAGAGTACAAATGTGATTTAAATTTATGCTCTATACTTAAACTTTTAACAATAAACATTACGGGTACATCTCACGTCGTTTTTATGTTTTCACAGGTCATTTAAAAATAACAAAGCCTGTAATAAATCCATACAAGTCCTTCATCCCAAAGGTGTGACATTTGATAATAGAGAAGTAGTCTACAGTGAGACGTCAAAATTTCACGATCTACTGGTTCGAATAATGGTTTTATGGGTAGTTTCACAGAGATTTTCTAAGAGATTTTAGCAAGAATATTACGCTCGTTTACCATCCTAGAGGACGCAAGATTGAATGTTGATACTTTTTAAGATATACATAATTTAACTAATTTACTGAGCTTCATTATAATTAAAATATATCTTAAAACAAAAAGATCGTTGTCTGCTTAGAAGAACCAAATAAGTTAGTTTATTTTTTGGACTTATTCGGCTTTGATTGCATACAAAGCATACTTAGTATTGAATAAATACTTCAAAAGCATATTATTAGTCTCAAAATAAATAATATTTATTTTTATACTCAAGTTTGGAATATTTGACATGAAATCACTAGATTATATAAATATAGAAAAAGTATCATACAATTTCTTGAATTGAAATAATTGCCGAGGAAAAAATTTAAACATAAACAGCTTTATCAATTATTTAAAAACAGTAAGCAATTATAGAGTCTTTACATATCACCATCTGTTGTTATTCTCTCGTATGCGTTTGGCATAAAATAGGGTCGAGGACGGTCCAATGTTTTCAATGGCAGATAATTCAAATGTCTGTCGCGACAGCCGTAAACGTCATCTATTTGAATAAAGCCCAATTACTTTTACGGCTTTTTTACGTTCGGATGTCCAAAAGTTTTACGACCAGATTTGAACTGCAAGCGGCTCCCGCCCGGCTATTGCAGCTGAGCTTTAAAGCTGCGCTCGCACAGAGAGCTTTTTCAGGGAAACAAAAGTGAAAAATATTTAGAACTAGGAATCACTGACAATAGGTTGCATCAAATTGTATCATCTCAGTCAGTAAAAATATTTTTTTCTAAAATAAAAATCAAACAAGAAAAATAATACAGAAATAATAAATGTCTATTTTCAGTCGATAGATATAATTGTACATGTACTATTTATATTTATATTATAAATATATGAATGTGAATAAATTATCTTTTAATATTGGAAACAGATCTAAAAGCAAATTCAACATTTTTTTATTACACTACTTATTTTATATGATATATTAATATCATATAAAATAAGTCTCCTACATAAAAACCATAAAAATACAAATAAGTCAAGAGCCTCCCAAACATGTAATTAAATGATGTGCTATGGAAGTGTAGGGATTTTAATTTAATCGTTTTTTATTTAAGCTGATTATTTCTTAGATACTGCAGCTATCTTTTATTTTACGGTGGGTATTTCAATAGTTAAAGCGTTTGCTTGGCAAGCCAAGGGTCGTGAGTTCGATCCCCGACGGAGATTACAAAAAAAGATTTTTAATCAATTTTGAGCTCTAAAATACCCCCGGTTGCTGTGTGAATTTCGTCCCACACCCGTAAAATGCCAGTCATTTCATATTAATTTAAAATTTATGGTAGACGAAAGTCATCCCGTGAAGACCACCCATTCATAATGAATTTCTGTATTAATAAAGATGATGTGTGAATGTCGGACTGTAGTCTATGACGTTGGCGGATCAACATCCTACATGCAGCGATTAATCATATATAACATAGTAAGTGGCATAGAATCCACAGAAGAGACTTCACTATCACCACCACTATTCATAAATCTATGTTTTTTGTTTTCGTCTGGAACTATACACAGTTATGTTTATTTATTGTTAAATAAACTATGTTTTTTTGTTTTTGAGGAACGTCTGGAACTATACACAGTTATGTTTATTATATTGTTAATATAAACTAAGAATAAATTATTACGAAAATACATCTCTTTACCATATTAATACAATTAAATTCCTGACTGTCAGCCTGACTATGTAACCACATTTTAAAGTTTCGTCGTTTTCTTTTATCGAAATACGATTGAAACTGCCGGTTAATATCCAGCAAGTCTTTGGGAATTATTCGCTTCTCAATGGTTTTGTAGCTTTTGGTGAAACTAAAACAATTTGTTCGAATCTGTCAAATGGCGACGTTCTATGTATTAGAAAAGGTCTTTTACAGTTTTTTATTTGATTTTATTGAAACAGGATATCAATTAAATCGTACACGTTTATCCAACTAAGAACTTACATATGCTTAAAATTTACTTTTGGGATAATTGTATTTTTTCATTTATACCACGAATTAAGTGAAAGAAATAATCAAGTGATACTCAACAACCTAAATAAAACTCGTTGACATGGATATATTTTCATGTGAAATTGATTATTAACATTTTTTTTTACTAATCTCATTTAAAGAACATGTTCTTATATCCATATTTGAATCAAGTGTATACACTATTACAAGTATGAAAAATTTCAATCATCATAACATTGTATCCTAGTTTATAACTAATGTACGCAGTTACATATTGGCTCGCATGTAATATGTATTTACTGCATGCACTTGACCGATGCATCGGCAGGTCCAATATGCAATTACGCCCATCGAATTAGCAGTAACTGCACCGGTGGGTTCTGAATCACTGCAACATTCAGCCTCCCTCGCCGGACAGTACATACAGCAGTGGTCACTGAGCTTTGCTCTCAATATCTCGATAATGGTTAATTATTGCGATAGCGGTATATAAGTAGACAAGTGCATAACTGACAGCGCAAATGATTATATATTTAGATTAGCGATGTACGCAGATCAATATTCAGCGTATGAGTCATATTTGCAAGTATTTAAGAACACTTATTATAATTGTGAATATAAATAAATATAAATAAAACGTTAAGAAATCTCCTTTCATCATCATTATATATCAGCTCCATAGATGAGACATATAGTCAATTACTAAATGCAATCGTGAGGTGTGACTTGCACTATGATTTTGCCTTGTCGCATATCATCTCTACGTCTCAGAGCTCCACCGAATACGTTATGTGAATTGTTTCAGACGGAAAGATCATGGGGTTTGAAGATAATTATATGTAACTTAAGCTTTTCTGCAGCAGAGAACATGTCCGAGACATGATTACCATTTTTCAACCGACTGTTGCAAAAGAGGCTGCCGTGTTCACTTCCCAACGTCGTCATTTTTCACAAACTGAAACCATCGCACCCTTAATATTCTACGTATGCACTTCTTAAAACCCACTTTAATGCTTTATGCAACAGTGTACAGCCGTATGAAAAATGAGAATAATACAGATATAGACTGTCTTTTGATCAAATAGCTGTGAGATTAAGATTGCAAGAGTATTTCTTATAAGGTAAAATAGACCCTAGAAAGTCCCATGTGATAAGTTCTCTATATCTTACATGACACAAATCAAATTCTATGAGGCCTTTTACTTTAAAATTTATGACATCCGTATTTTTCAACTAGAAAGCGATTGTGGAAAAATTAAGATGTGTAGTAGGTTTATCGTTGGTGCTGCATTTGCGGGTGGCTTGACAACTGGGCTGTACCTGTATAGCAGCATCGAGAATGCTTGCTTGTAGTATTGCTAGTACTGCGAGTATTGCGAGCACTGCACACGGGGGGCGGCATGTTTTATAGCGGACATTAAGCCTGCGGTTGATTGCATAACAGAGTGCAGCCGGACCCGCGTAATTGCATCCGAAGGCTGCGTCGGCGGAATTCGACATTTTTGTGCGGAATTCGAAAGCTACAAAGCTTTTTTTTTCACCTTCATTCTGATTAACTTATTTTTGTGCGTAGATTATAGCAACTGTTTGAGTACTTGACGTTTTTTTCACCATCATTAGACCAAGTCCGTTTTCTTAAGTGTAGAATATTGCCGCCATAATGCTCTTTGTCAGTCGCCATATACATCACCTTACTGCATGTCAGCTCTGCCTCAAATATAGTTCCCGAAGGCCTTCCAGAATTGCGTGAGCCCGTGGGCTTGACGAAATGGGAGCTTGTTTAATAGTGATACCAAAATATTTTATTATAACAGGAAAAAAAGTTTAATACTTTAGCTTGAAGGCATAGTGAGAATAAATCATTACAAGTTGTCATATGGACTTAAAATAATTATATATTTTTTCAAGTATGCTAGAATAATCAAATATAAACGGAATACTCTGAAGTGGAGAAATGTCACACGGAATCCAAGTAGTAAGTAATGGTCATTCTGAAATAATAAAATAAATTTATTAGCTTATATTTCATCATCAGCCTGTATCCGTTCACTGTTGAACGTAGGCCTCCCGCAATGTGTCTCCATCGTCTTCGATCCTCCGGCTTCCACATCCAGGTCACTCCCACTTTTCTTCTTATGTCGTCATTCCATCTTGCAGGGGGTTGGCCAATGCTAGCTTATATTAAGTATATTTTAATTAAGATACACTTTACGTCTTTACAAATCTGCAACAATGATGGTCCAGCTCCATGATAGCACTAACAATATTTCAATAAACAAAGGTGTTAGACAAGGAGATGTTATATCTCCAAAACTCTTCACAAACGCCCTGGAAGATATTTTTTAAACTGCTATCCTGGACAAAATGTGGAATAAATATTAACGGAGAGTACATTTCTCACCTCCGATTTGCAGATGACATAGTGCTAATAGCCGAATCACCTAACAAGCTCCAAGACATGCTCTACGACCTCAATGAAGCGTCAAATTGGTCTGAAAATGAACATGGATAAAACAAAAGCCATGATTAATAGTCATATTTCACAAACCTTTGATCCTATTTCCATTGGAGGAACAGAAATAGAGGTTGTAAACGACTATACCTATCTGGGACAAGTAATACAACTAGGGCGAAATAACTTCTCAAAAGAAATCGACAGGCGCATACAACTGGGATGGGCAGCATTTGGAAAACTAAAGTACATTTTTAAAGCGAAAATTCCGCAATGCCTTAAAACTAAGGCGTTTAACCAATGCGTCCTCCCTGTATTAACTTATGGCGCAGAGACGTGGAATCTGACAGCAAGTCTTACCCATAAAATAAAAGTCACCCAGCGTGCTATGGAGAGATCCATGCTCGGAGTGTCGCTAAAAGATAGAATCCGAAACGAGGAAATACGCAGAAGAACTCAAGTAGTGGATGCTACCCAACGAATAGGCACACTCAAGTGGCAATGGGCAGGTCATATCTGTCGAAGAGACGACGGTCGATGGGGAAGAAAAGTATTGGAATGGCGCCCAAGAACTGGCAAACGAAGCATTGGCCGACCCCCTACAAGATGGACTGACGATATAAGAAGAATAGCGGGAGTGACCTGGATGCGGAAGGCGGAGGATCGAAGAGGATGGAGACTCATGCGGGAGGCCTACGTTCAACAGTGGACGGACACAGGCTGATGATGATGATGACACTTTACAACATAATATTTTGATGTCGTTTTCTGTATTGTAAACATATCTTAAAAGGAATTGTGATATGCTACTGGTAGTATCTAAATAATTTTTTTTTTGGTAACTTTGAATATGTTATGAAAAGTTAATTTTACTTTTCATATTACTATTATATTAATACATACGTATTGAAAACAATAGTTTTTAAATTAAAATATTTTTCTCAGCGAGGAGACCGGGCTTAAAAAAATAACATTAATTTCGTACTAAAGTCGCCACTGCGGCGCCATAGTGAATTACAAAATTTCTGGCGCAGAACGACGCTTTTCGGACAAACGCAGTAGCGCACCCGGCAAATACGACGGGGAGGCCATTACCGCAACTGTCGCATACCACTATACGGCACTGCACATCACTTATTCAGCAGGGGTTTTCAAACATAAACCCCACATTTTTCTGTAATATAAATGTGTCGAGTAAATTAAAAAAATATTCATTTTTCTCTTACGTCCGCTTTTAAGCATTCGGTCACCATAAATTGCTTCCATTATGTTTTGGCACCAACCTTCTATGTGAGCTGTCTTTTTGCTTCGAAGCCTTATAATTTTTAGGTTTTGTTTACGGTTTTGGTGAGAGTCACTAAAAACCTTTTTTCAACCAATAGCAATTTACCTATCTAGTGATTTATGTGAGATTCTATATAACGAGAAAATAAGAAATTAAGCTGCAGTGGTGAAATTTCACCTCAAAGAATTCCAATTTTACAGAAAAGGGCATTTTTCGCAGTTTGAATCTCCCATCCATCGTTTCTTTTTATCTGATTATTTTACGAAGAATTACATTATACTCGTATAGTATTTGGTTGCTGGTATTTGTAGGTGTATAACACTAATAGTCTATACTACATAGCTCCCATACTAATTTTTGATATCGTCTTAATTTACTAAAGTGTTCACTCACGTTAGCTCAGAGTACGGCAAATGGCCATAACTAGTCAGATGGGAGTTTTTTTTTCTTTTAAGTAAATTAGGATTCTGTACGTTCCACGTCTATGATGGGTGACAAGGAAGCTTATACAAATTACGAAAAATTTATGTTTTGCAATGCTGTCAATTTTATTAATATTTTGTTTTCGTGATTTGTAAATCACTGATTTTCAGCACGTGTATATATATATACTACGGTTTAGTTGATAGTGTTCTAGCGCACAGCATTTTGGCTGTGCAGTAGTAGCGGCCGTTATGGCTCCGTTACCGTTCCGCTATGTGTGCAGTGGCGCTATCCGCCCCCCCGTTGCAATGGCTGCCCGAGGATGCAAACGCACTATTCACCTACAACGATAGTCGACAAACCATCTAACCATCCACAGTACTCGGCTGTGAACAGCGCTAAAGTAAAACACTGTAAAAAAGAAAAAACTGTAAAAATAATACGATTGTTCTCACTAAATATTACAAGTTGTGGTGACTATAAGCGCCAATTCGGTATCAGCAAATCAGTAACTTACCTAATTGTATGAAGCAGTAAATACAGATGCTGGAAATGATCTCACCGGTGATATTTTGGATTTATTTTGAAGAATTAAAACACTAATAATATAAACATTATCAATAGTGTCGAACTGGAAAATAATAATTATCATTAACTGTTTATGGTCAACATAAGTGACCCACAAGTCTTCTGTGAGACTGTTGAGAATTAGTATAAGAAGCTAAAGTCTGACATTTCTTTGACCAGGTTTTCGGGTGCCACTCAAACACTTTTCTTTATGCGATGTCAAAATGACATAAGCTCCATACTTTTTCTTCATAGTATCAATCTGGTGGATTGGTTTGCAGCAACAGAATCTTGCATCTCGATCTCCAAGCAATCATTTTTTTGCTGATACATGGGATGTCTTTTAGACCTTTAATGTGGTATTTTCCCCTTTATTAATATCCCCTCCATACTTAAGTAACGTTAAATACATTATGGTTTCAAGAGTCAGGTGTCTTGATTTAAAAAAGATTAATATTTTCTCTGCGTGAACTTCATATAATGATTCGACGATTACGTCAGCGACACATTACTTCCTTTAAAATTATCTGATGGTGTTTTCATTTCAAATTATAACATTATAACATTTATTCATCTTCTAAATGTGTTTAATATAGAATGGTGACATTATTCACCTACGAGTACATACTAGTTCGTTTTGTTACAATGTACGTTGTGTGTAACATAATAGTATGTACGTATCGTACATACTATTACACACTATATGCGCTATGTAACGCCGGTATGGTGCGCTTTAAAGCTCCGCAGAGCTCACGTGGTCGTAATTATTTTCAAACGTATATTTTTGCAACGAATTGGATGACGTTTCGCTTTCCGGCTGAAATTTCCAACACCAGTGCTGAAATTGTAACGAGTATTTGTTACATTTTTATCACATTACAATGTCATTTCGTATAATGCATTTTTTATTCACCGTGACTTTTTCAGCATAACGAGAGATTCGGCAATATTTTTATCTGATACTGAACTGAACAAAATCTGTGTATCCAATTACTAAATATACTGCTTAATCATAAAATTGTTATAACTTTTCAATAAAATTCTCATGGTAATAATTTGTTTGAGAATATCTTTTAATAAGTTTTTGATTTTTTTTACTTCTTTTTAAACATGTTGTCTGCTTAAATTAATTTAGCAATAACTCGTGACGAAAAATTTACCACAAGTAAAATACTATACAAAGCGTTGTCTTGATTAATTATATATACATAAATAATATTTCTTTCTCTATATTGATTTATATATATATTATATAAATCAATAATAATACGAGTTTGATAATATTTGAAATAACCGATATCTTGGACTGTATTTGATCATAAATTTGATCTAGATAATAATCTGAAACACGATCGCTTCTTTAAATGTCTTAACCATCTTACAATCAGATAAATACTTCTATGAAAATATAATCTCGCCAAAAAATAAGGAATCCAGTTTATTTCTTTCTAAATTTGGAATGTTAGATACTTTTAAAGAAAAAAACCATTCAAATTTCTCACTCAATTACTTTGCCAGACATTTTACATTTCAATCGCTTAAGTAAATGCATATATTTATCCATTCTCCGATCGCGCATACACACAACTTTAAAGTGCCGTTATCTTAGAAGCAATGTATACGTAGATTGAAGACTGCGAGCGTCTATATATTTATCTTTTGTATACACATCTTCATCTCGATGTCTGGAATCAGTATATAAGGAGTTTAGATGTTTGAATTGAGGGGGATGATTTTGGTGATTCAGCTATGTATCCACTGATAGAGCTCAGTTATGCAAATGTAACTGTTTCGATGTCCATATAAAATGATTACCGCGGCTCTAGCACAGTCAGCCTTATATTGGTGGGTAATACGATTGCATGGCAAAATCTATAATCGATGACAAACTCAACTCGGAAAATGTATTGTTTTGAAACCAAGGTAAATGCAGTTAATCTATGATTTATTTCACGAGTAGAACTTTTAGAACTTCACTTTTTTGATACAATTTTCATACTATCTTAATTCTGTCTCTGCCTCTATTTAAATGTTTCAAAAGTAATTAAAGAAGTTTTTCAACACACGACATTTTCTAAATTCAGCGAAAAAAAAGTGTTGATGAAATTAATCTTTTTCGTAGTATCAATCCGGTGGATTGGTTTGCATTAACAGAATCTTGCATCTCGATCTCCATTCCTCTCGGTCCTCCGCAACCCTCTTCAGCTCAGCATAAGAGCTACAACTCATGTCTTCGAACATTTGCTGCAAATACTCCCGTCTAGGGCGCCCTCTACAGTTTCTAGCCTCAACCATCCCCTCCACAATGTCATGAAGAAGACCATCGAGGCGCATGATGTGACTGATCCATCGGGATCGCCTCTCTAAAATGGTTCTTTTTAGGTGCCTTTCTTCCTTGATTATCCTGAGAACCTCACTGTACGTGATGTGGTCTCTCGAGGAAATTCTGAGAATTCTTCTGTATGACCACATCTCAAAGGCCTCTTGTCTTTTTTTATCACTTTCAGATAAGCACCATGTCTCACAGCCGTAATTATTAAATATTGAAATTAATAACTTTCATTTAATATAATTAATTTGAAATTTTATGATAGTGGTTTATTTTTATTTCACTCGTTACAGACTGATTTTGAACGGGTCGAAAACCTGAATTAATTGTTTATTAATTCTAACTCATAACTTGAGCGAATAATTAAAATATAATGACTGGTTAGATCAAATCACGATACGAATTAAATACGATTATGGCCACAGTTACCAAGCAATTATTACATTTATTTTGTTTTGAAATAGTAGACTAAATGTACTAATGTGTTTCAGCAATAGATTTTTTATGTAAATTCTATTATTTCTGTAGCGCAAGGTCGATCCGATAGAAATCTGTTTTGCCAGCCTATTGTTTAAATTTGAATATAAAAGTGAAAAAAAAACTTTTCTAATCAAACGCCCAAATTACTAAAGACTGTAATTATCATGAAGCGTTATTAAAATTCTTTTCTCTCTAAATGTTCTATTAAATTAATTCAATTGTTTTTTTTAACTCCAAAAAAAATCTATAATTGCTTCAGTGCCAATAATGCTGTGAAATTTATTGTTTAAATGAGCGCTTGATAAAAATAATTACTCGTTATCAAAATAAGCTTTCTCTTTTTTTAATTACTTTTACTTTGAAATCGTTTTTCTACATTTACACATACAACGCCTCTTTTTTGATAGTTATCTTTAGCAAGGTAGGTTAGAAATAAAATAAATTCCTCACTATTTTAAATATATATATCTTAATGCTAAAATTGTACTAAGAGAACGTTATTTGACTTTTCTTAAGAATGACGAGGTGATTGAGCGGACACAGCACTCCATCCCATGTCAATCAAATGACGAGTGTGGACATGGCTAGGACATCTTTTATAGATACTACAGAAGACCGTCAACTAAAACTACCTTTTCTTTAAGCCACCTGGTATTCGTTGGAATGAAATATCATCGACGGCAACACATAGTAAATACTTGGAAAAACTCCTAAAGGCAGAGTTGACATGGAACGCGACGAAGACGGTTGGCAAAAACTTTATTGTAAAAATTCGTTCCAGTTAGGAAGTGAAAAGAGAATTATATATTTTTTCATAATATTAAAGTACTTTCTTTTCTATCAAACATACTCTTATCTTATTATTTAAGTATAATATATTACAATAAAAAATATTGAAATAACTCTTACTATTTTTGCATGTTTTAATTATTTTCATTTGTATTTTCTCGTCAATTATTTTCCAGTTTTCCAAAGCTGTACTCGTATCTTTTTCTAGTAGCTTACAAGTTGTAAGCTTTAGTTGAACCATAAAACAAATCTATTAAAAAAGTGAATTCTCAAATTTATCAGCTATAACTTTTAATTATAATGTAGATTTTGCAACAGACTTTAATTATAAAATAAAAACGAATATATATTGTTGTAATTTGTACTCACGGCAGCAGCGCTCTATGCAGTCAATACAACTGCAGCGTGATTACGGATTTGCATTGTTTTAGCATGCATAGCTGCAGCACAAGACATACATACCTTGTATGGGAGCTTGCATAGATGCATTTGGTTTTGGATGCATTTTGCGCTAAGCTACTGCATAAGAACATTGTACAATAATGTTCAAAGATTATTTTGAACATTTTTTCTTCGGTTCACTTAAATATACTCAATAATAAAATAATTTCGTAACAATATTATACATGACCATTAATTTCTTTACTAAGCTTTGTGCATCAAAGAAAAATGTATCATAGCTCATTTTCATTGGTGCTCTCTCAAAAATCACTATGGTGATATTTTACCTAATTCGTACCACAGCAGTCCATTGACTTGTACCTAGAAGCTCTAGGGTAAATTATTATCATAAAGCCAGATTTTATATTGAACATGTTTTCTTACTTTAGTTTACTTGATTTTAAATAAAAATAATCATCTCATGCTTTTAAAATACATAAGTTTTAGACAATTTTTTAAAAACTTTTTTGTACCTATTTTTAAAGTCGCTGTGCCTGTTAATCAATCTCCAACTGAAAATATAAGAATGTTGTCATTGAAATGACTTCAATTTTCTTCGGTATGCTTAATGGTGAAATGTAGAAAGCATCACTTCTAATATCGTTATTAAAGTTAAATGGAATTGAGCGCAAAAAGCTTTTAAATAATAATTGACGTTGGCCGTATTTAATTAGAACCAAAATGTCCAAGCAACCAAAACGAAAAGTTTTCATCGTTTTCAGTTTAAAAAAAACCAATGGCCAAAATATTCCTAAAATATTTTAGTTTTCTTCTGCTGTGAGTGTGTTCTGAAACTAGCCAAAGATCATGACGAGTGACAGTATTTAAGGTTTAAAATTTCTCTGAAAGAAAATCCAGTTCATTCGTGTATATTGTGGAATTTTATTCATTTACTGTAATGATTTGAAAATTTAGTTTCTGGATTTTTTTAATTCATAGATGTTTGCACAAATGCTGCAGTTATGCTCCTTTCTACGTTTATTCTTGGTAGAACGTTTTCCAGTTTAAGTTAAGTCTACGACCGCAGTTCCCAGCGCCGGGGACGTGAGAGTCGACTGCAACCGGCAAATGCATTCAGAGCCGCATTCAAAACTGCGCTGTTATCTTCATTCCCCATTCCATAGATGTTCACTGCATGTGCATTCATGCATAATATGCATTCAGGCTCCCAATCGATGCGGATACTGATTTTACTTGAACTTTGATCTTCTGCGTTATTTGTGCTCGCAACATTCGAGACCGGCCTCAATGGCATTCATACATTACCAAGTATACAAATGTTCCGCTCGGAATGCGTATTGAATTTTTAAAAATCTATGGCGGTGTTTTACACAGGTTTGATGGAATAGAATGGAATAAGAACTATTACATTTATTACACATCCGTGTTTGAATAAAAACAATAATGTGAGGAATTCAAATTCAAATGTTGCAAATGCAAAATGATTTGTACATAAAATTATTTTGTTAACTTCAACAACAAACAGTTTTTCTACATTTTATTTGATGCAACATTTATTTGATATTTCAATTGAGTTTGCTTACAAAACGCTTGATTTTTTATTTATTTTTCACATAGTGCAGGGACCTAAATTTAAATTATGACAAAGTGAAATTTCCTCTTATTGTCTTCTGTGTAGTTCGTCTTATAAAATCGTGAAAAATAATTATTTAATTAATAAAGACTTTTTATGAGTGATTTTAAAAAATAATGCAGCTTTTTTGTTCAAGTACAATTATAAATATTTAAATTATTACTTTAATGTAGGATAAACGGTTCCAGTATTAGATAACTTTAAATTCCAATATTCTAGACTTTTATTTAACACTATACAATTATATGTGAAAATGTTACTATTTTTTCAAGTATACGATTCATAATAAAAATAAACTTTAATTATGATATTTTAATATTTATGATATATTAATATTCTAATGCTGAAGGAAACATAGTGTATTTTTTAAATGTATAAATTATATTTTTATTGATCTATGATAATTTATTAGCTCTTTATATATTATTAAAAAGAAATTAAAATATCGTAAATAAATAGACTAAGTCATTATCACACGGATCTATTGATTTAACTAGTCAAAGACCCGTAATAAATAACAAATAACTACCCATATATTTATGAATAAACAGTAATCTCTGGTGTGATTGTATTCATTTACATATTTAACCTATCTGAGAGTCTGCCGTGTACTATGGACGAATCAATTGAAATATTCTACCAACATAATATTTTTACTTATACATACTAGTACATACATGCTGAGCTTGCCTATATTTACTCCCTGCGTTCATTCTTAATAATATCAGTATTCAATTCAATACAATTTATTACTAATTACACCTTTGTTAAGAAGTTAAAAATATCTTAGTTAAAATTGATTGTATTGATTGATTTTATTTCATACATTTGTTTAAATTATGTTAAAAAATAATCTTAATTTGTGTTATTTATATGAGTGAGGGTATAAACGTTATAATATATCAATGAATAAAAAAGTATTGCACTATAAAAATAAATTTTATTTAAATTTTCAAACACTTGTATGTACTGAAAAAATATAAAATTATAAAGATAGTATTTACAATAAATACACTATGGACAAAGTCTGTAAGCATCATTAGTTTAAGATTGATTTTTTATCTCGTGTAACAGCTGTTTTTTACTGCTGTTATGTACGACATTAACAAAATATATTATTAAATATAAATTTCATTGGATTTTAAACAAAATTATAGGCTTAAAGTAACACATTTTTGTATTAACATTTAATTAATTTGTTTTCTGTATTAAAACTCTAAAATTAGATAAACAAATTCACTTAAAAGGCGCCGCGGTGAAACGACAAAACACTACAATATAAATTTAAAACATCTAACACCATTCATAAACATAACATTCTCACGCATGGCACAGAACAAAGTTCCATCGTGATTCGCAATAAAATAATATGAATTTCTGTGAAACTACTCGGTTTTCTATACCGAGGCGCACAATACGAGCTATTCAGGCGCACCTAACGACGCATCGCTGGTGGGAGACATATTATATATGCATAGATGTGGTGCCCATTGGAGCAAAGAACAACATCGCTTTGCTCTTTGATTCGGCACCGTAGAATCACTTTTACTGAGGAATCCGATGACTTCCTCGAGATCCAAGAGTTCCAAGAGACACCGCCTTGGGAGGTCCGACCAACGTCGAACTGTTTTATTTTCCCTGGCGACATATACTTACATACGACCAGCGCTCCCCAACCAATGTCATATCGCCAATATTTTTGTACACTCAAGGCAATTTAGTATAATCTCTAACCATTTAAATAAATGCCTTATACATATTCGTATGAGGCAGCAATTTTGTGGTCCGCAGAAAAAAAATACAAGTGACTTAAGTAAGTGTTTATTATTATTTAACTGCATTATATTTTCTAGAATGCGGCCTTAAATAAACATTATTACAATAAATTACTGAAATTAGGTACATATCATATTAAATATTCAAGAATTAGGCTTTATAATCTTGAATATAACAGAGCATATTTATTTTAAAAGACAAAAATAATGGTGATGGTTTTTTTTTTTTTACAACTAATACTACTATGATCTGAAATATTTTATCTCTTCTGCGCTTACTTATTCGTAAAATCAAGAGACTAGTTTCACACTTTTTGAACATATATATAAATATATATTTACACATATATAGTAAATACAGTCTTCCGACCAAGACAAGGCAATTTTTCGAACTTCTTTCTAAAGCCACTACTAAGCTCTAAAATGATATTATGTACTTTGTTAAGTGTCTCATTCTTCATACAATAGATTTATGAAATATATCAATATAACATATATCTGAATTTTTCACAACTTAACACAAATCTAATAATAAACAAATTCAAATAAATTCAGATAGTTTAATTTCAAGAAGCATTACCTTACGACACATTATACCTACGAGTACTCTTAGTGAATAACGTCATTTTATTAATGTATTTAATGGAAAAACCATGTATGTATTATTAATAATAAAAGTTTTTTCATTCCTACAAATTAATATAAACTATATAATATATAATATAATCTATATATTATATATATATAATATAAACTTATTTAGTTGTGCGTAATATTTGAGACAATAATATTTAATATAATATATATGCAACTTACTGTTTGGGAATGATTTTGTGAGACTGTTATGTGCTCAGCAGCCATTTTGGTGCATCAAAGAAGCTTTAACACCGGTAGTGGGTACTTACATGCAATAAGCGTAATATCATGTAGATATATGAAGACTTAGCATTTTTAATTTGACACAAATTGGTCTAGCTGAGCTCTACATATTTGTGAACATAATATCATTTTTAAATGTACAAAATACACCAGACATCTTATTGAAATATGAATAAAATCAATACGTTTTTGACATCAATTGTAATACCTTTGTGTAATTATTCGATTGCGGTTGAGAATGTAAGTCGCGGATTTGACATACTAATCATTACAATGTTTCTACGGCTGATGTAGGTAATTACCTATAGTATAATTATAGAAAACTGACACATATTGTGAATATTATTTCTTTATGACGTAATAAAAAATGTATTTTTGCAGTTAAAGCAAACAAATACAGTTAAATTACATGAAAGATTCAGTCAAAATATTTTCATATTTGATCCAGTTTTTAACAAATTCGTCGTACAAAAACTACATCATCAACAACAAAGCAAAAATATTTTAAAGTAGATAAATTTCATGTGAGGTACATTTATTTTTGCTTCTAACACTTTTCTTATGGCTCAATGGAATACAAATTATACTGTCAATACGGCGTGAATTTTTCAAACCATTTTTTTTGCGTAAAACTAGTATTTGAAGCATAAATGTACTTATCTGACCTATTTTCATATATCACATTGGTTCTTGTATCCTTTAGCTATCAGATAATGCATGTTAAACTATTAAATTTAACACACGTTCATTATATGCCTCCATACATGTGGTGGCATTGACACATGTGGTGTACAGAAAAATCTCTTCTGTGACGAAAGCTAACGATATTTATTAACATGCTTTACAGATTCCTGTAAATAATACATGTAGGTAGTTAAAGGGAATGACTGCAGTTCCAAGCTCCTACCGTTGATGTCACAATGAGTACTGAAGGTACCAAAACGATATATCATGGTTACCGATGTCAACGGTAGGGGAATATTGGACGGCATATATCGGCTACCGATGCAGAAGGGTAATGAGCGTTCAAATAAACTAACAACACGTGGCTATCAATCATCGGTAACACATTCAAGTTTTGTTTTCATGCAATTTCGCTGAACTTATAGTGAACGGTTGCTATTATACGAGTATTATATGCCTTACAATGTGCTATAGTGATTGGTCTTTAATGGAAACTATTACATTTAAATGCCAGACTTTCACGATACTACAGGACTATGTAATAATTGCATTATTGAACTATAAATGAATCATAGAAAGATATTCTGAAGTGTTTCCGTGTAATAAAATTTAAGATTTTATTATTTAGTTATGTGTGTGATTAAATATGCACTGAACTATTCGTTGTTTTGCTGCAGACAGATTTCATCTTTTAACATGTGAGATGTGAAAGATATTTCAAATGCCATAAGTAATAAACATATTAATAATTTTATTGCTTAGAGAGTGAAATGCTATAGGTCAGGATATTCCGTTCTCAATTACATATTTGGTTACTTTTTACATTGATGTCTTATAAAAACAATACATTACAGGTATTATTAATACATTATATGTAACACTTTTCACCACATTACTTTAAAAACCTCAATTCAAAAAGTAATATACATGGAAGGTAGTATACGAGGAAATTATAACTACGTTTAATTTGTTAACCTTTTTATTTTTTCGTTTATCTATTTTACTCTAAAAATTACATACATATTTTATTAGTAATATTTTTTTAGAAATGTAGTATAAAATAACAATAAAATATTTAGCAATGGGCTTTAATTTTACATATATTTTTTATAAATTCATAAAATAATCCACAGACAGTACAATTAATATTGTAGGTCACGTTTTCATTCCACGAGTTTTTCTTAATTATCTATTTTTGAAAGTTCTATATAAAATGTAATGTCGTATTAAAATAATAGCATTATTATAACATAATTAGAGTGTTAATAATGTTGTATGTAACACATAACAATAAATAACATATGAATATGTTTGTTTTGGGCGTTAATCGTTTTTATAAGCCATTCATAATATATATTGTCCATAAGAAACAACGATAATGTTCATGTTTGTAATAATCAAGAATGAAAAAAATCTTTATACTGGCTTCAATCAAGCTATTCTGCCGAAAATATGAAGAAGGCTTAGTCAGACTCAGGCCCGCAGATCGCATTAATTGTAAATTTTCTAGTTCGAATTACTGCAACTTGATGCATCATTGATGATTATTTTATTCGTACTGATTTTACTAAGATTCATAGATTAACTTATCAGAATTGTAAATTAATGTTGAAAACATATTTTTATAATAAATTTCTTGTAAGTTATAACTTCACAATATAAAATACTATGCTTTACTTTCTTCTTTATGATAATATTTTTTAAATAACAGTACAACGTTATTTCATAAAAGTATTTAATTTCACTATATCATATTATACAAACAGTTGCAAAAATAAAAAAATAGTAATCGTAAATGAGCAGAAAGTGGATGTAATAAATGTAAAGCTGTGATATTTATGGCGATCACAGTGTACATACTCACAACACGACGAAAAGTTATGGAGTTTTACAATAATTCCAAACTCCACTCAAGAATAACTAAAGGACAAAAAAATAACAGAAAAGTTTTGGATTAATGCAAGGTGTTAGTTAGTTATATATATTAGTAAATATATGAGAATTATTGGAGGATTCGCAAGATTTATTCTGTAGGAGGATTATGCGAACGGGTAATGATATTATTATGATGTTTGTATGATTCTATTGACTTAAATATTTTAATAATAAGTTTGCCTGATTTGTCGCGTAATATGCAATGATGGGGCAGAGACATGTTTTTGTGTAATAAGCATGAGGAAACCGTCGAGTAAATTATTCGACTCGACTTGTAAGAAACTTTTGCACAGAGAATAAATTAGAATAATCGCATGCAAGCGACGGAGGGCACTCGCGAACTTTTCACAGCCATTGCTTCATTACCTTTATTGTCTATATAGCTGTCATCACGGACAATTATTCCCATAATCTTTTTTTCATTTTGTTTTACTGTTAAACGTTTACGTTAGCGTTGCAGGAGAGCACCAAAAGTAAATTTTAATCTAATATTATTCTCAAAATTTATGTCAAATAAAGCAAGCTATTGTGGAGGGGATGGTTGAGGGTAGAAACTGTAGAGGGCGCCCTAGACGGGAGTATTTGCAGCAAGTATTCGAGGACATGAATTGTAGCGCTTATGCTGAGCTGAAAAGGGCTGCGGAGGACCGAGAGGAATGGAGATCGAGATGCAAGATTCTGTTGCTGCAAACCAATCCACCGGATTGATACTACGAAGAAGAAAGCAAGCTTACTTTTATTTATCTTATTGAGTAAAAATAATTGTTTATATATTAACTATGTTTTTTTAACTGTTAATGCAAGTTTTGAAACATAATAATACAATGTTAAAAAGTTTTGATTTTACGAATCTATTTTTAAAATAAATATCAGTTCACTTATTTATCTCTTGTATTTTCAGAAAAAAGATCCTTATTTAAAAAATATGAGAATATTTTATTAACCGAATATTTATATTTTATTATCAGTCATAAAATTGTTAAGACTATAAATTATAGTTTTACTGAGCATTATCCTATAAATTTGATAGCACAGTAATCATAATTGTGTGGAAAGATACATCTAAGTAGTTACTATTAGTGATGACTAATCTGTAATATTTCAAAATAATTATACACGATTAAAAGTAAATAAGTATGTATGTACCTAAATGATCTTGTAAGATTCATCATATGTGTTATAAGCTTCATTGAAGATATTAAGTTCTCATTAAGATTAACAAATGTCTCTTTCTATAAAATTATTAAATTAATATAATAATAAAAAGTACACATATATACATTCAAAATATGAAAATGAAACTTAATTTATTAATTACAAAATCTATTTTTCTCTTGCTTTATGTACTGAGGATGGTGATTTTTAATAAAGTTATCCTTGCATATATCATTTATACTTTTGTAGTGGTCTTGTTTTGTTCATAATGTTTTTAAGTTTTATATGCCAGTTGAGTTACAATATGTAATACTTTGACATAAATGCTCAAATGAAAAATTATTTGTATTTGAAAATGCTTTGCTTGGTAGAATTATTTAAAGAAAACAAATATTTCTTATCGGAATTAAGTAATTTAAGCAACAATGGCAACTTACTACAAAGTAAGCACAGGAAACAAAAAGCTCTTCAAATCGTAAAGAGCTCTTTAAAGATTTTCTCGCACGAACAATACGTGTTCCATAAAATTATGAATTACTCGCACTGCAAGACCTCGCAACTTGGAGTGACTTAATCTACGGTGCCTGAGATTAAACAAAACATTTTCAGTGACCAGGGCCGCATGAGAATATTTGACCTTAGATTGTACATACATATTATCGACTGTCTCTTACTTAGATTCACTAATTGTATGAGTATTTACTATGTAAACATAAATTTTGTACAAATATTGGAAATTTGTATGAAAGTATTCTATTTTTTTCTATTTGTAAAGTTTTTTCAGCCACCATGGTCTTCACTTCGTTCCATGTAAACTTTTCTCTTAGAGCTCTGTCGAGTAGTTTTCAAGCTTAACTAACTATTAACAGACAATCCTTGATAAAACCGCGTTAAAAAAGTTCATATTTAAAACTGAATTATATAATGTAACAATATTTAGATTTTTAGAAGACGTGTATGTTTTGTTAATCGAAATAAATTAAAACGGAAGAATGCATCATTAAATTAACGTTTTCTTACATATCATTTGTTGAAATTGAATTACAATTCTTCTACACACTCAAATTGAATAACGAAAATATTGGTACCACATCGATTAAATTAATAATAATAAAGTTTTCCGTTACTCGAAAAAAATAGAAACAACTATACTGGGGCAACATAACATTATTTAATATAAAACCAATAAATAAGCAGTAACGGTACTGCTATCGGACCTGGATTTGGCGACAATACATTAGCGCACTGATTTAGCTGTAGCAGTATCATTCTCGAGTATTTTGTTGCGGATTTAACTGCTTGTTTGACAATCGATTCTTGGCGCCAAAACTGGGTGCTGGCAGAACATTTTCCATAATAACATACTAATAACGAGGCTGGCCGGCAAATGTCTTGTAGGGTAGGTGTGTTATTCCATGCCTACCTTGAAAACAATGGCCGGCACTAAATCAGCAAATAGCGGCTCGGCAGAACCGGCTGGCCGCTTGAATAAACTCCGTCGATTTAAATTGATTAATGTCGCGACGGACGCGGAATCCTGTTTGGGTCCAACCCAAATTTTTATTAAATTGTCCAGCAATATTTATGTGGTCTGCTTGCATGATATACTGTTATATGTTTTCTTACATATATTGAAAAATAATCGACCAATCATATCGTATCGTATTATTTTGGTCATTATATGCCATATATTTGTGCTTTGAAACTTGTTGAAGTGCAATATGAAAACTAAAACCTCTACACATTATTTATCAAAAATTATTATAAAATATAAAGAACATTATAAGCTTAAATGTCACGGGTGTTGAGTAATATGTGAATTTTAAATATCCACAACACTGATATTTTAGTCATTGATTGAATGCGTCTATTTTCAAAACGATAGATAAATGCTTACTTTAGTTTCTAACTTGCAATTTTATTACAAAGCAACATTTTTTCTACCATCTTTCTATTTTTTTAAATATGATATCTCTATCAAGTTTCTGACAGCGGATCGAAGAGGATGGAGACTCATGCGGTAGGTTCAGCAGGGGACGGATACAGGCTGATGATGATGATCACATTTGTGTCGAAATAAGTAATATTACTTGATAACAACAAATCCATTTGAGATTTTATTTATTGCTATGTTTTCTTTGTACCAAATAAATTCATTCTTTTCTTTTAGATTTTTTTCAAAGAAATTTAAATCATTAATTTGTGTAATTAATAATATATGAGTAAATAATCTACCGCAAACATTGCTTAAAGTTTAAGAGCAATTATAAAAACACATAAAATATTAATTTGTGTTTATTATTCTATTATATTTTAGAAATATTATCAATGCACTAAAAATTAGTTTTTTTTTATCAATCGGATACATGTTCTACGTTTTAAGAAAGAGGAAATAATAAAAAATAAATCTACCCGGGGACGAGATGCCACTGCCAAAGGATCGGTGTAAATATTCTAGCGTCACTTTAAATTTAAAGTTGATATTTATGTGAGAGATTATTAATAATTTATATGGTCGTTAAACTCGTTTTTTAGACTCTACGTAAAAAAAACTATCGCCGGAATAAAAAGGGTAGAATTTATTTGTTCAAATTGTTTGAAGGACTCGGACCGAAAACTGGCTTGAAAAATAATCGACTAGGAACGTAGACCACGGGTCTGGTCGACAGGTATA
The DNA here is from genome assembly GCA_022606575.1 of Glossosoma conforme. Lineage (NCBI taxonomy): Eukaryota > Metazoa > Arthropoda > Insecta > Trichoptera > Glossosomatidae > Glossosoma > Glossosoma conforme. The sequence continues at coordinate 758,540 of JAGTXR010000015.1, forward strand.
AGATATGTTTGGGAATAGAGATAGAAATAATTATTTTTTACGCGCAAGGATCATAAGATAAAAATATAATGCGTTTATTATGAAGCCAACATTATTTTTAACTAGTTTGCCTTCTTATTTTTTAAATTCTGTGTGGCTTAAGATAATCATCTAAATATTGAATCAGGTAATGCATTTGATATAAACGTGGAAATATTTTATTGACGTTCTACAGGTAACTGAACGTTGTAATACTTTTGAAATATTAATTAAGTTTATATTAAAATAAATATCATGTTTTATTATATCTTCATTGTTTTAATTCATTCAAACTGGCTGTAAACAAAAGTTGTCCCTTAAACACCACGCATTTAAAGTTTAATCCTTTAATAATTGGATGATGTGCAAATTTCAAGCTTTAATCTATGACGTTGGTGGATCAACACTTTACATGCAGCGCTTAACCATTATAAGCTTCATAGAATCCAAAGATTAGACTGCAGCATTACTATCACCATCTGTCGGTATTCCCCTGTATGTGTCTACATAAAAAAAAACTTATACTTTTAATATAGGTAATAAAAATTATTATTTTTATTGATATTAATCAGAGTACTATTTTTGAGACCATGCTTTCAGAATAACTTTTTAATTTTATTTAATTCTAAATTGCATTCTTAGATTATCTATTGAATATTTATTTTCAATAAATTGAACATTCATTCGAGATAGTTAAATATCAACCTTTCACTCTAGCAGATGTATATTATTATACGTTGGAATGTCTAACATTCATAAAAAAAATATTTTCGTTTCCATTTGGCAATTTTTTCTCTCCCAATTATACCTGTTTTGGGTTTTGATGGATACATTTTTATTTGAACAGTTATCTACGTGAACAATTTTACTGTATTTGAGCTCTTGTTATATAATATATACACATAATAATGGCGATGGCGTAATATAAATTGCTTTGTATTTTATGGGTGATTTTCTCAATGGATGCGCTATACGTCTTGTCTCGTTCAAATGACGATCACATAGATTTCTCTAGGAACAACATCTTGGATGTCTTGGAAACGGAGCTTCGTCTATACTCCCATCATCGGTCACATAAACAACCCGGGTAGATAGGAAATAAAATATAGCCTGACATAACGCTCCTTTGGATGGATTTACGGCCCGAGGAAGCGCATTCGATTCGAGTGTAAATCAGCTAATGTATATAATACCCACATATATGCTCGGATGAAAAAAAACATAAAAACGAAACAGAATACGTAAACATGCTCATTGTTGTTTATTTGAGCGTGGAGAATATCTCGCCATACTTGACACATTGCGACCATTTTTTTTATTTCATGTTTGGATAAATGATTTTATATTTCTCTCATTAGGTATTATTGCTTTGGTCATACACATGTCTTAACAATGAATAATTCTTAAATGATATTAGTGTAATAACACTCCATTTTACAGCGCTTTATTAGTCATTTTTAAATGGAAAGCGTCAAAGAATCCCTAATAAGGTTTTCTTATCACTATATTCCTGGCGTTTTCCTGTATGTGTATAAGTGAAAATCGTATCATTTAGCTAGAATGAGTATTTAATACTGATCAAAACACTACATTTAGCTTGTAGCCATGCAAAAATTTCCAAAATGAACATCATAGAAAAATATATGGAAGTAATAAAGCTAATTTTTGATCAAAGTTCTTTTATACGAGTATTTAATGATACTCGTAAATTTTAAATATCATTGTCATAAAGCTCATTTTCATGATAAGTACCTTTATCTTTATAAAGTCTTGTACGAAGTAACACTCTATTCTCTCGTATAAAGTATACCCATCAAAGACAGAAATCTCTCTCAGTGCAGGTTTACCAACTTCTTCAACTGTTAGCTCTCTTTTCCATTTCCTCGCAGTTGTTTCAATGCGGTCGTTTACAGTTATGAGAGTCCTGAGAGAACACTTCATCCCATGGACGGAGCTTTCGAGAACTTAGCAATAAAGCTCAGCTCTTTACTACAAGACATTTTGTTACTTTTTCAAGGTTTTAAATGTATTGCTTAAATTTAATTATTACATAAATGTAAAAAAAACAAATACCCCAAGTATATTTGGGATATGAATTACATTGGTATAACTATATAAATATCTTAGAAGTGGTAGTCAGATAACAGCGATATTATGTTTATAAATTATGACTTGATTTTTTTCAACTTCAAACCAGCATTCTTGTATTTTTCAAGCACCGTCCACTACACAACGTATTTAGTTTCTGTTCGTTGTGGTTGTACGAGTATGATTGCTTTAACGCCTTTATGATAATACCAATTTTGATGAATGTTTTGCTATGATAAATTTCTAAATATGTATCTTTATATACTAGGTTTCTTCTTCTGCAACCTTTTCAGTTCAAGACATGTTTTTTATAATAATCCTGTGATCCGAGGCTAAGAATGTTCGAAATTAACAATTATCAATCAGGATGTAATATTATCAAATTAATATATGTCGTACATCTAAATTTCATTATTTATAAATATTAAAACAATATTTTAAAATAAAAAATAATAAGTTATTTAATATGTATTTGATATTATTTATGTTTTAGCGATGGCAAACTCATCGTGAGCGAAGTTTATAAAATGATATGAAGAAAAAATATATATTAATTTTAACAGTGAAAAAAATATAAGATCCAAAACGATTTAATAATAAATTTAAACTAGATACAATAATATTTCGAAGGGATGACTCACGCACCTACTTGAAAATGATTTACGTTACATAACGAAGCATCGTAACAGATCACGGAACGATGTGTTGTTTACTCCTCATTGGCATCGTGCTTGACGGCTTCCCTTCATAGTGAGAGAGCTTCAAGTGAATGCTTATCCATGAAGTGTCAGATTTATTGAGCACAAAATTGGTTTGGTGACGGCGAAACGGCCCTTTGGTAATAATTTTTAACCGATCGTCGGAACGCCACGGCAAGGGAAGGGCGCGGTCCGGGGACTGCGCGGGAATGCTGGAGGGGAAAATCGATGACTTCTATTATGCCTTTTTTAAGCACTGAAACGCTCAGAAGAAACGTATTTTGTACCTGCAAAGACTAAGTGTCTGTGTGAAAATACACAAATCAATTGTTCTCCTTCTTGTATCAGCACTTCACATCGATTCAGCTTAATTTGTGGCTAAATCGATGGCTTGTATGTTGCTCAAAATATGGTCCTGTGAGGAGCAGCTAATTGCGTAAGTGTACAGGGGGCAGAATTTTTGAAGTGATGTAGATCCGAAAGTCTTCGCAGTTGCACAGTAGTGATTCTCCTGTTGAATTACTCTCTCCATCATCAACATTGGCTCTCAGCTTGCTTAATTTATTAATATAAAATATGTTGAAGGATCCAAGGAAAGTTTTTTTTATTTCGTTCAGGTGTATCAATCATATTTTTTAAACTGTACAATGTATCTCTGTTTTTTAAAATTATATTAATATTTTTTTAACAGGTTCTTAATTATATATTTATTAAATTATATATATATTATTTTATCTTCAGTTATTTTAAGTAACCATTTTGACAATAAAAAAGATAAAAAATATACTGCATTACTGTATGGATAAAAGCCTACAGTCTGTCTCATTCGACGTGATTCACGTTTAAAAAAGGAACGAAATAAAAAATTAAAGTTTATTTTCAAAATTCATCTTAAAAGACTTCTAATTTTCTTCATAGTCATTATAATTATTTTGTAAATTTAACATTTGAAATTTAATATATTCATAACTAGTCACTTACAATTGATGTGTAAAGGTAGACATAATAAAAACATTATTTATATGTTATAATAAGAGAAAGCATCATATTTACAGTGATATTTATGTTATTCCAAGCAATGAGTACACCATTACGCATGTTTCAGGCAAACATTAGTAAGGCTAGTTTTTTTATTGCACATAAAGTCGCAACAAAACAAAACAATATATCTATCAAATTAATATAACAATAGATGTCATGTAATTTTTGCTACATCGTTTTTAGTTCTTCAACATAATATGACAAGTATACATATATTTTTTGTTTTTTTTATTTAAGGTTCATTATAAAAACAGGTTCAGAACTCATACTTTGCTTATCATGAACATTTTACGAAAGTGTATTTAAAAATATGCCAGTTAAAAGTAATCAAAAATGCATATTTAACGCAGCAAATAAATTTAAGCTTTTTTTTTAATGTATGCGTTACAAATATTCAATATAAATTCTAAAATCAAATCTCACGGATTTCTAAGAGTCCCAAAAGAAAAAAAACTATTATAATGCAATGCGCATCTTATTGTAGTTTAGAAATGTATTATTTGATCATGAGGGACACAATAAATGTATTTACAAGACCGCTTTTTGAATAACAAGATGTGCGCGATGATAAATTCGAATTTTGAATATTTGAATGAAGTTAAAAAAATATATTATCTTTTGAAGGATTAACCTTACCCCCTTCTACCTACGGGGTGCCAGCACAGGCTATCGGACCTGGCAGTGTAGGAGCTAGAAACTTGATGATAAATTGCTCCCGGACGAACCCTTGATATTTCGGGGTAGGAGATAGAAGATATACATTCTGCTCTGTACCCTTCTGCCGGGGTTTGAGGGGTGGGGAGGGAGCGGTCTCCATGGCAACGCCTGCAGGAGCGGCGGCCATTGTTGCTCGGGAGTGGGGGTTGGGAGGGCAGGAGGGGGGATCAGATCGCTTTTCAGATTTGGGGAGGAATTTATTTAAATGCTCGACAGGTGCCGCGTTTGTATCGCCGGGATGACCTTTGGATAATTTAGTGTTTTATTTTTGTAAAAAAAAAAATTTTCGTTGTAGTACATTTTTAGAATAAGTCGGAATGTTTTTTTTATGAGATATTAATAAAACATCATCATTACCATCATAATATAGACATCAATATATTAAACACTTCATATTAAAAAAGTATTTCTTAAATTTTATATAATACAACTTTTTTAATTGATCAGTTTTTCTCACCCTTTTTTGATTTTTGAAAGAGATTTTTTCTATTATAGTATTTGCGTAAATTTTTCATGCAACAGTTTCTTCTTTGTTGTTATTTTGGATTTAACCACCTCCTGGGACTAAATAGTCCAGGTTACGGCAGCATCGGGCTAATCATCATCAAATGTCAAGAAAACATTTTAGGAGGGATGACTATATTCCGTTTTTATAATATATTGTAACTAGAGGCTTCTGTTGCCACTAAGCAGCTTAATCGTGAATAATAATAAATTTTGACCTGAGACATCTAATATTGGAATAACAATGGATTTTACATAGTACACTTTGATTTGATAACTAGTCATAATCGTGTATTTGTGTATATTAAGTGAACAACGCGCCCAAATTCCGTCACATTACTCCAATACTACACCAACTGGATTGGTTGAGAGTTCTGGCTAGAATTCAGTACAAGCTATGCCTCTTAGCTTATAAGGCACTTAACGGAACTGCACCGGGATATTTGACAGAACTGATCAAGCCTTCGGAGATAAGCGCGCGTGAAGAGACACTCAGATCATCCAGAGAAAATAGAAGCAACCTGCAGCTGACGGGAGGTAGTCCTAGCATGGTCTTTGGCAATCGTGATTTCAGCTAAGCTGGACCAATGGCCTGAAACTCGCTACCAGAAAGTATAAGAGAGCTTAAAGCGGCATCCTTCAGAAACAGACTCAAGACCCACCTTTTTACTCAGAGGCAAAGAAGCGCTTTTGGAAAGACTATTCGGTCATAAAAAGCGCTGTACAAATACTTATATAATAATAAATGAATTAAAATAATGTAAATTTAATTTGAATTCTTTATAAATGCAATATGAAATGATAATAAACAGTGTAAGAATAGTACTCGGTGGTGTTCCAGAAGGGATACATCAAATGAGCGAGGACCATGACGACCATACGCCCCAGCTAAGAAAGCGGACATGGAATTGATAATGATGATGATGAAGCGGTTGTCATTTTTCAATACAAAAAACATAATCAGCTTAAATTTACGTTTGTAAAGTAAAAAGTTGCGTACTTAAGTTACCTTTAAAAATACCTCATAGACAAGTTTTTATGATTTAGAATGTCAATAAAATTCAAAGGAAGTTCTCCTTAAAAAATGGCAGTCTTTATTTTATTCCAATAGTCGACTTTCTTAAATTTTACGATCCAACTTTCTCTTCGTCGCAAGCAATACAAAAAAAATGCACAAAAAGAACCCTTTCGCAAAACATTGTGAAAGTCTCTTCTTTCTTCTTCGATACCCTTTTTACAATCCTTTTGCAATTTGACTTATCATTGTTTGGTTATATTTAGCAAACATTGAAAGGTGCCCGAGTACCGAGACCCACCTGCGACTATAATAAACATAAAAATTACACATTATTTTTGTTCTTTTTTTTACTGTAATTTCCTTTTCGACCATCCATGTCAAGCTTTTTCTAATACTGATGCAGATCTTTCATTATTCGCGTTCGGGGTCTTCATTTAGTCCATCCATCTAGTTGGAGGTCAGCCAACCGGATAAACAGGTTTTCAAATGTTGATGAGTCCTTTCAGTTTTATCTTAACGATGGTCCTGTAAATAAAAATATACAGCTGTTATTTAATGCATATTTTTGTTGTCACCAAACATCACGAATTTTGGTAATAAGTACGATGTAAATTACTTGTTTTTTTTAAATATTGCAATGCTTCATACTAAGATCAATGACATTGTAAAGCGAAACTACTACATTAAACGCGGATCAAAACATGGTTTGGTTACCGTCTGTTGCTTACTACGTTGTCTTTGGTTGTTTCGAACCGCTTCTTAAAATCAAATCGATCATGGGATCATCTCAATAGTCATCTTATATCCTTTACAACTCCACTTAACAAATCAACCAAACATGCCTCGAATAACCTGTAGGTCGTTGGAAAGCATAGACGTTCTTAGATCGAACGTCAGGTGCAGCGTGTCTTGAAGCGCACAATATGGACAATGGCAACTGATAGAACTGAGTTGAATTTGTAGTGATTGTATGTTTAAAATGAAGAACGGATAAGAATGTAATGATTTATTGATCAATTATAAATCGTATGACTTTGAAGATGAAAACATTTTTAATAGCAAGTATGTCGAAGCTTATGTTTTAATGCAACATTAAGTTACTATGAGTCATATAAATAAATGTATCTTTACTCAGAACTAATAACAAAAGTTATAACCATTTTTTACTGTATTTGTTGTAATTGTTGTAGTTTTGCTCTCTCTTAGAAAGGTATTAAATGACGGACCGTTTTAAAAGAGACCCGGTGCTCATAAATATGTCTTACCCTTTATACACGGATCCGGCGAAATGTTCCACAAGAACGCAGCATTTTTACGGTGAAAGTATTATTGTGTCATAGAACATAGAAGCAATATAACATAACAGTGCATTCTATGGCATCCGAACATGAACGGCTGGCGTGCTCTGCTATCTTTCAGTTTACCCTTATGGGAATAATAATATTTTATTGCGCCATCATCCAAGGCGTATTATTGCGTCGAATGCCCCCGACAAATTATCGGCGTGTTTTGAAAATTTGTTCTTTCTTTGATGGTTTTACAAATTATTATGAAAATAAAATTGGATTATGTTTTTATTGTAGTTATTTTTTATGTGAAATAAAAATGCTCACATTGTGATGAAGAGTTATATATTTTTTATAAATAATTATTACATTACGCTTTGGCGTCCACTATTCAAAGAATATGTTTTTTGTAATTGTCGCTGTGTTTAAGAATATATTTATATAATGTAATACTTAAAACCAACGAAGATTTATTCTAATATTCAACAATTGATACATAAACTAATTCACAGCAAACACCATCGATGATATATGACATCATGCTCATCAATAAATCGTGTTAATTTCTCAACTCAGTAGGCAAAACAAGTGCACCAGCATTGAGTAATAAAATGAACATGATTGCTTGTAGCTTGAATCTCTGCATCTTCTATTTTATTTTTATTTTGTTATTTATTGAGAGAAATGTTATATATGATTGTATTTTCTGTAACTTATATCTATCAGTATGTGAATATTACAAAATGGTTATAAAAGGATCGGTTCGTTTTAAGCGGTTTGTTTTGTAGAAACAGATTTATTCATTTTTGTTTGGTTTTCAGGTCCCAACGGATGTCCTAGACGGCGAGGCAGGCAGACCTATACACGTTTCCAGACCCTCGAGCTGGAGAAGGAGTTCCACTTCAACCACTACCTAACCCGCAGGCGCCGGATAGAGATAGCTCACGCCCTCTGCCTCACGGAGCGTCAGATCAAGATCTGGTTCCAAAACCGGCGGATGAAGCTCAAGAAGGAGCTGCGCGCTGTCAAGGAAATCAACGAACAAGCGCGACGCGAGCGAGAGGAACAGGAGCGTATGAAGCAGCAGCAGCAGGAGAAACAAGCCAAGCTGGAGCATCACGGGCATCATGCCTCGCACCACCACGACCCGCTCAAGCTTGGTCTCGACAAGGGCTCGTCCGACCTCCTCAAAGCCGTCAATAAAGTCCCCACGTAAAAGACACAGCGATCTTGGTAGGCCACCCTCGGCCTCCTGCGGCTTCTGACGCCCCGGTACCCGCAACAGTTCAGCAGAAAATCGCACACGACATCGCTTGTTACGTTCAGTGAGTGATGATGAAGAATTGACATTTTATTATTGAATGGGAATGAGAAGAGCTTTGGTGGGAGCGGCTGCGGGACGGAGCGCGTTGTGAAAATTCCTAATTCGTCCGTGTTTTTACAAAGAATGCACACCCAGTGAAAACAGATGAGAAATAATGTATCCATTAGTGTAATGATGTCTTATTCCGGTCGGGCCCGTTTGGTGTGCTTGAAGCATTTATTTGTTGCCATTATTGATACTCGAACGTTCTCAATCTAGTTCGTAAATGATAAATATGAGTACGCGGCCATAATGTTATTAACGTAATAGATATTTTACATTTTCTACTCGTTCGCGTCGGTGGCAGACTAGCGAATAACGACTAGCGACTAGCGACTAGATCCCGGTTATTTATTTGATGATAATCTTCCGTACGACAGCTCACCGCATGCAGTGTGCGAGCGCCGCGAAGACCGTTCTCTACCCAGACGCGGCGGCACCGACGGCATTCTTAATTAATGTATAAATACAATATTATATTACAAACAAATCGTCTCATATACGTACTAGTTATTAAGTTTATAAACGTAAAAAGTTCTAGGTAGGATTTAAGTAAGATAAGTAGACTTAGAAAATTATCTAATTTACACGAATGACAACGGGGGCGTGACTGTAGCGAGGAAAAGTGCAAAATTGTATTAATAACAATAAGGATGAAATGAAAAATTAGACTCGTAGAAATGTGTCTCTCGGCGATGTCAAAAATAAAGTTATCTCGGAATGAATGCTTTTCTTCATCATGTTTTCCTAATTTCCCGTATCATCCTAAATACATTAAACATTTTCCTTATGAACACTGCAATATATTTGTTTCCCTTTGATTTGTTTTTCGAATCATCACTGTGTTGGTTTGACCGTTAATTTATTCTGTGAAATTATTACTTTAAGTTTCTTAGATTATCGAATAATTAGTAGCTATATTATGTATGTTTTTCTGTTGATAATTTTGAAAATTATTATTTTTGTACCATTCCACAGACTTGTATCATTTTATGAGAAGTTTTTTTTTGTTAATAGAAACGATGTTAAATGTTCAGCCATCATTAAATAATATTTTGAACACAATCGTTTTATTATTTCTTTGAGAAGTATATGTATTGAGATACTTTCATTATTTTGACGTTTTTTTAACGATTATGAATTTTATTGTTTTTTACTTTTTTTAAATTCTATTCTGCAGTTTTACACAATAACGGGAGAATGTTGGCTGCGGATGACTGTTAAAATATTAGTTAAATGTAATGAATCGATTTCAATTGTATTTAGTAATAAGTAGTTAAGAATCTCTTTAGTTCGTTCATGTTTTCTATGTTGTGATCGTTGATTGTACGTAAAAGATTATCTGCTATTTTTAATATTCATGCCCTTATGAAAAAAGCAGCTGACTGCATGTTTTTGTTGTTATTTTCCATGTACCCTCGTTATTATATAAAAATATAATAAATAATGTAAAATAAATAACAATTTTCACTTCATCATCTCATCCCACTGTACTTAATTGTCCGAAAATATGACTTTATAATATTTAAAAAGAGTGTATAAAAATGTACCAACTTTAAGCGAACCAATGGGATGTCACGTTTTCGACTAGATTTTTAATATAATTTTTTTTTTTTCTTTAGAATAGATATTCTGGCTTATCGGGCACCTGATCAATTGTTCAAGGAAATTAAACATACTAAAATTTCAGCTTCCAATCTGAAATCCGTAGAAATATTAAATATCGTTATATATGATGTTCGTTTCAGTTAGTTTTATTTTTTCACGCGTTTCAATATTAATATTCAATTGAATACTAACAGCTATATTATTTAATTATATAAATGGATTAAGAAAACACAATAATTATTGTCAATCAAAAACAGTGTTTGAAAATTCAAAAATCCCTTTTTTGCTTTCAACATATGGACCGATCTTTGTTTTCCTTTTTTCTCCAGTACAATTTGCTAAATTATTTTTACATATTTGAGTAATAATAATTTCTTCAAATATTATTTTTATTTGAAAATAAAAATATTTTCGCTTTAACTGTTATTTCACTGCTTCCAAATTAAACAATGTATTTTTTCGATCCTCGTAAATATATTAGTAATTAATATATAATGAAGTTTATTCGTCATAAGATATAATTAAATAAAACGAAATATTTATAATTTTTTGGTTGAAACTTAAGACATCTCATCGGTTCATATAGTTATTGAAAATAGATTCGTTTCCTTGAAAGATAGTCGTTGATGGTAACTTTGCTAATTATCTTATTATAATATCAAAATAATTATTGTCAACAGATTTTGAGTCGATAGAAAAGAACTAAACAAATATTTTAAGATTTGAATATAAATAGTAATTTCAAAAATATTTTAATCATTATCCGTCTGATGATAAAATGAATATTTTATTATTTGCCTAAGTGCCAATAATACAGAGATAAAATTCGTAATTAATATAAAAGAGCATTTCGGTTGATGGCCGATGGTGAAATGTTCAATATTTAAAACGAGTGAAATATGGTATTTTTCTATTGTAGTGGTTCTTAAAGAAACTTATTTGTTTTTGAATTTAACGATATTTTTTATGAAAAAAATAATCACAAGTTTTATCGATAAAACAGGATTATTCTTTATTTTAATTAGTTAAATTGAAAAAAATACGCCTATTTGATTAAAATTTAATTAAGCTTACATTTGTTTATTTTTTAGATATAAATATACTTATCATTTGTAAAAATAAAGGAGGTCAATTTTCATACCACTATGATAGGAAATTATCAGAAATTTTAGGTTATGTCGTCAGTCTGTCGTACAAAATTGTTTGTCATCCATTTTTTAAACTGTAAACAATAAAGTGGTAACACTTATCCAATCTTATACGTAAATTGATGTCAGGGTAGAAATAAATTTTAGGATACTACCTTTATTTTAAAAACTATACATTACTTGTAAAATTGATATTAAACCATAAGAGATGTGCGGTAGAGATGCATTAGGTAGTGTTACACGCGCTTCAACAATGCAATCGTTTATAAAAATAGTAAATAAATAATAATAATAAAAACCTTAGATTCTATTCCGACTCTTTTTGGAGGTAAGTATATCGAGAAAATAAAAACTTAAAAACCTTTTCGATAATAAACTCTATTGAATGGTTAATTACCTATTCATTTTTTATAGGGATGTATGCTTTTTTTGTTTTGTTATCAAAATTGGATGCTGCTTTTTTGCTTAATTATTTTTTGTTATTATTATTAAATTACTATCAAAACTCACTGCCATTTTATTTGAGTTGATACAATGAATTGAAATAATTACTCTTCTTAAATTGATGATATAATTTCAGCCTTATGTAAAAAAAAAATCACGTTGAATGACTATTGTTTATTGATAATGTGGTTACGTACACTCTGCTCAATTCAACGTGTCAAGAATAACTTTTTAGTAAAAATGATATCAGTGTTGTTTCAATAACTTGAAGTAAATAGTCCATGAAACTTCAGTCTAATTTTTATGAACAATAGTTACTTAATATAAATCTTATTAAAACAAGGTCAAATTATATCATATATTTCTAATACATTTTAAATTTAATGCTTAATTATTACATTTCTATTTAAAAGGAAATGCATCTTGCGTTAAAACAAAAACGATTTTATTTTGAATGTCACTAAAATCTTAAATTAAAGTCATGTTTTTATATTTCTATCCGATTTACAAATATGATTTGATATTTTGGGCGTGGCTTTATTGTGGCTATGAAGAAAAAACCTGGGCAAAAAAAGCAATACTGTAAATAATATCGAAAATAACAAACCCTATATCATTAAAATTCTGTGAATATCTCATACATTATCTGTTACGAGCTGTTTGCTTGGCATTTTCGCTCACTGTATTTTTACGAAGAAAATGGAGAAGTTCACATGTCTTCGTAAATTAATGTATACGGAATAAATTGAAAAAAAATACATGCTTATGTACGCATACGTTCAAAAATTAACCTTACTTGTGTATTTAAGTATTTCTAAGATATTGAGAGCAGTAAAATGTTTTTTTTTCGTTGAAACAGCTCGAGGGGGAAGGGGCTAAAACCATAAAATGTCATAGATACTGTTGACTTTAATAATATTATTTCACATTAGAAAGCAAAATTATGAAACAATTTTGTAATCTACAAATTATGGGAACTATTTTTTTGGTGTACGTCGTATCTCCTATGACCATTAAGCTATTTTTTGCGTAGTATTTACTTAGCGAACGCATTGAATTAACTATAATTGATTAAAATCGTACATTAATATTTAAAAATGACATTGATAAAGTGATTTTAAGTAGTTTTTAAAACAATTAATATCGACTTTCTAAATTCTAGAAAATCTCGTAATTATTTAAAAGTTTTTTTTCAATATTTAAACAATTACGTAAATTTTTCTTTCTTTTTTTTTAAACAAAGTACTATGTTTTATATATTAGTTGTTAATTAATAACTTTACTACACCAATCTTGCCATAGAATTATACAAAAATCATCACACTGTACAAATTATAATACTTACATTATAAACTCCAAAACAGTAATAAAAATCAATTTAAAAAACACAAAGACAATAGAGAAAAATACACAATTAATAATTCTTTATTATTTAATTTAACTAAGTTTTATTCTATTAATTGTTAATTCAATTTATTTAAGCATTTTAGACCTGTGATAAATCATAGATTTAAAATTTTATTCTTTATTGTTAAATATGATTGACCTAATTTCATTAATTATATAATTTTTTATTGCATTTAAATGTGTTTGCTTGTAAGTCGAAAAAAATATTTTATGAAATCAATTATTATTAATCAATTATCTTATGATTTTAACGTTTATATTATAACGGTTTTTTCAAATAATTATTATGCTGATTGTGGTTTTGAATTTTTATATTAATTTTGAAAATAATCATGTATCTTCGTAACACTTGGTATAGTAGAGCAGTTATTTTATTATAAGACAGTTTTAGCTTTAGATTTTTAAGTAAGTGTACAGTCTCAAAGTTTTGTAATTAGACTAACTGGGTTTGAATAATATGCTTCGTAAGTCCTCTCATCCGAATTCAATAAAATAAGAATGTATTGGTTTTCGAACTAAAGTAAATTCATTACGTTAGTTATATAAAACCATTTATTGTAACTGTCTATGCGTATATTTTAATCCATTCAGTTACTCTTTTTCTATACTAATATAAATTGATTTATATTAAACTTAATCGTGGAATTGCAAAAGAATTAGTACATTTGGGATCCATTGTAACCATTTTTATTTAAATAATTTAAAAAAACTCAAAATTTATTCACTGAAAGTCGTGATATGTTAATTTTTTTCTTGAAATCATAATTGAAAAATAATTTTCATATTTTTCAGAAAAAATGCTTTAAAATGCGTTACATAAATTGTTCACTGCTTTGAAAAAATAAAATTGTATTATTATTACGATGTTATTGGTTATCAGTTTAAAATTATCTTACCGAGAAGTACTAGTTTAATTTTAATGTTCTCGATTGCCTGAAAGTAATGTTCTTATTAGGCGTTTTTTCTTTCCTACGTTTGGTATAATTACGTAATTTTACTTTATTTTATTTTATTATATGTGCTGAATAAACACATAATTCCTTAGATGTCCTTTTCCGAGAATATTTAATAGCTTTAGATAGGAACCTATCTTACCGATTATTAAATAGGTATATAATTATTTAAACTAAACATTATAATACGTAAATAAATAAGTATGAATTGTTCTAGTATTTCAGAAATAACCGTATTTTCGAGATTTAAACAAGAAGACGTTTCTGAAATAGTGGTTTTTGAAAAATTAAGAAGCTAGACGTGAAAAAACATCGATTAAAGTCATTAAACTCTTTTGTATAAGTATAAAATTATTTTGGCAATAAATTGAAAGCAGATTTTTTAAAGTAAAAATAAAATATTCTACGTGGAAATGGTGTAAGCAAATTTGAAAACCACTGTACTACTACTATAAAGAAACAACCTTCTAACTTTGATCTTTAACTATAAATACCTATGTAATAACAGCTATTAAATTTTATGTAACATTATTATGAAATGTAACATGTACAGTATGTCTAAATAAAAAATATTAAAATGCAATTTTATTATTTAATTTTTATACACTTACCTGATTATTAATTTGATGTACCTTATTAATAATTTTGATTATTGATCCTTAGTCCGTTATAATAAATTAAAAAATCTAACATATATCTAACACTACAAGAACCACCCTCAACTTGGAGCACTAGCCATATACTCATATCAAGAACACATGGTTACCACAACTTGCGGCTACTCCTTTTTGTCAGTTACCACTGTCTATATCTTGTCCTACGACATGCTATATATATCCGAAAGTCCGTCATTTTAACCGAACTTGCAGAAACTGCTGCTATAGTATCTGAGGCTTATTTTAATTTATTTATTAATCGTCAATTTTATGGATTCGATTCGCCCAACACAGCTAATGCTTGCACCATCCTTAATCTACGGGTCGGCTCATATCTACCAACGACAAACGATAAGCAAAAGACGGTAACCCATTAACGTTATAGTACACGAATCACAGACACAACACTTAAAAGCATATTCTGAAAATCTTTTGAAATGGCTGAAAAAAGCTCCACATCCCATAGTCTTTCAGTGTTTGAATAAAACTAGATATTACCTTATATATTCAACGACAACGTTTCTCTAGGACATATTCTACATTATAGCACTTTTAAGCTTATGCAGTGATAATAATCTATTTTATATGTCGATTCATTAACCACACCTTTCTTAATATAAGAGTATACTCTATATATATACTATTTTATATTATATACTTGGTAGATTTTAAAAATAAACAAATCATAATAGTACATCATTAAATAATAATTCAAATATCTGTAACAATAAAAGGCACATAGATATTGAAACTAGAACAGATACTAGAACAAGCTGAATGTTGATGTCCTTAAAAAGTCATGAGAAGAACAAAACCAGACGATTAAATATGTGAAATATTAATTCGTTAATAAAATCAATGTTATTTGAATAAGTTTTATGTATTCTTCAATAAATACTATTTTTATTTGTTTGTTTTACGAAAAATCTTATTGCCTTAGTTGATTAATCAACAGTATTATATACACCATAAAAAGAATGCAAGAAATCGATTATGTTTTTTGATGGTTTGCCATTATTAGACATACAGCCTTCAAGAATAGTAATTTTTTCCGTAGCCTTATTATAAACGGGTAATGTTCAAAGATGTCTTATATCTACCACCAATTTAGATTGCAAGTGGAAAGGAAAATCGAAGATTACATGAGTATATAATGAATAAAAATGAATAACACAAAACAAAATTGAAAATGTTTATAAAGAACAATTCATCTTTTTTAAATGCAATAAATTTAAATAATACGATCTTAAGTGCTGCTCCGTTAATACAAAAGAAATTCTTTTATATTATGCATCCGTAATTAAATACTGAATATTTAAAATTTATTGGCCATTAATAAGGTGGAACGTATCGGCAAGATTTAAGACGCTTCAGTCGGTTGTCGTCAAACAGGTATTTTATGAAATTAGTTTAAGTATTTTTCCCATAAATGAATCAAAAGTTCCATCCACCTCGAGAGCTCTGTCGCGGTCCTCTGTCGGCATTTCAGACGACCAAACAAATGCTAAATTATGACCTTTTTAGCGTTATATCACGGTACCTGCCATTTTGTAATTCTCCACAGACTGTAGGAAACGTCCAATAAATTTCAGTTTGGCTTTAAATTACCAATCTTGCCTCCCCCACCGGCAACCTATCTCTTTTTCCTTTTTTACCCTGTTCCATTTCTACGCTATTGTACTCATCTGCACCCCTGGGCTCTCTGCGATAGGATGGTTGGAAAGAGTGTGTTCCGTTAATGCTTAACATATTTTTTTAACATTTAATATTTAATACCTACAATAATTTCAAAGTGTAAAATATGTTTGTATAATATAACGATGCTTAACAATTGCAAAATGCAAAACTATTTGAGGTTACAATGCAATTGTGTCTGAACATTTTCGTCATATTTAAGACATTCAATAATAAGAATGTAGAAATAAGTCTTAATCTTTTACTTGCAAATGGCCAAAACCATCACGGGGTCCAAATGTAATTAAATGTATATAATAAAATTAAAAGTCTCTCTTTTGCTCAGTGGAAATTCCTGTAATTTCCATTCCAAAATTTAACGCTTTTAAAAGCGTTGAATTTTAGGATTGAAATCTTAATGTAATAATGAATGAAACTAAGATGACTAAATTCATATAAAATTTATAATTTTTGAGTATGTTACAGCTTTTTTCCTAAAAGCGTAAAACATAATTAATGTTGAGAAAAACACAATTTAGAAATATTAACAAAGAAAAAAAATTGTTCGTATTTATGAATATTTGATGGTGAAACCTACAATATGTATACAGATACAATAGTCTCTGTATAATAATTTGACGTCGCTGGCACAAAGCCGAAGAAAAATAGTCTCTGAATCACTAATTCCAGTGTACTCAATCGAGAAAGACTGTAAGTTTTTTATGTTTCTTTTGAGCGAAAATACCGCCTTTAAGACTGAGAGTACCCTTTGTAGGTGCCAGGTTTCGAAAAACAGTATTTACCGCTACGAGTAACTTTTGATTCACCGTGTTCTTTGTTGGATATCTAATGACTACACCAATAAATATAGGAGTAAGGTTTCCTATAATGAGAATATAGTATGCACCAGTGGGTGTTCGCGTCTGTACATACGTACCCAACCTAACTGCGGACCTGTGCAGCAATACAGTACGTCACGGGAGGGTAGGTAACTACGCTGCTATACATGCCCGTCATACATCTTTCACTGCGAGAAGTAGATACGTACCTACGGGGCGATATCTTACATAATATATTTGGGATGGAAGATTACATAGATATTTATGTATAAACTGCACAACACAAAAATATTTATTTTTTATTAGATAATGCATATTTTTTAAATAAATTTCTAAGGGTTTAATTATGTCATTTAAATTTTTAGCATCTTATTACTTAAATATACACGTCAATCAAGCACAAAAATAACGGCAGAAGCGGGATGCGAACCGCGGACCTTGGAAACCAACTATGCCCAGGTATTCATACCGCTCGGCGAATCGCGCCATTGCTATGCCCAGACTGACTTGCGGTGAAACTAGTATTTATATCATTGTTAGCATCGTACGACAGATGTCGCCATAGTATATATTCAAAGTATGTATATTTTTGAAATATTTTTGTATATTTTGTATATTTTTGAAAAAAAAAAAAAAAAGTCTAGGCATAGCAATGGCGCAGTTCGCCGAGCGGTATGAATACATGGGCATAGTTTAAGGTCCGCGGTTCGCATCCCGCTTCTGCCGTTATTTTTGTGCTTGGATTGACGCGTTGAAAAAAGAATTTCATGTATAGTATATGTATATTTAAGTAATAATAATATTGTAATATAGTCAATGATCTATAAAAGTAGATTAGAATATTGAAATAATAAAATAATATTCTAATAAAAATAAAAAAAATAATTTTTAGCATCTTATTATAAAAATATTCATTCTGGGTCAATTCGTATGTCTGCCTCACTATTTGACCTCGAATTGCACAGCTGTCTTATAATCAAGTTTGTGGTTCATTTCCTGTCGTGAACTATACATAAATGTACTAGTTATGTCGAAGCTTCAAGTGTCGAGATAACTTGGGATGAAATATATAAAAAAGCAGCTGGCAATATATAGCAGCAGCAGTATTTACTATTTAAGCTTGTCGGATTCATATTGCCTTAATTTCGTTGTCAACCCAGCGACACCTTATCTTCACAGTGATTCTGAACCGTGGCTACTTGCATTGTAATTTTTATATTCTTTTATAGGTTTTTATTACGAATATTTTTAAAAGTCTTATTCTCTTTTATTCATTATGTATATACCATCCATTTCTTAATTTTACCACTGCAAATTAATTTTATTATCTGTCTAAATAAACCATAATAAAATAATCAACTAACTGTACATAATAATCGTATTTAAGACTGTTCAGTGAAAACGTGAACATAATAATTTGTTTTTCAGCAGCTACATACACTCCGCTTGCCATTAGTTTGGCGGGGAAAACACGTAGAGCTAAAAGTTTTCCCGGTCCGCTCGGCCAATTTTCTGTTTCCTTCATTTTATTTGCGGCACCTTGGAGTTTTCACGTGTTAACCGTCCCTTTCAACGACTTTCTTGAGTTTTCCAGTAAAGTATTACCGTTAATGCCTTAACCTCATTAGACTCCTATGGCGCCGGGTGCCCACTGCCTTTTTTTCGTGAAAACACGTTTGCGAAAAACCTTAAAGAAGGTAGAAAATTTGTTTATATTCGTCTTATACATCTGCCGATGTAGATAAACAAGTTATACCATTATCTTCATTGGTGCTCTTATCTTATCAATCTTCTGTTGGATATCAATTTAAAATTTTACATCCTACGCAGCTTTTAACATTTCTCAAAATGTTCTGAAACCAAGGAAACTGAAAATGTCCCATATTTTTTTTCTACCCTTAATACTTTGGTGCCGCAACATTATTTTTTTCTCTTAGAAAAATAATTTGCATGTATTAAAATTCTACCACAGATTTGCTCTTTGACTTACTTAAAGCAACCAACTATTTTTTTTGTTTATAATTTTTAAGTCAAATAATTCAAAACAAAAATGTTTAGAAGTCAAATCAATTTTCAAACTCGCTTTAAAATTATTTAAACTGACTTTTGAGAATAATATTTTTTTTTTGTTTTCTATTTGTAAGTGAAAAATCGTTTCTAACCTAAACAAATCGTTGTTTATGAAGTACATTACATTTTTTGAACATAAATCTATTACTGATTGAGTATAACGGTATTTCTTTACCAATTTATTCATTAGAAGCATTATTATAAAAAATAAATAAGAACATAAAATATTTGTTTCTTTAAAAGATATTGGAGGTGTAGTTTACGAACAAGTTTTATATATGTATGTGTAACACGTCTTATATAAATATATTCAAATTGAGTTTGTGTTCACGTCACTAAAAACTCGTTAGGGCTTTTGGATTTTACCTCCATCCCTGTCTATCTTTAACGTTTTATATAAAAGCTTTATCTAACAGAAAGAGAGAACTGGCAGTCTCGATGAATGTGTATTTTTGTATTAAGATTAATGTTCGAAAAAATTTAACGAACGTAAAAAATAGTTTTTGGGAGAAGTTTCTTGATCCATAATGTGGTGAGATTCAACGAGATACCAATTATTATAATACTCAAAGATCTTAAGAAATATCCCCTCCAAGCTTTTTAAAACGTACAATATATATTGCACATTACTAAAAATTATTTATTAAAACCAGTATTAAATCAAAATAACAATTCTACTATCCCTTTCAATAAAAATATATAGACTAATTTGCACTTATTATCTATATATTTCATGTTACGAGCTTACGAAATAAATAGAAATAGTCAAACTAAATAACCGTTGATATTGTAAATGCTAGGCAACACACGGGCTATCGATGTTGCCAGATACTGGACAGAAATAATTTGACGTCGCTGACACAAAGAAGAAGAAGATTGTAAATGGTTTAAAATTCCATACTATCTACAATATAGAAATAGACCTCTCCGTGTTATTTCTTACTTAGGTTACATTTGACAAAAACGATTGGGAAAATGGTCACATTTATTTACGAATAATAAACACACCTTTAGAATAATTTTAAGGCATCGACGCGCTTCAAAATGTGACTTTTAATACATTTCCAATAGCACTTTCGATTTCTTTCGGTTTGTATTTATCATTTGGAATAATAATTATGACTTTCATCTTTATAAGCCATTAAGAACGGCGATCATGGTGAGTAATTACATTGGTTTTTCTGTCAGTGTTTTATCACAAGTTCTACAGTATGAAAATAGCAAGTTTTATTAAGGTAAATTAAAATTATACCTAGGATAGATAAGGCATGAAATATAAAAAGTATGTATATTTGAAATACTCGTTTATAATGATGAACGTACCATTAATTTTTATATTTTTTTGCAACTATGTTTACAAGGTAGTTGGCAGGTTATAATATTATACTTTTCAATTAATAAACGAAAGAATATTTAGAATTACTTCAAACTTTAATTTTTGTATTTGTGTTTTGACTTTTCTGAGAAACCATTTTCAAATGAATTACAAAACTGATGTATTCAATATACCACAAATGTCACTTTTGTTAGTATTTCTAAATATTCTTTCATTTATTATTTCAAATTATAAAATTATACCTAGAACTATCAATCGAAAAAAAACAGTATATGTTTGTGACACCTTTAGTACATGCGTCGTTTTCCGTTTTTATTATTATTAATTAAATATATTTAGTATGTAGATGGATATTTCACTGTAAATAATGCCTTCGTAGAGAATAATTCGCATCTAGTCAAAAATAATTTATGTGAAAAAACAATATTACACAATTATTATATAAAACAAGTAAGTACAGTTTATTATACAACTTAATCGAAATTTATACTTTAAAATATGTCAATTAGAATAATGACTACGTTGCTTCAGCTTTAAATTGGATGAACGAAACAGTGAAAATAAATTTATTCTTAATCAAAATGTGACTTTAATTAAAATTAAATAGTATTATAAAATTGCATAAGATATAGGGTGGCGAAAAAAAGTATATCCCAGGGGTGCAATATTTTGCAATGAGAATCTCTTCGGTATTCTTTTTTGATTCGAAAAGCGGCACAAGAAAACTCATTACGTATACGTTTCCCCCGTTAATTTGCTATTTTTCTTCCTTCGTCGCCTTTCAATTTCACGGACCGTCTGCGATGGACAAGTCAGAATACTCTTATGTATACCGAGGGGTAAAGACCAGTGGCAAAGCATATAATTACAATGCAAGTAGCCACGGTTCAGAATCCCTGTGAAGCTGATTAATTTTATTTATTTACTTAATGATTTGCCTGTAGCATCTCTTTTGTGCATTATAAGTGTAGAATTCTAGATAATAATTAATTTTAACCAGAAGGTTATTTTTAAATAAATATTTAAATAGTTATGCCTAAATGGCTTGATAAGAGATTCATATAATTTGTTTATTTTTTTTGATTGGTTAAAAACAGCATGTAAAAATATATACAGACTTAGGAGAAGTATTTTTTTTAAGCTGATTGAAACGAGTTGTGGCAGAATTGTTCGGTGACAATTTTTAATAACAATTGTAATTATTTTCAAATTTGTAGTTTTATGGTTTTTGGTAAAATTCAATATTATCAATAAAAAATATATATTTAATTGCGCATTTGAAATAATTATTAAATAAGCTTCATAGTAAATGGCAAAAAGATGAAAAAAGCAAAGATATTTTTATTTATTATTTTGATATAAAATTTACTTTATGCCATTAAAAACGCCTTTCATAGTCCATTAATCAAGTTAAGTTCTAGTCATATAAAAAAAATGAGATTAGTTCATTGTCTAATGACTGTTATTCATAGAAAAAAAACCTTATAATGATGTATATATTTATATTACGAAATTATTGTATAATAATATTGACTATTTGTCAAAATCTTCAGGATTAAAATAAAGTCAAATAAAATTAATAGAAAAAGGAGTAAAAAGACTAGGTGTATCGTCATTAATCTACAAAATACAATACGTCATAGAATATCACATAAGATTTCTTCTCACCCTCTGTAGGCATTCTCTTTGTACATGCTTACATTTATGTATGAAATGTCTCTCTGAAAATGAGTAGGAAAAAGAACTAGCCGCCATACGATGAGAAAAAAAAGATGGCTGTCATTTAAACTCGCGTATATTTATGTAAGGGATAATACATAATGCATTTCGGATGATATATCTCTGGTTGGGGTCCCAAAAAGTACACCTCCCAGTCTTTTGTGAGAGCCTGCGGTCACTGGCCCGTTTTTGGAGCCATTGTGAAGCAAACGAGACGAAGGTAAGACAGTGGTCGTCAACCTTTAGACATTCTGAAACGTTCATTATAAACTATAAGCAATTTTTGTTACAAAAAAAATACATGTCAACGCACACATGAGAATACTGACAGACGGTTATGGAGAAATTTCATCTATGGATTCTGATAAACGTAATTTTTAAGCATGGCCAAGCACTGAATTCGAATTATTGAATAACCAACGTCTATATATATACTATGTAGTATATACAGCTTTTATTTTTACAGATACTCACTATCAATAGGGAATTCACAGAATGACTTTTTACTACCTGCAATTTTAATTAATAGGCTGATATTTTACGGAAGAAGGATAATTTTTGAACCTATAAGTAGTATTTAAGAAGATTAAAAATCTAATAAAAAATATATTTAATTATATGATTTGTTTAAATAATTAAGCACTCAATAAAAAATTACAACGAATAATTTTGTGTAGAATAATATTTTTGTTTTAATGTTCAAATGCCAATTATAATATTAAAAAAAAAACATTTAACCATGTTAAGAATTGTTTATTTGCTTACTCGAAGACTGCAGTTTCCTTTCCATGAGAAATTCTTCAATTCTTCGCACGTATGTTTATTAGCATGTACATTTACTTCCATTGAGTATTCATCCATTTTATAAAATAATTGTGATTACTTAAATATAGATTGATATTAATTAAGTTGTAATGTATATAATATATTAGTAGAGCCCAGGTAATATATTAAAATTATAATAATTATAATTATATTTATATTTTCACATAATACCTGGGATCTACGCATATATTAAATACATTGTAACTTAATTAATATCAATCTATATTTAAGTAAATAATATTTTAATTAGATTTAAAATTGAATTTAAATAAATCAATAAATATTAAACGTAATATTGTTTTCCATGTTTCAAAATTCATAAATACATTTAAATCATTAATGTCGCAACAATTAAAACATATTATATGTGAATATTTTAATATTATAAAAACGCTACTGAAATAAAATAAATTTATATTTATTATAAAAGCAGTGTGCTGTTTCAAAATGGATGAATATCGCTGCTTACGGCATTTCCATAAAAAGGAGTTTTTTTCCATGGGGTCGGCCGATGGGTGCGTCCAACCCCATACTGGGGAGGCCGAGCCCGACCCAAGGGTGGGACTCAGATGACATGTTTATGGTGATTAATAACATGTTTTTCCATTACAAGTTCTTCATGGGGGGACCAAGGTAACGTGCCACGAACAGCTTTACTTTATAAATACGTTCTCGGACGCATTACAAGAAGATAAAACGCACCGTAACGCACAAGGCAAATATTGATGTATTTTATTGCGGCAACAATGTTGCTGGTGAATCTGTATGCGATATTCTTCACAATAAATTACCTTTAATCGATGCACTCCTTCATCGAAAAATACATAAATATTCGATTGAGAAAATAAAATAAAATACGTTGTAATTATTAAAATGTTGAACTGGTAGGGGAAATAAAGTGTGAAGTCAATATTTATTACACACAATAAGAAAGTATTTTTGTTATTTTATTCATATAGATCACGATGATTTTATTTTATATCTCAAAACCCATTAATTATTAATTTATAAATTATTAATAATATTTTTATAAAATATAATATAAATTAAAAATCAGTGTTGAAATCATGTTTTTCTAAAAAGCCAACTATACTTAAACTTTTCAATGATACTGTTTGATTATCTCGGAGCTCCCGAGTCCTGAACAAAGTCCTAAAATTCTGTTCAACCCTAGATAACATAGTGACTGTTGTAGGAAAAATTGTCACAAATACTATAGGAAAAATCTCCGTTAAAAATAAAATAAAATTCTTCATATATGAGTTGACTGTACTGTTAAATTTATCAGTAGCGATGTTTAGCAATTTGAAATTAATACTGGTAATATCACTTTATAGGCGCTGAAGTTTTTTTTTGTAATTAATTATGTTTATCTTTTTGTACCATTTACGCCCTTCACCTCACTCGTAAAATGACAGTCATAGCATATTCCTGCAAAAATGTGGAAGATGAATGTCGTGCCACGACCTAGTGAGTCCCTGTAAAACTTTATGATTCGTGAATGTATATATAATGTTTCCGGATGAACACTCTACATGCAGAGCTAAGCTATACATAAAAATGGCAAAAACGAAATAAATATACATATCCATCACCGTCTGTAGGTATGTTTATGAATGTGTTGTAGATAAAATATACCATTAAAAAAATCTAATATTAATGAATATATACATTTATTATATTTGATCTACTTCACTATATAGTGACCACTCGCTGAAATTGAAACTTATCGTTACATCGATAGTAAAATCATTTATTTATTACATTATGGCTACATTGTACTTCGTTGTCAACTTCACGCGTAGTAAATGCTTAACGCGCCAGCCACGGATTTATATGTAAATAACTTCATGTCTATTCGAGTAAGATAAATATTTAAAAAATAATCAACGGATATTTTATATACTGAGCCCTTAAAGATAAATATATTATATCGAGTATTTAAGTGTAGTAACAGCTATGATTTTCAAAACATATTTCAAGTCAATGTCATCATTAAATCAATTTTATTTTATATCTTACTTTTTTATTAGAAATAGATATCCATTTTTATTTATAAACGCCGCATTTCAAGTATTTAAATGTAGTACAACAAATATATTTTTAATTCATATTTTAATAAGCAATTTTAATTATTATATGACTTACGTTTGAAATATATAAGCAACTCATTTTTTGGCAGTATATACTTTAATTGGCAGTTATTATTTAGCAAACGGACAGTTTTTATTATCTGAAAAGGTAAGTAAGAAATAATATTTTTGCAGTAGAAAAATATCAATCGGTAGTAGAAAAATAATAAATAGGTAGGAAATAATTAATGAATGGTAAATAATAATAGGTTAGGTATGTTAGGTAAGGTTTCCATTTATGGGTTAATTACTCATTCATTTTAATATTGAATATATTAATGCCATTTTAACTGACCATATTCATACTGACACAGTGGATACTGCCACTTAATTTAGTCTATTGCCGATTAATTTTATTTACTGCCAATTAATTTAACTTACTGCCGAAACCTTGAATTAATTACTGAACAAAGAAATACATGCCAAATATATATCTGTTTTTATGTATATAATAAAACCACACTGTGATTCTTCTAATCTAAAATTTGGCACAACGGCAGATAACTTATCTTTTCTTGATACCCATACGAGTATGTTGTATCTGATGTGGTGCGTTCTGTGGAACTTAAGGATGCGTAGAAGACTTGGTGTTGAATCTCCCACGATTGACAAGAGAAGAAAGCTTATTGTAGAAAATTTACTGAAGGTTGTTTTAATAATATTTTTAATGTACATTAGATCACATAGGAATTAAATTTATCTTCTGTTGTTTATATACTTGTATCTCAATATGAATGCTACTAATACGATGAATAGTTTTCACCTTAATCACCTTAGTTCACACAATTGCAGAGGTACCTTCAATAAATAATAACAGGAATATTTAGTTCTAGTAGTAAATTAAAATGGCTGAATCAATTGAATTAATTATAATAATCTTGCGGCGAGAACAAAGCCTGAAGTCGGCTGATGTGTTGTTACCTTTTACGTTCACATCAGTATTTATTATTCTAAGAGAACATAAACGTAATTTAATGCGCGATAAATTATGAAATGTCAAATCTCTCAGGGATTTCTAGTTATGAGAGGTAAATTTTAATTAAGAACGGCACTCTACCTGTAAACTTTGAAATTATTGAAAAGGTTGTGTCAAATCGAATGTTATTGTTATTATTGAAATACGTTGCTTATCAAAATTCTGAATAATATCTTTATTTTTTAATTAAGGTACCAGTAAGTTCTCATTGTTTTATACAAATTACAACTGCAATTATACTGTGGTTAACGTGTTGTGATTTTAAAATTATTTTTCATCATCGGTATTTCACAGTACAGGAAAGCCATTGGATATTATTCTTATAATGTACTCAGCGAAGTTCTACCAGGCAGAGGTGACACAAAAGGAATAAAATGGCATTTGGCGTTATTTTATAGTGAAAAATTGTTTTTAACAAATAAGGAGCGGATATAGTTTAAAAAAGTAAGTATGAACGCAACTTATTTTAATATTTAATATATTTAATATACAAGTATATTTCAATTGGATATCATTGTAAAATCATATCAATAATTAAACATACTGCATTGTTCGATGAATTCAGATAATGAAGGCTTTCAATCGTTAAGTATATAAACAATTAACTATTTATGAGTCTGAAAAAAAAAATGATTTTAATATAGTCATGGATTATGTACTTAATTTATTTGCGGTGATTCTAGTTATTAGCTGCGAAGCATTCGTTATCTATTCGTGTTTTAACAGAAAATGGTCCATCCTCCTCTGGCGCGAGTCACAAAGCCCGAGATCTCGCCCACCTTATCAAAATCGCGAATAAACGCAGGTATTACCTTTGTTGTAAGAGCACTACAATATCTATAGAGTTGTGTAAATAGCTCCAGTTAGTTACCCGGTAAGGGACCTGAGCTTCCCTGTAATGAACAGTGTCCATGCATTAAAACGATAAAATGAAAATATTAAAATGAATAATTAAATTTATAAATTAAATCATGTTAATGTGTTATTTTATAAAAATGTATTATTATTTAAGAACCACCACTCTTATTGAAGCCACAGTACTAGACGTATTGTAGAATGACCCCCATGGAGCACGCTTTCCAGGTTATTTACATAGATGGATGACATCAAAAGTCATGCTGGTATAAGGTAGATGAAGAAACTGTAGCATCAGAAAAAGTAGAGAAGCCATCTGGTTTACGTCTGGCCTAGGCCTATGACCTACGGTGGGTGAAAAACGGCAATTATGTGGTGATTATAATGAAATTGTTACGAAAGCAGGCTACAAAATATAATGTCATTTGAATGAGAATTATTATTTATTATATTTAATCATTTAAAATGCTTTGCATGTGTGGTTAAAATATGAATATGAAATATAAAACAAGGATCGTAAAATTCAAGTTTAGTATTAAAATAATTGTATTGCTCATTACTTGGAAATATCTCCATTAAATCTAATCGCACTTGCATAGATGGTATTTGATTGTAAGGAAATCGAATAATTATCGTGACCTGAAAAAGTTTAGTTCAGACGACCACTCATTGTACAACGACCCGCACTCGATGTTGCTTCACTTCTGTGATCTTAAAATAGAGATGTTTCTACACTTTTACCTGCGGTTATAGCTCAATAGTCAAAGCGCTTGCCTTGCAAGCCAAGAAATCTTGAGTTGAAAAAAAGGGTTTTTAATAAATTTATGGACTCTAAAATACACGACTCCCGGTCGGTGTGAATTTGATCCAACACCCGTAAAATGTCATAATGCCAGTCATAGCCTATTAATCAAAATTGGTGGTAGACGAAAGTCGTCTTGTGAAAACCACCCATTCATTCATAGTAAATTCCTGTAATAATAAAGGATGATGCGTGAATCTCGGGCTGTAGTCTATGACGTTAGCGCATCAACACTCCACATGCAGCGCTTAGCCATATACACTATGGTAAGCGTCATAGAATTCCACAGATGAGACTTCAGAATTACAATCACCATCTCGCGGTATTCTCCTGTATGTGTTTACATAAAAAAAATATGTTCGTTGATCTTTTCACAAATTATAGTTGACTTATAAATTATAAGCAAAGTATTATTTTAATTACTGAAGTTAAGCAACATGGGATGCGGACAAAATTTGGATGTGTCACCGCTCGCTGCTTACCACATGTCGTTAATCTGGGTGACCCAATACTCTGGGTACTGGACTCGGGTTGTATTCATTATATGTCATTTAATACAAGCTGA
The DNA here is from genome assembly GCA_022606575.1 of Glossosoma conforme. Classification (NCBI taxonomy): domain Eukaryota; kingdom Metazoa; phylum Arthropoda; class Insecta; order Trichoptera; family Glossosomatidae; genus Glossosoma; species Glossosoma conforme. The sequence continues at coordinate 787,282 of JAGTXR010000015.1, forward strand.
TTAATAATCACAAAAAATATTTCTCGGGTACGGCAGCTGTAGTCTATTTCTAATTATTATATAATGGAATAATATGCTACACATATACATTCTGATGTAAAAACCTACGTCTTGATAAAATACAGACAATTGACAAAACTGTGTCGTAGTAAGTTGTGGTATCTATGATTATATGCTCTTGACGAAGAACAAATATGGCATGAAAAAAAGTTACACGGTATAGATTTTTAATTGTTCTGTTCTGAAAACGTGGGCACCCTTTCTGCACGGGATCCGCTATCTTTCTAATTACATTAAATCACCTCACTCCGCCATAGATACGAACTTGTCGCGCCTCCAACGCTAAAACACAAAGTTCTGTACTACCCAACTACCAAAGCAGCGAAGCATTCGAAGAAATATTACGGAAGACGTAGTCAATTTTGCATTTTATGTGATATTTGAACCATGCTTAAGTACGGGTACATAAATTTCACATCTGCTCTCAACCTTTATCGTATGATTGCATAAAATTTTGTTCACAGTTTTTTGTTACAATCCATCCTTGCCTCGTTTCAAGTAGCTACAGCAACCTTTGATAGTTATTTAAGGCTTTAGTAATTACAGCAACCTGGGATAGTTATAGCTTATTAGGCATAGTTATAAACGACGAAAAAGAAGTAAAAATAAGGTTATAGTTTCTGAGGCATATTAAGGCGTTTCGTTTTCTGTATTAAAGAAAACATATTATGCTCATCGTCTTCCATAAATAATACATACGTATAAATTAAACTTTTAGTTGCAATTTTTTTAAAAATACATGGAGCTTAAATAAATATCTAATATGAGGTATTAATAAATTTTCCTAGATATCCAGTTTTAAATTTATGATGTCTGTTTGGTTGAAAAAACCATGAATCATCTCATATGAAACTTGCGTAATAGATTAAAAAAATTAATCGGTTTTTCCGTGTGCGAATATTAATTTTTAAATTTATTAATTATTTCTGATAGAGGTTTTTTTGATTTTCTAAAAGGGAAAAGGTTAAAGTTAAACATTATTTTAATAAACTTCATAAACATGAGTAAGAGCTCATGGAATTTTGTAACATTTTCACCCACCACACTATGTATTTGAGTTCCTCCTTTTATACATTTTTGGAGCATTGACTTCAACCTACAGCGCCACAGAGCTTTCAGTCGAGTATTCGTAGCTACATTTGTGGATTTAATACAATGCACAGCAATTTTCCTTATCTTCCAACGTTAATTTATATTAGAGTGAATCAACATAACATTTTATTGACATTGAAAGCGCTTTTTGGAATTTGAATTGTTTACTTAGATAATACATAAAAAATGCATTCAGATTAATCTGATTTGGGCATCAATAAAATGTATGTTGTACCTTATCTACTTTAGAGGAAATAATGTATTCAAACATACATTTCTACTCATATCCGCTCTATATCTGAAACATAGGTCGCCAGAAAATAGTTTTCACATAGTTCTGTCAGTTGAAATTATTCTTTACTTGTCTCAAATAATCATCATATTTCGAAACTCTACCGAGTATTTACGTAGTAAATAGTTTCTGATAGGCTCAAGACCGAAAGCTTGAGGGCTTATAGATAAAACCATTGTTTTTTTCTCCCCATATCCATTGCATATTTAGAACATATGATCAGCACATATTGATGCAACTAAGTTATATTATATGGATTTTTTAAAAATATTTATTAGAATATTATTTTGTTATTTTCAATATTCTAATCTACTTTTATAGATCATTGACTATATTACAATATTTTAAGTAATTAAATATACATAAAGTATACATAAAATTCTTTAAACGTCTTTGAATATTAGTAATAGCGACATCTACCATACGATGATAACATATATAGAAATTTCAAGCGAGTCAGCTCAGGCGGAAGCAATGGCCACGGTGGCCGAGCGGTATAATTACCTGGGCAAAATGGTTGGTTCCAAAGGTCCGCGGTTCGCATCCCGCTCCTGCCGATATTTTTTCTGAATGAATTGACTCGCTTAAAGAATTTTATGTATAGTATATGTATATTTAATTACTTATAAGTTATATTCGTTACCTTTGTCCATTTCCCATCCCCAGACATTTCTGCACATGAAAGTTCACTTGGGAACATATATAGTTCCCAACGTCCCCCAACGCAGAGGCCGAGGACTTTTCGAGGCGGCTGTACAAGTAGTATCTGTGATATATTTTAGGTGATTGGGTCGTTGGACGCAAAAACTGTATTATTTACCATATCAAATTTAAAAGCTTGTTAATTAGCATATATTTAAGAGATCGAATGAAAAGCTCAAATATTCCATTACCTCAAGTAGCAAAGCATTATTGGCACTCCAGTATACTGTATACTCTAATTTAATAATAATAAAACAATGTAAAAATTTAAATATGTTTGTTGTGGTTTGTGTAAAACATTGTTGTTATATGAAATGTCTCGTTTCAGAGTCAAAATACTCGTAATATTGAACTAACACGAATAACAAATATCTATTAAATGTCACCTTGACAATTTGACGATTAATAATCTCATTTGTACATATAATTTCGTATAATTGTTAATTTACATTACGTTAGGCAATAACAAAAATATTATTCGCGGGCGGAACGCTTACAACTATAAAACCGTTTTTACAAGCTCGCCAAATGTCCGCCTAATTTTACGTTTATGACATTAAGCCGTAAATGTTTTTATACTCAAACTTGCATGCCTACAAAACAAAACACGAAAATTCCAAATTAGAATATTCCAGATCAGAATCTAGATGACCTTACGGATGACGTCATTCGTCGATTCGGTGCAGAATCAAGAAAAATAAAATAAATGTAAAACTGATTCTTCTCGCTCTCTCTCGGTATTGATTTGTTTGCGTGTGTATGAGATGCACGCGGCTTTGAACGTGCGCTTTGTTGGGGTATATCGTGTTTGATGGTGACCCCATCTAGTGACACAGAATCAAAGTTTCGGGAGCCGTAACGTTTCTCCTATTGGCTGTATAAATTTTAGGATTCATAAAAGTGGAGCTAAATATAACCCGTTCACATTCTGGTGTTAAACAGTGTATGGGAGCGGGATATCATCGGAGCGTGGATTGTGACTTGATCAGCACAGTGTTTCGTCTCATTCACATACACTTAAGCAGAATAAATAATCTTTGCACAATTCAGGGGAGTAACTGTAAAACTAATATTCTATATTTGGTCCAAATTTCATCGAACTTGAGACTAATACAGTTCATAAATACATTTTTTTTATATATAAACACACATTTTACTCATATCCGATCTAAATCTGAAACATAGGTCGCTAGAAAAGAAAGTGATCGATAATAAAAAAAATTACATATATAAATGAGTACGGTGATTTTTGATATTATAAAAACAGCTAAATCCTACGTGGAATGTTAATCTACAAATCAATTTGATCAAGCACATATTTTATGCGCGTATTGCTTGTTACATTTATCATTATATAAATACCACAACAAATGTCAAGTATTTTACTATATATTATTTTAATTTATACACTTAACTATTGATCTATGTTTATTTGTTTTCCTATCAATAGGTAATTGGTTCGTATCTAGCTGAAAAAACTACGTTCAGCTTAAATATTTGAGGTTTTGCTGTAATGTTAATATAATTAAAATAAATATAACCAGCATAATGTGTGCATAAGCAAGTTTAATTGAAAAAAAAAGAGTTACAAAATAGTGCTTAAAGAACATTGCATCGAGCTGTCTCTTATGAGCGAATGTCTCAGGTATTGAGATTATTATCTGACCTTTTAGAAAAATCCGATTAACAAATTACCAAAATTTTGCCTCTGATACTACAGAGTCCATCTTATCTGTATAGCGACATTAACCATATATCATTTTATATTATATGACTAATATAATATTTTTCCAGGTAAGATTATCGGGTACCGAGATGTTTTAATGATAAGAAGTTAAAGCCCGTAATGAAAAATCAAAATATGTTAAAATTCATTAAGCTATGTCATTTTACTAAGGTTCATTTTAATATTTCACTTTAATCAATAAAAAAAACATTTCAAAAGTGTATATTGAAAAGTTAATAAGATCATTTGAGATATGGTTCTTAAACTCTTCAATTACAATAGTCACTTTTTTATAAAATAATACAGTGGGTTACACTTAATTACGTAAGGTTTCTAGTCATTTTTTTATAATTTGGGTGCGTCTATGTCATGACATAACGACTCGGCCTAGTAGAGCTTTTCTGCCGCTTAACAAGCCATAAAACCCATGCGAGCGGCTATAAAACATTTGTTTTGACGTTGTTTTGATTTAGCCTTCCCCGGTGCATAATTAGAAGTGCCGCCGCTCCCGGCAGAAGCTCACGAAAAAGCTCCAATGTGAGCTTTTTTACTCATAGACAGAAAGCTCTCTCGATAATAGACGCGAAAATTGCCAGTGATAAGATGGTCCCGAGTCGGAACGCTCTATAAAACTTTTTCATTGGTTTTTAATGGGTTTAATTAGATAAAGATAATTGAATTACAAAAAACACAATATGAAAATACATGCAATGAAAAGTAATCAAACTATTTATTACCTTCCATTTTAACATTTGAAAACTACGAAAAAAATAATGCCGTTTGTGAGAAAGACCTTTAAATGCTAACCATTTTTTTCCTTTTCAATACCATTCTGGAGCATATGCTTCTCTCAAATTGTAGCTTATTACTTCTGTCAGTTGTAATTGAGCATACTTTTTCCCAAGAGATTTTTGCATTCAACTGAAGGTCCAACTGGGAACATACGAATATATGTTTCAAAGTGACGTCTTGTACGGCGCCCGGGGATTTGATGAAATGCCATCTGTTGTATTTGAGACATATTTGGATTGAGTGGTTTTTAGAACTTAATGACCTAGGCCTCGAAAACGTCAATATAATCTAATCTTAAAAAATCTTATCCATCCCAATATTTCTCGCATTTTATTGGTCGCGGAATATTAAACATTAAAAGCAGTGTTTGATCAGTAGCTCCGTCCTTAACTCATAACAAATATGAAATATACATTGCATCGAGCTGTCTCTTATGAGCGAATGTCTCAGGTATTGAGATTATTATCTGACCTTTTAGAAAAATCCGATTAACAAATTACCAAAATTTTGCCTCTGATACTACAGAGTCCATCTTATCTGTATAGCGACGTTAACCATAAATCCTTGAAATGTATTATAAAATAAAAATATATATTTTTTAAATAAATAAAGAAAATGTGTCATAACCATTTTTTTGGCAGTCGTATGTTTCATGTAACTATCAGCTTACACTGGAAATGAAATATTACAGGTATACCTGTATTACCTGAGCTTTAATCTCTCGTCATCTTGCAGGACAGCCGATCAAACGTCGTTTTTTTTCAAACATTTAGGGATGCACAGCTGTTAGAATACGACAATAAATGTGGCAGTTAACATCTGTTTTAATTAATGTTTGTGGTGGTCATGAATTCTAAATTAATAACATACCAATACGGTTAACACTTTAAATATTTTGCTTTTTGTGGGAAAATTTAAATGCCTTTGTTATATATACTACACCATTTCGCTTATGTCTGTATCTCAGCACACGAGTACATAGCTTAAACGACAAAAAGTATGTGTACACAATTCTAGTATGCGAAAATGCTATTCACGGAGTATATCGATAAATAACCAAGATTGACATTTACACAGAAACATATGATGATTTATTTTCCATTCAAGTCAGTATATGTAGGCAAACAATGCGCTTGCATGGACGTTTAATATTATCATATTATGAAACTCCCATGCATATAGGTAAACACGTACATTTCATTTAATGTCAAATTATATAAATATATTTAAATACGATGATGTCAATTTTAAGTAATATGATAATATATATGTATAAAGTATGAAATAATGTATGCGTAGAAAAACAAATAATTATTTTTCATATTTCTGTCTACTTGAATTTCATCCTTTGAAAACGAAGTCTATTAACTGTTTCATTTTCTTTCATATCCAATCGCAAGATGGAGTATATGGTCGGCACAGAAGCAACACTAGAAACTTCAGCTGTGTTTCTTATTATGTAACAATAGGAAAAGGAGAACGTGAGAATTGTTTTTTCACTCTTATTTTTAAATGTATAAGCTGTTATATATCTCCATTGATTTATTATAAAGTGAATAAAAATAAATATAAACAAATAATTTTCATACAATCAACTTTGTTCTAAAGGAAAAAAAAGTCTATCATAACACAAAGCATTAAACTTTATTTTAACTAAGTTGTACTTGCAAAATATGGTTTCCATACAATTTTTTATTAATTTTAGACCCAGAGTGTCCATTTTATTTAAATAATGCCGTTGAAAATAATATTTTGAATAATATAATTTATTTTACCTCATAAAATAGCTGCATTATATTAAGTATGTGACACGTGGTGCTTCTCTGAAAGTGACAAAAAAAGACTAGAGGCCTTTAAAATGTGGTCATACAGAAGAATTCTCGGAATTTCCTGGAGAGACCACGTCACGAAAAATAAGGTTCTTAGCATAATCAAGTAAGATAGGCACCTAGTAAGAAACATCTCAGAGAAGATAGCCCGATGGATCGATCACATCATGGCATCACGATGGTTTTCTTCACGACATTGTGGAAGGGATGGTTGAGGGTAGAAATTGAAGAGGGCGCCCTAGACGGGAGTATTTGCAGCAAGTGTTCGAGGACATGAGTTGTAGCTCTTAGGCTGAGCTAAAAAGGATTGCAGAGGATCGAGAAGAGTAGAGATCGAGATGCAAGATTTTGTTGCTGCAAACCAATACCGGATTTATACTACGAAGGCCTCATTAAAAAGCTGCATTTTATTCATTACAAGTAAAATCTATAATTATATTATATAAACTTAAAGTTTATTATATTTTTGAATGCCTGAACTCATTCATCGAGTGTGATAAAATAAACATTAGAATACTGTATGCCGTTCGAATCCTCAGGTCTATCATTAATTTTCCTCAGATTAATCGATGAGAGAAATGTTAAATAAGATAGTGTTCGGATATTCGGGTTCGATATATTTATGTTTGTATATATTGTATGGAAGTAAGAATGTATTTATATGAAACATAATTCAGAACAAACGAACGAATGTTCGTTCCGCTGACAATCATTGAAATTTGCTAGATTGAAAGGCTAACTAACTTATAAAGTTTGCATTCGTTAGTTTGGTGCACACCGGAAGTATGATATTTAAAAGCTTAAAACGTAGTGTAAAATTTATGCGTGGGTATGATTTTGTTCATATGTAAAAATAGCTCAATACTTGCTTCTTGATATAAACGTCTGTCTTTAGATAATGTATTGTCAAGCATTATTCATTTCACAATAGGAACCAATAAATATATCGAGCCACGTCTAAAACTTACGTCGTTTATATCTGACAGGCACATAATGTATAGAGACACGACACAGCAAAGAAATACGTCACGGAAATTCCCAGATTTTGTGAATCTATTATCATAATCATTTGTAGATTTTGATTTGAGAAATAAAACATATTATAGTATATAAGAAGTGTATAGTTATGTTATTTTTAGATAATTCCAGAGAGTACAATAGTCAGATTCAATTTGGAATTGTGATTTATTATATGTTGTGTTTGTAATTACTTTGATTAAGAATATTGAGAGAAAAAATGTTATAGCTACATAAATGAGCGAAACTATTCTCCATAGTTTCGTTCAGATATTAATTCATACAATTACAACAAATACAATTAACATGAAAAACAAATGTTAATTAATTGTAGTGCTAATTGTGAAAAGAGTGTATTTGAATATTTCGATCCTAGTTAAATAGTACAAAAACGTTAAAATATTACGCTATTATACTGTCAAAATATAGCATCTATCACAAGAATAGCGCTATTATATTTATACCGCGGGCAACAAATCTATTGTTTTTCCTATTTTCTTTTATAATCCATAATTTAAGACAAAATAGTGTTTTGCGTATCCACTTCCTAATTGATGCAAAAAGTCACTATAAATAACAAATATAAGCTTTTGTTAGCCGCCATGGTCATCACCTCATCGTATTTCAGCTCTGCCTACCAGAGTTCCACCGATTACATTCAATATATGTGTTGATGTATATCAAAATTCATTTATAGTTAGTTACACGACGAATTTATAAAATGTTTATTTTAAATTATAATTATAATTCTGTTTCTTATTTCTTACTTATTATTATCATTTGATGTTAATAGATACATTATGGATTAAACCACTTTTTACGTGTACTGATTTACATAGTTGCCGACGGTCTTCTTTGTTGGTGAGAGCCTGCAGAAAAGGCTGCTGTGTTTTATGCTTTACTAAACACATCATTGATTTCACGATATTGGTATAAATAGTAAATAAAATAAATAAATAATGAAACTGATTTTTCATTTAATGTCATGAAGAAGATGCATTTATTGTCCCGCTTGCGTGACTGTGTCGAAACGCCCGCCATGCTCGGGATTCGAACTTGAGCCCCTTGTTAAGCCGCATCTCAACGACGTTTTTATGCGACCGCAAATCTTTAATGACCGCTCTCGAGAGCATGTTCACCGTTTTATGCGGAAATCTCCTCTGCAGAGTTGGACTAACCGTGGATCGGAAGATTCTCGATCAATGCTTATAAATCAGTAAATAATATTTCGATGACTAATCGTTGATTATTAGTATAATATTTAATTCACGTTGCATACCCCACGATCATTTCATTTTTTTTATGTAAACACATACAGGAGAATACTCACTTTGGTGATAGTAATTCTGAAGTCTCATCTGTGGAATTCTATGACGCTTACCCTGCTATATATGGCTAAGCGCTGCATGTGGAGTGTTGATCCACCAAAATCATAGACTACAGCCCGAGATTCACGCATCATCATTTATTATTACAGGAATTTACTATGAAAAGGTGGTCTTCTCAGGACGACTTTCGTCTACCACAAATTTAGATTAATAGGCTATGACTGGCATTTTTACGGTTGAGGGATTAATTTCACAGCAACCGGGGGTATTTCAGAGCTCAGAAATTGATTAAAAATCCTTTTTTTTTTTAATGTCCGTCGGGGATCGAACCCACGATCTTTGGCTCGCAAAGTAAACGCTTTGACGATTCAGCTATGGCCGCAGTTAAATCATATGGATTGTTCAACAGTCTTTCACCCGTAAAATTTCAGTTATAACCCATTAATAAAAAATGGTGGTAGACAGACGTCTTCCGTGAATATCACTAATTCATAGTGAGTCCCTGTAATGTGTCAATGCGTGTATGATCAACATTTCACATGTACTATTTTGCCGCCCTTAAGAATTGCATGTGTCATCGACTCTCAGATAAGATGTCAGTATTATTCTGTTTATGTTTACACTAAATAAATTACTTAAAATACTACTAACACAAATTGCAGCTTTGTTAAAAATTTGAAAAAAAGACAAAGTTATTCAAACACAACCTTTTCCTCATTTCTCTCATTACATTTCAAATGCAGTGCCATTATACCGAACGATGTTGAATTTTTTAACAATAATTCTTTTAAAATGAGATAAGGTATATGTCTGTTTAACTATGTCCTTCTTAAAAAGTTATTCAATTTTGCAAACTGTATCGCTCGTGTAATAATTCCTTTATGGTAGGTTGCATTTTTTCAATTTGATGGCGGGTATAGCTTAATGGTCAAACTGTTTGCTTTGCAAGCCAAAGGTCTTGGGTTCGATCCCCGACGGAGATTAAAAAAATTGAAAATGCCCACGGTTGGTGAGAATTTGATCCCTCACCCGTAAAATGCCAGTCATAGCCTATTAATTAAAAATTGTGGTAGACAAAAGTCGCCCCGTGAAGACCACCCATTCATAGTACATTCCTGTAAATAATAAGGACGATGCGTGAATTTCGGGCTGTAGTCGTGTCACTCGCGTGGACCAACCGATACGATTAAACGTCATAGAGTCCACGATGAATTATAACCTTCTACTAGTGCTTTTGTTTTTGTGTTTATATATATAAAAAAAATACTACTTATGCAAGATTATTTGCATAGTTATTACGTATCTAAAATATGACACAAAATAAAAATAAATATTTTTTTATTTTGCGAGCAATGACTATATTATCACCATAGAACGTTTTCATTTGTAGCGCGATAATATTGATTTTACAAAGCTTTCAACTTCGATCTAAAGATGTCCGTCGCCGAAGCGTCAATAACAATATTAATTCACATAATCAAATAAAAAAATCGTAAAAAAACACATGTGCACCTAATTGATCATAAAAACATTTGACTACACGGCATAAAAAAATAATTTCGTGCGATAAAATGTTTATTGTAATTATTTATTTAACGATTATTAAATTGAATACAGATGGTGTTTATACTTGTTATTTTGCGTTTGAACGAAAGCGCGACCTCTCGAGTAAAACGCTCGCACTAGTTGTTGTTTACGAGCTTTGAAACACAGATCAAACATCAATAATCTCGGATGGATTTACAAGGCTATTATTCACTTTAACGACCTAACAAACCTTCGTTGACCGGCCGGTGCAAGTCTTTCCAGGATAAGACGCCGCTTCGTATCAAGTCCTCGTGAAAGAGAGGGCGAAGCCATTAAACACAAATCCGTTTTTTCCCTCACTTTACGAGGCACTTAAATATTTTTATATCACCTGTTACGGCGAATGAAAATTAATACAATAACGCATTCCGGTCGCGTTCTTTTAGATTTTACGGCGAGTTTTATGCGCTTTTGAATCACTGCGATTCGAACCGCTTATCTCGGACTCCAACCGGGGGTTGTCGCCTCGTTGGGAGCGCAGTGCGCGCGCGCGCTGGAAGATGGCGCGCGCGTTTTTTTCAAACTGTTTTTCTATGTAGGTCAGTAGAATACGAAATATGATAATAGTTTTGAAAGTTATGGTCAGATGCCACTCAACAAAAAAACATTTATAATTATATACATCATGAAAAAAAATGTATTTAACATAATATACAAATACACTTAGATTTTATAAATGAATTATTATTTTCATTATTGAACTTTTATTTTTTAATAAATATGTGTTAAAACTAAACATTGATTTGCATTCAATTAAATTTTTAATAACCGAAATATTGAGTTAACTTACTTCATATTTAATAATTATAACATTAAAAACTACCTGTCAAATTAATATTTGTTTCTATTTTGTATATTTAGACATATATGGTTGTCAATTTTATATTATTACTTTTGATATTAAGTTAATTATTTTTATTAATTTAAGACAAATACAACAAATTAATAAATATTTATCTAAAATACCCACAGAAATTATAAACTGACCTTAATGCTAATAAAAATACATTTCTGATCACAAAATATTTCTGTTAGTATTTTAAAATAGGTTGTAAATTAATTTTCGTAGTAAACTTCATTTAAAAAACTATCTTTCACTTTATTTATACACTGTTTTAAAGCACTTAATTTTTTTACTAATACTCAGTACATTTTCAATATTTTTACTGTATTCATTATATTATAAATAACGTTGAAAAAATATTAATATTAGTTTAAATAAAACACATGTTTTCACATCAAAGACAAATCTGAAACTGAGTAAAAATAACCCTTTCAAAAATTACTTGTTTCTTGAGAAATAGTAATTTATGATCGGTCAATAAAATGCCCATTGACTGAAAGAGTTACTTTACAGGAAGGAAACTTTCATTTTTATTGCCCAATATTCTTTGAAAATATCCTTTTATCTGTTGCGCAAGAAACCAACCCTTTAGTGTTTGAATTTTAGAAAGCTGCTAGCAAATACATAAATGGGTACAATTGTTTTAGGATGTACACTTTACCAAATAAAAATAATAATAAGAAAATAACCAAATAAATTAGAAAGCCGAATATTTTGGAGACAAGGAATGTGACGTTTCATTATTAGCGTATATAAAAATACAAATGGGATGCATATAAATATGCTTTAGATACAGCAACATTCTTAACAATATTCTTCAAGATCATAAGCTAGAAATATGATGCATTTGGCGGTGCTTCGGGATGCAGAGCTAAAGAATAGAGACTTGGCAAAAATAGTGGCAGCTGAAAACACCATGACGGCTATATGTGACTTTCATATGCTCCAGTTAGAAGTAAAAAATATAATAAATGACAGTATGATATGCATAGTGATTGTTGTTAAATATTCCTCTTTTTTCGTATAGTAATAAATTATATTTTATTAAGATTATACTTTTATTTAGTTTTCCTCTTTACTAAATGTATTTTTGTGTTGATGTGTGTATATATAGTAGCATTCTATCTTAGTAGTGATGTGAAGTGACTTCTGTTGGCATTTACGAGTATATACTTTAGGGTGTCCCAAAAAAAAATTCGTTTTTTTTTAAGTCCCACCCATTTTGTGTGAATGATGTCCAAATAATTCTAAAAAAAGTTTCACGTCATTAAAACCACGGGAAAAGATAGCGACTTGCATCGGAAGATGTCAATACTAAAATTCTAAGGCGCGCGATAGCTGACTTAGATTGGGCTCTTTAATACTGTTTCGTTTTATCAGGATATACATTGTTTTTATTCGGTCAACATTAATGTGTAGTCACGCAGTTATAAAAGGCGAGTATTTTAATTAGGGACGTAAAACATTAAATTACCAGGTCAAATCATACTTCTAATAGAATGGCTCTAGAGGTGCAATGTTAGAGCAAATCTTAATATTCGTGTTTGTATTATTTTTTGGGAAAAAGCACGTCTACCGACTATATTTTTACAAAATAATATTAGATAACTACATACTTAATATTTGAAATAAGTTTTTTGACGGAATATTATACCGGAAGTGGGCAAAAAATTACCAAAAAGGAGAAAAATACGCACCTTAGAAAAAATGAGGATCAAAACCGGCATGTAAAATATTTTTCATAGTCAACTCTTTTCACGTCATCTTATATTACACCACTTATAAAAACATAGTAATATACTTTCGATTAACAAGAAAACTTGCCCTTCTTACCTGATATCACAGTGACCGATATAACGAGCAATAAAACATCTATGAAGAAAATTTATATTACTCCAAAATTAGTGTCGCCCATAGATGTCACTTAAGTATGCGCAATTGTGTGCTTATTCATAATCATACTATGCAGGCACTTGGATATAACACTGCAAAACATCCTATTAGCAAATCCTTCATTTAAAGAACTCGTACGGAAAAGTCCCCTGCAGAAACTATGAATATCAATTTTCAAAACGAGGTACCCGATACTGTAGCTGTCTATTGGAAGGGAAAACTGTTGACAGCTTTATATACATACACGAAAATTTAATGAATAAGGTCTCATTATAATTATTTCGTATAGTAATAAAAAAAGCTGATTGCTGTGTCAAAATTGGACAACTCTTCAGGAGTTTAGCAGGCACAGGCAGTTAAGAACGCTATTATCGAGTGAAATCTTGAAGATAAAGTTCAAGATCTGTGCTGTGATACCATTGCTTCAAATAAAAACCATTTTAATGGTGTCTGTGAGCTTGAGCAGAAACTGAATAGATGGATTCATATATTTGTTTCTTGTGATCACGCCTACAAATTGGTATTAATAGGCCTGTTTGAGGCGAAATTTAGTCAAATAACTGAAAACCCTGACATCCCATTGTTCAAAAAATCTAAGAGAATCTGGAAAAAAGCGGGTCCTGAGATAATACAGAGGCATGTAGAAAAGCTGGCAAGTCTATATGTTTCAGAATTGACAAACTGCTAGAATTTTACTGAACTAAATCGACTACAAAAATGATCGAGATGACTATCGAGAATTAATAGAGCTTTCAATAATATTTCTTGGTCCCTCCACCACGAGTATAGAGCAGAATTTTAAATTTGGACACCAAGTTCGGTAGATTTCGAAAGTAATTTGATAATTAAAATCATCAATACTTATCTTTCTAGTCGGAAATTCAAATAAAGCCTTTGTTTCAATCGAAAGCAAGTTTTTGTTTAATTGACTCAAAATTGATAACAGTTTTCTCAAGGTGTGTCAATTTTTTTGGTTAAGGAATACTTGTTTTTTACACACTAAAACATAGATGCTGGCACAAAGAACAGTTAACTTTATGCTGTTAGGTTGATGCGATACTTTCATCATGAAACAGCATTCTATTACAGTTTTATGAAATACTATTGAAGAGGAACAAAGCTTCAAAGCCACGTACAAAAACAAAAACATGAACTCTGATTATAAAAAGAAAATAATAAGGTTTTCTATAAAATATGATGTTATTTAAATGATAATTACTTAATAAATAGAATATAGAGATAGAACAGTGTTGTATTTACTGCATTAAGAACTAATTAACATTAAGTTCTCAAAAGCTCATTTTGGCCTTCATACAAAATCTTCTATTTTTCTATTTTTTTAAATGCATATGAAAATATTAGTAAGAAATAAATATTACGGATATTCATAAAATAACCAATCATAAATTAAAAGTTTAAATTTATAAAATGGTTTTGTAAAATAATTTCACTATTGAAAATACCATTCCAATGATTAATCATATCCAAAAATTAATGCATGCAAATACATTTCTTTCTACCAAAATCATATTCTTTGTAGGCGTAACTATCATTTTGTCGTTTATTATTATTTAATAGTATTTACGGGAACATTAAACCACTATCAGATATATTATTAAATTAAGTGTACATCTACATTCACAGAGAAAGAATTTTTCGGTTATATCATTAATAAATACGAATATACTTTACTTTTTCCAAATAGAGACAGGTCAACATTGTGTTTTTAGGTAAGTAAATATAATACATGCTCTTAAATAGGTTTCACCAGCACTCAAAATTAGAATTTTTAAGGGTTCTTGATTATCTGAATTGCACTTATTGGTATTAATTTAATAAGAGCACCTAATGCCTAGTAATAAATTGTAGGTAAAATATATAACTAACTATTGCTTTTAACTCAATACATAAATATTTTGCAAAATGTACCTAATACGTACGTGTATCTACCTAAATATGAATATCTACATAAACGCTACAATATTGCAAAAAAGATAAAATATTTTCAAAAATAGGTCAAAAAATACTTAATATACCTACTCATTTACGTACTTGTGA
This sequence comes from Glossosoma conforme, assembly GCA_022606575.1. Lineage (NCBI taxonomy): Eukaryota > Metazoa > Arthropoda > Insecta > Trichoptera > Glossosomatidae > Glossosoma > Glossosoma conforme. The sequence continues at coordinate 802,502 of JAGTXR010000015.1, forward strand.
GTCGATATGGTCATATTATAAACATTTTTACTTAACATATTTATAATAGTACGTTTCAAAAGCCAAGAAAAAATATAACACAAACAGACGGAGATTATATTTTTGTTTTAGTAATTTTTTGTTCAATGTCCTTCTCAGAGATATTTTAATTGCCTGTATAAGGAACCAATGCAGAGATAAGAATTCTTTGAATGAATGAGGTAATGTAGAGATCAACAATGTTGCCGTGGAAACATTTTTTACCGACCATCCATCGGGTGGCATTTCGAGTCATAGCTCAGAAGATTTTTTTATCTTCTTTTCTGGGACAAACAAGTTTCTTAATAACATATTATGGTCTGATACCTACCTGAAAAAAGCAAGGATTACACGAAAAATTATTGATTATATATGTAAAATCATTCCATTGTATGTACACGTACCAAATTTTGAGCAGAATTTGTCATATGTGGCACGTTGAAAAACGCGTTAAAATAACTCAGTTAACTATTTTAATAATGTGCCTCCATACTAAGTCAATATTCGCCTTTTTTTAATTACCATGTTCACTTGAACTTTCAAAATGGTCTCTAGTTATATCTCGAGTTACACAAAGAAGAATATTATAAATTAATTGAGCTTTTTATATAGTATTCGTGTTCCATTTAAATGTACGTGCCATGATGTAACATACCACGTATTAAAAGTTAAACTGGCTTTGACAAATAACCAGATTAATAATAATATTTAAAAAGGAATTGGTGTTTCTGAAAATACATTAAGAAAAAATACTTACAATTAGGTCTCTATGATGCGTGATCTGCGTCATATTATGATTGCATCAATGAATTAAAATAATATATAATATAATTTATTTTAATTAACTAAGTTTTACTTTAGACGAGCTAATTAAACGGTGCAATTATAAATGTAATTGTATAAACAATGTTTCGTATTGACGATTGTCCACGACAAGAATCAAAATATCTTCCAATTTTCTTAAATGTCATTATTTCTTTGTTGCCCGTTCACATTATCATTGACTTAGTAATTCGGTTTTTTATCAATCACCTTTATGTATTTCCATTGACTTTATATATTTCAGTCATATAAAAAAACTTGTAAGCCTGGATAAATATACAGTAATTAATTATTTACCATTAGATTTCGCTGAGATAACTATCTAAAGCAGGAGCACCCTAACAAAATCGTATGGGTTAGTATGTGATAAGAGTTAAAACTCTGTCATTGCAAGCATGGCTCAATCCGCTGCACTGGAAGCCCACGAGAGGTCGTTATTGCCGTTTAAATTAGTTGCTTGATCCCCTCCAATGTCCGCGCCATCCTCCGACAGCCAATTAAAGCCAATACCAGACGGCCAATTAAGGCAAAGTCACAATGTTTATTTTATTGGTGTTGAGACGAGGCAAGGTCGTAAGTCTTCACCAAGACGGACCTCCTTAACACAGCGGCTGCGGGCGCCCTGTAGGCGACTGTAGCTCCCCGAACAATAATACCACTTAATGGGTATCATTTTGATTATTTTTAATGGGTTTGTAATAGGAAAGTAATTGCGTACCCGAGTTACCCGTAGAGAATGATATTGATTTTTTTGTAATTATATACGTACGATGTGATAATAGTTTCATTACTGGCTTTAATACAGTTTTTCTTTAATTAATTGTTTAATGAAAAAAGTACTTTCAAGTTAAGCAAATCAATTCAATGGTGTGTTAATGTTTCATTTAAAACGACCATACTCAACATCAGCTGAGGCAAGCTGTTATAACCACTTTAATCATCAATAAATCTCGTATTCTAAGTTTAGTATATCTTGGAATTCGTTTCAACTTTTTCGCAGATATAGCAACACACATGGATTGTCATTATGGTCCACATGTTATCTGGATTTCACAAAAATTTTGAATTAACGCTGAAACATTCATTACTTTTAAGTTTTACTTTATTTACTCTTGTAATTTGTTAACGAATAGTATGCTGCTTAGCAACATCAGCTTTTATAATTTGGTTTAAATTTAAAATTTTAAAGAATTCAAAGTCGTTTTATTCATTGTAATACCGCAATGAAGCGCAACTGAGGGGAATACTTGGATTGCCCCGAAAGAGGACCTAGCCCCTGGACACGACCAAGGGTGGAATATATGGAGGTCCCTTAACAGGCTTCGGAGCCGGAGTATGCAAGACGAGGACACAAATGAGGGCCTGGCAGTTTTACAGCGGACCGACTGAATGTGACTGCGGCGTGGAGCAGACCCTGTCACACCTTCTGGAGTATGCGCTGTGCCCGAATAGCTGCACCCAGGAAGACCTGATGATGGCCAGAAGTAACGCCATCGACGTCGCCCACTTCTGGGCAGACAGGATCTGACCCTGTTGTTTCCGACAGGATTATATATATATTGTAATACCAATAAAGTGATACGACTCGCCAAACTTTATTAATATATATGTGGCCCGAGGATTTTTTGATAAGTAATATAAACTAATTATACAATGAAATTGTCGTTATTTCATTGATCTTTCAGTTCTCAATAACGATATATTTTTTAAGGCTCTGCCAATTAGTGGATTAGGCCACTTAATAGTGTTTTTCAAATCATTTCACTAATGTTAAATAAATAATGAAGTATAAAAATAAAAACCTATTTCAGATCATTTAAAATAAGAGGCAACTAATTTATTATTAAGACAGCTTACATACTATTTCTTTACTACATTGTACGTACCATTGAGTTGCATGTACTTACACATACATAATACATACTTACATAGTTCAAACATCTGCTCAAATCAGCTGATACTCTTTAGAATTTATTTTGAATGGGATTCTTTACTCTAGGACAGACCTTGGGTAGGTTTCTACCTACTAACCAAACATTTTCAGTTACACGTTTCATATAAAAAATATGTGTATATTATATTTAAATATTATTTCTCAATTTGACTGAAACAGCTTCATAATTTAATGCTTTTCAATTTTAAGCACTTATCAATTGGATTTTGTTAAAATAAGTTCCTTACTATTCTTACCCAGAGAAATGTGTTTGTAGCGCATTTCTTTCACCAAGAATAAATCGATTGCAATACGAAAAATTCAAACATTTTTAAACGTAAAATTAATTAAATATAATCGACTGAAGCCTTGAATAAACATTGCAATAATTTTATGAATTATAAGGCTAGAGAGATACAGAGTTACACAAATGTAATTAACCATAAACCTTAAACACTTCCATAAACCTCCGAAACATTCGGAACTATCTGCTGCTAGGGAATCTCTGGTGGGAAGATGAACATGTCTCTTGAAAGGGTTTCACGATGGGAGCACTGCGACACACCTAAATACCTAGGGGTCAAGCTGGATAGGACCCTCACTTATCAGAAACACTGTCAGTCTGTTAAGCAAAAGGTGTCCAGCAGAAGCAACCTACTCCGAAAAAAGGCAGGTACGAAGTGGAGAGCCCAACCAAGCCTGATCCGCACAAGTGCTCTAGCTCTCTGTTTCTCTGCTGGCGAGTATGCTGCGCCAGTATGGGCGAGGTCTGCTCATACCAAGAAAGTGGATATTGCTCTGAATGAAACGTACCGGGTGGTAACGGGGTGCCTAAAACCTACCCCAATATCAAAGCTATATCAACTCTCGGGCATTGCCCCACCAAACACACGGCGAGAAGTTACTACCAAGAAGGAGCTCACCAAAGCAACCCACGACGCACTCCACCCTATGTTTGGGTACCAAAAGATAACCACACGGCTCAAATCAAGAAGAAGTTTCCTACAGTCGACAACGGAACTGGGGATACCTGAGGCCACCTTGCGGCTGAACACGTGGAGAAGCGCAACTGAGGGGAATACTTGGATTGCCCCGAAAGAGGACCTAGACCCTGGACATGACTAAGGGTGGAATATATGGAGGTCCCTTAACAGACTTCGGACCGGAGTATGCAAGACGAGGACACAAATGAGGGCCTGGCAGTTTTACAGCGGACCGACTGAATGTGACTGCAGCGTGGAGCAGACCCTGTCACACCTTCTGGAGTGTGCGCTGTGCCCGAATAGCTGCACCCAGAAAGACCTGATGATGGCCAGGAGTGACGCCATCGACGTCGCCCACTTCTGGGCAGACAGGATCTGACCCTGTTGTTTCCGACACGATTATATATATATATACGATGGGGTGACCTCAACCTCGTCAGTTTCAACATTTCCAAAACCCAATCACGTACATTCACCACCAAGAAGCTGCTATGGATTCTGTATCTATCAACGTTGTTCTCTTCCGAAAGCATGCTCCATCAACATGCTTGGATTATCAATCTCGAATAATGTCAAATATTACGTGTCAATTAAGTATATATAAAGCCGGTCTCGCTTCCAAAAAACAAGGTGTATTATAAAGATCACGTCAGTGTTTCAACGATAAACAACTTCTTCCGGCAGTCACCTTTGGATTCGAGCCCCAAAATACCTTCTAAACTTAATTGACTCAGTTCAAAGAAGAGCAATTTGTTTGATAAACAATGACACCCTTACGTCTAATCTACAATCAATGGAACACAAACGTAAGATTGGTTCTCTTAGTCTTTTCTACCGTTATTACCACGGTCGCTGCTCTTCGGAACTTATAGAATAATTCCTCCTGCACCCACTCACAGCCGACTAACTCATCTTGCACTTGCCAAACATCCATACACGGTTAATTTATGTCGACCAAGAACTGGCAGTTTCCAAAGTTCCTTCCTTAATGCCACCGGTAAGCTATGAAATGCTCTTCCAGCGTCTGTGTTTCCTCCTTCCTACAATTTGGATCTCTTCAAGAAGCAGATAAATATACACTTGCAATCTCCCCAATCCACACACAAATACGAACAAAAACACACGTTTCCTGCATGCAGCGTCCAGCCTCCCAAACTGAGCGTCATAGAGTGCACCGGTCTTGACCGGGTGTGCTCTCCTACATGCGTTTACATAAAAAAGGAATTAACTCTGTAGTTCTATCTTATTTATAAAATAGTATAGTTTTGCTTTGCAGCGTAATTCCAAGTCACGAAACTACAATATCTGAAGAGATGATGATATTTGTATAATTATCCATCTTTTACAATTAAATCATTTTGTTTCGTGAGTACGTCTTAATCTGCGTGAATCTATATTGATAACATTAAAAATTGGTCGTTGAAAAAAAAAAAAAATGTCACATAGTTTGAGCTGCTACATTATTCAATTAAGCAACCATTTGAATATTTTGGGCTTATTTTCAGGTAAGTCATAATAATCACAACGATCGTCTTGAGTCTCAGTCTATCTGCGGACCTCACAATCGCCTCGTTAGACCTCCAGAACAGGCCGGCGAGTGAGTTTTATCCTCTCTAATGACATCATCCAGCGGATCACTCTATAAGGCATCGGCTACCGTGGAATCGACCATTAAGCCTCTTATTCGGCAACTTGATTATTTTCCTTGATCACGCCGGGAATTCTATTAGTAATCGTCATACATGCCAGGATGCCTTTTTTATGACCACTTATATAGAAGTTTAACGACTATACGTATTGCTATATCAGATTTATGTGCGGTAAATATTTAATGTTCAAAATAGATTAATTGTATTAAAAAACTTATTTTTGAAAACTGATTTTTCTTTAATCATAATAGATTAATTATATTACAATTTTAAATGAAGTGATAAAAATGAAAATAAATAAATATTTTCCATGTCAGCCTCGCTATCCTTCCAAAGCAAGGAATTCCAAGAGATAACACATAGACATTTTTTTGTTGCTTTCATTATAATAGGTACTTAAATAATTTATCTTTTTTTTACAAGTCCAATGGGAATAATGATATTTATTAGATATTTTATATATTTAATTACATTTACACATTTTTTAGCCATTCAAAAAATCTTATATTTCTTACATTTTTCTCGCCGCCTCGTCTGCCTCTTCCGCCCAGTCAGATATCAGGTGATAAGAATTCATCTTACATTCTCCACTTATCATAAATCCGAAACTTGGGCTCGTTATAAGAATATTTCTCGCTGGCTGCTGGAGTCCTGGGAGGCGGGACCGTCGGTTGCTATGGCGACGCTTGCTCCAGCCCCGCCCCCCTTCCGCTCCCCTCCAGACTTTAATGGGGCGGGCGCTCTAGGGGGCGGGGCCAGTCAGCTGATGACTGATTGCGTTCGAAACGAGCTGTCGTAACGGCTGGACGTCCTCTGACAACTGAAATAAATAAAAATACTTATATATATATTATATTCCATAATTTCTTCTATTAAATAACTTCTTAGGTATTCACAGCCAGATTTGGAATTGTTACTTTTGGATTGAGCCGTGTGTTACGAATTTCTTCCACTCTGTGATATTTAGACTGCCATAGCAGGGATCATCTTCTAGATTTTTCAATTATTATTTTCATAAGTATACCGAAAGTCAATTTTATTTTAAGTAATATTATAATAAGACAACTTTCTTATAGCGTTTTTACACATTTTCGTTTGAAACAGAGACTATTCCTACAGTGCTTGCGGAAATTTTTCAATGAATAGTTTCTTCTATGTAATATATTTTGAGTTAAACAACCTCTTAAGGTTAAATATAGTCCAGGACTCTTGACTAACGGGTCAGTGAACTGTATGAAATTAAGACATTTTTAAAAACATATATTTATTATGGGTTTTATTTATTTATTGGTAAGTGACATGGTTTCAAACAACATTTAATTAGGCTGTAATTTATTGAAATATATCTTAGCTTATATGTGACGTTGTTCACGTACTGATTTTTTTTATTGCTTGATTGTTCATTGCTTTAGGCCTATATTTCTATGTACAATAACTAATTCAAGGTCTTGGCAGAAAATTAATTCAATTGGCAGTTAATAAAATTAATCAGTAGTAGACTAAATAAATTGGCAGTATTCACTGTGTCAATGTGAATGTGTTAAGTAATACAATTAAAATGGCAGTGATATATTCAATATTGGTAACAATTAATGTAAAATGAATAAATAATTAGACCATAAAATGGAAACCTAACCTAAATTAACCTAACCTATTATTAATTATTTAATTACCATTAATTAATTATTTCCTGCAAATTTATTATCTTTCAACTGCCGATTGATATTTTGAAGGTTTTATTACTGACCGCTTGCGAAAAAGTTATTGCCCAATAATTGAATTAAATACTGACAAAAAAAATAGTTGTCATTTTTATACTCCATAAAATGTATATAAATCCCTTTGTATTTACATAAGTGAATTATATTCCATTGAATTGTTATATTTAAAATATTAGATATATAAATTATACATTAAAACTATTCTCAGTATTTTAAAAGTATTTTATCTTTTATAATGAGCACGGAATCAAAGAATATTTCTTTAGGGCTCCGCAAGCAACTTCCCAAAACATTGTTTGGAGCATCTTAATGTACGGCTGAGAGACATGGTGCTTATCTGAAAGTGATAAAAAAAGACTAGAGGCCTTTGAGATGTGGTCGTACAGAAGAATTCTCAGGAATTTCCTGGAGAGACCACGTCACGAACAATGAGGTTCTCAGAATAATCAAGGAAGATAGGCACCTAATAAGAACCATCTCAGAGAGGCGAGCCCGATGGATTGGTCACATCATGCGCCACGATGGTCTTCTTCACGATATTGTGGAGGGGATGGTTGAGGGTAGAAACTGTAGAGGGCGCCCTAGACGAGAGTATTTGCAGTAAGTATTCGAGGACATGAATTGTAGTGCTTATGCTGAGCTGAAAAGGGTTGCGGAGGACCGAGAGGAATGGAGATCGAGATGCAAGATTCTGTTGCTGCAAACCAATCCACCGGATTGATACTACGAAGAAGAATGAGCTCGGATTGTAATAAATAAAAAATAATTTAATTTAATAGTCAGGAATGGTGCAAAATTTCTTAAATATTGTAGGTCTCTTTTGAATTTGTGCATTTAATTAATACATCCTTTTAATCTTTATGTAAATAATAAATTTGATTGTTAAGAATCAATAAATTATGTTTTTTACAAACACATCATCTACTGTTAATAATTTTTTTGTTTATAATATAATTTTTATTTTATCTACAAATCGAATCAAAAACATGTTAAATAAACTATGACCATAAGATGCTTTGTAACTTCTTCCATAAAATATATTGAAAGGTTAATGGAAAGAAGAACTTTCATTAGATCATGCCATTATTTATTAATTTTAGAAAAAGTAAATTTTTGTTCATTTCATTTTATTTATTTATAAGAATATGCTTATTAAGTGTTTTTTTAAACTAAGTATTTTTAAAATAAATTTAACGATCATAAAACTGAATAGATGCTATAAGAATAGTCGCTGAAAGTCACTTCTGCTAATTTCAAAGACGTTCTCAATTTGCTACATTGAGCTTTAGATCTTTTACACACGAATTTAGTCACAAGAATGATATTTTGTCACGAGATCTGAAGCTTTTAGAAGAAAACGATTATATTTTAGAACATTTTCCTGTCTTAAAATTACAAAGCATGTCCTTTGTAGGTATTTTCTAGTTTAAAAATGAAACAATGACTTTAAATATTTTTTTATTGCCATACTTACCTAATTCTATGCACTACTAATTTGGATCTTCTGACCACAAACGCGCTCTCTATTAACTACATAAAAATCTTTTTAAATTAAAAAAAAACTAAATTGTTAGATATCAGCCTGTCACTTTATTTTTGAACGTTGGTCTCGAATGAGTCTCCATACCTATTGTAAATATATTTAATATATATTTTATGTGTGAAATAAAAAGTTTATAATATTATTAATATTGATTGCCATTTGAATTTTGATTCAAATACCTAAAAAAATTACAATATCAAAAATGTAACAAAAAATAAAGCTTCCAGATATCTTGCAACTTTATGTGTTTCTTTCATATCGCCTTTTATTTTTGTACGCAATACATGACATGAATATTTTATTGCTGATTACATCAATAATTATTATACCTTATTAAATATTAATTACGTAGATTTATGCTTGGTCATAAAATTTACTTTTAATGGAAAGTCATTGAAATATATTGAATAACAAGATAATTGCTTAATTACTACATAAACAGTCATCTAAATGCATTTGAACCAATTGTGCAATTTTAAGTGCAAATGCATTGGGTATTAATTAAGCACTAGTCATTATAATATTTATTCAAACGTTTTTAATAAGTTAGCGAAAACGACTGCCTCATTACTAAATGATGCTTGTTAAATAATAATGGAGTTATATAAATTATATACTTGCTCATCAATAAGTAAGTAGTCAAGAAAGAAACTTCATGACTACCTGCATAGAAGTACCTCGGCTCTGTTGATAAAAATATAAAGGTATCTAAAAATATAAAAGTAGATAGAGGGATTTATTAAGATCTAAATAAAAAATATTTATGTTTTTATTCAAGAAAAATTTCACATAAATGGTTAATAAGTAAAAATATATATTAAGATGTCGTTAAATATAAATATTTTGTACAAATCATCTTTGTGACATCTCATTGCTAATCAATAGGTAAATAGTTAAAAAAGGAACTTCATGTTTACCTGCAAACAAGTACCTCAGCTATTATTAACAATAATATTGATAATAATATAAAGGTACCTCAAAATACAAAAGTAGATAAAGGTTTTTATTAAGATCTAAATAAAAAACATTTGTGTTTTTATTCAAGTAAAATTTCACATAAATGGTTAATACGTCAAAAAATTTTTAAGATATCGTTAAATATTAACATTTTTTACAAAATAATCTTTGTGACATCTCATTGCTAATTTGAGGATAGTTAATTAAATATCATATTTAATTATTGCACTTTATTTTAAAAGGCATTTCAAAATGACTTCTTATTGTAGTAAAAACATTTTATTAAAATGAAATAGTGTTTTTGTAATAAGCAGTTTTATTCTAACACCTACGTATTTTAATTTATTTTGACGTAATTAGGTAATGTATGTATTTTAGATTATTTTATTATTAATAAAAGGTTCGGTGTAAAAGTAAAACTTTTGTATTCATTTAATTATAATGTATAGTTTTTGAGGTCTTACTTCCCCATTTAAGTAGCAAATAAAGCATTCCTTAGTACAGAATTACCTAATAGATATTAGCTTGCACATGTTTATGATCTCTGGAGCAACATATTTATTACATTTATATGCTGTGGAGTTCCGATTCGTCCTCGTAAAATACCAACCGCAGAGTGTTACGTTTCAATTGAATATCCTCCGATGGTATTGACGATGCGCAATAATGCATTCGTGAACAGCTTTTACTGCTCTCGCAGTCATCACACGGTGCAGCTACACTCCCAAATGGACCATAACCGTCAGAGCTCGATGACGCTCTTCACAATGTCGTTGGCCGTCGATCACGTCTGTCAAACAACGCGTAAAATAAATTCCCGCTCTGCATTCTGTTGCATTGTTAAGTTTAACGTGAAACCGCTTCATTACCACTCAAAAGTGCAATAAACATAACAAATTCTTACAGGGGGTTGCTGGGTGTACCTTTGCAACTAGCAACATGGGCGCAACTAACGAACAATCTGAGTTATGGAAGAAGAATGTTTAAATATTGATGCTCGTATTTTTAAAAACATGAAACAACATATAGTTTAGTTACAATAAAGTAATACTTAATTTCACTTAAGCTAAAAGAATGGAACTCTAAAGGGAAAATGATAACTATTCCGCCTTTTGATTCTGTAGATAATTAGCAAAATTATAACCTTTTTTTAGACATACTTTATGGATTATCGAATCACTTCGTCGTCTGCTAGCTTCTGGCATTGATTATTAATCTGCAGACTTTTCTCAATGAAGCATATTATGAGTGAAGGACTCATTAGTCAAGAAATTTAAAAATAAGATTATTTAATTATTACTATTATGCAAGGTAATTTTGAAAATTTAAGTATAACATTTTGTGCAACACGTTGAAACTTGCATCAATTTTCTACCAACATCAAAACGCAACGAAACATGACGCATGCCACTTTCATAATAATGGCCACGTATTTGCAATATGGTCTGCCTATATGACAGATTTCCGACCTGTTTTGTGTTACTTTTTTAATTAGTTTTTGGTTACCATTTCATATTTTTTCTTCTTCTCCAGCTATCTTGTTGTTGTTTTTGCTATTTGTTGAATATTAAAACCCAAAATGGTTCGTAATCACGAGTACATTTTATTTCAGAATAAAAAATCTATTTGTAAAAAATACTTACCTCCACTTTAAGATTAGAATTTTAGAATTTTCTGAAAAAAGCGGTTCATACCTGCATGTTTGTTCTTCCAAAAAATGCTCAATTAAATATACCTTTGAAAAACAGTTACAAAAATGTCACTATAAAAAAGTAACGCATTACATGTATTCTTTAAATGCATTGTATAGCCACTATAAGTGATGGCTAATATTAAATAACATGCAGGTTTTTATTTGTAGCGTCTCGTAGAGCTTCACAGTTCCGTCACTGCTCATGAAATGCGTTGCGCAACCTCGAAACGGCATCTTTTGTTCATTCCTGCAAGACAATAAATAAGGGATTATAGAGAATGCCGTAGGGTTATTGCAACGACTGAAAGAAAGACTTACCTGAAGGCCATATTTATTACATGAGACCAAAAGGTACCGAGCGATTTCTAAACCACAATGCCCGAGTATAAATCACCGGGAGATGTCGCGCGGATTTTTTTCTCTTGCGAAATATATTTTGGCGGAGTATTTTCTCGGTTAAGTTATAAATTTCGGCACACCTTTTGGAGAGGGACTCGTCGTAAAATTAGTCACGGGGGGACATCGAGCGTCATATCTAATGGCGGCTGAAAATCGCAGGTATATTAATTTCGGAGAGACCTTTAGATATGTGGCACATAGGTGAGTTGTGGGTGATTGCGGAGCTTTTAATGCGTCGTAAAATGTATTGTGATCAGAAATTATGGTGAGGGTCAGAAATTAATAGAAGTATTACACTCAAGTCAATAGGCATTGCTTGCTATAGTAAAATTCAAATTACCTTAGTTATTATAGGTTATTATAATTATATTTGGTGACTATATAACTATCAGAGATATCTAATATCTAGATAAATGCAAAATAAGGTATTTATGAGATTAATGTGATCTAATTATATTATTATATATTCTAGTTATTTTGTAATACAAGTAAAAGTAGTTTCTGATTCAAATATTTAAGAAATATTTTTTATTTATATTTGTAGATAATATCGTTACGTATAAAATATTTATTTACTACCATTTAAGTTACGTAATTTTAATTTAAATAAAACTACTAAATATTAAAAAAAATCTACCTTGACATGAAATTATATAACATTTTTTTTATAATAAATATTCAAATATTATATTAATCACATTTAAATATTGACAAAAAGTATCAGGAGAAGTTATTGGTATATAATAAAACCTTTTTTTTTCTCATAAAAAAAACAACAATATATATTTAGGTGAATATTTAAATGTGTAGGTATGTAGTATATCAGTAGTATAAATTAAAGATTACCTTAAATTAATCCACAGTGCTATCTATTTGCGAATTTCAAAATATTCTCTAATTTAACTTCATTTATATAATACAATTTCACGAAAAACAACGGATGAATAAAATGTAGAAAGATATTCGTTTATATTTATTATTATTTAAACCACTTATGTGTGTTGCTGAATATTAAATAAATTTTATCACAAAAGACACCGAAAATTCTGTTTGGGCGTACCCACTCTAAATCAAAAAATGCAATATTTCATAAACATTCTCTCTCAAAGCCATTATCTCTACATATTACAATATCGTATATATTTTATTATATAATTTTAAACAGTCATTATTTTTTTCTTACGAAAAAGATACATCACCTTTATTTCTCTCGAAGAGTATTCGAACGCAACATTTAGCTAATATTTATTTCCAAAAAAACCTCATACAACTCTATTATAATGACCGTCTAAAATTTCATATATTTTTTTATTCTGGATTCTAAAAAGTAAATCGTGCTGGCAGGTGGTCTCCTCGAATTGTAATAAAGACGTCATGATATCCTCCACGACCGTATTTCAGACCTTTCAGGCCCCTGCCATAAGAAAGCATTTATTTCTGACGAATGTTTTGAATAAATTATTTTCTGGATATGTATTATAACCTTATAAAGGATATGCGCATTCTGTGGATGCCTCCTGCAAGTCCTGCAGAGTGGGTAAAGTATTGTTGTAATACGAAGCAGGGATTTGCAATCCAAGCGATTATATAAAATATAAGGAAGTTTATTTTTATAACACAACATAATGTTAAGAATGTTTTATCTGATGTCAATAATTGAAAATAATATCTTTAATTTTATAAAACAGAGTTCTGATTTCGTTGAATGCGAAATAACTGATTTTAATATAGTAACAATAACCATGCCTTTTTCTTAAATTTATACGAAAAAAACCTTAAAAAACTATAAAAATATTTATATTTTCTTTGACACATACAATTAGTGAAAACCATTAGTTATTTAACAAGAAAATGAGTTTTCAGTAATTTTTTGGTACCCATCTAAGAGTTTCTAAGAAATGTTAAGAAAATAATACCATGCTTATCGATTACAATTTTAATTACATAATTAATAAAAATAAATAACTATTCCTTGCATAACATTCATACCACGTTTTTGCTCTCGCACTTTTGCACGTTTGTAATATAAAAAATATGCAAAAGTGAGGACAAAACTTGATCCCCTACAAAAATCAAATTAACTCTATGAAATGGCATGAATAATAAATAAATGATAGCCTTATTTACTAGATTTAAGTAAATACAAAGCCGTATTAGGAGTCCATTTTAAATGTTATTGATATTAATTTTTCGTTTCGCCCTTATCCAAATAAATTTATCAAACTCTCATATACGTAAACCTCAATAAAGGATTTAATATATTTTTACAGTCACATTCATTACTTTCTAAGAATAAAATATTTAACCTTTTAGCAGTTGTATTTTAGTACATACAAGAATAAAAACTCAATTTAGGCTCCGTTCCTCAGTTTACCAGCCCACGATCCAGAAGAGTAAATCAAAACTGGATCTTTATTTGAGAAGTAATTCACATCAAATACAATTGAAGTTTTTTCGCCAAAGAACTGGTCCAAGTTCGACAAAGAAAAGAACCCAATGATTCATTGACAGTCAAAGCTTTTGATCCCTTTCAGTTCACATAACTAAAATAGGTCTATATAAATTGTAATGAATATAATTACTCTTTTGCATATTACAACTTGTTTAAAAAAGACTTATTCAGCAAGCGTAACTGATGTGTTATGAATATTATTAAAATATTTTTATGTAATCGTACAAATAAAGTAACACATTTACAAAAATAACATTATGTACTTGTAAGTAACAAAGGTGTTTTGAACCTTATAATGAATTGGTTAGATTATCAGTCAAGTTACAGTGTGTATCTAATTTTTGTAATTTTGTATATCAGCTCTACGAGTAAAATGAGCATCTGCATAGTCATCTTGCTTTTTTAAAACGATCATCAGTATTCTTGAAAAGAATGTATTTAGTGGCAGCTAACAGAAACGTGTAGTGGCAGTTTTTGGTAACTGTATTCACCAGTTATGAAGCGAGTTAGGCAAGAAATAATTTAAACCATAAAATATTACTTAAATATTGTATAAGTATTCAAGCTCTTGTAAAAACGAAATGTACTATTTTTTAAATCAAATTCACAGTAAACTTACCTTCTGAAATTTATATTAGTCTATTAGCATTGACAAACTCATCTGAGCTTAGTGTATTAAGATGATAGATTTTAGATAGTTGGACGTTTATTAATTGTTGAGAAAAACAATTAGCTACCTACGAAACTCAGTAATGAGAGTGTTAAGAATTAATTTTAAATTTTAAACAATGCTTAAGAGCTTGATTACTTGACAAAAAACATAGCAATTAATAACGATTTCGAAAGTAATAAAAAAAAATAAGTGGGAAATTTATCGCCCTTAACCTTTCTCGGCGCTTGGGATTATTTTAGGATCGTAAGCTCCGCCCTGAAGCGGGACAATATCCAGCCAAGTCGTTAAAACTGACATGGCATAACTCAAATAGAACTCAATTTAGCGTAAAAAGAAACTTCCATTTTCCAGAAAGTTCCTTCCACCTCACTTTCCCGCGCTACAGCACAACCGGCTAAAAATGCGTTGCTTCAATCACATTAACGTTCATGTTAATGTTGATGAAAATTTTAAATAGATAAAACTTTCTTCCTTGTTTTAACATGGAATGACAACGCCTTCAATGCAAGCTACACCCATGTTAAAACAAGAGAAGTGATGTATATCTATTTAAAATTTGAAGTAGATAGATAATCGTTTTGAAAGTAATAACTAAATAATGCTTGTCTTCGAAACGAATAAAATGATAAAATGAATTATGAAGGATTAGTTCTTTCGTGAAACCCTAGATGTCGTATGCTGATGTATTTTTAAAGATTTGCAAAAGATTGATGACGATATTTTTTTAAATGAATATGTAGTTTGTATAAATGTACGAATACGTGAATTGTGGTATTTATTTCAGTGTCAAGGTTTATTTAAAAAGTTATTTAATTACATATTGGTAACTAAAACACATTCTGATAAAATTTAATTTTTCTTGACAGGTTCCTCATGAATATATTTTTCGTCATTAATTATCATATCTACGCTTTTTCATAAGCGATATTTAAGGAAATCATTCTTACAGCCACACAATAATAAACTATTCATTTAATTTCATGTTCATGTTTTCACTATAATAAAATGTTGTGATGTAATTTAAAATCCTCTTTTGTATTCCCTACAAATTTAATTCATATAAACATATGATTTATTCATAAACGTTATGTATTTTTCGAAAGAGTCAATGTTGTGCGATGAGGCAGATTAATGTGTAAGTTATGAGAATATCACATTAGAAGAGCATTTTAAGAATGGCGATTATAGTCACTGACGAGCTAACTTCACGTAATCAGCATTCAAAAAGACAACAATTATGATATAGAAATAGTTAAATATCCTGAAATATGTACCTGAAATGGTCTCCGAGGAATAAAAGTAAGCAGTCTAAGAGAAGATATAGACAATTACTCAAACTGTAATTATATTTATATATATTTAAAAATATAATCGTTTCTGGTGACCGTTTTTCGTCGTTCGCGTATACTGTACTCGGCCTGCGGGAAGTCTATACTGGTACATCATAAGTTTGGTTTATTTTTCCCGGCGATGGGGCATTATATTGCGACGTATATCAACCCAGGCCGGGCCGCCCGGAGTAAATGAGAAAACCATTCATCGCGATATAAAGGGTTTTTCTTGTTACATTATATTATAACTTAGTGCGACGTCGACGCACGCCCCGCTTAGCCCGAGAAGGAAAAAAGATTTAGGCAAATCCGGCCGTTAAATAATTCGTAGTAAGGCGCCGACTGATGACCTGATTCGTTTTGATTTCAGTTTCATTCAATAGTACAGTAAATTTTCTCCTAAGCGTTACCGTCTAAAGAAGATGGTCGTGCTATATTAAATACTTTATTATTATGATATTCACATATTCAAATATATATTATTTAAGTGTGCATTTGAACGTATTTTTATATGTTTAAGACAAAGCAATGCTTGCTCTTAGCTTTGTTATCTAAGTGTCATTGAGAACATATCTTTATCAAACATTCACTTAAATGCTTTACTTTCATATCCACAGGCTCAGTGCCGGTTTTAGGGGGTGGCGAAGTGGGTCGGTGCCCCAAGGCGTCGAATAAGCTAGGGGCGCCGACCGGTACTGCACAGGCTATTTATATACTTATTTCACAAATAAGTAGTGTTATAATTGGTTATTGTAATTTTTTTTACATTTTTAAAAATTTACTCTTCTCTAAAATTAATTTTAGAGAAAAGCATAACTGTTGATAGCTTGCTCGTAAAGCAACCTTAACTTTTTGTTTACACCGTAAGTTGAATACAAATATAAAATTGTACAAAAATACAGTTATTCAATATTTCATAGTAAATTAAATCGATTTTCATGTTCACTATTGTACAAATATATGAAAAATCAATTTAGTTTGAACAAAATAATGATTTTACTGAAAGGTGAGGTACAAAAATAAAAAATAGGCGATTCAATGGAAAGTATACGCAGAATTTACTCGCTAAAGCTTCGGCAAAGAGGTAAAATTTTATTTGGCAAAATCGAAATGCAGGTCGTCATCACCGGGTCATTAAAAATCAATTAATTAGGCATTGATATAAAATATAATTCAATAAATTTAAAAAGTGGTGTTCGGAATTAATTTCTACATTTTTATTGTTCGAATGCACTGTTACATTTCGCAAAGCATTCGCATATATCTGTTTGTGCAAGCAATGCAGAGTATTTGAAATAACTGAACAGTAGATTGGGTTCCGATATGATATACACGACTTGTTTAAAATGGGTGCTGTAAAAATAAATGGCTCATTTGATTCGAAAAGCTATCGCCCGTACGCGGGGCGGCACACTGAGGGTGGGGACTCACTGTGGGGTGGTGGCCCCACACGGGGTGATGGCTAAGGTGGGTGAACGAAAATCGCATTAAGCGCAGTAGTTATTTCGCATTCCGCATAATTTTTATTGTACCAAACGAAACTTTTACGTTTCGATAAATGTTAGCTGCGATTCGTATGAGATTATCTCTCAACGGTCGTGTTTGATAGTAGTTTTTTATTTCCATGTAAAAGGTGCGTTCAAATCACTTTTCCGCTTATAATTTTAGTATTGTAAATATTAAAAAAATAATGTGGAATATTTGATAAATTCATTGAAGTTAATTATTTACCAAGTAAGTATGTACCTTGTTTGATAAATATATATTTGTATATTTTGATATATCTTATTACACGTATTGCTTTACAAAAAAAGCCAAAATTCTTGAGTCAAAGAATATTACTTTAGGGCTCCTGAAGCAACTTGCCTTAAAAATAAACCCTATTTATTAAGTAATAGAAAAATAATCAAAAATATTTATAATGTTATTTATATACTCATTATCAAATCTAAAAAAAATAAGTATAGTTTTTGATGTTATGACAATACTTAATTTGAAAAATTGCCACTTTAAATATGATTCCGATTGTATGGATCTGTCCCTATTTTAATTGAAGATTTCAGAATTTAAGCCGGTCTTGTAAGTAGATTTTTTTTCACAATATGATTTTTCGAATTGTTTTTAACATGTTTGCATTGGTACCCGATATATGCCGTGTAATATGTATGTGTATTCCACCGAGCAGTAATGAGAGGGTTAATTGATATATTTGCCTTATGTATCAACTATGGAGCGTTTAAAGCAAGGAAAAAAAACATTACAGTTCTTTTTTCTTCAAGACCCGTGTTCTCACCATCTTAAACAAAAGTAAATATCAAGACTACTGAATTATACGATCTCTTTTTTACGCATTTTTTCACAAAGATACATCACATATTTATAGTATATATTTCGCTTTAACCAACAGCAAGAAACAAGGGTCCTTTTTCAGGGCCGAAATGAGACATAACTCTTGGCCGTTATTCGACCATTTCCGCTTTGTTTCGAGGTGCTGAATGACCGGAAGCTGCCGAAATGGCCGCCTCCCACGTCATATGTAGGTACACACGGGTACATATGTAAATGCGCCCCATGAACGCAACATACCGACTGAAAATTATGCCAAGTGGCCATTTTATGCGACGTTCATACGGGTGTTGAATAATATTTTATTTTTATCGCGGATCATAATATTATCTATGCGAGAGACCCAAGGGACGGAGGAGGATGCTGTGAGGGTAGCGAGTTGGGATCTCGTATTTTAGGATAATCTTGGACCCGCAAAAACATCTTGGTGAATTTTAATACATTATTGCACGAATATATTTTAAAATATATTCATTTATTAACATTTTTATCATTTAATTTAAGATAAATCTTAAAGTTAAGTTTTTAATTTAAAACAATGATCTTATTAAAACAATTAAAGTTTCCCATTTGAAAGTAATCTAATTAATATTATGTTACCACATTATTATTTTCTGAAATATTTTCTAATAATGTCTTAATCACACCATACTTAATTTGAAAAATAATAGTTTCTGCAATTAACTTATTAGTTTTACTCGTTATATTTAATGTTTTTTTAAATTAAATTAATAAATTTAAAATATGGCCGAATCTAGTTAAATAAGTGAGTATATTTATTCACCTTATTTAACTTTCAACTTCTGATAAATATTGGCAATCTAAATTCTGACCTTTAATTTATGAAACATAGAACCTCATTGTCACGAACAATGAGGTTCTCAGGATAATCAAGGAAGATAGGCAACTAATAAGAACCATCTCAGAGAGGCGAGCCCGATGGATTGGTCACATCATGCGCCACGATGGTCTTCCTCACGATATTGTGGAGGGGATGGTTGAGGGTAGAAACTGTAGAGGGCGCCCTAGACGGGATTATTTGCAGCAAGTATTCGAGGACATGAATTGTAGCGCTTATGCTGAGCTGAAAATGGTTGCGGAGGACCGAGAGGAATGGAGATCGAGTTGCAAGATTCTGTTGCTGCAAACCAATCCACCGGATTGATACTACTACGAAGAAGAAGCCTAATCGGTTAACTACTTGTATGCCTTATTTATAACTACTATGCTTAGGGAACCGTATTTTTAGCATTTTGCAATAGATTTATTGTAATTTAGTAGTATATTATTATATTGATTTGCTTCAATGCGCAAACATTCACTGTTATGCCGACGACAGCACTGTCCATGAGAGTATAATCTTCCAAAAACCTCCGAAACATTCGGAACTATCTGCTGCTAGGGAATCTCTGGTGGAGAAGATGAACATGTCTCTTGAAAGGGTTTCACGATGGGGCGACCTCAACCTCGTCAGTTTCAATATTTCAAAAACCCAATCATGTACTTTCTCCACCAAGAAGACTGCTATGGATCCTGTATCTTTCAACGGTTGTTCTCTTCCGAAAGCAAGCTCCATCAACATGCTTGGATTATCAATATCGAATAATGTCAAATATTACGAGTCAATTAAGTGTAAAGCCGGTCTCGCTTCCAAAAAACTAGGTGTATTATATAGATCACGTCGGTATTTCAACGATAAACAACTTCTTCTTCTATATAAAGGACAAATCCGACCTATCCTTCAATACAGCAGTCACCTTTGGATTGGAGCCCCAAAATACCTTCTAAACTTAATTGACTCAGTTCAAAGAAGAGCAATTCGTTTGATAAACAATGACACCCTTACGTCTAATCTACAATCAATGGAACACAGACGTAAGGTTGGTTCTCTTAGTCTTTTCTACCGTTATTACCACGGTCGCTGCTCTTCGGAACTTAAAGAACTAATTCTTCCTGCACCCACTCACAGCCGACAAACTCGTCTTACACTTGCCGAACATCCATACACGGTTAATATATATCGACCAAGAACTGGCAGCTTCCAAAGTTCCTTCCTTAATGCCACCGGTAAGCTATGGAATGCTCTTCCAGCGTCTGTGTTTCCTCCTTCCTACAATCTGGATCTCTTCAAGAAACAGATAAATATACACTTGCAATCTCCCCAACCCACACACAAACACGACCACAACACACGTTTCCCGCATGCAGCGTCCAGCCTCCCTGGCTGAGCGTCATAGAGTGCACTGGTCTTGACCGGTTGTGCTCTCCTGCATGCGTTTACATAAAAAAAAAAAGATGCGAAATATATGTTAAAATTCGGAATAGTTGCTAATAAATGCGAATTTCAGAAAATATGCAAATAGATGCTAAAATCATCGTTATTTACACAAATTTATGTTTTGTAAATAAATTTTCATTATGTTTCACTAAGTTGAATGATTATTATAATTAATCAGTCAACTTAATTAAACTCGATTGTCGCTGTGCAAGTTTAACATATTTTTTTCTATAAATTAACTTTGTAGCTGTAACTTAGACGATTCCTGAATTCCTTGCCCAATTTTAAGATTATTTTCTTAAATATATATTTGTTCGTATTATCAATTAGTAAAAAAACAAATGTATTGTAATTATTAATTATTTGCATCTTATAAAAATATATGCTAAGAAGTTATTAAATAGATGATACAATCAGCTTTAAATGCTCTAAAATGCTAAAATCCACGCTTAAATGCTCCGATATGCTAAAATTCAAACTTTTAATTGCTCCAAAACACTAAAAGAGAAAAAATAGATGCTCAAAATACAGGTCTCTAAGTATTATGCTCTTTAGATTTTTTCAATTATTCCCTACTTCACCTAATCTTAAACGTCATATACAGTGACTCTTATGAGCATCCTTTAATAGTTGAAATACGAGTATGTCAACTCAAGATGAACAGTTTACCTAGCTTATTTAAGGTAATAATAATCATTCCAGAGTAAATTATATATATTTAGATTAAACTCCTGTCCTATTACATAAAATAAATTAGTTTATACTCGTGTGAATATAGATTCACATAATAATAAGGCACTATATATTTATTTATATACTCATCTTAATTACTATTTCGTTAATCATTCTCGCACTCTTTACCGTATTCACATCGCGGATTATTATCAAGCACACGTCCATACGTCTCTTTAAAATTTAATCGCCCGTTTGCAACTACCCGCCCGGGTCAGGCTCCCTACGCGGGTCTCGTATGGCGGGCGCTCTCAATGACTTTTGTTGCTCAGTAATCTCTTTAATCCCATTGAGCCCGGACCGAACCATATTATCATAATTGGACGCTAAGCCACCGTAACCTATCAGCCCGTATGTAGGCTCGGGGTGGCTGCAAACCCAACAACAGAGACGTAACAGTATAAAAAAACATGGTTTACATGTTAAAAACAGTCTTTGAAACCACGAAAATTTTGCTATACTGATCATTACATTGTATAGTCCAATAGAACCGTTAGAATATTTTTTTATATGCAGAGTGGTATGTACTACAATAAATATATTTTAAGTGTCCCTAAAACATAGAATACAAAACGAGAAAATTCGAGAAGAAATAAAGTAATGGATGATATCCAAAGAATAGGCACACTTAAGTGAATGGACATGACATATCTGTGGAAGAGACGATGGTCGATGGGGAAAAAACTGTTGAAGTGGCGTGCTGGAAGACGGAGCGTTGTCTGACCCCTTGTAAGATGGACTGACGACAGTAAAGAGTAGCGAGAGAAGACTCGATGTGGAGGGCAGAGGATCGAAAAGAATGGAGACCCATGTGAAAGGTTTATGTTCAACTCTTTTTTTTTAATTATAGGTACAAACTCGTATATCAGGTATACTTTCACCTTGTAAACAGTGTTTTATAAGCAAATATTAATGCATTTTATAATATTTACAATAGTAAAAAAAAATGCATAAATACGTCCATTTCAACTTTAAGTATATCATAAACATTATGATTAAACAGAAACTATATGAATATTTGTTTTATAACTCACTGATTATGGAGAATTGCTAAAGATGATTATTTTTTTTGTTTAATTTATCACATTATAGACAATATATCTAAGCAAAACAAAATAACAAAAACGTAACTCACGTCATTTGCATTTCTTATCATCTCGCAAAAACGAATCTAAAAAAAACATCGGAAGGCATTATTCACCTAAACACTTTCTGATACATTATCTCCCTTTACAGGTGAGTTTTTCGCAAGGTTGCGCTCCTGTTGCTTCGTATATTTTTTCGAAGCCTTATCACCCCCGTATCGAGACAGGAAGAGGAGCTAGGGACCCGAAGGCGGTGAGGAAGGGGCGGAGCGAGGGAATCCACACGAGCCTTTTATTTACACCGAACGCCTAAAAGCATTTTAAAATTATGTTTAAAGCCCATTCAGTCCCTTTATGAGCCATTCGGAGTGATTCTTTCGGGGATTTCGCAAACCGAGTAAATATACACGCCGTATAAACAACTTTATATATTTATATATGTATTATTATTTTAAAAGAGAAATGGTATTTTTTTCGCGCGAAGCGTTTTTTATTTTCTAATTTGGCGAAAACGGTTTTTCGCTCGTTTTTCATTTAATGATTTTTTATTACGCAGCTCGTAAAGATTAACCTGTGGTCTTATCGTTATTCCGGAATTAAGTAAGTTACATGGTTTTAGGATTTTATACAAAAACCAACGTTTGCATGAAATAAAACTTAATAAATTAGAACAAAATACTTTATTCCAATATGACGAGTAAGTGTAAAATAAAGGTATGCTCACCCCTTCCTAGCGTAGTTTTATATAATAGTGTTCATTTTCACAATATTGTTAATGTACTAACTTAAGGATCTGTTGGTAAGCATAATATAATTCTATTGTAAGCTTTTAAATAACTATTCGTTACTATTATTCGATTATTATAATACGTATAAAAAACGATATTAGCAAAACATTCATATTTTACAGCCCAGTTAAAATTTTAATGAGATTATTATGAAATAAATATAGTCCTTTTATAAATGAAATCGATTGACGTTTTTCAAATTTTATTTCACGTAATTCATAAGGAAAGTTTGCATTTAACCTTAATACGAAACATTTATTTTCTATAACATTCGATGAAATTCTCCTGCTTAAAGCTTTAAGTATATAAAAGGCAAATATTTTAGCAAATTTTGAAAGTTTTTTTTTTATGTGATAAAAAATCTACTATTACTAATAAACAATTCAAACTTTATACTTATTACAAGATCATAAAATTTAAAAATATATATTTAAGTACTCGTATGTGTGCTTAATAAAAAATATTCACTTAGCAATCTTAATATAGTACAACTACCGAATTTCTATTAGTAATACGTCATAGCTTTCACACTAGAATTGCCTTTAAAATCCAGATGCTATTTATTAGCTAGGCAGACGCTGCGGAATTCGCTGAAATTTAAATTTGCACAGACTGGACGGATTTCAATATCGGGGAGCGGTAAATCAGGGTGCGATAAATTCGATCCCCGCCCCAATCAACATTCCCACCCACCGGCTCCCGCCCACGTGACGTACGCTCATGCCGGGGGCGGATGCTCCTGTTCAATACCCAAACAAGGCGATTCCGATGAAAACACATCCACATCTCACTGTAATGGCCTCTAACGGCGCATGTAGATGCGGATACAGTCCGGTCGCTTTACCTAAATATTGTTACTGGGTAGTTTTTCCGACGCTTGCGCCGATACTTCATTTCATATGTCAGTTCCATACATGAAGCATATGCCACTCTCAGTTCTGTCAGTTATTTCAAAGTCCTTAAACTAAAGACTAAAGTCCATATTTTGTCCTAAGACACTTTCACCTATTTCTGGATCAATAGCCCGGTCCCGAAATTACGGCATCCGCAAGAGTCCACCAGGGAATATAAAGTACAAAGTTTTACTCCAAAATTATTAAACAACTCAAACATATTAAAATATTTACAGTAACAACCATCTTCTATGAGGTTTCTCTCATCAATAAATCAGAGAAAAACAATATTATTACTGAGGCAATAAAATTAAAATATCTAAATATAAATAATAAACAATATATAAATCTTTGGTGAATACGTTTAAGATATTTGAAATGTCCCTCAAAAATATCCAACGTCATTATTTAAGAACTACGAACTAGCATATTTTTTAATTGTATTTTTTTTTAAATATGCATTTATTTTCATTGAAAGTTACGTCATTCTTTAATTATTTACGATCCAAGTCGACGATACGCTCATATTCTCACCCACATTTTTATGTGTATCGATAATTATAATTTTGATTTTTAAGGAGATCTTGAGATTAATCCAGAAGTGATTTTACCAAATACTCAAAAGCTTTGTTAAGACGCAGCATTTTCCATACTTTATTCGATATAAAAATAAATATAATAAATATAACATAAAATATTGTCACGTAATAATTTCATTGGTATTTTTTAAATTATTAATAAGAGGCTTGATCGAGTCTTTCTGAGTAGTCTTCTTAAATGTAATGTCTCTGAATAATATTTTTATATTTCTAACACAGCAAACCAAACCTGATTACTTTTTGTTCAATTCTTTAAACATATTTCCCACTTCAAGTTGACGCACACTCTGCGCATAAGTACGGTAGTGCTACATCAGCTGTGTGTTATACCTCCCGTGCATCTCTGTGAACGGAGGTTTGCTGTTTGGCTTGACTGTACCTGAACACAATTGAACACAATGCAAAGTGACTACTTTTAGCAATAATAGTTATATATACTAAACGAGACTACAGACGTATTTATTTTTCAGTCTTTTTCTTAAATGATTGATGCAAATTTCTTATTATAATTAAATAAATAATTAAGTGAATAAGTTTGATGGTGACACTGTTCTTTAAATCAAATCGCAAATTTTCATCTAAATGTTTAGAAAATAAATCATGAGATGTTGTCGTTTCCATCTAGATATTTTTTTTCAAAAATACTATTGAATATACATAGTAAATAGTAATAATTCAATTGTTAAAAAATACCAATGAAGGGTAATGATTTCGTTTTGTAGTTTTAAAAATTTTCTTAGTAGACGTTAGTCATCTCGTCATCCCAAATAAAGTCTTCGTGATTTAAAAAAAAAAAAACGCCATAAAACTTACATTTTCAGTTTCTTAATAGTTTGACTACGTGCGAAAAATATATACTTACCCATATGTTATAGGAATATATAATATATTTTATATAGGAAAATAATGAACCTATCAGGGATTTGTATATTGGTATTTTCTCATAAGATCGTTTGATTTTATACAATAATTAAGTATTATTTCATTTTTATAATCAGCACTTCTCTTATAAATACATTTTAGTTTCAGATGTCAAATCATGAAATTATTATTATATTGAATTGAAGCACTCTTTCAATAAATTAAAAAAAAAATGAGTATAAATCAATGAAATAATTAATCTTGTCGTACTTTTGCATCACACAATTTGCAGTGAATATGTTTATGTTGATAATACTATATTTTTTTATACATTCTCGTATGTTTTTTTTTAACAAAAACTCTTGATTATTCTTCTCAATTGTTTCCGAATCGAGTTCTCAATTAAAACTTCCCCGGGGCCCATCCTCCGTCTATTCGAGATCAACTTTAATCTCCCGTCCGTTATAATCTCAAGCGCCAAAGTTCTGTCCTCTGTCGGGGGCTTACCCGCGTATCGCGCTCCACAGAAGCCTTCGGAGCCCCAACAACTATCGGGGCTTAACCCCCGCGCCTCCAACGAAGGCAGCTCAGTGGAATCTCCTAATTTACGGCCGAAGAAAATCCCGTTAAAGTGCTCTGATGTTACATACGAATAGTAGATTGGCTGTACGTGGAGCACTGCAGCAATGTGAGGCAGACTTAGAATCGAGCGAATAATGCATTAGAGGAGTGTCTCTAATCGTACTTTGATACCAAAGAATAAAAGAAATCTATGAATTATGACATTTCATACTTGACTGGCATTGAGTATTTGTAAATATATATATCTTATGTAAGCATATGCACAATAATAACAAGTTATGGGATTCTTTTTTAAAATGACGTAGTATCTTACTATATAATTATCCTATAAATTAACCATATGACTTGTAGTTTGAGTAATAATATGCTGAGATTGTAGTTGGAAAAATTGAAAAATCTTGTACTCAACTATAATAACTGTCCCGTTTTATTTTCAAATTAACAAATTAAAACATAAAAAACATTATACTATTTTTTGAAACTATGGAAATAACTACTTTTGATATCAAACAACCAAAATTACTATAAAGTAGAGTTCAATAAAATTGTTTAACATCTAAGTATTTATTATAAAACAAGCATCCAATCATGATTGATAAATTTATTTATTTAAATGATTTCATTCATATTCTATTTCTAAGATATTTATTTTGTATTATTCATCAATAATTTTAATTGTACAAAGATCTAAATTGTGCAGTCAATGGATAATAAAACACTTCTTTTAAATTAATTTTGAATTTCATAAATCTCTGATCAATGCTTAATTGTATTGCTCTGCCCTATCCTTGAACATAGCGAGCTTCTATACACCTATCTGTGTGAAACGTTGCGAGGGGATATACAGGACGTATCCTCGCCGGCCAATGTTTATATGAACGTTTAAAATGGAGATTAACACCCAGTGTTTTAAGCTCTAGATGGAGGGAAGTCCTGCGCGAGCTTTGGGTTATGGAAACGCGGATTAAGAACCGACCTCTGTTGTTCAGATAACGAAGGGAGCTGCCTAATGAAGCTTTATTTCAAAAAGTACTCGCACATATGTACTAGCAACATCTTAGCAAACGAGCACCCGCATAATTTATAATTGCGACAATTTACTGTTATGGGTACTTAATTACTTAAAATTATAAAGTAAAAGACGCAAGAATTATGACTTATGTGTAATAAATATTATTGAAATTATTCTTTCTGTGCTATGACATTAAGAAATATGATTTTTGTTTCACTGTTAAATATCTGTTTATTTAAGAATATGCGGGGCTTATAATTACGATGACATCAATATCTTAACAGATAAATAAATCATTGTTGATGAAGAAATGCAGTCATGTTTTTCACTTACATTGCATATCTTAAACAATATAATTGTTTAACTACTTCAACAAAAACAGGATTATTAGTGCCTCGATATTCAAAAGATGATACTTGTTCATTTTCAACAAAATTAGAGCTCGTATATTATTCTCCTTACTCCTTGCTTCCATACAGTTATATCCACTACCAATAACCATGATCCATGCATCGACAAAATTAGTCTCTGCGTTCTTCGCTGAGTCCATATTGTCTATATGTTTTGATAGCCATTGCAAACGAGAACTCGGGAGATAGAAATAGGCATATTTAAACTTTTAATTTGATTTTTGAAAACGATTCGAATCATGAGTCCGACGCTTTCCAAGGCTTTGGTAGTTTGGTATAAAGAGATGGCTGAACTCGGTAGATGAAAAATATTTAATATACGGATATTAAAAGTATGACAAAAGAAATTCGGACAATATTTTATGTAACACGTTTAAAAGAAACGCTTCGGATGAATGTTTTAAAAAGAAAATGATCCAAAAAACCACGGCAAAAAAAACCTTTGCGGAATACTAATTTTTAATATATTTTACGCGGTCGTTACAAAGCGCCAATAAAATAACGTAGGTTATTTACGATTTTCGATATTGGAGATTTTCACCTCGGCGGCAACTGCCTGGTGACTGAATAATTCATTGAAATATGAAATGCTAGTCGTCCTGGGCCCCATTAAGCGCGTGAGTCATTTAAAAAGGCAGTATCCTTACGGTCACGTCTCATGCTTTATATCTGGCACGTAGGTACGTTCTCGGCTGAATCTTTCGCCTTGTACTATCTCAAATTCCGAAGCCGTTTCTCCCCTATATCTTCTGCTACGTTTTAATATCTACATAAGCAACAGCTACGATCCTCTACGACGTAGCGGCAGTAAGTATAATCCTTTTCGCTAGAATAGCAATTTCAAACTTCCTTAGGGTCTACGGATAAGCTTTCTTTATGCTGCACGGGCTAAGGAGAAAATTCAAAATCCCGTTGCGCTCCTCACACTTTAACTCCACCGATATAGAAAGAAAGAGAAATGTACTTTGTTGCGAGTTCAACTTTTCCGGTATTGATACACACAAGTATGTACAATTCCTGAATAAAGAGGGGTGCATTAAGAAGGCCGTAATGTGTATTTAAATTGCCTTTAGCATCATAATTTTTGTTTTTAATTTAATTTTTTGTCGTTAGTTTGCTTTTCGCTTTAGCATTTTTAATTAGCAAATGGGGGCTGAAATGTAAAACGGCGAGATTTATTAGCATACCCTCTTTGAATATTTCTTTAGAATTTAATAAATGACGCTTTTATTTATTTTTCAATTAAATGTATTAATTTAGATGACAACTATACTAAAATACTCGTGATTTTAAATTTGTTTTGATCTTACTATTTAATATAACTTCATACAATTTTATTTTAATTAATTGAAATTTTACCAATAGGCGCACTACAAAATATTCATAATTCTTAAATTATAATTTTAACAAATATAACCAATTGAATCATACATTCAAATCTACGTATAAAATTATTTTTTAATAAAAAAATACAAATATTTTCATAACTCACTAGTTTAGAAAATATTTGTATTTTTTATTGATATGTCATAAAATGAACGAGTTATATATTCCTCGAAAACCAAAGCCTCTACTGCTGCTCGAAGTGTTGTGTGTACTTAAGCAAAAAAATACTATATCTTATATTATTTGTAATCATTTTTTGTTGTTTGTAAGAGTTCTATCAGAAAGTTTTGTAATCAAATCAATTCAAATAATGTACGAATGTTTCCATTATTATATATATTTGAGAGCTAAAAGTATATTTATTTAATTAAGTTACATAATACAATGTGTATGTAAAGTTATGTCATGTGCATATAAAGCATAAGTAACTGGCAAAAATACTATACTAGAAAATTCTGCGAAAAAAATATTGTTTAGTGGAACGTAACAGTAAATAATTTTTAGCGCCGAAGAAAAAGCGAATTTCCTGAAAAATATTAAAGCACACGCGAAAAAAACTCTATTTCATAAAGGGAGAGTAAAAAAACGCGTTAAAAAAACACGCGAAGATACAAAATGCATATTTATGTATGGACTACTTTATTCCAAGGAGGCGGCAGCGAGGACGTGGGCGGATGAGGATGGTTGGATG
This sequence comes from Glossosoma conforme, assembly GCA_022606575.1. Lineage (NCBI taxonomy): Eukaryota > Metazoa > Arthropoda > Insecta > Trichoptera > Glossosomatidae > Glossosoma > Glossosoma conforme. Next base: position 832,339 of record JAGTXR010000015.1, read on the forward strand.
GGCAGGGAAGAGATGCTTGGAGGTTCTTGGGGATGGGGAACTCAGGGAGGTTGGGAAAGATAGAAAACAGCTCCGGTACTGGTATAATGGCGCTTTGGAATTGCGTCGTCCATCTTACCCCGACACCCTCCGTTCCTCCGGGTCTCAGATGAATTCTCATTTTCTGTTTTCTTTCGCTTCCGGTTGGGGCTCAGGGCTGGACTGGCAAAAATACTTAATAATATATGTAATAAGTCAGACGATAAAAAATATAAAACTAACTTCATTTGAACATCTATTTAAGCTGATTGTGATTTATTTGTTTATTTACATATCGTATGTATTAAATTTAAGCTCTACGTCTTAATTTATTGCGTTGAATTAAAAGTGATTTTGTTCGCTTAGTATTTTAAAAATAATAAATAAATGAAAAATTCACTACTATAATATTTTTATTTTAAAACATTATTTTGGACCAAATTGTTTACTTGTTCTCTTTGAACAAAATAATGCGCTCTGATTAAATTTTGCGATGTTAATTTATGATGATAATATGCTCTACTTAGAAAAAAAGAAGAGAGCCTAGAATTTACAAAAACAATAATTTACTGCGTACCTTGAGTTTTGATTTTTTTTTCATAATAATGTATGAATAGGCTATGATTACCGTGAAAAAAGAACACTTCTATTAAATTTATGCTCAAATTAGTTATAGATAATATTATTTACAGTAAATCCAAACCATAAGTATATATTGAAATGAACAATAATTAATAAGAGTCACAGCCTCACGTAACTGAAACCCACCAATACAAAACATGTTTACTGTTCACAATCATATATAGCATACAAGAGAGATGCCTCCTTAAACAACTCTCTATGTTTATTCAAATAAAAATAATATAATATATAAAATATTAATTTCCACACCTGGAATGACGAAACCACCTCCGTCACAAAAGGGCAAACGCCTGAAATGTGGCAGAGGATGTTGCCTTAGAGGAATGAAGAGGAGGAGGGACTGAAAATGGAATTGCGTCACGTCTGAAATTCAAAAAATCACTTTCCTACGCCTTGGCGCTCCTCCGGATGCCTCCGGACGCGTGGCGCCATAAATATTTTTGAAAATTATTTTTGCAATAAATAAAACCTCGGATAATTAGATTGTTTTTATGATGATCAATATCCTTCATTTCGATTATTTGTTATTTTTACTTTAATCAATTTAATAAAAAGTAAAAATTTCTTCCCGAAAATCAATGGCGAACCTACATTATTTGAATAAAAATAAAAAAAAATATATATTTGCTTTTATTTCACACTTAAAATTCTAGCTAAGCGCCCTTCATTTATACAATTAAAGTATATTCTTAGATGAGTTCAGTGTCCAGTAATAATAAATAATATGGAATAAATATCAATATTATAAAATAATGCTTAGTAATTAAAATAATTACAAAAGTTGATTTAAATGGTGCCACATATTTAAAATTAAACTAAATGAAGTAAAGTTTAGTAAAAAATATATCGTAATATAAACTATTTTTAGTTAGGTAGTTTAAAATCAAAATTATAATTATTGATTATTAACTGACTGTAGACTGAATTAGATCGTCACTATTAATAAGAAAAAAAAACGACAAAATTTTTTAAAATGTATTATGTTAATATATTATCATATGTATATACGAGTAGAATGCTTTTTATTTATTTGAGCGTCCTACATATAAAATTTTATTAAAACACCATAAACCTCAATGCAAAAAATAAACAGGCATAGATGAAGGTGTTTTCTTTGTCTTGTAATGTCTAAAAAGAGTACATCTTTTTTTTCGAATTCAAATTTTATTTTTCCAATTCCGCTGTACTTTCAATAGGCGCCCGCTCGCATTACGCGCACATTTATACGTACATACGATTGTTCAGGTTTTTCATTGTACATATCGCGCGCAAGCGGCACTTGTTAAAAAAACCTTCAGTCAAATGGAAGGCTCTCGCGCGGGAAGCATTTGCGCCTTATGGAAAGAATGGTCTGTTTCAGGTTTGGGAGCTTAATGGCCCGAGAGGGCATTAAGATAGAGAAACGGCGACCTCCCGGAACTGCCTCGCGATACGGTCCATGAGACGCAGACCCAAGAGTGAGCCCACATCCTGAGCTTTTCGCTTTCCACGTCCCGAGCTTTTTGCGTCCCTAAATACGTCTCCCTTTAATGAGAAACGTATACTGTTAAATACACAGTACTTTCTACGTCTATATCGTATATCTCTGCGTTTTCGTGACTCAGCAACGTCTGTCGCGACTTAACCGTAAGTGAGATGGATATGTGCGTTGAATTTTTTGAGCTTAATAGTTAGGTTGATCCGCTTCATTTGGTCATCAAAATCACGTTCTTCGCAAGCTACAAAAAAGTGATAAAAAATATCAAGTATAAAAATTTATTTGCAACTCTAAAACTATTCTTAGTTTAAATTTCAGCCTCAAATGTACATGACAAAGCTTCAAAATGTAAAGTTAAAGACTTGAAATCATATATAAAACATAACAGCTTACAAAATCATTCTTTAGCGTAAAATATGTATAAAGTTAATGGTTTTTACATTTTTTAGAGAGATTCATAGTCTGTTTGATTATTCTGGAATCGCGATTCGTTACATGTAGAAGATATTTTTTATTAATTAAGATAAATAAATTTCGGCATTGTTATGTTACAATAAAGTTTTACAATATATTACACAAATAAAATGTTAATAAATAAATAGCAGTGCGACTAAAGAATTTATTTAAAATTTCCAAAACCCTGATTTAAAAGAAGCCAATAACATAACAAAATTATGTTGGTGCATTCTATTGTTATGTTACAGTATAGACAGAAAATATATGAAATATTAAAAAAAATACTCTTAGAAGAGAATATTGCTAGATTGCAGGTATTTCATTTGTGTTTTCTATTAACCTCGCAATTTTTAAAAATGACCTAGTCCCAGAAACAAAGTTTGATTCGATAACTTAATTAAACTACAGCCTAGTATCCGCGTATTGTTTGTTCAAGATATTCACAATTCATTATAAGACGATGTATTTACGCTAACAATATTAAATAAAAAGACAGTCTGAACATTTCTTTTGATCAGAAATCAGTCTTTATCACTGACCGAATAATTATTGATATTTTTGAACATTTTTATTATGAATTGGCATGGCAATCGAGCACTTTGAGCATACTCTATACCCTTTAGAAAACGTCTCTCTTTAATGAGATACACATACAGTTAAATTAACAGTAGTCTGCTCCTGTATGCTTATATATCTATGTAACTCGTGGGTTGAACGTGGATGCCTTGGATGTATTTCAGGATGATGGTGTTTATTCGAGCGCCTAATGAGGAGTGATGTCTTCTGCGGCGTATTGTTGGCAGTCATGCGAGGTACATGTTGTGCTAATGGAGTGGCAGGATTACAATTAACTATACGTGGAGATCGACGAAAATGGCGGAAATATATATATATGTACTATTGTAATACATTTTTTATCATATATTTTACTTGGAAATACTAATATCTTCGAAATTCTACTAATAAGTTGCTTTAACTATACTAGGTAAACTTATATACTTTAACAAAAAAATAGCATTATTACCGATTATTTTAAGTAATTAAATTTTGAAAACAAGGTAAATAAATAAATAAATATTTATAATTAAATTTTATTTACTACAATTAGAGGTAATATTAAAAATAAATTATATTAAGTTAATCAAGCGGGGTGAGTTTTTATATTACTTAAGACACGATGACATTATTTTCTTAATACATGTATCAGCCATTTTTTTTTTAACTTAAGATGTTTGACTATTAATAACAATTATGTGTAAGAGTGTGAATATTTCTACGATTAAATCTCTTCATATCGAGAATAAATCGGACTTAAAAGTATTCAAGAGATCATAATTTACAACTTGTTATCAACATTGATTGGAAGCATACTGTTAAAGTCTTCCTCCAAGATAACACTTACATCTTTCATTAAAGATATGTTTAATATAGTATAAAGTTTCTTGAAATAACTGTTAAAGTTTCATGATTAAATACAAGTTGTGTACATTAATTAATTCGAATAAACAAACTAAATTCATTAATCAATGCATAAACTAATTATTGGTTGTAATGATAATTATATAGTGCAATGCTAATACCGCATATGAATTTACTTTCAAAGTAGTGCCATTACACTCGGCGTTACTCTGCTAAGAAGTAAAGCAATTAGCGTTCAAACTTCAGCCAAACTTTATCACAAGCAAATATGCCTTCATTCACATGTATCGTATCAAACTGTACCTACGTGAGTAGATTAAGTATAAGGGAAAGCCGCGTATTGCGTATAGTGCATTAGTACATGGAACACATGCCGTCTTGAATATATATATGTATGTATCGTTGGTATAAGTTTATATAAGCCTCGAGCCATTCGGAATTGTAAGACAAGAATTACCCCTTAAGAGGATAAGCAAGTAGCGGATGTGGATAATGACTGCAAGTCGCCCTATGCCTAAATTTATATTTCGTGTTTTTTCCACCCCGTAGTATGAGGGTGGAGGCGCAACGTACTACGTGATTTGAGAGTGCATACGATGACGAGATTGACTATGTAAAACATCACATTTTAAAGTGTTTATTGCATCGTGTTTCAAATACCTCCGTTGTCAAAGGAGTGGCCAGTAATTATTATATATAAAAAAAACAGTAGGCATTTATTGAAGGTTGCTTCTTTGCATGTGGTGTGTATGAATTGAATGATTATTTGTAGATTACAAAAAAAAGTTAGTTAAAGTATTTTATTATTGTGTTATGTAAGACGCTAAAGTACCTTCCTTGTTCACTAATTTGTTCTAGAGAAATAAATCCCCCAGCTTTATAAATAAATTGACACAATACTGGTACTTAAAGTTCATGATAAATTGTTGAATATTTATTTTTAATAAATGCCTTAAATAAAAATAGTGCAAATTGAATAAAATATATATAATTAACGAATCCAATTAATAATTAATCGCTTCAAGAAATGATCATTGTTAAATGAATATCTACCATCGTTGCTATATATTACGCATTGATTAGTAAAAATTACATAATACCAAAGTTTTTGCGTAAGACTTTTGAAAGATGAAGATATAGTAAATTCATACAATTTATGTATTTTAATTACTGACATATATTTGTTTTAAGTAATTAGTTCTTAATGTTAGATTTATCTTGCTTAAATAAGTCTTTAGTAGAAAATTAATTAAGTAAATAGTTAATCCTTATTTAGCGTTCATTCACCCTCAAATATAAAAGATCTTACGCGTAGTATTAAAAAAATACTGACATTTTTATAAAATATTAAACTGTTATATTATTTATTGAAAGTATTAATGTTACTGTAGTATTAAAGTACGTGATTTAATATAATATGAGTAAATAAATATGTATTTTAATAAAAAGCATTAACTTTGTTGATAGGCATGATTAAAAATAAGATAAAATATTTAAATTTGTTTATAATCAATTGGTTTATAGTTTTTTGTCTACCAGTTTCAGTAGCACCTCTTCCTGAAGATGATAGGGTAGTAATTTTTAAAATTATTTTATTTATTATTAATTATTATTATTATTATTATTAATTAAATATGTTTTATCATTTATATTACTTGGATGATCAATAATCATTATAAAATAAAACAATTAAAATGTGTGGCAAAAAATGAATGCAAAATTTAAATTATAAAATTAATTTAAATAAAAAAATATATATTCAAAGAGCCTCTTTTACGAACGTTTTGCGTGTATGAAAGTTAAAATATAACCTTTACATGTTAGTACAGATATTTGAATCATATATTTCGGCTTTCGTAAACTTAAAACGAAACGCCGTGGAAGCATGTGCCTTATTGTCTTTATTACTTGTTTTATTGGAAGTAAGGAACCGTAACTATCAAAGAGGTCGTAAACTAACCAAATTTGTATGAACGACACACCTGAATACAAATAAAGCCCATTTCGTACATTTATTACCGTTTTTATTTATTTAGTAATACTTTATTTCAATGATTATAAGTAACTTTCATTGGAAAATACATCGACTTGGAAATACGTTTTCTCACAATATTTTATTACATTAATGAATTTCATCCACAATATTTTTTAATATTGATTCAATAAAGTGATTAACTGTTATACAGTTCTATTATTCAAATAAACTCTGCTCCCGGTGCTCCGCTGAGTACATTCTATGCAAATAAGAAAAAACATGTGTAGAATCGATGGCGTTTTTTAATCAGAATTTTTTATAATTTATTAATTTGTTTGACACCGGTGATGCCTGAATCTTTTATCCCATATAGTTTTCTCACCCTATGTGAGTGAATGAGATTGATGAAAGTTTTGTAAAAGTTTTCACCGCCACAAGGGAACGAAGAAACTTGAATTTTGAACAGAGATGGCGCTTTCGGAAAGTCCTGAATAATTCATGAATATTAAGATGCTGGATTTACATTGGCAATCGAGATCCCCGAAACCTAAGGGGATGATTAAAACATTAGAAAGGTCGGATATTCAAAATTTCCCAAGACTCTGGGAATAATAAATGCCGGCTCAATACCTTCCGCAGCTGTAAAAAGAGTGGGTAGCTTATACAATTTATACTTTTCATGTAAATTTCTTGACTATTATTTATAAAAACATGTATTTTTTTACTGTAACACATTCTAAAAAAAGAATAACAATATTTCTTATTTTTTACTTTTATCACGATATATTTTTTAGAATAAATTATCAAAAAGAGATGAGCTAAATAACATGACTTTTACTTAGGGTTTTTTCAATGTAAGCTTAAAGCATAACTCCAATCCATGGAACACAAATATTCAGTATTTAAGTTTCTTTTATAATTACTATCCTAGATATTGTTCTTTAGAATATTTTCGAGCATCACTATAAGCACATACCTTTTTTTCCCCTTTGTATTCTCAATAACTAGTACCAACTCTCTTACTGTCCATAAAAAGTTGTTTTTTAATGGTTGTTTGAAATGTAATTTTAGTACTCCTATGAAAATTTCTTAATTCATTATTGATTTTAATAACATTAAACGATATTATTTAAAAATATTTATTGCTATCTCACATTCCCCATACTTCTTTCACAATTCATTAAATTCACTTGAAACTGCCTTTTTGACGAAATCAAAATATTTCACATGAAATTAAATTGTGGAATAGTTATAAATATTATTTCATTCCACGAATAAATAAAAATAGTATTTTTTTTTATAATAAGTGTTTTTTGTGGATCTTTATGGATCAGCGGTTTCATAAATAAGTAGCTATCTCTAAGCCGGGAATATTTTATGTGATTTCAATTGTCACATATCTTGTAGCGGCTTCTAATAAAAAAGTTTGATATGACCATTTACCGTGTTTATTGCCTCACATTCGGGTGATTAATGGAGAGGCTCACGCGCGCATGAGAGGTATGGATGGAGGTACGGAACTAGGATGAATATTTCAAAGCGAGTGTTTCTCAACGGTGTGAGTTATTCCTGGGCTCAAGCAGCGGCTGCGGGGGCGCAACGAGGCTCAGGGATGCTAGGGTAGGAAAGCCTGATCAAGGAAGTAACTATATCATCTCATATCTGAAGCATATGATAACCACAAATTGACTCTACTCAGTTTTATAAGCTGTCATTGTCCACACATTGTTCGAAGACATAGACCCTGAGATCACCTGCTAACGTAGATGGTTCTCGACGATCTCATATGAATACTTTTGGTTATTTGCAATCAGTATTCTTAGGGAGATTGCCATAATCTATTGATGCCTAGATTATTGATCACACGCCTCTTATGATGGTTTAAGCAGGGAAAATGTAGAAAACGAGTATAAATAAATTGACAATACATTAAATAAATTAGTCTAATTGTCTCTCTGTGCTCACGATATTATTTTTTCGTGGATGGGCATAGAGAGACGATTATAATATTTTTTTAATCAAGTTAATATTATAAATAATTTAATCAACTATGCTTGTTTAATTAAGTATGCAATGTAAAAAGCTAATTTTTAATCTGAAATGTGAAACAAATTACGCAAAATACGTTCTTAATCGATATTATATGATTTGATGTGACTAAAGAGAATAATAAGCCATTTTGAAAAATTAAGGCGTCATTATATAAGAATTTTGTGTTTTTATCGTGTATTGATTATTCGTTTATAATTTAAATGGTAATTTTTATTTAAAAACCAAAATCACATTCGAAGTATATGTAAAAACAAATAAATTCTTAGGATTCTAAGTGATATCAGGTATAGGCTGATGCCGAAAAGCCTCGAAAAACGATCTTTTGTCTCTTATTTTTTGTACACTCGCCGGACGTGCACATCAAATAATGTTAGTTTTAATTATATAAAATTACACGCCGCTTACACACGCCATTTTATTTAATAAGACAGTAACTCCATTTCATGTTGGTTCAACTGTCATCTTTAATTATTTTTTTGCCGTGATTCTCTTCTTGGTGGCGCTGCATGTCACAATGTTCCGGCAGTTGTCAGTTATTCCTTCTCCGGCCCGGCATCATGCAGGTCGGACGAGGAAATCAAGTCTTTAATAAAAATAAATGCAAATTGTGCTTCAAAAACAAGTTCTTTGTTTTGTTAATCTGCTCCTGCATTCTTCCTCCACGCGGCCACGTGAAGAACCCGCGACTTATCGTCTTTCTAAAGACGGGGTATATCATATGGTGTATCATAAGTAATGAAATAGATAATTGATGATCAATAGTAGCGGAACGTATTTGGGTGTTGACCTAAGTTGAGCCATATTTGTCAAGTTTGCCGAGCTTTCATTCTGGAGGCTTTTGAAGACATTACATATATTTGCAAGCATATCTACGGGTGCAAAAATGTCTTAAGACAAGGCATAGAAAATGACAGCTGACATAGCCGTATGGTGGCTTTTTTATTAATCACATGCTAAAGATATGGAACATATATGAAAACAAAACGTTTCTTCTGCTTCATCTTGGCGGTTGCGCCACTGATTCTGAAGGAATAGGAGAACAGCGGCTGCCTCCATACATCTCCTTGCCCCGCCGCGGGCAACAACTCTCGCTAACGGCCGGTGTAAAGATGTCCCGCCCCGGGAACCGAACCCAGTATATTTCCTTAACAACACAACCGGCGGCGCGGCCCCCAACGGGCGGTGGGAAATTTACTTTGGACAGCATCTTTGTAACTGCGGCCTCGTGGACCAGCCAAGAGCCGCATCGGCAGGTGTTCAAGACAACTCCATTCCAAAGAACCTCGGTAGCATCCTTCACAATTGGCATATTACTTTGTTGCATTAAAAAATCAACATCTATACAAACAATAGTACAAAAAATATATGGAGAGTGGCACTGCTTTGTGATATCAAAGACTTACATACCTCATCATTTCAAAGATTCTGCTCCTTAAATCCGAGTAACTGCATCTATTAAGGCAACAGAAGACCATCGGTGTTACCAAATACCTTCTGGATGGAATGTATTTGATGTTACTGACATAAATAAGAGATTATTTCTTTATTATATTATTTTTGTTATACGGTATTCATATCAATATTGAGATTTATAGTTTCTTTTTACTTATATTTTCCTTACGGACTCAAAATTAAATGTTTTTTTTTGCTATGAAGAGATAAAACTGTGTTAGTTAATTAATTTCTTTATGGTCTTCAGTGGTCAAATGTATATATTTTTACAAGTTTACAAAACGTTTGTACGTAACATCGGAAGTGATAAATGTACAAATATTTTATATACAATGATTAGTAACTGAAGTCAATATATCCTAAAACAGGTAGAAACTTGCGGTATTTTCAATCGACTTATCGTTCTTCTTCGTAATTTAAATCCGGTGGATTGGTTTGCAGCAACAAAATCTTGCATCTCGATCTCCAAGCAATCATTTTTTTGCTGATACATGGGATGTCTTTTAGACCTTTAATGTGGTATTTTCCCCTTTATTTCCACATCCTAATGTCGTTGACCATAAAGGTTCATCCGCCTTAGGAGAGCATTTACTCCCTCCAGGACAATAGATTGCCCTAACCAGGACCTGATGAGGTTAGCTGGGTGTTAGCTTATTCCGGCCAACATTCGGTCCCTGTCTATATTGGCCGACTGATGTCGCTCACCCCCCACCACGCGAAGGAGATAGATCAGGATTTTCCTTTCATCGAACCTGTGACCTTAAGGCATTTCGCAGAGTCCTCCAGTACTTTTAGTCCTCCAGTACTTTTACATTTCTTAACTTATCGTTAAGCAATGTAATTCTCAACGTAAAAACTAGTTGAAAATGAAATAAATAACTTTAATTAAGGCATAATTTATGATACTTTTGAACTTAATTAAAATTTTAATAGTTAAATAATGTTATTATGACTCTTGTATCTATCTTATGGTAAGATTTAAATATTTCCAACACCAGCCCTGTGTCCTGAAACGCTCTGGTACAGAGCAGAGGAACGTATTACACTTTACGAATTCAGCGCTGCAGGTTTTTTGTTCGTTTGGACGATGCCCGAGGAGATTAAAACGTTGAAATTAAAATGAGGCTGTCTATTTTTTATTTCTTCAAACAAAGGTCAGGTATATTTGTATATGTATATGGCTTATGTATCAGTTGCCCGAGCGGGTGGGGACCGGTATCGCCCGGTGTTGTATCCCGAAACATGATTCACGGATATAATAAATAAGGTTTAATGTGTTTATCAAGGAAGGCTTTACATATTTTGGAATTAACACATTATATATGCTTTATTTAAACATGAGAATGTAATTTATTGGGACCCGTAACGTACAAAGAGATATAAAATCGTTTATTTTTATTTTTAAATATCGTGAAGACTAAATTTTTATGTTCAATAATTTGGTTTGAAAATAAAATGAAAAGTGTATGATTATAATGTTCATTCTTTTGGTCACACGTCGTAGCTAAGAATATTTTTTTTCTCGGGAAAAACTATGATTTTTCTGCATGCCTTATATTTGGATTAAGACAATTATTTATGTATGCATTATAACATAATTTTATTCTTAAAATCATGTTTTGACTTCAGAAGCTTTAGAATAGTTTTTTGCAAGCCCAATACATTCACTTAAAATTAAAAATTGGATTTTATTCTGGAAAATATTATCATTATGTTGATAATTTTAATAACTGAATAAAAAAACATCGCTTAAAAACACCAATAATATACAATAAAAATTTAAGAAAAACTAACTTTAAACTTTAAATTACTGACAATAGGTATAAGCAATTATTTAATTTAGAATTTTGCTATATTTGCTTGTGGAGAAATCAAAAGTTAGATTTTTAGTAGCAGAGATAAAATATACATCTATAATATAAACTCATACCAACGTAGTACGAAAATCCATTATATGAAAAAGACGACGTTAGGGAGGCTGAGCTTTAATTCACCCTCTTTCTTCGGCAAATAGTTGCTCAGAGGCTAAGGCTCCTCGGGCGCTACCGGATCCGGATGTGAATAATCCGGTTCGGCGCGCAAAGTTGCGCGCTTCCGGTTGTGGAGGCTGTCGCGGCGCTCCCCACTTCCGGCCGACGGGCGCCGGAAATTTGGCGAATAAATCAGGAGGGAGCTTTCACGAGAAGGCTCATCCGAGCGGAACTTTGCAGAGTGCCCGACAAAGTTCTGCGAGTGGTCGGAGAATATATAATGGCGGATGGTGTACAGCCCGCTGCATAATGTATTACGTAGACATAATGTGCTTTCGACTTTTTTGTGTTATTTTTATGTACTTATAACGAATCACATACAACACTTAAATAGACAGAAAAAAGTTCTTGCAGCCATCGTGGAATAAGTATAGTTGTCATGAGCTTTACATAGATTTTTGAGCCTGCTGTTTACTCCGTCTCTGACTACTATGATGTAAGCTATGTAAACATAAAAATAATTATGTATTTTGATATCAATTTGATAAAAAAATATTTATTGTTTTTTATTTCAGAATTCAAATAAAGTATGCAATAATACAAATGATGTGTTGTATTATTTAACGCAATATAAATCTGTTAATAACTACAAACTAACAAACATTTATTGAATCGTGTTTTAATTGGTTTCCTTGATCATTTTATACAGTATTAAAATGTTATATTTTGCTTAAATAAATATTTATAAATCTACGTTATTACAAATAAATAAAATGTGAGCATATATAAAAATAAGTCTAAGTACATTAGGAAGTATTGTTTTGCCGACGGCGTTTGTAACCAAGCTTTCAAAGATAACACATTTTTGTTTTCTACCACATAAACCCAACGTTTTCTACCATAGGAATTAAAACATATTATTTATATTACAGTTATTTATTTTATTTTTGAAATACTAACAAGACATATGTTTTTTTCAAGTGCCTATAATGTATGACAGTGAAAATTTCACAGTTAATCAAAGTGTCTTTGTTAGAAGAAGTGTGTTCGCAGTCGGTGGCGATAAAATGGTTAAATTTAATGCCTTTTACATGATGCTTTATTGCGAGGCTGGCGATAAACGACAACACCACCTAACGACGCATTATTGCCGGGTTTATTGCATTTTTATGGGGGTGCTCACTATCACAACCTACCTGTGGCATTGAGCTGCGCTTACACAGGTGGTATGTTGACCAATTTGGTGACAGATCTACACTTATTCGCTGACAGTGTTAATAGCTTGTATTTTTTTCTTGTTCTTGTCATTACCATTATAATCACCATGTACGATACCCTGATTGGAACATATGGCCGTTATGAGCTGTCGCTACAAAGATCACTTAGATGCTGTGGTCCTCGCTTCATCCCATGTCAGCTCTGCCTCCTGCAGCTCTGCAAAATTCATTATATAGTATTTGCAGTTCCCGACGGTGAAACAAAAGTCTTAAATATTTATTTCGTTTATTCATAAAAATAACAAGGTGTGTAATAAAAAAACACTAAACCATTTTTTGTTGTTTATTCTTCGTGTGTTGTGTTTGAATAGCATATTGAAATAATATGAATAAAAGTAAAAAAAATACTGTTTATTACTTACATTTAAAAACATACTTTGTATAATAAAAACATATGTAACGCTTAATTAAGGACAAACAAAAATCAATAAGAAATGTAACTAAAATGGTACAAACATTAAAAAAACGCTAAAAAAGATGGTATGGTCTCGAAAATTAAGTATTATCCATGAATAGTTAACATAATTAATTTTATTAATTAAAGTAGGGAGTAGCATAAAAGATAACTTAACATAAACTCATTTAAAATATACAATATATATATGCATTATAAATATATAAGTTATTATATGTAGTAATCACGTGAAACATTACATATTATATATTATGGACGTATTCAGGAATCATGCTGTTATAAAGTTTAATACAACAGTTTAATGCTTTCATAAACTAAGAATAAAGTTGATATATAATTACGATTAACCAATAAATATTCAGCTGTGATTACATAAGATAGTCAAAGCAAAGCCGATTATTATTATTGTCTGTTTGTTACTATTACTCACAGTGTATGAAAACACCGGCAGTTTATTTTCACCTTTGCTGAAAAGAGTTCTTGTTATTTGATCTGCTCGGAGGTGCAGTAAAGATTTTACAGCCCTCGTGAACACTCCATAAAGTAATAATTTACGAACATTTGAATGTCGATAAACCGACGGAGATGTCACTGCGACATTACGGCCACTTGATGACTCTGGAAGCGCTTTATTGATTCGCGAACGATTCTTACGTTCCATAATGTGATCGATCAAATGTGACGATTGCTAATAAGCGGCGGAATTGCGGTGATAATCGATTACTTGATTTGGTGGTGATAAAACTTACATATCAAATCGAAAATTTTGTTTTTCTTAGGATATCTCGAACATACGCTACTACAAATTATCCCCACTCAGTTACATCAATTGCAATCGTCCATGCCTTGACATCTCTGTACCTATATATCCACCTAGGAATGCATATGTTTTACGATGACCTCTAGAGAAGAAATTTGAACACTTGGTGAGACGGCAGTTTCAATATCTGAGGCATATTTAAACTGATTATAAACGGAAATTTCAAGACGATAGGATGATTATCTTGACACATTTGAGGCCTGGAAAAAAAAACTATCGCATTTTTCTCCTAATAAATTAATTGCATTTACCTTGCTTCTTGGGATTAAATAATATATGCCTAGAAAGCTTTGAGGTAATCAAATGTTCTTTTTTGATAAAATTTGATTGAAAATCGACCTAATATGTCTCGAATCCTTTAGTTGCTAATCTCTTTAAGCTAATGCTCTGGAGTACCGTCGGCAACAATACGAAGTGTGAACTTATTTAATAGATCTTTAATGTGGATATGACTTAGGGTGGGGAAAAAATTATGGCCACTGATAGTACTATAAGGCAGAAGCTACATATGTATATAAGTTAACATATTTAATCGGCGGAGCTTTGCGTGAAAAGATGACTTAGTACTTTTTCAAAATATAACAGTTGAATGAAATAAATCACTAGAGAGTGAATATTATGTATTAGTTCTTATATCATTATAAATTCTTAGATATATATCTATCATTCATAAAAATAAACACTTTTGATATTGTCTTTAGCGCCGTCTCCGCTAGATGTCGCCGCACTCTGCATTGCAACTCGCACGACGTTCGCGGCGCCGGGGAGCAACCGCGCTCCGCAGTACAAACAATCACTTTTATGGCGCATAAAACCAAACCTTTATTATCCATCGACTCGTAAAACTCTCACTCATGATCCTCGTGGAAGCTGAGAATTATCTGCGCGAGATGATGTTTGAGAAAACACGTCGGGACGTGACGAATCTTTGTCAGGTAACGAGCAACGACGACGGTGGCCGATTGAAATTTTAACGGGTGATTACTATTCAAAACGTTCCGATCGATGGCGGCCATTATTTTTCGTAATTGACGGTGACGCTAGGCGTGATGGGGTGTTAATAGGTAGCTGATAATAATGATAGCAATAAATATGTCATAAACACGTACCATTTCAATCCGTCTTCCGTGAGAAGACTTTTTTGGTTCGCTACATTGGACCTGTACGCAAGTGTCCTAAACACATTAAGTTTCACATACATTTAAATTACGATTTATTTTTTCTTTTATGTCATGATCTAGACACATATTTTTTATGATTTTTACGATTGCCGTCGTCTTAAAAAGTCACCAACAGCAAAAGCGCAGTTCATCTAATAAATAAAGGCACACTTACTCTGGCCTTCATTCCTTAGAACAAAGTTGCAAAGTATATTCAATTATTTTCCTACGTTATTATTATGGCCACTGCTCCTAAAAATACCGCAAGTTAACTCTGAAATGCTCTTTCCTTATCTTCATAAAAAAAATATCTCTTAAAAAAACATATCAATATCCGATCCCCCCTAACACGCACAAAAACATAACACATTTTTTCCACATGCAGCGTCCAGTCGTTCTGGTTGAGCGTCACCGAGATCACTGGTTTTAACCGGTTGGAATCATCTTTCTTCATCTTGATTTCTCTCCAAAATCACAATGACGGTTCTAATATCATCGTTATCACACCTTTACATGGAATAGACGAGTATTACTTAACTGATATCAATAAAAGAATATGTGCTTTCTTATTTATTATAATATATAATTTTTTATAGCGGAGTGTTTTAAAATATTTTTGATTATAAAATATATTCAGAAAAACATTGAAGTGTGGAGCTACGTTAAGTCGAACCAAAGTACTAAACATCTAAATTAAAAGCTATTATTTGTTTGGTGGCCATACAATTATCTACGAGCCGGTATTTTTAATGTATATTTTTATGTGTTTTTTTAGTTGCGCAATATATAACAAATAGTCTATGTATCAATATTTATGCATTAAATTTATTACACTCTAGTTATTAAATATTGTAATAAGGTCACAAATTCAAGAAATATATAATTTAATAAACCTCTATACGCACACAACAACAACACTTATTTTCCAGAAATGTCTTGTCAATATATTGCCAGCCCGGTAAAGTATCATTCATTTAGTGAAGGACAAAAGCCTCTTAGTCTTGCTTTTGTGTTTTTTTCAAAACAATATTCTTACAAAAATAACACTTCCTTCTTAAAAGTACTTTTGAATTAGGTTCATAATTTAAGAAATTTATCCTTTAAATTGTAATTAACATAAAATTTATGTTTAGGTAATTTACTGACGATTTAATTTAAATATTTCAAACTACAATAAGACATTACGCAGCGTAAAATACACAAAAGAAAGAGAACCTAAATACCTGCATTAATAGCCTCATTTTTCATACATGTTTACTAAGAAGTAATAGCATCCAAAACAACACTCCAAATAGCCCATTCCGTCGGCGAAATATGCACCGATAGCATCTAGGAAACAAACCGATCATAAAATTTGTTTAATCCGCATTTTCATCTATTAGATGTCACCACATGGATGTTAGTATTCGGAGCGTTCATTTAATGAATGCATTTAATTATTTATTCTCCGGTACAGCGCTCCATTGTTAATTAAAAAGACCTCGGGCGCTTCAGCTCCCCGCAAAACGAAATCGAATTTCATTAAAGTAGCTGACTTCATTATTTCGAGTAATGCGGAACACAAAAGTGTTTTCCCGGCGAAATATTTCCACGCAGGCCGCATGTGCCGTGTTTATTGCTGTTTATACTCATTCGGCGGTATCTGTAATACTTTTTTAATTTTGTATTACCCTTAGGTGTCCATAAAATGAGACCGTAAAGATTTTTTTCTGTTAAAATTTGCTATTCAAACGCTTGCTCGTCCGCACTCCCTCGCGAATACAGCGGCAGAGGTTTTTCATTTTATTTCTCGCTCTCACGCGCGTGCCGAAAACGTAAAGCTCGTCGTGTCGCGCCGTTCGCACTCACTTGAGCTTTCAGAAATTATAAAAAGCTGCAACGAAATCGCAATGAAGACCGCTGTTTCGCGCATGAGCACTTCATTCAGGGACTTTTATTGATTTCAGTAGCACATAACAGCGTCGGCGGCTTAGACTGTGAGCTTGCGAACGGCGTACAATAAGGATGCGAGGTTTCTGGCGGCGCGTCGGGGAAACGGTCACGTTCTGAGCTGAATTCTTATCAAAATGGGACATTAGATCGTCCGCTGTGTGAATGTGAGGTTACATTCCGTTTCATAATGGAGAGGATTTTTGCTGGGGGAGCTTTGGTCGGTAGGGGAGCTTTCTAAGCGCCGTGACTTTTTCGGGAGGGGATGGAGCTGGGGCGGAGTGTGGAGGATGGGGGTTCCGTTTTGTAATGGTCGGCAGAAGCGTGGAGGGACACGGAGCCCCGCCGAGGCCGAAACATCGGTGCGGGTCGCACTGCCGAGTCACTGGAGCGTGCATGCGTGAATTGGAGAGTTTGTTTTTTACGGAGTATGTTGTATGACTCAATCGAGTGCATCTAACATTTTGTTTATTCTTTTTACATAACTGCCTTAGATAGAAATATTGCTTTATTTTTAATATAAGAGGGTAGAGCTTTTTTTATTTTCTAATAATTTTAATTGTAATATACCATATTCTTTTATTAATACAGCTTAATTTTTATTTTAAAAAGCCATTATGTATTTATCTGAAAAGAAGACTGCCAGTCAGTGATGTAAAGATATTACCAAGGAATTATATTTATAAATATACAGAGCATAATATTTCTTAAGCCAACATTCAGGAGTATTACATTAATTTTGTTCTCTTCAAATATCCTATGATATTTACTAAAAAAAAACAAATGATTGTAATGCATGCCAGAATGATTTTGTATCCAAAAATTTCAATCTTTATTACAAATTGCTGAAAATATAACAATTTTTAATCAGCGTAACTGATTATTACGTGTTATTTATTTATAAGTTAGGTTCCTATTATATAATAAATCAGTCAGGTCTTATTTAAGAATTTATATGTTTTATTTAACAAATAAAATTTAACAAATGTCTTAAATGCCAGTCAATATTTATTATAATTGTTGATAATAAAGTAAATAATTAAACTATTATTCTATTTCGTAATGCAAGAAAATCTTTAATATCGTCACCTACATAAATATTTTTTCTCAAATAAAAAATAAAAACCAATATATTTTTTTCTAAATAAAGTAATGTTCGCGGTGTTAACCCAGATTCTCATCTCGGTTCCCTCTCGAGCAATATTAATCATGGCGCGTAGTTAAGTTAAAATTTAAGAAAACGCGGCCACAATCAAGATACCAGAAATTTAAAAACAAGAGATGAGTTTTCTCGAGAGCTACGAAATAACATCACGAGCCGGGCTATGTGAAGAAATTCCGAGCAGTGGCGGCAAGTCGAAATAAGCCTATGCAAATATTTAAAAATCATATACATTTATAAAAAATGTTGGTATTTAATGTGTCATACCGTTCATCCAATTGCGATGAAATTATATTTTAATTTTTTAAATTTCCATTTTTTATTTCTTTTCCTTCAATGACATTATAAAATATGTATACAATTTTAATTTGTTACTAAAGTACAAACGTTAATGTGATGATGTAAATCTATTGAAATATGTGCCAATGACCTCACACTCAGAACAAGTGTCGGAATATGCAGCGCAAATAGTTATAAGTATATCATGGTTGACAGACAAATAACACATTTGGGTTATTTGCACTCATTAATAGTTGCACTTACGAGGACGGTACAAGCATAGTTTTAATAATAACTTACATCCTATCTAATCTTAAAATATAAAAAAATCAACCATTGCTTATAATTAATAACATCGAGTGCTAGGAAATTTAAGTAAAATCGTAACAATATTAAATTACGTCTGTAGTTTATTTTCATGTTCAATGTTCATTTCAATGCTTAGCTTCGTGGTCTTTTCATTCACACAATTCCCAATCTTCCTTCATATTATTTCAAGTCTTACTAGACTTCTTATTTAGTCTGCCAATTTTTTGAGGCCTACATTTTCATAACCATATTTACTTGACTCCCTTATCCAAAACAATTAAATAAAATATAAATAAAAAATAAGATATTTAGTTCTATGGAGGCAATGCTAATGCTTGATTTTCAGCCAGATCAACCTTTGTCTTTTGAAGAAACCTACAGCCAGTATGATGAAAGGTTCATGTACACTATCTTAACATGTCATTCAATACAAATCATCATACCCCATCCACAATACGAAATCACCTGTTTCAAAACACTCCAAAAAACTATTTTCTTTTAATAATTATAAATAAATAAAAACGTACTAACTACTTCTAAAAAAAAATACTTTAATTGAAAGCGAAACATTTTTTTCAAGTACTGTTAGCAAATAAAAATTAATCAGCGAGAAGGTAAAATGTATATTATATATATAATATTTGAAATTGATCTACGTTGAATTTAAATAACTAGGACAGTTAAAAATAATGTTATATTTGACACAACATGTAACATTTTAATATGAACACTTAGAATGTGTTCATATTAAAATATTAATTAGATTGTTAATTAGTGGTGTATTGTATTACGTTTCGGAAAAAAAAATAAACGCACAAGTACAAAAAATTGCTTCAAAATAATCTAATATCTAATAATGTAATACTAAAATCAGCAGGAAAATTCTCGCCAGCAGTGAAGCAGAAAAGAACGAAGGTGTGTGCCATTTTATTTATAAAAAAATAAAAGCGAAATAAAAAAAGGTAAAGAAAGAGCACGTCATTGGTTGGCCGTAATGGGCTTTACGTTTCATAAAAGCAATTCTTAGAGCTATTCAGAGATATGTATTCATAGAGTTACGAACTCATTCCAGAGACGCATTGTAATGCCGCCCACTCCACCCCTGGCGCCCCTCACCAGCCTTACTGAAGGAGGCCCAAAATAAAAGGGACTCTACGTTTTTTTTAAACTTTTAAATTTTTTTTATAAACCATTTTATTTCGTCATCGTCATCAGCTTGTGTCCGTCTACTGTTGAACTGTCCATCCTTCGATTCTCCGCCCTTCGCATCCAGACTACTCTTCTGATGTTAATACATCTTGCAAGGGGCTGGGAACGTTCCATTTGGCAGTTCTTGGACGCCACTCTAACACTTTTCTTACCCATCGATAGTCGCATCTTTGAGAGATATGCCCTACCCCTTGCCACTCAAGAGTGCCAATTTGTTGAGTAGCATCCCCATTACTTAACTACTATATTTACAAGTTTAAAAAATCTATCTATGGAAAATTTGCCATACAATGTTATAATTTGCCATAAATGAAATCTGTAATAATACTATCAATTTTAGATTATAATAATGTGAAAAAAATCGATAGTTTTTTATTAATTGAATTACTAAATATATAAAAATAGCTTTCTATGTTATTGGTAGTATTTCAAGAACATTTTTCCGCACTATGGACCTTTTTGATATACATTGACATACGTGTATTTTTTAATAACATTTTTTTTCTTTCAAGCAGTTGATTTGAGATATAATATTTAAAAATTCTTACGTCCACTAGTAAACTTTGAAATACACATACAAAAAAAATGTTTTGAATTTTCGTTTTCAAAATGTTGATCTATTTGAAATATATATGACATTAATACAATCGTAAATTTGTACTAGCCGTCTTGGTTGAATATCAAAACACTTTAAAATAATAGATGATCTAGGAATTAAACCAACTTGGTCTTTATCTTATAGTGGTTATATATTTCAAATAAAAGAAAGGGGCCTTAACAAAGGCGTATGTATGTATATTACCGAAATTGCAACATGTAGCACCTACTCAAATTTTCAAGCCGTCTTAAATATAACAACTTTAAAATATTACAAAAAGCAGTGGCTACTATTTAACATATTTAAACACATAAAATATACTTTTTCTTCTGCATATGAAAAGAGTTTTGACTTACGGTTAGATAGATATCTCACTGCTGGGTTTTTGATTTCAATACAAATCTATGTATTTTATTGCACAATAATTTTATAGTTATTGCACCAGATCGTTCTGTGGCTTCAGCTACATACGATTTATTTTTTTACGAACTGCGTGATGTTTTTTACGATTCAATAATTTTGTATGTTAAACTAGGTATAGGAGCATCCATAAATAAGTAAAAAGTTCTAAGCTGACTGAATATTTCTCTATTTCGGATAATTCTTAGTCTATTCCTTTGTAAATGGAAATTGTATAGTAAAACTATAAATCAATTTTATTTAATACGAGGTATATATAGTACAATAAATATATATTCACCAATAGAAAAAATGTAAGAAGATATCACGCACTTGTATATGTAGTATATATACAAGTATATATATTTCAATTATTGTATTTTTTTATTTCAAATCAGATGGGAAACCATTGTTTCAATGGCTTACTTAACGTTAAAAAATATATTCAATTTTGTAAATTACACGCATTATAAATTTGTTTTTTTTGTATTATAGTGCTTAATCGAATGTAAAATTTATTCTGGTAAATTCTCATTATAAATCACGTAGCAATAATTACATATTAAATAGTTTTTATTTTGTACAAGAGAATGTAAGATAAAATAATAATAAATTTGTATATATACAATTTGATCTATGTTAAATCAAGGTAAGAAATATTTAAGTTTTAAATATGGAAATTGATCACACGTAAAGAAAATACTTAAAAATGATGAATGTTAACATATTAAAAATATTTATTTTAAAAATGTTTTTCAATTTGAATAGCTTGAAAAGCAAGTTCCAAGCAGATTTCCTCGAATTTCCACAAAATGCTTGGGAATCTTTCTCTTTGCTTGTCTTGCCCCCGCCCCTTGAGGCGCTCCACCCCCTCACATGGGCCCCAAGGGAAAAATACAGTAGTTTTTCCGGGCATATCTTATTGCCCTTTTGTTCCATTCCGGGGCAGTTACTTTCATCGCCGGAGGGTAGAATTTCCGCACAGCGGGATTTCCCGGTTTCCTTTCAAATTCAAAATTCTTTTTTTTTCTATCGCACAGGATATGTACGTATTTTGGTTGGATTTTTTTAAATCAACAAAGTGCTGCCCCGTTTTCATTTCCGCATAACATACAGCTTTTACAATATGTAAACATATTGAAATGGGCTCTGTGCTTAATAGGTCTGTATTTTACTATTTTTTGAACAGTAAAGAATTAGATAATGTGTAAAAATATTTATCAAATACATTCATTTTGATTTGTCTTGACATTAATCTTATCTAATAATTTGAAAAAAATTAAAAATATTTCTTCTAAATTGCCAAATAAATAAAAATACAATTTTATCAAAAATTACTCGTTTTTATTCAATTATTTACAGGTAAACTAATAATTTATGTATTTTGAAGTTAAAAAAACATTAGTTTTTGGAAGGTATCATAAATACACAATTTTCATTACGTCTGCAAAAGGCGTAATGAATTTTTCCAACTTTTCCACAATTTCCCCTAAACTTGACCAAAAATTATAAAACAAAAACAATAATTACCTACTGAATACTGGCTTAACTTTTTTATTTCTCAAATTTATTTTACCTTTTAAGTATTTTCTTAAGAATATTTTTATTTAGATTGACTCATCGATATTTACTATAATTTATTATAATTTATTGTTTAATTTATTGATGTAATTTTTTTTTTGGGTGTTTATATTTACTTATCATGACGTGTATACAAAACATACGCACAAAATTTTTAATTACGTGATACCACATACCTAGATAGGTTCTTAAGATATAAATGTTATCTAATGCATCGTTTTATTAACCAACAAAACCGAAATCGAAATTTTTTCTTTGTATTTTAATAGTTTTTTTTTACATAGCAATAAAATTTAAATATACATAAAATTTAGATAAAGTCATTATGCTAAATGCGAAATAAAAAATCAAATATAATTTATTCTTGAATTATGAATATCATATTGTCTTTCCTTAATTAATTATATTTAAATTTTTTAAGCGCCTATAAAGATTATTATTAAAAAATATATTTTGCATTATTATGTTAAATAAAAGTATAAACATATTTATTTTTGCATACGCATACGATGCATATAAATTGGTTATTAAGGTATCTTAAATATATCACTAAGTTCATTTACTAAGACGAATGAGATGAAAATCTAACGGAAGGTCTGTAACCACCAGTAAACAAAAAAGTTCATTGCATAACAAAATTAAGAAGCAAATAAGATGAAATGCTGAATTTGAAATTTTGTGGTACTGTTCTACACAAAATATTTAAAAAAATAAAGCATTAGTAATTTATTTGGCTTATCCAGATAAATGTCAATCAAATCGTCGATTAACTTTTTTTATTTTTGTACAAATCGAAAGAACTAACACGCTTATAATACCTTAAATGAGATCGGCAAAACTATAAAATATTTTAAAAGCCAAATATAGGCAAATATATATTGCGGTCTTATTTGGGCTTTTCCGATTGAAAAAAAATTAAAAACAATAAAATGAGAACATAATCATGCTCATTGGTAAATTAAATTCACATTAAACATATTAATACTGAAATTATTATGTATTTTATTTTTCAATTTTACTTAAGCATGGCAGGTATAGCTCAATGGTCAAAGCGTTTGCTTTGCAAGCCATAGGTCGTGGGTTCGATACCCAACGGAGATAAAAAAAATATTTTAATCGATTTCCGAACTCTGAAATACCCTCGGTTGTTGTGAGTTTGATCGCTCACCCGTAAAATGGCAGTCATAGCCTATCAATTAAAATTGGTGGTAGACGTCGTCCCGTGAAGACCACCCATTCATAGTAAATTCCAGTACTAATAAAGGATGACGCGTGAATATCGGACTGTATTCTATGACGTTGGTGAATCAACACTCCACATGCAGTGCTTAGCCATTTGCAGCATGGTAAGCGTCATAGAATTCCACAGTTATGACTTCAGAATTACTATCACCAACTGTCGGTATTCTCTGTATGTGTTTACATAAATAAAACATGGAGATAAAAATTATAAATATGTACAATGAACTCTTTTTTGCCTTTTAAGTTTTTTTTTATATATCTCTAATTGAAGCATATGGTCATCACAAATGACTGCATTTAAATTTATTTCATACATCCTGCAACTTTGCCGAGTATATTCAACGTATAGCTTTTAAGCCGTTTTTATTTTGTCCTAAAGTAAATGTAAAATATGATAAGGTTTTATTAACGTTTAATTACATATCAGAGTAATAAAAAATATATCAGCATGAAATAGGCGTAAAATGTATTGAAAAAGTAAATTTAAATTGTCGCAATCAGCGTTTTTTTCGATCCAATTACCAAAACGCCCGCAAAAGAGTGAGGCGAGAAAAAATTATATCGCCAAAAGTACATAAGAGACCGTAACATTACATCATCTTATACAGCCCATGTAACAACACGGTCACATTTACACTAAACACAAACGGCGATCTCGCACGGAGCGAAAAATAAACTCGCAAAAGGGGAGGCATCATCAAACGGGAGTTCCGACAAAAAAACCAATCTAATTTTCTGCGTTACGACTTGTTTTCCCAATTTAATTTGACCCTGAGGCCGCAGTTTTTGCGGGGCACCGCAAAAAAAGCGCCGGTCCAGTGACATCAGCTACGTTATTATCTTATCCATCTCTCTCGCTCTGTTTGGGGATGGGAAACAGGACTGAATCCAGAGAAATGGCAAAGTAAATAAATATTCTACTTATTTAATATACATATTATTTATTTATGTACAGAATCGAAATTCCAATATTTTACAAATATTTAGAAACATAGAGTATACATAAATATACAATTAATAGAGAAAATAATAAAAAAATTAAAATAACACAAAAGAATAAGAAGATGACACATGTCAAAGATCACAGAGATCATGTAGAACAATACCATCAACAAAAGAGGAAAAGGATGTAAGAAAAGGATCGAGGTGTGCTGGTAGGCCATTTAGGAGCGACATTGCCGTTGTAGCAAATTGAGTGCTTGAAGCTCCACAAGCATCAACTGGGATCAAAAACAATATATACATATGTCACCAATATTTTCACCTATGATTTAAAGTTGTGCAAATTTATAAATGTCGCATGTAATTGTATCATTAATTGAAATCGGAATATATATCTGAAAGCTTATATAATTATAATTTAAATTGGGCTAATTGTTAGCTGTAATATATTCCTTTAGAAAATATTGTAAAAAAAAATCACATTAACGCACGTTATTAAAGGCCTTGACATATTTTCTATAGATAGTTTTTTACATTAATGTTTTTTTATGTAAAAACATACAGGAGAATACCGATAGATGGTAAGAGTAATTTTTGATGTCTAATATGTGGAATTCTATGACGCTTACCATGGTGCATATGTGTAAGCGCTGCATGTGAAGTGTTGATCCTCCAACATCATTTATTATTCATCACCCTTTATTATTACAGGAATTTACTATGAAAGGGTGGTCTTCACGGGACGACTTTTGTCAACCACCAATTTTAATGAATAGGCTATGAATGGCATTTTACGGGTGAAGGATCAAATTTACACCTACCGAGAGTATTTTAGAGTTCAAAAATCGATCAAAATGTTTTTTTTTTAAATCTCCGTCGGGGATCGAACCTACGACCTTTGGCTTGCAAAGTAAACGCTTTGACCATTGAACTATACCCGCTGGCATATAAATTTGTTATAAAAATGTTTTATTACATTTTAAAAATAATATAAAATTAAATGATTCAGTCATTTATTAATAATGAAACAAGGAAATATTAGCCTCCAGAAATAAAATCCGTACATAAAAAATAATTAATATAATGACATTGACTGTCTTATAATCTTCCCATATGTATTTTATATGTGGAATATAAAGTCACATCAAATTGCCACCGCTCAGTTTTGTCAGCTATGAGGCCTCGACTCAAGACATCTCTACACCCGAAAATAACCCTCGTAGTATCCGAGGCATATTGTTGACTTAATTATGTATCAGATTTCTTAAAACGGATCGAATAATTAGCCCGATACTCCCGAGGCCTGAAACATTTGGTTTTAAGAAGTCACTTAACTTAGACAGCCAAACGTTCTTAAATCTCATAATATTAACTATATTTTTTTAAATCGCTATACTAATATATTTATTAATTTTAAAAGTATGTTGATTCTTATTCATAAGCGAAAAAGTACTGCAAAAAGTAATTTATATGTGACGTAAGATTAGTGGGTCCAGCACTGAGAGGGCCAGGGTGAACTTGTGGAAGTAATATAACCTTTTCGCCTCTATCCCTCCCGCGAGACGCCTGGTAATCATCGTATGGCAAAAGTTACCCCGAAAGTGAAATAGACTTTCTTTTGTTGTCTTCCACCCCCGCCTTCTCTTCTTCGTCGCTCCAGAAGCGTTCGGTGTTTGAAAATTTAAATTTTCTCTTCTCGAATGGAAAAGTTTTGTTTGGGACGTTGTTGTTTACGGCCGCTTGAGAATAAAACAATTTTCAACGCGATGATTATATCCCATACTACGGTCTTAATTATTTATATGAAGATTATTAATTAAAGTGATGCCGAGGAACACCTCAAAAGAATAGGCCCTTTTAATCTAAATTCATCTAATTAAAGGTGTTTCTAAATAAATGTGTTAAATATTACGTAGATCAGCTTCTTATATTAACAGTTATTACTTGTGTTTGGTGAAATTGTAAGAGTATTGTCTATTTTGAACTCTTTGAACGTAATCACAAATTTACAGCGAAATAATATTATCAATAAATATTAAAGTTAAAAATCGGCCTTAAAAATTAAATACCAGTTTAATTAAAGGCTCATATTTGTACGGTCAAAAGAAATATTTTGTATAAATAAAGTCATTTACTCAGATCACTGTACAGAAGGTAAATAAAATAAAAAGTAAAAACGCTTTCTTTTATATTGTTCTTATCAATATACAAAAAGTTTTTTATAAGTTTATAGAAAGGAGAAAAAAAAATTCCAACTACAATATGAAGATAAACAGCACAAAAACCAAAGTCATGAGAGTAAGCCGCAATGAGCAGCAGAAAATTAACATATCAATGCTAGGAGTACCCCTAAAAGATGCAAAAGAATTTGTATACCTTGGAAGTACGATCATCTGGGATGGCAGAACAAAAAGAGAAGTCAACAGTCGCATACATCAAGCAAGGCTAGCTTTCAATAAAAAAGCCGAAATTCTTGAGTCAAAGAATATTACTTTAAGGCTCCGCAAGCAACTTGCCAAAACACTTGTTTGGAGCATCTTAATGTACGGCTGTTAGACATGGTGCTTATCTGAAAGTGATAAAAAAAGACTAGAGGCCTTTGAGATGTGGTCGTACAGAAGAATTCTTGGAATTTCCAGGAGAGACCACTCCACGAACGATGAGGTTCTCAGGATAATTAAGGAAGATAGGCACCTTATAAGAACCATCTCAGAAAGGCGAGCCCGATGGATCGGTCACATCATGCGCCACGATGGTCTTCTTCACGATATTGTGGAGGGGATGGTTGAGGGTAGAAACTGTAGAGGGCGCCCTAGACGGGAGTTTTTGCAGCAAGTTGTCGAGGACATGAATTGTGGCTTTTATGCTGAGCTGAAGAGGGTTGCGGAGGACCTTGAGGAATGGAGATCGAGATGCAAGATTCTGTTGCTGCAAACCAATCCACCGGATTGATACTACTACGAAGAAGAAAGAAGGCAAATGGTAATAAAAATAGATACAAAAATATATTTATGTACAAAATTATATAATTGTGTACATAAATAATAAAAATGGAACCAAAATCATTGTTTCATTCAATTTTTATCAATGCAATCAATTATTAAGGTTGTGTGCACTGATTGTGGTTGTATGTTATAAATATTTATTTATTTACCTTGGATCACGTAACAAAAGTTCTCTATTAGGAGCCTGCAGTTTCGACTAACTCGAAGCCTTTCTCAATCCTTCTCTAGTTATGAGATAACTGAGCTGCGTTGTACTTTATAAGTAGTCTAACCTATTTTTTGTAGGAGAGGGGGTGGGGTTGTGTCTATTAGGAAATGATAAGAAATAACTTGTGAAAACAAGGTAAATAAAAAAATATTTATAATGGATTTCAAAGTGAATGCTAAAAACATTGAAAATATTATGTGGTTGTTTGTATTTGCAGGGATATTTTAATAATAATATGTTTATAACATTGCCTAATTTTATAATGGCAGGATATTATTCTTGCATTCAATTTACACGATTTGAATACTAATGACTTACAATTATGTACTCGTATATATCCATTCGCATTAACATATATTTATAATACATTAAATTATGAATTCAGTATTAGATGAATAATCTAGTATGTGATAACGAATACATAATATATGTATGTACGTTGTATGAGTATATGCATATGTTGTACTGCAAATGAATTCAAATTAATTATTGTATACTTTGTTTCAGGTTTGCCGAAACACAAACTGCCTTTTGTAAGTTTTTTACTTTCTTTTTATAAACGTAACTCTCTTGTTTTTATATTAACGTGTTGATCATTATCAATTCGACACTATTTTTATAGATATATATGTTTATATAAACGAGTAACAGGTCAATGTTGGTTATTTATTTAGAAGACTTCGAATGCAGTAACGTCATTAAACAAGTTTAAAAAAAAACAGAATTTACCTGTTTAAAAATATAGATCTTAATATTTAAGGATCTGTGAGTAATTAGTTGAAGTCGTATTTTAGTAGAAAACACGTCATAAAAATATTTTTTGAAGTTTGTAAGTTCCGTAATACACAGATGGTAAAAATAGTAATGTGTAGAGATATATTACTATTTTTAGGTTGGATAGAGTTAAAAAAAAAGTACAAAAAATACGAAATGCTTACAAAAAAACAAACAGTGCATTGTCTCTCTCGCAGCATCCGTCGCTACAAAGAAATTCGGAATCATTCGTGGAGAAGAAAAAACGCCACGTCTATTTATTGTGCCGTAAAAAATATTTCCAGCTTTGTGAGCGTCTGAAAAAACACATTACCCGGCCTTGCTATCTGAATTCTGGTCCGGGCGAGATAAATAACGAGGATAAATCACCGGGCATACAAAGAGCATGAGAACCCTTTCATGCGGGGGCGGTGGACCGGTCAGGCATTGTGGAGGACGAGACTCTCGAACTCCACTGGAACATAAATCTCTTGGTGACAGTCCCGTGTGTGGCACCCACGACGGGTTGGCCTAGAAATAGGTGAAAACCACGTGTCGCTCGCTCTCGGGAGAACGATATTAATATACAATGTTGTAGCTACTATGATATACTGAAGAGAAATGTAAATATATACGTTATACTGATCAACGGCAATAGCAAGTTTGTAAGCATGTTTCTTGTTCGTGTGTTGAAGGTAGGCAAGCGACTAAAATGTTGATGTGTATTGTTGTTAGGGTTGCGATGCCTCTTATGAAGTTGTCCAGGTTTTGAGTGCGTCGTGCTAATAATCAGATATTTTCAAGTATATACAGGTATGCTTTAAATATAACTTTGTTAACTATTATTGAATATACTAGATTAGTAGCCGTCGGTTACAATGTATAGTATATTATAGTTCCTTCTAAACTTAATTGACTCAGTTCAAAGAAGAGCAATTCGTTTGATAAACAATGACACCCTTACGTCTAATCTACAATCAATGGAACACAGACGTAAGATTGGTTCTCTTAGTCTTTTCTACCATTATTACCACGGTCGCTGCTCTTCGGAACTTAAATAACTAATTCCTCCTGCACCCACTCACAGCCGACAAACTCGTCTTACACTTGCCGAACATCCATACACGGTTAATATATGTCGATGAAGAACTGGCAGCTTCCAAAGTTCCTTCCTTAATGCCACCGGTAAACTATGGAATGCTCTTCCAGCGTCTGTGTTTCCTCCTTCCTACAATCTGGATCTCTTCAAGAAACAGATAAATGTACACTTGCAATCTCCCCAACCCACACACAAATACGAACACAACACACGTTTCCCGCATGCAGCGTCCAGCCTCCCTGGCTGAGCGTCATAGAGTGCACTGGTCTTGACCGGTTGCGCTCTCCTGCATGCGTTTACATAAAAAAAAAAAAAAAAAGTTGGTGGAGCTAAGGATGCAAAATGTCTTGGATGCATTCAAATATTACTGTGGCTTACAATATATTGTGGCGGCAATTTATGGTGACCATGTTTTCCTTATAGGGAGAAAGTATTGAAGCAGATACTTGTGTAATATGCTAAAATCAATGAATACTGAATGTGATATATTGGCTCTATGTAAATTTAATAAAAAAAAGGTCTACCAAAACCGTAATTGATTTTTTTTTGCTTCGAGAAGTAACAAAACTTTTCAACATTTATAACAAATTGTAAATAACTAACTTTATCATCTGATATAAGGAGGAAGAAATTTGCTTACAACGCTTAAAATATATATTTTGTAAATAAACTATATCTTATGTGTTTAATCTGGTATAGTCATATACAATGTAAGTTCTCTTTGATGTTTGTAGGTGCGTCAACAAAATTAACATGTCCTTCCGTAATTTATACGTGATAAGCTGTCCCCTTGAAATATCCCACTGAGATATTTATAATAAAAAAAGCATCACCACACATTACTCCAGTGGGCCTTCGAATTTACTGCGTGTCATACATAGGAACATTTACGAACTGTAAAGTATCCATTCCGTGTCATATAAAATACACCATAAGCTACCTCTCGTTCCTCGAGTGGCATTGAACGTCACTCTTTATACCATTTTTACGTATCGCGAGTAGAGGGGGAAGTTTATGGATGCTTAAGTTATTCTTTTTTACAATCGGAATCGATCGTTAACGTTTTACGGGCGATTTTACGGTCATCTTGAACCGGAGCGTGAAATCGTCGGTTAATTTTATCGGCGCATTAAGTGCTTTAAAAATGATTTATTTTTCAATTTGTTTTCTACTTTTCGTCATTTTAGAGTGCCGTATTATTTCATTCATTAAGTTGTTTAAAGATTTTCATTGGGGGTTATGAGTTCGTATTTTATCGGTATCTTTTATTAATTTATTATTGGTATTTTGAATTATATTGAAACCTCAAGCGCGGATAGCTTTATCAATATTTATCCGTTGAGGTTCAAATACTTCTATTAATGAACTAATCCAGTAAGCATCTTTCAGATACCATAATAATTGTTTTGTTTTAATCATTGGTTATTAATATTATTAGTTTAAAAGTTATATTATTTTAGTCTCCAGATATCTCTTATAAAAGGCTCACTTAGTTTTTGAAAAATTCTTAATATTCCTAAGGAGGAGAGATATTATAATCATTCTTATAAAGTTAACGCAAGAATATAAATAACATATTAAAAAGAAAAAAAACATTTCTGAATACTTAATTTTATCAAAGGTATCTATTAAATCTGCAGCAAAATTCTGGTTGAATCTAAAAATACGTTTGTATTTTGTAAGGAGCTCGTTTACGTGTGTCAAATTTCACAAATGGCTTGTGCATTTTCCAGTTCTTACAGCTAACATATTTTTTTATAATTATATATTGGTGAAAATAAAAATAAAAGGAAGAACATTTATATAGCATCGATTATTTCCGTAAAAGCACCTATATCATAGTTATTATGAAACTTCTATGTATCTTCTATTCATTTTAAGTGTAGGTTTCTGTAATTTAACGTTACATATAGAGCATACAAATATTATAAATCAATAATTGACATGTATAAATCATTAGAATACACTAACATTCGAAAAATTAACGCTCTTTTGTAGTACGTTTAAACGAAGAGCTGACCTCAGACTATGAAAAAAAGCAAGGCAAAACAAGAAGGAGAAAATAATTTTCCTTGTTGCAAGCACTAAAATGAAATTTGATTAAATTTTACAAATCTCCGCAGATTGCTTTACGACCCGGCAAACTGCATCGTCACAATACAAATTCATTAGCGCGTCGTCCCCGTCTCCATCTCGGGTGGAAATCTCTTCAGACAACCAAGAGAACTTCTGCCAAAGCATGGAAAATGCGGGAAAAGAGTCGCAGAACGTTCCAGCTCCATTCGCAAGGGTAGTAATGAGTTCCAGAATCGGCTAGATGGAAGCCCAGAACGAGCTCTTCCGACGTAAAAAAACCCTAAACGAACCCCGCCTCTACCGGGACCGTGTCAAGAATCCGGACTATTTGTGTTATCCTTTTTACGGCGGGAATGTCCGGAAACGACCGGAAGCCCGCGGGAGAGATCCGGGATGAGCTACGGAGAGCTTCCGGTGTTTGATTTTTCAGCGGGAATATACATTTTGTTTTTCTGCCGACCCCTTTTACGCCGAGAGGAATAATTTATGAGGCAGAGTAATGCATACATTTATCTTCATGGACTGCTTTGTTTGTAGATTTTCTGCTTTATATGCAGTAAATAAACTTCGGACAGAGGTACTTCTGAGCATAAAAACTTCTCTTATTTAGTGACAAAATGTATGAATTCGTATTTTTTCAAATACTGTGATATTTACTTCTTACTCACTGAATTTATACGAAAAGGATGATCAATGTATCAATATACGTATATATGTATAATACATTAGCAGCTTATATACCAAAATAGATCACAATATTGTAAGAAAACTATCGAATTATGTTATACAACATAACTTCGACGTGTTTAAAATCGAATTAAAAATAATACTCGTATCTACAGGTTCTAGTGGAAATTTCAACGCTTTATTTTGTTACAAAAACAATTTCTTACTAAACCAAAAGTATAAATCCTTAAAAAAAATTTATCGGTTCTTTTTTGTGTAATATTCGATATATTTTGATCACGACTAGCCTTTGGTATGTGCATACGTCAGATGAAGTGATAAGGTTGTTACGCTTAGACCAAATGATCTGAGCTTAATAACATTATTGCATCGTTCTGCAACCCTCCGACCCTTGATCCCTCCTGGGGCAGGGGTCCACACTTCCATTGGCTCCTTTCATATTGTATCGCCTCAAGCCGACCCTCACCAGTTATTTTAGTGCCTCACAGCTCCTCACAGCTTCTTAATATGATAGCTCATTAGATACAAACACTCGAAGATATTTGGGGGATGTTTGTGAAAGTTCCAAGACACAATAAACTGAACCTGGATATAAAACACTAGGAATGCATCGAGTTATATTATATATATATATATAACGCTTATTGATTTTTTTAAGGAGGATTTTCAAAAACTATTCACGATAAAAATATCGTAAGTAGGTGTAAGGTGCATTATTTATTGGTTGGCATTTCTACATCCACTATTTATTAGAATCTTGTCATCGTATGTGATAAATTATAATCATATATCTGATTTTATTTACTGTTTGATGGACTACTCACGGAACGACACAAATTGCATGAACGGTTTTACTCTTTACTATCCAAAGGGACAGATATTTACTATCCATAGCATTATACTATATTTTTTTCAAACTTGTGTTGACATCAGAGGTAAAAAAACATTGCAAAAAAAATTTTCGCATGTTTATTTATTTTTTAATTTAAGTTATTATCTCACTCTTTATTGTAAGAATTGCTAAAAATATTAAAAAATCAGCATTTTCATAAACTATTGTATATATTCTGGTCCCCCTCCCATTGGTCATTTTGTGTTAAAAATGTACCATAATTAAAGTTTTTTTATTATTTACTTTTAAAATATTAATGTAAAAAACCTTACTTTTGATATTGTGACTTTTGGGTTTAGCCGTGTGTGGCGAATTACTTCTTTCCAATATTTCAACCGCCGTTGTTAGGCTGACGGCTAAACTACCTCCAGACACCAACTCATAACTAAGTCATCAACCCTACAGAAGACCCCTGCAATGGCAGTCGAAATATTGGAAAGAAGTATTTCGCCACATATGGCTAAACCCAAAAGCCACATTATTAAATCTGGCCGTGAAAACCTTATTTATAATATATAGAAGTAAACTTATTTAACCTTACTTCTATCTTAAATATTTATATATTATTTTTACTTGTGCAAATAATATTATTATTATCACAACAGTAGGCATAATAAAAAAGCATGTATTTACACGTTCAGTGCCTAAATAAAATATTTGATATATATTTGGTAGGGGCAATATATTTCAGAGGGCGGTTTTCTTCCGATCGAATTCCTTTATTTGAGTGGAGATTTATACGATCGTCGTAGAATCGCATAGTCAGCAGCCAATTCTGGGCTATTTTTTCCGCAAGCGAATTTACTAAGTATATTACATAATGTACCGAAAAAGTTGACCATATAAAAGATTCCTTCACAACTATTTTTAGCAGATGAATTATTATCCTAGATTCACAGATATAACATATGAGTACTTAACCCTTTCGTTACGGCTCGGTGGATTACATATTATACTGTCAATACGGCGTGAATTTTTCTAACCATTTTTTCTTTGCTTAAAACTAGTATTTGAAGCAGGAATGCACTTATCTGACCTATTTTTATATATCACATTGGTTCTTCTATCCTATAGCGAACAGATAATGCATAAAAAACTTTCATACTTAACAAACTTTCATTATGTAACTGCATACATGTGGTGGCATTGACATATGTGGTGTACAGAAAAATTGCTCCTGTGACGAAACATAACGATATTTATTTACATGCTTTCCATATTTCCTGTAAACAATACATGTAGGTTGATAAAGAGAATGATTGCACTTCCATTTTCCTACCGTAGATGTCACAATGAGTACTGAAAGTAGCAAACGATATATCACGTCAACCGATGTCAACGGTCGGGGAATCTTTGACGGCATATTCGTGACTCGAGACTTTATTTTATTAATTTATTAAAGACAAAGATAATAAGCTTTAATAAATACTTGTAATAATTAAAACATTGTCATTTTCGGAAATGAATTGTTAATCAATTACTACTCGTAGCAAAATGACTAGACATCGATACTTAGTTATTTAATTGTTGATAATAGTATATCTAATGTGTAACTTTTTTTTCGATCAATTATTCTTAATTAATTTTAATGAAGCTATTATCCTAAAATAATAAGTATTGCGCATACAATGACCAAAGTCCGTTACTCGTAAAACTAGAGAGTAATCAGTAATAAAATCCGTAATTTTGATTCTAATAAGAGCAGGTACGCAATATGATAAGCCAATAATGAGTCGAAATATATATATTTTTCTTAATTATTGTTATTTTATTTCATACTTTCTCGGGGCATATAAATATCAAAAATTATTGCAATAAATTCCTGTCTACTGCTTTAATCTTCACCTTGGCCATATGAGTTTTTTTTTCAGTTAAATATTATTAAGTACGAGTACTTATAAATATAAAAGTGGTAATTAAGTGTTATTATTATTTTATATAAATATATATTTTGTAAAATAACCAAGAGCAGTATTTTAGATCTTTCACGTGTGTATCAGGCGATGGAGAGAGCTAAAAATAAATATTAAAGTCTCTGGATAACGCTCACATATCTCTTATATGCCCTCATATATTCGGATAATTGGGTACCAACTGACTCTAGAGCCCTGCTTCCCGATAACAGGGACTGGAAGACACACATCAGCCGAGACCGTCAGACTGTGATCTTACATTACGAAAAGATAAATATTCAATAGTAATCACACAAAACATCACCGTCCTAGGTTATTTTAGTGAAATCGAGGTGATCCATTCAAATTTCAGAGGACGATGGGCTCTAAGGAATAATTGATCGCATGTCTTGTGCGTTTTATTTGAGAACAACACATCTTAAAAGCGGATACATGTACATATACCTATAACTCAGATATTTAACGTAGTTACTACGTACTCGTATGTAGGCACTTCGGTTCTAACCGTTTCTCGACCTTGAAAGAATTATCAAACAAATCTAAGCAAATATTAAGTAGATATAAAATAATACAATATGCCTTTATAGCTCGCCCATGGGCATATTTGATACCAGGCAGCAGAAAATTAAACGAAAAGCCCAAGATGATTTTATATATTTTTTTAGTCAGATTTAGAATGATGAATTTTGGGTTTTATTTGAAGACAATGTAGCATTCACAAACTTTCAAAATTACCTCCACAATGATGGTCGAAATATCGAATGGAAGAAAAAATTACCACACACGGTTTCATAAAAAACATAATTTCAAATTTATTATTATTTTACACACACATATATATATATATATATATATATATATATATATATATATATATATATATATATACTAATAACACTGTCAAGATTCATTTAAAAATATAAATATATTTTGATATTTTGAGTCTGAAATATTCATCGTAATATAAGTTATTTCACATGATTAGCAACCATGAAGATGGAGCTAGCAGGAACATATTTTCGGATGCCGCATTAGAGCATAAACTATAGCTGCCTTTTCTTCAAAACCCCAAGCTCTTTGCCGTCATTAAAAGTTATGGGATACTATATAATGTATTTACAAAGGCAATAACCATTGCAGCTGATAGAGCTTGGTGGCATCAGTATGTGATGGTTATGTGCTCCAGTATATTTATTATATAAAATATATATATAATAAATTCATATATAATATTTATATGAAGATCAAATGATTTCTGCAGAAGTGTCAAGACTTGAACCATTTTTTTCTAAATCATGTGTAATTTTTTTTGCCATAAAATTAAAGTTGCTTACAGTGTTAACAATAATAAACTTGAGCCTACGCGCGTTTCAACGATTCTATATGGTAAATTGGTTTTAATAACAAATTATAAGCAATTAACAAACATTACAATCGCACTTTAGTCAAACACACATGAATGTATGATGGTTCTATAGCACTGTACAGAGAGCGCCGCAACTACCGGGTGCCCGCAAGGTTTGTGCCGCCGGAGACTAATAGATACAATGAATATTTATTACAGTTAATTGTGCCGGGTAATTAAGCCCGCCCGCCAATGTGGCGTACGCTGCGGAACTGCGGGGTGCGGAGTTATTGCGGGGCGGCCTCCGCAGTTTCATTTAAATCTAATGAAAAATATATTTGCACTACTGACGCCATTCGAATTATTTGAATTTCCTGTTATTGTGAATTGTATGTTTGCAAATTGTGATTGGTAAAATCAATGTAACTGAAATAACAAAAAAAAACTATTCTTTCATTATAAATTGTTTATTTATTATATACAATATATAAGATATAAGAGAGTACATATATAATAACTTACAATAATTTACATGTTTGCCACAAATAACGAAAAGCTTATTACTTACATTATTTTAAGTATGTAATATTTTATATAAGAGTAGGCTCGGATTCTTGTAAATATAATTAATTTAGTTATGTAGCCGGTAATTTTGCTGCAATTTATTTTGCATGACGTCAAACAATGTTTATTACGTTAAACAGTATATTAATACATAATGTCAATATTTTAAACGAACCGTGAAAAATATTTAAATATTTATTGCTCGGCTTCATTTAAATGAAAAAAATGATTAATTACCGCATAATTTGAAGTTCTATAAATTAAAGCAAATTAATAAAGAAAATATGGTATTTTTAAAATGTAAGTGCACACTAGAAAGAATAAGAAGTCTATCAGATATTTATCTATACTCGTTTATATTATTTGTTGTCATTACCGTCTAGTAGGAATTTTAATACATATTCATCTTTAATGGATGGACGCTGTATTTGGAAATGATATATTATGTTTGTGTAAGATTTTCATGTTTATTCGTTCAGATTGTGTGATGGAAGAAATACAAATATAAATGAAGACTATTTCAAAGCAACTGGTATGGTTGAGAAAACAATTTTGTATATAAGTTAATAAAAACCCACCATAAGATTCTTGGAAGAGCAGCTGAATATATTTTATTAGTCTACTACACTTTTTACTGTTATCTTGGAAAAGAGGATAAAGTAGACCAAGATACATATATTGCCTTCGTGGACATTGAAAAAGCATATCACTTGGAAATGTCCAAAAGGAAGCAAAATACGTCAAGGGGTGAGACAAGGA
Organism: Glossosoma conforme; assembly: GCA_022606575.1. Taxonomy (NCBI): domain Eukaryota; kingdom Metazoa; phylum Arthropoda; class Insecta; order Trichoptera; family Glossosomatidae; genus Glossosoma; species Glossosoma conforme. Next base: position 870,423 of record JAGTXR010000015.1, read on the forward strand.
TGTTTACTCTTCAATGCCTGATAATTTGACGAAAATGAAATGAAGATTCATGTGACATTGGAAAACATATTTAATTCCAACTACAATATGAAGATTTTCAATGAAAATTTATCAATCGTTGAAGTACGATTACCTGGGATGGAACAAAAGAAATATCGAATATAAATGCTTTCAATAAAAAAGCCAAAACTCAAAGAATATTCAAAGCAACTTGCCAAAACACTTGTTTGGAGCATCTTAATGTACGGCTGTGAGACATGGTGCTTATCTGAAAGTGATAAAAGACTAGAGGCCTTTGAGATGTGGTCGTACAGAAGACCCACCATAAGATTAAACCTAATAAGAACCATCTCAGAGAGGCGAGCCCGATAAGGATGGTTAGAAAATCATAATAACTGTTGTTAATAAAATATGAATTTATTTAATTATATATTCATGAATTGCCACTGAAAATACATGAAGATAATGTTTACAGTAAGACTTATCTACAAAAGCTCAAATTAAATCAACCGATAAGATTAAATTCTAACTGATGCAAACATATCGGGTGCTATTGCAATCATTTTTCAGTCGATTTTTCTTTTACAGTAATAATATTTTCATACATATTCAGAGGCGAGTTTTGCATGTAAAGTGCAACGCAAACCCTCGAACGTTCGTTTATTTTCACATAGCAATGTATTCAGGCTTACTGAGCTCTATGAACACAGACAATAACATTATACGGTAGCGTACAGCATTTAGCTTTTAACACTAAATGGGAGAAATTTGAGATATGACAGTCGAGCCGATGTGAAGCTCTCGTACCGCGAATCTGCTATTCATACCTATGCAGATGTAATAACACATAATTATTCATTTCATATAATATATAAACAACAAAATATAGAGAGGAGTATTTACGACTAACAAAAGCAACCATTAACTTTAATTTAATATGGGTTTTATGATTTGTTCATTTATTTTATACTTCCTGAGAAGTTCATGTACTTGTACTTTGTAATTGCTTTTTGTTTGGTTTTGTCCTAAACATATATCATAATAATTAACTGTTGTCTGTCCATTGCCCTCACGCATGAGTCTCCATCTATTCCGATCTTCAACCTTCCGCATCTAGCATCTCACTATTCTTCTAATGCTATAAAATTACAAAATTATCTTTGATCAGCCGTACTTACAGGCATATACATATTTATTAAATATACATATATGCTTGTAGTTAATTTCATAAACATCTATAAATTATATTCTCGCATATTGATATAGTTGTTTGTAATACCTGTTACTTGTTTAAGTTAAAAAAAAAACATACATTTACATACATTTGTTAGTCAATTTTATATTTATATTTATGCTTACTTTAAATATTATATTTATTATGCTTAAAAACATAATGAATGAGGCAAATGTTTACTTACAAATACAAATATTTCTTCCTTTAAAATATAATATAATTTTACTGCTGAATATTTAAAACCCCTTTTAATACAAAAAAAAATGCAAGGTATAAATTTACCTTTTATTTGTACCATTTTTTGAAACAGTGATTATTACATCATGATTAAAGTAAAATAAAAAATATGTAATTACATTTTTTTAAATTCATAATTTTTCGAGTGCATATAATAATATTGAATAACTTCTTAGGTTTTCACGGCCAGATTTGATGTTGTGGCTATTGGGTTGAGCCGTGTGTGGTGAACTTTTTTCAACCAATATTTCGACCGCCATTGCAGGGGTCTTCTTCAGGATTAATAATTTATTTAGCTTTGAGTTGGTTTATTCAGATTATATATTTCTTTTATGAGCGTTATTGGTTAATATCTCCATGGCAAACTCAAGAAACATTCCGAAGTATCGTAGGTATGTTTTTTAAGACAACGGTAGGTATGTTCAAAGAGTACGGTAGGTATGTTCTCGAATTGTACATCGACGAACGTCATCTCGGACTGTGGTCGTCTTTGCTTGTCTGTACAGGTTTTAGAGTATGTGCTAGAGGTGGAAGCCATGCTGTTTTGAGAATCAAGCCGTCATCCCTGTTGATGTTGATGGGATGTCTTTTGCTTTCAATGGCTTCCCTTACTAAGCGTGCATATTTTCCTTGTGTTCGAGCCACGATTTCGGTTTCGAACGAAAACTTATGTCCCGTGTAAGCCAAATGCTCTGCCAATACTGACGCCATTGGGTGGCCTAGTCCGCACGATCTCTCATCTTCACTTACTCTTTTACCTATAGTTCGTGATGTTTGTCCGATATACACCGTTGAGCAAGCGTTGCATTGGAGTTTGTACACTCCATCGCTCTCTAAAGGAAATTTGTCTTTGACCGGTCTGAGAGAGTCCCGGATCTTTGACGACGCCTTGTAAATAGTTTTTATCCCAAAGCGTTGTAGGACCCTGGCGACTTTCTGAGTTGTACCTTTCGTGTATGGTAGAAAGGCTTTGTGTATTCCTGTCTCCATCTCATGAGTTTCTCCCTGTGCCATGTTTCTTGTTGCCCTTTGGATAATAATATTGTTTGCCATTTTGAAGAGTTTAATGGATTAAAAAATCATAAAAAATCACATAAATAAAATTTACGTAAAAGAAATAATTACCATGGATTAATCTGCATAATATTAAGCAAGTTTACTCGTTAAGATATAAGTATACATAATAAAATGCTTATTAAAAAATAACAAGATTTAAGTAGCATCGAAGAATAGCCACAATTAGTGTAATCGTAGTATATTGCAAGTCTCAAGGTGTGATAATTATTGTGCGGTCTTGCAAAAACGATCCATTTTTCCGCATTAAACCCAAGAATGTGTCGCATAAAACTTAAGATCCACTCGGAACCGTGCAATTTATGCAATGCATGCAATTTGATCGATAAGCGCAAATCACCTATGCGATCCGCTGCAATTATTTGTCAAGCCAGTAATCAGGGCACAAATTAATCACACGTATTACCTGCAAAGAGCCGTGCGTTCACACGTCAGGTGTGTATTTAGAGCACAAGGTGTGAAGACCCTCCAGCAGTCTCAAAGGAAAGGTTTCTCCTACACCTGAAGGCGTTAATTTCCACGCCACAAGGCATCATCCACTATATAATTTTGACGCATAATGCGTAAGCGTTAATTGACTTAAAATGGCATCAATTTTATGCAGATTTGAAAAAAGAAAGCCGCTCCTACAGCACCTTCTATATCACATAGTAAACATTCCGCACTGGACATTGAGAAAAAACATGTAATTTAACTTAAATATGGCTGAAGGATGTGGGCAAGTGGATAAAGTAGTTTATTATCCTGTAGAAATCGCAGGTTTTATTTCCAATAACATTTAAAATGCTTCTAAGCTTGATTTGTTAAATGATAATCCCCTTATATATGTGGGTTGAACCACCCCAAATAATTTAGTATTTGAGTCCTCGCGAGCGTCCGGACAGTCATCCGATGTCTCTAAACATACTAATTAAAAAGTGATTTTAATATGCCTCGCATATTACTTGTGATTTTTCTTTATATGTAAAAATACTAAAGACATGGTATATAAAGTGACAGATATCGCTGTTTATATTATCGTGATTGTTGGTAGTTGAAAGTCGACCGTAAAATTACATATTCACAGTCAGTTTTTTAATGGAGAATCACTGTCTTCGCGATGACGTGTGATCGATGCGGACTATAGGTGAATGACGTTGATGGTTCCTTTGTCTATGAAGCGCTTATTTGTCCTCAAAAAAAAGATAGTAATAAAAATATATTTAAAAAAAACTAATCACTATGTGTCGGTATTCTACTCCATGCGCTTGTTGAAGAATATTCCACGTTTCAAAAAAACTTTGATTCAATTAAGTGTACGAGTATAATGCGAATAACAAACATGCAATTTGCTATCTTGAAATTGTACATTCGCACGGTGATGGGCACCTTCAAAACGAATGTTTGTTCTCTCCGAGTGGAATGCGATCGATAATCATTGCTAATAACCAAGGACTTCCAATCACACCTCATAACTGTTTAAGGTTACGGGCTTGTCGAGTTTTATTGCAGGCCGATCTGTGATTTTATAACCTTTTTAATGAGCACACACTTACTTTTCCTTCGGTCTTATAGTGATTTCTGCGGCATTATATAATTAACAATATCTACATGACTTTTTGTAATTGGTTATGGTCTTGACGTTTTCAACTATCGATACAAATACAAATCAATACCAAATACTCTTCTTAAATATAATTTTTTTTGGATGTGAAAGTTGAACTGCTGATGCATGTTTTCTTTATTTTTAAAAGAGTGATTTAGAGGTTGACATACTTGTAGATGAAAAAGAAGACCATCTAGTTCACATTAACTCATTGGCAGCAACGCTCGACGAGCATTTGCTTTAACTAAGAAAAATATTGATACGGAAGTAGAAAATTAAAAATTCAAGTACTAAGCAAACCTTGTTTTAAAATAATTATACAAGTAAATGAAAATTATAGATAAATTTATCGTTATAATAACTTTTAAAATTAATACTAATAAAACTTGTCATTTTTTATATAGTTATATTAATAAAATACTGGTATTGGAAAGTTTCTACTTAATACATAATATGTTTGTGTACAGAAAATGTTTATACTTTGGAGAGGATTACTTGATAATATCAAGGATTTTTTAAACATATCACTATCACTAAAAATATCCGTAACACTCCCATTACATGAAAGTGCCTTGATAAGTTTCCGATGAATTTCGTACGACTCGTAACAATTTTTCATCAAGGGTCCTGCAACATTGGTCTCTATTCTATTGCGCTTAATAAATAGGTATAAGAAGTTACGGCAGGAATTATGAGAAGGAACATAACCGTAACATAATCAATCTACGATTACGAAAAATTAAAAACAATGGAGCCAGGATTTTTTTTATTCGAAATAACTAATAGAGATTAACGCAGTACGTGTATAAATAAATATACAGTAAATGTACATGAAAGGTACGTAAATATTAATTTCATATACATTTATGTACTGCGTTAATCCCTTTTATGTAGCGAGTAAAATAGTAATAGAATATTAGGGTTAGTATTATTCATAGGTTTAATTTATTTGTTTTTTTAAATAAGCTTAATATATTTTTAAATTTCTTACGAGCTACTCACACGAGCTAAACGATTGCAAGATAGTTCACGTTTGCATGTGTTATAAAACTATAAAAATAACTATTATTTATATAAATATAATAATAATGTATAATATGTTAGTTAAAAATGATTATCGATAATTAATTTCACTGTGTTATTTATTTATTATTTTTAGTAAAAAATATAACCATATTTATAAGGCAGTGATAAAACTAAATATTATCATATTTCAATGTTTAATTTACCAAAAAATCATTTAAAATTAAATAATTAAAAATATTATTTATACAATGATAAAGTTGAGATTAATAACTAGTAATTGTAGTAAAATTTAATATTTAGAATTTCTTTCTTAATATTATGGCAATATTAAAACTATTTAGTTATATATATTTACATCATTAATGGAAAAATCATGTTTGTGTAAATTAAAATTGATTTAACATTTAAATTGTATTTCTCCTTATCCGCTCCCTCAACAGGATCATAAGGATATTACGCTTGTATTATCAGCTGCCATGGTTCTCGCCTCATCCCATGTCAGCTCCGCCTACCGTTGCTATGCCGAATTAATTTCATATAATTATAATTAACCCATGACTGAGAAGCAACCTTCTAATTTCAATGTTTTATTTGAAATAATATTCATTATGTGTCTCGTTCATGAATATTTCACGATTAAGCCATTAAACTGGTTTTATAAAATAATATATATATATTTATATTGGTAATAAAACGTGTTGTATCAAGACTCCCGCATCGCCATCAAATAATTATAATATCCAAATGCTTTTAAGAAGGCGGAATAAGAGAAAGAAAAAATAAGATTAAAAATGTTTGTATTCGGTTGTTAAGAATGGAATACTATTTTTTACCAACAAATGACTATATTTTTTCAAAGCCAACTTCATACTTAACCGAATTATCATTGTTCAAAATGTTATTTTGTATTGAATAACCAAAAGTCCTTAAAGTAATTGTTATAATCAAACTCTCTATCTTAGAAGGAATTTGTCGATTCATACAGTCGGGCACGACACAGCCACAGACATTTTGCCACTCTACGTAAATCGAAGGGATCAAGGCCCAAAACAGTATCAAAGAATGTGCGGTGTATTAAATTCAATATATTCATATTAATTTTAAAAATGCTCACTCATGTTGTAATAAATCGGTATCAATTCAACTCCAGTCTTTGGATTTATCTTCAGTGCTGGAACCTTGGTATTCCGGCATCACCACTTAAGCTGATGCCGTCATTTTGGGACCGCGACCTCAGCTCCAGAACAATCATTATATGTACATAATATTTAAATACGCAGAAGAACTCAAGTAGTGGATGCTACCCAACGAATAGGCACACTCAAGTGGCAATGGGCAGGACATATCTGTCGAAGAGACGACGGTCGATGGGGAAGAAAAGTATTGGAATGGCGCCCAAGAACTGGCAAACGAAGCATTGGCCGACCCCCTACAAGATGGACTGACGATATAAGAAGAATAGCGGCAGTGACTTGGATGCGGAAGGCGGAGGATCGAAGAGGATGGAGACTCATGCGGGAGGCCTACGTTCAACAGTGGATGGACACAGGCTGATGATGATGATGATGAATATTTTAAAAGCTGAAAAAAAAAGACAAGCTACTGAAAAAGTGTAATTATTTCTACGCAGTAGCTTCTGATTGATACCCTGTCAAATATAGAAAGTGAATAACGTATTTTCGGCATATTTTATTTTCAAATTATCAAAAAGGTGTAAAATTATATTTGATGTGTATCTATGTATGTAGTTTGCATGGTTTATATTTGGTATTTTTGATGCTGAATATGCAATAAGTTCTGGAAGGTCAGCTTAAGCTGATAAAGACATAGTGGGGCATTGATTGATGCAGACGGCAGAAGTGTAAGAACAATTCCCTGAGAGATTCATTTTATCGAATGTGACCGAGTCTGATCATTTGAAACGCCTAAATTAAAAAGTTTTTAATTTAAAAAGTAAATTACTTTTTGAACAACATTTGTGATACAGTCGTCAATTGCAGTCCAAGATATAATAATAACGTTTAAAAAGTAATAACCTGAAATAATTTTAGATTTTTTTTAATGTTAAGGAAATCGGTCGGTCTCTCTTATTAAGTCATCTCAAATACTAAATCAGATGCGGTGATTATTAAACAAAGGAATGAAGAAAACGATTATATACCTGATGGGAGATTAGAATGTTTAATACATAGCCATTGTGCTAGTCTGGGTCAGTGTTTTTCAAACTTCTAACTATTCACCAAGAAATGTCATAATACTATTTGCTAACTATATGTGGCAACACTTAATTAATTAGTCAGAGTTAGAGTTATAAAGAATGAGAATAAAATGTTCTGGTGTACGTTATTATCACTATTAGTGTCTGACACCAACTCACAACTAAATCATCAATCATGAAGAAGACCCCTGCAATGGCGGTCGAAATATTGGTCAGAAGAAATTCTAAAATGGCTACACCCAAAAGCCACAATATCAAATCTGGCCGTGAAAACCTAAAAAGTTATCATTAGTGTCATTTGTGTCAGTGTTTTTATATTATGTTTTTATATTTATACGCTTTAGACATTTTTAAAATGTATTAAAATATTGTTTGGAATAAATCGGTTCGTGTTAACACTATTTATGTCTACTAAGAAAATTAAATTTAAATATTTTTAATTTTCTGAAACGGTCATACGAATATACCGATGATTATCAAAACTTTTATTAATATGTGAATGATTTTTGATTTGTACTAATAAATTTTTAGATATATCTACTTCTCCTTTTTTAAAAAAGTTTTAGAATGACATGCTGAGATCGTAAATAATTTGTAGGAGGATCTCATTGTTTTTTTTCTTGTGTGAGAGGTAGAGAGAGCGGGCTTAGGTAGTTTACGGGTAAATATATAATTAACTTGACGTAAAAAAACGGTTATTTATTCAAGAATACCTTTGTGGCTTCATTATAAGCTGGCTGGATGGGAAGCCTTAGTTAATTCAAAGCACCGTCGGCATTTTACTTTATGTCAAAAAAAAATCAAATATACCTGACTAGAAATACAATGGTTTAATTCTGAATCGATGAGATACTTCTGCTTATGGAATTCTTACAAAAAATATATATTTCTAGAAGGAAATATGCTATAAAATTCTTTACACATTTATTCCTATCGATTTCGACAGCAAATGTGGTAACATTGATAAGCCTTTCCTGGCCTTTTTTATTTTTCACAGTATTTTTTAATTACATTTAATTTGGTATTTTTAGGATTTTTTATTTGTTTTAATTAAGCACATAGGTTTACTTTTGTGAAGATTTTGATTAATGGTAAATTTTCAATGTCTTCTACACGCATATGTTATTATTATATGATAGATCTGTGAACTTTACCCTTTCGTTACGGTTTGGTGGAATACAAATTATACCGTCAATACGGCGTGAATCTTTCAAACCATTTTTTTTTGCTTAAAACTAGTATTTGAAGCATAAATGTACTTATCTAACATATTTTCATATGTGATATTGGTTCTTCTATCCTTTAGCTATCAGATAATGCATAAAAAACTACTTTATTTAACAAGCGTTCATTATGTAACTCCATACATGTGGTGGCATTGACACATGTGATTTACAGAAAAAACGCTCCTTTGACGAACCTAATGATATTAATTTACATGCTTTACAGATACCCGTAAAGAATTCATGAAGGGAATGACTGCACTTCCAATTTCTTACCGTAAATGTTACAATGGTACTGAAAGTAGCAAAACGATATATCACGTCAACCGATGGCAACGGTTGGGGAATCTTTGACGGCATATGCCGATAACCGATGCGAAAGGGTTAAGTAATGCGTTTTAGTCAAAATATAAAGATCACCTAAAGAGATTTTAGCATGATCCTTGTATTTTATAAAAAATATATATAATTACGAATCTGGACTCTCATAAAAGTTAAAAGTACTTAAAACCACTGAAAGTAGGTACATGTTATTAGTTTCTTGGGGGCAAGCATGTGAAACATTGAAAAATCATATAAATATCAAATAATAAGGTTAATACTCCGAGATCACCTATACATTTTTGAGTTTATAGATGTAGCAGAAACATGCTTACCAAATGTTATAGATTTTACCATATTTAAGTAAATATCATAAAAAACGATATGTTTAGCAACCTATAACTAATTTCTTAGGGCATAACATGATGGTATCCTACGACCAACACGATTAATTATACTGAACAATATAACGTAGTGCGCGAGCTCAGTACAAAAAAGTTGAAGAAGGAGCAGATCAAGAAGAAGAAGAAGACGAAGAAGAAGAAGATTTTTTCATATCAGCTGGAAAAAAATGCGCGCTTTGGATTTATTTTTATACAAAAAAAAACTTATTCATAGCGTCGGTATCATAAAGAACTATGAAAACTCCACGCCATCGGCCCGGAGCACGATATTTATCTAGGAGGCCTTCTCACAAGCGGAGCGCTCCGAGCGAGCGGCCGTAACTAACGAGGGAAAAAATAAATCCCGCATTACCGTCGCAAATAAATAAGTGTGTAATGCTGGGCCAAAAAACGAATGGAATGGAAGAATCTAGAAGGTACGGCCTTTGGATTTATCTGTAATGGCCGATTCTACGTGGAAGACGGGCTCGAATTCCCAGGTCGCTTTTGTGTAGACGATTCATACGGTTTCGTTAGGGGAGTTTCGGCCAGGGGCGGTCGCAAAGTCGGTGGCCGGTTTTTGGTTGTCGGGATGTGAAGGTGTGGATCGTGAGTTTCGGGTCGAGGGGTTACATATAGAGTTGTCAGGGCGGGGCTTGGTGAGGGATGAGGATGGGGCGGAGGGCAAGGGGAGGGGGTGATTGATGGGCGGCGTTCTTAGGGGAGCGCTACTGGGACGGACTTTTAGAGTACGTAGCAAGGAATTTTAAATATAGAAATAATGTTTTTTTCTTGATATTTTTTAATTGTCGTGAATAAAAAAGCATAACCTAAGTAAAAAAAATATTTTTACTTAAATGTAGACCTTATTCAACCTAACTTAACCTAACCTAACCTAATCTTATTTAATTTAGCCCAACAACGAAATTATTTAATGTAAGATATAGTCAGTTACGACTGATACGAATATTTTCGTCATAAATTATAAACATATTGTACAGGACCTTCTATGTCAAAAATAAGTAAACAGTTCTTAATTTTTTTTTTTTTTATTTATTTATTTTACAGAATCAAAATTCCAATTCTACAAATATTCAGAAAAATATACAAAAAATAGAGAAAAAAATAAAAAATAAAAATTACACAAAAGAATCAGAAGATGTCACGTTTCAAAGATCACAGAGATCAAGGAGAACAATACCATCGACAAAAGAGGAAAAGGATGTAAGAAAAGGATCGAGGTATGCTGGTAGGCCATTTAGGAGCGACATTGCCGTTGAACCAAATTGAGTGCTTGAAGCTCCACAAGCCTCGACTGGGATCAAAAGCAATGGATGGCTACGAGCATGGGTGTACCTATCTGGAACATAGAAGTTAAAACATTCAAGAATCCCAGGGTTGTGAATTGAACCGCGAAGAAGAAGGAATGAATGTTTGAGTGCAGCAATTTTCCTCCGGGACTCTAGCGAATGGAAAGAAAGCATCCCTAAAAGATAAAGAGTTGGGTAATGTTCGGAATTAAATGAATTGAATGGATAGATGCCGTAAATATAAAAATAAAGACGTCCGAGAAATTTTTTATGAATTTTTTCGAGCATGAAAATGTATTTGGATTTTGCAGTTTCACCAAGTATTGTCAGTTACCTTAATTTTATTTAAAATACGGGTCTCTAACTATTGATAAGAAATATTAACGGCCATCGTTAAGATAAATTTATACGTCATAATGCGAGTGTCTTTATCTATGTTTTCCAGTCATTGTTGATCTCGAGATTTATGTTTGTTTTTCCAGTTTCGACGCAAAGAAAATTGTCATAACTTGCGCACCTAATCGCCAAACAGAAAAGGGAAAAAACTAAAATCACAAAAATGTTTGCCAAATAGTAGAATAAATATTTTTTCTTTAATGCGCCATTCAATTGTTTTACGCGCTTTCGAATTTTATTGATATTGCTTTAGTTGATAAAACAAACCTTTGAACTGGTAAAAAACGATCAAACTTACCTTTCTGCGTACAATTTATCTATAAATACATGCCTATACTCGTATAAGTAAAATAATAAATTTAACGAAATACATATAATATATATATTTTTAAATAAATTTATGAATAATAATTAATAATCTTCTTTATCCTAACCATTTTCTATCATCTGGGGTCGGCTCTCCTTGTGCACGTTCACCATGTCTGTCTGTCCTGCGTTGCATTCTCGGTCAAGCCCAGGGTTTTCAGATCCTTGTTTACAGTTGCAGTCCAGGTTGCCTGCGGTCTTCCAGGTCTTTTTCTCAGCGTGGGTATGTTGAGGGCTCTCTTCACCATGTGGTCCTCATCTCTCCGTGTCACATGCCCATACCTACATATGAATAATAATTAATAATAAAATTAGTAAATTATTACTTCTTCGTTCATCTGTTTTAAAGAATATGTTTAGAATAATTATTTATTTATTTATGTAACCATCATTGAATTAATAAATCTAGGCTTAATTGATGGCAGTTTATCAAATTTAAGATTGTATATTTTTTTATAAATGATAATATTAGGTTGTGGCATGTATTTTATGTAAAATGAACTAAATGTTCATATTGATATACATATAGTAAATCTCTTTGGTGAGTAAATTAACAAGTGTTTGTAAAATAACATTAAGGTTTACTGCCAATTTTTGGTAGAACAATTAATTATTGGAGACATAAAAAAAGGTTTTTAACAACTTTTTACGACATTTGCGTACACGTGTCTACTTTTTTACTTCATTTAATTAGTATAATTAAAAATGTAAGCGAGTTATAGCAATAATAAAACGACTATTCAATTTGTTTATATTAATTTTAAAAAAAACAATGTTTTCATACAAGTAGGGTTGCATTTGAATTAAATCGATGTTTTAACATAAACTTAATTATGGTAACAAATAAATGTAATGTTATTTCAACTTAAAAATTCGTGTTAATTATATTATTGGAGTTATTGGAGTAGGTAAGTAATGTCTTCTGATAACGTATTATACTCGTAGTAATGCTTAGACAAATACGATTGAGGTGTAACAACTTTCTAACAGTGTGGGAATTGGTGCCTCTTACATGACTCGGTTGTTACATTCATCGGCATTTCGATGTCATTATTGTCACATTACAATTTTATCTCGAAGTAATTTGAAATGGAAAATACTTAGTATCAGAGTAACGTTTTCGAATATGCCGAATCAGTTATTTTTACTACATACTCACCTGGTGTACATGCGTTAGACAATCATAGAAGTAACCTGATACTCACGTAAATAATTTAATGTAACTGTGTAAATATTATTTAATGTTTTTAAATATTCCAGGCTTTCGTTAAATGTTTTGAAAAATATTTATTTCTTGACTATGTATTTTAAACTAATTGCTTTTGCAGCCTACCAAATTTGAAGTGAGGGGAGAAAAATGGGATATTAATAAATAAACCATACGTTGATATATTGAAATAATAGACGAATTGACTATTTTTTTATAAGTATTAATAAGGTGAACTTGAACTTATTGCTGAACTTCAATAAACGGTTAATAATTATTCGTAAATGTGTCTAACAAGAAAGAGCAAATTATAGAAAAATACTAAGCTCAAAAATACTCTTCGATTATATGTGTTTATTCCTTCATATAACCTGTATCTTTTCAAGAGCATAGTAAACAAAATAAACATTTTATTTATACAGCATCCAGTCTCCCTAACTGAGCGCCATCAAACAAACTTGTTTCAACCGATTATGCTCTCCTTCATACGCTAGCTTAAAAATAACTTGACAAAACTCTTTGATATTTCTGTATTGAAAAATAACTATTTGCACCACAATCGTATTTTCTATTTATATAATACAATGAGATGTGGTCATACAGAAGAATTCTTGGAATTTCCTGGATAGACCACGTCATGAACTATGAGGTTCTCAGCTTAATCGAGGAAGATAGCCACCTAGTAAGAACCATCTCAGAGACGCGATCCCGATGAATCAGTCACATCATGCACCACGATGGTCTTCTTCACGACATTGTGGAAGGGATGGTTGAGGGTAGAAACTGCAGAGGGCGCCCTAGTTGGAAATATTTTCAACAAGTGTTCGAGGACATGAGTTGTAGCTCTTATGCTGATATCTGAACTAAAGAGGATTGCAGAGGATCAAGAAGAGTGGAGATCGAGATGAAAGATTTTGTTGCTGCAAACCAATCTACTGGATTGATACTACGAAGAAGATAATACAATTGATATAAGTAACATGCATGTGTAAATTATTTTCTTCGAAACTTAGAAATTGATTTTTTTCTTTCGCTGCGCCATTGCAGTGAGGACACAGCGTTCTGAAAATCGGAATAAATTTATAGGAAGGCACAACTCACACTTTGCCTCGGCACACGCGAGAATCATTTTTATAAATTCTGGATGACGTCTCAGAGCTGAGAGGGTGGGGTGGGTGTCCCGGGGCCGTAACGATGTCACCCTACAGGGTCCCACCCCTTCCGGGAGCCGGGGTCACCCTAGTGAGCGGGTGGCGTATGTACGGAAGCTGTGCAAATACTGCTTTAATGTGTTTGTTCCGAATATGGTGAATAATATTAAAGTTCTCGTTGTAGATGCGATAAGAATCAAAACAAAGGGGACATAAATTATTCAAAAAATGAAAAAGCGAAAATAGTTTCTTGTTATGTATTATATTTAACGAGGATATGCCTTATACATTTACTATACATATCTTTTAGTTTTTTTATTAGTCTTATATACATTAGTCTTTTCTACCGTTATTACCACGGTCGCTGCTCTTCGGAACTTAAATAACTAATTCCTCCTGCACCCACTCACAGCCGACAAACTCGTCTTACACTTGCCGAACATCCATACACGGTTAATATATGTCGACCAAGAACTCGCAGCTTCCAAAGTTCCTTCCTTAATGCCACCGGTAAGCTATGGAATGCTCTTCCAGCGTCTGTGTTTCCTCCTTTCTACAATCTGGATCTCTTCAAGAAACAGATAAATGTGCAATTGCAATCTCCCCAACCCACACACAAACACGAACACAACACAGTTTCCCGCATGCAGCGTCCAGCCTCCCTGGCTGAGCGTCATAGAGTGCACTGGTCTTGACCGGTTGTGCTCTCCTGCATGCGTTTACATAAAAAAAATAAAAAAAATATCGATATAATAGCACAATTTCTATGTTGGCTTGGAATATTTTTTCCAAAACAGTCTTGTGAGGACGTTAGGTAATTAATAATAGTTATCGGCATACATCGAAAATCACTTCGGACGATTGTTTAAGCCAGGCAAGGCATAGAAATAATCGGAATTTCGTTAATTTATAGTTACTTTAAAAATAGCTATTTTTATAATGATGAGTATTCAGTCGTTAATAATGTACATTTTTTAACAACATACACATTTGATTTCCTCACACTAATATAAAATAAATTAATTTAACTGTCTCTTGAATCATGCTATAATTTACTTTAATGCGGCATTTGATTTTGACAAACTGTCAGTATTTCCATATATATTTATTATGATCAATTATATTATGATTGTCTTAGATAATTGACAAATTATTAGTTATGATTATTGATGAAATATAATTTTTTCTTTTGCCTAAATGCTTCATGCGTTTTGTACAAAATCTTTAAGGTACAATGTTTGGTTAAAAATTGTAAGTAAATTTTCAATTTAATCTCACCGATCATTTCTAAAATTTATTTTGCCTACTAAGGGTCCGCAAAATAACTTTTTTTTTTAAAACAGGGCGTAAAACATCGAGTGTAGCTTTGGCTGTATTGCCGTCTTGTTGAAACCAAATGCTGCCAATATCTTCCTCTTCAATTTTTGTGAACAACAATTCGTTCAACATGGCCGCGCCGCATGGAAGCGCCATTGATGGCGCTTCACGCACACTTTCTGCCACAGCAGCAATATTCTCGGGTGTACGCACTGTTTTTGGCTTTTCACGCTTTGGTTTATCGATGAGGATGCCAGTTTTTTTTCACTTTTTTTACAAGATAACGAACATCCGGAGCTGACGGTGATTCTCTTCTTCCAAAATCCGTACGCAATTTTCGCACACATTCTGCAACATTACCATGATTTTCAAAGTAATGTCGCAATATTTTCCAGCGTTGTTCAAGCGTATACACAACCATATTCGTTCAGTGGAAAAATAAAACTAACTATCTGTCAAATCAGACATGAGCTAAGTGTTACCATTCACAAAATAAGCACTAGTTAAAAAAAACGTTAGATGGCCGACCCTATATTTTATGCTACTTACACAAAAATTTTGTTGCGTTTCAAAACAGTTTTTTACGTGACGGCGACGTGAAGTATTAGCCCAATATTTGACAACCGATTGCCCGTGTGCTGCCTAGCAGTAGTCCTTGGGATGTGCAGCTAGTCGGCCACATGTATCAGCACCTTAGGTGTGAAGCAGTCTGCAGCTCTTCTCAGTCACACAACAGTGACTCTGCCGAAGCTGTCCTAACTGCTTGAGCTTGTCTTTTGTTTTACTTTGAGAACCTCCATGAGGAGACTCTTGAAAAAGAAACCTCGGATCTCGATTTAGCGATAAAATAACAGTGAAATAGATACCTTTATATTTTTATTCACTATATATACGAATCTATTACAGTATACAATGCGATAAATTCGTTTTTTGTGAAATAAAGAGACGGTTTATTGTCATTTAAACATGTGAGAAAGAGTCAAACGTAAGGTGTCGTACTGTAGTACTTTTCGAAAACTTTGGAGCGAGTGGGGTGAGTGTGAGAGAGAAGAAAGCGCGAGCGGAACAGTTGGGGCCCAGGTGGATGGAGGCGATGCCTAACTTATCGAGATGCTTAAGAGCATTTTAATGGCGTCTTTGAATCATTTTTATGCGACTGCATTAGGAGGGACTCCTGCGGGAAAGGGGTCCACCGAGGCAATCCACGTAATTGATATCGATCGCGAATAAATATGTCGGATATTTTCAGGAAAGATCATTATAAACTATCAGAACTGAGCTGAAAATATTATATTATCGAGATATTTTCGTGAGAGGAAAGTTTTTGAATGTTATTATATAGACTCTTACTCCAAAAGACATATTTATCATTGGTTTACTGAATTCAGAAAGTTTCTTTTTCAAGATTGACAAAAACCTTTTCGAACAATATAATGTATTTGATTTGTTATATTATGCTGAAAAACCTATTTCATACTGTTAAAGAAGTATTTTGTTACGTCATTCAAATATTATATAAATATATTAGGACAATATATTTAATTTTTTAATAAAAAAAAAGTTTCTTCAGCCTATTTTCTTAGGTGTCAAGATTTAAAAATGAATTAAAGTATTTTTTGGTTAAATAAATAATTGGTTGGGATAAACTTTAAAAAGCAAAATCATTTTCGCTTTAGTTTAGTTAAGGTTACGTAAACTTTCATTAGGTTAGCTTAGGTTAAATAAGCTTAGTTTTCGTGTATCAAAATAAATCTGAAAAAATAATATACAAGGGTAGCAATTTTATTTTTAAAAAATGACAATAAATCACACTTTTGAAACTCTGCATTCTAAACCTATATAGAAGTCTATCAACCGCTTAATATAATTTCGAATTTAATATAAAAACGAAGATCAAAAATCTTTTTTACTTTTTTATTTTTAGTTTTATAATTGCATTGACTTCCAGTATCATAACTATCATATATATGGAAAATTCAGATATTTACATTACTGTATATGACTTCTATGTAGTACAGAATCCTCTTCTACAGGCCCACCTGCAACTCCTGTAACTTCCAGCAGATTTCCTTCTATTTTACCTTCAGCCTCCCAGCAAATTGCAAATCACCGCATTACTGCAACACGCCTGATGCCAGAAGATTGCTACGATGCGTATAATCTAGCCTCCCTCATAACGCATACAAAAGAAGCATCTACTTCAAAGAAACTCGAAGAGATGTTACCGAGAAAAAAATTATGTTTTTCCTTTACAAAAATACACGAATAGAATATCGATCGATTATGATAAAGAAATCAATCTACAATCTGTGAAAGACTTTCCAATTTTGAATACGGTTAAGCACTCAATTATATTTTCGTTAACATTATTAGACTAATCTGACATTTACTCATTGTTCAAGTTTAGGAAGATTTACATTTAGTAGGTTGTTTTTACTGAAGGATCTTTTTACACTATCAATAAAATACATTTTTTCACAGCAAATTCACAATTGTATTCATAGTGAAGTATGCATATTTTTAGATATCATTTGACTTGTAGAATAATTGCGTTTGAATTAAGTATCTAGCAGATTTCGTTATAAGTAATTAAGTTTTTTCCTTTAATTTATCACATATGTAAGCTCTTTATAATTTATAATAGGTAGTAAGTATATTAAAAATCATTTATAATTTCAATTTTATCCTGCCGGTGACTTTTTGTTTAGTAGTCAAGCGCTTTGCTGCTAGTATATGCCTTTATATTTTATGTATCTATTTCAACCATGAAACTAGTAGCCATTTTTCTTTATTACTACATTGTACATGTCTAAAACCTTCTATTTATAATTATAATTTCCCACTATCGTATAACAAGTCGACTTTTTTTCACAATTAACACAATATCTTTAACAAACGTATTTTTTGTATGTATTTTTTATTGTATTTAGTAATAAACATAATGATAATTAACTTCTTAATAAAATTTATAAAAATATTTTTAAAATATTTTATTCTTAATTTACTTTATTATTGCAGTAACTATTGATAATTCTGCCGTATACTTAATATAAAAGTAATATTACAAAAATATTTTTTTAATATAATCAATTACGTAATAATAAAAGGGTTTGTAAGTGCCAGCATTAGGGGCACTTTGATATGGGAAATACACTTTAGAGGTAATGCGTTTTAAAGCCCAATTTTCAATATCAATATCTTTACGGGGCCTTTGAGGTGCAGGGCTTGAAGGAATTACGAGTAATCACCTATTTATTTTACGTAATGGCAGGGCTCGAGGTGGTTCATCGTCTCTCGACTCATACTAGTTGTTATTCTTGAACAGTTACATGCCTACATTTTGCCACGACCGCCTTAAGAAATAATAAAGAAAAAATCTGAAATATAATAGAGAAACCTTAGACTTATAACAATAGGCGCATATACCTATAAAACACTTTTTCAACTTGAAAATATCAAGTTATTTATTTCACACTATAACGATAATGTAGTAGGTAATGAAAACTTATAAAATAAAGGTCACCCAGCGTGCTATGGAGAGATCCATGCTCGGGGTGTCGCTAAAAGATATAATCCGAAACGAAGAAATATGCAGAAAAACCCAAGTAGTGGATGCTACCCAACGAAAAGGCACACTCAAGTGGCAATGGGCAGGACATATCTGTCGATGAGACGACGGTCGATGGGGAAGAAAAGTATTAGAATGGCCCCCAAGAACTGGCAAAAGAAGCATTGGCTGACCCCCTGCAAGATTGACTGACGACATAAGAAGAATAGCGGGAGAGACCTGGATGCGGAAGACGGAGGATCGAAGAGGATGGAGACTCATGCGGGAGGCTTACGTTCAACAGTGGACGGATACAGGCTGATGATGGATGATGGATAACGATAAAAGAAAATTTAAATTAATCAATTAAAATACTCGTAATTACCTAATAAACCAGCTTATATTTTTATACATAGTCTAATTATTTATGCACACAGATTAAAAGAAAGTTTTATAAATGAAGGACATGCTAAAAGCAAGAATTAAGTATATTGTTTGCGGTTCGAAACTCACATTCACATTTTTTTTCAGTGATTACTTAGATAAAAATAAGCAATATATTTTATAATGCTTTATTAAGCAAAAATGTGTTAAAATTTTGGGTATTTAAAGATTTTAACACATACAAAAAAATAAAGATCGTGTAAAATATATAATAATTTAAACTAAAATATCTACTATATCCGTTCCCAATCTGCAGTGTACGAGTATATGATAGTCGCATATTAAGTAAATACATACTTGTACAATCGATCAGTTATGTGAATTATCTTGATTGCCATTTTATAGAAGACTTTTTTCGTGTGATATTTGCACCCATAGCTCCGCGCTTTGCATATATTTACCAACGGACTTCATGAAACAGAAATTTATCTGTATTGATATAAGTTATTTTATAATTAAAAATAATATATTTCACCACACTTTACATTACCTTTATCACCCTTATAATCAAAGTATAAATCCTTTATTTCATGAATAATATTGCATATAATAATAAATTAATATAATGTTATACTTTTTTCTTCGTACTATCAACCCGGTGGATTGGTTTGCAGCAACAAAATCTTGCATCTCGATCCTCTGCAACCCTTTTCAGCTCAATATAAGAGCGACAACTCATGTCCTCGAACACTTGCTGCAAATACTCCCGTTTAGGGCTCCCTCTACAGTTTCTATCGTCAACCATCCCTTCCACAATGTCGTAAAGAAGTGGCGTATAATGTGACCGATCCATCGAGCTCGCCTCTCTTAGATGGTTCTTACTAAGTGCCTATTTTCCTTGATTATCCTGAGAACCTCACTGTTCGTGACGTGGTCTCTTCACGAAATTCCAAGAATTCTACTGTATGACCACATCTCAAAGGCCTTTTTTATTTTATTATCAATTTCAGATAAGCACCATGTCTCACAGCCGTACATCAAGATGCTTCTTATGTATCTAAAATAAAATTAGTCGTTGCAGTGAATAAATTAAGCTATGAATACTTTTTGCACATTTATTACCGCGTTTTAATAAAATTTATTTTCGCTTGAATTATTCATTAATTTCAACCGAATCTAAAATTTATTTGATCACGTGATAGTAATTATTAGTCATAGAGAACTCCGGCGTTTTAGTGTTTTTTATTGGTCTGTAAATCGAACTAATGCCCCGGTGTCCATTGAGCCATCAATTCGGCGCGCCCCGTGGTTTCTAATGAAAATATCCCAACGTCCATAAACAATGTGGGACGGCGGTGATGGTATTTTTTACCCACCTAGAGAATATAATCCCATGCTTAATGAACAACACCGGTCATAGTAAGTTATTGTCCCACAGATAAATCTCAAAGAAAACTAAAATACTCCTCGCCGACCAATTATGAAAAAATATATGAAAAAAATAGAGGACGAAAAGTGTTGCGGTATTCAATCATATATATATTTCTCAATTTGTATTTATTTTTAATTGAAGACTTGATTTTCCCACCCGACCTTTACATGACGTTTTCGCCGGCCGGTCGGACGGGACTTAACTGACGAACGCCGGAATACTGTGAGCGGCGCCAAGATAATCACGGCTAAAAAACCAATTAAAATTGATTGTTGAACCAACATGAAATGGAGCAACTGTCATAACAAATAAAATGGCGTATGCTAACGCCATGTAATAATGTCAGGCGAGCGAACAAAAATAAGGGACAAAAGTTTTTCGAGGCTTTTCGGCATCAGCCTAAAAGAGCTATATAAAGCTGATATCACTACAAATGTAAAATTTAAAAAGTAATTTTTGTTGTTCACGAACGCAAATTTTTGTATTTGAATGTATATTTTAATATGAAAATATTTTCATAATTGTAATACTCCGATTAAAGAAATTTCTTATTCAATAGATAAATACATTTCACTTTGTTTTAATATAAAACATGTGAGTAATATTTGTTGACATATTGAAAATTGCAGTTTTATATTTAAGTGATTTGAGTTTTATACTTGCATAAAGATAAATGATATGTTAAGAAAATTAAGAAATAATAATAATATTATAAACAATTGAAGTATCCATGAAGTTCCCATTGAAAGCTAAGCCACGTTCTTCAAGAATATGAATAATCAATGGTGAAAGTGATAAAATGGTGAAAATAAATCAAATGTTTTAATCGTTGTTACTCTTGCATTGTGTTATGGGTAATTTTCTACATAAATATTTTTGTCTGGTTTACAGTCCCTGTTATTTCCAGATTAATTATACTTATATGAAAAGCCATTAACATGTCTTACGTTCCCGGCCTCGGGATCCACAATCAAGGCGGGTTTTTGTATTTTTCCAGCGATCGGTTCGCGTGACCCCTTACCTGAAATATCTTCATCGGGATTGGTTTCAGAGTACCGCGACAACAAAGAAAGACATTAAAAATATTTATAGAGATGTAACATTATGCTGGTATCTCTGAAATATGCGACGCCCAGATAACAACTTGGAGCGAGTCCCTTAACACTTAAAGATACGTCAAATTTAAAAGATAAATGCATCTCTTATTTTAGTTTTCTAATACGCATAGTAACGATCTATTATGTATTTAGTCGCTTCTATTTAATTGAGCTTGTTGAAAATCATGTGCATGCATGTCCCCAGTCTCTAGCACCAAAATTTATTGGTTGCAGTGGAGCAATGCCATGCTGAAATAACAGTAGTCTTCTTTATTATATTTGTGATCTTTCCATTTTTATCTTTAATTGACTCATTAACAGTTTTTTTTTGTACCATGCTAAAAAGCGTATCTTCATTGTTTATAATATATGTAAACAGATGGCAGAGGTTACCATGTGACATCAAAACGGCTTTTATGTTTTGTATAAGTCTGCATAAAAAAAAATGTATTTACAAATCATCAAAGAAATTCACCTGTATGTTTACAAAATACCGAGCTCCAACACTATTTTCACTCAAAATCATGACATTTAATTAAATTTAAATATGTACAGCTCTATACATACATTCCTTTTAAAAATAACCTTAAATATCAACATTAAAGTGTAAAAGTTCACAAAATTTTGTGCTACTAAACAATAGAAAAGCAAACTGTGTATGTAATAATGGTATATTATCTATTTTTCTAGTTTTTCAAGTTTAACTAAATATATTATAATTTAGTACGCAGTTACTCCTAACTACAAATGTCATTCAATTGCAGACATCACATTGGGAATATCTCAGCAAAAACATCTTTGCATATATGAGACTAATAACAATACACAAAAAAACATTTTACTTATAATATTGGTGTTATTTGGTAGCAAAAGTGTTGACTCCAAACAATTTCCAAGACAGGATCGGTGTGTTGAGATTTACTAGTCGCTCCCAGAAGGCATGGAACCCACCTCTTACTATCTTGTTTGTCTCACGACATTGAGTTGTAAGCCTTTAGATATGTATACGTGTCAGATAATTTGGAATTATTATTACTATAAATACTTGATGTACGAGTTTTCCGAGTGGATATTTCAATATCAATATTGTAATTATTTAGAAAAGTTTTAAATTCTTAGTTAAAATATAAATACTTTCTAAAAATAAATATGAAGCTCGTTTTTTTCACTAATATACTCATACCTAATGGAAAAACATCATAATATATGTAAAAATTTGCCGGCGGGTGTATCTCAATGGTCAAGGCGTTTGCTTCCAAAAGTTCGTGGGTTCGATCCTCGACGGAGATTATTATTTTTTATTTTTAATCGATTTCTGAGCTCTAAAATCTGAATGATCCCTCACCGTAAAATGCTGGTCATTGCTTATTAATCAAAATTAGTGGTAGACGAAAGTCGTCCCGTGAAGACCACCCATTCATATTAAATTCCTATAATAATAAGGATGATGCGTGAATCTCGGGCTGTAGTCTATGAAGTTAGCGGATCAACACTCCACATGCAGCGCTTAACCATATGTAACATGGTAAGTGGCGTAGAATCCACATATGAGACTTCAGCATCACTATCACCATCTATAGTATTCTTCTGTATGTGTTTACATAAGAAATAAAAAAATGTAAATTTAAATATAAAATACGAATCCAATTTAAAACAATATACGTAAAAAAATGAAAAAACAATGTAGAACCAAATAAAAATACTGACCAATCAGTGGTTGAGCAGTTTACATATCAAAATTCCTTCTTCTAAGCCTACTACAAAAATAAGATTAAAGAAAACATAATAGTAATTAATCTTAGCGTATTATATTTCAAATCAAAGAAAGCAATTCTTACCTTTTGAAATACCCATATTGGCTCACCTCGTATTTGTATTGAAATATAACATTTTCAATGTTTTGAGCATTCACTTTGAGATCCATAATAAATTATAAATATTTATTTATTTATTTACCTTGTTTTCACATGGATCACGTAACAAAAGTTCTCTATTAGGAGACTGCAGTTTCGACTAACTCGTAGTCTTTCTCAATCCTTCTCTAGTTAAGAGATAACTGAGCTGCGTTGTACTTTATAAGTGGTGTAACACCTTTTTGTAGGGGGGTGGGGTGTGTCTATCAGGAAAGGAGAGGGAGATAGGTACTGTTGCAAGGATGAAGGAAGAGATAAATACATAAAAGTGGTTTAGGTATAAATTTATTTTATTTTCTATTTTATTTTTTATTTATTTTATTTTTTTAATTATTATTAATATTATTCTTATATGTCGTATATATAATTTTTAAACTTATTTATTTATTTAACGGAAACAATTTTAAAATTGGTGAATTACTTAAGGTATTTAGTTGGTTATTAATTATATCTTCTTTCTTATTAATGGCTTTATAAATTTCTAAGTATTCTAAATTATTTAATTTAACGGTTTTATTTTCTACATGTAATATGTTTAATACTTTTCTAAGTTGTACCGAATGATTATTTTCTATAAGGTGGTTTGCGAATTCAGAAAAATTAGTGCTTTTTAGGCACCTTAAATGTTCTTTAATTCTAATGTTAAAATTTCTTGACGTTCTGCCAGTAGTTAGTCGAAACTGCAGTCTCCTAATAGAGAACTTTTGTTACGTGATCCATGTGAAAACAAGGTAAATAAATAAATAAATATTTATGAAATATAACAATAAAAGTAACGTGGAAAAAGTATTAATTACTACAAAATCATACATTGTCTTTTGTGCTGGTTAAAGAAAGATTTAACGCAACACGAAATTCCTAATCGGTACTTAACGCATAGAAAAAAAGCAGTCAAAATATTAGCTAATACGCATAATAAATCATAAAAATGCGATTCTCAAAACCTCAAAGTTCCACCACCTGTAAGAGTTTTGAGCTTACAATACCGAATAAAGAACTACCTTGAATTTTTTCGGCGTCGTAAAATAACAGTTTTAGTGCTTTGTCAACCCTTGTATGCAGGAAAAAAAGCTCGAATACCGTTCACTTCTTGATAATAGTCCGGCACTAAAAGTAGACCAACAATGACGAGTTAAACAATAGATTTGCGCAACGACCCGTCTTTACGACCAAAATATAACTGTTCCAATTATTATCGTCTTACGGGTCCGGTCGTAAAAGCTAAGATTTGGGCAATGTCGTAAAGCGAACTCTTTTCAAATAGTCACATAACTGGAGTCTTGACACCGAGTTTTATCTTTATGGCCTTCATCTCTGGCGACATGCTCGTCTAACATGCGCTTCAGGTTGAAAGAATTATGAATAGTTTTCGGGTCAATATCCGGTTAAAAACATTTTTTTTCGTTTCTAACATGTGCTTTATGACGCACGCAAAATGCTCTGAAAGAGTTATAGTGATTTTTTGCACAAGTCTACTTATACATATTTTCAAACTAATATTTTAAATCGAATTAAGAAAGGACGTATTTCATATTTAAATTACACATAACAATAAAATATTTAAAAAAATGTTAATAAATGATTTTTTTAATGGAAAAAATTACCAATAAAAATATATCCTTATAATCTTAAACTAAGATTGATAAGGATGCTTTCCTTATATTTTTATTTAACATGTTGTAACTATGTTACAAGCAAAAAACATATATAATTTAAAAAAAAACATCTACATTTTATTGCAATATTAATTAAAATATAACTTTAAATATTTTTAATCTTTTTTATTAATGTACGACTTAAAAACAACAATTACATGAAATCATATCTACCCATCCATGCTATCAGATATTTGGTGGAATCTATTTGATGTTGATCACATTATGAAGTTATTTAAAAAAAAAATGTGTGATGATAATTATAATAATTCACAAATAATCAAAAAGTAATAGTTGAACTAATTAAAATTAACAGTTATTTTGTTGACAATAACATTAGATCACGGGCCGAAAAATTACAGTACGTCGCCCCGGGCTAAAGGTATAAAATTAATTTCGCTAAAAACGTTTGTTCACGTCGTTAATTTTAATGAATTCATACATCTCGAGGATTTAGTCTATCCTTGTGTCCGCCCCCACCCACCTTCCGCCGCCCAGCAGCTCCAGAACCCGGAATAGGTAAATGTTCACCACCGCGCAAGCTGAACAGGGCGGGATCGCCTGAAAAAATATATACATATACGTAAATTGCACAAAACACAAACATATATGCATTTCTAGATCATTGACTTGTTATTTAATTTTTTAACACTTCTTATATGGTACGAGCATGACCGTTTTTCCATCACTTAGGGGTCTTTTTGAAGACGTTTATATTTATTTTTATTGCCGACTAAATGGCACAATTTAACAATATTTTTTGTTAGATTGCCAAAGTCTAAAACATTGTACGTTCTCTGAAATTTGTCGTTGACGGGACAAAACACTCTTTATATCACAAATACAATAACAGTAGCTGTTTCTTCATGTTTTCTGGTTCCTGGCTTGGTGGTTGTCTGAGATCATATATGTTCCAAAGTGGATCTTTGAGTGCATAGTTATCTTCTGAAAAATCATTGATAATAACTACTTACACAAATGAATGGCAATATTTGTGGTTGATATATATTCCAAATATGGAATGAATATGGAAAATAAATATTTACAACAATGTTGTTCTGTCAGTTATTTTCAAAACTTCAAGTACTGTTCGTTCTATCCACGTTTTTTCAGTATTGCTTCTTATCCTACTAAGCAATGCTCTCGACCTGAAAACAATTCATAATTATTGTACTCTTAACGATCAAATGCAGCTACTTAAATATGTATACTTACCGATTTTTACAGTATATAACTTAAAAATAATATGTTCTAAACTCTGATTCAAGTCAGCAGATATAGATAATTTTATTGATGTATATTTTTTATATATAGATTATATTTCAAAAATAAATCACAATATTATGTTTGGTGTTTTAAAAAAAACATCAATCAGCCATTCAAATTAGTTAATAAAGAAAATGGAATAAATTTGAAATCTTTCAATAAATTTAAGTAATAACGCATAGATTTTAATGACGATTGTATGTATTTCTGTTAACGCTAATTGTATATTCAGGGTGGTTTGGGTTGCGTACACACTACCCCTTAGTTCAGCCCTTTTCACCGCCCCCATATAAACACACAATTTATAGAATAGGGGATAAGGCACCGGGGCGCGCAGATAGTGTTCCCGGAGAACTTATAGGCAATCTCGCAGATGAGAATTGTGAATTATCTGTCTCGGGGAAATTGTATTCCTCGAGGCCGTTGCAGAGTTGCCTTTATCCCATTCGGAAAAAATAAACTGAAAATTACTGTCCGCATACCAATAAATATCCGGCCTGAATTTCATGAAAAAGAGAAAGGCATACGGAAGCGGAGCAAGTGCGAGATTTTCAGTGTAATTCAACATTATTGTGATAATGTATGATAATATAAATTTGTATGAAATATCGCAACTATTAAATAATTATTTTATAAATTTATAGCCCATGAGATGGAAACAATATTGAATATTTCAACAACGAATTAACACATATAGTATGCAAGACGAGGACACAAATGAAAGCATGGCAGTTTTACAGCGGACTGGCTGAATGTGACTGTGGCGTGGAGCAGACCCTGTCACACCTTCTGAAGTGTGCGCTGTGTCCGAGTAGCTGCACCCAGTAAGACCTGATGATGGCCAGGAGTTACTCCATCGACGTTGACCACTTCTGGGTAGACAGGATCTGACCCTGTTGTTTCCGACACGATTATATATCTACACACATTTACAGCTAAGACAATTTTATATGTTCAGCTAAATAAACAGATTGTCGGCAAAGAATAATAATTGTGAATAAATAATTTATTGAATCTCATTCAAATAAACACACAGTATAAAACAAACACAACTCATAAATAATACGTCTAAATTTCACGTTTCTATGGGCCATTCAAGATAGCCGAGCGGCTAGCGTTGGGTTAGGAAATGAACATGGTGTGCAAAGTTTTCTGTTCGAATCCCGCGTCTGCTGTTTATTTTTCTCCAAATTGTTGATCAGAGAAATTTCAGATAAGATGGGGTTTGCTTTACATTTATGTGTATCAGTTGTTGAATTATTACTGTATTTCAATATGTGTCACGTTAAGTACTGTTTGTTCTCATACGTAAAGAGAACGTTTATGATTCAAATGGTAGTTTCATTCAGTTTTACATTTTAATGTATGTGTATACAAAGTGAAGAACTTTAAAAAATCTTAAATAAGTGAAAACGGTCAATGAACGGAATCAATCAAATGTTGGTAAATCAATTACTTCATCCGTCGCATTATTACGAACGTTTTTCTGGTATTAAGTATTTTGAAGAACAAAAAAGCTCTCATTATTTAAGCATTACTTTGAGCTTTAAGAGCTTTGATATCGTCCGCCAAGTGTCCGAGCTTAACTCCAGCGCCGTTGCGGGCGCCTCCAGAGCGCCGCTAAAGTCTCCGCACTCGTTATTTGTGTTTTTATAACGGCTCGGCCCGTTATTACGTCGTAAACTCATAACGCGCGCCACCTACTACTTTTACATACCTGCTATTACGGCAACGATTCCCAATTAAAGTTAACCGCGGAACCCTCTTATTAAGAGTCTTATAATTCGCAGCTTTTGAGCTTAAGCCGGGCGGACTGAAATATACAGTGTAAAACAAAATATATAATTATTCTTACTCATTTTTTAAGTCTTTACGAATATTCTTAACATTTCAATACAATATGTTTTAACAGATTTAATATATAACGAAAAGCGGCGCACATCAAAATACATATTTTTCAAATTGATTCTTACAGTTTGAAAGTATGAGTGAGAAGTTCTCATGTTGATAGGACATTGTGACACTAAAACATTGTGGCTGTAAGAATATTTTATGAATGATTATATAATTACCAAATTGATAAACACATACAAATCTACAGCAAATATCATATTTTATGACACTTTTCTCATCAATATCGGAGAAAAAGAAACGGTAGATGCTGGGATTTCAACCACGAAACTTTGATATATTGTATACACCGCATTGGCCTACTAACCCATTGCCTCCACCTAATGAGTTGAGAACTAAAGATGTAGTATTGCTACGTATTATTATAAATGTATATAGTTATTTGCTACCATTCTCCGGTACATTTAATCTTAACTAAGCTTTTTCAAAACAAAATATTTGATATCTTGATATGATTTTAAGCAATGGCATCATCAATCGTACAAATTCATAACAATTACCATATTCGTTTAAAAACTAACGTATATATTATACATATTAACATTTATTATAAGTTGAAGAAACAGATTATAAGCAGTCTTTGCTAAGCTAGCTGACGATTTAAACTAGCAAAATCGCAAACATACATCACCTTAATGTTTATTGGCCTGAGAAATGAGAAACATGCATGTTTGGCACAATAACCGAACAAGAAATAATAGCCATACGTATAACTTTAGGAAAATCGTTGTTATTTTATTTAAAACTTTTGTGGTTTCCATTTTGGAAACCACTGACTTGAACCAACGTATCTACTCTCATTTGCTTATTTCTAGGTGCTCCGTGTGTCCCATTTGTTTGCCGCCATCGAATAAATCGCCAAGTTAGCGAGAGAAAGCAATTACCTTTAGTGGAAAGTTGAGGATGATATGATTTATTTTTATGGCCATTTTCGTTATGACATTTTTTTGAATTGTCAAACTGAGATAATAAAAAGACATCGGTATTGTAATATTTGCGATAAACTCACTGTGATTGGCTTTTTATTTAAGTGACTACTTTGTCTTCCACCAAATTTCGATTAACAAATTTTTACACGCATTTTATGGATTATTAATTAATTTTAGTAAGACAATTTTTTTAGTAAGACAATTATTTATTTATTTCCTTCAATAACATTACAAAATATTTTTACATCTTAATTCATTATTGAAGTATTTACATAAAAGTGTGGCCCTGTAAATTTATTGACACATTAAGTATCAATGACCTCACACCCAGAACAAGCGTTAGGAGACTCAATGCAAATTGTTGACTTGTAACAACAAAAACCCTGTTATAAGTAAATCATGAATGACCCACAAATAACATGGCATTATTGTCACAACATCAAACTTTCAAAATTTCGCCTTCGTCAACACTAGCACTGAATCTGAAGCAATATAACATTAAAGATGTCAATATCTTCACTCAAGTTGGTTTCAACCACTGTTCATTGCGATTCTTTCGTCTTGCACACTTCAGGCTCCATGAGACTCTAGCAAAGTCGCGATGACCCCGACTTTGAAAGAAGTTGACAGCGTCCGTCTGCTGATAATCCTCCTGATGGTCATCCAAGAGGGATTGAATGCAGCGGTCACTGCAAGTCATCAGCTGTTGTATCCGGGTGAAGACCCTTGGCGCGAAGATACGGATTCGAAGGATATGACCCAACGTTGAATTTTTCCATCAGAAGAGCCATTTATCCGAGTGGGCCTCCAGTTCCTCGAACCACGAGCTGGAGGAATTATCACAGTCGAGTGATAAACTCATGTGACTTAACAATTTCCGCGAAGGTACCCGGAATCTCCTTGCACTTCCTAGGCAAGCACCTTCTGCAGGAAGACGGCAGACTTGTTGGGTTGGGTGGAGAGTCCACACCAATGGACGTCGGTGTACCCTCCTTCCCGCATCCAACAGACTTTTCCAAACCTATAACATAATGGTTATTTACTAAGCTTAAATAAGAATATTTATTTAAATTATTTTGATTTTTTACTAAGCTTCGTCATTCAAAAACTTTGTTACTCAAAACGCATATTCTAAAACATATACGTTGGCAAATGAAATAATAAGGCCATCATCAATATCCTATACCACCTGTTTAAACTATTATATACTATTGCAAAGCCATCTTCCTATTTTATAATTACTCTTAGTTAGAGTTCATCTTGTAGCCGACGATTCTCAAAATGACCAGCCTGAAAAAAAGTTCCATTAGTGTTATTTCTTGAGGAAACCACTCCCTATTATGTGTAGCTCCTAGTGATCTTCTTAGATAATGAGAACCAAAAAGGTTACAATTGACGGATATAGTTGACCAACGACAATAACACATTACGGGGGTGATTTTCGTCAGATCAACGAATTTAAGCTTGCATGGGTTACTGTATGTTACTGACTACTTGTCGTTGGTTGAGTTGAGCTACCCTTATTTTACTTTTAATCCAGGCCTCGGGAACGTCGTGCTTATGAGCCGTATTACTTTCAAGTAATATTATTAACAAATCACCCGAAAATTTGTCTCAGATACTACAATTGCGGTCTTATCAAGTCCCAGGGATAAAATTGAGTGGCGACAGTTTATGACAATATTATAAATGTAGAAACTATATGGGAATAGTAAAAGAAAAGTTGATGGTCTAAAAAAAGAGCAAAACATGTCCCTACCGTGCTTACATTTGTATGATATATTTCGAAATAATGGTAATAATGATACGCATATTATGTAAAAATATTATGCGAAATAAGATATATTGTATTATTTAAAGCAGTACTACGAGAAAAAAAAACATTACGCCGTGATATATTTGTTCTAAGATGTTTCAAAAAAGTCATAAGTAATTTTTAATGGCGGCAATGCGACGCTTTTCTAAGGATATTAAAATGTATGAAGAATCCCAACAGCTTGGGCCTACAAAAAGTAATTCGATTTTGTCTCGTGTTATCTCAGATGTGAAAACAATTCAAAGGATCGGCTGCGCCATTCTAATTACCCGGCACATAGTTTAATAAAACGCCGTCATCTTGGGTCCCAGCCTCCCCCGATGTAATATATATCTTCGCTTAGGATGATTTAAGGCTTTTAATAATAACATTCAACTGAAATAACATTATACTTTCAAATTAGGAGCAAAAATTTAATTTAAAATCGGGCGAGCGCGAGAGCAGAGGAGACTGGGGGAGGTTGAGTCTGATTCGAAATGCTGCGAGAGAGAATATTGCAAAATTTGGTTAAGCGTGTATATTTAAGAAATTTATTTGCATAAATTTTGCATATATATTCAATTTTATAAAAATATTTAATTACAAGATTTCTTTATCAATTTCTGAGCACTAATTTTTCATACTCATTTCCCGTTATTAAATAACTAAAAAAAGTACTAATAATAAATACTGCTTATTTATACTTTTGATTTTTATGTATTTATTTATCCTGTTTCTCATCTTATTTTTATTGACCTTAATGGAATGTAAGATTGCTCTTTTAAAGGCAGAATAAAAACAGTTTTTTTTCTTTTTTTTTCTACCTTTTATGAATATGAATTACATTGAGTAACTTTAACTGTTTTTCTTAACTATATTATTGACATTTCCAAAATGGATGAATTGGGAATGTATCTGATATCAATGTTTTGGTTTAATAAGTTTTAACATTATAAATTAAAAGATTTATACATGAATTATACAAATAAGTGGATTTAGTTATACATTATTTCATTTAAAAATAAAATCACACACTGTCTCCTTATTGTTTAGTAATTGAGAAAAAAGATAATGAAAGAGAGCGCAGTTTTATACAAATAAAATGAGCATCTTGGTCTCACCATGACAAAATAATATTGAACGTATTAAGTGCGTAATTGTATGTATTTTTTTAGTATTTAAAAAATAAAATAACATATTTGATATTGTGGCTTTTAAGTTAAGCCGTGTGTGGGGAATTTCTTTTGACCAATATTTTGACCGCCATTGCAGGGGTCTTCTTCAGGATTGATGATTTAGTTGTGAGTTGGTGTCAGATTATCTTTTTACGAGCGTAAGGTAAACTGACACCAACTCACAACTAAATCATCAACCCTAAAGAAGACCCTTGCAATGGCTGTCAAAATATTGGTCAAAAGAAATTCGCCACACACGGCTAAACCCAAAAGTCACAATTTCCAATCTTGCCGTGAAAGCCTAAGAAGCTATTTAAAATAACATATTGTCTCCATTTTTTGTGGAATGAAGTTGAAAGGATCTCCTCGATCTTATTTACTTTTGAAAAAGAAAGAGAGAGAGCGGCATCTAATACAGATAAAATAAACGTCTAATCATGACAAAAAAGGCCATTAAGCCAATAGGGGATAAAATAAAACGAAATGGTCCCGTCGAGCCCGGCTCTCCCGCGGCGGACCGATGAGTTTCCACTTAAAAAAGTCCAAGCACTTGTAATAAATAAAGAAACGTTTAAGTTGTTTTTAAAAGTACTTCAGCGAGGCCGCCCCCATCAGGGTAAATGCCTATTCGAAATATAGACGAGGCCATTTCTGATATCGATTCTCCATAGCGACACTCTCTCCTCTGCTTGGGCCGGGGCGGGGCAAAAGCGGCGTCTTGCCAGGGCTCCCAGGGTAGGGACGCCTGACGAAAATCGCCGGCCCGGCCCGCTTCCGGAATGCTTCTTGATACCCCAAGCATTGAAAAGTTGTCGAATCTTTTAATTGACAGTAACTCTACCAAAAAATAAATCAACACTTCTTATATGTTTTACAATCGCTCGAAAATATTTTTCGTCATATTATAATTGTCTATACGTTTAATATATTTATATTACAGTTAGTACTTTTCTAGATTGTGTATTTTGCTTATATATCTATGATTTAAATACAGTCACTTTTTAGTGATAATATGATAATAAAATGAGATAGTTAAGTACTTGTTAAATTTATTTGTCCTTTCAGTCTGATTTTCAAGAAATGTATGGTGGTAAAAATACTACTTATTTTATTATTTCAAATTTGTATTCCATTAAACATTTCTCAAGCAAACATCGCATCAAAATAAATTTTGTTTATGATAAAAAAAATGTATTTATTGTTGTTTATTATATTTTCTTCCTCAAGGACGATAGGCAACAAGTAAAAACTATCTCAAAGAGGCGAGCCCGATGTCAGTCACATCATGCGCCACGATGGTTTTCTTCACGACATTGTGGAGGGGAGTGGTTGAGGGTCGAAACTGTAAAGGGCGACCTAGACGGGAGTATTTACAGCAAGTGTTCGAAGACATGACTTGTAGCTCTTATGCTGAGCTGAAGAGGGTTGCGAAGGATCAAGAGGAGTGGAGATCGAGATGCAGATTCTGTTGCTGCAAACCAATCCAACGGATTGATACTACTACGAAGAAGATTAAATTTTTAATTCAATGCCCATGCCATAATGAAACTGCGATTCTCGTGCAATCATCGAAGTTAAGTAGTACTGGGCATGTAGCGTACAGCAATTTATTAGTTAGTTTACTATTAGTTAGAGTCATTCAACTGTCCAAATTTTGGACCATCTTTTTTTTTTAATGTAAACGCATGCAGGAGAGCACAACCGGTCAAGACCAATGCAGTCTATGACGCTCAGCCAGGGAGGCTGGACGCTGCATGCGGGAAACGTGTGTTGTGTTCGTGTTTGTGTGTGGGTTGGGGAGATTGCAAGTGTATATTTATCTGTTTCTTGAAGAGATCCAGATTGTAGGAAGGAGGAAACACAGACGCTGGGAGAGCATTCCATAGCTTACCGGTGGCATTAAGGAAGGAACTTTGGAAGCTGCCAGTTCTTGGTCGACATATATTAACCGTGTATGGATGTTCGGCAAATGTAAGACGAGTTTGTCGGCTGTGAGTGGGTGCAGGAGGAATTAGTTCTTTAAGTTCCGAAGA
Source organism: Glossosoma conforme (assembly GCA_022606575.1). Taxonomy (NCBI): domain Eukaryota; kingdom Metazoa; phylum Arthropoda; class Insecta; order Trichoptera; family Glossosomatidae; genus Glossosoma; species Glossosoma conforme. The sequence goes on from JAGTXR010000015.1 coordinate 904,608, forward strand.
GCAGCGACCGTGGTAATAATGGTAGAAAAGACTAAGAGAACCAACCTTACGTCTGTGTTCCATTGATTGTAGATTAGACGTAAGGGTGTCATTGTTTATCAAACGAATTGCTCTTCTTTGAACTGAGTCAATTAATTACTTAAATCTACATATACTATACATAAAATTCTTTTTTCAACGCGTCAATCCAAGCACAAAAATAACGGCAGAAGCGGGATGCGAACCGCGGACCTTGGAAACCAACCATATGCCCAGGTGTTCATACCGCTCGGCGAATCACGCCATTACTGTGCCCAGACTGACTGCGGTGAAACTAGTATTTATAGCATTGTTAGCATCGTACGACAGATGTCGCCATAGTATATATTCAAAGTATGTATATTTTTATTATTATTCTATCAGTCTTCATTTATTCACAAGCTTAATATTATTACTTGGCGACATCTGTCGTACGATGCTAACAATGCTATAAATACTAGTTTCACCGCAGTCAATCTGGGCACAGTAATGGCGTGATTCGCCGAGCGGTATGAACACCTGGGCATATGGTTGGTTTCCAAGGTCCGCGGTTCGCATCCCGCTTCTGCCGTTATTTTTGTGCTTGGATTGACGCGTTGAAAAAAGAATTTTATGTATGGTATATGTATATTTAAGTAATGATAATATTGTAATATAGTCAATGATCTATAAAAGTAGATTAGAATATTGAAATAATAAAATAATATTCTAATAAAAAAAAAAATTAAAAAATTAATTGAGTCAATTAAGTTTAGAAGGTATTTTGGGGCTCCAATCCAAAGGTGACTGCCGTATTCAAGGATAGGTCGGATTTGTCCTTTATATAGAAGAAGAAGTTGTTTATCGTTGAAATACCGACGTGATCTATATAATACACCTAGTTTTTTGGAAGCGAGACCGCCTTTACACTTAATTGACTCGTAATATTTGACATTATTCGATATTGATAATCCAAGCATGTTGATGGAGCTTGCTTTCGGAAGAGAACAACCGTTGAAAGATACAGGATCCATAGTAGTCTTCTTGGTGGAGAAAGTACATGATTGGGTTTTTGAAATGTTGAAACTGACGAGGTTGAGGTCGCCCCATCGTGAAACCCTTTCAAGAGACATGTTCATCTTCTCCACCAGAGATTCTCTAGCAGCAGATAGTTCCGAATGTTTCGGAGGTTTATGGAAGATTTGACTTATTATAGAAGATCTGACTTATTTTTTTGAAAAAGTTGAATAAAAAGAACTCATATATGCTGCAGATACTTTACAGCTACAGAACTCTCTATTTTAAGGCCGTTTCGAACTATGAACAATGTATATTCGATGTTCTAGGAACATTTATTTTTTGTGATAAAAGAAGGATACTGATAGCTGACAAAACTTTATGTCAGTAATTTATGGCAAATATAATTATCCTACGGGTGTAGACGAAAAGAAAAATATTTTCAACATAAAAATATCAATTAACTCTTTTAACCGTTAAATTGGTTATCCCGCTACTGCGTTTCCCAGTACTCACAATACCCCCAGTACCCCCTAGTACCCACAGTGCCCCCCAGTAGTAGGGTTTCTTTGCGGAGTGCTCCATCCATCTTTTTGCCTTTGTAACTAAAACAATGCAGTGGGCGAATTCCAAGCGCGCAGATATTTTTGCAAAGTTTCTCGTTTATGTACTCAGCGGTGCCCCACAGTAAATAAGTGAGGAAATGTTTTCGCCAAGTTTTAGGTACTTTAGACAAAACGCTTCAATACATACTTGCTCGAGAATAATTCAGTGGCTTTTACGTTTTATTATTTACTTAGTAAATATACTATTATTATTAATGTGTGGATAAAAATGTTTTTTTTCAATCAACCTCAATTCAAAATCTGCGCATTCTTTCACTTTATTTTTTAAATAAATAGTAATTATTGACCGTCAGTATTTACCAATAACTTTATCATAATAATAATTTCAATTAAATTCCAGCCCTTTAGGTGATCTATTCGTCCCCAAGCACAAATTCATAAAAATAAAGAAATATTTTAGTAAACTAATGCAAGCCTTACTTACAATTAGGCTGATGATGTCAAGAATCAAATAATTATTACAAGAATACTCCTATCTAAATAACAGCGATGTAAAATTGTAATAAGGATATACAATTTATTATGATATTATATGTAGATTGCAAATAACTTATTTTATAAGCCTAATAATATTACTTTTGTACGTACCACGCGTATTAGATAATGTAATATATTATGCAATTAATAACTAAGACAATTTATTATATAAGCACGATTTAATGTGTTTTGAATCTAGGAACAAATTGCTAAAATAATAAGAACAAACACTATATATATCTAAGATAACAATAAATATAAGCGTTCCTGCAATTTTTTATCTGTCGTAGTAAAATTAACTTGTGTTGCGCTATTTTAAATAAACATTTGTTTAAAAATAAACTGAAAAAATACCGTTGTCATTTTAGTGCGATAATGAGACGATAAATCTAGTCGCACAAAATTCTATGAAGTTTTAAAAAACTTCTCACGGATAATTACTATCCCAATGTTTCCATCGCACAGAAAAATAAGACGCAGAAAAACTAATTAGCCAGTCGCATATTTCACACGTAATTTGTAGATAAAAATCACGGCAATAGGGAATTTTTTATGTCGTTTACATATTTACACAAAAAATGGCGTCTCTCGAGAGTTTGTTTTGTTGTTATGTGTTAAAGTGTCCAATCAGTTGGCGGAATCGATAAATAAATAGTCCAGACTTTGTTGCATGAGCTTAGTGAGGAGTCGATTAGTAGAGGCGCCACACTTTACATGCGTCAGACTTGTGACTTGACGATGTAAAGCACCTATGACGAACAACCATGCAGAGGCGGCTTTAAATTTTAAAAGTTTTAAAAATAATGAAAAAACTCTTTTCTCGCATTAATTTTGAACTTATTTATGTAAGTATTCGTTATTGATTATGTGACATTCGCCATTTGTAAGGATAGCTTTATGTTTAAAACGTTATTTTGAACGTAACTGTGTTGTATTAAGCATCCAAAAGTCTTGAAAGTAATTTTTATAATCAAACTCTTTGTCTTAGATACACGCAGTCAGGTACGACACAAGGCATTTTGCTTTGTAAATTGAGTTGATCAAGGTTCAAAACAAGATGTATCGAGGAATTTGCGGTGTATGACATTCTTTCTCATGTTGTAAACTAGTGTATAAAAGGGGGTCTCGTATCAAATAAATTAGTATCAACTCATCTACGGTCATTGGTCTTATCCTCAGTGCTAGATACTTAGTTTTTCGGCATCACCATATAAGCTGATGCTTTAATTTCGGTACCTGAACACTGAATGCTTCATGTGCATAAGAAGAATAGCGGAAGTTGGCTGGATGCGGAGGGCGGAGGACCGAAAATGATGGAGACTCACGAGGAAGACCTGCGTTCAACAGTAGACGAAATCAGGTTGATGATGAATCAGCGATTATAACATTCTCCAAAAAATAGTTTACGCACTTATTGGATACATGAACGATATATATTTTCGTTTATGAAAACTACTAATAAATTTCTGTTTATTTGTTCAGCCGTGTGAGACGAATTTCTACATCTCTCCGATATTTCAACTGTTTTTGCAGGTCTGATAGCCAAGCTAACCGTATAATTATTTGACAGCGGTTATATATTAGTGGTTAAAATATTTACTAACCGGACTGAAGGTTGAGGGTACAATCCCTGACGGAGATAAGAAAAACTTATTTATTTGACTTCTAAGCTCTATAAATACAAACGCTTGGTGTGAATTTGATTTGTCACCCGTAAAATTGCGTAGTGAACGAAAGTCATCCCGTAAACAGCACCCGTTCACCATCTATTGGTATTCTCCTCTATGTGAAAAAAAATACTCATCATGAAGATGATCCCTGCATCGATGATCAAAATATCGGAAAGACGGAGAAATTTACTACACATGGTTCAACCCAAAATTACACCAACTAAATTATTTCACAATTTTATCATTGTTCTGTATTCCCCATCGTTTCAGCTCGTACCTTTTTTTTCCAACCGAATCAGCGACTTTCACATAATCCAATTAACGTTATAAGAATATATTTGACAATCGATCAGATATATTTTTTTTGGCTGTGACAGCATCTTTTTAAAAACGCCGGTTCTGTTTTTACCGAGCAGCCTTCAGGCCTCTGCTTTCAGCGCGCGATTAGCCCCGCGAGTGCCTGCGACCACTTGAGCCGCCGCTCGCTGTTTACGGCGGAGTTATGGCTTGTAAATTGATTGCGGTTAAGTTTACGATCCGAGACTCTGAGGACCGGCGCTACAGCCCCGGGCTGAGCTAATGGGGCACCCTTCGTCGTCTTAACCCTCAGAGAAGTTTCTCAAGCGATGATATGACTAGTCTTTGAAGATGATCTATTACTGACAAAACTCACCAATGAGCATTATGTGCTAGGTTTTTTTATCCCTATGTCCGTTATAAATCAAGAACATCTAGTAACACTGAGAATTGTGGCTTTTTGTTTGAGTCGTGCATGGCAAACTTCTTTTTCTCTCCGATATTTTAACTGCCTTTGCTGGGGTCATTTCCAAAGCTGATTATTTGGTTCATCCTGAAGTCTTAATTCAAAAGCTGGCCGTGAAACGGTTATAGAAAAAAATACCAAAGTTAAGGTACATCGAACTCATACCATACTATAATATTATTCACTGAAGCAAATTTGTTTAGCTCTTTTTATGTTGATTAACTCGCCCAAACTCACCATTGATTTTAAATTTTATAACCTTCCTTTCAACTCACCGAAATTCAACCTTAAAGCTGACTAATGTTGTTGATAGTAAGAATTTCAAAAGTTCTAACTTTAATGAATAGGTGCAGACTGGAGCTATTGAGAAAGATCAAAGAAAAGTTTAAATGAAAGTAAGATAAAATAGGTTAGAGTACCGATTGCATGTAAGTGTTTCATGAATTCGAGATCATACGTTAAGATATCATTGACCATCAGACGCATTGATTTTTTTTACCATCGATTGAATAGAATAAATAATTTGAAATTTTTATCTAATGGCTGTTACATTTGAGAACTAAGCAAATGAAGGCTTTGAGTATCGTAAGTCGTTATGTTATACAAACATATGAATTATATTCTGAAATTTTCTTATGAAATGAAAGGTTGATGACTTGAACATTCTGCACTGGTCGAACAGAAAATTGCCTGCGACGTTGCTAAGTGGCCATTTTGATCATCCCTGGCAACAGGTCCCTTTATGGAAGATGATTTCATAATGGACATCTACTTACCAATATTCATGCCACATAATAATTGAATCCTTTCACGGGGAGAGCAAGGAAGGCAATCTTCCTCACCGTACAAGTACACATAAAAGATTAACTAAATGTCAAATAAAAGTGTAATGTTGAAGATAATACCTCTTTTCTTTAACTTTACATAATATGATCATGAAGTAACAAGGGTACCTTTAAACTTATTTCACGTATTCCTATTGTTTTCAGCAGTTTCTTAATACATGGCATTACGATATTATTTGACAGGTAACCACTGCATTTTTAATCATTTTTTTATTCAGGCAAAATAGAATTAATGCATTGTTAAACTAAGAAACAAGAACTTTATTGTTTCTTAATTCAGTTTAAAAAAAACATGTACACATCAAATTGTTTTTTGTATAAGTTTTATTTTGTTTTCGTGTCAGCATTTATAAAGGTAAAATTTTCATGTTGAATATTACGAAATACTTTCCGTTATCAAATCCAGCTGAAATTGCATATCGACCTTTGATTCGATTTTAATTAATATGCATTTGTTTGTATTGGTATGAGCTTACTTACACTAACCAACGTGGCAGGCTTGAGCTTAAAACTAGTAGCTTTTTTATGTTTATTCTCATCCTCAGTTGCAGGGAATTTGCCTGACAACTTAGTATATATAAAAAATATAGTGTTATTGCATGCATTTTAATCATACTAAGAACTGTTTTTTTGATTCACACGTATACTTAAAAAATATATCAAATATTTAATTAAACCTAAATAAAATATTCCTACGTACGTGTATTAGTTATCAGCAAGAACAAATGCAGATACTCGTATTTCTCTCGGATTTATTAACTTTGCATATCTTTCACACTCAGTCTGCTTTATGGAAGCATTAAAGTGGAATTCAGGCCTTTGGGTGGACTTAAGTTTACTGTACGAGGTGATGAGAGAGGTCTGGACACAGAGCAACGCACAACTGGACCAAATAGCCTTTATCACGAAGCATAGACATATCATACCAATGATAAGATAACTATTTTCATCTAGTTTTTGGACGAATGAATAATTCATAAAATATTTTTAATAAACGAATTATAGTACACTATTGCTTTGATAATTGAAAGTTATATGATATGCTTTTATTCTGCGAGAAATATTCGGAACGCTTTGCCGATATTTATATATCCGTTCTAACACAGTCTAGATCTCTCAATGAAACGTATAGCATATCGCTGATAAAATATATTAATGTGGTTTAAGGTATAATCTTGTTTACTTTCACAAAAATACCACGATTTCTACTTGTATTGTCCAACAATTATACTAGTTCTACGTCATGTAACAAAAATCATCATTAACTTGTTTGAATGAGACGTTCACATACAAAGTGTGTCTATTTGAGGAAAGAATACAAGCGATTATGAATAAATAATCTCATTGTGATTTAATGTGGATTTGAAAGTTTTAAATTCACATAAAAACATATATTCGCATTTGATATAGGACAGAAAAACTTTTATATATATATCAGCTTTAAATTATCTTGCATTCAACTTTACTTACAAGTACAAAAAATACCTGATTGATAACGACAACAGATTATTCTATTAAAATTCGTTAAATATAGATATCTAAAGAGTGAGGGTATAAGGAGTATCTATGCAGCTAACAGTATTATTACAGCTCTAGGAATGCAGAACACTTTTAAATGTCTCTATTTATTTGCATGTTTTGAAATTTATATAGAAACTGACTGGATTTAGCATCTCCTTAAAGTTTTCTCTCTTGTATACATTTGTCACTAAGCCTAACCAGTTGTGGACACCTCTGATAAGGTCTAGGGCTCATAGAGATCACTCAGTTACCCTGTTAGGTACTGAAGGGCTATCAAAGTCTTGTTTAAAGGGGTAGGTCCCAGTCAACGCTCGACTGTCATCCAACCAGTTCTAAAGTTAAATCCCAAAGAAATTTATAATTATTGTTCTTCATTGTATAATCTTCGAATTAACATAAATACAATTAATTGATAACTACTTCAGTGTATTGTAAAACTAATATCTCTTAACGTAATTAATTAATATTAAATATATATTGAATATTTATACTTAATAATAATAAATTAGGAAAAAACATTACTCAAGTTATTAAAAAAATGTTATTATTCGTTTATTATGCTTTAAATATAAGTGTGAATAAAGTTGTTTGTTTAAAATTTTATTTGAAAATTTTTGTAGGATACAAAATATCAAATTTAATAGTTAACACTGTCAAATTATTAAAACATTTATATAGCTATCCAGATACTAATAATATAATATTGAAGAAATATTTTTGTGTTGTTCAAAGAACAAAAATCGATTATAATTTGGCTCTAAAATCCCAGTCTTGTTCAAAATAGGAATTATAAGTTTGAAATAATATTTCCTAAAATTATTAACAGTTTAATATAAAGTAAATCATTAGCTGTTGTTGTTGTAAAAATTAACGATACTTAAATTTCATCATGTGCATTTTTATGACGTTATCATTGAAACAAAATTAAATTAAAACGATCGGATGTCAATAACTAATAAAATCACCAAACATCTAACACTAAAAACGGTTGCATAATTCGGTTTGTATATTTTTTTATTTATATTTATCAATATATTCCAAGAATATGCTTTTGTACGGTGGATATAAATGAATAATACAAAGGCGAATAAAAAATAATTTCATTATTATGCGATATCAAAGCCTCCATTTACGAGGAAGTTCGTATCCCCACCCGAGTGGTTCGCGAGCGCGCTATTATAACAGGTGCTAGTTCGAGGGCTCACCGCGAGATTGGGCTACTATGTAATCTCGTAAAACAATGGCCAATTAAATTATTTTTATTTTATTAAAAATTTGTAAATAATTTTGACGTAGTTTATTATTTTAATTTGATAGTCAATAGATTGATTCCCTATAAATTTATATTACCTACTTCTATTTTGAATCTGATATTTTTTTACCCATTTCAAGAAAACGGGTTATGAAAACAATACCTTTAAGGAGATTTTAATAGTATTTTATATGAACGTCTAAAATAAAATATGAAAGAAAATCACAATAATCTACATACATTTCCCAATTTACTCTAAGCGCTAGGTTTTCTTATGTAAGGCAAAATGTACCTACAGCCACATTATGACCTAAAAGTTTAAAGGTGTGGCTAAAGAATCGGTAACCATTCGTTTCATTTAAAATAAATATTAAAAGGTGTTTCATTATTTTTTCATATTCCTAATAATTGTCTAAAGAATCAACAGGTATTAAATGAATTTTGAAATCATCATTTAACGCATCATTTCATTTATACCTACATTCCTAATGATTAATATTCTTGCTTTATGATTTGTTATATTTAAACAATAAAATAAAAAATACTCTTCTATGATTTGCTCAAAGTTTTTAAACAAGTAATAATTTTGTTATTTACTTTTTTATATATTGAAATACCGGAAAACATATTTCAAATAATATATTAAAAAACATAAAACAAATTATCTATTTATTATGGATTAATTAAAGAAATACAGCGAAATTCAACAGTAAATATTCAATAAAATTTAATTAAAATGATAAAAAACAATTCCAAATATCCAGGAAACCAATGCCACCAAAAAGAGAAAAAAAGGTTGAGAAAAACGGATCGAGATGTTCTGGTAGCCCGATTTAAAAGTGCTATTGAATTTGCATTGAATTAAGTACTCATAGCTCCGCACTTTTCAGGTACCAACTGAAATGGAAAACAATAGATGGACACGATTACTAGTAACTAACCTCACTTCTACAAATTCTTGTAGGTGCTACGTTACGTTAGGTTGGAATTAAGCGAATATCAAGTAAATCCCCACAAACTCACAGTATTGAAACTAATATGTGAAGGTAAGTACTATTTTCTTTTTAAAAAGCAGCAGAATAAATAATCGCAATGTAAACAGTTACTCTGAAGGAAGTGAGGCGGTGACTGCGCAAACATAATGGCCGATTCCGGGGGCATATAGTGTCTTCATCATTGATATTTCCAGACCATTAGTCGGCTTTATGGGATTCGAACCCGGGGCGACGGGGTTGGGCGGAATCGCTTCCACGAGAACGGAGAACAATGGTGTAGTGTATGGGAAAAGAAGGCGGATAAACCACCCACGCTAGCCTTTATTTCTACACCCCTGATATATATTATAGATACTCGTACATATGTATAATCTTGTCATAGCTGTTTTTTGTCTTCGAAAAAATGTGTTAGGTACGAAGAGAAGTCGCTGATTTATTTCGTAACACGAAATAATCTCGAAACTTGTATTATATATTTTGAATATTCTTATTCATGTAAAAACAACTTATTTTTCTTTGAAAATGTGACAAATTAGACTCACATATTTCTTCTACTGCTTTGCATAGTGATGTGTTTACGTGATGCCTGTTTAGTTTTTATTTTGGATTAATGAGTCATTTTTACAATTCATGAACTACCTCTCAATTAGAATTTATATACAATACAAAAAAAAATGCCTCTGCTCTTCTTTTGCTGTCGGAGGTAATTTTGGTGACAAGATAAATAAAGTCAAAATACTTATTAATTTTAAATAAAACACCATATAATAGGTGCATATGGTCGACACGAATTCACATCACTAAGTTATAACAGCCACTATTCTTAAATCGTCCGAAATCAGCTATAGTATTATAGAAAAATAAATTTCGTATAATAAACATTATTACTAATTTCAAAGATACGCCAAATGCATGTAAGGTTTGAACCAATTGGCTTTTACTTATAAATGTTGGTTCAATTTTTGAGTTAAAGTTCAACTCAAACGAAGAAAATAAATCATTTTTCAATAATACAAGTTGTGTTTGTTCTGGAATTCTCAAATTTTGTGAGAGATATATTATACAATTTCTTAATTTTTTACCGAAGCATGCACCCAAAAAACATGTTTTACTCATTGAGTTTCGAAAAATTACAAAAATGTATGTGTATGTTCATTGCAGGAATGATATGTACGAGTAGTAAGTCATAATTTCACATACATAAAAAATACAGTACCTAATTGATTCAGTTTGTACAGAACTTGGAATAATTGTATCGTACATACTCGTATGTGAACTTAATAACTGACGTAAGTTCACATCTGACGTTATCTTACTGTAGATTGGATGATAATTCCTGCGTCGGTTTACGCAATTACCGCATCTATTTTCCCACCATTTCGTATGATCGTAAATCATTTTCCATTAGACTGAAACACTAGCGGGTGCAAGCAAACGGGCAGTAATTGTGTTCACTTGTCAGTGTTACAACTTGATCAATAATTTATATTTAAATCTTAGTTTTAAATTTAGAAAAATAAAATCAAAAAATATTTAATATTTATCTCTCCAGTGTTTTTTTTTAATATTTAATTATTTGCTTCGAAAAATGTATCATTCTTGAGAAGTATGGAATGTTTATAAAAATGACTTCTTATTTTTTGGTATATATATGATGCGTTTTTTTAAGTTGTAGTTTTGTGTATTGAACATTCGTAAGTATGAATACTATACGTGGATTGTACGACTTAGAATATGATGAGAAGAATAAAAAGGAAAACGTATTTTCAGAACACAATTAATTTATATAATTTTTGGTTTCATATATGCATACCCACAACTGTGAATCTATCTGTCCTTGAGTGTATTTATTCATACTACTATATTGGATACATAAGGATGATTTCGTCTATGTCAAATATAGTATATATTATATTTACGAGTATATATTTTATGTAACACAGGAACTTGCACAATTTGGAATAAGAAGCTAATTTTTAATAAGGTGGTATTTCTGGAATTATAAGATTATAACTTGAGAGTACTAGATTAAAACTAGGATTTTAATGACAAGAAAAAAAATAGCTCATAGTATTCTCACTGAAATTTTTAAAGATAACATATCATGAGCCGGAAATTCTGTCATAGCAAACGCACCCTCAACTAGTCTTGTTTATCAAAAGCTTCGATCTAATGTAATGTTCCTCACACTCAATCACTTAACAATAAAGTAACTACGTGACAAGTAAATAATTTCCACGTGATCGATGGCGAGCTTTGATTGCCTGTAGAGCTTTTAAATCACGGGTGTGAAAGAGCGGTTATGAGTTCCCAGTAAAGATCATAGGGCTATTGAATCTTCATGTTACAACATAGGCTCGAAGTCAGTATGCACAGATATTTATGATCATTGAAAGCTTTTTACAAAATATTCCTTAAAAGCATGCAGCAAATGTAATAAGTATTTAATTTTTATTTTTTATAATTTAACCTTTCTTTAGATGCCATTGAAATATAAATGCTATTTGGATACATTTTTTTGACCAATAATATAGTTTTTAATTAATATTTATTGGTTATTTGAGGTTTTTCATAGTGATTATTTATGCAGGGTTTTTTTTCAAATACTTTTCTGTGTTTAAAATGCTTGACAACACCAATAAACATTCCTGTTTTCATTGGATAATTTATTAGTAATGCATCCATGTCATTCGAAGCTACATGTTACTTGTATTAATAAATAAATTCACGCGAAGTATTCAAGAGTACAGCGCCATCTTAAGTGAACTTTTCAATTAACGATCAGACAAATTTAAATAAGATTACCATAAGGCATTTAAAATTGTATTGCTTTATTTATTTATCTTAAAACATTGTTTCTTACGTCAAATATTTTTTGAAATGTAAATATACAGGTACACAATCTAATATCTTTGTTGAGTAAGCGCGTGCAAGAGAGCACAGCTAATGGAAGGTTCTATGACGCATGAACAGAGCAGCTAGATGCTAATATGAGAAATATATATGTGTTCAAAACGTTATTTTGAAAATAATTATTATGTATTAAACATCCAAAAGTCTTTAAAGTAATTGTTATAGTCAAACTCTCTATCTTAGATGGAATCTGTCAAATCACACAGTCGGGTACGACACAGGGCATTTTTGCCAATCTATGTAAATTGATCAAGGTCCAAAACAATAGGTATCGAGGAATTTGCGGTGTATGAAATTTAATGTATTAATATTAATTTTATAAATGCTCACTCATGCTGTAGACTTAGGTATATAAATGAGTCTCTTATCAAATAAATTAGTATCAATTCAACTCTGGTCTTTGGATTTATCCTCAGTGCCGGAACCTTGGTATTCCAACATCACCATTTAAGTTGATGCCATAATTTAGGGAACGCGATCTCGGTTCTGGAACAATATGTGTTTTGTTTGTGAAAAGCTTGAAACAATTATATATATTTATTTGTGTATAATCGTATATCTGTTTCATGACATTACAAATTATTTGAAGGCGAAGACGCGTTTTGGAAGAAAATTTCGAAGCCTTCTGGTAGAGTCTAAGGCCATGTTTTGAAAATATACTGTTCTTACTTATGGTAAATAACAGTAGAAAAAACTAAGTGAATTAACCTGTTTTTTATTCATTTAAAATTAAGAATAAAAGTCATTTTTTTTATTAAGCAATGAGATAACAATATCTGACTTGGGAAAGATATGGCTTAAAAAATAGTGACATTAAAATAAAATATAACGTCTATGTTGGGATTTGAACTTGCGAGTGTCCGTGTTGTATGGTAGGCGTATCCGCGTGAGCCACACCGACGTTGTTTATCACAATTTATAATGGCAAGCGACGTTCACTTGCACAAGACGCCGTCTCGGATGTATTGCTTTAATTTATAAGTAGACGTGAGGCGAACTTGAGCCCGTGCCAACTGAAAAAGAATATTTGGAATTGCGCTCCGCGAACAGGGAGTCCTTCTAGGGGCAGCTCGTGATGATGCGAAATAAAAACTATTTATTTTACTTACGCTCTTCCTAGACCATATAGTCGTCACGAACTGGTATTGTAAAGTTCTGTCATCCATCGTTTTTGACACATCGTATGTTAGCCTCCTGATGTACATTATATTCATAGTTTACGACGATCTTCCAAGACGCTTTAACCCTTTCATTACGGCTCGGTTTAAATACATATTATACTGTCAATTATAAAACCAGTATTTGAAGCATAAATGTACTTATCTGATATATTTTCACATATCACAATGGTTCCTGTATCCTCTAGCTATCAGATGATGCAAAAAAAACTATTCTAAGAAAGTAGCAAAACGATATATCACGTCAACCGATGTCAACGGTCAAGTCATCTTAAGACGGCATATGCCGATAACCGATGCCAAAAGGCTAAGTAGATCTTCTTAAAATATTGTTTTTTTCCCTTTTATTTTCTACACTTTTCAGCAAGTTCCTCCTGTCTGGTATACGAATTAGATTTTACTTCTTAGTAAAGGGTATGTCCATAAATATTTGACACATTTTATATTATAATAAGTTACATTTTTTACTTATTTAATTCCCTTATATTTGTTGAATACAGTTCAATCGAAAATTTCCGTTGACCCACAGTTTTCTCATCATGTTCTACAAAAAAATAAACTGAATAAGTAATAAAAAAATAATCACAAAAACGGGAACGAAAATACCCGTTCACCTGCCCTATTAAAGACCAATTTATTTTAAAATTACCCGCATCCAATCTCCCTTAATAGAGATAACAGCACTTTATCATTCGGTCTTTAAATGGTAATTATTTCGGTACTTGTCCTGAAGTGGCCTGCACTGGCCGGTCGGCTGGAGTACAAGCCTTGGGATGAGGTGATAAATAGGCCCGTTTGTACTTTTCACTTCCACACGCGAGCCGAGCAGACTGCAGAAATATTCGTCGGGTGCATCTCTATAGTTAATGGTCGGCTGAAAGCGTGCAGACTTAAACTGCCTTAAGAGCATACCCACTGTACATAGGTATCTATGACTTCGTACCCTATAATGTACAGAAAAAAAATGTTTCAACCGAGGGACTTTCAATACTAAGTACACTCTAGGTCTCTCAGATAGAATTATAAACGTACCTTTTATTTTTAATCATATTTCATTTAATGTTAACACATACTGAGAACAACAGATAGTTTTGGAAAAATACTGTCTGTTGATTCAATGAAATTCCATCGTTGGGAATATGGTTAAGCGCTGCATTTGGATTGTTAATCCGCCAACGTCATAGACCACGGCACTCACGCATCATCCATTTATACAGGGATTCACAATGATTGTGGCGTCTTGACGGGACGACTTCCATTTACCAACATTTTTTATTAATATGCTATGACTGCCATTTTACATAAAAAATCTATTATTTAATTTTAAACGTTCATTAAGAATCATACCGACGACCTTCGGTGAAGTAAGTAAAAGTTCTACCAGTGAACAATAAATGTCGGCAAAATTTGGCCACTATTATAACATATATTTCGTAGTAATCTTTATTTTGTATGGCAACAAAACATATTTCTCTAGCAAAATTCAATGCAAATAATGGGTTTTGAAAAGAGATGTTTGATATCAATTTGTGAGCAATGCAAAAGTAAAAGTTCATCAAATACTCGATCAAAAGACTGTTTTCTAACTGACTATATATTTGTATTTTCCATAAAAAATATTTCTCCTTAGTCAATAATATAAGCTCTCTGTGTGTCATAACTTATATGTAAAATGAAATACATACTATGTTTGTTTGACTTAGTCATTGAGCTGCATGAAATACAGTTAGTGTTAAAAATCAACGTATTTAATATGGATTTACGGTCAAGATTAGGCTGCCACCTCCACGCAGTGTAGTCGACAGACCGCTCATAGGTTTTGAATCTCGAATCGTTTCTTCCGCCAGCTAAATTTGCTTAGCCTCTTTGTTCCGGACAGCCTTTGGGAGTAAGCGAAACGGGACCGAATCATTTAGCTACTAGAATAAAATTAACTAATTTATATTTATTTATAACATATTTAAAATATTTTTTTTAGTGTATATCAAACTAAATTTGTCACTTTCACATGTAGATAAGACATATGGTCTTTAAGAATCACCACCATTAAATGCTACTGTGTAGCGGAATCCTAACTTACCTTCCAATAGCTGTATATCTTAAATATATTATGTGGATTACTGTCAATGACTTTCCAAAAGGACAATTAAATATTACATATTTATGTTTTTTTTCATAATACTCGTATTGAATCTAATTATAATTTCTTTTATCAGTAAAATTAGATGTTGGACAAAGAACGAGGATTTCATTTATTAAATATATGAATACTTTTTACCTTGTTTTAATGTATTACGCTAAGCTCGTTTTATTCAGGGCATTGCTTTAAATGAGAGTTTCATCAGTTTTCCAAGCACAAACATTAAGTTGACCGTTTGCTTGAAGATGATTTAGAGGTCTTTACAGAGACCAATAAAAGTACTATTTATTCAAACAGAGAAAATCTCACAAATTGCTTCTCTGGAAATCTATTCTCCCTGTCTTTGAATAGGTTGTTTTTTTTAAAACTGGTAAGCACATCGTACGTTTTTAACTTTAGTTTTACTACGGTAATTATGTTCTTATCAAAATAAATTTAAAATGTCATCCTCTCTTTCGGCTGCTGATGTTTTTTAAAATCTGTTAGAAAATTTAATTATATACCTTCGTTTAACAATTTTCATGAATAATATTTCTTTAGAACCTATATTCTACTAGTATAACTATAATTAATAATCACTCATTAAGATTTTTTTTTAATTTTCCTAAATCTGGCTCTGCATGAAGCCAGGGGTATTTGCCATTTCAACATTAACGACTTCCATGCCTAATGGTCCGTATGAAGTATATTTCTATTCTTTTGGCTTTTAAGCCGGGAGACTTTTAGCGAAACTATTCCCGTGTTTATTTTCTATATAAATGCTTTTATATCCATTGGCTGTATGCAAGACACAATCCTACTTATAAACGATTTTATAAAACGACAAAGTCAAGTTTAAAAAAATAAAATAGTGACCTTACGATTTTATTTCATCAAATGAGATTCTTGCATCATAATTATACCATTCTTGTAGATTATAGAAAAAACCCAAGGCATTATATTTATCGGATTCATTGAGCAATATGTTTATTGTATTAAAAATTAAGTATTCATTTTGGTAAAGAAACCGGCATAGTAATTAACAATATAGTCAATAATGATGAATTTATAGTCTGTTGTTTCAATTCTCGCATCCAATGTCTTTCTCTTGTGTCATTATCGAAATTAGTGAATGTGCTAAATCTGGCAATAAACAACGGTACTGAGAAACACCTTTCGTCAGCTGAAACAAATTAGGTCAAAAAGTAGCTTCTATTATGATAATAAATTTATATTTCGAATTATGTATCATCCTGTTTAATTCATTATCTGTTACTATTTTCTGGAATAAACATTATTCCATTATTAAAGTCATAAAATATTTGTTCTTTGCTGGCAAAAAAAAAAAAACTGATCCCGGTGATTTTTGATCACCTCATTTAAAAGAACGGTTTAACCGTCTAATGTTTTTGGTACACCCAGGAAGAAATAATAATCAGAAGGTAGAAGAAGTAGTAAGAATAATCTGTAACATACGGTGGATGTGACAGTATATTTTTATTAAAGCTGTATTTTTTTGGGCGAGTAAACAAATATTCATTATCATTGTAGAACAATACTCCTTTTCTATTGATTAAAGTTATAATTTTTAAAAACTTTTAAAAACTTAAGTAACCGTTACGGCAAACATTGCTTAAAGTGCATTATTCACGCATATTTTCAAATACATGTTTCATAAATGTGGCGTAACATATGAGTATTTTAATCAATATACGCTAGTTTCAAGCAAACCATGTATTTGTATACTCAGTTGATATATTGTATGCGTAATGTACAATTCCGATGTGAAAACTCTTCAGTGTTGGTTAAGTGAAATTCGGTTCATCCAAGTTTGTTTGAAATGTGAAGAAAATGGCTCACGGATCATTAACACCAGTGAATGGGCGCCGATAGTAGAGCTGAATAGGGAGGCTAACTCGGCAGGCGGAGATGTATGGCGGCTGTGTGGGGGTGACATACCAACAATACGATATAGTATACACAAAGTATTATTTTCTTATATATGTTTGAAGTAATTATTGATGCTTTATGTTGAGCGTACATATACTCATGTAGTGAACATGCATTGGGAGTATCGTTAAATATTAGAAAAAATAAAATATTCATGTAGTGAACACGAATATACCTCTAAGACGTGTTTTTTTTAAATGATAGATCTTTCAGTAAAGATTTTGATTATTTTTATTATATCATGAATAGTTTGGTTTGCGAAGAGTCGTTCTATACTACACATTTTTATAGCTAAATACCAGCAAGGTTCTCTTAAGACTTAAGTCTAAGACCTTTAAGAAAAGTATTTTTTTTGCGCTAGCTACTATCAAATAGTAATAAAAAACCTATGCTGAAATACATTTATCTTATTTTTAAATCATTATTACAAAGTCTTAGTTTACATTTTATCTCTGCAAGCAAATCGCTCCCTGATGATAAATCGATCCCTATGGTGCTGATTAAAAATAATTTATTTTTTTTAATCAGCACCATATTTTTAATATAATGTATTTTTATATTTTATTATAAAAATAACAATTTTAAGTACATGTTACAAATTTAATCATGATTACATGACGTAAAGTATTCCTGAAAGTAATGCAGCAATAGTATTCGTTATATCGGTAAAACATATACAATATAATGTTTTGTGAATATCAAATTGACGTAAATATTTTAAGATCGATTGAATGAAGAAATGTGTATAACGTTTTTTTATTGTTTTTTTATGACAAATAAACCATCTAAAGCGAATGTGAACATAACGTATTTCTTTTTACAAATAACTAAGTATTTATATCGCATCCAATTCCTTGATAAATTTATATGGTTCAATTTAATAACTTTGATTTTTGTTTGATAACAATAAACCGAGGCACACACACTATCGATTTCAACTGTATACGAGTTGATTGATATATAAGTAGGATCCATTGTTTACAATCCGGCATTTACTAAATAACACAATACATAATCATAAATTCGTTTTTAGTTTCAAATTTACGGTGACACTTCACAAATTTACATAAAAATATTTATTATTTAGCGTTTAACAATTTATGTGATTTATTCCTCGCGACTCATATTTAAAGCGCGACAGCATTCACGTTCGTATTTATTATGTACATACAAAAAATAACCAAAATTCATTTTAAATATACGAAACACATTAATTTATGCATTACATAACATGACTTAAGGCCGATTTATTATCATGACTTATGTATTATTTTTTCATATTAAAATATTTCACAACAGTTAATGAAAATTCCCAAACATTGTATTAACATTAAGAAGAAATTCGCATTTTTATTATATTTGATTTGATCGAAATTATATAAATATGGTTTTTTAAATTAAATTACATTAAGCACCCGACTAAATACAGCTTTCATTTAGCGTTTAATATATTGATTGTTTCATTATTTGTATTTATTTTTGGTGTAAATGTTATTTAAGAGTTGTATTTCAATAAATCCTTCATCTCTCATATTTATGTTCCAACTATGTAATTATATAATAATTTTATTAGTTTAACTGTAATTGAAAAGATACAGATTTTTCAACATCCAAATGGATTATCCTATTACGATTTCCTGTACCTTTTTATTTAATTTTACCATTTTCATTACCGAGCAGGTAAATTATATTGCCTAATACAAAATAAGTAGTCTTACTTTCCGACAGAATATTATTTTCACTTTATTTAGTATGTTTATAATTTTTGATGCTCTCACCATGTTTTACCTGCACAGCGATGAATCTTATAAACTTATCGAAAGCAATTACAACCGTATAATGGGTATATATAATAAATTCCTGCGTTGAAAATTGAGGGTACGATGATTCGACTTTGTTAGACAGCATACACGGCAGATTTTTATCGTACAGCTGGTGAAGAAACGAAGGTTACAAAGACTGGGATATGCTATCCTTATGTCGCAGGAGTAAACTGTAGCTTTCTTTTTTCAGGTCTTGCCGTTCTAATGCCTCGTCAGGAACTATACAAATAAAATACTAACTTATTGAACTTTTGTAGCTAACATAACAGCTGGCAAGACGCAAAAATAATGGAGGTGGTAATTTGTGATGACCATATGCTTCAGCTAGGAAAAAGGATTTAGAATCAAGATGATGCTACGGTTAAAAAAGTATTTAAAATGGAGTAAAATTTATCTCACTATGACACGCACGTGTGTGAGTCGTGTAATATGCGTCTTCGAAGCGAAGAAAATGTCTTTCAAGCAAGGCGCGCAGTGATTAAAGAAATTCCTTCCAAATGATGTCAGTTGGGACAATTTTAAATGAGGCAGTTTTGTTTAACATCAATTACATACGAAAATACGTTGTGTTTGAACAGGTGTCCAAACAATATATGGGTATTTAAATTTAAGTGTTACTGTTATTTGAACAACCGAAATATTTGTTGATTGCGTTGATGCTTTAGTTTAAAATCATGAATGAGAAACAAGCGATTATTTTTGTTACTTTGTATCACTGCTATCTAAAAAATAATCATTTTTATTTATTGTATATAACTTTAAGCACTGATAGAAATAAGTTTTTAATTTTATTTAGTCAGCCCTGTTTTATCAACATTTTAATCTTCAGTAATATAGGCTTCTTTTTTGATACAATCATATTCGCTCCTTATCTGGAGCATATGGATGTCACAAATCACCGACATACACACACAGTGCAATGAGCTGCCATGATTATTCCCTCGTCTCAAATCATTTCTGTACCATGAGCTTCGCCTAGTAAATACTTGTATGTACCTACATATTAAACATAGTTTTTGTTAAGACGCAAAGAGCATAAAAGAAATCCGCTGTAGTACCCGAGGCACAGTGTTTGTAAATCGCCATTTTTAAGGAGATCGGATGATTTTCTCGACACTCTTGAGCCTTGGATAAATTGGTCCTAAATTTTTCATTGCTTTCAATCTAAAAACTCATCGAACTTCCTTATTTGTTATTGCCCTTTGTTTTGTAATGTATGTTAACTAATGATTCAATACGCTGAAGTTGTTTTAAATTTTAACCTTAAGACTAAAGAAAGACATGTAATTTTTTTTCCCGTAAATTTCTTTTATTTTTATAAACATTCATTACATTCATTAATGCTGCCTTTATAACTCATTTTCTATTTGAATTTGAATGATTCAGTACAAGTAAAATGTCCAACAGTTTTGTTTAGTCATTAATTAAAATACGTAACCAAAAATAATATCAAGTAAGCACGAAAAACTGTCTAAGCATTCGAAGGAACTCAAAAGCCATGCAAATCGTTACAATCTATCGATTACAAAAAAGCACGTAACGTTTTATTTACTAGTGACATCATCGCGACAAAACTTTTTGTTATCGTCATGGAATAAATCGTGCGGATTTTCCCGCACGAATCAGAGAACTCAAAGCTCGCGCAGCTATTTTCCGTGTAGAGCGGCCTTTTTTAAATGTGGACCTCGCTGTTTGTTAGACACAGAAGTTACGACCCGACCGCATGAATACTTTATGAACTCTGACGGACAAAACTGTGGAGGAAAAGAGATTTATTTATGCGCGGCGGGGATGATAAACGGAAGCGGAAATGACAAACCGGAAGTAGATTTTTTTGAAAAGTTAAATAAAGTCCTTTTTTTTGTTTACTAGGGTAGCATTTTATAAATTTTTCTATAATGATAATAATTAGTATTGAAGGAAAAAATATCATGTGATCATAAATGTTCCCATATTCCGTATTTTTACAGCACACTTCAAAAACAAATATGATTTAAAATTAAGGATTTTTTTAAATCGCGACAGTATATTTAATATATAGAGGTATCTTTAATTTATTAGAAATTATACTACAAATGCTCATATAATAAGAAAAGGTTAATCAATGCAAGCCTATTTTATCACTTAATTTTTTTTATTGACGATTGAATACGGATGCACGAACGACCAATTTTATATAATATTACATACTAATGTAATGTTAAATAACATGTTGCTTAAATAAAGTAGAGTATCTTATATATCCGTTGACAAATATTCTTATGTATCCTTTTTATCTTACATATCCCTTAACTTGTATGACTTTGGTCCGGAGTATGCAAGACAAGGAAACAAATGAAAGCCTGGCAGTTCTACAGCGGACTGACTGAATGTGACTGCGGCGTGGAGCAGACTATAACACCTTCTGGAGTGTGCGCTGTGTCCGAGTAGCTGCACCCAGAACGATCTGACGATAACCGGATGTAACGCCATCAACGTCGCCTACTTCTGGGCAGACAGGATCTGACCCTGTTGTTTCCGACACGATTATATATATCTTACACTTATGTATTGGTAGAAATAGTTTCTTCTAATATGAGTAATGACAAAAAACCTTTCTGCATAAAAGTTATAATTACAGACAAATTCCTTAAAAGCACAGAGTTATTAACGTTTAGAAATAAAAACTACTTGTAAAATAAAGATATTTCAAGCAAAAAATACGTCAATTAACATTACCCTAAATACTCGTTATACACCCACTGAAATTACAAAGTAAAACACTTAGTTTTTTTCAAAACAACAAATTGCAGCAATTTTACGTTCGTGTGTCCACGTAATAATTTAACTTTTTTTTTCATGAAAATTACAGGTGTCTGTCTGTCAACTGAAAAGAGAGTAGATTTATCGTGACACGTGAGCATGCACTCAAGGCACGCTCTGCACACATGTCACCCGGTGCATAGTACGTTATGACGCCGCGCATGTTTACGGCGTATTGTACGTAACTTGTGTCCAGACATTATTAATTGCAGTTGGCTTGTGCAGCCTGCATATTAGATTACCGCGGACCGCCACTGGGAAATTAATAAAATAATATATCGATGAAAAATAAGCTGTATGGCATTTTTAGTTGGAGCATTAAAGTAAATACGTTTACCATTAAAGAAAAATGTGTTTTTACAAATATATATATATTTTAATTTTCGGTGAATTTATAGGCCTCTTTCATTTATTGATCATCTCCCCATCACAAGAATTTCTAACAATTCAGACATAGCTGAAATAATATGTACTTCTGATTAAGGTGGCTATGTGGTTCTCCATGCAGAGATTTTCACAGGAGATCGTGAATCAAAGATAATCCTTCAACTACAAAATGTATTTGGTGTGACTTTGTCATTCTGAATCATATGAGTAGATATGCTTGAGAAATTTATTTAAGCCATAGATCTTAATCAATTTTATATCTGTGTCTAGAACAGTCATATTGATGCAACTTTTTCAATTCTTGAAACATGACATATATTTATGACATGAATTACAATATACTCGTATGTATATATATAATTGACATACATAATGGCAGTTGATTAAATATCAGTCAAAAAAAAGCATCGCATTATATATTACGACTGTTCGGGTTTTGCCTCACGAAGGTGATGTTGAATAAAAATTGTCTGTCTTTATTTCCTCTTTAAAATGAAATTTTAATTGAAACGCGTAAAGGAATAAATGATGATATAAAACTTTTTTTATCTTGTTGTGATTATTTCAATTATAATTTCTTAAACAACTCGTCAATTAAATTTTAGTTTCGTTAGTCATATCTACACGTTTTTGTGCACTTTATCGAATTTGTATATCTGAACACTTCTACTTTTTAAAATAGCCATGCTGAGTAATTGTAACGTCATTTTATTAATGATAAGAATTTTATTATAATTTTATGGTTGATTTTATGCCAGAAGTAAGTAAAAAAACGATAAAATTGTGCTAAAATTGAGAAAGTGAGACTGTAATAAAAAATGATAAAAAGACATTCATAAAGTATTTCGCTTTCGTTTTTCTTTTAGTAAACGTGCTTCATTGGCCATGATCTGCGTTCAATATCAAGTGTTTATCTCGCAAAGCATGGCCGGGGCCAGCTCGTGAGGTTTTGCTAAGCAAATACGTAATCAAAAGAGCAGACGAGGAAATTGTTGGGCAGTCATACCTGACGCCCTCTGGAGCCGCGAAGATTGCAGCCTTCGTCCTCTTGAGGTAATTTATTTTTATGTAAACACATGCAAGAGAAAAGTGACAAACGGAGATGATAAGATCCATCGTAGGGTCTGGAAGACTCAATAATTACTGTGCTGATTCTCTTATTAGAGAGAAAGACTTCATTGAATGTGTAAATGATCATTTAATTACAAAGCATCATAGTTGATATTTAACTTTTCTCTATCAGGAGAATTCATTGTTCACTAATATATGCCATAAGGTTTTGTCAGCTGCTATTCTTTTCGCTTCGTCCCATGTCAGATCTGCATCCCGAAGCTCCACCGAGTAAATCATAGACTTAGTTCGTGATGGTTTTTCATGATGATTAGAACTTCAGTAAAAAAAGTGCTTAATAAAAGTTAAACGTATTTTATGATCTCATCTGGCATTTGACAAACATGTCCTAGTTATTTCCACTTTCATCTTTTGACCGACTGTAGGAGAAATGGCAATCGTGTCCACTTTTGCACTTAGTCATTTCTCACAAAGTTAAATTATTGCATCCTTCGTTTTATATGCAGGTACCTGTTTTCAAAAGCTTTATACAGTTGCATCGACTTTTATAAGAATGTTAGAATATACAAGCACTCCAAAGGATATTATCTTCAAGGATACTACCATTTTCAACACTAATAAAAAATATGGAAATCGAAAAGCAATGTAGATAGAGAGTAGAATTAATAGTCATTAACTGTAATCTGTCATCGTCTGTTTCTAAGCAGACCCACTAAAGTAGGCAGTGTTTATGGGAAGACCTTCGTCTACCTGTATTACCAATTTTCATTGATAGACTATGGTGGGCATCTTAATAGTAAGACATCAGTAAGACACAAGCAATTCGATGTGATAAT
This sequence comes from Glossosoma conforme, assembly GCA_022606575.1. Lineage (NCBI taxonomy): Eukaryota > Metazoa > Arthropoda > Insecta > Trichoptera > Glossosomatidae > Glossosoma > Glossosoma conforme. The sequence continues at coordinate 928,850 of JAGTXR010000015.1, forward strand.
TTTGAACAGAATATAACTCGTACATTTATTGAATTCAGTTTTTATTTCCATTTTCTGCGACCTCTGCGATAGCAATCGAGTGTCTTAACCTTTTCGCCATAAAATTGCAAAATTGCAGTAGATTGCAGTATTCGTCCTTTCGTGGTCTGGTGATGCAGGCGGAAATCATTTTATTAAGGATGCTCTGATGCACTTACCACTTAACCAGATTGTTTGGTTTTCGTATAAAAAACTGAACTTCAAAAGAGGAGATAAAACGGACAATTTTCTTTTTTTTTCGTGTCACTATTTTTTGCTTCTCAAGTGATCTAAGCCTTTTTTAAGTGACTGAAGAAGTTGTACAATATTGTAGTATATTTGAAATAATTGATTGTATTTAAGTACTTAACCTTATATATTGCTTAAATATTATCTCAGTTTTCAAGTGTTATTCTCATTCATATTACAAAAATATAGAAAATATTTGGTCTCTTATATAATATATGTATGTCATAGGGTTACTACATTCTTTGCTGTATAATAATAATGTTTTTCTTCTTCTGTCAATATAGCATGTACATTGTACATGTTATTTTGAAATGTAAAACTACTTTTTTTTTGTTTAAGCAAGTATATAAAATTTAAAAAAAATTACGATAATTACATGCTTCGAATTGTTAAAATAAAGACTTATTTTTTTTCAAACGTACAAAACAATCAATTAATAAAATTTATTTGTTTCGTCTTCATTATGTGACATACATGGAACATTTAACATTTATCACAGACTTCATGAATGAAACACTAATTTACTTGACAGTTCTGTAATGGAGACTGAAATATAGTTAAATATTTCACAAAGCTACATCGTCCAATCATCATCAATTGCACTGAATATTTAACACTGAACTATGCACTAAACAGGTTGATGTATTGTATGTTTATATCATTTTGGCATCGAAACTAATTATTTGGAGATTATGGCTGGTAAAATTATCACCTGATACCTCTGCAAGAAATAATAAATAAATCTAACATAAGACTTGATTCATATTATTTAATAACATTAAGGTTATCAACTGACAATACTTGGTGAAACTGCATAATTATAATTTTCGAATTAATTTTAATTAAAAAATTAATAAATTAAAAATATTTAGTTTTGATTCACAATTTATATTGTAAATTAATATAATAAATTGTGAATCGAAACAATATATTTTTATTACTTAAATATACATATACTATACATAAAATTCTTTTTTCAACGCGTCAATCCAAGCACAAAAACAACGGCAGAAGCGGGATGCGAACCGCGGACCTTGGAAACCAACTATGCCCAGGTATTCATACCGCTCAGCGAACTGCGCTATTGCTATGCCCAGACTGACTTGCGGTGAAACTAGTATTTATATCATTGTTATCATCGTACGACAGATGTCGCCATAGTATATATTCAAAGTATGTATATTTTTATTATTATTCTATCAGTCTTCATTTATTCACAAGGTTAATATTATTACTTCCCGGCAGTCTATTTATTTTAGTAAGTACCACTCGGGTCTCGAACCAAACTATAGACTGAATGGATGAGAAACGACTACTTATTGTTCCGACTCGGACTTTATAACCAATCATTTACCTGTGTTACTGATGGATAGTTTTTACCTTCTTGATATTGTCTCAAGGAGACATTATTATATTAATTTTTTAATTTTTATTAGAATATTATTTTATTATTTCAATATTCTAATCTACTTTTATAGATCATTGACCATATTACAATATTATTATTACTTAAATATACATATACTATACATAAAGTATATGTATATTTAAGTAATAATATTGTAATATGGTCAATGATCTATAAAAGTAGATTAGAATATTGAAATAATAAAATAATATTCTAATAAAAATTAAAAAAATAATATAATATATTTTTAATTTATTAATTTATTAATTTTTTAATAAAAATTAATTCTACAATTATCATATTATTTATTCATCTGGATTAGTTTATTTAAACCTGGCCTGAGCCGTTATCTTACAAGGAAAAGTAAATAGACGTAATTTTTGGAAAAAAAATATTATACTTGTAAATTCCAAGGTGACACGCAATAAAGTATTCTTATCAATAAATAAATAATTTAATCTAATACAAGAAATGTGTGGTAATAATCTTCTTCGTAGTATCAATCCGGTGGATTGGTTTGCAGCAACAGAATCTTGCATCTCGATCTCCATTCCTCTCGGTCCTCCGCAACCCTTTTCAGCTCAGCATAAGCGCTACAATTCATGTCCTCGAATACTTGCTGTAAATACTCCCGTCTAGGGCGCCCTCTACAGTTTCTACCCTCAACCATCCCCTCCACAATATCGTGAAGAAGACCATCGTGTCGCATGATGTGACCAATCCATCGGGCTCGCCTCTCTGAGATGGTTCTTATTAGGTGCCTATCTTCCTTGATTATCCTGAGAACCTCATTGTTCGTGACGTGGTCTCTCCAGGAAATTCCGAGAATTCTTCTGTACGACCACATCTCAAAGGCCTCTAGTCTTTTTTTATCACTTTCAGATAAGCACCATGTCTCACAGCCGTACATTAAGATGCTCCAAACAAGTGTTTTGGCAAGTTGCTTGCGGAGCCCTAAAGTAATATTCTTTGACTCAAGAATTTTGGCTTTTTTATTGAAAGCTAGCCTTGCTTGATGTATTCGACTGTTGACTTCTCTTTTTGTTCTGGCATCCCAGGTAATCGTACTTCCAAGGTATACAAATTCTTTTGCATCTTTTAGGGGTACTCCTAGCATTGATATGTTAATTTTCTGCTGCTCATTGCGGCTTACTCTCATGACTTTGGTTTTGTGCTGTTTATCTTCATATTGTAGTTGGAATTAAATATGTTTTCCATGGATGTCAGCGCTTCAGTGAGTTCATCTTCAGTTTCAGCAATCAGAGCAATGTCGTCAGCAAACCTTATCATATCAATCTTTTGGCCATGTATTTTAACCCCCTCTCTATGGCCCATTTTTTCCCTGATGTTATTAATTGCATTTTGTATGTATACGTTGAAGAGTACAGGCGACAGAGAGCATCCTTGTCTCACCCCTTGACGTATTTTGCTTCCTTTTGGACATTTCCAAGTGATATTATGGCAGCTTCTTCTTTGTAAAGTGAAAATATGAGTCTTCGTTCTTTGTATTTGACTCCAATTTCTTTCATAATATCGAAGAGCTTCTCCCAATCTACTTTATCAAATGCTTTTCAATGTCCACGAAGGCAATATATGTATCTTGGTCTACTTTTATCCTCTTTTCCAAGATCATACGCAGGGATAAGATTGCTTCTCTGGTTCCCATTCTTTTCTGAATCCAAATTGATCGCTAGTGAGACTATTTTCTATTTTTGGTTCAATTCTATGTAGGATTATGTTGGTCAGTATTTTGGATGCATGGGATAGAATACTGAGTGTTCGGTGTTGTTCACATTTTGTTGTTCCGGGCTTCTTTGGCAGAGTTACAATTAGACACTTTTGAAGTCTTCTGGCGCTATTCCTGTATTATAAATCATCTGAGTCATTGTGAACAGAGCATCTAGAGTTCCGGTTCCTGCCGACTTTATTAGTTCAGCTGGTAGGTCATCAATCCCTGGTGTTTTTCCATCTTCGAGCTTTTTAATGCGAAGTCAAATTCCTCTCGGATAATTGGGTCTCCCAAATCATCGGCGTCCACATCAGTTTCGTTTTCTATCACACTCTCAAAGCTGGTATCATTACTTCCGTTGTATAGTGTTTCCAGGTACTGTTTCCATCTCTCCCCTATTTGTGTATCCTCAAACAGTATTTTCCGTTCTCTGCTTCTATCGCTTTGCCTTTTCCAATTTTCATGCCAAAGAAATCCTTTACTGACGCATATGCAGTTTCAATATTTCCTTTTTCATGTTGTCATTGATTTCTTTGCATTTTCTCTGTAAGAATGCTTCCTTAGCGATTCGTGACTCTCTGTTTATTCTGTTTCTCAGTGCTCTATATTCACTCTGGGCCTTGTCATTGGGGTTATTTTTGAGTAGTCTCCTTTTTTCTATCATGTTAACGATTTCCTCTGTTATCCATTCTTTCCTTGCCTTAGGCTTATCTTTGCCAATGACTTCTTCTGCTACATCTTTAATTTTTTTTTATTTCCTCCCATATTTCATTAACATTTGTCAAATTTTTTGTGGCGCAATCTTGTGTTTTTTTCGTGTATTCTTCTTTGACATCTTTGTTTTTTAAAGCTTTAGTGTTCCATTTATAGTTACTTTTATATTTTATTTTTTTTTAGTTTCAGAGAACTTTTTAGCAATAACTATATTATGGTCACTGTCGATATCTGGGCTGGAGTAGCTTCTGCAATCTTTAATTTGATTCTTAAATCGCTCTCTTACAATTATATAGTCGATCTGAAGTCGGTCTCCTGGAGCCTTCCATGTGTATCTTTGCCTTGGATGGTGTTCAAAGCAGGTGTTTGCGACTATAAGCTTATGTTTGGCACAGAATTCTGTCAGTCGGTCGCCTCTCATATTTCTTGTACCTAGCCCGAAAGGTCCAACACATGTTCCCTCCGTCCTTCTCCCAATACAGCGTTCCAATCTCCTAATATAATCAGGTTTTCTCCAGCCTTAACATCTATCAGTAGTTTGTCTAGTATCGTGTACACGTCTTCCACTTCCTGGTCATCGTGGCTTGAGGTGGGCATGTATACTTGGAGTAGCACAGTATGAACAGGTTTTGTTTCAAGTTTGACTAAAATAATTCTTCCATTATATTGCACATATCCCTTCACACGCTTTCCCCATTCCTTGTACAGTGCAATACCTACTCCGCCTTGGCCAGGTTTGTTTTCAATACATCCTGTGTGTATTATCCTATATTCTCCACTCCAAAAGTCTCCGCAATTTGGCCAACTCATTTCTGCTATCCCTAGAATGTTCAGTTTAATTTTCTGGTAATAATATATGCACATAATAATTAACGCCGGACTTATTTACGATTGAAATATTTTTTTTACAAAAAACTATATGAAGAAATGCTTTGTAAGTATGAGCACTTGAAACGATAAAGACTAACGAACAGAAATACTATTCGCATGTTAAAACATAACAGCTTTAAAGATTGCATGCAAATATTATTTTTAATTCAGTCATTTTAAACAATATAAGTATTGATGTGCTTATTAAATAACGCGTTCCTAAAGTCCCCAGTCTCCTAAACAGAGACCATATTTTACGTGATCCATGTAAAAACAAGGTAAATAAATAAATATTTAATATTTATAATGGATCTCAAAGTGAATGCTGAAAACATTAAAAAAAACAACATAAAATTATTTAATTTCCTCTATATATCATACTTAACACTTAGCAGGTAGCATTGTGTTTCTATGTGGAAAGTATATTGAGTTATTTTCTTGCAAAAGCTTTATTCATAGTTTTTAAGATAAAATAATGAGTTTATAATATGGTTAACGAGAATGTAGAATAGATAAAAAAGTTAATTATTAGTATAAAAATGATCAGCGATGTGCATTGGTGATATTAAAATGTTTTTTTGTTTTAATTCGCCTACGAGAATTGATTTAAACAGCTTCTCCTAAATCATTTAAAACTCTATAACTTACATGATGCCCATAAATTAATGTAACATTAACTCAATTCAACATACAGACACTTTCTAAAGGCATAAACCAAAACCCTTTCGTTTTCACACACACGAATCGTTTTTGGTCAAAACCTCATATAAATCAATTGGTAACGCTTGAGCGCCTCTTCGTCTGCATTACGGGTACTTGCACCTTATTATCAAACAGCTAGTTCGTATTCACGACGGGACGTAGGAAGGCTCCGGGCCGGTACTCTCTGGTATACTTCAGGTACGTCTGATACATCGGTGCTTGTACCTCCGTGTACCTCTCAAACCCTCCGCCTGCGAAGACCGATATCGATGGAAACGCTTAACGACGTGTCGGAATACCACTTACCTCACGGCTCGCTATCGCTATTTACCTTGCCACGTGATGTATTCCATCCGATATAGGTGTACACGCTGTGTACATGTTATGTACTTTTACAGGCTATGTACTTTTACCCAGATATGCACTAGGAGATTATTCCTCCATTTAAATAGAATAAGTTCTATCGCACCAATTATATGAATTTTTATACAGGAAAATTCTGTCATACGTGATTATGAAGTCTAATCTAAATTCTATGACCTTTGCCATTTTTTAATTGATGGCTAAGCGTTGTATGTGAAGTTTAAATCAGCCAACGTCATTAGACCACAGCCTGGCGCATCACGTATTTTAATTGAAAATGGGTGGTGTTTATAGGACGATGTTTTTAACCGATATCTATAATAAGTTATTTATATGAGGTTATTTATAAACGTTTAAGGGGTCATTAAACTATTTACACCAACTGGAAGTTTTCATAAAGGTTATAAATTTATTTATACAAACGGTTTCATAATAACAAGGAATAAATCTTTATTTTTTAAGATGGAAGCGATGTTTAATATTATTAGCCCGGTATGCTATCTAGTAACATTGTTGTTTTATCTGTAGTTCAACACAAAGGCTATGATGGAAAAATCTTGGATTTGATGCCATCTTAAAGGTGAGACTTTGTATTACTGCACTCCTTATTTTTTCAAGTTGTCTTGTATTTTTCATTCTATTTTATGATTGAAATATAATCTAGCTTAATAAATTGCCAATTGTAATGTTTTCACTAGGAATAATGACATAAATAAAATAGCTTTTATATATACTCTGATATTACGTCTCTTTGTCGGATGTAAAAAGTTGTGTAGATCTGACGATACTGCTTCATAATTCCAGTATTTTTTACAAATTTTTGATGACCAATTTATACTTAGCTGCAATAAATATCATCCAAATAAGCAGGTTTACAGGGCTTAGGTTTTGTTAGATTCTACTTCGGCCCTGACTGGTTTGAGCATTTCACGAACAGGTGAAGCTCGAGGCACGATTGAGGGAGGCCACCCGTAAAAGGAGAATATCGATTACCCGCGATGGGCTTAGTTTGAAATGCCAATTTTTAAATAACAAATTGATTTATAAGACTTGCGAAGCGCGTTCCGATCGGTTGTTTATTTCAATTTTGTTAATTTACAAACATACCACCTTCCGATTATAACATTATTTAATAAAAGCCAGAGCAGATATACATTTTAATTGAATAGAGACATAATGCTTAGTTTATATTATTTTACTGTAAGATTTGTATGCTTTAAATCTAAGATGCTTATAATTTAAAGTAAAATTTAATAAATTGTGTATTCAATATTTTCTAAGTATTAAACATTTATTTTCTTATTGCATTGTAATAATAAAGAAATAAATTAAAAGTCCTTAAAGAAAACTTTTTGTTACTTATTTGACACAAACAAAATGAAAAAATAAAAAATTCGGTCCCGTGATTTTCATAATGAAATATGATGTAAATATTTCATCGATTATCACCACACTATTAATTATTTTAATCATTTGACATCAATTTTTATAATATTTCATCAATTTCATTTATAAAATTTTTCATTGATTTTCATGTCAAATAATACGAGTCAATAAGTATAAAGCCTGTTTTGCTTCCAAAAACCTAGGTGTATTATATAGATCACGTCGGTATTTCAACGATAAACAACTTCTTATATATAAAGGACAAATCCGACCTATCCTTGAATACGGCAGTCACCTTTGGATTGGAGCCCCAAAATACCTTCTAAACTCAATTAAATCAGCTCAAAGACGAGCAATTCGTTTGATAAAAAATGACACTCTTAAGTCTAACCTGAAATCAATGGAACACACGCGTAAAATTGGTTAACTCAGTCTTTTCTACCGTTATTACCACGGTCGCTGTTCTTCGGAACTTAAAAACTAATTCCTCCTGCACCCACACACAATCGATAAACTCGTCTTAAGCTTGCCGAACATCCGTATACGGTTAATGTGTGTCGACTAAGAACTGGCAGTTTCCAAAGTTCTTTCCTTATTGCCACCGGTAAGCTTTGGGATGTGTTTCCTCCTTCCTACAATCTGGATCTCTTAAATAAACAGAAAAACATACACTTGCAACCTTCCCAACCCACACACAAACACGAAAACAACACACGTTTCCTGGCTGAGCGTCATAGAGTGCACTGGTCTTGACCAGTGTTGCTCTCCTGTATGGTAATAAAAATAAAAATAAATATTTTCATATATTTTCGTTGCTTTTTATCATACTTTTTCGATTATTATCATATTTCAAATATGATTTTGATATTTGATCGATTTATATTTTAATTATCGATTTTGAAATATTAAAAAAATCCATAAATAAGATGAAAATCTTTGAAATATGCTGAAGTATGATAGAATGAAGTCGATTTTTTTTTTAGTATTCTACATTGAGACATTAAATTATATTGAAGTAGTATACAAATAATACTTACATAGAAGCGAGACTTAGCTCAGTAACACGACAAATGTACTCGTATGTCCAGTCAAATATATGGCGAAATGATAAATCAGTCGAGGAAACCAGTCAGTCGGGTAAAGAACTTATAAGAAAATGGTCGCTATCTATGGAGATCTATGTAAACAATGTTGCTTACAACACGCTATTAGACGAACATAAACTATATGTCGGCATATGTCAAGTGTCCGTAATAAAAGTACTTACATGGTATTTTCATAAAAAAAAGCATAGAGAGACATTTTACTTATGTTTCCCGGCTCTAATAGTCGGGGAAATCTATGCGATAGGAAGCTAGTTTGTCTTACGCAAGTCGATGACTAAATAGCAGTGGAGTAACGTGTCGATTGCGACATTCATAAATTAACGAATTATCTCAAATTGAAGATATATTATTTTATTCTTATTAATGGTTATGTTTACTTTTTACCTTTTTTAGATTGCACGTTTTCGGAAAGTGTTTTTTTCTGTTTCGGCAGCTCGAAACATCTTATTGATAGCTTGCCTGCCAGTACAATCACGTATTTTTCTTCTTGCAATACATGGCTTAAAGCTTAAACAAAAAACTTTTCTGATTTCGATACTGCTAAAAATTATATCAATTAAAATTTAGTTTTCGTATTTCTTGCAAATGAAGTTTTAAAATATTTATATTGATTTATGTGAAGCATTCTTTTATTTCTAATAACAAATTTTAATTAACAATTACATTATAAAAGTACATATTTACTAGCCAATCTTTTTTTTTAACCCTTTCATTACGGCTCGGTGGAATACAAATAATACTGTCAATTATAAAACTAGTATATAAAGCATAAATGTACTCATCTGGTATATTATCATATATCACATTGGTTTTTGTATCTTTTAGCTGTCAGATGATGCATAAAAAACTATTCAAAGAAAGTAGAAAAACGATATATCACGGCTACCATTTTCAACGGTAGGGGAATTTTACACGGCATATATCGGCTACGATGCGAACAGGTTAAGCATAAACCATAAGTTTAACTATTAAGTTATTAATACGTATTAAGAGCATTCGCTCTTAGGTAAGAAATTGTCATATTTAAAATTTAATTAATTTATTACACCTTAACCATTAAAAAATATGCTTACAAAAATAGCAAAAAAATAAACATGTATAATAACTCTTGACTGAATAGCATTTAAGCCACTCGGTCACTGCACTGACTAGAAGTGCCAACTAAGCAATAAAACTTGCCATCCCAGCTCAAATAAATTATTTTTTACGATAATTTCTCTGCAATCAAATATAATTACATTGTACAATTACCCGCATTAGCGCCCGAGCCGAGTCGCGTGATTTGAGACTTTATTAGGACCTTTATTATTCACATGCACATCTCACCTAGCTGTTAGTGCCCCGTTAAACTTATTACGCCGTTTATCTTTTACTGCATTTTTTTGTTGCTGTTGTACAAACCAACAACTTGCTGCAAACGATCTTGTTAGCCTTAAGATTGATTGTTTTGACTGGTTTGCGTCTCTGTGTGAACGTTTTAATTGCAGCTAATATTGCAGTGTTTTTTTGCCGAGTCATGAATGTTTCGTGACATTTGTAACTGAATAATATAAAACATGAAAAATAAGAGTTGGTGATATCATAAAACAGTGTTCTAAAGTGTAATGTACTTTTCTGAAAAAGTTAAACGTTCTCAATCATTTTTCTGAAGACACGGATGCTTGAAAACATGTTAAAAAATACTGTCGCCATTATGAAGAATGAATCTTAAATATTTTATATTAAAAAAAATCCCTTGAAATTTCAACTTTTACACTTTTTCTGTCAGAATAATAAGTATTGTCAGAACTAATCATATTTAAAACTCAACGACAATATAAAATAAAATAACGCATAATCCATGAACTAGACGTGAAAAAATATTATGAATGTTCTGTTTTATTATTTAATTAGTATATAGTTTATGTATTTTGTAACTCACTCATCCATATAATTGCTTAATTCTTCTCAAATAAAATTGATTATAATAAAGTTATTATTTAATAAACAAAGAAAACATTTTCCGGAAGCGTTATGTCTAAATACGAGGAAGTTTTGTAAATGTTGTACCAACCTAATGTATATAATGATCTGAAATTATAAGTGCCCATCTTAGTCTTAAACTTACATATATTATTAATAAGAATTACTGAAAGTTTTCGAGTTATCTTTAAGGAGATCTCATCCATTCTAAAGTTTTGATTCGCAGATGCTTCTTACTCTCCAATATGCTAGCGTCTGGTGCTGGAAATTTTGCTTTTGTATGACAAAGTGCTGGTCTGCCAAGGAATAGTCTAAGACGATAAGACCTCCAGGTAGATATTGAAAGAGAAACTTTGGAATAATGGAAGGAATGAACTGGATGGAGACTTTTTTCATTAATGCCTTTTTATATGGAAGATAAAAGTGAAATAAACCAAAAGTCACAAAAGCACATAAAATAGTTAATTAACTTTATTATTATTTGTATAGTATATATATATTTAATTATTATTAATATTGTAATATAGTAAATGATCTATAAAAGTAGATTAGAATATTGTAATAATAAAATAATATTCTAATAAAAATTTAAAAAATCCATATAATAATGTCTCCTTGAGACAATATCAAGAAGGTAAAATTATTCATCAGTAACACTGGTAAATGATTGGTTATAAAGTCCAAGTCGGAACTATAAGTAGTCGTTTCTCATCCATTCAGTCTATAGTTTGGTTCGAGACCCGAGTGGTACTTACTAAAATAAATAGACTGTCGGAAAGTAATAATATTAAGCTTGTGAATAAATGAAGACTGATTGAATAATAAAAAAATAAAAAATAAAAATATACATACTTTGAATATATACTATAGCGACATCTATCATACGATGATAACAATGACATAAATACTAGTTTCAACGTGAGTCGGTCCAGGCATAGTAATAGCCGAGTCGGCTGATCGGTATGAATACCTGGGCATAGTTGGTTTCCATGGTCCGCGGTTCGCATCCCGCTTCTGCCGTTATTTTTGTGTTTGGATTGACGCGTTGAAAAAAGAATTTTTGTTTAGTATATGTATATTTAATTAGTTAATTAACTATTCTGCTTTCTTCCTCTCGAACATAGCTTTATCTTCTTTTCGCCATCATCAACCTGTGTCCGTTCAATGTTGAACGTGTGCTTTCCGCGTGAGTCTCCAACCCTCTCGATCTTCCGCCTTTCTCATCCACCATCTTCCCACTATTATTCTAGCGTCGTTAATTATTTTTGCAAGGTATCGGTCAATACTCCGTTTGTCAATTTTTAGACGTTACTCCAAAACATTTGTTACCCATCGACCGTCATCTTTTCGACAGATATGTCATTGTTAATTAAATGTGCCTATTATTTTGGTAGCGTCCACTACTTGAATTTTTTAGATATCTTCGTTTCAGAATCTATGTTTTAGAGACACAGTTGACAAGTTTATATGAAGTTGTGGCTTATGGGTTGAGCCGTGTGTGGTGAACTTTTTTCAACCCATAAGCCACAACATCAAATCTGGCCGTGAAAACCTAAGAAGTTATTTAAGTTTATATTAACTTTAACTTATGGGGTAAGATAACCTTTCTCCTACGAGCATATTATAAATAAATAATAATGCTGAAAGTAACCTAAGAAGCCTAAATTTTTATTATACTCAAGAAAACTTAGCATAATCAATGAGTGTGTAGCCAGATAATTGATATTTATTCGATATTTTAATTTTTCATATATTTGTCTCAGATAAGTAATAACTTGATATTGTAGCTTTTGGGCTTAGCCGTGTGTGGCGAATTTCTTTTATTTGAATCTGGCCCTGAAAACCTGAGAAGTTGTTTAAGTAATGACTTGTACCTAATTGAGTGATTTATGCGTGAAACATCTAAATTTTTATGTAAGGCCTGATTCCATTATAAATAATTTATCAACTTAAGTTGTTGGGGACTGTGCAAATTTTCTTGAGTATACATTTCTGTTTTCCATGTTTTACTTAGAATTGTTGGGACACGTGAGGATATAAGGATTTATCTTGAAAAACCGTATCTTACGATGACGAAATAAACGCACATTTTCACTATGATTGATATTTTTACAGACAAAAGGATCTGTCGCATACCGACCAGGGCTTGGTAGATAATGGGTGTTTATGGAGGCGAAATGTTACACGTTTTATTTTGTGACAATAATGCCTTGTTATTTGTGAGTCAATCATGATATACTTATGACAGGGTTTTTGTTGTTACAAGTCAAACTGTTTATCTTGAGTCTCCTGACGCTAGTTCTGAGTGTGAGGTCAGTGATACTAAATGTGTCTATAAATTTACATCACCACATTTATGGTACCTATTGTATTTATATTTTATAGTTTATTATTGTATTTATATTATTGTACTTCAGAAAATGCATTGAATTGATAAAATTTGTAATGTTTCTGCAAGGAAAAAAATAAATAAAATTGAAAAAATTGAAATTGAAATAAATTATCTGTACCAGGGCGGCAGCAGGAGCAGAAGGTCTCACAGCTAAGCGCATTTGGCGGAGCTGCAGGCGGTTTACATGAATTTCAATTGCGTTTATATAACAACACAGTAATGCATAAACACAAAATGCATAGCACAAGAAGCCTTACTCTTTTACATTATTATGTAATATTTAAGAAAAAAATGTGAAATTTCAATTTTTTAACACTTATATCAATGCACACAATTGCAAACCTTCAATCATCTTCATTAAATCCGAAATAAAAGGAAATTAAGAAAATCATCAACGTTTACATGTTCACTTCCCTAGCATACAGTCGTCATGAGCCCGGGGACTTGAAAAAAAATTCATCTGTTATTGAAGCTTTCCTGCGGCATCCGAAGTACATAACCCAACCAGGTCCATCTTCGTCTCTCGATTTTCTGTAGTATTGAATGCTACCTGGTCCAACCCCTCATTTTGTAATCATTCACAAAGTCAAACCATCTAGTATTATATGCATGCATCTGCTTTTAAACCAAAACATAAAGGTATACTGTCTCTTAGTACAACAAGATTTGCAACTGTAAAAAAAATGTACTTGAATTTTACTTATTTTTAATAAATAAAAGAGTTTCATTTAAACTAAAACGTTAATGATACACCTTAGAATATGTCTTCAAAATCCAAATTTTGTATTAATCCATTCATCGCGTTATGATCTTTTAATGGATTTTGTTGCTTCATATTACAGCTTAAGTCTACTTTTGTATTGTATAATCATCATAATATAATCACTTACAAAGTTTAATAAATCAAACTGCGCTATTAAACAAAATCTGTCTTTCAGCGAGATAGAAAAGGTTCTACCTTTCCCACTGGGCTAGAAAAGTAAGGCCAAGCCAAGACGTCCAAGTTTATTCATAATACCTGAGGAAGGAGAGCTGAAGAAGCGAACCAGCTCGGTAGAATGTCTCTCGGTCTGTACCGAGGAGCATCCAACGCTAATCTTGATGCTCCGTTTCCAAGGAACTTTACTGGGCCGTATATCTTCAACTTGTGCTCTGCGTAGAGAACAGAGCTTTGCTTACATAGAAGCTTTGCTTTATATAAGCTGAGATTTTATGTTTTCAGACGCATTTATTTTGAAGATATTTGATAAATAGTTTAAAATACTATTAATATACTGGCATATATCTAAAATATTCATGAGTTAAGCTGCAAAGTGTAATGTAATATGTAATAAAGTACACAGTCTTTCTGAAGGATTACAATAAATCGACAAGATATTTTTATTATGCTTGTGTATTAGTGCACAAAATATAATCTCATTATTGTGAATAACAGTTGCGCAATCTGATGCATATATTTTTTTAATTAACACATCATATTTAAAATGGACCCTAAGTGAATACCAAAAATATAAAAAAGAAATGTTTAATAACTTCTGTGATTGGCTCAGAAAAAGGATAACATTCTTTTTTTCGATTATGTTTTTTCATTCATTATATTTGTATGATGTAAACATTTGTGAATTTTTACAATTATCTCTACAGGTTTTTGGTAAAGAATAGCTTCTCGATGAAATTTAAGCATGCCATAAACAGTAAAATTAGTTATTAAAAAACTTTTTTTTTTTTTTTCAATAACATCAAGTTATCAACTGACAATACTTGGTGAAACTGCATAATTATAATTTATTGAAGATGGTCTTCAGGAAGGTCGAAACATGTTATCGTTAAAATAAATTGTGAATCAAAACTAAATATTTTAAATTTATTAATTTTTTAAATTAAATTAATTCTAAAATTATAATTAAAAAACTTGTTAAAACTACATTCCTTAAAATTAATATTATTTTTTTCTTTCATACCTAAAGCATATAGTATCCACAAATTGCCGTCAAAGATATATCAGCTACCATTGTCTATGGCTTGTGCTCAAAAATATCTGCACTCGGATGTCAATGTAGTTCCCAAAGGACTAACCACTTCTAAGGACGGCTCAACTCGACAACTTGCATTTGCATTATCTTTTCCAATTTAATACGCTTAAACATGTTATGTCAAAGGTTTTAAGCATCAAAACCATCATATTTTGCACTCTAAATAAGTTCACATGTAAACCAGAACTCTAATCATTGACAGTTTTAAAAAAATGTTTTCATTAATACGACTGAAAACACTGCCAGACTAAATGCATTCTAAAACAATATCAAATAGTATGAAGTGCACATAACTCGAGTCCTGCAAGATGCTTTTATAATATTAAGCACGACTCTGGCGAACACGTATTATTAAATTAATTACTGACTAGATGCACTAAATTTGCATACTTGATGCGACCTGATAAGCAAGAACTATTCATTCAAATTAAAGTTGAAATAATGAAGATTTATAAGAAATACCGTATAATATTCGTCTCGAGTAAAGAAGATCACATGATAACGTTTTATATTGCTTAAATTAAATATCTGATGACAAACTTATATACTCATAAATCGCTGTCAATTTTTCATTAAATTTTCACTGTGATTAGTGAGTATATGACCACCACAAGCTGCCGCCACTCAGTTATCTCAGTAAACTTGGCCACGCCTAATCCCAAGACATCTCTGCACCCGATATCTCTGCACCTGGAAACATTCACGTTTAAACGACGACCTCCAGGACAACAGTCCAGATACAACAGAGCAGACACATCTGTTGTAGTATGCAAACATTATTATTGGTAATTTTTTAATCAGAAATTTACAAAAGATCGGTTGACTAGCCCAACGTTCACGAATAATAGCAAATTTGGTCCTGAACCACAAAAAGTAACGTATTCAAGTTATGGTTCACGTCCAATCTTGCGAAGCTAAGCTATTGTTGTTTAATTGGTATTACAATTATGAAACTAGTATTTTACGTAATTCATCGTATTATTTATTTATAGACAGTCGTCTATAACAAAAATAATTTTATTTAATTATTTTCGAAATATTGTGTTTTATTAGAACGATTTTAAAAAATATTCCATTAAGTGGTCATAAAATTGTGAATATTTTGCTAAATAAATCATTTATGCACACGTTGTCGCGTACGTGCTGAAAATTTGCATTTAATATTTAAAATACACCAATTATTAAAATATGAAAAATGGTTTCGTGGAAAATTGAAGCGAATTTTCACCCAGAGCACGAAATATGTAGAGTGTATAAGGTACCAGTGCTGCATAATTCGGTAACAAATTGGTTGACTTGCGAACCAAGAATGTTAGTTTTTTGACATAAAATGGTAATTATTTTTTTAACCAAGCGAAAGCAGGAGAGCACAACTAGCTTAAACCAGTGAGATCCATATTACTGCCAAAAAATGTGTTGTGTTTGTGGGAAAATTTGAAAAAGTCTAGATTGATCTGTTATTTGAGGAGATCCAGATTGTATGAAAGAAGAAACATATAAAATGGAAGAACATTTCAAAGCTTACGTAATTTATATTTTTAGCATTCACTTTAAGATTCATTTCAAATATTACTTGTTTTACCATGGCAGAGAACTAATGAAGCTTTCATTGAATGCCACAATACGGTATTCCGGCAAGTGAATTAACAGTACTCAGTGTGACACATGACAAAAAAAAGAAATTCATCTATCAAATATTTTTTAGTTTTGACTCGAAACGTAAGTTTTCATATAAAGCCTCAAAACCCTCTCGCCAGATGTCCTGGGCCATCATTAAACTGATGGCACCCGAAATCAAACAACCGCCAGCGCCAACCGCGACACTGTACGCTCTCTAACTTTGCAGTAAATTTCGGTCTGAGGTCGAACCGCGCCGTACACGTTCACGGTTATAAACGTGCACGTTAACGTTAAATCCGCACATGCATCTGCTTAGTTACGTGTATCTACGTGGTGCATGCATGAACCGTTTTGCGTTTCAATATAAAATAACATGCAATCAGAGCGCACGTTTCGCCAAATTAAATATCGTCAATTCGACTATAAAATAAATAATTTGAAGATGGTAAAACATGTGCTCTTGGCATATTTTTATCTGTCAATTATACAAAATTATAATTTCTTAAAATGTATTTTTTAACATTAGAAAACTCAACTATAACAACTTTGATCTGTGCTAATTTGGTTCCATTTTGCGATTAATTTGTTTTTCACACTAAAAAATAAAAAAAATCTTTCACATAATAAAAAATATAAAATCATGACAAATAAGTTGAGAAACAGGAATAGGAAAAATCAATCATAAATATAACATACAGTAAGCTATACAAAGAATGAAAATGAATTACACTTTTTTTAAATAAAAAATGTCTCAATTATTACAATAACATTAAGGTTATCAACTGACAATACTTGGTGAAAATGCATAATCATAATTTTAAAATTAATTTTAATTAAAAAATTAATCAATTTAAAATATAAAGTTTTGACCATCTTCAATAATGGTCTTCAGGAAGGCCGAAACATGTAATCATTAAAATAAATTGTGAATCAAAACTAAATATTTTAATTATTTTTTTTTTATTAAATTTAATTTTAAAATTATAATTTCAATTATTACACCCTAATGTAAATTCAATATATGGTTAATTTTTATTCAAACAGTATTATTTCTTATTTAGAAATAAAAATGACAGCTTTAAGTTACAAAATACAAATTTAATAAACGATATTGATCGTAGCACTTAAATTGAAACTCCGGTTCTCGTTACCGATTACTAAAGTTGGGCAATAATAAAAGCAAGGTCCGCGGTTCGCATCCCGCTTCTGCCGTTATTTTTGTGCTTGGATTGACGCGTTGAAAAAAGAATTTTATGTTTAGTATATGTATATTTAGTTAATAATAATAAAAGCATAAAGTAAATCTTTAGGACGTTTCTACAAGTTAAGTGATATGAGATACGATCTTTATAAATAAAATAATGTTCATAAAAAATATACCTCGAATTCATGATTTTTATGAACAGCTGATATCTTGTCAAGCCATTAAAAATGTAAGTAATATGTTTAAAATAAAACATATGCTCTAGCTATGGAACGGAGAAAACGTGCTGGATATGTGATAGTAGACGTAAATTATTTAAAAGTTGTTGCTGTATCTATGCGGATTTCGCACCTTGAAATTTATGAAACACCTATTCATATCTTCATTCCGAAAATAAAATATTTAAATTTATCACTTACATCAGTCATCAGCTTACGAAATAAAATGTCACCGTACTTTTGATACTATTTTAGTGCTAAATAAACAACGCTTTCAAAAAACGTTCCGCCTCCGATAAAACATCATCTTCATGGTTGCAATAATGAAATCTTGTTTTTAAAATAATTTATTCAGCCGGCACATAAATAAGTTTCCATGGCGACAGGGACTCAAAAAAGTATATTTACTTTGTTTCATTCGTTCGCTCCATGTTATCCTAGAACGTAAATTAAGCTGTATGTGAGCTGCTATGTGCTGGGAAAGAAATATGTAAATGGGGACGATAAATAACAGTAAAGTAAATAGAGGGAGTGTTTGGGAGAAAAGTGTATTAATAGAGGAGGAGCGAACGGAGGAGAATGTATGTTATTTTATCTCAAAGATAGCAGAATTACTTATTCTCGTATTTATGTGACTCATAGACAAGAAAAGGGAATATTGAAGTGCTCCAAGTTATTAGGCGAGACGTGTTATACTGTAATACAATATATACAATACGCCATAGTAAGCTACTTTATGTTATATTATTAAGTAAGAAAAAAAAATGAGATTCATAGTTCAGAGCACATTTACGAGATGTATGTACATTATCAATCTCTAAAGCATTTCGAACGACACAAATTGATTCAGGTAGAGAGATTTGTCGTGTATGATGCTAACAAAATTAGCAGCTATCATCATTGCTTTTTTTTAAATTATAAAATGATGCTTGCAAATGCTTAATTTTAAATATACTCGCGACAATTTGTAATGTAGCTAAGGCAAATAATAGTTATTCTTTTTCTGAGACATTTTTTTTTTGGATTATTCGATTATCATTATAAAATAAAATAAAAAATCAAGATACGAGTATATAAACTGTGTGGGGATGCACGTAAAGTGTTCCACGGATTCAACATTGGATGAACAGGAACACTAGGGATCAACTGAAAAAGGTCAAATATTAGTCTCCATGAGAGTAGCGTTAAAAATATCTTAGTGAACCGACTGAACATCTGTGCTACAAGGAATGGAAATAAGACGTAGAGTGCCATTGTTAATCGAATAGTAATTTCCTATTTTACTTGTTTCAAGTGTTGTTTGACGTTTTTTACTGCTACAAAAGTTTAATTTTCACTAGCGCCGAAAACAGGAAAATGTAATATTTTGAAGTATCCGTTCCATCAAATTTACGATCAGCTAGGTGTGAAATGTTTGACTCTAGCCTCCAATAATATATGGACTATATATATTTGTATTTGTATAAAATACCAGTATCATATTTTCCTACTTTTAATTAATATGTCTCCTAGATTTTCGTCCACAACTTTTGACCTATTAACCACATCGTCCAAGAAACTCATCAGCTTGATTACACCGGCGAGTGAACTTGCGCAAACTGTTGGAACACCACAGCCCTCCCGCTACATAAAGTACGTAGCATCTTACAAAAGTTTTAACACAAAGCTCCGGGAGTTATGAAGCATGCCCGGTCTCGTACCTCGCGCACAGCTGTTTAAATCAGCCCGTGCCTCCGCCTCTCCTAACTCCTCTGTTCCCTGCTACCCTGGTCCATGATCCATGTAAAGTTCGTGCGAATGCTGGAGGAACTTTGGAGCGTGAAGAGGGATAGAAGAAGCAGCATGTTTTATAAAGCAGGGGTGGGTGCATCCGGGATGTGCGGATGAAACCAGGTGTAACTTAGAAGTGATGTGTATTGATTTTTTAGTCAGACAATTTTTACTTCCCAATTTGTTTTTTCTAGGAATATGATATCATCACGATAGATAGTAATTTGATCGTTGACGTGCTTTTTATCAGTCACTCATACAAAATAATGTTTTTCTCATACCTGTTCCAACATCTGAAACATATCATCACCACAAATTCCTGCCATTGTTCATACCTTGTCTCAATTTACCTCTGTATCCAAAGTATATTTTAGATGATTTGTTATTCTTGATTTTTTAAGAGATCAGATGCTTATACCGACGCTCTCGAGGCACGAAATCTAAATGTAACCAACAATGCTCGGTTATTAAGAGGCTGTATCTCATACAAGTTTTCTCGCAGTTCAATACTTTCGGTAACCTAACGAGAGCTTTGCCTACAAATGTACTATTTTAATGGATACTTTTATATTGTTTCTTTACGACTCAAATGGAGAAAACCTTATTACTTGAGAAGCAAATTTTTATTGATTTATAAATACCAACATCAGTTTTGTTTTATATACATATTTCAAGTTGTTTTACTTATTCAAATTAATCAAAAATCTATGTATAGCCACTCGAACGACTGAAGAAAAGTAAAATGAACGCAAAACTTAAGTTTCATTTTCGTACAAGGAAGTTTCTCATTTTAATACATGATACAATATAAAAATTTACTATGTTATGTGAGCAGAGTCCCGAATGTTTGTGAGGTTACTTTTGAATTTTGATCTTAGATTTGTCATCATTTCGTAATCGAATATATGAATTAACAATCATGGCATATTTTTAAATATATTTACATTATGACACAGCCATTCATATTAGTACGGCACTGATTCAGTTTCTTTGCAGGTTCAAGAACTGTGTTTTAGAGCGCCCATGTTTATCGTGTATCTTCGTTGTTTCTCACAGCGGTTCGTATTCAGATCCTATCCGTTGTCGGCAGTAAATCTCGTGTCCTGTAAAGGCAGATCTAGTCCTGCTCCACCTCCGCACGGTAACTCCTTGAGGCGCGCTCCCCTGCATAGAATCCACCTACTGGAATCTCCTCAATGATGGACGGCGGCAAACGAACACCTTTGTGCGAGATTAAAAGCACCATTTTATTACGAGTATGATAATATTTTACGCGTGTGTTTGTAAATACGCTTTGATATGAATCATTCGATCTTAATCCTTATGTGAAATTACGAGTATTTTGAGATTTACTGGTCTTGCTGTGTGTATCAGCATATTTATTATTGTAAAATATTTTACAGGGAGCATTCATCTACATATAAATCAAATTCCTACTACAAAATATATCGTAAACTTAATTTTCACAAAGAACAAAATATAAGCATTTGATTTTTACTGCCTTGAATGATGTATGCAGAGTTGTCACAGGCTGCCTCAAACCAATACCCATTTCAAAACTATACCCCTTGGCTGGTCGCACCACCAAACATAAGACGCAAAGTAATATGCGCCGAATAAATGCGTAAGCCAATCAACCAACCGTCCCACTGCTTGTATACTCAGATACCCCCGACACCCATACTGAAGTCGCGGTTAATCTTTCTGAGATCCACACAACCTCTCACATCCGGCCCTGAATATGAGAGACTCCAGCTCTGGCAACAGGTCGCATCAGAGGATTTCATCACAAGGCCTCCCAACTGGCAAGAACCTTGACTGGCGGACCTGGAAATCCCTGAACAGATCAAAAACCGGAGTTGGTAGAACAAAGGACAACCTCGAGCGGTGGGGAATGCATCGGCAGGAAGACTCACTATTGTATGACTGCAAAAATAATTTGACGTCTTTGACACGAAGACGAAGAAAATTTGATTTTTTAGTAAAGCTTTATCACAATACACTTTTATTTTTAACCGTATGAGATTCAGAGATTTATCTATTTTTGACTCTTAACTTATAGCGTTAGCATATCAACATTCATCACCAGAGAAATGTTTTACTAGAATGAAATTTATGTGAGTTAAAGTTTATATTGCTTGTGACTTTAAAAACAGCAAGCGTCACAGGATGTCATACAACATAGAAAACTTAATTTTCCTGCACATGCTTGCATTAAATAACGAACTGTTATTATAAGAAACCGCCTTGTAAAAGTGAAATTTATTTTTCTATCATAACAGTTAGGAAATCATGTATATGTGCTTTGTTGCATATTATAACATCCATTATTTTCCTTTTTTACATTTTGATGCTTGCTCTAAAATAATATAAATATATGTTTTTTACAATATGCATTGATATTAAGTGTTTATTTTTATTATATTACCGTCATTATTTATGTCACGCAGTATACGTATGTATTTTATTAACTTTTTGGTTTCAACACTTGTTTTTCATCAGCTTTTCAATAAGACACCAAAGTGTTGCTTCAACAAAACCATCTGTAGTTCTCAATCATTCGATACACTCCAAAACGCCGGCATACCCTCGCATATCTGTCAGTGAGGCTTTATTGCTTTCACGCCATCTCTTGTGAGTTCTATACGAACCCGTTCGAAATCCGAAAAACACGAGTGCGAAAAAAGCCACATATTTATCAATCGTCATGTCGTTGCTGGCGGAACCGCAAATGTCTTAAAGTGATGTAAGTCCCGCACACAAACAATATTTTGCCAGCCGGGAAGGTGACAAGTTAAATTATTATTCACCGACTAAAAACATGTTTTAATTTATGTGGTTAAAATAATTCAAATTATATATACACATATATGAGCTCAAGCATAATATACTATATTGAATATATTATAATGAATGCGTATTGAAAGTAAAAGCGCATTGTTATCATAGCAGTGGCTTAAATTAAAGCTAATAAACCAAAAAACTGCGCACACATATCGAATTAATTCATTGATCGTACCACTAAGTATTTTTTAACTTCCATATCCACTCCGAGGCTGAAGAACTAACTGACACATATTGCTGCTACTCAGTTGTCATTTTATACGTCTTGTTCTGAAGACATATTAATACATGAAAGTCTACCTGAGAGTATATGCATATGTGAGTGACTCATTTAGTAATATAAGCAGCATAAAAAATAACTCGGAGGACTACTCAGTACACAGGCTGGAGTTTTGCCACAAGACTTTGGCTTTATTTACGTAGAGGTTTCACATGCTTCACCGTCTATGTTCCAGAAATTGACGCTGATTCAAGGACAGTTAGTGGGCATTTGAATGCTTTTAGTTCGATCCATCGAAGCCTGTCAATACACGTTTCCTTTATTCGCCAGTCACCCAAGTGACTGGAGAATCTCGTTATGAAGCTACGTAAATAAACAAAGGGGTGCATTTTTGTTTAAATATATTAATTTGTCTGTAAAACATGTTTAATTTATATCAATAATATATATTTATACGATATGTCTAAAAAATAATGTACCATTATTTTGACACATTCATGTATAGTCTTGTACATCAAATCAGACTTGAGACGTACAAAATATGTAACGAAAAAATAGGAAACATATTTACTTTAAGTGTATTAATTTTAATCGTTACTTAAATATACATATACTATACATAACATTCTTTTTTGAACGCGTCAATCTAAGCACAAAAATAACGGCAGAAGCGGGATGCGAACCGCGGACCTTGGAAACCAATATGCTCAGGTATTCATACCGCTCGGCGAACTGCGCCATTGCTATGCCCAGACCGACTCGCGTTGAAACTAGTATTTATATCATTGTTATCATCGTACGATAGATGTCGCTAGTATATATTCAAAGTATGTATATTTTTATTATTATTCAATCAGTCTTCATTTATTCACAAGCTTAATATTATTACTTTCCGACAGTCTATTTATTTTAGTAAGTACCACTCGGATCTCGAACCAAACTATAGACTGAATGGATGAGAAATGACCACTTATAGTTCTGACTCGGACTTTATAACCAATCATTTACCTGTGTTACTGATGGATAATTTTACCTTCTTGATATTGTCTCAAGGAGACATTATTATTTGATTTTTTAATTTTTATTAGAATATTATTTTATTATTTCAATATTCTAATCTACTTTTATGATGAATGAAGACTGATTGAATAATAATAAATGAAGACTGATTGAATAATAATAAAAATATACATACTTTGAATATATACTAGCGACATCTATCGTACGATGATAACAATGATATAAATACTAGTTTCAACGCGAGTCGGTCTGGGCATAGCAATGGCGCAGTTCGCCGAGCGGTATGAATACCTGGGCATATTGGTTTCCAAGGTCCGCGGTTCGCATCCCGCTTCTGCCGTTATTTTTGTGCTTAGATTGACGCGTTGAAAAAAGAATTTTATGTATAGTATATGTATATTTAAGTAATAATAATATTGTAATATAGTCAATGATCTATAAAAGTAGATTAGAATATTGAAATAATAAAATAATATTCTAATAAAAATTTAAAAAAATTCATATAATTTTAATCACTTCAAGGTAGTTTATACATACTCGTACTGACGTAAAGAGTTTCTTTTAAATACCAAGTTTGTTTATTTCGTTAGGCGGTAAATGTGTACGTGTCTTAGGAAGAATTCCTTTGTTTCGATTTTAAAACTTATCGTAGTTCTTACATAACATAGACAATTTATTTATTTTTAATAAAATAATTTTAAATAATTTATTTAATAATTCTTACCATGGTTTACTAGCTTCTTAACTAAAGACAATAAATAAATGCAGCATAAATGTGTTACGCTATATTTCAATAAAAAGTTCCAAGTCATGTAAGCTTTTGATGTGAATTATGCAAATATAACTACCGTCGATCGTTTTGCGCGGTAATTTAAAATGTGGTGTACTCGCCTGTCCAAGTAATAAAAACAATAACAATTATTAAAAATTAAAAGGTGCCAGCAATTAGGTGTTATAAAATTTTCTCGGCAAATTATATCGCAATATTTGCAAATTATATTTCAGTGCATTAAAAGTTTATAAAAGATTGTGGCCGTATCCAGCTTCAGAATAAAACAAGAGATACGTTTCGACGTACAGTGTTTTTAGACAGTGTTTTAAGTTTAATAGAATCAGTGAAAGCTTCCATTATTAAGGTAAATATTTTTTATTCGATGGTGATTTCAAAAACAGTAAATTTTAAAAGTTTCAATTTCTGACAGCCTAATTCCAATGTAGGACGTTAAATGTCACTACATATCATCTGGTTGAACGTTTTTAATTTTTTGATTTATTCGATGGACAATGATTCCACTCAAAAACTGAATACATTAAATTGTAAAACGTCTTATATCAATATCGGGCACTGCCTAATTCCAAGGTGGACGTCTGTCACTACATATCATCGGTCCGCTTGAACTTTAGTCTTTTTCCGAAGTTTAAATTGATTATATGATTTTAAAAAAACATGATTACTTCATTTTGTAAATAAAAATTAAAACTCTATTGTCAATTTATTAATATCTTTAGATACAAATCCAGAAAAAAATGATGAGCTATTACGAGAAATTGACCCGCATATTCAACACTATAAAGGCCGAAATAAAATAAATTTACTTTAGGTGTGATTATGAATTTTTATTTTCGATTAATATATAAATATTTTTGACATATTTATCAAAATATCTTTATATTTAGAAGAAATCCAACACAATACAAAAATGCTTTAAAACTAGTTTCGAAAAACCTTAGATATATTAATGCCTTTCACCTAAGGTAAGGAAAGGCTAATCTTTCAGTTTAGAAGAGCAGTGGCCATGGTGAAAATGGAACAATAGTCTTATGAAATAACTTAATAACTACGTCTGTGAAAGCATAAAATGTTAGACGTAATTATGCTTTTATTTATAAAACGGACATTTTTTTGTAAGAAAATCGATTAAGTTTAAATGATATTTTGAGACTCTTAACACAAAGGGCCTATAGTATTCGAGGATAGTGCAGATGTGTCCGTTATAATACGAAAATACTCACATGTTCTATGGACTATATAAAAGACACGTAGTTTTTGTGGATGCGACAACGGATTTAGCCTCTTTTATGGGAAATTTTTGCAACAATCAATCAATATATTAAGACAAACACTGACAGTTTATTCGAAAACTTCGCCGTAACAGGCGAGACCCTCCGATTAACCCCGTTCGCTTGAAGATTGGCTTCTCTGAATAAATTGCTGCATAAAGCAAACTACTTCCTTCATATTTTAAGTGAAAATTCGTGCAACTTTGTTCAATATTTATGAGATGGCGAGCGCATTAATAATGCGAAATTTAAAACAATTTGGCGATGAAATACTTTAAAACAAAAATGTTTGGACTCGTAAATGGCTTATTAATACAATTTACATATTAATTAGCGTAACTTTACTGAGCTTAGATAAGAGTCTTAAATGCCAGAGTAATAATTTAATAAGATAAAAAATCAACATTTGTTTTCGCTTGAAATACAATATATTTTTTATCAAAAATCTCTTAGCAATTTATTATTGGCTTAACGAGCAAGAAAAGATGTGAAATGTTTGTTTATTACGCATTTTAATTTAACAATGCGCAAAATAATTTTTATGTAAATTTAAGATACTTAAAGAATGCATTTTTATGTACAGAAGAAATAGTAACTTTTTATTTATTATTAATTTAACCGCGTTTATGAATATGTTTATTAACCTTTTATTACTATCATATTTTTTACTTATATATTTTTTATGTACGATATGGCGATAATACGTTTGTTACACTTACTGGTTGAAGACAAAATTTTATTTTTTAACACCATCCATTTACGGAGTCAATCGATTAAAATTTTAGGCTGTATTCTAATGACATGAGACCTTAACCGTCCTTTAAATTTTCAAATGTCGTATAATCTTCAAAAGAATTAAGATATTCTACTGTATGTAAAAAAAACTATCTTATTTTTTTATTGTTTAAATTTATGGCAATATATACAAAGGTAGTTTATTAAATTAACCAAATAAATAAACAGTACTTAGTAAAAAACAAGATATGTTTTAAATATCTTGATTATTTGAGAGAATAAAAAATCTGCTTAAATCCATAGTAAAAAGAACATTAGGCAGATAATTCAAAAATATTTTATTACTCCGAGTAATTATTGTTCGTTTCAATCTTAAAATCTAGTACATTTAGGACAGTCGTTTTGATAAATAATCATAAATTACATAGTTATAATAATTCTTAAACGTAGTTTCTTATTTATTAATAACTCAAAAATGACATATATTTTAAAAAATAAGAAAATTCGGCATTGAAAGCAATCTAAAAGAAATTCGGCATTGAAAATCTATTGAAAGCACATTCAAAAGCTCCCAGCGTAAATATTGCTCCAATTAGAGTTAATTGGCCCTTATCGATATCTCCTATTAAAATGCCGTGCATTTCTCCATAACGAGGCTGTTTTTTAGAGGCCATACAGCGGGAGCTTATCAAGCTCACCTCGCTAATCCGGCTGCAGAAAGTGAGCTTTTTAACTGCACGGTATAAAGCTTTCGAGTTA
The DNA here is from genome assembly GCA_022606575.1 of Glossosoma conforme. Classification (NCBI taxonomy): domain Eukaryota; kingdom Metazoa; phylum Arthropoda; class Insecta; order Trichoptera; family Glossosomatidae; genus Glossosoma; species Glossosoma conforme. The sequence goes on from JAGTXR010000015.1 coordinate 956,233, forward strand.
AACTTGCGTGCGGATTCCGGGCCCTAAGTTATTCAGCAAGCTTTTTTACTTATTTCAGTCCCTGCTAGTGTAGCTTCGCCGCGACTTTGGTGAACGTGTATTATATTTCATACATTTAAAACAATTTCAGTAGCGCTTCTTCAACAGATTTGCTGATATTATAATTATTGTTTATGTACATTTGTAATAGCGAGAAACTTAATGCGAATATTTGCACATTCGATACTTGAAAAGTTGCTTAAATCAAATGTAAAGTATTGACCAGATAATATCATTTTTATCGTTCTGCGCATCATACAATTTAGTGAAGTTCACTGAGAATAGGGGTGTTCACTTTTATTTAAATCATGCCCCAATAAGCTTGGTTATTTACGTTTTTTAGAAAGAAAAAAAATATCTTTAACGGGGATCGAACCCACTATTTTTTGCACGAAAATTGATTTTGTCACCCATACCCATCGGTAAAACTTATAATACATCATAGAAGTGGCTTAAAAAATACCGTCGCCATATTTTATAACAACTTTTATCTTAAGTCTTATTATGTACAGAAGTTTTTTTTTCTTATAGTTTAGGATCACCTGGCTCCAATTTCAAAAGAAGATGTAAAAATATATCTTACTCTCAAAATTTCGCAATAATTGAAATAAAATGATATTTATAATTTATTTAATTGAAATCAAATGAATAAATAATAACAATTCATAGTCTCAGAAAGCAAAATAACTAAGATAAGTAAATAAGGAATTAATTGATTCAACTGTTTCTTCAAATATTATAGAAGTATATTCGTTCAATTAAGCCGCAAAAGAAAAAAAAACGGAACTTTCTTCGGTCTCTGGCCTTTTTTCGTTTTGTAAATCTGAGTTCTGTCATACAAAACTGACGTGAAACGAAGCAAGATGAAATTAAATAAAAATCAATAAAACTTTTTGGGAATATAATGAAATTCTAGGCCATACGTTAACTAGGAAGAGAATTTGAATGAGAAATAAAAACAATTTTGTATGTATTTTAATAAGCTACGCCGATGACACAAGTACATATTATTATATATGTTCTCGATGATAAACTGGTTCGCTCTCTCACGAGCGAATGCCTCCTTCAAAGGTCACGTTTCTTAGCGGCCTCCTCCGTGCGCGGAAGAGCGAGAAAGAAGCCTTTACGAGTTGCGCTCAATCGAGACGCATGTGCAACTTTTATTTATTTCTTAACTTTGTGCGAAGTTTCTTTTGCACTTTTTGCGATCCGTCTTATGGAAATAGCGATGTGAAGAATTCGAGAGACCCGAGGATCGACTCACCGTGGCCTCACGTATTTTTACTATTATATATATATATACTCTTATACAGGCATAAAATGCAAAGAGATTAACTAGCATTTGCGCAATCAGACATTCCGCCTAATCAAAATATTTTTAATTCGCGCATTAATTGCAACGCCATTACCCGACACCGACTGTAAATTGTTGGTATAATTAAAACTTATTAACTTGTATTCAAGCGTTTTGTTACGTTTGATAATTAAAACGTATTTTTTCACAGCAAAACTGGTTATTACGTTATACTTGACGATGAATAAGAACGAATAATAAGCAACGTATGAGTTTTATTCAAACAAATTTATATGCAATTTAACAAATAAAAGAATTTAAAGCAGAGGCATCCTTCAGAAGCAGACTCAAGACCCACGTTTTTACTCAGAGAGGCAAAGAAGCGCTTTTGGAATGACCAAATTCGGTCATAAAAAAGCGCTATACAAATACTGATATAACAATAACTTATATTTGATTGAAATATAATCTTATATTACATTTAATATCACTGAATATACGTATTAGAAAAACTACTCTTTTGAACGAATTTTTTAAGAGCCTTAGTGCGTTGAAAATTGATAAATGAAATAAATAATAAATATCATTTATTGGAAAGAGCATGTTACTCTTCTTCAAATATGTACCTGTAAACTCATCGTTTTGGAACGAAACAGATCATGGCAGCTGATATCTCTATGTTGGTTATTTTCAACTATAATCCCTTAACTCTAGCAGATATTTAATCGTATTTTTGTATTTGTAATATTTTATACTAATTACAAACGTGTTTAAAAATAAAACATTAATTGGTATATGTTGTAATGTGCGATAAAATGAAAAATGAAGGAGAGTTTAATTTATTTAACAACCATAACATTAAAAATAAAAGAGCATCTTTACAGAAAATAGCTGAACCAGAATAAGAAATATTTACGTAAGTTGTAATATATATATGATATGATGATTTTATAAAAGTTTTTTTTTATGAAGTGAATTGAAATCAAATTCATAAGTATTCACAACAAAATGTGTTTCAAGTCATTGATCGAATACTCTAAAGTACTCGTACGCAAACAAAACGTGTTGACTTTTGCAAAACCAAACAAATACACTAAATTAAAGGGCTCTGACCTAATATAATGAAGCATGAAAAGAAATAAACAATTCTCATTATAAGTGAAATAAACCCAAGCGAGATAAACCACATCCATCATGTCGCACAAGCATTATATATTTTACAATAAGGCTGCCATAAATCAAAGCTACATTGAACCTCCAGTACGGGGGAGAGAGTCACTGAGTACATAAGAGCATACATAGCGCAACCAATGCACAATACTATTTTTTCATCATCACTTGAATTTAATAATAAATAGTAATTTTCTCGCGTTGATGTGAACCACGCGCGTAGCCCACTGCGCATGCGGGCGGATATTTTGACCCGCACGCGGAGCTTAGATTAAAAAATCGACCCTTATTTTGCAGAAACATTCGGTGCTTGTAATTCACGCACGAACATGTCATTGAGATTCCTATCGTAATTGTGTTTTGATTGCCTGCGCTGAATGGGCGGCGAGCTTTCTGAAAGCTCCCGGTTGTTTTCAGAGATCGATCGATAAACAGGCATTATTATAGCTTTCACGTATTAAATTTTTCCAAATAATGCAGCTTATCCTTTTTTCTTTCTATATAATTATCAGGAGTGTCAGATTGATCTTCCAATTTCCTTAATAAATCTGATTAACAAATCACCCATAATGCCTCGGATACTACTGTCCCCTTTTCAAGCACTCAGATTTCTGCTATGGATGTTGTCGGGAAGTGTATATGTTCCCAAATGGACCTTCAGGTGCATATATGTTCTAGAATGAGAAGTGGACAGTGACAGCTGACAAAACCAAGTGGTATAAATTTCTGGTGACCATTTGTTCCAGATATGGGACGAATATGGGAAGAAGAATCCTTATCTAAAACATACAATAACCACAAACTGATGCCACTCAGTTCTATTAGTTGCCAATATCCATGCCATATTCCAAACTATCTCTGTATCTGAAGGTCAACCTGGAAACAAATCCTCATACGGTTCTCGACAACCACTAGTATATATACCCGCGGAGAGATGAAAAACGCAATATTTGAGACATTATTTTGTGATTTTTTAATCGGAATATTTAAAAAGCGAATATTGTATAAAATATATATGTTTTATTCATCGCCATTTGGAATTGTCGCTTTTAACAACTTCTAGTATGTTATTTTTGTAATTAAATTATGTAAAATCTGCAGGATGCATAGTTCGTCTCGTGGCATATTCTGTATGCAAGAACATCTAAAACCTAATCACGTAAAAATGACCATGTGAATAGACATATATTTCGGATTGGACAGAAAAATAAAAACACAAATGAAATCCCGGAGCTGTAGGTACATTGATTTTTGATTGCAGTCCGCACCATGAATAAAACATCTGAATGAAATCAACCATCGCACAATGCAGTGTGTACGAGTAGTATAGCCCAGTATCTCGCCGAATGGTATGGACCAGTGGTAAATATTTCGAATATCATGGGAGAAGTCCCAGATTTGAATTCTTTTCCGACTTTTCTTTCTTATTTTATAATTCTTATGCTTTCTGCTAAATTTAAGTAACATTCGAAATTATATCGCCTCCCCGTCTTTCATGAAATTGATTGATTTTGGCATACAAAATAGTAAAGATGTATAATTATATTTAAAAAAATTATCAATTTTTTTAAGTCAATATTAAAAAATATAAATAAACAACAAGAGATTTTGTGCTTTCATTAAACGAAACTATAATGCAAGTCGTCTCGAAATTATTATTGCAAAGAAACTAACAACAATATAGTGGATAAAAGCAAGGTGCTTACATATATTTTTTGTATGGTGCTTACATTTATTTAGTTGAATCATACATAGTTTTATCATTATTCTCCAGCCCAAATTAAAGATCAATTATAAATTTTAATTAATTTAAACACTTAAAGATAATTAAATTATGATTTAATCCATCATAATTTAATTATCTTTAAGTGTTTTCGTCGTTAGTACTACTGTATATTTATTTTAATTTTAAATGTTAAACTGACAATCATCGCCGAGTTTTGGAAAAACTTTATTAAAAGAATATCCCTTACGGTTTTGGTTTACTTTAATAATCAAAAACATGAACATGTAACACACAATAAAAACAGTTTATTTGTTTAAAATTCGCTATACAAAACCAAACTATTCTTAAAACACATCCATTCATAAAGAAAAACCACTGAACCAATGTGGAAAAAGTTGGAATCACACTACAAAACTTTCCCAAGAAAACAGAAATTAAGAGAATTGCTACAATTCGTATTCTCATGACTCGATAAAATATAACAGTAAGTGTATTTAATCCCCACGTGAGATTTTTCTTCCCTCTCTAGCGGTATACTTTGTGTGTTTGTTACATTAAAAAATAATCTGAGTATGTATGGTAGCTTGCTCAGTTGATTTGCTTGTAGGTGTAGGTATGTAGCGAAACGCGGCCATTTCAGCTACGTCCAGTTTGTTAATATGCAATATTTTACAGCCTCGCTAGGTACGTGCCAGTTAAAAACCAATTAAGATGGCGGTGATACGATAAAAGGGTAAGCCGATCCAGGGCCGCAAAAGAAATAAGCAAAACACCTTTAATTTTGCGTTTTATTCTTCTTTCATATACCTAGCTTGAACGTAAGGTCGCCAAAAATTACTGCAAAACAGTTCGGTCAGTTGTTAATTATCCTGTTACTTATATTAAGTCATCTCCATACCTTCTGAGAACATTATAAGCATATGTCAATATCCTCCAGTACGAGAGTCTGAAGGTTGACTAGAAAATAACTAAAGTATTCGAGGCATCTTTTGGCGTTTGCTTATCAGCATTTATTAAGATCGGATGATGAACTTAACGGTCTTTAGTGCTTAATCATAAATTCAAAGAAAAGGCTCGTCTCAGTCAACAACACAAGGGCTCTTCAAAACGTTCATACTTTCAAAAATTATCTTAGTTTAATGTTATTTTACTTTAGTGATCAGATAACACCAGTGTTTCAACATGATATAGTTGTCAGTGAGTTTTTTGGTAGCACGGAAACGTCGAAATAATCACGTGACCTGTTTATTGTGTTAATGTCCTAGATTCTTGTATCTCAGGTCAACGGGTAAATATAAGGTGGTATTTCGTATTGACTATACCTATACACAACACTTATGGCGTGAATATGGAAGAAAAAATATAACACCATTGTTCGCATCGGTACCCGATATATGTCGTGTAAGATTCCCCTACCGTTGACATCAGTAGTCGTGATACCTGTATATTGTTTTGCTACTTTCTTAGAATAGTTTTTTGTGTATCATCTGATAGCTAAATGATACAAAAACCAATGTGATATATAAAAATAGACCAGATAAGTACATTTATGCTTCAAATACTAGTTTTATAATTGACAGTATAATTTGTATTCCACTGAGCCATAATAGAAGGGTTACATATGTGTACTTTTTAGAAAAAATGTTTCATTTTATTTTTTAGTACTAAAAATAAGAGTCCCCTTCCCGGCCCTGCTATTTCAACTGAAGAGGGTCCGGGGAGGGAAATTGCGATGTCATTCGATTTTCCGACACTTTTTTTATTCATTTATCGAGACGCATTTTTGCCTTTTTTTAATTCGATGCGTGCGAGCAGATAAATGGCTGAGATAATAATTTTAATTCAATTTATTTTTTTATTCGCTCCGCCAACTTCCTCTGAGATTGGAGTTGTTTTCGTGAGTGGTGGTATAATTATCTTGAGTGTGCTACAATAAAACAATTATGAACTCATACATTTGATTTTTATTTAATTAATAAAATATGTCTAATATTGTATTACAATTAGCAATTATTTTTAACCAAGCGAATGAATTTGAATTATATTCTACTTCCTCAAATTTGTTGATTACACAAAAAAAGCATTCTGTACCTTACATAAAGGAGAAGAGACAACTTTCATTTATTAATATGTTATTAGAAAAATATAAGGTTTTTATGTAAAGAAGAAATAATATAAAATATTTAAAAGCGTGAGATTGTAATTTGTGTATAATTAAATGGATAAAAAACTATCTCTACTTATATATACTCTACTACTACTGAAATGCGAACGCGCCTTAAATCTTCTTGTTTTACGTTCTAACAATAATAAGAAATGCACAACAATAATAATCAAATTCACTTTTATTCATATATTTAAATTATTGAAATTTATCACTTAAAGTACTCGTACATGATACATGCTATGATTGCAACTCCAAACTGAATTCGTAATTTATTTATATGTGCTTCCATATATATTATGAACTTTGTTATTACTATGCTTAGGACGCTAATCTTTAACAGTGTATAGTAAAATTGTACTACTCGTATATAAACTGATATTAGCTTGATATAGCTCTTTTAGGATGATGCCGAAACGCCTCGAAAAACTATCTTTTGTCTCTTATTTTTGTGCGCTCGCCTGACATGCACGTCTAATAATAAATTATTTTAACTTTATAAAATTACACGGCGTTTGCATACGTCATTTTAATTGTTATGACAGTTGCTCCATTTCATGTTGGTGCAACTGTCATCTTTAATTTGTTTTTTGCCGTGATTATCTTGGCGGCGCTGGATGTCACAGTGTTCCGTCGGTTGTCAGTTAACTCTCGTCCGACCGGCGAATCACCGTACCGGTTGGACGAGGAAATCAAGTCTTTATTAAAAATAAATGCGAAATGTGCTTCAAAAACATTCTTTGTGTTGTTAATCTGCTTCTGCATCCTTCCTCCACGTGGACACGTGACGAACCCGCGACTTGTCGTTCTTTTAAGACGGGGGATGTCAAAACAGGCAACCATAAGCGCATATCTGTAAACAAATGTAATAATAAGCTATGACTCAAACCATAGCTTAATGGTGTAACTCAGAAACTGTGTGTGAATATATCTAAATTTTATACAGGTTATTTGTTCGTACAAAATAATATAGAATCAACCTTAAAAATAAAACGATTACTATTAAATTGAATATATTTTTTCAATTAAAAAGATATTTAAATTTTTTTTATTAGAATTTCATCAGTTGTTTTAATATGGTTAACAAAATTGCACTGCAAAGAAGCCAAAAATCATCAAACAAAAGTGTAAAAAGTCACTATTTGTGCTACTTAGTTTGTGCCATGCCTGCTTCGGTTTAATTTGTCAATGACATTGCGAGATACATTAATGTAAGTGACACATTCACGTATAGTGTGTTCATGAATTATTTGTATATATCATTCTATATAGTGTAAAACATAACCTTATAATTGGGGGCAAGTCTGAGCCACTTACATTGTTTTAATTCATATTTTTTCCGTCTGGTCCCGACATTCGATTATGAATTTATAATGGCCTCTCAGACGTGTTTAATTGGTCATATTTCGTACATAAACAACAAGAGCATGAATTACAACTGCAACGTTCCACAGTCACGCTGCGAATCATAAATCTAGCTTTTTATTATTGAAAATGACACAACTAACAAGGAGAGTGTCAGCCGCGAGTCGCAACCAATAGAAGTGGACATTAATTTTAATTTACCATTAACCGAACAATACGATTCTTTAGTCAATGGCCAAAAGTGAAAATGTTATTCATTTACTATGTTATTGATATTGGTTGTATATGGCAGTGTAAAAAATACGTGTTTTTTATAGCATATACAAGCGTAGGTTGAGCGGCTTCTTAGCACCAAATACTTCACATTTTTGGAGCATCAGATTTATCCTCTCTTCGATCGTTTTTTCTTTTCAATAGGCGTAAAAACACATAACTACAATGAAATATCAAACCAATTTGAAAAAAAGAAACTGAAAACAGTGACACGTATCTTCTACATTTTACTTTATGGCTACCGTATTCGTACATATGCAGCAGGAGAGCATAAAGCACATCTGCCTTTTCTTTTAGCAGATGAGTTCTCACCGTCCTGGAAGACCATAACTAGAATTTACTCGGCGATGTTTTGGGAGGTAGAGTTGACATGGAATGAGGCGAGGACCACAGTAGCTGACAGAGCTTTATGGTGGCAGTTCGTGGTGACCCTATGCTGCAATTAGAGAAACGGACATAAAATCATAAATCATGATAATATGCCTCGAACACTATATAGTTAATATTTCGTCAAGATTATCTTTTTTTTTTTGCAATATTAAAAAGGATTTCTGTGTTTTATTCAAACCTGAAAATTTCAACCACGGTGAGATGTGGGTAGAGTAAAAGGATCCAGTACGGTATCTACTCTTTACAACAGATCACCTGATACGCCACGCAGGGATGCGAACCTTGTAAACAAAAACGCTAATTACTCTGCCGCAGGTATTGTTTATTGCATATTGTTTACAGGCGGCAGGGATGAGTTATGAACGGAGAGTACGCGGCCCATGATTACGCAGGCCTGATTTTGAATTACGAACTACAAGAATTATGGAATTAAATGTACTAAGGGTTAACTTCTATTAGAACAACAAAAATACGAGTGTATTGCATTATTAAGGAACCATTTATTTTGATAATGTTGATGTTAAATTAAGTTTTTTTTAGTAAATTACGTTTAAGTCAGTAGTGATGTTTGGTACGATTAAATATAGTTCTTGGGCTATGGTAAGATATTAATATATTTAGTGTTTTTTCATTTATTATATTATTTATATCTGCTCTCTTTTTCTTCGTTGTATCAATCCGGTGGATTGGTTTGCAGCTACAAAATCTTGCATCTTGATCTCCACTCCTCTCGATCCTCTGCAGTGCTCTTCAGCTCAGCATAAGAACTACAACTCATGTCCTCAAACACTTGCTGCAAATACTCCCGTCTAGGGTTCCCTCTACAGTTTCTACCCTCAACCATTCCTTCCACAATGTCGTGAAGAAGACCATCGTGGCGCATGATTTGACCGATCCATCGGGCTCGCCTATCTGAGATGGTTCTTACTAGGTGCCTATCTTCCTTTGATTATGCTGAGAACCTCATTGTTCGCTACGTGGTCTCTCCAGGAAATTCCGAGAATTCTTTTGTATGAACACATCTCAAAGGCCTCTATCTGGAGTATAACAATATTGTCGATACAAATAGCCGCCATGTCATCTACTCTGATTCTTGCCTCGTTTCAAGCCAGCTTTGTATTTTAAAACTCCACCTACAACATTATAAGTATCCATATCCGAAAGAAATAATAAAAATAGTTTATTATTAAGTATCAGAAAAATGATTTTAGGAATAATCTTCATAAAGGTACCATTCTTTGGTATCAAGGTACTAAGGAAGCATCTGGAAAAAAACTTAATATCTCGAAAAAAATGGTATCCAGAAAACAAAATCGAAAAAATGTTCCTTAATCTGTTGGAGATACGCTCTTGAGATAGAGTCATTTGAACCTTAGGGACGGCTCAACGTGCCTGCTTTATAAGTAGGTATATATTATAAATTTGATTTTCACTTCAGGTTTTTTTTTTTACTTTTAACAATAAGTAGTAAAGCCCACAGTGCTTTGATCTTTCCACTATAGTAGATAGTCTCGGACAGAACTGGGCTGACCAGGGCCGGCGTGGGCAGCACACTACTTCTAGTAGATTTACGGCGCCTCGCCCGCCGTGATTTAACACAATCGATTATAAATGAACCGGCTTAAATCTGCTCCGGCCGCCTGTTCGTTAGTCTCGCAGGCAGCCACGCACCGAGCACCAGTGTGCGCGCAGCTTTATACTTTATATAGAAACATGCAGGAGAAACCCACCTAAAGCGTGAGTCACATTGAACTACTTGGCAGCCGCTGGCAGTAGCTTAATCAAGCAGAGGCTAGTATTCAATTCCGCATTTTCGGAATGACTACTTATAGCAGCGACTTTCTTGATGAGCTGCTAAAAAGCAAGGTTGAAGAACAAAACACGACCAAATGAATGTAACGAGTTATTTTATAATATGTATATAAAAATATTTGGGCACAGTTTTAACACCAGGCTAATTGAAATCAACTCAGTTTTTATAGAGGTATGCTGTCGCTTTGACAGCGAGAGCACACTGATAACTAACACTCTGACCTTGGCCGGGGGATTCACGCGAGAAAGCGAGACGCGCGGTTCGTGTGCAACCGGCCGACCCGCTAAGTCTTTATTTGATTGCTCGTATCTCAAATTTTGCTCGTATTTTAAAGCAAAAAACCGCTTGCTCACGGCTCGTATCTCAAAAAACTCGTATGTTGGAGCACTCGTATGTCAAGGTTTTTTTTAAGTAAACGCATGCAGGAGATCAGACCCGGTCAAGACCAGTGCACTCTATGACGCTCAGCCAGGGAGGCTGGACACTGCATGCGTGTCATCTTCTTCTTCTTTTATGCTTTTTTTCTCTTTTGTATGTATTGTATGTTTATGTATACTCTATGTTTCTTATTCTTTGTACCTTGGAACTGCGGGTCTGTTGAATAAATAATATATTTTTTTTAATTTTTCCATATCCTATACGTGTATAACTGTCAACAATGAAAAGGTAACCGGAGCAAATATTAAACGTAGGCTCCATAAGTTTCGGACTTTCTCGATGGTCAGATTTTGAATACTGTTAAATATAACTGGTCTTCTAAGGCCCGCGCAAGACGATATGAGTTTACTGACGATCAAGCACAGTTCCACGGCGATAAATTCTAGGAAGCGAGCCTGCACCACATTGGACGTTACAAAATACATCCTGCTCGCGAGATTGCAAACCAAACCACGAAGCCTGAATAATCGGCTACGCGAAATAAAATTTAAATAAATAAAAGTAAGACGGATTGCAGATCGCCATCTTTGCGTGTTGCCGCGCACATTTCCCGCGCAGTCCTTTCTCGAGCGCTCCGATTGGTCAAAAATAAGCGTTCGGCGTTCAAAAGCTCCCGCCAAAACACGATGGCGGCCGTAGATCAGCTGTTTCTGGGACTGGTTCTGTGATGAAGCCATTTCTGTTTCTCAGGCTGGATGTATTTCTTGGGGTCAAGTGAGGGTGGGAGGATGAGGCGGGGTATTCTTGTGTATGGATGTGTGCGCATTCGTCTTTGGTCACAAATGCTGTTGTCAAATTCGTACGAAGGTTTGGCGGAATGATTTATTATGGTTGAACGGACGTGTTTTTAGCCGGGCTCTGGCGTGTTTTCGTATTTTTTCTCGGCCCGATACAAGGGCATCACAAGATGAGGGTTTTGATGAAAAAAAAATACATTTGTGTTTTTGCTAGCTTGGATATAATACACTTTGCGTGATAGTAATTATACATTGCATTACTTTTTCACTTAATCGACGATATTTATTTTAACGAATATTCATTTTAATCAAAAATCTTAATTTTTTGGCAAAATTACATAATTTTATACGTAACATTATATATTATTTTTCAAACAACTTTTTTTTGAACTATAAGTTTATCAGACGTAACAAAAATTCTTGTCAGTACAAATGAATTACATACTCGTATGTATACATAACTGTCCCATACTATATATGGGATAGTTTTATTAAATATTTGACATTGAAATAGAATAAGAAAATTTCACATTTTTGAAAGTATCTTTTATGACGAACAAAAAAAAACAAATACATACAAGTATAAAAACCATTATCAAACGACTGTCTACTTAGGGTTTAGAAGCCTTGGTTATAAAATAAATCAATAATTATGCCTTACTATTTATGCCTATGTAGGGAAAGATAATGACCATAAAATTTCAATGATTGTATGCATCATTGGACGTAAAATGTACTTGTATGGTGATCTATTAAGTAATGGCATCATATTCTACAGCAACATATTCTTAAATTTTGGGATTTCAAATTGACATCCTTCAAATACCATGATTTTAGCTGGGTGGTGTTCTGGGTATATGTATATATATATGACTCGGGACAAGGTGATAATAGTAGTATCTAACAGAACTGTGTTGCGATAGTTTTGACGGCCATATTCTCCAAACATAAATAAAGTGATCGTCAATTGGATTAAAAGAAAATTTTTGTGTGGTGATAATAATTGTTTTATTTTTATATATTGTATTACAAAAACATTTATTTGTTAGGTTTACATGCCTCTAAAATATTCCATTCGGAGAAACGTAACAAATTCAAAATAGCAATACATAAAATATTGTATTACAATAATAACTACGTTGTGCACTTTGGTAATTAATAAACTTGTCGGTGTCTGACATAATTTCTTGTCGATATAAATCAACAATTAAAATTCTTGTCTATCCACACCTCCATTATGTGAACCGATCCGGTTATGTGGTATTTGACTGTGAAATAATTATCAACTAGGGACTTTCAACATAATGCTACCTAACAACTATCTTATGTATCAATTCTAAATATAAATAGAAGGTAAGTAAGGACCAATGAACATAAATAAAATTCAATACTTTTACATCTTTCAAACGTGCGATGGAGTAGATCAAGAAATAAATTTTATGCAGTTTGAATATACTCGTATATGATACTAATGCGGAGCGGCATAGTCCAATGGTTAAAGCGTTTGCTTCTCACTCAGACACCGTCGGTTCGCATCCCGAACGAGCTTGATTTTCTTAAATCGATTTAATTACATGCCCTCGGTAGGGTCGAGCCACCCTTATAGGACAAAACAAAAATTATCAAGGCCTCGTTCATCCGATTTTCTTAAAAACCCTGATTTTTAAATACCCAAATATTACCCTGGTCTACAGCCCCAGTCTATGCAAGGTCACGGACTTCTTACCCTGGAGGCTCCCGGGTACAATCTAGGTTCCCATATGGACCTACGGATATACAGATATTCTGGGACAAGGCATGGACAGAGCTTACAGAACTATAAAATGGAAATTTGCGGTGTCCATATGCTCCAAATAAGGAGCGGAAATATGGAAAAAATGTTAACTAATATTTCTAAGCTAGTCATTCCATCAATATGTAGTACGCTATAAAATAATACACACAAAATTAAAAAATAAATGTATCATTTTATCTTTTATTTTATATCATACACACTAACTTATATACCAATCACTACTATTAGATACCTATTTTTCTTTGATAGATACTTAGTAATATACATTTTATTTATAATAGGGAATCTAAGTATCATCATATACGAATTCGAACAAATGCAGACACTGAATATATATTTTGAAGCTTTGTTTTTATTTACACACCTACCTGCATATGTATAGGTTTGAGTGTGAAAGAATATTAATTATGTAGCCAATTAAAAACCGTAGGAATATTTCGCAATAAATCTCAACTGATTAATATCGCGAGTGTAAGCTTATTTAAAACATAAATAAATTTAATATTTTTTATTTCTCCTTGCAGGTGGGATTCTGAATTCACTGGTTTCAAAACAAGGTGAGTTATATATGAAAAAAAAGGTTGGCTTATTTTATTAATTCATTATTTTTATTTACTTCTTATATGTATTGTTTACCAATTGACACATTATTATAAAAATACGTAAAAAACCATATGCTTCTCTTTAAAAATCAAATGTGTTAATATATTTGAACATTTTAATATCACAAATAAAATGAAGTAAAAAAAATATATATTTAATGAACAAAGTATGTAATTTATATTTTTATAAACCTATGCACATCTGTGATTAATTTCTAATACGTTTTAATCAGGATATTGATGTATTTCATAGAATATTAAAAATTCAGGCTTTCATTTTCAAATTAAAGTATTTGAATAACTTCTAACATTTAATAAGTATATAATAAAGTTATATGCATAAACATTGACGTAAACACTTTTTTAGTCAAGACATTATAATATTATTACTTTATATTGTATAACTTGTGTATGTTATAAGACATTATATTCAAGAAGATAAAATATTTTTCTACATTTTAATAGACAATATATCGTGTATTTTGGCATATGAATTTTGCATGCATACTCGAAAATTTCCCCCAAAACAGTTAATACTGGGTTAGGTATCCGTGAGCTGTGGTTAAGTACGGACAATAATTTATGTCGTATGGTGACCCAGATACTCGAACGTAGCCTAGTTGATATATGTGTGATTGGTTTACTGTTTATTAACTGTCACTTCTAACATAAGATAGATAAATTGTATTTTAGATTTACTACCATTGAAGGTTGATAAATTATATTTATTTATTGATTAATTTCTTTGAGACTAAGCATTTAGAAATAATGAAAAATGTAGCACATCATAACACAAAATGTGATGTAAAATAACTATTTATATAAAATAAACCCATCATATTAATAATAATTCAACTGTATTATTTTAATTTAACTGCTATATTGTTAACATATTTATTAAAGAACAGCTACTCTTTATAAAAAATATTTTTTAATCTTTCCCATTATTTCTTTAAAATAAATCATTCACATTTAATAGTTTTTCGGAGCTGTTTCAGAATATAACACATTACTGTTAATATTTAAAAAAATGTTTTGCAATAATATTTCTAAATAGTATGATCTCTTTTTTAAGCTCATTGGTTATAATTTATTTTTAGAAGTATAACGTACCTAAGAAGAACCTACGTAGATTATTCTTAGCTAAATGTCGACTTTGCAGAAATGCGACAAAAGTTCCTTGGAGGCGATGAATCTTTTAATACTAAGATCGGCGATTCTTTCGTGTAGAATGGAATCGTGCATCCAGCGCCCGATACCTAATTTCCAAACCATAGAGCAGATAGCAAGGCACTGGAAACCTCCATCTCCGCTTCCGAAAAGATATTTCAAGAGCTTTCAACCGCAAGAAAGCTTATTCTTTACGTTGAAGCAAAATAAAGGTTGTATTCGCTCGAAGCTTTCGATGTCGGAATGGAATTTTGTGTTCGAGCTCGAAAGGGGAGCGTGGGCAACGCGGGCCAAGGGGTAAAGCAGCCGACTTGATTTATTGTGGAGCAATGCAGCAGTGGAGAGAGAACTTGTGCATTTAGTATTGATTTCCAGTTGGCCACGCCTCCGCCGCGTGTGAGGAGATGGCGCAACGTGCCGAAATAACCCATTATCACCGCCTAGTTCGCGAGAGCTCCTGCCCTGCGTATCTCATCATCTTCAGACACATATTGCATAATCAAAAAAGCTGTAAATTTGGCAGTCACTTCAAATCTAGTTGTAAATCAAATGTAATAAGTATTCCGATCTATTTTTGAAACGTGAGCAAGATCGAGATACTCTCCTTCTTCGTAGTATCAATCCGGTGGATTGGCTTGCAGCAACAGAATCTTGCATTTCGATCTCCATTCCTCTCGGTCCTCCGCAACCCTTTTCAGCTCAGCATAAGCGCTACAGTTCATGTCCTCGAATACTTGCTGCAAATACTCCCGTCTAGATACTCTTATCAATATATAAATTTCAATCTTTTTAAGCCAAAATTCGTAAACAGAGGGCTGCATTAACTTTAAAATAAGTTAACCTAATAAACAAACTTGAGTTATCTACAAAGTCAAAAAAATTCTTGCCGCTAATTAATTAAATATATAATTATTATTATATAATAGTTTGTATTGTATAAATATATATATAATACAAACTATTATATATATATATATATATATATATATATATATATATATATATATATAATAGTTTGTATTATATATATGTATATATAAGTTTGTATTTTATATATATATATATAATAGTTTGTTTTGTTAGAATTAGTTTAAGTTATTTAATAACTATATAAAATACTTACGTCAGTAGATTTTATCTAACATAATATATTATTCTACTGTGTTATTTATTACATAAATTTGTTTGTCATATTTAATATACTCGATTTAAATATTATAACAATTAATAAAGTGCAGCAATTACGTGTGATATGCAATATTCAAGTTTATATCCAGTGTGTTTATATATAGTATGAATATAGTTATATTTCATAGTTTACCTATACATTAACAACTGACCAGGACCAAATTAACAAGGCTTAATTTTTCACGGTCGGTTTTTTGTTTTGTGACCCAATTTATGTAGTTCTTGAACCATTTTAACCATATTTAGTACATGGTCATTCCTTTTTTCAGTGTCAACTCTTTAAAAATTTGTCACGTTGTTATCCACTCACACATAAATAAGAATAAATGACGTTATAAAATGTTTTAATGAAGCATTTAATTAAATGCTTAAAATATATTATAAGTTCATAATATTTAATAAAATTTATTTTCCTTTTCCACAATTCTTTACTGTAACAATATTTTTTTTTATTCAACGAATGCTTAAACAACTCTGTATACGTAAGTAGACTGTTAAGATAAACGATAAATAAAATATTGAAAACTTTTTCTTTTACCAAGTACAAGCATCGACTTACGACACTCACGAATATTTTTTCTAATATAAAAGTTTCTGGAATACCCTAGAAGTAATTAACGAACCAAATTTTTATTTACTTCACAAAAAAATATTTTTATCAATATTATTAAATAATAAATTATTGATACATCTATTTATGAGCCGATGTATATGTTATGCGGTAGATTAATTATATTGGCTCTTAAAAACGTGTTGCCGTAAAATTATAAAGATCAGGTTATACTGGGTCTCGTAACTGGTTGCAGCATATACAAAAATGATCAAAAAGTTGGATATCCTCGAACGAGGGTAAGAGCATAACCTTGTAGGAAGAAAAGCGTTATCAAGAGTCAGGGCTGCAAGGTCATCGGCCCTGACGTTCCAGTAACTCAGTACCAGCGAGGAGATGTAGTTGAAGACCAGGTGGGCATGAGATGAAGGTGGTCCAACAACTTGAATAGAAGAAGTGAATTTATTGCAAGTACAAGTAGATATACAAGCTTAAGTGTGATATTTATATCTAGGTACTTAAACGTATTAAGTATCTAATGGGTTGTTTTATGTAAAATGTAGCTTGCAGGGAAGGTAGGTTTATTTAATGAATATGTATAAATTTAGCTTTTTTTGTGTGAGTGATATTAATTGATATTGAAATGATTTTACTTTTAAAGTGGGTTTGAATGCTTAAGAGAAAGATATTTCTTGAATAATTATTAACTTTTTAAAAGAGTTTCTTTTGTATATCGTTTGACTTTTTAAACATATCGACATATGGAGGAACCGCCTTATATATTTTGTATAACCTATTGTATTTTAGAACATTTTAATCACAAAATATAAAAAATTAAAAATATATGCGAATTCTTTTTGAATTAAATAAATATTCTGCAATTTTTGTGGAAGTACGTCACTTAGATTAGACCGACCTTTAAGACCGATACTAAGACCTTGGAAGCATTAGGCTAATCATCTAATTACCTTAAAAATAATGATAAAACTAACATCTTAATATGGTTAGGATTTGATCTGTTGTCTCTACAAATCCATAGACTGGACCCTATCTGCATATTAAATGAGTGATATATTTATTTATATAAATAGAGATTGCTTAAATAGATCTTCGCCTCCGGGTGCGATGTCTCGGACAATGTGGAAAAGTTATAAGCAATGATAGCTGACAGATATATATGGCGAATTTTTTTGCTGACCATGGTATTTCAGATATGAAAAGGATATAAAGGAAAACAATATATTTCTATAGTGACCTTTATTATATATTCAAAATATTATCATGATCTTATAATTGAATACAAAATAATAATAAAAAGACAATCAATATTACATTTACAATGTAAACAACGTGACACTCGCACTCACGCCACCTTTAAATAGCACTCAGTCTCGAAAAAGCAAACGGCTTTTCAAAGAAGACAACAATGTATTGAGGCGATAAACTGCACCTCCATTATCAAGATCAAAAGATGCTCAGATACTTTATTATGAAACTGGACGGTTGGGCGCGGTGCACTAAATAAAAGCTCGCATAAAAATGTATCAGCAAGTGAAGAGTGAGACTTGTGTGTTTGACAAAAATATGATGTTTGTGTAAGAAAGAACGCAGCAGATACGTTTTAGATAAAGCTTTTCAGTGGAGTGGAATATATCCGTCGAGGAGCTTTAATACCGGTGGAAGCTCGTTCTTCAAGCCTCGGCGCAATCTCTTCATCCATCTGGACCGAAATCACTGAATAAATTCCGAGAACAGTCTCGGGCTTGCCTTTGATATGCGGGGATTCTTGTTACATGGAAAATATACACACTGCAAAGATGTAACATGCAACACGAAAGAGGTATCAGAGTTTCAAAGTCTTAAAGCACGTAACACACAAATCGGATAATTATACATTAATGGTTTTGGTTTTCATTTGTTATCTTATATATTTCAGTTCAGCATCAATTAAATGAAACCTAAAAATATTATTTAAACTAATATTAAATGGCTTTTGATTACAATATGATTGAACGTAAATTAAATCATACTGAGAACTTGCATTAATATAAATTTCAATTTTATTTTTGTCCTGAGGAAGGAGAATTTTCTCCAAAACCAGTAAAGTGTAGACCAATAAAAATTCAAACACGGTGGTTTTAAAGTGTATTATTTAATTCTATAAATAGTATTGTACTTAAAATTATAAATGAAAAATAAGATTTTGATAAAGACATCAACTATTTCATCATTTATTAAGAGTTAATAGAGTTCCTTTCATCTTCGTTTATATTTTATTATTCAATTTATATTTGTGTTAATTTGCTTGTACATTAAAACAAAATGAATGTTTTTGAAGTGATACGCTTTGTTTAAAAATTATATAAAACATTCAAATTTAAGTGTTTGGAAAAATTAATAATAAGAAAATCTAAATTAAAAGCATCTTTGATAATTAGATCTGATTTATCTTTAAATGTTTCACTTATAATTCCATATCAAATGATGATAGAGAAGACTAACCGACAACTTATAAAACACTTCTAGTTTTCTTTTTAAAGTATTACCTAGTTGATTGGACACAGTATATAATTAAAAATCTTACTTTGCGCAGATATTATAATTACGATAAAATATAGTCTCTCAACTAGTTACCTAATCATTAGATAAAACTTTTATTCACGTGCAATAAATCACCGATTTGTTTCAAAGCTCACGATAAACATGTCGGAGAAAAAACGAGCAATTATAAATCAGCGCTCGGCCTACCACTTCCTGTATCCAATCCGCCGCACACCTCACATACATCAGCCGAGAAGGTGAGGCCGAGGGTCCTTATATCTCTTGGATGCTATGTAACTGAGTGCCTGCCACATAGAGAGTGTTTAAGTCACCTGAGACAGAAATGACATTAGGAGAAGTATATATTTCTCAACATATCCGTTTCTTATCTAGAACATGTGATCAACAAAATTTCAACCACTCATTTCACTTAGTCATCATTATTTGTGCGTTATCCTAAGATATTTGAATATCTGCCTCAAATCTCACGTTCCCGACTAGCTTCAGGACAGAAGCCTGATGAGATGCCAGTTGTAGTATCTGAGACATATTTTAGGTGATTTGTCAATTACATTTCTTTTTAATATCAGATTTGTAGCCTAACGCTAACGAAGCCTAAGCTATTTGGTATTAAGATGGGGCTTGACCTAAACAATGGCAGGAGATATAAATCAGGCAACAGATTCATGTTTTTTTTCGCGTACATGCTGCTTTACTTTGTTGATCTAACGAAAACCCCATCAAAACGTATTTTTAATGTTAACTTTTCTTCAATTTTTGAGTTTAAATATGACAGTAATTCTAAAGAACTAATAATTGTGACTCATATATGACACATTTGGATCATTATTTCTATAATATTTTCAGATTTAGAACAAGAACATATACTGATATATACTTTTGATATAATTTTATAAAATCGCTTACTTTGTAACACATTCCCCAGCCTCGAAATATATTGGTGGTATTTAAAAATAAGCTGAATATTGACTACCTTCCTCTACCATATAAGTAACAAATATTGATTATATGGTAATAACACTTCAAGCTGGCAAATACACTGATGTCCAAATTTATTTGGATTATATTTTGTATACCACGATTTTATGTAAGAGACGTAAATCAAGGATTTCGATGTAAAAGCAACTCATACAATAATCACTATATGGAGAAGCATTTGATCACCACACATCTGATATAGATACTTCCATTTTTAAGATTCCGCGTATTGTGGTGACTATATATTAAGATTATTATTATTTGCGAAGACAAATGATGGACTTCTGGCTCCAAAGTTTTGTATTATTTGTTATGTGGAAGCTATATTCATACAAGTACGATACTATTAGTTTGATAAGAATTGCACAGTACGGACCATCATTCTGTAGATCGAAAGACTACCTGTTGTTCATGTAGAAATATTCGTTCCCGTTCCGAGACCATCGCGTTCTTGGCCACTTAAAAACTGCCCAACACTCGTTTTGGAAATAATACTATCGCAGACCGGTCGCCATAAAGCATCATGACGCGGTCCTCGGCGGTAATTTCTCTTTTCTTGTTTATGCTTTTTCGGCAAAGGTTAAAGTCCTGGACGCTGAGCCGGACCCGAGAGGCCAAATGGACCCGTGAAACGTGTCTGCTACCCAATAAGTGTGGGACTTGAAATTATTATTGTAATACTATTTTGTAGTGTAAAACTACTATGTAACAGAACACTTCGTTATTTTTTTATCTTATATACTCGTACATGAAGTGTCTAAAAAAATATTAACATTGAAAAAGCGTGGTTTTTGTTAGATTATCGTAATTATATAACATTGCTCGTGCACCAAAACATAGATCGGTTAATTTTTATTGTTCATCAAATATCGTTATTTGTGTTGAGCTACCATTTGAAAACGAATTAATTTTGCCTTTCTTATCCAATTTCCATAAAAAATTCCATTAAAAATTATAAAAGCTATTTAAAAAATGTTGAAAAATCAAGTGCGGGCTTGTTGTTAATGTGTTGTCGACGAAGAAAGACGATAATTTTTATAATTATTTTTTAATTAATTGTGTTTTTTTTCAATTTTCTGTTTTATCGCAACATCCGTTCAGCTGTTTGCCCATTTGCGGAACTTATGATAGCTCATATATTTGTTGTATTAATATCCTAAATAAATATTTTACTCAGCGAATATTCGCGTGCTTATTTCATACAGACTACATACATACGAGACAAGGATGCTCTCTGTCGCCTGTACTCTTCAACGTATACATACAAAATGCAATTAATAACATCAGGGAAAAAATGGGCCATAGAGAGGGGGTTAAAATACATGGCCAAAAGATTGATATGATAAGGTTTGCTGACGACATTGCTCTGATTGCTGAAACTGAAGATGAACTCACTGAAGCGCTGACATCCATGGAAAACATATTTAATTCCAACTACAATATGAAGATAAACAGCACAAAAACCAAAGTCATGAGAGTAAGCCGCAATGAGCAGCAGAAAATTAACATATCAATGCTAGGAGTACCCCTAAAAGATGCAAAAGAATTTGTATACCTTGGAAGTACGATTACCTGGGATGCCAGAACAAAAAGAGAAGTCAACAGTCGAATACATCAAGCAAGGCTAGCTTTCAATAAAAAGCCAAAATTCTTGAGTCAAAGAATATTACTTTAGGGCTCCGCAAGCAACTTGCCAAAACACTTGTTTGGAGCATCTTAATGTACGGCTGTGAGACATGGTGCTTATCTGAAAGTGATAAAAAAGACTAGAGGCCTTTGAGATGTGGTCGTACAGAAGAATTCTCGGAATTTCCTGGAGAGACCACGTCACGAACAATGAGGTTCTCAGGATAATCAAGGAAGATAGGCACCTAATAAGAACCATCTCAGAGAGGCGAGCCCGATGGATTGGTCACATCATGCGCCACGATGGTCTTCTTCACGATATTGTGGAGGGGATGGTTGAGGGTAGAAACTGTAGAGGGCGCCCTAGACGGGAGTATTTACAGCAAGTATTCGAGGACATGAATTGTAGCGCTTATGCTGAGCTGAAAAGGGTTGCGGAGGACCGAGAGGAATGGAGATCGAGATGCAAGATTCTGTTGCTGCAAACCAATCCACCGGATTGATACTACGAAGAAGATTTCATACATAATGCATGAAAGTAATTTCAATTTAAAACGTGAAAATTAAACGGCCCGGAATATTTTTGTTTGCACACCCCTATCTATAGACGATGTTTATTGCAGTAATTAGTTTAATTTTGTTCGATGGGCATGAATTAATTTAATGTAAATATAATTTTATGCAAAATACGCACATACTTACTTGCGTTATTCGTACATTAGTTCCATGTGCACATATTAAACGCCACATAAGGACTATTATAAATTATAGCAATGTAAAAACGTTTAGTTTAAATTGAAAAATATCTCTTACCGTGACCAAAACATCTCAATGCCATAAATTATATAAATCCATTGTCCCAGTACTTTCATTACAAAAAAATATATTTACAAAGATTGTTTAATGTAACTATAGTATATACTCTTAAATACGAGTATATATTTGGATACACATTGATGTATAAAAATTATTATAATTTATAAAACTTTTTTTCTAAAATGAAATATTTATTTATAAAAATACAATCTAACCTTAGATTTTTAAGGTATTTATTATATTTATGTAATAATATTTTTAAAATATAATATATGTATTTGATAATTAAAATAACGTATAAACCACGTAAAGAAATTAATTTTATCATTGATACAATTTTCTGACTATTATCAAATATAAACGAGTATGTCAACAACTTAGATTTTAATGTTTTTTTTTCTCTATCATTATATTTTATTAAGTTCTCGAAAGTTTTAAGTAGTTTAAGCAAATAACCATTTTCTCTTCTTGAGTGTACGTGATTTTTTTTTTATTGTATTGAATATTTTTTCTTCATTTATATTATTATATACTATATTATTGTAGAATACGCATAAAGCATGTTGTGATGTAAGCGATTTTTTTTTTCCTATTCATGTTGTGTTCGCCAGTAATTGGAGACATACTCTAATGTTACTTATGATAAGTACCCAGTAATAAGATGTAAATTTCATTGTATTGTATCTGTTGGCAAACTATCATAAAAAATGATAATTGAATTCATAAACAAAATAAAGTGATCATTTTGTAGATTTTTTCTTTGTATTATTTCTTATATACTTTTAATAATTGGATTAATATTATTTTCTCTTCCAAAATAATCTAACTCTTTGATTGCACAACACAGATTTTATTTTCCTGAAACAATCTAAAATAAAAGCGACCTTATTTCTGTGATTTGTTTAATCCTGAGGGCTTTGTGGCTTGTAGCCGTTATTCACTTCAAATTGCTCTATCAGATCTTGCCAGAAAAATATTTCCCACATAGAAATTGCTTGGAGATAAGGTATCGCGATTGAATATAAATTATCTTTTACTACTTTCTTATTCACACGTTGGTCTGATTGTCTGGGAAATCCTATGCCAACTTTAAAGGGATTCCTGTTTCTTTCACTACTAAACGACTGCCATATTCAGTTTATATTACAATGTGAATTTTATGACAAACAACAAAGATAGAATAATGCTTTGAATATATGTTTAACACTGTTAAAAGTATTATACATACTCACAGAAAATATTTTTTTACAAAAAAATGATATCCTTTTTGTTCAATGATATATTTATTTAAGTAGAATAAATATGAGATTACAACTACAACATGCTCTACGTTTCTTTAAAATAAAACTTAATATTTTTTTTATATTTAGCAATAATTCTAATAATTAACTAATCTAACGCATTTATGTTTAATCTCTCAAAATGGTTAAAAAATAAGTTAATAATTTATTTTGTGAGAAATATAACTTTAAAAATGAACGTGTGATGTGAGACTGTAGATCAGTGGTTCTTAACCGGTGCTCCGCGGTGCACTGGTGCACCACGAGCTTGTTGCAGGTGCAACGCGAGAAAAATGGGTAAAAAAAAAAATCAAACGAAATCGTGAATCAGACCAAAATATTAATGACACAGAGAGTACACGTGGTAGAAGTAATGACGATATTATTACACATCATCCGTCTAATACAAAAGAAAATATATCCAGTAATATCAGAAAAATTAATCGATAGTATTCTGAAGAATATTTACGTTTCGGTTTTACTAGCGTCAATGAGGAAGGATATCACATTACACTATGTGTCGTATGAGGAGAAAAACTGTCCCATAGCGCGATGTAGCTCGACAAGTTAAATAGCCACTTCATTACGAAGCACGCCGATCTTACATCCAAAAGTAAAGATTACTTTGAAAGATTGTTAAGCATGCAAAAAAAACAAGCGAAATATTTTGAGAAAACTGTTAAAATTTCCGATAAGGCACTACTGGTGTCATACGTGATTGCTGAATTGATTCGCTATACAATTAAAACCACATACTATAGCAGAGTCTTTAATTTTACCTGCATGTGGTGAAGTAGAAAAAAATATGTTTTGTGATGAAACAAAAAATAAAATTATGAAAATTCCTGTTTCAAACGATACAATAAAAAGAAGAATTTTAAATATGTCGGATGATATTGGAAAAACAGTTACTGATAAACTTTTCAAACGACATTTTGCTCTACAAGTCGACGAATCGACTGAAATTAGCAGTAAGTTACAATTACTAGGGTTCGTTCGTTTCATAATCGAAAATAAAATAGTTAATTAATATCTAAACTGCAAAGAACTTACCGAGCATACGACTGGACAATATGTTTTTCATTATATTTCTTTATATTTACAACAACTTACAATATCGTGGGAGTCATGTGTAGGAATTTGTACAGATGGTGCTCCTTCAATGGTAGGCTCAATTAAAGGATTTGTTACCCTTGCAAAGAAAAGAAACCCTAATATTATATCTACGCACTGTTTTTTACATCGAGAATCTTTAGTGTCGAAAACATTACCAGCGGCACTGTACTAGATCAAATTGTAAATATGGTGAATTTCATAAGATCAATACCTTTAAAAACACACATATTTAAAAAACTTTGCATTTCTATGGAAGCTAAATAGGAGTCTTTACTTTTTCACACTGAAATCAGGTAGTTTTCTAGGGGTGAAGTTATTTCAAGATTCATAGCACTTAAGAATGAGTTATTAATCGTTTTTCGAAATGAAGTTAAGGATGATTTTGTTAAATATCTTCAGAATAATGATTGGTATACTAAAGTAGCATATTTAAGCAGATATTTTTAATTACTTAAATAACGTTAACACAACCATTCAAGGAAAAAACGAAAATTATTTGTCATCCATTGACGAATTGTCAGGATTTAGGAAAAAAAAAACTCTTTGGAAAAAATCTAATAAAAGAAAAAAAAATAGATATGTTTCCTTCACTCAACGAAAACATTCCCGAGGAAATTATTTCCGCGATAATAGATCATTTAACTTTATTAGAACAAAATATCGCACATTATTTTCCATCTTTAAATATAGAAAATTATGACTGGATACGAAATTCATTTGCTACAATTGATAAAAAATATAAAACGAGAAAGACTTACAAATTTAGACGATGAATTGAGGGTAGCTATATCAAATATTCGAGCAAATATTTCTGATATATGCATTAACCAAGAAGCTCAGGTATCCCATTGATTGATTTTTGATTGATAATATAAATTAAATTATATTAAGCATGGACGTCATTTTGGGTGGATAAGAGCCGGGAGAGAAATGACCCCTTTCTAGATTACATTCACCTGTAAATCTTAATACAAATAATTGTAATAAAACATGTTAAATTATAAAAAAAAATCAAAAGAAAAATTTACGAAATAAAGTTTATATTCAACTAGCTGACCCGGTGAACTTTGTTTCACCCGAAAGGCAATAAATGAGCAGATTTTGGATTTTATTAAGTTGAATTTTTCGGTACATATGATATCATATATTTGGTCTGGTTGAATTCTATTGCAGTAATCGACGAAACTTCAGCAAGTAGTTGTCAGCATTTCGACGAATCGTCAAACGATATGCGTTATAATTCATCGAGCTTAGATTCTTGGTAGTTTCTTCACCTGAAATTAAGACAATAGATTTGTAATTTTGTATGTAAAGCTATATATATTTATTTATTTATTTATATACAGAATCGAAATTCCATTTTTTTTACAAATATTAAGAAACATAGAGTATACATAAATATACAATAAATAGAGAAAATAATAAAAAATAAAAATAACAGAATAGAATAAGAAGATGCCTTTCCATTTGCTTTTTGTTATAACATTTTTAACAAATTAAAGATTAAACTGATATTTTCACTAATATTTATTTTGTTTTTGTCTTTTTTTCCTGCCTTTTGTTTTCTTTTTTGTTTCAAAATATTCCGTACCTTACGTAGGTACCTACTTACAATACCTACTATTGCGTCATTTTTAGTTAAGTTGCTGACTATGGCAACACCGTCTTAACTGACAGCTGTCAAGTTACAATAGTCTTGTATGAAAACATGTTTACGTAAATGTTCAATATTTTTTCTTAATCAAATCAATTTTGAGTATACCATGGACGTTTTTGGGTTCTAAGCTACCTTTCCACCAATTTTCAGCCAAGTCGGTTAGGCCGTTCTTGAGTTATAAAAACAAATATAACCCGAATTTCTTTTATATGTATGGATATAAATCATTTTTTTCTATAACTTAACTTAAAAAGAAAATATGTCAAATAAATTGTAAGTTATTTAGTATGTAACTATTTTTTTAAAATAAGTATGTAACAAAAATGATTTCCATATATTTTTTTGACCTCTTGATTCTGGTGCACCGCAATTTTTTTCCACGATTAAAAGTGCACCGTGACTTCAAAAAGGGTGAGAACCACTGCTGTAGATAAATAAAATTGAAATAGTAATTTTTTTAATGATATTCATTTATTTATGTAAGAATCTTTATGAACAATCTTGATGCTTAGTAAGATGTTGTTTAATTAATTAAGATGGAAAATATTTAATATTTATTTAATTCATAGATATTGGAGAAAAAATACATTAAAAAATATATATATTAAAATAGTCAAATAAATATTTCTTAGGTTCATTAAATAATTAATAACAAAGACTCTAGAAAGTATTGTATGTATCTATTTACAAAGTGATTACTTTACGGAGAGCTAAACCATTTACGTTCATTTATAATTCAGCTTTATTATTTCTCGCAATCATCGTTGTATTTTAACTTCCCCCTCCCAGTGGACACAGTCAGAGTCCAGTGAACCAGTCAAATTATTATACGAGCGCATGTCCAGTTGGGTATTTATTTTTCGATGTAAAATTTGCATAAATGAAGACATTCGCTGATTAAAGTGTATCGTCACCCCATCCCCGAGCCTTGCTCAGTCGCCCCTTCCGCTATCCTCTGATTAATCTTCCTCCGTGAGAACAGACTCACCCCTTTAATATAATCACGCGGCCATAAAGATAGACGAAGCTCATCCCTCTGTATATACGCATGTGAAAACCAAAAGCGGTACAATATAACTCATAACCATGTTGTGATATTATTAAATTTATATTAGTTTTCTTAACTTCTTAAAATACAACCCGCGCATTTTCTCTTTCTCAAAAATGCGTTTCATTTACTTCTGGTGAGTTGTGTAGATCTAGACCAAAAATCTTAATTTACAAGTTGTAGGTATAAATTGAAGAACTATAATATTTCATTGAAATGAGCAATGATTTGTCTTCTTCTTCGTAGTATCAATCCGGTGGATTGCTTTGCAGCAACAGAATCTTGCATCTCGATCTCCATTCCTCTCGGTCCTCCGCAACCCTTTTCAGCTCAGCATAAGCGCTACAATTCATGTCCTCGAATACTTGCTGTAAATACTCCCGCCTAGGGCGCCCTCTACAGTTTCCACCCTCAACCATCCCCTCCACAATATCGTGAAGAAGACCATCGTGGCGCATGATGTGACCAATCCATCGGGCTCGCCTCTCTGAGATGGTTCTTATTAGGTGCCTATCTTCCTTGATTATCCTGAGAACCTCATTGTTCGTGACGTGGTCTCTCCAGGAAATTCCGAGAATTCTTCTGTACGACCACATCTCAAAGGCCTCTAGTCTTTTTTTATCACTTTCAGATAAGCACCATGTCTCACAGCCGTACATTAAGATGCTCCAAACAAGTGTTTTGGCAAGTTGCTTGCGGAGCCCTAATGTAATATTCTTTGACTCAAGAATTTTGGCTTTTTTATTGAAAGCTAGCCTTGCTTGATGTATTCGACTGATTGGTCTTACATATCTATAATACTCTTTTACCTTTACACCAATCATTTGTTTGTTACACAATAACGTTAATGCTATCTACTGTCATTTCTTGGTAAAACATAATTATAATTTTTGAAGAGTTTTCCATGGTTAAGAATTGACTAAATGGCTGAATTGCTAAAAAAATACATAAAACTAAATATTTGTTTCTTAAATTATAATTAACCAACAATTATAACTCTTTAAACAACATAACATACCTTAATAAACTGTTAAATTCATCTAGTATCATATTAAAACAGGGTTTGAAACAGAGTTTTAATGTAAATGTAGAATTTGAGAAGATTCCAAGTGTATATTGATGTATATCTTTAAGAGATCTAAATGGTGCAATGAAGGAAAATCGATGCTGCAAGAGTATTACAAGTAAAAAACTCAGTTTTTTTTTAAATAAAAACATTTTTTGTTAGATGTATATCAAATTTTATACAAACAAAGGTAGATATTAAAGTGTGTCTATGTAATATGGTTCAAAACTTGCATTTCAAAATGAGATTTAATCACATCTAAACTCTATTAATGCTCCCGGTTAGGTTGAGCTACCCCATAAGGACAAAAAAAATCCAGCCCTCGGGAGCGTCGGGCTAATCTGAGCTTACAGAACTGTGAAACAGCAATTTGCGATGTCCATAAACTCCTTATATTGAACATATATGATAAATATACATATTAGGGAAAATATATATTTACCAGGTTTACGCCCTTGGTGTGTGCTCCCTATTAAGGGTGAACTCCAAAGCGGCAGAGATACGAGGATAATATCCACACTGTTTGGATAGCTACAACTACCGTACGCAATACGATATACCAGCGCGTATTTATTTATTCATTCATTAAGTAGTGAATCCCTTTCAGCGAGGGCGTCCCTCCCCCGGTGATCGCCAGGCGTCCCTGCCCTCGGACCCCTGGCGATCACTCACGCGGCCTCGCGCGGGTTTCGCCGGAGGGGAGGATGCGTAAGAGGATACTAGAAAGGGCACTAGATCTTGCCGCCTCCTAAGTGGAATGGGTGTTTAGCTCTATGCGTACAAAAAACGGTGATAACTTTATTTTTATGCGTTTTATTGCAGGTGTCTAATTTCACTCCCACCTAATGGTAAAGTAACGTTATTACGTAATATGAATTATTTATATGAATATAATATCATAAAACTTTAATGAAATATAATAATTATGATTTAATGCTTGTTAGTAAAAAAAAGATTTTTATTCGTACATTGAAGTAAGTTTGTGATTAAAAATATTTAAAAATTAAAACAAGGCAACACTTTGCTTAACTTTTGTAGTAATATTACACATTTTCAAATCAATGATTAGTTGTACACATCTCAGTATACTGCTTTGTGTAATATTAATTATAAATATTTAACATAAATAATTGATTAATTATTAGTAATTAATTATAAGATTTCATTATTTGTTTACAAGCTAGAGTTTACCATAAAACATAACTATAAAAAAACTTCAAAAGACTAAGCATATTGAAATTAAATTGTCAAAAATACACAGGATTTGATTTGCAGATATTTTAACATTATGCTGAAAAAAACATCAACATCAACAATAGGAAGATCATGCAATACTTCAAATTAAATATTAGTGATTTATTTATCAAAGCTTAAATATAAAACGTGAAGAAATATATACTTGAAGTGCTCAATAAGCAATGTATAGCCGTTTATTTCGCAATAACAATATACATTTAATTCGTTCTCAGATTTAATTTAGTGATACTAGTACATGATTGTATTTACGCTCCAACGGCACATAACCGTTGTATATGCTCATATTAAATACCAGTCTTCTCGCTGTTCAGTTCATATTCACGCACATAGTGAGTATACGCTCATATAAAGCTCATACAAGCACGGGACGTACTGTGCTCGGTAAAGTGGAGACCATTATTGTCGCCCACCCCGTTATAAAGGCCCCAAAGTTTCGCAGATTAGATTATTGAGTGGATTTACGACGTTATTAAGCCTCTGATAATTAGATTGGAACATGCTGTATAAACAGAAATAACAACCAATCCCAATCTCATATGGGACCAAAAATAGGAGCACCACACTATTTACATTTTATCTAAAACGAAATCAAGATTTCACAGCATCAATGGACCACTCTATTTTGTAGTATATTCCAAATTATTCTTGGTTGCTTAAATTATTCTACCATGTTTAATGACAGTTTAATATAAAAACTAAGAATTGATTTAATAATGTAGTATATTAATCAACTGGTATTCCTTAAAATGTAAATTTCTTCCTATTCATATAAATTTCTCACATGATGCTCTTTGTTGATTTTCTCTTGATTATGACTTCTACATGTTTATGTGCATCATTATGGATTGATTGTCATTGTGTTGTATGCTGATTTTTTGTGGTGGCCATATGCTCCATTTTAAGAAGAAATAAAGTAAATAAAAGCCTTATTCTGCCTACTTTTATAACATCCCCTAAAGATGACTTTTTTTCCGATATTTCTAAACATACTGAACATGTTGTCTTGTACCGTATAATCACGTGGTTACAATGTATCTCTTTTATGTTTTGTATCTCTATTAAAATATGTATTTTAAGACTTAATAATCATAATATATTTAAAAATCAAAAATCTTAACACTATACACATGGTTACCCTAAGCCTGAGTCTGCTTTTCCGGTAGCTTTTCAGCGCTATGCAGAAAGCTCTTCTGAAAGCTGGGGTAAAGCTCTCATCGCCCGGCGCGCTGCGTCCGTCACTTAGAATGTGAAGCTCCCACCAGTGATTGCGAGTACTGAGGACTGACGAGAGAGTAATGCGTTGTTTTTGACTCCGTAGTGAAACTAAGCCGCTTATACAACCCTTTTGTTTTGAACATCGGCTATATTTATGACGCTTGATTACACAGACATCTTTGGGTATCTCTCACTCCATATATTCCAGATTACCATATTGCACCCACGATTGGTTAATTCATCATTTACGTAAGCATACTACATAACAAAAAAATGCGAAGAAAATAATACCACTGCGGCGTCAGATTCAACTTGACGAATGCCAATATTAGATTGTGAGAGAAGCGGCTATTCGGACACATAGAGCAGGATCTAAGATGTATGTGCCTTGTTTTGTGACACAAATAAAATGAAATTAATGCTTCAAAACTGAAAAAATAATTAGAATTTGAT
Source organism: Glossosoma conforme (assembly GCA_022606575.1). NCBI lineage: Eukaryota > Metazoa > Arthropoda > Insecta > Trichoptera > Glossosomatidae > Glossosoma > Glossosoma conforme. Next base: position 988,021 of record JAGTXR010000015.1, read on the forward strand.
TGACCAGAAAAAAAAATATGCCTAAATTTTCAGGGTTTTCTTTCAGCACTTAATCTTAGAGTGTATAGCCTTAATGAAAAAAGATATGTATACATATATATATTTTGGTGTTTTGTTATACAATCTAAGGCAGTTCATGCAGTGAGATAAAGGCATATTATTTTATAAACATGTTAAATAATTAATCCGACCTGTTTACATAAGCTTTTTGTTTTTAGCATCGGTAATATTTTTGGACTTTGATTAGGTATATATCTTTGTTGTGTTTCTAGTATATGGATATTGAAATAGATATATTTTTAAATACATATATCCGGATACTGTATATTGAATTACAAGATGCTTATATTCTAAGATTTAACATTTGTTCTGAATAATCCAATAAGTTAGTTGAATAGTCAACATAAATCAAGGTGGCCTCACATTTTAATTTAATGCGGCATGGGTTTTTCAACTCATTAATAACAGGTCAAACGATATTAAATTAACACGAAGCTTAATTTCTTTTTTATGTTTATAAGCTTGTTGAAAAGTGTTTTGTTATGTCATAATAAACTAAATTAATTCATGTACTCCACGCTTTTCGATTGAATAAGTATCTACTTCAAGCATGTCGTTAGCACAATGTATTTCTTGATTGATCAATATTTTCTATTATCCTTTTTATTGTTAAACGTAGATATGAAAAACTTAGTATGAATTTACAAAACAATTTTATGAAATGTGATAACATTAAAATGTTTATACAATATATTTTTAAGTAACTCTTAAAACTAACACCCTTAGAAAATAAAACTGCATATGATGATAAGAATAATAATATTTTACATATTGAATAGTGTAAGTAAAACATATTATATCAGTAGCATTCAAATTTAGATTTTCTATTATGTTTTTAAACGACAGTTAAGGATACAACATTACATTTTCTTCAGTCCATCGAGCTGTCATGTTTGAAAGCCATAGATGCAACTTGTAAGTGAGAATCTCTTAGTTATTATATCTAACATGCGTATTTATAAAAAAATAACACTTAGAATTTAAATTTACATATAACGACTACATTAATTTACATCTAAAATGAATACGATGTGATATTTTTATTCGGTATCTATCAGTAATATAAAGATATCACATTTTGATAATATTAATGGCTGGTCAAATATTTACTGTATGTTACATGGGGATGGTCATGTGAATTTTAAATTAGATTCATCCCCTTTTGAAAATGCAATTTCAGCATTTGAAACTCTGGGTACGTACCTAATTTTTTTCTAAAATGAAACACTTCCATCTCCAAACAATGAGAACAATTGAACTTTTGTCAAATTTATTTATATATTATTCCGATATTTCATAATCTATATTGTAAGCCATCCAATCTCCAAGAAACTTCCATTTAAATACCACGTGATAGCTGTACTTCGTGTAACAGGAATAACAATCTTCTAGCAATAACAAAACGCAGTCTTAGAAAAAGCATAAATAAGTGATGATATTTCTAATGTGAATAGTGAATTTAAATAATCCAATATGTAATTAAATTTAAAAAATACTAGAAAAATACATATTTTCAGTTAATTATACAATTGTTAGTTATGTATATCAAATATGCGGATGGCATAATTAATGCACAATTGCACATAATCATGACAAACGGTCCAGATATCTCTCCTCCCTCTCATCCCTCTGGCGCCCGCGGGGCATTTGATCTGCCATTACTGCATTATTATCATTCGGCACACGGACATTAGATATTATATACATATATATTATCAGGTATAAGAGTATATATAATTTAACATATATATTATTCTGCAACTGAGGGAGGGTTTCCATGTGACGCTAAACGGCCGTTTGACTGCTGATAAGAAACTATCTAATCGAATCATCGCGGATTACCGCGCGTGGAGCTATTATCGATTAATTAGATCCATCTGCAGGTAGCTCATACATTCACGTGTATGCGTACATCGAGTAATATATTCTACTAACTACTACTAATGTCACTATAACATTTATAGTGACATTAATTTTATGGTATGATGTGTACATTTTTTAATTTCAAATCAGTTACGTCAAATTGATTGGCTTTTTGCACAAAGTTTCTTAAAGTAGCAGCTAGTTGGGCACATGGGAAATGATGAAGATGTGATTCAGTCTGGAGGTCCCTGCAGTCAGTGACTTTCCTTGTTTCAGCACTCCCCATCTATTCATGTTGTCACACGTTTATTTTCATTCAGAATGTTGCAGCAAATTAAATTTATGTTTTAATTAATTTACAATATTTAATATGATATTTGGTACTCATGAGCTAACTAACTTCTCAAAAGAAATCGACAGGCGCATACAACTGGGATGGGCAGCATTTGGAAAACTAAAGTACATTTTTAAAGCGAAAATTCCGCAATGCCTTAAAACTAAGGCGTTTAACCAATGCATCCTCCCTGTATTAACTTATGGCGCAGAGACGTGGAATCTGACAGCAAGTCTTACCCATAAAATAAAAGTCACCCAGCGTGCTATGGAGAGATCCATGCTCGGAGTGTCGCTAAAAGATAGAATCCGAAACGAGGAAATACGCAGAAGAACTCAAGTAGTGGATGCTACCCAACGAATAGGCACACTCAAGTGGCAATGGGCAGGACATATCTGTCGAAGAGACGACGGTCGATGGGGAAGAAAAGTATTAACAGAACTGGCAAACGAAGCATTGGCCGACCCCCTACAAGATGGACCGACGATATAAGAAGAATAGCGGGAGTGACCTGGATGCGGAAGGCGGAGGATCGAAGAGGATGGAGACTCATGCGGGAGGCCTACGTTCAACAGTGGACGGACACAGGCTGATGATGATGATGATGAGCTAACTAACAAAATCTTATCTATTTTCATGATCGCAATTTATTAGTTGATTTGGTAGTTAGAAATTATATCAGTTTTCATGTGGGATAATTCCGATACTTGGTTGTTGCAAGGCAGAAATGTGTAGTCGCACCCTAGTTCATGTCACGTAACTTTCATGAATTAACGATAATATATTCGATTATTAAATATTTTTTTAAATCGTGATAGAAAAACTGAATTATATTACAAAGTAATCAATAATAGTATTATCATAGTAGTAGTAAGAAACAATATTATGGGCGGATGTTGGATTACCCGCGTGGTGCTATTATCGATTAATTAGATCCCTCTACTAGTAGGCGGCTTGCATCCACACCAGACCGTAGCATAAACGGTGTAACAGATGCTAAATTATGAAAAACTTCACGGAGCTATACACTAGACGCGTGAAGTAAATGCGAGTAGGTTCCTAGTACTACTCGCAAAATTAAATAGTTTCAATTTCTAGTATACCTAAGCTTTGTAAGTTAAGTCTTTGCAGAAAATAATAGGTAGTGGTTTTGTACATCGATGAGTTGAGAGAATCAAGCTGTTTATGGGTCATTTTTTTTCCTTTATTTATGTAGTTTAAAAGGAAGGAGTACAAATTGACTGATGAGAAACAATGTATAAATGTAGAAAAGTTTGTATAATTGGGATTTTTTGAAGAGCAGTATTGTTAAAAGTCACCGTAAATTAATCGCAGTTATTTAACTAAATGGCAATATCTTTATCATTCCATAGCTTATTGAAACAAAATCATTATTTACACGACAGGTTCCAATAAAAACAATCGCAGATAAATTTTAAAACAATACAGACATTACTCATTGTAACTACTAAGCCTTCACCCATATTATGTTGAAGAGCGACGATAGCCCGTGTGGTTTTTTATAGCTTATTTAACGTCAACAATAGGTGTCAATTTATTTGTTGATTTTTTCCAATCTATTGTTTTTAAGGCATTGTCTGGATAAAATCTAACATTGTTGCATTTATAATTTAATTTGATCAAAACGAATCCGTGCTTGATGAAAATTTTAAATTAACAATTACAAAACAAATTTTATTAAAATTATTAAAACTCTTCAAGAATCAACAATTTTAATTCTTTAAATTATTGGAACCATAGTAGAAATAATTTTACCTATATACTAACATACATACATACATATCTTAAATTATAACAACATTGATCTTATATCGACAACCACGCTGTTTCATTTTACATAACCTCAACGCAATCGAAACGATTAATTTAGCATAATTAGGGACACTTTAATACACGTAATTAAATGTATAACTAGTACATCAAAAGTAATTTTGTGAATTATCTAAATACCAAAGCATCGCATGTACTTTTTTGCAAATTCACGCAACATAAATAATTGTGGAAAATTGTTAATACATTTAATATTTAAATTTTCGTATTACAATGTATAACAGAATTTACATGTTTTTTCATCGAAACTATCATACTCAACAATAATGTATGAGAAAGGAATAGAAATATATAAAGAATAATGTACATATTTTTATTTAACAATTTTTTTTATATATTACAGTTAATTAAATATTTATTTTTATACAAAGACGTATTTTTATTTAATTATACATTGTTGCAACATGAAGTAAGTGTTAGAATTGCAATTTATTCGTTATAAATCATGACACCTAAGAATACTAAAGTAATTGTTCAATTAAAACCTTAAAAGAGAGGTAATGATATCAAATACTGTGGACCATAATTGTTGCTTAAGTGACGTATTATGAATAATTCATCACGGGTTTTCACTTAAGTGTGCAAAAATGCATTCAATGGAATTCTGAAATAAAAAACCTGCATTGAAAAAGTCTCATTGAATCATTCTCAACGAGTACTTATAGACATAGTATAACAATGTTGCTTATTTATGTTTTTATCAATTGACGCTAGAAAAATCACACTTTGTTAAGTCTTCGTGTGTTACTACCATTAAACATTAAAATGGCAAGCTTGGTTAGCTTTGAGACCGTATCACACTATGCTCAGTAGTGTATACATTTTTTCAGCCCCTTATAAATGCTGTTTATTATCAGGGAGCTTAATTTAAACGATTGTATCAACAGTGTTGCATAAATTTTGCACAAATACATGTTCTCTCATTATACAACTAAAAATTAGTATATGATACAGTTCCGTGATATTTTTAACTCTTTCAAGCTCATGGCTCACAAAAATAGTTTTAGGTATGGTTGAATATTAAGAAGTTACTCATTTACCTAAATTAATTATTACTTATCTTAAAACAATGGTTATTACATTCCGCTTTCTAACGTTTTTCTAATAGTTTATTAGCAAGTGGACCATTTTTTTATGCATAAGTTGAGTACAATTACTAATAAGAGTTCGTTTTGTATCTGAGTTTTCGATGTTAGTCGGTTTGTTTTTTTTTATTTGCTTGCAGTACCTAATTTTATTCATAAATTTCTTATCCAACAATAGATACATTTATTTATTTATATTTTTCGTATGTATCTATTACTTTAACTTGGTCTTCCCAACTGTAAAAATAAGTCCAGTAAGAAAAAAGTAAAGAAAACTGCCAGTACTGATAGTGTTAAAACCGTACAAAGTATACAATGTAAAGTTAATGCAGGTGGATAGTAATTTATTCATCGTTAACATAACTTTTATTTTTTATACATAATTTAATGCTTATAATAAGTAATTAAATATTTATGAGCCGAGTAATCATAATTACCTAAGATCTTTAACACTTCATTTAAAACAGCATTATATGATATGCTGGTACATATATAATACAGTATACATATATATTGAATATACAGATGTATTACCAAAACTTACTTCATCTACTTGAACAATGGACCTTCTTTTTTGTATGTATAACGCTTCTAGTATTTGGTTAGTTTTTTTTAATCCACATTTGTTTTTTAAGCCCATATATAAAGCATATTATCATCAAATACTGACGCCACTTAGTTCTGATTATTCGCTCTGTCCATGCCTTGTCCGAAAACATATCTGCACTCGAAGATCTACCTGAGAACATATATGGTTTCCGATGACCACCACGGCAGGAACCTGGAGATTTGAAGAGTTTCTGAGGAAAATTTAGGGTAATTAATTTAATGGTCTTTTTCTTAGAAAATAGTAAGATTATTCAAATGCTTCTAAGACAAGGACCATTTGGACTTAAAGAACAGCTCTAGCCATGTACATTTGTATTCCACATTTTATCTTATTTTGTATCTTTATGGGTTATACTGCACCATTTGACCAACAAAGTTTCGATTTAATTACCTTATTTACTTCAAATCAACATGATTAACCCATCAACTAATAAACTGACGCCTCGAATATCACACTTTATTATTTTTGACGGTACTGGCTCTATTTCTGAAGGTTTGCTTCTATACTTCATAGACTCTTGGGTGAATAGATGATAAGACATGAAGCAAAAACTATAATATATAATCATATACATGATTGTATTTTGTTTCGACCATATTCTCTGGCTAAAGATTGTATGTGAAAGGTGAGATAGATCGTAAAGGTGGAAATATTTCATTTTAGTTATTAAGCAAAGGATAGGAAGTTGAAGTGAATAATTGTTTAATTTGTAGTTACCTTATTGTAATTATGAGTATTATTATTATTATATTAGTATTTGTATAGCTCTCTTTTATGACCGAATGATCATTCCAAAAGCGCTTCTTTGCCTCTCTGAGTAAAAAGGTGGGTCTTGAGTCTGCTTCTGAAGGATGCCTCTGCTTTAAGCTCTCTTATGCTTTCCGGTAGTGAGTTCCAGGCCATTGGCGCAGCGTAGCTGAAAGCCCGATTGCCAAAGACCGTGCTAGGACTACCTCCCGTCAGCTGCAGGGTGCTTCTATTTGCTCTAGCCGATCTGAGTGTCTCTCCACGCGTGCTTATTTCTGAAGGCTTAATAAGTTCTGTCAGATAGCCCGGTGCAGTTCCGTTGAGTGCCTTGTAAGCTAAGAGGCATAATTTATACTGGATTCTAGCCGAAACTCTCAACCAGTGCAGTCGGTGTAGTATTGGAGTAATGTGACAGAATTTGGGCGCGTTGTAGACTAGTCGTGCCGCTGCGTTTTGTAACGACTGCAATCGATTTAATTGTTTGGCTGGCTGGCCTGCGTGCAGTGCGTTGCAGTAGTCCATTTTGGAGACTATAAACGCATTTACCAAACTCTTTGTAGCGTCTCTGGGTAAGCATCTTTTTACCGACCGTATCTGCCGCAGGTTAAAAAATCCAGATTTCACCGTTTTTGTAATATTACCGCTAAGATTGTGGAACTGGTCAATTTCTACTCCCAGCAGCTTGACGCTTGTAGAAGGGATGACATCATTACCACAAATGGCCAAGGGTTGTAAGTGCAATAGATGTTGTCTTCGAGCTTTGGCCATAAAGAGTATTTCCGTCTTTTCCGGATTAAGAGCGAGCCTATTTGCTGACATCCACTGTCCGATCTCCTCTATACAGCCGACCATCCTTTCTTTCATGTTGCCAATTTCCACAAGAAGAGTAGAGCTGGCAGTCATCTGCGTAGCAGTGTACTTTTATTTCCCATCTCTCAGCAATCTCCTCAATTTCTTTGGTGTATAGAATAAAGAATAATGGGCCGAGAACTGAGCCTTGTGGGACACCACATGATAGAGTAGATGGTCTCGACATTTTATTCTGTAGACAGATGGTTTGCTTACGGTTTTCTAGGTATGACTGAAACCAGTCTAGGGCCTTTCCAGATATACCGTAATGTATTCTTAGTTTCCTTAGAAGGATAGCATGGTCTACAGTGTCAAACGCTGCACTCATGTCTAGAAGAGTCATCATTGCGATATTTCTCTTTTCTATAGTTGTTATCAGGTCTGAAAGAAGTCGCACTAGGCCCGTTTCTGTGGAGTGGTATTTTCTGTATGCCGATTGCTTCTTAGCAAAGTAGTACTTGGCTATCATGAAAAAGGTCATACAAAATTTACTTCTTAATTCAAATGTTTCATTTAAGAGACATGAAAATCCGCCATAGTAATAAGCTCAGGTTTCTCAAATATTTGTTATAAATAAATTTTATATAAAAAATGACTAACTTAACAAATAAACGGGAAATTAAATTGTTTTACCAATAAAATATGTTATATGACAACATTTTTTGTTTATTTAGAAGCTCTTCCACATTATTTTTTAATGAAATATATTTCTGTATGCCAATAAAATTTCAGTAACTTCATTAAATTAATTATGATTATTTTGTGTATTTGTCACGAACAATGAGGTTCTCAGAATAATCAAGGAAGATAGGCAACTAATAAGAACCATCTCAGAGAGGCGAGCCCATCATGCGCCACGATGTTCTTCTTCACGATATTGTGGAGGGGATGGTTGAGTGTAGAAACTATAGAGGGCGCCCTAGGCGGGAGTATTTGCAGCAAGTATTTGAGGACATGAATTGTAGCGCTTATGCTGAGCTGAAAAGGGTTGCGGAGGACCGAGAGGAATGGAGATCGAGATGCAAGATTCTGTTGCTGCAAACCAATCTACCGGATTTATACTACGAAGAAGAAAGATTATTTTGTGTAATACTGATAGCCGTATAAAATTAATCATTAAAAAATAAATACTTATTTTTTTTGCTTATTTTACTAACTTTAATTCAAAGTAAGATATTGTTACAACATTATACAACAGTGAATCAAATTTTGTGGCAATTTATGGCCACTCTAGGCTGGGGTGAATACCATATTTAAATATAGAAATAAAAAAATAATTTAAATATCAGTGAGAGTAGAGTCTTCTTCTTCATAGTGGCATTTTCTTCTTCTATATCCACTCCCAAACTAAAGCATATGATCATCGTATTTAATAATTTTGTCAGCTCCTCAATATTTTTAAATCGTCTCAGTGTTCCAACTAGTAAAGGAATAAAATCAGATTTCCTACTGGTAGCGTTATGGTTAAGATAGCGCAGCTACAAATTTAAATAATTTTTGGGGATCTGTAAAACTGCTTTCTTTTTTAACTTGGTATTAGCTTAATTGTATTTAATTTCTGAGAAAAAAAAACAATGATACTAAAAAAATAATTTGGAAAGTCTGTTAGACAATGAATGTTGTAATTCCATGAAGATATATAGATCCAAAAACGTATACAGAGATGAGGCTAAACATACAGTGAGCTGGTGAAGGTAGGGAAAGGGATCGCGAGGTTACGTCCCCCCAGACATTCATTTCATCTCCACGGTATCCTTTACGTGTAATTGGACGGCCATTTTATCAATGGATATTAATTAGACAATGCGCGCAAAATGGCGTCGTTTGCGGCATCAAAAATCTACTCCAAAAGAGTTCCTTTCAAAACAGTCTGTATATACATCGACTTATCGACACTTTATATAGCGTGCTTAGCCATGCTTAATATAGCAAACATCGTAGATTCTACATAGGAGATATCTTCATTACGTAATGACCTGTTTATTTTACAAAAACATAGAACTTAATTAATTCGAAAAGTAAAAATTATAAGTTTGTCACTCCTTGAATATAAGTAGTGCTTTTATTACATAATTAGCAACCTTTATATTTTACTGACCTTAAATTATAGTAAAAATGCCAAATATTTCATATTTAAAATGTATCACTCTGTTAAAATTAACATATATAGAATGTATAATCAATTATATTAAAACAGTAACTTAGTTAAACATTGAAAGCTTGCTTGGAAACTTCCTGCCTTTGAATCTCTTGCTCATACGAGTATATAGGCAAAGTTAATAGTGTTTGCTGTGTATGCGCTGTCCGGAGTAATAGATAATTATGAGTAACGCTCGTTCCAATTGTCGGCCCATTACCGAGCTTTGCGCCGAGCTCGACCAAAGCTCCCCGCGCATTTCGGCTCAGTAAAGCTTCCTCGAGCTTAAATATATATACTCAACGTTATTTATATACCTCGGATAAACTGCGCTTCTGTGAAAGAGATTGCTGCCAGACATTGCAAAATAAAAGCATAAAAAAAATATTTAATATTCACTTAATCGCACGTGTTTTATACACGAACGTGTATAAAAGAATTCCGGCACCAATATTTAAAAAATATACTATTTTAATCATATTTAAAAGCAAAAAGTCATCATTTAAGTTTTATACAAATTAATCAAGTTTTTTGTATCATATCTTCGATTAAAATTCAGTACTCGATACTTAACTCATTCACTGCTATGACGTCTACAGCGGTCATGAGCTTGGAGTTTGTAGTCGCATATTAAAACTTTAGTCAACTGTTTTTACTACTTTATTACCGATTATAAAATACATTAGATTCCAGACAAAAAGAAAAGAAAATCTGATATATTTGCTTAATAAAAAATATATTATAATCTTTATAATTTGCCCAAAAAATCAATTCAAAATTCTACCAAAAAGGCGCCTCGTTCACAAATATAACAATTAAGCGGACACCTAACTTCATTTTATTTATTTATCTGTATAAACTTGTAAATTTCATTACAAATAATTTACTACATTTCAACCCGAGTATAAGACGTTCCTTTAAATGTAACAATTTAATTTATTATATTTCAATTAAATTCGTTTATATTTAATCCATAATACTTATTACCGAATAAATAATAAGACCTGTATATTAAAATAATCTTAGAAAGAGTATCACACGATCATATTTTTGCAAGATGGGCTGATCTTGTTGTGAGCACAATTGAATAGAGAAATTAAGTATGAAATTGAATCACTCAGGATGAAACAGCGAGAAACAACATAGTTCTTATTTTAATTTCCTTACATTATCCTCAGAATTAAATAAAACAACTAGAATTAATAAATAATAAGTCTTAAAACTATCAATATTTCGCCAAACTGTCCGTGTAAGTCAAGCTTCTATTACGCGCGGAAAACGAAACGTTAGCAGCTAAGATAAATGAATGGACCGTGATGAATGCTTATTTACATTTATTAGATGTTAAATATTACATCTTACATAAGTAACTTTAGTAATATATTAATATATATTTACTTTTCTGTTGCTGCAAACCAATCCTCCGGATTGATACTACGAAGAAGAAGACTATAAATATTATTTCTCGAGTCTCTCAAATAGCTTAATGGATTATTTATGTGCATGATTTACATCACCAGTCAAGTTAGTCAAATTAATAAATTCTCCTAAAAACTGTGACATTAGAATAAATATTGTGACATTTAAGCAATACAATTGATGTAGATTTGAGAGTAACATTTTCAATTTAATTTATTTTGTATAGATTACCACCTTAACAATATTTAATATATTAACTCAATACAATAAACATTTTAAAAACTTGACGTGAATAGTAAAAGACATAGCATTTTTTTATTTAAATAAAATTGAAAAACTGATATGTTTATATTATTTTTATCTAAGCTCAATTCGGAGAAAAAACTCATGTTTTTAAATAGATAGATCACAAAATACACCATCGTCTATTTTTATTAAAAATAGTACAACAAATGTATTTCATAAAATCACTTTAAGGATTTCCAATTTACGAAAATACGAATATAACCATTTCAATTTAAATTAATCGTAATGCTTCATATATAATTTTTAATATCTCAATCAAAGTAAGAGTAGTTACATAATCAATATAAAATTATTGGAAGCTGTTGGTAGAAAGAATTGTAACTCAACTACAACAGTTTGAAATAACTTGTTTTTTCTTTTATATAAATACAATTGATTTCAAAAATAAAATGTTCCGTGAAAAAAATTGTTTTCAAATGGGACCGTGTAAATTTAAAAAAAATAGTTTCAAAATATGACCTTAAAATATTCTTAAACAATATTAAAGGACTTATTGCACATTTTTCTGCAATCCTTTACAAAAATGTCAACCTTGAAACAATAGCGCTGTCAAAATATTTTTATGACTTAGCAGTCTAAAGATATTAACTACGAAGAAATTTATCTAAAAAAAGAGCAAAACTTTTCAAAAAAATCATACAAGTCAAACATAAAAAGTGGCTACATTAAAGAGCTTAAAAAACGAAATGAAGGTCAAGCTTTTGTTTTGACGGACCAAAAACCATCCCTTGGAATGTTTTGTGATTTTTATTGGTCTTTTGTCAACCCATTTTCTGTTCAAAAAAGATTTCTGGGTATTCTGCCGGCTCTATTGTTCTAAAAGTCTTCAGAATTCAATTTCCTATTAACCTTCAAGCCTTTTACCGTTGGTTAAGGTTCTATGGGATCCCTTGAAAGAGTAAAAAACACGCTGTTAAACTTCTAAGTAATGTTTTAGTTTTAGAAACGAGACGTTATTCGTATTTTCATAAGTTTATTCTCATTTTATTAAAACATTTTTTTCAACCACGAAATGACGTTTTTAAGATTACTTAATAAATATATATAAAGGTTTAATGAGCTTATAAATTTTTCTACATTTACTATTAAATATAAACTGACTCGTATGTTCAATAATTGTTAAACATATTTTAAATTTTAAAATAAATATACAACATAATAAAAATAATTTAATATATTTCATATTAAAAGAAAAAAATTTATACTCAGTAGTCACGAGCTTCAAACGAGGGTTGTTTTTTACATTAGAATTTACTGTTGGTCACCCATCACACCACGCTGACCAAAATAATCCACATTTAATTTAATATTTTATTTAAATAGGTTTATCTATGCAATGAATATTATTTTATCAACTAAAATTATAATCACTTTTAAAAAAAAACTCTTACAATTTAACACATAATAAATTTAAACTGGAATATAAACAAGTTTAATTGCACTTATGAAAAATATACTCGTTCTTTGAAGATCTAAAATGTTGTGTCAGAATGTCCATTACTCATTTTTATTTTTAATCGAGTATTATCAGGTGGTTTTATTTATCAGGTAAACTGAATTCATTTTATATACCTATTGAATTAAGCATCGCATTTATTTTTACAGAAAAGTGACGTGTTTGCAACTTCTCCCAGATATTCTATGGACGGCCATATAATAATGGTAATTTACTGCTTTTTGGGCTTACCTTCAGACCTCTTGGTCCAAGGCTCGAGCGGGCAAGGACTAAAGACGTCCTGTGATTATCCTTGCCTTCAACAATGGCCGCGCAAAAAACCAAAAAATATGTTTTTTACCCTCCACCTCAGAACATTTCTTGCGGCCGGTGTTTTTTTTTGTTCAGCCCTTTAGGCCGGGCATTAGGAAGTATCCATTGTGTTCGGTATTTTGGTGCCACGAAAAATTCAGTTAAGAAATTCGTATCGAAGCGTACGGTTTATATTAGAAAATGCAGAATCAGTTATTGCTTAAAAAACAGTACAGCAATGAAAGAAATTGTGCAAAAAAACGTTAACCACTAAGCAATTTTACGTGCCAAAAAACATCTAAAAACTCACATTTGTATGTGTACTTTGTGTATGGTGATATGAATTAATCTGCTTAAATTCAGTGATATAAATATGAAATATTGGATCATTCGTTTTGTTAAAGAAGCTGAAGTTCGATTGAATTATCAATGACGTCATACTTGTGTACATGTATACTTGATCTCTTTCCCGCCATATTGTTTGACTACAGAAGACGCCAAAGCAATTGAAAGCCGATAATTTATGTAAGTAAATTTTAAATATAAGCTTGTATTGCATCAAACATTACAGTTAATATTTACATCGCCTATATAAATAGTTTTAATTACATTTTGTAAAGCAGTCACTACCTACTGCTCAAATTACGTTTAACAGCGATTTATATAATTTTGGTCATATCTTACATAGTTTTTCTTGTTAAGGATATTTGTATTTATATATATAAATTAGTATTTCTGAGAAAGTTTTGAATAACAACGTAAATTAGTTCATTTTGAACTTTTTTTTAAATAATATACATACCATATAAAACAAAATAATGTTAAATCGGGATAATAATATCACACAGGAAATAAGGTAAACTCATATTTTCTAGAATCATATAATAACAAAAAATATACGTTAAGTTTTGCTAACAGATCTTATATATAAGATTTGTGGTTAAGCTAATCAATACAAACAAATTGTTAAAAAAAATTTGTTTTTACAATTGTTCCACTGTGTTTAAAAAAATGTACAAATAAATATGAGCAGATTTTATACAATACATAAATTTAAGATCATAGCCATTGCATAAATTACTAAGCATTTGGTAGATGAAAAAATGTGGGAAGTCCAAGTCAAATACCTTTTGTATAGTATGTGACATTTTTAACCAACCACACTAACAATATGGCTTGTTGTAAGTTATATTCACTTGTGACATCGACGCATAGTTTATGCCTCATTATTTATTTTACAAACTTAATTCACGGTCACTTGGGAGATTTTTATAAATTCAATCTACCGCCATTATAATTTAAATAAAGCCAGTCGGTCGTAAATAAAGAAGAAAAAAGAAACATAGTCCATTACGCAATATTATGTACGCCCACGTGAATCTTTACATAAATATCTGTGTGTAATTATGTATCCGATAGTTGTGAGTATATAACAGCTTGTGTCCATAAATTAGGTAATGCTTTATGTATAAGAGGTGCTAAATAAAAAAATGTTAAATGGTCTCTCAATGAATTAAATTGGCGTACAGTGATCTCGCTTTATTATTCTTATTGACAAATGAAGTTCACTTACATAAGACCGAGTTTTGTGTTTATGCCTTCAATGTGCAGAATAGTAAGTATCATTTGATTATGTTTATTAAATATTCATATCAAAAAAATAGAAAAACTATTAGTATTAGAACAAGGTAAAGTCAAAATGGCTAATATATAGTTAATTGTATATCTAGATTTTTTAATATTACCTAAAAGGTTTATGTGTTATCATTCAAAGCATAATAGTCCAGTCAAATTTTTTTTATTCTTTTTGTAATATACCTTTTCATTGAAATTATATAAATATATTCATAAATAACAATCATTACGAAATCACTTGTGAAGACATTTAGAGAACTTATTTATACCAGGGAAATGTTAGATTATTATAACGGTATTATAAAAATTACCTGATTTAAATTAAAAATTCAATATTTAAATCTCTTACTATCTACTTCCTTGGGAACATAACTCTAATAACATCGATGTCACCAGATAGGGTAAAATATATTAATTGTAACTGACACAAAAATCACAACATTGTTAGTAGTTTTTCAATTTATGTATTAGACAACCTCGTGTAGTGGATGTCTATCATAACAGTGATCACTGTATCACTTTTTATCTGAGCTCATAAACAACGAAGCATTTACCTGTACATATTTCAATATTTTTTAGATTTACAGTTTTTAACGCGCGCTTAAGCGACTGATTCTGCCTACCTGTGATACATAAGTGATACGGTAGGTGTTCCTCTGATCAGTCGTAACGGTTTATAAATGCCTTTAAGAAACGAGTTTTAATGATCTTTAAACGATGATATGAAAACATGTTTTTTTGGTCAAAATAAATCACTTTTGCCTCTTAGTATCACGATATTTCACAATTTAGGACGATACCAAGATCATATTTTTGTACTATAACTAATTATAAAGTATTTTAAATATCATGTTACACTGCATTTAGAATATATAGATATATATATATATATATAATCGTGTCGGAAACAACAGGGTCAGATCCTGTCTGCCCAGAAGTGGGTGACGTCGATGGCGTTACTTCTGGCCATCATCAGGTCTTCCTGGGTGCAGCTATTCGAGCACAGCGCACACTTCAGAAGGTGTGACAGGGTCTGCTCCACGCCGCAGTCACATTCAGTCGGTCCGCTGTAAAACTGCCAGGCCCTCATTTGTGTCCTCGTCTTGCATACTCCGGTCTGAAGTCGGTTAAGGGACCTCCATATATTCCACCCTTGGTCATGTCCAGGGGCTAGGTTCTCTTTCGGGGCAATCCAAGTATTCCCCTCAGTTGCGCTTCTCCACATGTTCAGCCGCAGGGTGGCCGCAGGTATCACCAGTTCCGTTGTCGACTGTAGGAAACTTCTTCTCGATTTGAGCCGTGTGGTTATCTTTTGGTACCCAAACATAGGGTGGAGTTCGTCGTGGGTTGCTTTGGTGAGCTCCTTCTTGGTAGTAACTTCTCGCCGTATGTTTGGTGGGAATGCCCGAGAGTTGATATAGCTTTGATATTGGGGTTTTAGGCAACCCGTAACTACCCGGCACGTTTCATTCAGATATAGATATAAAAATATTTTATGCATTGAAATATTTATATTGCTTTAAATATATATTTTTATTATGAAAAAAATTGTAACACCCATTTAAGCGTTTATATTTTTTAAAGTTACTCTTAAATAAACCATTTTGAAAACCTTATAATAAATAAATATTTGAATAGTATTTTAAAGTAAAATTTAACTTTATTTGTCTCTTAATTGCCTTTGAAAAGTTATATTATGACCTTATTCATAATTTTTCCTGTCATTTCATGCATTATATATTAACGTTAAATCGATACTTATGATAAGTAATAATCATTTATTTGTTTATATATAACGTGAACAGTATTTCATTGAAAGATATGTGATTTATATTATTTATTACTGCATAATTTTCTAATATATAATCGTACATAGTCTCGTTTATTTGCTTTGCAAAACTAACAAGCTCTTTGTATATGTATAAGCATAATATATCAATGTATAAGTTCAAGTACTTGGCGCGAGTGGAGTATAATACGGAACATCATTACCGACGCGCCTACCTTGTTCGTAGGTAAATTGACCGGCAACTCTTATACTTAAGTAAATGCATTACACGCCGCCAATTTAAACTGCCTCACGAGTCGACCGCAAATTCATCCTTACCGCGGGGAGGAGCCCTCAGGTGCCTGGCGATATCCTCGCCCGGTCTCGGCCGGTTCTCACCTGGGTTGTCGTAGACATTTTGCGAATAAAAATGCAGAGATTTCATGTAGGTATAGTCTACCTGGCGTTATTGCTCGTATTTTCTGTGAGAGTGAGATAATCTATCTTTCATCTCCATCTCCTTACAACCCGTGATTGTGATTCTAATCACTTTCACAGGTTCATTATTTGTAGCATTTCGGTCCAGTTGCCACAATTATTCAGAGGGGACTCCCACTGGACTTATCAGTTGCTAACTGATCATAATCTGAATGAGCGCATCATCAAGGAGAGCTATCTTTCCTCCTGGTGTGAGGCGGGTAAATTCCAGTCCAGTCTACCTGGCGTTTGAACAGGGAATAAAGAGGCTTTACTCGTATGTTGTTTTCATACGCAAATGTCCTGCTTTATTCTTTCAAGGATGAATAAAAAGAAAATAAATATTTTATTAACGCAATTGGGATATTATAAATATTTGGATTAGCCGTGTGCACAACAAATAGTTTTCTCAGATATTTTGATCTCCATTGAAATTGTCGTTGCTGGAGTATGTTGTAATTGAGTTGATAATAATATTTTCAACGGAAGTAGAAATTTAGGAGAGAGCAATTTTTGAGGTTTAATATAAAAGAAATATAAAATCTAACCAATATAATTAAAGTTTATGTATTTGCTTAAATACATCATAAAGTATATTTTAATGCACATTAAATATACTCGTATATAGTTGTATTGAATTGTTATGAAAATAACTGTTACAAACGATGTATGAAAAACAAAAATGTCTACCTAACCCATCGAACGAATTATAATCATTATTTGTAAAATCAGAAAAAAAGGATATTTTTTATGATAAGCAAGATAATGGTTATTTTCATTATAACACTACCATTTTACGACACTTAAATAATGAAATCTTTGTAACAACAACAAAAAATCTTGATTCTTATTAATATATTTGTTGTAATGTAAGAATTTCCAGACTTTATTATATATATTTTGCTTGATGTATTCTATTTTCAAAAAGATTTATTATATTTATAAATAAAATATGAATATAAATTTAATCTCATAAAAACAAAAAAAGGAAATCTTAAGTATTTCACTATATCATAAAAGTGTATCGCAGCCCTCATTTTGTAATTTGCATATGTCGAATAATTTATTTAATTTAAGCTTTAAATGGATCGAAAATTGACTTGGACAAAATGCCCAATTCTCTACTATATTCCTCACTCGAGTTCAACACATAATGCATCGCGTTGTAAGAGTGCATCGGGCGCATCAAGCTTGCATCCGGTCAGTCGAATTTCGGGACCGTTCAAATTTCACCTAAATTAGTTTAATGACGGGCAATTAGGCGATCCCGCACTAGTAGGTGGGGGTCAAGGGGGCCAGGGAGCCTTCTAATTAGTAAGACCTCTGAAACGCGTGGAAACTGTATCTTTGGGAACTCTTAACATATTAAATTGAAATACGTTAAATATGAGATAAGTAGTCAGAAGATATTGAAATAAATTAGCTCTTTTATGATTGTATTATGTGCAGAACCATTTGATTGGTTTTATATGTGAGATTCTAAAGAGGCGAAAAACATGTTTTATAACTCATTTATTTTAAAGATATATCATTGGTCAGATGACGTTAAAGTATACTGGTACGTTTTATTATATTAAACATTATATCTTAATAAAGGGTATAATGTTTTGTACCCTGTTTTTCCAACCAGGGTTTGTTGGGAAAATTTGGTACTAAACATTATATCCCCTATATGCTTCAGGCTTCCATAGTGACGTTTTTTGTAGTTCATTAAAATCTAATTTGTAAGTGTTCGAGTAAAAAACATGCTTGCTTGTAAATATTACTTTTTATAACTGTGGAGGGCGCCCTAGACGGGAGTATTTGCAGCAAGTATTCGAGGAAATGAATTGTAGTGCTTATTCTGAGCTGAAAAGGGTTGCGGAGGACCGAGAGGGATGGAGATCGAGATGCAAGATTCTGTTGCTGCAAACCAATCCACCGGATTGATACTACGAACAAGAACTTTTGGGTGATATATTCAGACAATCACTTCAGAGAGAACATTACGCTTAAGTTAACGCTTATTTAGTCTTAAGTTTTTTAGTTTTTTTCAATATCCTTGATCTGATAAATGAATTGAAACTTCCATTTTTTATGTTAATATAATACGATAACAATCTAACCTTTTTGAAAATACCTATTTAGCATTCATCGCTTAGTATTGAAAACGTGGTAATTTATTTGCCACTCAAGTATCGGGTGTCTGCCGATTAAATTATTAGGTGTTTATGATTTTACATTAAATTGTACAGTCTTAAATATTCGTGTTAAAATATTGAGTGGGTTTCGTGTAAAAATACCATTAAATTCAAAACGAAGAAATAAATCTAACAACGGTTTTGTAATTATGTTAAACCTTTATTTTATAAGAATATACGATCACCTATTGGCCAAACTAGTAGATATTTATGTCACGTATTACTTACCAAAATCTTTATGTAAAACGTCATTATGTACACAATCTCATACTTTTATAGTTTTTAAAATATACGTGGACTACTCTACTTTATATATTTTTTTAAAGATATATTTAATATTAAATTATTTATATTAATTTAAAACGTTTTTACCTTTTTCGTATCGAATTATTCATTAACAATATGAACGCATTTTGAATGTGTTACAAGTATTTACTCATATTTACACATTTTTTTTTTCACATTAAATGTAGTGGCTTTAAAATAAATTATAAGCAATATACTTTGAAAAAAAATTTAAGATGCAAAATCGTCTTGAAACAAAGTTACAAATGTCGTAGCTAATAATTATTTCAAAAAATTATTCTACCAACATAAATAGTTTAATCAACTGCTACAATATATGTAGCTACTATAATTTTTAAAAATATAAAAAATACTTACATACACGTATTATATAATTTTAACGTTGTATTTGGAACTCGAATACTAATTTAAATAGGATTGGAAATGTAGACTATTCTTTTATAAATCAATCATCGGGGTAAGAGGTTCTTACTCCCAAGAGATGGATCTCATCTTGTGAAGTTTCTGGCTATCAGGTTGGTCCATGTTTTTAGATCGCAGCACCTCAGGCTGTAGCAGACAGGCGACAAGAGGCGAGGAGTACTCCCAAGAAGATAAGTGGTCACCCCGGGGTGTGGACTTACAGGCCAGGCGAAGTACGTGAACACGTGTGAACAGATCCGAATCAGATATTCACAAAAGAGTATATTACATATATCGAATATCAATAAATCGAACTTAAGACGAAGAACGAAGACGCAATATAAATAAGTCGCATCAAATTATCTTCTCATTACTGAAATTATGGAAAAACGTGCATAAAGGGGGGGAAATTTAGAACCAAAGTCCGATGCTTGAATTGTTTCCTTTACTATACACAATTTGTCAAATGTTCAATGTAAGTTAACTTAGAAATAAAATAACGTAGAATAATGTGTAATGTGTTTTATTGTTTTGATAAGAATAAACGACTACTTATATAATACATCGCTATCAAAATACATCACTGTGTCATAATATTCTAAATTATCAGAAGTTGCTTAAGTTATGAGAACACTGGTGTTTGCTTGTTGACTGACTTACTTGGTTATTAGCTATAATATCTACAATTGCACGAAAGAATTCTAATTTTTCATACTCGCTTCTTAGTTCAAACCATCAATGGTGGCTACAGATTACGGACATACATTTTTTTAGGCCATCAAGGTCTTCGGACCGGTGGCATGATTAAAAAGTATGAAAGGCTACTGTGACCGCTTCTTTATCTCATCATTTCTTAAAAAAGTTAAACCGTCATACTCTCAAGACGACGCAAGTAACTTAAAACCTCGGCTGTTCATTGACTTTTTAATATATCAATCAAACATTCAAGAAAAATAGTTGAAACGATTCACGGTGACAGTGTACACCACAATATATAAAACTCTTGATCGATCAGTCTGACGAATGTATTATTTTGTCAAAATAATATAATCTGTTGTATTTTTGTTAGTTGTAAAAAATCTTATTGCTTCAGAAACATGTCATATTTTATATTTCTCATTAAATTATTACGATGCTTTGTTCGGTCCTGCGTGTAAATCGAGTCAACCTCCATGTTTTAAAGTTCTACACGTCAACTTTTCCACTATGCAAATCCACGTATCAATATCAGAGATAACAAGTTTTGCATATTTTACATACATAGTCAAAACACTTCGCATAAATCTTTACCATAGAAGAACAGAGTAGATATAAAGTCACCTATGGTGCCTCTTTAAATTATCGTTTTTTTAATACGGATATTGCTTAGAACGTATGCATGTTTAATTAACACATAAAAAACGCTTAAAATTCTTTTTTTTAAATAAGATTGCTTACAGTTACTTGGATTGGTTGGTCTCCTATTCAGTTAACATATTAGATCGTAAAAATAAATAAAAATAATATGTTAACTTTTTCAAAATTTCTTCATCACGTAATAAATATATATATTTATTCGAAATTTATCAATAATCACAGAGTTACATAAAAGAAAGATCATTTTAATTAGATAATAATTAATAAAGCTTTTTAATAATGACCTCGTTTAACAGAAAATAGTTAGCGAAGTAAACCCATTTTGCAATCTCTCATAATCCACACATGCTTATGTTTTCGATGCCGCAACTGTGTGTTAAAGCTTTATTTATATGCTGAGCTTAAAGATCTTGAGCTTTAAATTTAGTCAACGAAAATATGCGTTTTACAATTTTACTTTGTAATCAAATACGTATATGTAAGAAATTATGTATTTGTCGATAACCTAAAAAAAAATATTGCAATCTTTCAAAAGTACTTTTTAAATATTCACTAAAACATTAATTTATATGTTTATTATTTTAGTACAGACATCTTTAACTATATGTTTATATTTTTTGCAACAAATTGACAATCAAACATCCCTTTCATCGCTTATAATTAAATCTCTTATTTAAACAGTGCCAATTTACAGGTTTATAAAAAAATGCTATTAAATATAATATTTATTCAAGAATGCATTTTATTTTTCATGTTTATATATAATTTTTTACATATTTCACTTCATCTTATATTTACATTATTTCTAGATTAAATTTTTTTATCTATCTATTAACGTTGTTAAAATGAAATGATAAATTTTATTATGATAATTTTATTGACGCTCGGACTTTAAAATAATTGAGCAAATGATAAAGTTCTTGTATTTTTTATAAACACAATTAATTCACAGGAAATCTACTTACATTCATACTCACACCTTCTTTGAAATAAAGATAATTTTCAACGCCAAACGAATGACTTTTTTGACGAAACCAATCATAACCTTTGGATACACAGCTGATCCTCAGAAATAAAGTCATATTGAACATATCGTTTTCACCATTTTCAAAAGTATTTGCACCTATTTTGACTCTGTAATGAGATGTTTGATCGAACGAAATTAAGTATAAGTGTTATAATTTGTATTCTAGTCGCACTCGTTTTTTTTTCTTTTATTTTTAAGTCAAAAAAGCTCCACGGTAAATCATTAAATTAAAAGTTTCGTGGAGCTTTTTGTTCCCGAGCTCACATTCCCGCCATACGTGCATGTTCCGCCGTGATACATCAAGCGCCGACAGCGGCGCCCCTATCTCACGGCCGCCGCGCAATCTTGCCTGGGCCGGGCGATAGCGCTGCGTAATACGAGAACACTCCCAATGGGAACTTTGACCGGCAAAGCTTTACAGGATCACGACAAGAAGCTTTTCGAAAAACTTAACGTGAAAGCATAGATGCCCAGTTATTTGTTTAAGCAAAAACAATACCTTGGGACGATACCTGTATATTATATTATGAAAGTTATATATACACTAAGAGCTCCACCAAGTACATACTTAAGCATTCATATAGAAAGTTCTTAATATAAGTCTAAGGTGTTTAAGTTGTTGTTTTTTCCGTGGCATATATAAGCTTTACTTTTCAGTATTTTATAGGATATTGTATGATAAGCCTGTAACTTCTGAAATTTGAAATAGAGCTAACAAAATAAAATGAACATAAAATAAAATTTTATTTACCATTTATATTTTTAGCATTCAATTTCAATCCATTTAATATATTAAAAAGATACAAACACTTTGCTTGCTTTAAAAATGTTTAGCGTAAGACACTGTTTAACCACATAATTTAATACTGTGGATTCATTTTAAATAAGAGATAAGTTTATCAAGTGTATAGATTTGTTTATATACGTGAAGAACTGACTAAGAATAAAACTTCACTCAAATCAAAACAGCGGCTATTAAGTATCTGAGTAAGCAGTGCTCAACTTTATCCATATTAAGACAAAGTAATAAAAAATATATTTTTTGTATCATTATAAATTACAAGTCTTATTCAAATACTGTTTACCTTAGTGGCTTTCCAGTAAATATATTTTTATCATTCGTTATATTTCAATTTCAGCCTAAACATTAAACATATATTTTTTGCAATAAAATCTGTTGAATTGTCTTAAGATGTAAAATTCAAATAGGAAAAAAATTACCAATGTTAATTCAGTGACGCTTCATTAATTTTCTTAAGCAGTTAAATAAATGCGCACAAATATAAAATAAACCTTTTTCTGAAGCATATTTTTGCTTAAAAGTCTGCACAAAATAAAATGAACAGTTTATTTATCAAAAAACTTCAAAAACCTATTAGGATAACACAATATTTTTATAATTTCTTTTATAGCATTGAAAATGTTTAAATATTCACGTATTTCCCCCAAAATTTAGAATATTAATATTAATTGCACAATATTGATCCATAAAACGCGTAACTATTTTATAAATAAAAATATAAATTTTACTTCTATTCTATGTTGCCCACTTTTATGCCTAAAATCAATTCATTATTACTAACGCACTGCCGAAACGATTCTCCTGCATTAAATAGCTATAAAGCCACATATTTATGACTTTATCGATACATTAATGGCTTCTAAATAACCCGACACCCATACCGTTCAAAGATTAATATTTACTTCTAAAAAAACCGAGACATTTCGACGATTTCCCTTCCGCAATGAATTCCATTAGTATTGGAATTCACCTGAGTTTTTTTTTACTCGATAGAGTACCGTTCCAACGAATCTAACCTTTAAGTGGATTACTATTAGTGTTTTACTATCATTGGTATACGGACCAAGAGTCACCCTATTCTAGTAATGCGTTCGCACTTATCAGAGACAATAAAGTAGATGTAATATAGGCTCGTAATCGCGACGCTTGCTCGACATATTTATGGAAGGTTCTCACTGAAAGACTTGTGGCTCGTGTTCTGTTTATATTCTACTTATGTACCGTAGCCAGCATTGCAGCAACTCCCGGTGATGTCACGGCAGACTGATGACAGTGGAGAGCATTCCTGTACAATCAAAAATGTCATTAGTAAGCCGCACGGAAATACGGACATAGTAAATTTATGAGGTGAATCATTTTGGCTTTTGGTTGAATAACTGTACACGTTATTTATCTACCAAAAAACTAATCATAAACGATGTGTACAGCTCCTCAGTGTCTTATCAATGAACACCCCATTTTTTATAAATTCATAGCTGATTAAGTATTATATACTAAATATTTAAACAACAGTAAATTTTATAAATCCCTTCCTAAGCTACCTGCTAACTCTTCCATCATATGTGATATGTCTTTCAAGAAATCTGCATCTCTTTAAGAAACATCAATTTACAGTTGCAATATTAGTTTACAAACATCACTCATCTTTTTCGTATTCTATGTCCAGCCACCCTGGTTAAACTTTTTAGAATCTACTGGATTGATTTATTTTCATCACAGTTATATAAAACACATTTACGTTGGTAATGTGTATATATTTGATGTTCTGTAATACTAAATGAAATTTATCATCTAGCCATTAGAGTACCTATGCCTCAATCAATTTTAAGTCGCTGAAATTACTGTACTTACCAGTATAATTCAGTATTGAGCATTTCTCTATTTCCTCTTAACAATTATTTAATTATATCATATTCCTGAGGAGCTAATATTTAAAATAAATATCTCCTTTCCATATTATTATTGTATACTCATTATCTGCCGATAAAATTTTGAGCAATAACTTATAAGTCGTTTTCAATATTATTGCAGTGGAGATCACATTAAACTGTTACTTTATTGCGCTTGATTAATAAATAAAAATCAAAATATAAACCGGTTAAGGTAGGCGAAAAACATCTCATTAACCTTTTGACATTAATAAAAAATTAACAAAACTACGAAAGGAAGCTAAATTATCATTGACTACCTATTCAATTCAGTGAATTTATGATAATAAATAAATGCTAATTTCCATACTACTTAACTTATAGTATGTTCTTAATTATTCATCGAAAAATATTATTTATTAATATAAATACTCGTAGTATATTATATAAATATCATACCATTATCGTTATGCAAAACTGTATAAACACAAAAAATACGTATATCTTAAATGGATATTAAATTAAAATCTTATTTTCTTTTGAACGTTATTATACAGGTCACCTTTAAGAATTTTTTTTGATGATTAATAATTGTATCATGCTATCTCACTCGGTAAAAAATAATTATATTTAAATACAATAAAAATCTAATCATAATCTCTCATGAGCAATTAATTTAGTTTTGTATGGGTCGGTTTTAACTGCAGTGTTATTATACTATAATAAGAATATTATTCAACAATACAAATTGTGTTAGGTAGTAGTTGAAATAATTAAAATTTGAATTAATCAAAGTCCTTCGCTGTGATTTTTCGAATTATCTCATTTTTATACAACGAAACAAATTTATAAGTTTTGGATGAAGAATTTTATTTTAATGGTTACTCGTTTTATTTTTAACTATTCAGGAGAAGCCTTTGTAGGTTATTAGGTAATTATGTAGATTATAATTATTACTTTTAAAGCATCATGTATAGTAATACTAACCTATCCACTGATATAAATATTAAAACAAGTGGTTGCATGTAAAGTAAATTACTGGTTTGAATATTTTAAATGAAGTCCATTACTTATATAATAGGCGTCTCAGTAAAAACAGGTAGGTAGGTATTCACAAAAAATTGAATGAGATTTATCATTATCATATTGAATGTTATAACTCTTATATTCAAATATATATTTAGGTTTTAATTTTCTTTAATTTTTTCACATTGAACAAAGTGTGATCCACGTTAAAACAAAGTATGAGTTTTCTCTGTTCAATAGTTTTTTGTATTAACCTGCTATCTTATATTACAATGATTTAAATTTAAAAATATATATGAACTGAGAATTATTTACAAAGCACTTTTATGTAAAAATAGTATTTATGTTTCAAATTACAAAGTAATGCGATATTTAATAACCCTAGCATATTTTTCTTTCTGTAAGGGGTCGATTCAGAAATATTTACCGATTTATTTTATCGTAATTCTCTCAACGATGGCTCCATAAATATTTAAACGGATTTCTAGCAATAAATTAGGTGAATAAAAATGTTCCCGCATATTATTTTATCAGCTACTAATAACGAAAATTGGTCATTACAGGGTTTTTTTTATGAATAAATAAAAACATTTTTATCCTTTCTTTATTCATAAATATTTTTATACTGTTGTTTTAGAAGCAATTTATATGCTGAATTATTAAAATATTGCACACGAGAAATAATTTATCAAACAAAAATTGTTGTTATTATTATTATATTAGTATTTGTATAGCGCTCTTTTATGACCGAATGATCATTCCAAAAGCGCTTCTTTGCCTCTCTGAGTAAAAAGGTGGGTCTTGCGTCTGCTTCTGAAGGATGCCTCCGCTTTAAGCTCTCTTATGCTTTCCGGTAGTGAGTTCCAGGCCATTGGTGCAACGTAGCTGAAAGCCCGATTTCCAAAGAGCGTGCTAGGACTACCTCCCGTCAGCTGCAGGATGCTTCTATTTGCTCTAGCCGATCTGAGTGTCTCCCCACGCGCGCTTATTTCTGAAAGCTTGATAAGTTCTGTCAGATAGCCCGGTGCAGTTCCGTTGAGTGCCTTGTAAGCTAAGAGGCATAATTTGTACTGGATTCTAGCCGAAACTTTCAACCAATGCAGTTGGTGTAGTATTGGAGTATAAAACTTTAAAAAATATATATTTAAAAAATATATAAGAGTTGTTGGTATAAAACAAAATAAACAACAAGTTTTAAAATATATTCAACCAAGCTTTCATTATTGGCTCACCACACCATTACGCCATAGAAACAGATTAGAGTAGTAAGTAAATTGGGTCAGTTAAGGTGATTTAAAATGACATTTTGTTTATTTGAATGGCCATCAACCAGTGAATTTTTGTTCTATTAACAAAATTTATCGAGCCTAATAAAATAAAGTTATTTTTTAAATACTTTCATTAAAATAGTTTGAAATTCAATTATATTTTCTTTATGTTAATGATAGGCGAATGTAGGTAACAAAAAGATTTATTTCTGCAAATAATGTTTGTAATCATTCATTCGTATTTTTTATTTATGTAAATACAAAAATCCGAATTAGATATTTTGATATAATTAGTATCTACAGCTCCATTCATTTAATTGATCCTATTATATTATTTTAGAACAAATAATTAAAAACTTTGCTTTGTTTTAAATATTGATCACGTTGAGTAGCTTAAACTATTGCTAAAATTAAATCATCGATGTATAAAATATATTTAAGCACCTACTAATTTACTATCATCGATTCATATTGACATGCGAAAGTTAACTTTATTCTCAATTTAAAATAATATTTTAATATTACGTTATTGCTTATATTTTAGCCACTCTATTAAAGACTTACAATATTAATGTTCAACTTATTTTTTTTATAATACATAGTAGATAAGTACTTATTATTACAATCTTTCTTACAAGATGTTTCTTTGTACATATCTAAAGTACTCATATGCCTGGGTACTTATATGGCTAACGGTTATCTATAATAATTTTGTTTCTGTATATGGTTGATGTGAGATATTAGAACAAAAGAACTGGCTTGATTATATAATAAGCTTCTAAATCATGCTGTATATAATTTATCGTTGACCTAACAAAACATCAAAGTAATAACTAAACTACGTTCATGGGTGTCTACTTTTTCTGAAATAAATAAATCAACGTTCAAAATATAACGTGATAATGGATATTACACCTTTTTGTACCTACTTCTGTATCAAAATGTTAAGATTTCAATCTCACTTCCTCACTTTGAAAGTGAAAGAAAATTAATCAAAAGAATTTTAACAACACCAAAGGTGTAAGTTAGTACTTGAGGTGGGTGTGATATTATGAAATATTACTAACCTACAAAATGAAAAAAAATACTCAAGTATATTATATTTGATTAATAACTAAACAATTAATTTTAAATATAAGATTCATTTGTAGATAACTAAGACTTAACTGTTACACGTAATGAAATACGAACATAGTATTTAAAATATTTTATAACATATCTACATATAAAGTAGTATTATTTGTGATGGCGTTTAATTAATCTCGTTATTTATCAGAAAAAATAATATATCAGCCATGAAGTAATTTATGTAAATAAAGATTATTTTAGTACAAAGTTACCTTCATACTTCCCTACTTACGCGAATGTTTTAATTTATAACATTTCAAAATAATTGTATTAATGTAAGTAATATTCAATTATAAAGCAAAAATTTATAAAAGTGGGCTTAGGTATATATATTTATAAAACATTATAAGCCAGTCATGCAAAATATAACGACAAATTAAGTTTACTTATTTACAAATTGTTTAAGCCTGCGTCAGTTATGGAAGATGCCTTAAAAAATATCTAAGATGTGAGTCAAACTAGAATTCTTTACATACATTGTAAGCTGCATCAACAAGCAGCAGCTGTTCTAATTGATTCGAATTTTGTGCTTACATTTAGCTGATAGACCCAACGACAAACAACGATAATTTCCTCAAAACCGAATAACTGGTAGTCTAGGTAGAAGATCAATTAATAGAAAATGAATATATATGTTCATCAAAACGAATGATAAGTCTGGATCATCAACAGTCGATTGATGCTATCATTTAAGCTTATTATAGTTGCATAAATATTCGCATTGCCCTAATGAGGTTTCACCCACTCGTCATAGACTGAGCGCGTGCATAATGGGTAAAGTCAACAGTCAGGCAATGACTCGCAATCATCCCGTACGCACCTCAGCAGGAAAAATTGCACTCAGCGCAGTAATGTTTTCCTGATATATATTGTAGGCACTACAAAGGTACATAAGCGATTCCCAATAATATTTACTTATGTAACCTTTCAACGCTATGATTCTTATTGGTTAAAGATCATTCAATTTTTAATTTAATTAGTACATTAAATTATTTCTTTGTTGTATTTTTTTCTCTAAAAATTTGTTAGGCAAAAAGGATCACAAATATTGAACGTAATAAAACTACTCTTACTCTTTTTTCAAATATCAATATAATTTTATATAACTTAGGATAAATATTCCAAAATATGAATAACTAATATATAACTTAACACGCTTAAGCTTAATATGATTAAGTGTCTGAAATGGAGTACAATTTTGCACGAAAATTAGGTCTTTTTTACAAACTAAGAAAATCGGGATATTATAGTTAATTTTGACATGAAGTAACACAATTTATGTTTTTTTCACCTTATCCTCTCCATATCTGGAGCATATGGACACCGCTAATTACCTTGTCTATGCTTTGTCCCAGAATGCCTGTATATCCGGAAATGCATATGGGAATACAAATGGTTCCTGAGAGCCTCCAGGGCAAGAGCACGTGACCTGCGTGACTGCGGCTGTAGTACTAAAGAAACATTTAGGTGTTTAATAATCATCATTTTTGTTAGATATATTTCATGTACGGCTTAGTTTAAAGAACACCTCTACGTATAGATTTGTCAGTTTAATATTAAATTAAGTTCTATATGCCATAAAGTTATATAATCGATATGAAAAGGCAAAGTTTGATAGTAACATTGAGTGCTTAATAATGTTGTATGACTTTGCTTTGGTGCTTCATACACATGCAGGTTACCACTAAGCACCTCTTCTTCATTTGAGAACCACTGATTGAGACAGTCTGCTCATGCGTGGGATGCAAATGTCAGAGTCATACGTCAACCGCCCAGGCCGCACGGATAAAAACACAGCCGGTTAATTTGAATTTATTTGATGCACATGTGACCCGTAGAAGAGAGGCCAATGTCTCGGGCGTAGTTGCTTACTTACAGTCCGGAGGAATCAGCAGCGTAACTTAAAATGAACAAACAAACAATGCATCTGAAGTAACGTGTAACTTATGGTAACCTTATGATCAATATAAAATGAAATAAATTATTACTTAGAATTATTCCGCTTATGTATCGGCTAGTTTGAGTAGCCATTATAAAGTCAATTAAAAAATATGTAGCATCCAATGTGTATATACATAGCTCTTTCTTTGCAATTAACGTTCCTGATTATGAATGTACGACAACTGGAAAGGATTTATAATTACTACAAGTTTATATTTTTACAAACATTTAAAATAAAACATAATATTTTTCCATTGTTTCGATATTTTAGATCAGCGGTCGGGGAACCGGGGTAAATTACCCCAAATGGGGTAAAAATATTTTCTTTGGGGTAATAAGGAAATTTTTCTAGTTTGCCATTTCATAAAACTTACTATTTTTATGTAACTTTTTTGTTATTTTCCGTATAAATTAATCCTTATATAAATATTGATTGTCTTCTTTCAAAATGGGGGGAAGGGGTAATATCGACTTACGCAAAAATCACATATAAGATTATTTAGAAATTATTCCATTACTCGACTCGATAATGGCTACCCAACATAGCCGTTATATGTCGTCCTCCAAAAAAAAATTGTGGAATAATTTCTAACTAATATTTGACATTTTTTTTGACAAACACTTTTCGTATTTAAAAGTTTATCGTTGTGATATGTCTAAAATTTCTTGAATAAGAAATAATAAGCTTTCAGTAGAGTTCAAGGGATTTGAATATAAATAAATATTCAATTTATATCTACATTTACTCGTTATCACGTATACATTATTACGGATTTAAAAATATTAATTTTAAATATAGTCTGACCAAAGATATTAATATTATCAGGTAAATTAACCACTAATTAGTTCAGAAGAAAAGTAAGCATTACTTTATCTCTTTATAATTATTGCATAACGTGATATTATATTGTATTATGTATTGATACCTTTCAAGTAGTAAACAAATATTAATATCTAAAAAAACATTCAAAATAAAACATTACTTCACTTTTATTGTTAATGAAAAAATGCTTTAATTTTTTTTTTCATTGAAAATTTGGGCCCTTGAAAATTGATACTTTAATTACTTTTTATGAATGTAGTTACGTAAAAATACAAATATTTAATGGTTAGTTTTATTGTTATTAAATCAAAATATAACTGAGTGCACTAAGTTCCAATAGGTACGCCAGTGTTTTCAAACATATGTTTTGAATAAAGGCATCTTTGATTATTTTAGGCTCGTGCTATAAGCTATTTGAGGACCGTCGGGCGCTGGACGCTTTTTTGTATGACGCGAGGTCATTGAACTCCTCCCGAGGGAATATCCACACTCCATTACAACTTATTCATTCTAACTTGTAACAAATCAGGAAGAAACAGTTTTATCTTTATATGTACATAACCAGTAATTGATTATATTGATGAGAACATATAAGTACACTGAGAAGGCTAAATGATTTTAATGGATGTAACAAACCGTCATAAGTTCTCGTATCTACATATAAATATGTTCTAAAACACTTAGTAGTAAAGTAATTTTTGTAAATAACAAAAAAAAAACTTTATTTATTAACACAGTCTGGCATTTACACAAAGTGTAAATATAACAGTGGATGGTAATAAAAGAAAATCATTGCATTTGAGAAGTTTTGACAAGGTTCGTTCCTTTTTTTGGAAAAAATGTATTACTGAAAGCATACATAAATTAACTGTGTCTAACAAATTAATTAAACCTATAAACCTATAAGATACATTTTCTTACCTTTACATTAAGGCAGTTCTTAATTTTTCTTTGGTGACAAAAATATTAATGCATATTGTGATTAAATTAAAATACAGGTTTTAATGATTAATATCATAATTTTAAACCATTTATAAAATACAAGAAAAATAGATACGATCGCAGTTATAATATTACTTAAGTAGATAAATTTAAATGTCTACTTTACTCTCAAATTTAAGTCAGTAATGTATTTAATTACTTGCATAATATTTTATTTTTAGTACTAACGGCAAAATAACAGTCAAAATAATTAATATTTAAGCAATACCTTATTAAAATTATTTGTGGTTGACTCAAATATTTAAATAAAACATTTTGCAAACATCAATTTACAAACATATAATATTTATTAAATAAACTATGTATAAAAGGACGTAACCACTACCACAATGTTTTCAATTTTTAAATTACTACATTATACTTAATGCTTGTTGTCTTACATTTCTAATAGGTACCTTAATAACTTTATAAATTAAGTATATCTAAAAATTATAAATGCAACAATATTTAACAATTCTATAACACCAATCAACAATCGCTAAAGATTATCAAAAATCCACCTATCCGCATAGACGTCATCCATCATGAAACGGTGAATGATGAATGCGATGGCCGCCGGCCCCGGAATGGGCCAATAGCGCGCCCGCGATGGCCGACGGGAACGAGCATTTTTGGCCTAACTTCACGACGGTGCTCCATTCGTCCGTTCAGTCCGATATATTTTACTATGGAGAACTCATATAATTTAAATTCCTTCCATTTTATTTTGAATTTTTTAAATATTTTTCAATTTGTTATATGCTTATAAATTCAGTAATAAAATAAGTTACCTGATGCGAGTTTCACGCATATTTTGAAAACAGTGATAAAGAGTTTTAGTAAGAAGTATTTGTAATAACTAACTGGGGTTTTTAAATATTTGACATACGGAAAAATTGTTTTCAGTGTTCTTAATGTTATCATTTCTTTATTATGATTTTCTGCTTTGTGAATACAAAGTTTCTTTAATTTTCTTACTGTAAATACACAATAAAATTAATTTTCGAATCCACAGACTAACGTTGTGTGTTTATTTAATTTCAGTATCTCTTAATTTATTAAATACTCTTGTGCTTGTATTTATTTAATTCAAAATACAGCATTATAAGAAATAATTAGAAATTCTTTCAAGTGTTATAAATAATTATTTCAGTAAAACATACACATTAATCTTCATAAAACTCATTTGACTGTGTATATGAAATACTCTTGAATTACTTTCGTATTAAACAATATATTTTTATATTGAATAATTTAAATATACTTATATTCTGTTAATAACAATTGTTTCATGGCTGTAAAACTGTTAAAATATACTGTGTTACTAGTTCTAAGCGTAGGTAACCTAGGTATGCCTAACTATACATGTATCTTAATTAGAATCAAAATGTACCTGCAAGTAAAAGTTGTTTATTTTCATACATATACTACTTATATTAACATTCAATTATTATGTTGCTTAGTACCTGTTATTAAAAATAAGAACAGTACAGTCTGATTTTATCAACTTAATTAGACAAAGCCATAAAATTTCAATTTACCTAGAGGTACATGTGAGCGATTATATCTACTGTTTGACGTGTATGGCTGTAATATGTTTAGATGAAAATACTTCAATGATCGTAAACCTGCCTTTAAATAAAGTAATCCTGTAGAATTTCAGGAGAATAGTGATAAATTTCTTAAAAATATATTCGATAATTGGTGTTGAAATGATTTACCATTAAACGTAGTGAAAAATTCACAAATAGACTTTAATATTAAATGTGGCATTTTATGGGATTATTAATTTTCTTCGTCTTCTTCTTCGTATTAGTGCCGTCAAATTATTTCTGCCCAGTATCTGGCAACATCGATAGGCCATGTGTTGCCTAGCATTATGTCCTGAGATGTCCAGCTTATTGGGCACATGGAGCAGGATCTTAGGTGTGAGGTGGTCTGCAGGTCTCCACAGTCGCACAATAGTGACTCTCCCTGTCGAAGCATTCCCCAACGCTCGAGGTTGTCCTTTTTTCTATTAACTCCGGTTATTAATCTGATCAGGGATTTCTCGGTCCACCAGTCAAGGTTCTTGCCAGTTGGGAGACCTTCCTTTGGAGTAATGAAATCCTCTGATGCGACTTGTTGCCAGTACTGGAGTCTCTCATTTTTAGGGCCGGATGTGAGAGAGGGTGTGGATTAATCAATAAATTAATTCAATTTCAATTTTATTTATTTTTTCCTTGCAAAAACATTACAAATTTTATCAATTCAATGCATTTCTGAAGTACAATAATATAAATACAATTATATAATATAAAATATAAATACAATAGGTAACATAAATGTGGTGATGTAAATTTATTGACACATTTAGTATCACTGACCTCACACTCAGAACTAGCGTCAGGAGACTCAAGATAAATAGTTTGACTTGTAACAACAAAAACCCTGTCATAAGTATATCATGATTGACTCACAAATAACAAGGCATTATTGTCACAAAATAAAACGTGTAACATTTCGCCTCCATAAACACCAGTACTGAATTTAAGGCAATATAAAACTAAATATCTCAATATCTTCACTCAAGTTGGTTTCAACCACTGTTCACTGCGATTCTTTCGTCTTATGCGTATCCAGGGTTGAACAATGGTCCTTTCAGGCCACACTTGAGGCTCCATGAGAGACTCCAGCGAAGTCGCGATGACCCTGACTTTGAAAGAAGTTGACAGCGTCCGCCTGCTGACAATCCTCCTGATGGTCATCCAAGAAGGATTGAATGCAGCGGTCGCTGCCAAGAAGCTCTGCAAGTCCTCAGCCGATGTATCTGGGTGAAGGCCCTTGGCGTGAAGATACGCCATCTTCACTCCAGTAACGTTTTTGAACCAGCTGCAGAACCACGGATCATCAGACGTGATGAACGTTGTTGCCTTTCCCCATGCGGAGAGGCGCGACTCAACTTAGAACGTTGAACTTCTACGGAAAGATTGCTCGAGGGAGGGAGAGGACATCCACGGAGAAAGCACTCAGGTCCTCCAGTTCCTCGAACGATGATTCGTCCCGGCTGAGAACGGGGAGTCCTTGGGAGCCTTGCTCGAAACAGCGGGGCTTCTTCGATAGTATCTTCCGAGGAGTCCTCTTCGGTGGCCTCACTCGAAGCGGATTCTTTGACGGCAGGTTCGGAGTCTCTGCTGTCACAGTTAAGCGACATCGACACAGGAATATTGACAGCTTCAGCGTACGTAGCCGGAATTGATTTGCACGCTCGAGGTAAGCGCCTTCTGCGGAAAGTCGGCAGACTTGTCGGGTTGGGTGGAGGGTCCACACCAACGGATGTCAGAGCATCATCCATCCCGCATCCAACAGCCTTTAAGAGCCTCTCCAGCAGCAAACGGTGATCGTCTAAGCGACGGTTTATTTGCGCGATATCACAATCGCAACAGTTCGCCATCTTGTAGGTAGGATGACTAGACACGTCCGCCCGGTTTGAGTGTCGAGCGACGAATTAATGTTAAGCATCATTCTATATGCATAGAAAAAGATTCACGATTACAATGTATGTATCGCTTTTCTATAGTTGCTTTCATTTTGAATCATATGGCCAAAACAGTCCACCGAGGACTACTCCCAGAACAAATTCATTTCAAAGTCTCAAGTCAGCTTACCATATCAAATGAAATTACACCATTTATATCTGTTCTCAGACGGTTATATTGCAGCGAACAACGTATTTGTTACTAATATGTTATTAGTAAGATGAAATAATCTTAAAAAATATTGTCTTTATTTTTGGTGTGGGACTGGATTGCTATGATATAACTACTCTCTAAATTTCCTTAACCATAAAGAAAAACATCCTAACATCAGCTAATTTAGGAATTGTATCGCTCATGACTGAACATTATGGCACGAATATGAAAATGCAAGTCATATCAATCTCATACATTGATATTTTGTTGAAAAAGTAGTGTGTTAATATTTCGTTTTATTTTAAATAAAATATTGTTAAATAGTAAAGTAATTAATGTTACAACAAAAGTATGAATAATAAAGAAGATAATAAAACGAAAATAGGTACCTAATTAAATAACTTAAGTAACTTCTTAGGTTTTCACGGCCAGATTTGATGTTGTGGCTTTTGAGTTGAGCCGTGTGTGGTGAACTTTTAAATAAATTATTAATCCTGAAGAAGACCCCTGCAATGGCGGTCGAAATATTGGTTGAAAAAAGTTCACCACACAAGGTACCTAATTGTTGTCTAGAATTATATGTTTACTTACTTTATAGCAAAGTACTTGTTTAATTTAATTTAGTCTCTCACTAAAGTATTTCCAGCTTGAAATTAAATCGCGTGTAGTGACTAATACCTGAGGCAGTCACTTACCTTTATAAAATAATTAATAACAGTTTGTCGTGCAAGCATTTGCCACGGAACAATCAATAAAGACCTCTCTACCTGTAACCACGCAGCTATCAATTACCAGGTGCTTCGTCTTGAGAAGTAAGATATCTACTTGTTATTATGAATTATATCCACATAACCAAACATATATTAAAGTGGTTAATTATATTGCATTGATACATCAATAATTCTTACATTATTAATAACTTTCATATTGCAAGCTTTTTAGGTATATTAAATTCACTAATATGGGTTTTTCTTTGAAAATTAAATTATAATTATCTAGTCACACGTAATAGCAATAAGTAAGGTAAACAAATTTAAGGTACTGGGTAATACATCTTTGTGTATTAAATTAGTTAATGAAAATAATTTAACTAAATGAACATAATATATAACACCGTAATTAAAACAACATATAGTATATGTAAAAATATTAAACGAGGAAATACGCAGAAGAACTCAAGTAGTGGATGCTACCCAACGAATAGGCACTGCAGTGGCAATGGGCAGGTCATATCTGTCGAAGAGACGACGGTCGATGGGGAAGAAAAAGTATTGGAATGGCGCCCAAGAACTGGCAGGGGGTGTGAAGCATCCCTCCCGACCCCTACAAAAAATGGACTGACGATATAAGAAGAATAGCGGAGTGACCTGGATGCGGAAGGCGGAGGATCGAAGAGGATGGAGACTCATGCGGGAGGCCTACGTTCAACAGTGGACGGACACAGGCTGATGATGATGATCAAAGTGAATGTTAAAAATATTAAACATTCTTCTTCGTAGTATCAATCCGGTGGATTGGTTTGCAGCAACAAAATCTTGCATCTCGATCTCAACTCCTCTCGATCTTCTGGAATCCTCTTCAGTTCAGCATAAGAGCTACAACTCATGTCGTCAAACACTTGCTGCAAATGCTCCCGTCTAATATATATAACATTATCATAGTCAAAAGATTCACCAAATTGATTCACATTTTGTACTTAAAATAAAATAATCAAAACATAATTCTTATAAATTTTAGCTGGATTCAATTATAAATAAAAACCTTTAAAATATATATGATAAATATAAC
This sequence comes from Glossosoma conforme, assembly GCA_022606575.1. Lineage (NCBI taxonomy): Eukaryota > Metazoa > Arthropoda > Insecta > Trichoptera > Glossosomatidae > Glossosoma > Glossosoma conforme. Next base: position 1,025,476 of record JAGTXR010000015.1, read on the forward strand.
ATTATAACAAGACTACATTTCAACATTTTGTTTTACATATAAGTATCAAATATAATCGGTTTATAATATATATGATATATACCGTATTAATTAGTAATATAATAAAGTTTATTATAAAGAAAGTGTGATTTTTTTTATTTGTAAATATAAAGTTAATTAAATCGACATTTAAATATTATCCTATAATGTCACTTTTTGATAATAATATTTGTAAACACAACATAAATTGCATTTCATGGACAAACGATTATTTTTACGGTCCCTGTTGTAGCTGTGCAAATTATGATTACTAATTTTATATAAATACATTGTTCAGTTGATATGCAATTAAAATGCCGTTTCAGAGAAGCACGTTTAAAATGCGCTGAAAATGAAGATAAAAACATAATTAATAACGTATAAACAAGAATAATTGCACAAAAATTCGTGTCACTCTCAAAAAGCACTTAAAAACAACTCAAACGACTCCGACGCTAATTCTCCTTCCTAAACAATCCATAAAAAAGCACTCCGCCTTGTGTAACAAGGCAGTATAAAAGACGTAAAAAATAGTCGTAAAAATATTAACTTTTATTAGTTAATAATCGCTCATTCGCCAGAGACCTTTGGGCGCCTCGGCGAGACTTGTATTTAATACAAAGTTTATGTGCGATTTATCGACCGATAAAACGGTATTAATCCGACGGTGAGAATGCAAAACTGTCTTTGAGTGTCCCACCACTCGATTCGGGTGCGAGGTAACTACATAGTAAAACCAAACAGGCTATAACTTTGATTTTTACTGGCACTAAAATAATCGTAAAATGATTGTGATGATTGCCGCGCTACGTGTAAATAAACGAAACCCACAAAATCTTACGTCTCTTTCAAACATAACGATTAACGCGGTCCTTCTCACGAGGGCGAAAGAGGTATACGATTTTCGTAGGATCCTCCTTTTCCGTGATGCTTTTTGAAGAGTCGATTCTATGACCTTTATCTGATGGGGTGGGCATAACCTTCAATAGTTTATAAGTCAGTATTTTGGGCTACTGATCAGCTGATCTGACGATACAAAAAATGATCCTTTTAGATGTATATTCATCTTGTTTTAATATTCATTTTGGGCAATGAGAGTGAGGGAGACCCTGAGAGATTCATATCGTCAATATCGTTTATTTATTTGAGTAAGCGATTTAAAGGAGACGAAGTTACATATACGTAGCTTATGTTATTTATTATTTTGGTAATATTTTAGGCGATGATTTTGTATAACGTTAAATTTAAGTAAAATTTAACTAAGACATCGTCCTAAAAAAATATTGCTCCGAAAATATATTGTATTTATTTAAAATAAGAAGGTAGATTTTTAAATTCAGTAAATAAAAATTGTTATTTTTATGGCCAATATTTAATAAAATGTAGTAATATTTTAAATTTTTGTTGAATTCTAAAAAATACTAAATCTATATACTTATTAATAAATAAAAAATATCTCACATATTACTAGTACTAAGTTTATTCATTTTATAAACCTTGATCTTCGTAGACCCATTATTCAGCATACTCAAAAATATTTAATGAAAAAAGGATGTGTATTAGTTACCTACAGCCACTTTCAAAATGTAAATAATTATCTAATGAAGTACGTTTCAGACTCTATGATTAGTTTTCATTTAAGTTTATATCTTAAAAACTTAATGCCATCTTTTTTTATTTTTTTTACGTACATGCTATATAATTGTATTACATTTTATTTTTTATTTGGTAATATTTACTAAAATATTACCTTCAATTTTCTTCTTCAAAACCACACCTTATTTGCGTCTCCAAGTTCCGAATCCACCAGTCAGAGTCAAGAGCCGGCTCGATTCACTTCGTTATTTTTATGCCTCTATTACGGTGCGAGCGGCGGAGAGCTGCATTTATTGAATCTTTATTATTCATTATTTGTAATTCCGTCGAGTGTTATTGCCAATCAATGGCGGCGGCGAATTCCGAGCGGAACAAAAAAAGCCTCTCGGACTCTAAGGCACGCAAAAGGCGCCTCTGGCCTTTGAAAGGACAGAAAAAGCCTTTACGGAGAGAGTTCTGCCCTTTTTGTACAGCTTTGTATCGAAATACCGACATTGACCGCGAATACCCATGCATAACTTTTTTCCTTTACGCGGCCTACAAAAGCCTTACAAATATATCAGTAGCGCAACTAAACCAGATTCTCTGTATGCTCAGTCATTTAACATTCTTCAATTAATACCTATTCCATATCTGTAACGTATCGATACCACAATTTTCCACCACACAGTATTGTCTGCTATGATTGTCTATGTATTGGAGGCCTACTTGAGAATGCATATGTTTTCCGACAACCTTTAGAGTCAAGTCAACCAAGGGTCGTCAACCTGCTCCATACCGCCCACTAGTGGGCGATACGGGTTTTCTTGGTGGGTGGTGGGCGTTGTTCAAATTTCCTACATTCCTTCTAGAATTTTTTCCACCCATACACTGAATTGAAATATAGCGAGTTTGGTGGGCGGTAGGGAAATTTTACCATGAAAAATAGGCAAAAGTGGGCGCTAGGCATAAAAAGGCTTACGACCCCTGCTTTAGAGCAACAATTCAGTTACTTAGAGTGACCATAGCTTTAGTATCCGAAGCTTATCTGGGAATCTATTAGAATTTTTTAAGAGATTGATGAGGCCTGGAACATTCAGTCTAAGAGGCGGCTCAATACAAAAGTTAACCTTAATTATACATTTTTAATTTAAATCTTACATTTATTAAAAATCATTGCTAAGAACTATAATCTGACAAGGCATCGTTTTTTTCACTAGCCATCCATTTTTTTTAATACAATGCAAGCAGTCCTCCATTATTAAAGAACTTCCAAAAAAATATATTTTATTACAGTTCACTGCTGTCAACTGAAATATATAAATTTTGTTGTGCCAATCACCTTACTTAAAAGAAAAAATGATAATTTTTTTATAAGGTGCACCTTCTTAAATAACATATTTTGAATATAATTTTTCAATAATCATTTGGTCCAACACCTTTTTTAGTTTTAAAACTTATTTTATGGAACAGTTTCTTAGGTGTGTTTACTTGTCTATTTCTTTTATAATTAATAATTATTTTTATTCATTTTATATTCAAGTTTTTGCGTCAATTGGTATCTTTATATTTTCAGAAATGGCATTTAAATAGGTTCAATGCAGCTGCGTTACAGTTTAAATTAAAAATTCTTTGTATACCATTTATCCAAAGCCAGTGCAGGAATACTATCGAGATATTTTTACTCCGGCATATTACGCATACCTTCCGAGAGTAGACTACTTCTATAATATGGAGATACACATTTCGCTGTGGATGAACATTCAGTCGACGATATTGAGTGACACACACACAAACATTTTTATACAGAGTGCACATAACTTGCATGCTCATAAAGATTCATGTCAAACAAGTTGGCAAATCATTATTCATCACATAAGCAGTGGGTTGATGTATTGGTATAATATTGGTATGGTTTAGTCGCGTAAGATGGTGTATGTAGCAGTATAAACAATAAATTTCACGATGATTTTTTTTATTGAAAAAAAATAAGTATCGTAAGGGTAGTAGATATAGGTGGTAAGAATACTGACTAAGATTCAATTCCTATGTGTTTATTTAATTTTTTCTGATAAATAGTTAAATAGTTGTTCAATATGATTAAATTGTTGCAAAATTGTATGTGCAATAATAAATCAATATATTATAAAAAATCTTTTTTGCAAAAAATTAAATATAGTATTACACTCGTGTGCATTCAAACCTTCTGTAACGCTTTTATAAGATCGGTTGATAACTCGATGCTCCCAACACCAAAACCATTTTGTCCTAAGAAGTGTTTCAACCCAAAATAACAAAGAAAAAAACAACCGTCATATGGAAAATAGCAACAAATACTAGAGGAAAGGTCTTCGCTAAAAATAAAAAAACCTGCATTATGAGAGGGTATTAGAAATAGGGACTGTATTAGAAAAATAAATAAACGATGCTCTTAAATCATCTTATAACTAGAATATATAATTGTAAGACATTTAAAATATATGTTCCATTATTAATTGTGTACTAAAAAATACTTTTCATTATACAAAAAAAAAATAGTCGTATCAACAGTTTTAAGACGAACAAAGCACTGAAATATACAATCTCATTGCTTATAGGTTTTGGTGATATTTATTCCTATTCATCATTTATGTTTGCAGAATTCCTTAATCCTTTTATTTAGTTTCATCAATTTCAGTTCATCCTGTACTTACTCCTGCGTGAACAACCACGTACAGCGTGGTAGCTATTCACTTGTTAATAAATTACTCCCTATACTTTACGAGCAATGAAATAAATTGTAATGTTTTCATTATGTTAGTCTGCAGAGTTGGGAGACTTCGGGCCGTGAGTTGGCGTGTATTTTCAACATGTCTTGTGCTTTATAGCATCGTCTAGCGTTTAATAGATAATTTCATGTTATTTAAATAGATACGTTTGATTCTAAAGTCAATAGAGAACAATGTCTTTACGGGACTAAAAAAACTTTTATGTACATAAGAATTTTTCTTAAGAGAAACAATACATTTATAGTATTGTTTGAGTGTCGGACTAAATAACTCTTGTTAGAGAAACATTAAACAGATATTTTGTAATTTTTTTGATTTCAGATTTAGTTTGATGGAAAGAAAATACTCTTAATGCATCCTCTCCAACTTTTTTTATACAGATACCCGAAATAGCTCGCTAGCTTCAGCGGTGCGGTAAGAAGCGTCTCTCACTATGCCCACAATAACAACTGTGCATTTCATTATTCACAACTCTTGATTTCATCAATAGAAACAAACCCGCCTAGGTTATACAACGAAAGCAAAAGTTATGACTTTGTATGTACCAACCGACTGCTTTGAGTACACTTTCTATGTTTGAACATTTAATACAAAATAAGAAACAACAGCATTTTCAATTTCACTTTAAATTTTGTAGATAAAAAAGTTTGCCTGTGGAGGTTTATTACACGATGACTATATTATATTTTACCTAATCATAAAAGCATACGACAGTCAATATTATATGAAGATATCATATTGTTAAGTTCTAAAATTCGTTTTTGATTTATATTTACGACTTTAATAGAAACAATTTTTCTTCCATGCATATTTAATATTAAAAACATAAGCAAAAAACATTTTCAATTGGTAGAAATAAATAAATTATGTTGCTGATAATAAGGATATAAGTCAAACTGCTAAAAACCTATCCAATAAATACCATTTATTTAATTATTTTATTTATTTTAACAGAACCGCAGTTCCAAGGTACATAGAATAATACAAGGTACATAGTATATATAAACATACAATACACACAAAAGAGAAAAAAAAACATAAAAGATGAAGATGATGACACATGTCAAAGATCACAGAGATCTAGGAGAACAATACCATCGACAAAAGAGGAAAACGATGAAAGAAATGGATCGAGGTGTGCTGGTAGGCCATTTAGGAGCGCCATTGCCGTTTGACTAAATTGAGTGCTCGAAGCTCCACAAGTATCAACTGAAATCAAAAACAATGGATGGTTTCGAGGTGTACTTATCTGAATTACTACCAAGATAGGTATTTAACTTATAACTGATAGATATAAATTTATATAATTATTCTAAGCTATGATTTCATAAATCGCTATTTTAAACATTGTTGAAAACAATATAACAGTGTTAAGTTACTCGTATTTCATCATCATCAGATTATGTACGTTCACTGTTAATTGTAGGCTTCCATACATCCCTCGAAATGTTTCACTCTCCGCAATTTGGCATCAATATAAATAACTACAATAAATTAAATGAATAAAAACACACCTGTAAGTTAGACTCCTTATATTAATAATTTTTTGGCATTGTTAGACTTATTTAAATTTACCAAATTTTCCACAAAAGCGGTCGTTCTATACATTTAGGTGTGTTGTTAGAATTAAAAGCCTCGGTATAAATAGCGTGACATTCGCAGTCCCATCTCGGCGGCGGTAACGCTCACGTTTATGCGAGCTTTCGTGCAATCTTCTCGAAGCTTTCTCGGTCGCCGCCAACGAAAACTCAACTCCATGAAAGCTCGGGCGCCCGGCGGAAGTTGGAGGGTGTGGGAAGGCGCGCGTGCCCACCAGAGATGGATCAAGGCTGTATTTTCAAGAACGCCTTTTGTAAGTCAAAGCTGTATTGATCGCAAGTATAACAAATAAAATAGTATATGTATATTTATTAGTCATAGTCGGGTTCAGTTTCTTCTTAGGACTAAGTTTCAGAAGCGTTGGGCACATCATCTAAATTCCTTAAAAATCAAATCATCAACTCAACCAAAATATCGAATACCACAAGTGCCATCTCTTCAAAGTCCACTGGGTATTCGGGAATCATAAATATTCCCATGTGTAGGGATATATGGGAATAAGGCATAGACAATGGCAACAGACAGAACTGAGTGGCGGCAATTTGTGTAACGGATGTGAGAAGAAAAAAATCCATCATAATAAATGACTTTTTTTTTAAATGATTGTATTATTATTGTGTTTTGTATAAATTGTTATTTTATCCTGTTTCAGAAATGAATTAAATATTGTTATTTGTAATGTTTCTGAAAGAAAGAAAATAAATTGAAATTGAAATTGAAATTGAAATTGACAATCTCCTACATAAGTAGTGTATAAACATGTATATTTTATTAGTTTTTGAAATTACTATATACTTGTATACAAATACTAGCGAATTATTATGCAATATAGATGTCACCATATAAATCGAGTTATTGTTTTTTTTAACGGTACATCTTAATACTAAAAATAAATTGAACCTTATTGATGGGTTAGTAATTAACATATTTTTTATCACCTTTTATCACCAATCTAAAAATAGTTAAATATTCTTATATAATTGAATATTATTATCAATTTTAAAATCATAAAAGCAATAACGTTTTATTATGAAATTATTTAAATATCTGTCATGCGCATTTTCTATTGTTTTTTTCTTCTAGTTACAAAACAATAATGAGACGCAAAAAACTAATATGTTTTTAATATAAAAATAATACACCGTTTATGTTTTTTAAATAATAACAGTGCTACGTTTATCTCCCATCATAGGTTTAGTTATTTTTCATCAAAAACTCTATAATCGCGTGGCTTTTTATAAATTATACGTCTAGCTGAAAGTTCAGCAACGAACAAAAACAACCTTCAATTTATTCGCTACGAAAATAGCGTTTTTAAACTTTGAAACTTCGTTATTTTTCGTCGCTGCCGAACCGGCCCGATTAAAATAGTGCCGGCGCTGAAGCAAAACATAAGTATAACTAAAACAACAAGCTATCGTGTTGGTATAATCATGTAGCACATACACAAGCACATGGGTAACACGAACACATATAAACCGGTTTGGGTTCCGTATACCGGTCGAGGAATGGGGGGTCTGAAAAGGAAGGCCTGACAACTATCCCACGTGAAAAGGCGAGACGACGATAGTGAGCATGGCAAGTGAGTAGGTATTATTTCTATTGGTGTTCGACTCCAATTCGCTGTCTCACTTTGATCAATGTATCAAAGTATTTGAATATCTAACTTTTATGTGAAGTATTTTTGTATATTCTTCACAATAGTTAAATTACTTGCAATTTCAGTTATTACTTTTAAATTATATATAAATTTCTATAAAAGGCTTGAAATAATTCATTTTAAAAAGTGATGTATTAATTGAAAGATGAACATTATGTTGGTGTTTTTGTGCCGTTGAATGTATTGGTTTTATTTGATATACTGATTTATTTATTACTTTCATGGTTACGGTGACATAGAAGGATTAAAAATATAATGTACTAAATTTTCAAATAAACTTATTTGATTTAATTTGAATAAATCTAAAAAAGAAGAATCCCGTGTAATTTTTTTGTACGACTGTATATTCTAATGAAGCTTTCTATCAAAAAAATATAAAACCACTTGCGTAATTCACGGTCAAATTTAATTTCTACAAATAAATAAATATTTAAAAAAATAACTCCGTCCAGAAAGTATCCTAAATATTCCTGGGAGTTAATAAAAAAGTGAAATATGAAATGAAAAATTTACAGATAATCGATGGTTTTTGGTCTATTAAAATTTGGTTTGTTTCATGATCACAGTGAAACGGGATGAATAAAAATGTAATATAAACATACTCTTCTTATCAAACAATTAAATTAGTAATTGTCATGAACAAATAATGAAAAACAAAAATTATAGTTATTGAAAGAACAACATTTGAGACTAAATATAAGTGCTTCTTTATAAACAGAAGAACTTACATTACATAATATTTTTAATATTAAAAGGGTGTGACATTACTTTTTGTCACCAAAAATATGAAAAAGAATTTGAGAAAATACCTGAAGATGAATGTAATGATAATTAAATCCTACCAATAATATGTGCATTATTTGATTCTTACAATAAAGCTAACTGTTAAACAAAATAAATAAAACGCGAACACTCTATGCTTGTATTAATAAAATTATATTTAAGATTCATTACATGTGTTCATTGCCTCTTCCAGAATTAATAACAGGAGCTTAATAAACTGTTTATAAAAAAAGATAATATGCTTAGAAAAAGACAATAAGAAAGAGATGGCATTATGTGAAGCACTATAAAAAGAATGAGATGCAGCTACTAGAGCCGAACAGTTGTATCTTTTGCAAGACTTCGTGCCTAGCGGCCCGTAGTTGCACGGAAGAGAAGTGCGGAAAGGGGGACAGAGCACGGGCTGTTTATGCGTCCTAAACAGCCAGTTTATACACTGGCAGCCGAGTCGTTTTCATTCGCTTCATTATTATTGGGCGATTGAGCCGCTCCCGGGATCCCGGGATCGCGTTCCATCCCTAGCTTAGTTCAAGTCATCTTGTGACGGTACCGCAAGTAGGTATAACTAGCTGGTAGCTACCCAGCCGGCATCCAGACAACGGGACTTTCTAAGGGGGCTTAGGTTGGCCCTGAAAATCTTGTTACGGCAGAGGATAATAATTTAAGACTTACTGTTTTGATAGCACAGATATTTCACTGAGTTTTCTAAACTTACATATCTTCAATTTTTGAATGAAATATTTTCTTCAACATCTGATATTAAAAATATTTTGGAAAAAAAAAATAATAAAGATTTAAAAATTGTTTTCTACAATATATACGCTCTCAAAATGGAGAAAGTATATGTTCAATACGAATTTTTGCTACAAACTCTTGTAATTTTGACACATTCTTCATTTAAATCTGCAGAGAATAATCATTCAAGATAACAAAAGACAGACCTTGAAGTAAAAAATATTGAATATACCTTCTTTTGCGGTAGCTTTATTTAATTACCTATTTTTCAGTTTAAATATCCTATACGTTTTATTGTTGGGAGAGGTTAATTCGACATTTTAAACAAGTACATATATATTGAACTATGTTCAATTGTATTTATAATAATAAAATAATCAAATAAACATCATTGTACAGAATATATATTACTAGCCCAATGCTCGGGCTAAGGTATTAGGTATTCTCTAAGGTATTCTAAGTTCACTCTGATTTTACATAAGCTTACACACAGATAAACAGGTAACGTTTTTGTTTTTGATATAAATAGACACATTATCTGTTATCGACAACTTCACCATCAAATTTTTAATAATTAAATTTTGTATTAACTGTATTTGTACGCTAGTCCAATAGAAAGGATAATTTTTCATTTATTACAACTTTATCAATACACGTTTGAAATATTAATTAATAAGAAACTACCTGTCTATGTTGCCAATGTGTTGTTTTAAGTAATAAAAAAAAAACATTAATACACTATGAAGTTTTTGTACAATTACACTATATGAATATTTATGTATATACAAATAATGAAATGACGTAATCAGCTTGAATAAATTATTTATCTCAATTAACTGAGATGACTTTTTTCAATTATAACTCGCGCGAAATGAGTAAAAAATATTTAATTAAATAGTCACAATTACACCAAAGTTGAACGTTGTCTGGTCTTGATCTATCTAAAATATTTTTGTTAACACAACGTAAAACGGCAAGAAAAAAATATTAGCTGATTTTATGGCTCTTACTGTTTTTGAAGAGAGCTAAACGCAGCATCCGGAGTATTGATCCGTTATCAATCTTTTGACTTTTCGTACGACACTCGAGCATTTTAATCTTGGACATACTTCTTTTCTCAATATGGTGAGACCTTGAACCTGGTTCTTGAAAGTCAACAAGCTCAGTAATTAATTCAACAACTTCCTACAACAGCTCGTCGACTCTTTTACAAAATAATTCAAACACCGTAACATCTCTTATGTATTAGATATTTATTAAAATTAGTCCAATGAACCTACGCCGATATATTTAGACGAAAAATACATGTTTCAAACGTTGAAATATTTGAATAATAATGTTATATTTTCGTTGTTAAATACGATTAAGAAAATAATATTTAAACGAAAATTTTTGTGAATTAAAACGCTGGAAGGATCTTTCAAAGGTCTTCTTTATTGCCAATTACAAATATGTTGTGATAGCAAGCATGTTTTTGTATGTTTTTTAATGTAACTATTGGTCTAATTGGCAAGATGGTTTATAACAATAAAAGGACCCAATGCACTACTGATATATATTATTGTTAAGTTGATATTTTGACATTTATTTTAAGAGACAACAAATGTATATATTATATATTAATCAAAGACGACACAAATAAACAACTGAGATTATTGATTTCACAATTATCACAAAATTCTGAGCATTAACAACCAAATGAATTGTAATTATTTACATATCAATCGATAAAAATAAGGGTTTGTGTATTTTAATTATCGTATCGCATGTGACTCCAAATATATAAATGAAAATTTTCTTATCGCTTACAAGACGAGAAAAGTATTGATGATCACAATATTTAACAGTTGCAAGGTTAAAAACAAATAAGACTTTCCAAGATGACATGCAACAGACATCATGATTAGACATAAAATGATAACAGTCACATTACGCGGATAACCATTTTGCAGATGGCAACAGTGCTTATAAATTCGCCATTAGAAGTCCTTATTCAAATCTAAAAACCTCCTGTGCATTTCAAGATGCAGGTCCAGACGTGATTCCAGATCTAGACGATCGAATTGCAAATCGCACATGACTCCGTGAATACTGAATAAGAGATCTTACAACAGGATAGCTTCACTTGAGAACGTGTTCCAAAATTATATTTTTTTCTTCATAGCAAAGTTAACTATCGAGAGATGCTTACATTGATTAAAATAAATGTATTTTAAATACACATATAAAAGCTTATTTAAACGTCATCTATTAATATTTCTTTTAAAATATTTAATCAAAAAATTTAGCAATTCTTTTAATTAATATTAAAAAGATTATTTATTTATATCACAGATTTGTAAAATGATCAGTCAACTAGTTTTTTTCTTAATAAATATTATTAACAAGTACGCACTTTGTTAATAACTAATCAAATTTGTTTTTTATCTACTACCTAATAACGCTTCGGTGAAGGTATGTTATTTAAGAGTCCCAAGTTTTTTTGTAAATATTACACTAAAAAGCCTGAAATGTGTCGGATATTTGCACAAAATGTCTTTACCACAAGTACCAAAAAGAGGCTTAAATTGATACCAAAGCGGATGAAGTAAAGTAAACTGAAATTGCAATGAGAATCATAACATATAAGCAAAAGTAAAATATAGTTTTTTACAAGAATCCAACTAAATATGAAAGTATTAGAAACCAACGCTTCATATGAAAGTATTTCCATTGAATTAAAAATGAATAATCAGTGTTCTGGAAAAACAACAGCAAAGAAAATAATGTATATCTTTTATTAAAATAAGTGTTTTGAATTAACAAGATGATATATTTAGTTTTTATTCTGCATCATTCATTAAAATAAGATATCGTTTTGTAAAAAGTGGCCTGAAGAGAAATATGTGTACTTAAACGTTTTTTATCTTACTGCTCTTGCATATTTTTGACATGAAATTTGACCCCTGATAAGCTTCATATTAATTTTGGTTTTGCCTTGTAGGTATTACAGTATGAATAATAATACAATAATATTTGAATATTAACAAAAATACTTATAATCTGATTTTCTTCAATGAAGGTCTATTCCATGAAGATTGGTTATTTTAATTAATTATGAAGTAAAATTATTTCATAAAAATAAAATACACAAGTTGTTTAAACATTCTTTAAAATTATTTTTTTATCATCACATTAAAAATCAATGATAAAAACTGCACCCTCAATTAATTCCTACATGTTTATAAGGTTTTTTAAATTTTCTGCTTTGATCTGACATTGATTGTAATATGAAGAAAGTTTCCACATGAAAATAAAAGTAAATAAAAAGGTCGATTTATAATACCTAGATATACCCACAATTGTTCAAAAAGTATATATCCCATGCTTTATTTACTTATATAGTATCAATTATTTAAATAAAAACATATCTTACTTCATCCTTAAATACGGCAGTCACCTTGGATTGGAGCCCCAAAATACCTTCTAAACTTAATTGACTCAGTTCAAAGAAGAGCAATTCGTTTGATAAACAATGACACTCTTACGTCTAATCTACAATCAATGGAACACAGACGTAAAGTTGGTTCTCTTAGTCTTTTCTACCGTTATTACCACGGTCGCTGCTCTTCGGAACTTAAAGAACTAATTCCTCCTGCACCCACTCACAGCCGACAAACTCGTCTTACACTTGCCGAACATCCATACACGGTTAATATATGTCGACCAAGAACTGGCAGCTTCCAAAGTTCCTTCCTTAATGCCACCGGTAAGCTATGGAATGCTCTTCCAGCGTCTGTGTTTCCTCCTTCCTACAATCTGGATCTCTTCAAGAAACAGATAAATATACACTTGCAATCTCCCCAACCCACACACAAACACGAACGCAACACACGTTTCCTGCATCCAGCGTCCAGCCTCCCTGGCTGAGCGTCATAGAGTGCATTGGTCTTGACCGGTTGTGCTCTCCTGCATGCGTTTACATAAAAAAAAAAATTGTCGATGTAATGCAGTGGTTTAGTCCAAGTGCAGCTTGAAACCAATATATTATAAATATAATCGTGTCGGAAACAACAGGGTCAGATCCTGCCTGCCCAGAAGTGGGTGACGTCGATGGAGTTACTACCGGCCATCATCAGGTCTTCCTGGGTGCAGCTACTCGGACACAGCGCAGAAGGTCGCAGTCACATTCAGTCAGTCCGCTGCTAAACTGCCAGGCTTTCATTTGTGTCCTCGTCTTGCATACTCTCTTCCGAAGTCTGTTAAGGGACCTCCATATATTCCACCCTGGACATGCAACCAATATAAATGATATACATTAATCATAGTCTAATATTCGTCAAGTCAATAAAATAAGAATAAGATGATTTACATTTCATTCATAAGATATTTAGTATTTTTAGTCCCGTTAAGTCAATAGAATCTTCTCTTTGAATCAGATTAGACGTCGCGATGGACCATTAAAGCACTAACCCACTTAATACTTCGGGGGTGAGCGAATCAATAGCTGAAGGAGGCGAGGCGCGGTGAGAGATTTGGACATTCCGGTTATGCCCCCCACGGGGTTTGGGTGCTTCTACCCAGTACCCGGCACCAACCGGTCAACGAACTCACCAGGTTATTATTAAACACTAAATAAATTTTACCCGAATATTAATTGAATAAATGACCTCATTATTATGATTATCATAATATTATAAACAAAAAAATGTATGAACCGTTTGTGATCCCTGGTGGACTTTCGGGTACAGAGATGTATGGAGATGAGGCATGGACAGTGCCAACTAACAGCGGGGTAAAAAATTGTGGTCACTATATATTTCAGATATGGAACGGATATGAATCCTTCTTCCTTCGTAATATAAATCCGGTGGATTGGTTTGCAGCATCAAAATTTTGCATCTCGATCTCTTTTCTTCCCAATCCTCTGCAATCCTTTTTAGCTCAGCATAAGAGCTACAACTCATGTCCTCTAACACTTGCTGCAAATACTGCCGTCTTTATATGAATATGAATAAAAAATATTAATTATAATAACATTATTATATATTGTAAGTAGTGTCTTCCGGGTTAAAAAACTAAATATATGAAAAGCGTAAAAAAATAGTTCAAAATTTCTTAAATGATAAAAAATATAAAACCGAACAATTGTTATGTAGCTAGACAAAAATATTGGCAAGATACATGATCATATAAATAAACATAATGTCTCTCTATGCGGCCTTCACATTTGGCTATCGATCCTTCCAACCCTCCACGAGTAGGCTATTGACCTAATGGCAGACCACGACGACACTCGAAATGGGCTCAACATTGCAAATACTTGTACGAGTATATACATTAGATAAAGTATGTATTAATAATAATAATACATTCATGTTTACCCACATTAATTATAGATAGCGTAGCTATGTTTGAATCAAAAAAATATATTTATTTCAATATCTACTAAAAAAAAACTTATTAAATTAGAAATTAAAAATGCAATATTTGAAAAACAATGTTAAATTGTATACATACTACGAGTAACTTATATACTAAAGGAGATATATTGGTTTAATAATTAGGCAGCTTTTACAAATACATTATGAAAAAGACTTTAGGCTATAATCGTCTGTATGGCATTGATTATAGTTGTTTTGGTCGCACTTCAAAAATACATGATTTACAAAATATTATGATTATGTACTAATAAAACAAAATCCTCTAATATATACTTCCATTGATTTTGTTTAGATTTGCTAAGTTAATATCCACTTATATCAAATTCAAAAGAATATTGAAAATCAATGTTTCGTGTAAAAAAAAGAATACGATCAATGCAATTGGAGTTTTAAGTATGCAAACTATATTACTTTCTTTTTATATACTATCAATTTTACTGATAAAAGCACGATAAAAAATAAGTTAAATCACAACTCTTCTGTGCATATTTTTAATAATAGTAATTGATGAACTCGATTCGTTCCGAAGAAACCAAGCATTGACTCCGAAATCGATTCGTGCATTGACCAATGTATGGAAAGTAAATCGTTTGTGATGAATGAAACATACAAGTTATCTGGCATTGTAAGAGCTAGGCATCAGTGGACTATAACGCATGACTTAGCTGGTTATTGTATGAGCTATCATCACGAGGAGAAAGATTGTTTTCGAGATTGATGCTGGAGAAATTTAAGTGTTGGATCGGAAGAAAGAATACGTTTGTTATATGAAACAATTACAAGCATGTGTTTATAATGAATATACTTTTACTGCTTTATACAAGTATATGACGTTTCTGGTATCTGGTATTTTTGGCATTCGACACTATAAATTATGTATAAAACTGTTAAATTGTATAAAATGTCTGTTCTAAAGCTATATCATATGGCTAAAAAAAGGACGCTTCACAATTATGCCAGTTGCCATTATTCATTTCGTATCACAAATAGCCTCTGCACCTAAAGAACTACTTAAATACATACTCGTACATGGCTTCTAGAGCAAAATATTGAGAGCTCACTTAGAAGGCTCTTGTTTCAGAGATATATTTTCCCGATTCTTAGTAACTTCTTTAATGATATCGATTGATAAGCTCAAAGCTTCTAATGCCTGGACAATTTAGTTCAAAAAGTGTGCCTTGACTAAGTTATCGACACGCTATGGATTTAATTACGTATCTAAGAATGTTCCGTGTATAATATTGCTTAACTTCAGTTAACTGAACGATAGCCCGTGGTACAACATGCCATTGTCTCTGTCATATTTCTTTTGATTATTAAATATATTGTTTTAAAAATGTATACAAAAAATTATACAAAATATTATTTCATACTCTTAGTTTAAAAAAAACCATCACGTTCGATCTTCTTCTTCGTGTCAGCGACGTCAAATTATTTTTTCCCAATATCTGGCAACATCGATAGCTCGTGTGTTGCCCAGCATTAGGTCCTGAGATGTGCAACTTGTTGGGCACATGGAGCAGCATCGTAGGTGTGAGGTGGTCTGCAGGTCTCCACAGTCGCACAATAGTGTCTCTCCCTGCCGAAGCATTCCCCACCGCTTGAGGTTGTCCTTTGTTCTATCAACTCCGGTTCTTAATCTGTTTAGGGATTTCCAGGTCGGCCAGTCAAGGCTCTTGCCAGTTGGGAGGCCTTCCTTTGGAGTAATGAAATCCTCTGGTGCGATTTGTTGCCAGAGTTGGAGTCTCTCATTTTCAGGGCCGGATGTGAGAGGTTGTGTGGATTTCAGAAAGCTGCTTCAAGACTTCAATCTTGGTGTTGGGGGTATCTGATTATACAAGCAGTGGGACGGTTGGTTGATTGCCTTACGCATTTCTTCGGCGCATATGACTTTGCGTCTTATGTTCGGTGGTGCGATACCAGCCAAGGGGTATAGTTTAGAAATGGGTGTTGGTTTGAGGGAGCATGAAAAAACCTCCACGCGGTGCCCCCTGGAAACGGAATCTCGGACTTCCTCTTCCGGCCAATCTTTTCAACCCAGCGACAACGAATCTTCTTCGATATATAACTTAGTTGTTTTGAAAATTTAGATTTCATTTAATCATTTTAAAAGGGTGTCCAATTGATAAAATCAAATAAAAAGCTTACAATAAAACAAAATTGCTGGTGTAATAAATATGACCATAACAATCTCGATGTACTTAACGAGGAATCTAATTTCAAAAAAGTGCCTTGTGCTCGCTTCTCGATTTTCAGCATGAACCAAATTGTTTTCAGCTAATCCCGAAGATAATTTCTTCGAGCACAATGTAACGATCCGGGACTGCAATTATTCGATCAAAATTACGGGGCGTAATGTGGGGTATTTTCTTTCAGACAGGTTGGCCTAGGCACGCCAAGTAAAACAGTGATGAAAATTGAGAACACTGTAGAACAGTGACAACAAACCACCCGTTATTTATTTAAAAGTGTAACTGTTTCATTCAATTTTTTAAATCAGCTACTAAATTTATTAGGTCAATATTAGTTAACCCAAATTTTTAAGTGAAATATAGTACGATAAAACGTTGATTCAATCTTAATTCAATCAAAAATTCAGAAATCGGTCTTTTGCCGTTCTATTGTACCGTGGTAAATAAGTCTTCAACATGAAAAAATAGTATTGTATCATTAGGGTGAACAGACAAATTAAAAATGATACAGAAGGAAGATGTATATTTTTTTTATATATGTATGCACACAAAACTAGTGGGAGGCTTTGTTATTGCCCTTCCAGTAAACTTTGCGACTCTTAATGGCTGGATATTGCATTTTGAAAATATATTCAGTGAATGTGCGTATTGGAATTAAAAAGATTTCATTCATTTAAAAATACTTTTTAAGTACAGATCTATAAAATTGCATGTAAAAGGAAGCGAATATGCTGGGAAAGAATTTTAATACTTTGTACTTAACCTTTAATTAATAATTTTGATGAAAAAACTAAATATGTCTACTCTTGCAGTCGTCTGATACGTCTAAATTCATATTTCCTTAAATAATATTTTTATTTAAATATCTATCAATTCACGGCACAAATGCCGCAGGTTTTCCATCGAGGGCCGTTTGCTAAATTTTCTCAATTATTTATTATTGTGTTTACACGGTGCGAGTAATGTGTTTCGCTTGGGCTCCGTACCAAGCCTCTTGACTCAACGAATCAGCACTATGTCTTACAGTAATGAAATTGGAGTTCTACGGTTACTTGATTTTGGTATACCGATTCGTTTCTTTTTATAATAACACATAAAATATATAACAACGTAATTTGAAGACAACTAAGCAACGCATGTGGAGTGTTAAACCACTAAAGCTATTGGACCACAGCCGTGATTTGACATGTACTCCATTTATAAGAGGACTCACTTTGAATTTGCTTACGAAGTGACTTTTGGCTATCAAAAATAATATTGATTATGAGCCTATATTAAGCATATTCAAAGATTATAATACTATTTTACTCCTTTATTTGCATTCACTTTGTAAATCTGTAAATATTGCAAGGAAAATGTGTGTTTGTAAAGAGTAGGTTAAGCTAACTCTCAAGCTAAGATCAGGCATCTGACATCCAGGAAAATCACATAAAAGATGACATGACAGCTAGAAATGGACACGGCGGTAAAAAGCTCGGAATAATAATTTGTAGCTGTCTTAGTCAAAGTTGAAGAAGAAGACAGAATTGTAGATAAACTTTATACAGTATATTTTACATGTATATAAAATCACGGTAAAATAACATAATACATGTATGTAATTATTTTTTTAGTTAAGTCGAGTATCGAACTCTTGACTTCTCATATAACAGTCAAGTGATTTGTCTCTTGTCCATACTTCTCAGCGAAGTACAGTAATGAAATTGGAGTTTTACGGCCATTTGAGGTATGCCGACTCTCGGGTTTATGACACCTGCGATTTGAGGGGAATTGGCACTTGCTTAAAATACGTGTTTTGAGGCACTCCACTCTAACCCTTGGAAAGTTTACGCCTCCAAATTGAATATAAAAAGTTTATGGAATCTTGTTTTCACACCCTATCCAATGCAATAGCTGAAAATGTAATATCGGGGTAAATAAATGTTCTAGTAACAAGTATAGGGTCCGCCAAATAACTTTTTTTTTTTCTGAAACAGGGCGCAAAACATCGAGTGTAGCTTCGGCTGTGTGGCACGTAGCGCCATCTTGTTGAAACCAAATGCTGCCAATATCCTCCTCTTCAATTTTTGAGAACAAAAATTTGTTCCGAAATGTTCAATTGTTGAGATCGACGGTGAATTGATGTTGATGGCGCTTCACGCACACTTTCTGCCACAGCAGCAATATATTCTCGGGTGTACGCACTGTTTTTGGCTTTTCACGCTTTGGTTTATTGATGAGGATGCCAGTTTCTTTCACTTTTTTCAGAAGATAACGAACATACGGAGTTGACGGTGATTCTCTTCTTCCAAAATCCGTACGCAATTTTCGCACACATTCTGCAACATTACCGCAATATTTCCCAGCATTGTTCAAGCGTAAACCCAACCACATTCGTTTAGCGGAAGGATAAAACTAATTATTTGTCAAATCATTCATGAGTTAAGTGTTACCATTCACGAAATAAGCACTAGTTGAAAAAAAAAACGTTAGATGGCGGACCCTATATATTTTAACTTATATTATAACAGTATGTCATTTTTTTAAAGATATTGATTGTTTTTAATAGTTTTTCTAATTTATGCACATTTTGAATACACGGGACATACTATGTGTGAGTTTTTTAATTGTTTTTTTTTTTTTTATGTAATTGAAAATCTTCATTGATTATAAAGAGACATAGCTAGTGAAACTTACTGATTAATTTATTCATAAACTTTATCCTCATCTTATAAGAGTACAATATAATTAAATTTATCAATCAGGTAACATGTAAAATGTACTCCTAATTAAATTTGTGGGCACACCAATGTTAAAATAAACGTGTTTGATACCCACAGTTCACTTAAAAGGGTTTTTTTTCTTAATCAATGTGTTTATATTTTGTTTAAATGTCACCTTCCGTACAATTCACTGCATTGTATGTGTTACAGTATTTAATTTAATTCAGCTTGTGTGTTCTGCGCTGCCTTGAGAAATATCGCGACATTGAATTATTCAACCGGTTCAATTCGAACGAATTATGTCATTTGTACCTCGCAGTATAATTCAAACATGCACGTACTCAGTTATCGGGCATTCGAATGTATTCCGGGCCTGTTTTCGCCATTAGATATATGATAATCATAAACCATTTGCATACAATAGATTCTGGAACACGGGGGTAAGTATGCAGACGCCAAGTCTCACTATCTGCGCTAGTATCTGCACGTGGGATTCTAACATAGCAGTAGCTAACTAACATGATCCAATGGAAACCATATATATCTTAAGTGGAAAATAAGATAAGATCAAACGAGCGGATTTTTTTCTTTTATAATCTTTAATGACACTCTCTTTTTGCCAAACCATCTCTTAATTTGATCATTTTAATTCAAAAACTGCAGCTTACAAAAATTTCAGCTGCTACATACTTCATAATTATTCAAGAAAATATTTTACTTGTCCTCAATTTTCTTACTACTTAAACGCTCTCTAAATGATCTAAGAATGAGGTTACACTTAAAGTTTGCTTAGGTTTATGAGCTTATATTGCTGTAATAGTTTTCTAGTACAATTATATGATCGCCATTATCAAAAAATGTGTATCAATCAGGTTTATGCTGTTGATTCTAATTACGTGAGGATATAAATATATGTATAAGTGAATGTGTATTATTGATTAACTGACGCTGACTGGAGTACGTTGTACTAGTATGAATGATAGAGACAACGCAATAGAAATCTAACGTTAGCCTATTTAATATCGCCTGAATCTTTCTTTTCATTTCCATTGAGTTAAAATATTACACTAATAATAATAAGTACTTTTTATGGTATAATGTGCTTAACACATCGACTAGAACGAACCTATCTGAAGCAGTATTAAAATTGGATTACATTAACATTTACCCATTGAAAAATACGCCGGTGAATACAGAAGTCAGCGCTTACTTTCCTCCACATTGCTAAGTCACATGTTCTGTGCCATATGGATACCTACACTGTACACCGTACCCGCCGAGTCACCATATGGAAACCTAAGGACCGAATCAATAAAATTAGAAATAATTAATTTGATAAGTATTTGTATATATATATTTATATGTTGTCTGTGTAACAGACTGCCCCAAATTTTGCAAAATCTTATAATAAAAATATTAAAAATATATTTAATCATCAAAAAATTACACAATTAGCTCAATAATAATGCAACGATAGTAATTTTTTAAATGTAACTGAAGTGGATTTATTTTTTGCAAAGTTTTTCAATGCTAACAATGATTCAAATAATAAATTTTCAGGTGTACTCGTTCAACTATTTATCTTAATTTGTTATATACTATTTATTTACTTATCTCTTAACTGGTTAGACTATATAATAATATATAGTAGCCTCATATAAGACATTACAAAATTGATTATTTCAGAACATTTCCGAATACTATTACTACTAAAAAGTCAGTAAAATAATTAATCACTTCAGAGTATTCTACAAACAATTAAATTGTCTTGAATATTTTCGAATAATTTTCCTAAACTAAGATGTGTAATAATTAATTATCCTTTACCTGTAAGAACTCTATTTAAATTAAATTAAAATAATCATCATACCATGAAGTCAAATATTCAGTAATTATTTCAAATAGCTGTCTGTATATTAGGTTATTACGATAGTCGCCATTATAATTGATAATTGCAAATTTTGAACTCTTAATTATTGGTGAAATTGCATTATTATTATTGTAAGTAAGTTTAATTTGTAAATAAATATTGATTAAGAAAATACGATTGCACAAGTAAAGAAGTTTACTTTTTAAATCTGTTAATAGTTATCAATATAATTTCATATTGTGGCTTTTGGGTCGCCATTGCAGGGGTCTTCTTCAGGATTGATGACTTTGTTGACTTTGTCGAAATATCGGATAGAAGAAATTCGCCACACACGGCTAAACCCAAAAGCTACAATATCAAATCTGGCCGTGAAAACCTAAGAAGTTATTTAATATAATTTCATTTCACATAAGAGTAAATAGTGAAATCGAGTCTAGATGTGACCCTGCTTTGTTCGTAGTACAGGAGTGGTGCAATGGCCACGTTCAGGGAGCTTCTCGACGATAACCTGGGACAATGTCGCCGCCATTGTCTGGTGAAATGGGAACGACCTTAAATCAGTTCCGAACAAATCAAACCCGCAACTCACAGTTTCACATTCGCTGGCCACGACGAAACTCTTATCATACAATAGTATTTAATAGTAGACGAGTAATAAGAATCAATCTAATTCGGGAAATCACTACTGCATAGAAAAAATCATCATGAATGATAGTAAGTACGAGTATATACTTATGTATAATCCGATATTTTCATTGATAATAATTATATTTTAATTGAATCTAAAAAGCATTGCAGTCAATAGTCCAATTGAGGCGTATTCTTTTGCTCACGATGTAAAAAGAACAGTCCGATTGCTTTTGGTATAAATTTGACTCACGACCATAGAGTGTTGTAAAACTGGTTCCCGATTTATCTTCATTTCATTCACATGCATGCTTCTTTAAATTAAGCATATGGCCGTTATGAACTGCTACCATTAAGATCTGTAAGTTGCACATAATTTTCGTGCCATCCCATATCAGCTGCCTCTCGGAGCTGTCGAGTATATTCTATGTATAGTTCACGTTCCAGGATAGTGCCAGCCCGGGAGCACGAAGAAAAGGGAGGTGTATTTTATGCTCTGCAGTGACATCTAAAGTACATACGTATCCCAGCTAAGTCCATCTTCAACTCTTGACCAACTGTAGTATCGAAGGCTGTCTCGTTCGTTCACTCACCTCGTGATTCCGCACAAAGTCAAACTGAATACCTAAATGAAGAAAACAAAAATATGTAAAAAATATAATTTATTATAATATTGCATAATATTTTTACAAAAACTAATGTTAAGTATTGGTGATAATATTATGTAATAACAAAAAACTCACCCCAATTTATCATGTTTTATAAATGTATATTTATAAAGAATAATATGCAGTATTATTCGTATTTCACTCTAAATAAATTAGTTTATACATTTACTTCGTATTTTCAATACATGTCTTTCTTGTTTCTATTGGTGTATAAAATATTCCTAGAAATAGCATCCCCTAAATGAATTTGAATAAGTTATTCTGAGCGATTCAACGCAATATATTGTGCGATTCCCTCTATTTGTGCGGTTCCATTATTCCGTAGATCAGCAATACTCAAAAATAATTGCGATTCTCACGGATAAATTACTTTGCGGTTGCTTATGTAATAAAATAGCACACTCTCATAGACATGATTATAAAACAATACGATTGTATCGTGAGTCTATATATTTAACGATGCGATTTTTGCGCTACTTTATAAATAATTTTATATTATTTATGACATAACAGTGGCGCAACAAAATGGACAAAACAATAATAATAAATAACATACACAATGTAAATAAATATATTGATATCCTCGTCTAAAAGTTAGAAATCGATTTCTAGATGAAAGATGCGGGATCAGGTTCACAATACAAACACTTGTTTCTGTTTCACAAATTACGCGTTTAATTCTCACAAATGTCACCCGCCATAGCGAACGCCCAAGGCGCAAGCACTATGACGGCCGTGCGTTAAGCTTCAACTAACAACTGCCCGCGCGTTCTGACTCTCAGCGTGCTCTGACATCTCGGCGTTGCCAACCGCAAAGATGACAGTCATACCAACAGCAAATGGGCCAACTGTCTTTACAAATATTTTTGGAGTATGCAAACACCGCTTAACATTATACAATTAATGCAATTAACATTAGATGTGCATGTCAGGCGAGCAAAAAAAATAAGAGACAAAAGATCGTTTTTCGAGGCTTTAAGGCATAAACCTAAAGGAGCTATTTCAAGCTGATATCAATATAAATAAACAACATAACTATTTTTCAACAATTAATACACCTACAAATTCACAGCAAGGATTAACGTATGACAATTCTCACATCAAATTATCAGAGAAAAAATAAATGAAAAATTAGTTGAGCAGTTTTTTATATATTTCTATAATTTTTCATGGGTCACAAGTATGTAGAATATTGATACATAAATTCATACCTTCTATTTATTTATAAAATCCGACATTCGGTGAAAATATTTATGAATTGAAATAAACCTCAATCATATACGTTCTTCAGTTAAATAATATAACTAACGCAAACAACTAGCTGAGTATAGTTAAACCTAGAAGAAATAATTATACAAAAATAACCCAGCATAAAAAAATTTTTACTTACATTCGTTACTATTCTAAATGATGATGACAACTCAAACCTCTTATTTGTAGTATCAATCCGGTGGATTGGTTTGCAGCAACAAAATCTTGCACCTCGATCTCCACTCCTCTCGATACTCTGCAGTCTCCTCGAACACTTGCTGCAAATACTCTCGTCTAGGGCACCATCAACAGTTTCTACCCTCAACCATCCCTTCCACAATATCGTGAAGAAGACCACCGTGTCGCATGATGTGACCGATCCATTGGGCTCGCCTCTCTGAGACGGTTCTTACTTCTTTAGTAAGTAAGAACTCAAACTAAAACATAAAAAAAATGTTCCTTGGTGCAGGCATAATCTCTTGATACTAGATGTGTTAAAAGGCTGCTCACCACAACCAATGATACGCTCTAAGCAACGTACGGTGACCCATCCATGTTTCATTAAGCGTTAAATGATGTTTTACTTCAGCAATCTAACGTGAACCATTCTTGCAATTTGCTATTTGTCGTTGATGAAAAATAATATTTATTACTTATAAGTCACCACTTTGGATAAGCAGCAGAAAACAAACTGCTCATGTTTTTGTTATCAGTATTAATTATTTTTAATTCAAATTAAAATTTGTAGCAATAAATTAATTGACAGAATATTATTTATTACTGCAACGTGTTATGACTTGACAATTGCGATAACTAATCAATAAAGTATATATGTAAATAAATATCTGTATCATACTGTTTCAATATACCATCATCAACTGAATTTGCAATGTACAAATTAATTTTAAAGTACATATTTTTGTAAGCTTTGTTGAAGAACAAAAAAAACCTTCTTTAACAATTAATACACATCCAAATTCATAGCAAACACCATCTTATATGACATTCCTCTCATTAAATATTTGAAGAAAAATAAACGAAGACGCTGTGATTCGAACCACGAACCTTGTACATAATGTTCGGTTTAATATTTTGCCACCTCATAGAGTAAAAAAAAAGTTTGATTTAAAAAAAACCTTATTTCTTCATTAAAAATCAAGAAATTAAGCACAAAAATAATTGCCTATTTTGGTAAAATAGTAGGTTAAAATGCTATAAATATTTTTTTGCTTAATCTTTAGTATGTTAGTTGTAATATATATTAAATATATATAAATTTATTTTGTTGGATAGTTTGAGTCATGCTTGCTAAAATTTTCTTTAATATAATAATTATTAAATTAAAAATTTAAGTAGGAATATAATAGGTAATAAGATCTGTTTTATGCGTAATGGGGTAAGTATATTAATTTATTACGCACTCTAAAGGGCGATATTTTAATATTAAATTAGCCATTAAATTTATTAAATTTTTCTTCTTGAGGTTACAACTTTAAAAATTAAGATGAAATTTCGAAATGGAAAGTATCAAAAAGATTTTATGAAAACGACGTGCGTCTGTCTCTGTTTCATGCGCTGAGTAAGTATGGCGTTAAACAGAGAAGGAGCCATCATATTTTACTTGAATTGAAACGAGCATACCCCTACAACAGTTATGGCCGCTTAAACAGTGGTGCAGCTTGTTGCAGCGTGAATATTAAAATACTTATATTTAATTTAAAAATATATTTTTTATTCAAGTGTGAAAAAAAAATATGTCACAATTTTCAATTTATGTACGAGATGATTTTTTGTTCTGCTAAACAGTAATGATTCATATTTAAATACTTATAAAATTTAAAAAATAAGTCATTTCTCAATTATTATTTAAATGCATAATTTCATTATCAATTCGAAGCAAAACTCAAAAAATCTGAGTAACTCAAAATAAATCATTACTTTTTATAATACCCAGGTGGCTTTTTAATATTGTAATAATAGCAATAATGTTCTAATACAGTTTTTTGTAATACAATTTTTAAAATTTATTTAAATAACATATAGGCTGGACTGGACTTTACCCGCCTCACATCCGCATCACACCGGAGGACAGTTAAGTCTCCTTGATGACGCACTCATTCAGATTATGAGCAACTGATAAGTCCAGTTGGAGTCTCCTCTGAACAATTGTGGCCACTGCACAGAAGTGCTTAAAGAAAGATATAGGCTAATAAATTACTTTTTTGGATTGAACATTGAACAGTCTATTAATTCTGAATGATTCCTTGGGGCTGTCGGGTAACAATGCGATTTTGCTATATAAATACCCAGATTTTCGTATAATCTTTGTTTTATTGAACGTAACCTGAGTTAACTTAAGTTGGTTTTAATATAATTATGATATTTATACTGAAATACTACTAATTATTTAATAATTAGTAGTATAATTATTTAATTAATAATTATATCACGCAAATATTTACATTTGTAAATAATATACTAAATTTAATTTATTTCAAATTGTATTAAAAGAATTAATGAATCATTTTTATTTTTAATTTCAAAAAATATGATTTTACCGGTTTATACCAAATTTCGATTTATATGATTTAGTTGTTTATACTAAAATTATTGCATAAAAATTATTGTAGAGCATAATAATAATGACTATATCATTTTATATTTTTTCCATTAACAATTAAAAGCTACATTTTCGACAAATCTCATGGCATCGAGACGTCATGGGATGAAGAAAAATAATGAAATTTGAGAAAAAAGTGTGGTGGTGATTTGTGGCATCCAAATGCTCCAGCTGGGAAACGACTACTGAAGAATTATTATGTTAGCTTTGCATGCACCACTGTTGACCCCGCCCACTTTTATCCTTGAATGCTCTCTGTTGAGCGGCAACAAAAGGCCTGTTCTGGCAGCCATATTGGCCGCCCGTTGAGAGAACGAGACAGCCGCAGTCCGCAGCTTCTGCCTTCAGGCCCGGTACCCGCGAGTGGGACAAAGATAACGATACGTTTGATGGTCGCATTAAGAGCCCATTAAAGGGAGATGCAGCCATATGAAGGTTCAACAAATAAAAGGAGATGGGTATTTAAATAAATATACAAGATACTAACAAATCAGGTGTTTCATAGAATTTTTTTTTAAATATTTTTAAACTTAAGATTATTAACAATTCATTTAATGTATTTTTTGGTTTTTAAATATATACATTTATAAGCAATATTTTTCCTGTAGTACTTAGAAAAGATTCTCGTAAGATCACCGATGTCAAGCAACATTGAACTCATACCAAAACTGGTGTTACCGCTTTTTGCATACCGCATAGCATTGTTTGGGCATGTCGCTGCATAGTACAAAACAGTCAGGCCTTGGGAACGTCGGGCTTATCATCCAATTTCTATAAAATATCATATTGACAAACAGCACAAAATTTGCTTTATATACTACTCGCTAACTAAGTCCCCGGGAATCTGCCGTGAAGATCTACGGTAACCATATATGTTCTCAGGAAGACCTTTGTATGCAGAGGATGTCTCGGGATAAGAGATGCACAATATAAATTTAAAGAAATGTGTAGCAGTAACTTAACCATATTCCACATATGTGTATTTGGGTGAAGATTTTTTACTTAAATGTATCGCTCTTTAAAGATATACATACAGATTTTAAGCAAGAACTTCTTGATGGGTGCTTAATATTCCTGACTTTTGAGTTAATCCCTGTGTAATAAAATCGCCATTATAATAGTCATGTGTAATAATAATGTGACGGATAATCCATGTGATCGAACTAACGGAAAAAAACTCGTCTGACACCACTTAGCTAAAAATGTTTCATTTAGTATCTCTAATGATGATGGTACGTACCAACGCACGGTTCCGATGAAAGGGTCGTATCGCCGGTCGGTCGGTCTGACGAGATCTAGGGTCAAGCCTCTGGCCCGCAGACAATTATGACAACAGCCCGCCAACTCGACATTTAACCTCAGCAGATATTTTTCATCATAATTGATGGAAAAAATATTCTGTAAGACGGTTGTGTATTTTTCAGCATCATTTTCAAAATAAATGTTCTTTATGACAGTCGTATCAAGGTGTTATGACTGCAACATAGACCTCTAAGTAAATATGTACATTGGTTATGTCCTATAATTACTTAAATAATAAATACAATACAAATACTTCCAGGCATATATATAATGTTTATATAAATACCTGCAAGCAATGTTTAATTTATAAATGATTTTTCACTAACTTACTGCAAATAATAAAATTCGACATTATATTTTAGTAAATAACATAATAAATTAAATTTATAAGTATGATAAGTATGTTTTACCTTCAATTCAGTGCAATTTATTCTCAAAGTCTTTATGTTGGTTTAGTTTTTTAATTGGATAGCATAGTTTATAAGCGCGCGTGGAGAGACACTCAGATCGGCTAGAGCAAATAAAAGCACCCTGCAGCTGACGGGAGGTAGTCCTAGCACGGTCTTTGGCAATCGGGCTTTCAGCTACGCCACACGAATGGCCTGGAACTCACTACCGGAAAGCATAAGAGAGCTTAAAGCGGAGGCATCCTTCAGAAGCAGACTCAAGACCCACCTTTTTATTCATAGAGGCAAAGAAGCGCTTTTGGAATGATCATTCGGTCATAAAAGAGCGCCATACAAATACTAATATAATAATAATAATAATGTAGTGATGTGAATAATTTAAAATATGTATTTTATAAATAATCTTTGTCTGCAACATACTCACTGAGTCAGAATCGCCATGAAGCTGTAGAGATTTTTAGACCGCATCACATTTGAGATCCTGTCCCATTTGCCGTACTACCTGAGATCTACTAACCCAAGACTTTATGTTGTGCAATATCAAACTTTATGTTGGACCATCGATTTTCTCAGATTTTTAGGTTAATCTATTATCCGTTCCTAATATAAATTATACTTCAGCCTCCAGAGAGTTATATCGAACTAATAAGTCTAATATCCGCCAACATCGATAACAAGTTTGTTACCTTATATACTAATAAAAGGTCTTGGGGGAGTATTTATTCGGGGCAGTATCTTATTGCAGCACTTCCCATTACTTCAGTTTGTGTCACGTTTTTCCAACTTCGTTCCTCATTCAGTCACATGGTTAGTAGTGCACTAATATGATGAAATATATTTTTAATTAGGTATATAGTAATAATATAAGTAAACTCTCATCGATTGGGCCACCAGTGTTTCAAAAATTATACTTATTACAGGTTTTTTCTACAATTTACAAGTAAAAGTAAATTCTTCGAATTTCTTGTTGTTTTATAATTTAAAATACAATTGAAAAATGTAGATTCCGCTTAAGTTAAAATAAAATAATAATGAATCAAAAATGCACACAGTTTTAATTATCGTTGGCAGTGTATCTTGTCTTTGAACTTTAATGATTAATTATTAAACAAGGAGTTAGTTATCTTACATATGTTTACATATAGGTAGGATTATATATTTTAAAATAAATACATACATGTATAATAAATCATGTGATTGAGCTCGAACGTCTTCGCCGCTTCCGTATAATGAACAGATTATATTTTTCTCTTTAATAATTGCAGACCTGTTTTTAGATATGCATAATTAATTATTCGACTTGTAATCTGTTATAAATGCAAATTTGTTTGTCTAATTTTATTACGTGCAGACTTCGGCATGTATAATCAAGGGTAGGTAGATATGTATTCAAATTACCTGTTTATAAACCTGAAGTGATATTTTTCTACCTTATTACTAATGCTTTGAAAGATCACTTTGAAATTACTTGCAACTATGCAGTATAATTGATCGAAAAGTGTTAAAGAATGTTTTAAATATTTTATTTGTAATAAAATTAAATAACTATATGAAGGGACTTATATAATTTCATATACATATTCAACAACTACGTTAGATAATTTATAATAAGCCGACTATTACCCAATAAATGATGATATAAAAAATAGATAAAAAAAAATTCAATTGTCAAAAAATATATAAAAAGAAAAATACTAAGTAGCTATCAATTTTAAGTTTATTTAATAAGATAAACCATGAACTACTTTATTTAATAATCACAAATATATTCATTAAATATTATTGTTATTAATTATTAGTTTCTATTTAATTCAAATCTAACCTAAATTGGCTTTCATAATATATATTTTTTAAATTTATTTAACGTTTATTATATAAACATCGATTGCAATATATATTTCTTAACCAACCTTTCCTGAATTCTAATTTTATGCACACCTGCTGTGTAAGTAAATATTATCCCAAAATATATATTTTTTCAAATGTAAATGTATATCAGAAAAATTATTACCAATTACAAAAATAATTGCTTTCGATTTGAGGTATATTGTTGTTGTTCATTTCCTATTATACACATTGTAATTGTGCTTAATGTCAAAAAAATAAGTCAAAGCGTATGAAAAAAAACATGCTTACAAAATAATGATATGTCTTGCACACAAATATAATTCTTCAAATATTACAAAAATAAATTTTACTCACCCGGTAGCCAGTTGCTATGTCCTTATTTTGTATTATTAGCATGATTTCAGTGGCTTTATTATTTTATTGCTCATCAAAAATAGCTTCCCTTGAAATTCCGCCAGGTTACCGACGTCACGCGACCTTAAACCAAAAGATTTGGCTCCCGAAACACAGATGGCGGTAGCGGGCCCTTTATAAATCGCAAGTGAATTTTTACGAGTCGAAAATAAATCTCGGCGAATTTTATGCCCACACTCAAAGCGTTTTATTCGCTATAAAAATAATTATGGCCACTTGTACGTCTAACCGAATTAGAATATTAGTCATACGGTGGATCGTAGGTAGACGCGTGCCACTGCGCCAGATTTGTGAATGGGTTTTTACGACCGACTCATTTTTACGACTGTTTATTTAACAAATTATTATTACGGGTGAGGATCTGTATGATGTTTATTGCGCTATAAAGAGTCTTTAAACGCAACTCCACATAAGAAGTGCTATAGACGCAGTAGAATTAAGTATTATGGCGTTTATGGCCAGTAATAATATAACGCTATAGCATTTCATTAACTAGACAAGCAGATAGCTAAGAGTATAATATTTTTAACACAAAAATATATATTTGTATTAATTATAAAAGTTATTGTTATTATATCGTTTATTCATAGATAAATACTTACATATTTTTGGGTACCTACATGTTTTAAAAATACATCACGTATCATAACGCTTTCTCAACATTTGTGTTTTTTAATTTAGACTTAATAAATGTTGACTTAAAAAAGCTTATTGAGAAAACGTTGACTCGAACAACTACTGCACGCACACAGCCACTACATTTCCAATCAACTTGGTCGAACGTAGTACAATTCACAGAAGAATAAAAAAATTCAGAGCCTTCTTCCGTGTACTTAAAATAATCTCATGCGTGTATTGGAGGCCGGCTATGGGATTCGGATATTGTATGAATGTTTTTTAATTTCTTGTTTTTAATATAATGAATCCACAAGGTTAGATATATAGATAAGCAGCTAGGTACATTTGTAAACAATGTATCTAATATTTCTTTTGTCAAATATATTTAAATACTGTTTATGTAATAATTTTTATTTTTAAATTAATTCATTCTAATAATTTAATTAATCAAATAAATTTATAATAACACATATTACCTTCACATTTACCTGAATATTGTAAAATAAATAATAAAATAAATTCACTTTCGCTTCAGGAGCAGAGATGTCAGTAGCAGCAATGCATCTTGCACTTTCCAGTATACATAAAAAACGGGCGAAAAGGTAAGTCTTTTAAATTTTCTAAACATTTAAAAATATTTATAAAAAAACTTATGTGTATTAAATTGGTAGTTATAATTATTTAGACATCTTAAAATCAGAAAATGTGTTTCATTTTCATATAAGTCTAGGAAATTAAATGATATTTTACGTATATATAATAGAATAGGTACGTTAAAATGTAGTGTTTATTTTTATTACTAGTCATGAGATGAAGGTAAACCTAATTAGGGCACGTTCTTTGGATTCGCAGGAGAGCATAAAATATAAATACCTTTTTTATTGCCGTCGAGCAAATACTGTCTCAATAAATAGAATGTACTCGACAATGTTTTGGTAGGTAGAGTTGATATTAGACAATGGCGAACACCTATGGCTGATAAAGAATATGAAGAAATATTGTAATAACCATTTGTGATATGAAATAATGATGCCTTACCTGATACTGAAGCTTCCTGTTACAAAATTAAAAAATATTTAGTATATAATAAAACTGTTATTTGTACACTTGTATCGCATACTCACTTCAAGTTTTTAGAATACATGAATAAGAATGTGTAGTATAATACAAAGAAACATATTAATTTATGATATTAACATATTATAAATTAAAATTATAGAATTCGGTATATGAATATAAATTAACATTTATAATATAACATTCATAAACAAACTCAAGCTCTGGAATGCTTTTCCATTATATGTATTTCTTCCTTCATTCAATATCAATCTCTTGAAGAAACAGATCAATGAATACTTTGAATCTCTCATGCTTGCATACAAATAAATCATATATTTCTCACATGCATAGTCATGCCCTCTGGTTTTGATCGGATGTATTCTCCTGCATGCGATTTCATAAAGCGAAACATCTGACAGCTAACACACTTACAGTAAATACTAATACTAAATATAAAAAAACAAAGCATAAAGAATCACAAAAAAAACTCCACAATTTTTTTTTATAAAAAAACAATAACAGATTAATTCCCAAGCCACAATAACACCTCAACAATTAAAAGAGCTTCCGAAAGCTCGCATACAAATAAAAAGCTTGATAGTAAGAGGCAAACAAAACCGAGTAGTAGTCCACTCCGCCTCCGGGCCCTCCATTCACCGAAATACGGGCAGTAAAGTTCATTTTTACTGCCTCTTGAGTGATCATAAATGTCAGCCGGATTGCACCGAACCGCCGGGGCAGAAAGTCGAGGGTTTTCCCAGGCGTGTGTTGCCACCAACGCCTGACAGATTTTCTCGATACTTTTCGCGTGCGTCCCGCCAACGTACACGTACATATACATTCCGTGTGTTTTGATATCTGTTTGTTGCACTGGCCACTCTTTTCCGTTTGCATTGGTAATGAGGTGCGATGAAATCGTTTTTATGCTGAGGAGCAGGCCGGTAATTTTAAACGGTTCCCATTGGCGTTTATTGAAGTGTATGGGAGCGTTTACGACGCTCTGATGGGTAATAAGAAGCGTGTCTGTAAATAAAGGGACTTTTACGCCTTATAAATTGCCTCTTAACACCCAGACTTAACGCCGGGACGTTTTATTGATAATTTCCTTACATCACTTGTTGGCGGCGATGATATCGTTTTCGAATTGATGTTACCCACTGCATTAAAATGTTTTTTTTAAAGTGTGCTGAAAAAAAATATGACTCTCAACCAGACTATTTTTTTTTAAATGTAAGCACATACAGGAGAATACCGACAGATGGTGATAGTAATTCTAAAGTCTCATCTGTGGAATTCTATGACACTTATTACCATAGTGCATATGGCTAAGCGCTGCATGTGGAGTGTTGATCCGCCAAAATCATAGACCCGAGATTCAAGCATCATCCTTATTATTACAGGAATTTACTATGAATGGGTGGTCTTCACGGGACGACTTTCGTCTATCACCAATTTTAATTAATAGGCTATGACTAGCATTTTACGGGTGAGGATCAAATTCACACCAACCGGGAATATTTTAGAGCTCAAAAATCCTTTTTTTTATTTCCGTCTGGGATAGAACCCACGTTCTTTGTTCGTTTGTTTTTTTAATGCAGTGTTTTATATTATTATTCAAAACTTAAATAATTCAAAATTCCATATTAATTTCATCTATGTATTAAATAAAACTACATAATACTACAAAACTACATAAGATGTAATAGTATTTGTTATACTAAGTATGCTTGCATTTTATCCCCTCCAATTTAACCCAATGAAAATATATTATGCTCAAGAAAAGTATTTTAAAAAATTAAGTAAATTATATTTATTAGTATCAGAGAATAAATTGAATTTACGATACTTAAAATCACTTAAAAGAAGGTTAAAATAATTATTAAGAAAAATCTATCAAACATTAAATACTGTAACGAATAACAGTTTTTCTCTGAAATAAATATCAAGATATTTTTTTTCAGTATTGTTCCACATTTTTTAGCATAAAACATCTTGGTCTACAATTATTTATTTTTACAGTTTGACAAAAAGTGTTCTGTAAACATTGCTTTTTATATAAGTGTCCAGATGTTTTTAGTATAAAAGCCCTCTACCTACTATCTGCTTTCAATTGTGCGAAATTCAAAACGATGTCCGATTCAAAACTGGGGTCTGGGTCTCGTATATTTACGGGTCGTTCGGTTCCTTTTATTTTTACCCTAATATCTCGAATGACATCTCACTTGGTTGGTCCCCTCCGACTACAAACTAGAATTATTATTACCCTACAAGGGTTTTGATTCACGGTGCAATAATCTAACAATAATGTGGATGTCTCAATGTATGCAATGCAAACATATCTTATTACAATATTTAAATTTATTATAGTAGGTATAATATATAGATTACCTCGGTATTTCAACGATAAACAACTTGTTCTATATAAAAGACAAATTCAACCAATTCTTGAATGACACTCTTACGTCTAACCTGCAATCAATGGAACACAGGCGTAAGATTGGTTAACTTAGTCTTTTCTACCGTAATAACCACGGTGGCTGCTCTTCAGAACTTAAAGAACTAATTCCTCCTGCACCCACCCACAACCGACAAACTCGTCTTACACTTGCCGAACATCCATATACGGTTAATGTGTGTCGACCAAGAACTGGCAGTTTCCAAAGTTCCTTCTTTAATGCTTCCTGTAAGCTTAAGAATGCTCTTCCAGCGTATGTGTTTCCACCTTCCTACAATCTGGATCTCTTCAAGAAAAAGTCAAATATATACTTGCAATCTTCCCGAAACCACACACAAACACAACACACTTTGACGCTTGCAGCGTCCAGCGTCCCTGGCTGAGCGTCATAGAGTGCACTGGTCTTGACCAGCTGTGCTCTCCTGCATGCGATTACATAAATATATATTTATTTATATGTATATTAATATGTCTATGTTTTCTTTTTATATTGTATAAATGTGGAAAACTACAGTATTTTTGTGTTTTTCAAAATGAAATAAAACACTTTAGAAAACAATTTACTTTATTTTGAAGATCTGTATATTTTGACATTTATACTATAATTGATCGAGAAAGAGAGTTGCCTCTGAAACCGGTAAAAAAATAAAAATTAGCAGTTCTTTAAATTGTATCATTTCATTTTTAGTTTTCTTTTATTACGTTTCACTCATAATTCTAAATTATTTTTTTTTAAATCAGTTATTGTTTTGATTTTTTATATTACTTGAATATAAATTTAGTTTTTGCCTATAACATCAAAGTACAGTTAATAAAACTGTGCTTATTATCTTTTGTAATTAATTTATTTACTGCTATAATATAAAAAAACTCATCTAGAAATAAGTATCTCCTATTCTTAATAAAAGTAATTAATGAAATTTATAATGAATAATTAGTAATGAAAAATAACCTTCTTAAATCTATTAAACCTTTATTACTATAAAGAGTGTCTTTGCATTCACTGAAACTTTAAAAAATATAAAAATATTCAGAAAATATTAAGACTAAGTTAAATGAAAATTTACGTGACCGCAATTCGATTGTGAAATAATAAATAAATAAAAAAATAAAATTGTTATTTTTCGCCTGTAAAGTCGATTTTGAGTGCCTCCGTACGTACCGACAAATCCGTGTCCGATTGGACAATTGAGCCCCTCGCCCCCCGCGCGCCTTCGCGCTTCAGGCAGCAGCCGACTCGCGACTCTCGCCCTGAAAATTGCGAGAAAGAGCGAGACAGCCAAAGCTTCTCTGCTCTGCAGTGAAGCCTGCAAGCTTGCAGTCGTTTTCCTTTAACGCGACCGAACGGCCTGCACATAAAAGAGATGGGCGATATCTGCCACCGAAACAGGTAGTAAAGAAATAAAAGTCAGTTTTATGGCTTCTCACTCTATTCTACACTCAGTTACGCCGCCAACGCGCTGAGAATGTGACTTTACATTCTCGCTAGTACAGCGATGCGACCGCTACTGAAAAGAACCTTCACATTCTAAGCGCCTCGCATTGATGTATTCATACTTTTTTTCAGAGTCCCTTTTTTATTTGTTCTGTGAGTATTGTGTTATTTTTTCGGTTATTGAGCCGTTTTGTTTAGTAAGTGATAAAGGCCTCATTATCGACTTGCACAATTGGTCGCCTTAAAAACTTCTCAAAGACCTTACTGTCTTTTAAATAGACTACCATGAGTTCTAGACAATTGAAAAGACACAATTACCTTTTATGACAATTAACAAAAGTGGCTCACCGCAAAATGCTACCTGTCATTTTTGGTAACTTACCCTTTAAGCAATTGTGTAACAATATGAAACTAAATTTTACATTTATTTAATTTATTATAAATAAAATGTTCAATATTGTTTTATACTATATTATAAAAAAGATCAAAAAATAAAATATTTTTTAATATTCGTATTTATTTGTACATATTTAAGTTAGTATTTAATTTATTGTAGGAAAACTTGCTGACTAGCTTACGTATCAAATTAATTAAAAGCTAGGTTTCTTTGAAATAAAATGTTTTTTTTTATAACTTATACCTAGATATCTAAGTAAGTTTATAAAGAGGTACATATTTTTTAATAAGTAAAAATGAATAAGTGTTTTAAAATCAACAATAATTTAATCTTATGCATAATA
The DNA here is from genome assembly GCA_022606575.1 of Glossosoma conforme. Classification (NCBI taxonomy): domain Eukaryota; kingdom Metazoa; phylum Arthropoda; class Insecta; order Trichoptera; family Glossosomatidae; genus Glossosoma; species Glossosoma conforme. The sequence goes on from JAGTXR010000015.1 coordinate 1,062,245, forward strand.
ATAACTATATATTGAATATATTATATAATATGACTGAGCTGACATAGTTTTAGGTGAGAATCAATTCGTCATACAGAACTTTGTGGCGGCAATTGGTGACGACCATACGCTCTATTTAATGAAGCGCACGTGTTATGTTGATCATAATTGTGTGTAGATATAATTGTTTAATATAATACGGAAGTTGGTTAAGTGGCTTTGAATTCCATGACGTGTCATAATCGTTCACTCGCTAATGCAGTGTCTAATTGTGACACATTTCCCACGTGCGCCCAGGGAGGTTCTACGTCCAATTTCACGTGGTTGGGCCTTATCAAACACACGGGCGAGGGAGAGGTCGCTCCTGAGGTGCGGCTCAAAGTGAGAGTGAGCGAGAGGACCGCGGTCATAGGCGCCACAGGAGGGGGGGCGGCCGGCGCGACAGCATCCCAGTCCTACCGCGCAGTGTTAATCGAGCCACACGCCACGACGCACGTGTTTCGGCGCCACCCAACCGGCTACGTGCTCGCAAAACGTAAAAACGTAAATCGGAAAAAAAATCGCAAAAAAAAATCCGCCGAAAAAAAAAATTCACGACGACCGAACGCGTCACAGTAAAATTACATCATAAAATAAAATCGTGTTGGCGATTAAAAAAAAAAGGTTTTTTAATTCATTTATTGATATCAGTCTGAATCTGATTGACTATTATTAGGTGTTGCATTAAGCGGTTTCGATTCACTCTGTTTGGGTGTGCGGCCGTTAAAAAGTCGTAAAGTCGCCGGCGAGCTCTAGTATCGCCTTTACGTCGTCGTAAAAGAATCGTAAAAAAACACGCGCTCACAGCAAAACAAATACTCGGCGAGACGTGCGGCGATAGGACAAATTTGTGCCGAAGAGTTTACGAGGCGGATAAGAAATACTTTATTGCACCACTTGACGCCTAATAAAAGAGCGATATTTGTTTACGATCGCTCGGACTCGGGCTTTTGTTTACGGACCGTTTAAACAATCATAAAAGTCAACCCGTACACTTGCTTCTGTTTAGCTCCGCCTTAACGCGATCTCTGAATAAATTCACTTGCATTTAAGCGATACGCGATTAAAAAATCCTTTTCAAGTGCAACACACTGCAGTACTAAAGTGACAGTTTTTTTTATGGAACAACAAGGTGATGTTGAATAAAGAGTGATCTCTTAGACGTTTTTTTTCATCTTGTATTGATTGTTGTTATCTTTAAGCGTGCGAATGTAATATCGAAACGATGGATCTCGAGTTTATTTAATCGTGACATTTGCAGCGCTTCTTTTCGAGCGCCAGAGTGACAAACGCAGTGTGACATCTCGTTTTGAAAACTGTGAATTTGACAAAAAGAAATCATCAAGATGAATTCGTACTTCGAGCAGAGCGGGTTCTACGGATCGCACCATCATCAAGGAAGCGCTGGCGATCAGGCGGCTGCCTATCGCTCGTTTCCTTTAGGTCTAGGGATGGGACCATACGGAGCACAACACGCTCTTCAACGAGCTCCTCAAGATTCTCCATACGATGCTTCAGTAGCTGCTGCTTGCAAGCTATACGCTTCAGAGCCACAGCCTCCGGCATATAAGCCTGATTGCTCCAAGGATGGAGGACAAAACGGTTACTCAGAGAAAGGATGGCCAACAGCCAGGCCTGCGGCTTGTACTCCTGATGCTCGTTCTGCATATGGAGCTCCCTTGGATCCTTCTTCTTCACCGACTGCTGCTGCTGGAGTCGCCAGATCTGCTGCTTCGCTGTCGTCGTGGAACAACCAGTGTTCTCTGGGAGGAGGAGCGCAGCCAGTTCCAACGCAGCTGCACCAGCAGACGGCCAACCACACCTTCTACCCTTGGATGGCGATAGCAGGTCAGAAAACTTTAAATTTTACAAGTGACAAGTTTTACATGTTTTTTTTTGCTTTAATTACGTAGTTGTAGATTTTTTATGATTTTGTTAAGGCAGTATTAAAAACGTTTTTTTGTAAAAAATAAAAAAAACTTATTTTTCATTTTCTTTCGATGGTAAAGCGAGCAAAATGTTCACCATTGAGAAAGATAGCATTTTCTTTGAACACTTTTTTTAAATATTTTTTTCGTACGATATTTTTTTCAATCAATTTATCTGATTTTATTGGTAACCGATTTTTTTTCCGCTAATCAGATTTTCCTTCGAAAATCATTTTATTTTAAAAACTGAATGATGATCTTTAATAAATCGTATGTAATATTTTTACAATAGATTTTTCATATAAAGTTATTTCTTAAATTTATATTCATAATAATTATAAAAAAACATTTTATAATGCTGCGTTTTTTTTTCCTAAAAAATACGACAAAAAGACGAAGTGATATAAGTAATTTTCAAAGATTGAGTTCTAGAAAACTTTTCCCAACGGAATATTAGATTTTTTCATGAATCTACGTTTTTCACATCATAAAATTCTTAAAAAACAATTCATCATAATCAGTTGTAGATAGATGTAAATCAACGAAGTGTAATATTTTGCTAGTTGAAATTAAATAGAACATTTTTTCAATGTCCGTGAAGTGTAAATAAATATAAAGCATGGGACGGATATAGTCTAATTTTAATTGCTCTCTTAATTGGATGCCGCATACCTTCACAAGAAGTTGAATTCATTTTCAAACAAAAAATATTACAGTTGGTGTAGGTAGATCGTTTTTATCAATTATTGTATTTCTTGGCATCTTTTTATCTCGAAAATATTTAGTGGGAAACAATAAACATCGCTATAATTGCTTCTTAACGCACCTATTATAAAAAACAAAGTATTGTACTTTGATCTTAAAAAACGTTTTAATTAATTCACAAAGAATAGTTTCACCATGAGGAATTTATTTAAAATATACTTATAATATAAATGATTATATATAGAATTATAATGGTAAGTTTAATTATTTTAAATTAACCTTTACACATTCTTGTAAAGCTGAATTCAAATGATTAAAAAACAATTCCACAATAATTGTAGACTTTTAATGTCATTGCACAAGACGCCGGTGTTTATTATAATAATAAGCTTATGAATCATAAACGCTTTAAATCAAATTGATTTCACTTTCAGCAACTTACCGTAGCCTAAGTGGTTATTTATTAATTATATAAATTGCATAAACATTTAAGCTCCTTTGCGGATTTATCACTTGAATAACGTGAGCAAGAGGTTGAAATGAGTATATATAGGTTTTGTTATAAATATTAGTTACATTCTAAGAATCTTTTCAATAATGCTATATTATCACACAGATAAAATCTTGGAATTTAATAAAAGTAGATCAACTTAAATATCCTTAAAATAAAGTATGTATACTTTGTTTTAACAAACTTAAAAACTTAATTCTTACGCTGAAAAATGTATCAACTTAGATATTTATATATTGTTATGTTTGTCAGTAATACTAAATACCACGCGAAATGTGTTTATTATGTGCAAATAACTTTTTGCTTAAATATTTTAAATGGTATTTAAACATGTATCTCAATTCGCCTCTCGAAAATTCTGTAAAGTTTTTTGGAATCGGAAAATGCGAGATATAAATAAAGTGAGATTGCATTATCAATATTTATAATGTATAAAGCCGATGTTTAATGTATTTTTAAAAAATAAAAATGTTTTCACAAAATTAAATTACGTCGTACTTAAAGGATAACATGGATAGTTTTATGTCTTTCAATTGATTATCTACACATTATTGCTTGTTCCTGAATAAAGACGACTGTCGCAATTTATGTAATTTTCCGTTCTAATCGCAACGGTAAAAAGCGTCAGTGAGAATAGTGTGGTGGCCGATCGTGCGTTTCGAAAGATACAATCGTGCCTTGAAATCGGCAGATATTCCACTGCAGACTTGTCGATTTTTACCCAATAACTCAATAGAATTATCTGTGCATCCGCCAAACGATTCGAGACCAAGAAACTTGTTTTTTTTATCCACCGATATCACTAGAGTTGATAAAAAGAACTGCGCATCTGGTAGAAGCGGCACTTTTTTTGGTCCGAAATTATATTGTAAATCTAGCATTAGAAATCTTCCACGCTCTCACTTAATCGGGTGGCGAAATAGATAATTAATTTACATATTGCAGTTATATATCAAGATTATTTTTTATTTACAGTCTAGTATACAACCTTTTTACCAATACCCAAGAATTTATCATAATTGATTATGTACAATAATGTTGAACACGTCTAATGCGAATGGCATTTATCGTTCGATGAAAGCAATTTTAGTATATATTAAAATCTTTGAATCTATCATTGGTACTTAAATTTGAAGATGTAAAAATATGTATGTGTTATCGCTATTTAAAAATAGTTATACAATGTCAAATTTCATGCTGTAAAATTACATAGAAGATTTAACTTAAATGAAAACCATCATAATAATAATATTAGTTTGTTTTTTTACTACTTTGATTACATGAAAAAAAATACGATTTTTTTTTATTTATTATTTGAAAAATAAAATAAAGACTTTCATTCATGCCTTACGTCAAAAAAAATATTTTTTATAACAAATTTTAATCTATTTATTAACTAATAAAGTAGTCTACCCTAACAATCTAAGAATTAAAAAAGACGTATATATAACAGTATTTTTTAAAATGGTATGTTATCGGTAGTTTTATTGATATGTATTTTAAATATATTAAACAAAACAGCAAGAAAAAATGAACAACAGTGCTTTCTTATAAAAATATTTATCTATATGTGATAATATAAGCAAGTTGTTTTACTAAGTAGTTAAAAAGTCATTATTTTTCTGAAACAATCAATCTCAATTATCGTTGAGTATTTGTTTTGGTAAAAGACAGGCTACTTTTTGAAGAAAACAAATAATTGTATACAAAAGCATTATTCTTGCGGGTTCAAGTCGAAGGAAAAAATATATGTGTATTGTCCCTTCTACAATAATGATCACACTGCACTTGTACGCGTGTACACTGTCAGCAGTCGCAGACCGTAAATCATAAAAGTGCCATATTTTGTATACAGATTATTAGCACATGAATGGTGACTCCAGATGTATTGTCAGGACTTCAGCGAGCGGCCGGCACTATCGGTAATGCTGTATAACGCGTCTGCGGCAAACTAAAACAATGTAATTTTAATGAATAAATAAAAATTGTTCAATAAAATTGTTTATTTTAGAATTAAACTTACATCTATTTGCTTATTTATGACATTATATTTAATTTTTAATATATATTACATTTTTAATCTAATTTGAGTTACGTTAATTTTAAAATACCTTTCTACGGACTTCTATCTATACGTCTCTATGTTCCGACAGTAATTCTGTTTTTTGTTTTGTTTGTATATCATACAAACGATGACCCGCTTCTTAATAAAATAAAATTCGTTTCTTGATTTCTAATTTATTAGAAAGAAATTTTTGAATAACATAATTATGTAGATATTATAAAAGTTAATTTACTTACCTATGTCTTAGTCCTCTTTAAATGTGAGAAACAATATTTCACATATAAGATTATAATGATGACGACTGCAAAAATTTTTGAAAATATTTATTCACCATACATAGCTAAAAACTGTCAGTATTTTAATGTGTATTGATAATTATCTAAATAAAATAATGTGTCACATTTTCGAAGTTATTTTCTAAATAATACACTTTTATATCTAATATTTAGAAGCTCGATACATTATAAAATTACAATATGAATTAGTGGTACTTTTCGAAAAATATTTTTTGAACTTGTAAAGAAAAAAGGTATGTAAGTAAACAACCCAACATTTAATTAAAACATTAAGAAGTTGTATCAATTAAAAATCTATAAAATTTTTTTTTACTGGAATATCTAAATTAACTCGTATTTAAATTTATTTAATTCTTATAATCAGCTTGGCGCCTTTTTATTTAAGGTATGTTGTATATTATTGTATTTTGTGCTACTGTGTTATGATTCGAGGCGTCTGATATGTTAGTAGGGGGCACGAGTCATTACAAGACATATAAATAAAGCCAGCAAGAGAGGTGGTCCGCGGATATGGAAACAGGTATGATCGCCTCGAAGTAGCACTTGTATGTGATTAATGCAGCAGAGGTGTGAGGGAATACCCGTGGACTTCCTCTCGGGGCCTGAAGCGTTACGCTGAAGGAATTTTCATAACTTCACTAGAGATGGATGAATTTATCCTCAGCAAGATTATTCTGATATTAATATGTTTATTTCGTATCTGCTCCCTAGCTAGTGCGTACGCCACAAATTGTCAAACTTATTTGCATGTATATTACAGTTCCTAACGGTGCAGCTGTATTATCTTAAGTACACTCGTACTTAAGATAATACAGATTTAAGTATATCAGAGATAAGTACACTCGTACTTAAGATAATACAAGAACATATCGTCACTACAAAATTGTTGCTTCTCAGTTCTGCCAGTTGCAATTATTAATGCCCTGTCTTAATGTACACTTGGGAACATATATGGTTCGTGATTAGCTCCAGAGCAAGATTCTGAAAACTTTACATTACGGTAGAATGCGAGGCATTTTTTAGGTGATTTGATAATCAAAATTTATAAGCAGATCGGATGATAAATCCATGATCCCGAGGATTGGACTGTTTGGTCCTGTTTGCTTGAAACAGTTCAACTTAAGTTAACTTATCGTTTGTTAATCATCATATAAGTATGATATTATATTCGTTACAAGGCCTAGGTACGAGTAATTTAATTCAAGAGAGCAGCTCAGTGCAAGACGTTGATTAGCGAAAATTAAATGTGAAATAGATTCATTTGATTTCTTGCGGTAAACTTTTTTACATTTTAACCCTTTCATGCTCGGATTTATTACAAATAATTCTGTCGATTACAAAACTAGTATTTGAAGCATAAATGTACTTATCTGGTCTATTTTCATATATCACATTGGTTCTTGTATCTTTTAGCTATCAGATGATGCATAAAAAACTATTCTAAGAATAAAGCAAAACAATATATCACGTCGACCAATGTCAAAGGTCGGGGAATCTTATGACAGCATATGCCGACAACCGATGCGAAAGGGTTAAGTAACTTTAAATCAACAATATTTTTTAATTGATTTTTAAATTTTAATTTAAAATACAATACAAAGGTAACAAATAGAGTGTTTACACTACAGTGCGGTGATTCTATTTTGTATCAATTAGCATCGCATAACTTTAGTCTTATTATACGCGTAATAAAATCGTAAAATGATGTTACAAGAGAATGCATGAAACTGTCGTAGACTGTATGTCTGTTATTATACACTTAATTAATAGCGCTGTCGCATGGAGGTACAGGGTGTCCCACAATAATTAGCGGTCTATTAGCAATCCTAGATTATCGCGTAGTACAAACGCAATGAAATGCGTGCGTTTATTATGCGCCCCCTGTAACGTCCACTGAAGTTTTTTTTTGTGTCGGTCTCATGCCAGATACGCGGACGCTCTGAATATGAAATTGTATGAGTGTATTGGTGTCAGATGGTGAGAAGAGCCGTGCGCCGATAAGTTTATTAAATTTAATAAAATAATTTATTAATAAAAGTAATATTTTCCAGTGAAAAATATATAAAAGTATTTCATAAAATCAAGAATCACTTGTAAACGCAGTAAGAAACTTATTTTAGTCATTGTAATGGTACTTAAATTTTCAATGTCTTTATTCAGATGACTACTCATTTTTATACAACATATATCACTAGAAAAAACACATAATAAGTTAAAAGTAATGAAAAATGAAATTCAGAATACCACTATTAAGTTTATTGCAAATACTAAGTTATTTTAAATACATTAACTAGTTTATCTACAAATTTATATGAATATAAAGCATTTTACAAACCGTACTATTTACTGTCTAAAATAACTTGCATGACCAAAAATGCATATTTATAATAACAATGTGAAAATATGAATGTATTGATTATGTTTACAAAAATAAATATTTAGTCTTCAGTATTTTATATGTCATCAAAAGCGGTGTTTTTTTCATTATTATTAAAAGTTTATTGATAAACATAATTTCATTAATTTATTTCAGAAACTATTAAAATCTGCTAAAAAAACTATAAAATTTAGGTATCATTTAACCAAACAGACTATAAAAATTACGTTTATGTTATTTTAATGTCTAGTACCGGTACGTCCTGATTCGGTTACTGGTCGTAAAAATAAGCAGTGAGCGATTACTTTATTGCTCGTGGATTGTTATTATCTCATAATTGAAACGTTATTAACTCGTTTTATGAACTGTTTTTTATTAATTGATTATAAAAATGACATTAAATAACGATTGACAAATCTCCAAATAAAACAAAAATTAAGGAAATTACTAATAAAATCATAAATTGCCGTCGGCAAAAGAAAATCTAAGCATGCTCTTATTTTTTTATAATTCAACTGTATAAATGAGGGTGAATTTTATATTTAAGATGATATGTATCGTCTCTTGGTATGTAATTTGATTTAATATTAATATATCAATCAAATTTTATTGTATAAATACTTGTATACGTATATAATACGAGTATATTGACACAAACAGCAAATAAACTTATTTATTTGAATTTAGCTTCCGACAAGTAGCTTGATCAATGATTATTTCAATTATATATTTTCAGCTATAGTATCTTTAAGTATTTTCATTTTTATTTTTAGCTGTAATTAATAATTTATTATAAATATCACTGTTACAAAGATTTATATATATTTTTTTGCATTCATCATGATCCCAATATTTTCTTTCTTTCTCACCTTAAGATCAAAGAAAAATATCACTATTAAATAGATAAATACTTCTAACCTTGTTTTAACATTGATCACACTGAGTAACGTTTTGGATACCGCAGCTTCACTTTTAATTAAAACTAGATAAGTTTCTCACATTTAATATGTTTATACGCATAGTGATTTGATTGAGCTTTCATTGAAGGCGAAACTCCAAAATGCCAGCAAGCGAATAAACAGTGTTTGGTGTTATTCATGTTAAAATTATTTAAAAATATTTTTTAAATATTACTTGTTTGCGGCGCACATTTCTCGCCCTTTTCCAGGGTCGGGCTCTCATCGAGAGCGCCAGAACCGGCGCCGCTGTTACAGCTCACAATAACGGCGCCCTTAGTGTTATTGCCGTACCTTGGCGGAGAAGCGACACTCTTGCGGTGGTGCGATGTCGCACGGACTGGGAATAACTATTATGGAATATGCCACCGCATATTTAAGTCTGCTTTGGGAGTATTTACGCAGAGTTTACTATTACGGTTTGTTGCGTCTGCGGTGTCCCTTGCCAGTTTATTTTAAGAAGACATCGAAAAGATTTTAAATACATATATAACTGTTTTTATATTTCATACAAACATTGAACAACTTAAAGTATCCGAAGGAATTTTAGTATGCAATTAATGTATTCGGTTATTTGTCAATTCGATTTTTTAAGGAGAACAGTTGATTAGCTTAACGCTACCGAGGTCTGAACTGATTGTTCCCATAAAATAACGGCACGACTAAACAGCGATACATATTAAATTTAAAATTATTCGGAAGAAAGTAGATTTAAAAAATATTACTTTCTTAAAATCACATCATTTCAATTTACAAATTGGCATTCTAAATTTCTAATATCTCGAACTTACTTATCTTTTTATTTACTATTAAGATAAACTCAATGAAAAAAAGTATAAATTTAACATGTTTAGTTGAAATCGTTAAAAGAATGACTAATACTATTATATTAAAATTTAAATCTGGCTTGTTTATTTGATACAACGAGTATATAATAAATTTCGTAACAATTTCGATTCACTCTTCCAAAGGTTTCGACCTCTAAAAGTTCAAGAGAAATAATACGAACAGGTAAGCGAGCTCGCATAGGTGCCGCGGCATTTACATATTTCGGTTTAAAAAATATAATTGAATTTTCTTCGGGCACTTAGCGCAAAAATGCGCCATCTTGCGCTTCGAGATCTTGAGACCCACAATTTGTCCGGACCCTCTCACGAAGCTAATTTTAAGAGGAGAGAAAAAATCTACTATTTTCTTGGTCGTCATATTCTTATTTTAAATAAAATAAGTGCACGATTGGTGCGTTTGCTGTGTCGTTGTTTTTTGAGGCTTTGATTGCAAAATCAATTTTCGTAAAGATGAATTTTTGCTGCGTTACCTGTAATTGTTAACAAGCCGTTTCGATAACTGGTGTGAGAGGAAAACTCATTTTAAACTGAAACATGAATATTGTAGGTTATTGTAATGATAACTTTATTTACTGACAACACTTGATGAAACTGCATTATTATAATTTTATGTTAATTTTAATTAAGAAATAAACAAATTAAAGATATTTAGTATTATTTAACATTTATTTTTAAGTGATTATACATGTTTTGGACTCCATTTTGCTTAGAATATACCCTATAGGGTCCAAAATATCTAGAATCACTTGAAATAAATTTGAAATAAAACTAAATATATCTCATTTGTTGTTCTATTCTTAATAATGAGTAACATAATTCTATGTGTTGAGGTAACAAAAATTTAACTTCACCCAACATCTAATACGAGTGCAAATGAGCCGAGAAAGAGAGTATAGAAGGTTACTTTGAGCTATTTTGCTTTGTATATTTTTTCAAAGTAATACTGTGAGGACTTGAACTTGTAAAAAGTACTTAAGTATTAAACTTATTTACACATGTATGACATGCTGAAACTGCTTTCTAAAACATAGTAAAAAGTACATATGTTAAATAATCTATGTATGTATTTAACAAATAAAAAAATGAAGTAATAACTTTACTATTGAAAATGTATAAATTGTAATTTGTGGTTGTAAGCGCTTAAAAATTCTCTAGTTTTAGAAACAAGATCCAATTATTCATTTACGATGACTCCTAGTGTTACTTGCATAACATTCCTAGCTGAATCGAACTTATACCATCGGATCTGGGTCTCAGAATTTTAATTGCATTTTTCTTTCCGCTAGTGATGCTACCGCAGGCGACCGCCTTGAACGGGAATCTCTGAGACTGATCTTTAATTAATTAGCATTTTAATGGTGGACGGAAGCCGAGATTTGTGTCTTACTCGGGCCGAGAGTGGCGACTCGGTTGGGCACGGTTTAATTCAATTATCGCGAACCGGCAATTAAAATAAGTAGCAGCATCTCGTTTGAAACAATACGAGGATGAATAACCTGGGAAGCATTGTTCGGACGACACACTGCAATCAAATATTGCAAACATGCGACTGACTGATACGCTAATAAGTCTGCACAATGACCACATTTGATTAAGCAGCGTGGGTACTTATTTACAAAGCGGGAGGTCTGCAGATGTTATCTGATTTTATGCTTTCATGTTTTCTTAAATACCTGCAATTATTTTCAGCACTTAGAATCATATAAAAGTACTCATTCCCAGTGTGAAAATAAATATAACGTCAAGCACATATGTTTCCGTTTATTTATGTATTTTAGGTTTGTAAGATTTTAGTAGGGGCTGGATTTTGCATTTTACAGGAAATTACAATATATTTAACTACATACATTAGTGAGTTTCTTAAAAATGGTTTTATATATTTTATAGTAATACTATGGTATAGTAAAATAAATGTTTTGTTTCCGTGTTCAACGCGTCATACAAGATTATTTATACGAATAAGAAAAACAGCAGGAGATAGCTTGTCTACATCGTTTTACGAGTACATATAAATAAAATGACCTTTTAGTTGCGAGTATAATTTCAAGTGCGTGTTGAAAAAAAAGGTTCTGACCGCAAATCGTAATAAAAATCGACTCCACTTAGATCGAAATGGCATTCTTATTGGACTGATCATATGGGTGATTCCATTTCTGATCCCAAGGTCTTCGATTCATTCGGGTAGGTCAGTATTTTATATGGCCCAGCTGGGACTCTTGGTTACTACGCTAGGTCCTATTGTTGCCGCACCTGTCTTTCTGGAACCGGGACCCCTGCACACTTTATGGGGAATGCTCTCCATTGAAAAGAACAGCTGTTTTTTTTCGACGTTTTTTTTTCCTTTTGGATTTTTGGTTTTGCTACCTGTCGCTAGAGGGCGGTACAAGATGTATAGTTATTAAAATTATTTAATCATGTGCAATGTAAATATGAATAACTCAATTATTTTAAAGTTCTTTTACCCTAAGCTGTTATTAGTTGTATTATTATATTTTCAAAGGCAATACATAACAAATAATGTTTTTAACTATATTAAAATCGTTTATGTTTCTCAAAACAATGAGAAAATATAAATTCCAAGGATATTTACTTTATTTATTTTATTTGAAAAATCAGTAAATTTTAAGTACACGTAGATTCTATTAAAAAATAATTTAAAATAATTCAATAAAATATACTATTTTGAGATACTTTTATGAATATGTATTTTAAAGCAGTAAATCAAACATCTTAAAAAAGATGAGAACAACGACTTGCATAAGTAAAGTTAAATATGTGCTCATTCTTATCAATCTCTTTTGTAATGAATTTTTGATATGTAAATGTTTTTTTATAAATATATAAAAGAATTCAAGTAACTTGATTAGCTTATATTCATCTCACCTTTATATCGAGCATATTTTGAAATTGAAAATTAGTGCCATAATTTACACTAAAAGTAATGACTTACAATGCAAGTTAGAACTTTTTAACTTGTGAATAAATCAAGAGCGCAAAAACGCGTATCAGACATTGGTTTCCTATTGCCGCATATTTTTTCCTCTTGATTTACGATCTTCACTATTGAATCAGTCGTAAATTATAGGTGTACAAAAAACGGTGTTGATGAGATAGCGTGTCTTCAAAGCCACCTAGGCCGCGCCCGTATCAATTTATATATTATTGTCATGTATATTATGTATGTAGGCCCGTAATGATATGCTTGTATGGGAGAGACTACTTCTCCTACACTTGTGATTGACCTACAAATGTCAGACTGGATTTCTGTAAACTCTCAAATGTCACATAAAGAAGCGGGGGTGAGTTGATAGGTAGGTGTCTACAGTAGTGGCTGAAAGTAGAAAGATACGTACAAAATTAAACATTTTTTTTTAATGAAATAATTAAACGTGATATTTTAGTTGCATGTACTACAATATTTATTTAGTTCATTGGTCATCTTTTGTGTCTGATTATTTCTGTTAGTATTGAAGAATGTTCATCTTCAGATTAAATATAATGGAATGGGATTTTTTTAGGCTTAGTAAATATTTTTATAATTCTTGACTATTTTAGAGGAATCGATTAGCCAAAGAATGCCTAGACCATTAAGAAAGAAGGTTCTGGTTAGAATATTCTAATAATAAATTAACAATGCACAACTAAGAATAGCAGTAAAATAAGGTAGAAGAAAAAGTATTAAGCATTTGAACCCATTAACGAAATGAATTACTTAATATTATATTTTTATTTTACCAAATTTATCATGATTTAGCATTGGCGAAATATTTTTTACGCTATAGGGTATTTGAGTAAGCTGAACTTGTTAAATAAAATAGATTTATAAAAAAAACAATCCAGCAGGTCAAAAGAAAGAAGCAAATATAATATATCAATTTACACACGGCTACAATTAAATAACATTAAAATATAGGTAGTTATGCGTAAAGAGAGTTAAAATATTTTTATTTCAAATGCTAAGAAGTAAGTTTATTTAATTATATTTGGCCTCTAATCTTTTAAAGTAAGCAATAAATTTTCAGATTTAAAAAACAAACAATTACTGTTTACTTTTCCCACGAAAACACATTAGCTCTGTGTGAAATCGAGAACAATTTATTTTTTCAAGCACACAAAAAACGATTGTTTTGCATATCGTCCGAGCCAAATCTCCTAATAGATGGCTAACCGACCAACTAAGCATGCATACAGTTAATTATTTCGATTCAAAAATGCAGTAGGTGTGAAAGCAGCTTCTTACTTAAAACGCTATAAATTATTTCAGATTTACTGCCGGCTCTCACCTTTGCGAGCGACTAAGGCTAATCGCACATTAAGTACGAAGCTGAATTTCGAAATTAAACAATCGGGTACGATTCTTTGAAAGAGGTTAAATGCTGCAGCGGCAGATCTGTAAGCAATTTGAATTGCTAATTTTTAATAAGCCCCTAAATTCGAGTCTTTGCTGTTATTGTCTAGTGTCGCAACTCGCAAACGAGATTCCTTTCGTGTGAATATAGTATGCTGACTGACAATCTTCCGGATATTTCTCGTGATGAAACTTTAATGTTTCATGCTCATGCAAACTGCCGAGATAAAAATATCAGGGACGAAATTACAGTTATATGTTAAGTGTAGGATTGCTCACAAGGTCTGTTTATAAAATAACAAATAATACTCCTACCATGGTATCTTTCTTTAAGTACTAATACTATGGTTTTCGAGAAATCTTCTTTGGATTGTAACAAGTGACCATATGCCTAAGTAAGATGACGGTTGTCGCAGTGAAACATAAACTAAGAATGTGTTTTATATCAACCGCCAGTCTCATCATTCTGAAGGACCATTGACTACATAAAAAATATTCGGTGGAAAATTATGATGTGAATATATTTTATAATTACAATACGCTTTAGGTGGCTGACAGAAATTCCTTACGAAAGCCATATGCTTAAAATTGGTAGTGAATATTTTTCATACTATAAAATTGTTTTATCCACAAACGCTTCGTAGTTACGACGTATGGTCTCAAAAAATTGACGCCGTACAATTTTTATTATCACTGCTTTGCCACAAACTTTTGTATCCATAGCTTCACCGAGTAGGAACATACAGTGAAAAGTTCCCTACGGTTTCCTGAGTGAGATTCCAGGGTCTTGAAAATAAGTCAAGTAGATATACTTCTTAGGTGGTAATTCAACATTTTTAAGGTCAAAGAAATAGCCTGACGCTATCAAGACTTGAATTATTTGGTAATAAGAAGCGGCTCAACCTATTTCATAAGAATATATTATTTTGCGGTCTAAAAAAGGTTTTGAAATCATATTGCATAAGGATTTTGTCTACACTTTTGGCATATTCTCAGGTATGCTTCTTAAATAGAGCTCTTTGTTACACCATCTAAAAAGGTGAGAACGGAGATAGTAGGAGAAAGCACTTACAGCACAATAGTATTTTTTAAATGACAATTCGTTTTTCTTACAAAAATTGAATCATTGTTGGTTTTGGCCGTAAAAAGTCACCATATTGTTTAAGATTTTTAGGTAGCATTTTTGGTGTTTTTTTTTCTTTAAAAACCTGTACTACTTTTATGTTATTTACGACCGTATCAATGGTAAGGCAGTTATGAAACTTTGGTCGTATATTACATTTTGAGCGGGTTTGAATTTGAATATTTATTTCATTTTAATTATTTCAAGCTTAAGGCAAATGTTCTGATACTTCGATACTGTTAACCGTTAAAAAAATGACACGTTTATGACTTCAATTAATTGGTTATCGTGTTATAAAAAATTTGTTCCCGATGCATATTTTAACACGAAAACTGAATGTAAATGGTAGCCAAGTCATTAGCATACTCAATAATGTTTATTAGACACCTATTGCAAGTAAATAGACAAAAATTTCATAAAATTATTTACTGAATCGTGTAACTTAATAAAATTCAGCCAATAAAAATCATCCAACACACCTTCAAACCACAAAACATATATTTTATTAAATGTAAATATTTATAAGAAAAACGTTATATTCTTACAACTATAAACATATTCTTTAATTGATCTTTATAATTTTTTTATTCAATTTTTTCTTTTACTGAACTACTCTACTGAAATATTAAATAATATTGGTTTAGGGTCAAAATCACTAGAAGTTTTCAATACGCATCACATTTACAATATAAGATTGGTAATATACGAGTATTTAATATGTTCATGCTTCAATAGAAATTACGTAGAAAAAATATCGCTTAGTGAAATGACACCATGATATCGTTAATTACTATGAAAAATTATAAATATTATATGTATATAAATTATAAGAATTGTACAACTAGGTAACATAGTAAACAAAATATATGCAGACATATATATAACTATGTTATTTCTATTCAGGCATAATTTAAAAAATTGTGTGAATTTTATATATAAGCAATGTGATTAACAAATATTTATTGAAAAAATATTATGTTTCACTACTTATGTTTAATCTAGTTCTTCAAGTACGTAGATAAATAAGAATTTCCACTCATTATTTGATATAATAAATCACATACTATATGAAAAGAGTTTTCTGCTCACCTGGATTAAAAAAAAACTTTAAATTATTTTGTAGGCTAACATACTCGTACATAGGCAATGATAATTTGGTTGGATAACTTATTTTTGGAAAGTGGTCTGGTAAGTAGGTGAATAGTGCATGTATGTAAATAACTGATATGTACGTGTTTGTTGCTCGACCATTTGAGTGCTGTTGTATGTAGTTACTAGTTGTGTTACGTATTACGTTTCTTTTGCAAATCCCTGAGAATGCCCTGCGGGTATCGGTTCATATCGATGGATATCGGTAAGAAATCTGTCGGATATGTAACCGAGCGTGTGGTTGCAGCATACAAGCAAGATTCAGTTAAAACACCAGATTAACATAATACGCCGGCTGAGGTTGCCCGTTACCAAGGGCGGAACTACGAAGAAACTGATTTTTTTTTCATCTAGTGAGATGAGAGAATTGGTCCCGATCAACCGCACACTGGTGCATAGTTTGTGGCTCGAATCCCAGTGTCTGCCGTTTCTTCTTATCCAAAATTTTGAAAGAAATGTAATAAGATATGATATTTGATGTAGATTTGTTTGTACGTATCACTTTATTAAGTTAAATATTAATTAAAATGGAACATTTTTTGCAAAAAGTCTTTCTATGTACATATATAATAATTCTACGTCTTTGATGAGTAATATAAAACAATTTTAAAATAAGCAATATTTTAGTAAAATTAGTTAATAAATTTTTTAATGAAATTTTAGTTCCATATCCTATCAAAGATGTTGGGAAGATAAAACATTTGTTTTTAACAAAAATAGCGACGAATTAATTGGTATTGCAGCAGGTATTCTAAAAGTCTTGTCTTAAATCGGTAGAAGTTCTGTGCTCTAACTAAAAAATAGATATTGCTAATAAATGGGAAATTTAAAATAATTTCAATGACTGAAAATTTATTTAAGTGATTAAAGACTTTATCCAGCATAATAAACGTTAATATTTTATCTTTCTATTGCACTGATATACAGTAGTTATAATGTAGAGGGTGCCCTAGACGGGAGTATTTGCAGCAAGTATTCGACGACATGAATTGTAGCGCTTATGCTGAGCTGAAAATGGTTGCGGAGGACCGAGAGGAATGGAGATCGAGATGCAAGATTCTGTTGCTGAAAACCAATCCACCGGATTGATACTACGAAGAAGAAGATTCATTAAAATTCCCTTGATGACTCCTCAGTTAGAAACTCCATCAACAATGAGATATTTCACAATTCTTTTTATTTTTCTTTAGATGTCATTACACAATATATGACATTTTAATTCGTCATTAAAGTACATATTAACATAACTTACATAAGTAACATAAGTAACAAGGAACATAAGTAACATAAGTGTGACCCTGTAAATGTATTGACACACTTAGTGTCAATGACCTCACACTCAGAACAAGCGTTAGGAGACTCAATGCAAATAGTTGACTTGTAACAACAAAAACCCTGTCATAAGTAAATCATGGTTGACCCACAAATAACACGGCATTATTGTCACAAAATCAAACGTCAAACATTTTGCCTTCATCAACACCAGCACTGAATCTGAAGCAGGATTACACTAAATATGTCAATATCTTCACTCAAGTTGGTATATAGAACTAGAAGCAAAAAATCAATGAACTATTAAAAATGTTGACTATAAAAAATGAGGGTTACTGCACTGCTCTTAGGTGCCCACGTTTCCTTGTGGCTGAATAAATTATTTGTAATTTCAGTGCGTAACTCAGCGAAGGCTGTGGCTAATTTATCTTAAATAATAATTAGGTACGCGGGTATCAGTCATGATGTTTTTTATCGAGAGCGTTCTTGATATTGCACGAAGGCCACCGACTGAAGTGCGAGTGAGTATTAGAAACACAAAAAAAACATAATATTTTCGATCAAGACCCGCGTACCTATAATACTTACGAGTACATAAAAGATATCGATAAGACTTGGTAATAGTTATTGGCATAATATTGCAGTATTTTATGATTGGCTTTATTACTATGCAGAATATTATTTATTTTTCAATAAAACACAATGAACGTAATGTGAACTTAAAATGTTATATTTGCACACTTCAGATGATGATGAAGATATATTATCTGTTGATTGTGTGACGCTTTTCATTTTTTTGAGTTGACTCAATCCTGTATCTAGAGTGATTTGTCTACGACTTTAAACAGTCGTTGGTTATTTGTTCCCATCAAAGTCTTTTTTCAGGGATTTACTGTGAGTAAGTGGGGCTTGCAAGATTTAATACAGGTAGGTAGTAAATAGGCACTTTACTAAGTGGATGAGACAGTAAATGCAAATGTATTTTTACATGAATAAGTATCATATATAAAAACGACACATTTGTCAACAAAACTTGATGAAGCGCAACGTTGATGATAATATTAAAAAAAACTCCATCTAGCTATTTGATTGGCTGTAATGTCATATGGTAGGTATTTATATATTAATACCTCTCGTGAGGTCCACGTGCCGTGAGGTCTCCCCACTGTGGAACCTTTATAAAGGTATAAAGAACGGATTCACACAATGTTTTGATACAGATCGCAGTCGATTATTTCAATTTCGATTTCCAAGTCATTTGCATACTCCGTCACGGAAACTCAGGTAACAATTAACTGCAGGAAAAGAAACTCGGTGTTGCTGTTAGGGTGGATCAAAGTCAACGAGTTTTTAATTTATTGTATTTTACTGATCAATATAAAAAAATACATATGAATATTTGAATCATAATATACAGTAAATAACTATGAAGCAATTAGTATGTAAATCCAACTGCCCTTATTTAGAGTTAAATATAGTGTTGTTACTGCCTTATATTGCATTTGAAATATTTTAAATGGATTGTAATGACCTAACCTATGTTGTACCAAGCGTTATTGAAATTATCAAATTTATATAAATAATAATGACAAAAAGTTATTTTAAATTGGCTATAAAATACGAAACCATTGGATTTATAAACTTCAATAATATGATGTTTTTTACCATCTAATTAAAGATACGTGGTTGTTGGGTTCAGGCGTGTGCGATACATTTTTTTACTTTTAAATTGGTTCATCATTGTGGGTTTTATAATAGTTGGAATAGAACACAAAAGTTCGAACTGAAATTATACTTAAATTATTCGTGTATTGCTTAATATAAAATTAAATATTATTATGTATACCGAATATAACATATCATACTTATTTTTAATATTTCAGTTAAAGTATCATTGATAAAAGTAGTTATTAGCAGTTGTAATTATATCATATTTCCGATATGTACGAGTATCTATATAAACTAAACATGTATTGTTATATTTCTGCAGACTTATCACAAAAAAAACTCTAATTTCAAACATTTATTGAAATAAATTGAATCTTTATGCAGGATTTTTGAGATACTCATAAAATTTCTTAAATTAATTACAATTTTTTCTAAAGCTTTTCAATTAATTAAATGTTTATAATTGAATCAATTTTCTTCGGGTTCAACTTTTTATCTGTCTTATACTATTAAATGGATAAAACAAAAGCCATGATTAATAGTCATATTTCTGAGACCTTTGATCCTATTTCCATTGGGCTTAAAATAGAGGTTGTAATTGACTATACCTATCTGGGACAAATTAAACTATTATTATTAACTTCTCAAAAGAAATCGACAGCGCATACAACTGGGATGGGCAGCATTTGGAAAACTAAAGTACATTTTTAAACGAAAATTGCAATGCCTTAAAACTAAGGCGTTTAACCAATGCGTCCTCATGATAACTTATGGCGCAGAGACGTGGAATCTGACAGCAAGTCTTACATAAAAAAAAGACACCCAGCGTGCTATGGAGATCCATGCTCGGGTGTCGCTAAAAGATAGAATCAGAAACGAGGAAATACGCAGAAGAACTCAAGTAGTGGATGCTACCAAACGAATAGGCACACTCAAGTGGCAATGGGCAGGTCATATCTGTTGAAGAGACGACGGTCGATGGGGAAGAAAAATATTGGAATGGCGCCCAAGAACTGGCAAACAAGCATTGGCCGACCCCTACAAGATGGACTGTATTATAAGAAGAATGACCTGGATGCGGAAGGCGGAGGATCAATTAAATGTTTACTCATGCAGGCCACGTTTTATCTGGACGGACACAGGCTGATGATGATGATACTATTAAATTCCCTTCACTATATCGTTAAGTTTATTTTAATAGGAATTCCACTATGTCAACTGTTGACAGATTCAATATAAGCTTAAAATAAAATATATTTATTTAGTATTTTCATATCTAAGACTCCTTCAGTATCTATCAACATTCGAGTACAATGACGTATCACTTTATATCTTTGCCAAAAAGACGTTCTACTAGATACGACCTACGCACTACTGAGTTAATTACCAGATGATATACCTCGCGCGGGGTGAGGTCGACCCACTTATTTGTCTCTGTCCACCGCACGAGAAAGGTCCGGTGCTTTAATACTTTCATCTCTGTCTCGCCACATATAAAAAGTCACGTCATGCATTCCATAATATCTGGGTATACCCCTCCCCCTGTTCCCCCACTCCCGACTCGCGGCACGATTTTTAATGGCTACGATCAGCTGTTTTAGAATACTAGGGGCCTCCACACTTTCGTCGAAAGTAATATTCAAGTTCATTTTCAATCTTAATTTTAATTCTAACTTTTATAGTATATCATATATTTGGATCAACTAGCTTACATGACACTAAAATTATATATTTTTATTATTATTTATATTAAATACTATCAAGATAAATAATGACTGATTCTTCCTCTAGAAAATTTTGTACATATATGTATATACATACACACATATATATTATACATATATATATATATATATATATATATATATTATAAATTCAAATAATTATTAAAAAATATGGAAAAAAAATTATTGGATCAGATTGCTTATAGACAAGTAGAAATTTGTTTATTTACTTTTGTTTATTATTTATTTAATAAAAAAGTAACTAAATCAGTAACAAATATAGTAGTTAACTCATTCACGCTATGATTATCTTTATTAACTTTATTGATAAGCTTGATGAAAGCAATGAATATGAATTTAAATGTGTTTTCAGTTATGAATTATCGTTTTTTTTTTTAACTAAAAACAATTTTTTTTTCGTCATAGTAAAGGAGTGAATAAAATTAAACAATTTAATTTGCTTAGATTAAATTATGTGTATAATGGTATATCAAAAAGACCATAAAAAAGTTATTAGTTTTATTCTAATTCTGACAGCTCTAATTTGTAGAATACATAGCGATCATTTCATATATATTCAATGAAACAAAGTAAATATTATGACAAAAAAAATATATTAAAATTAAAAGCGAAAAAATCGATCCCTTCACTTACTATACTTATTTTTATTTAAGTTTTATTTTCAGTAGCTTAAATTTTAGACAAAAATACAATAAATGTACACAATAATTAACCTTGAACTTTATATTACCATATTGCTGTAATTTTTCTTCTATTCGTTTTACCTAGTAATCCAAATAGATATCTTCTTAGAAATTGTTATTTTGTACCAACTTCTTTTTGATATTTTATTATTTGGCATATTCCTTATCAGAATATTTTTTCATACATTCTGATATGACACGTTTATACAAAAACATATCTTTCACTTGGTGCTTATTGAACAATTAACAAACCATAAAACCAAATACAGATAACAGCGGATCATCAAAGAGCAACTCTTCTCGTTCGTACCAACTCTCTTTTTTTCTAACATGCAGGCGGTCTCACACGAAAAAAATTCCGATGACTCCATAAATTGTATTTAATTAATTATCTGCCTCTAATTGATTTACGTTAGAGGGAGTCTCGTTGCGGTACCGGGCCGCCCGGGCAGCCGCATGGGCAGTCTGGCCGCATACCACTGTAGCGTCGGGCTTTGGTCTCTCTACACTTGGCCGATGGCAAATCAAATTCACTCACAAGTGGTGCCATCCTTGAGAAATCTTCCTCTTCCTCGTGTCAGCTTTGTTTTTGCTGGTACTGGGTTGAAAAGATTGGCCAGAAGAGGAAGTCCGAAATTCCGTTTCCAGGGGCACCACCTGGAGGTTCTTTTCATGCTCCCCATCCTGGAGAAATCATGCAACGCGATCTGATCGCGGCGGGCAGCGATTTCTGGTATCATTGAAAATCGCGACAGATCGACGGCATGTAAGCTCCACATTGAAGATCGCGGCATGCATTCTCGGCCTTTTATCATTGACATAATTGTGTATCTGAAAACTGACACTCTTTAAAAAGATATTTGTAATACGGAAATGGCTTATTTCTTCTCTATCTCTCTGTAGAAGAAATACTTTTACTTTAATATATTTAATGCCAGTGGTCATAACTCAATGGTCAAAGCGTTTGCTTTGCAAGGCAAAGGTCGTGGGTTTAAATCCACAACCGAGATTAAAAAAAGGATTTTTAATCGGTTTCTGAGCTCTAAAATACCCTGGGTTGGTGTGAATTTGATCTCTCACCCGCAAAATGCCAGTCATAGCCTGTTAATTAAAATTGGTGGTAGACGAAAGTCGTCCCGTTAAGACCCATTCGTAGTAAATTTCTGTAATAATAAAGAATGATGTGTGAATCTCGGGCTGTAGTCTATGACGTTGGCGGATAACACTTCACATGCAGCGTTTAGCCATATACACCATGGTAAGCGTTATAGAAATCCACAGATGAGACTTCAGAATTGCAATCATCATCTATCGGTATTCTCCTGAATGTGTTAACATAAATTTAAAAAATCTAATTTATTTTATAAGCCTTCAGCATTGATATATTATGTAGTTACCTATATATTATGTAGTTTGCTAAATTTTAGATGCAAAGCCGATTTACAAGCATCAAAAAATTACAGTTACTTAAAACAGAAATCCATTATTAATTCCTTTTCATTTTTTCAACTAAGAGTAGTTTATCTTTATATAATGTATTATCATAAGAATACTAACATTATTTATACAAAATCAAAATGTAGGTTACATAACGAAGATCAATAAAATGCAAAATTTCGGGTTGAGTACTGGTGACGATAGTACAGAAAATATCGTCAATACTGCTAAAAATGATTGATCAAGGATGTTTCAAGACTGTAAAGATTGGCTATCAACAAAGGAAACTTTCACATAGTAAAAGACAAAACTACTGATTTAATAAGAAAAAAGATCTTGTAATTTTATTTTGTAAAGAAATTTATAAAAGCTTATAAATCTGATATAGTTAAATACTAATCATTTATTCGTACATAAATGTTTTTTTTTGTCTTGGATTAGAGCCTGGTTGGCAGCACAGCTTTGAGGCATGTTTCTTTAAAGTTGTATTAATGTAAAGTTCGGTAAAAGCGGGCATTATATAATTCGGGGTCTCTATCATGAGAACCTCAGCCACCAACTGCCGATCGGCCTGATAAGTCCATAGTAAATTGTGGTTTGACACGGTATTCTTTTAAAATACTTTTACTACACCAGCTCTCGTGGTGATTGATTAAAAGCCGCCATACTAAATTTACAACCCGTAAGAGATACATCTCATCATTTCCACGATCTAATATATATAATATAAAATATATACTATAACCAAAGGTTTTATTAAGTGGATATTTAAAAAAAACATTATATTATGTTTAATACAGTCGTTATCAGCAATTTCGTCCCATCTAAACTATTATAATATTAGTATATTTATTTTTTACTTAAATGAATATGACACTATTGTGATTTGTATATAATTGCGTTTATTAGTTGAGAATATTTAAAATGTTGGCTTGTAGAACTATGTAATTACTTTAATACCTTTATTTTACCATATGTAGTATTAAATGAACCTGAATAATATGTCTCCAATTAGACAAGCAAAATCAGTAACATGAGCTGACTTTGCTTTAACCTAACTCAGCTTCATACATATATACCTTACTAAAATTCTGTATAGTATCAAGTCCTCGAAAAAAAAATACAACTTAGATTTATATACTTTCTTGGGGAAGATATAATACGGTTAACATATTTCAGTAAAATACTTCTCGTATATTTTCATATTTTTTTATTTTAAATAATAATATGCCTACTGTATCAAAAATAATTAAGATTTTTACCTACATAATGTAATCGTCGGAATTTTAAGGTGCGGTGTTCATTTATAGAGTACAAGCGACATAAAAAATAATTTATCTTGAATTTGTGGTGGCAGCGTGCTCCAATTCACTAGCGGATAAGACAGAAGGAAACGTAAAAAAATAAGTCAGATAATTATTGTTTGCGTTTTTAAGCAATCATATCATTACACTGTCGACATTCGTTGAATACAAATCCGTTTCTGTTTGTGTCGGTGAAGTTTTTATTATTTTGCTGTAAAAAAAATGCTGAAAGATTTCTTTCAGTAATAACAGAACGGCGGGATAATTTGAATAGCAGGAGAAGTGAAAAAGATAATTTCATGTTATCATCATTTCTACGTAATGCCTGGTTGGATGGGTACCATCGGCAGCTTGCGCAAGAGAACTGTTCCACTTCCTGAGATAATGACTTCGATATGGGGTCAGTGAACAAGCTCTCCGTAATGCCGAGAGAGGAGAGGATAATTGGTGCGTTTGATTGATCTATCTACGCATAGGAAATCGTGATCTCTTCAATGAAGAAATCAATCTTCTTCAAGAATAGACGAATGGATGGGCCATGCGATTTTTGCAAGTCAATAATAAATCGTCGACGTACGTAACATAAGCGTTCATAATACACCCAAAATAAACAATCACATATATACTTTAGTAAAAGCAAAATATAAGAAAATCACACATTAACCACACTCTTTTCCTTCACTTATCAACTCCTTACCATATTTCTAGTAAAACTCTTACCTTTTAAGTCACTTACTAACATAGATCCTACTTATTTAGCCCCACTCGTACAAACCAACTAATTACTCTTTTGTGAAACATTTTCTTCATCAGTGAATATTTATTTATATGTGGTACCTTTGTGGACATTTGAACTGAAGAAGCTTTAATAATTAGCAAAACTACAGTCTTTCATCAAGTGAAATAGTGCCCAATGATCAATATTAAAACAAGGTATGAAATTCTTATTAATTCAATGTAAAGAAATCTTAAATGACTTCTTAGGTTTTCACGGCCAGATTTGATGTTGTGGCTTTTGGGTTGAACCGTGTGTGGTGAACTTTTTTCAAACAATATTTCGACCGCCATTGCAGGGGTCTTCTTCAGGATTAATAATTTATTTAGTTTTGAGTTGGTTTATTAAGATTATATATTTCTTTTATGAGCGTAATTGATTAATATCTCCATGGCAACTCAAGAAACATTCCGAAGTATCGTAGGTATGTTCTTTAAGACTACGGTAGGTATGTTCAAAGAATACGGTAGGTATGTTCTCGAATTGTACATCGACGAACGTCATGTCGGACTGTGGTCGTCTTTGCTTGTCTGTACAGGTTTTAGAGTATGTGCTAGAGGTGGAAGCCATGCTGTTTTTAGAATCAAGCCGTCATCCCTGTTGATGTTGATGGGATGTCTTTTGGTTTCAATGGCTTCTCTTACTAGGCGTATATATATTATACCCACCAAATTTCCGTCACTTAGTTGTCAGTTAGCATTGTAATTTTTTTTCTTAAAATACCTCTGCACCAAAGGTCCACCAAAAATATATACAGCTCCCAACAACTTCTAAGGGTAGGTAGGAGCCCGGAGACGTGAAAAGATGGCATATTTTGGGTGATTTGTTAAATGGAATTCATAACAAGATCGGATGACTCACTCGCACCTCCCAAGGCATGAAATATTTGGTCATACGAATCCAACAAGCCAACGATATGGTATAAGCACCATATGCACAAAACTTATCCATTTATAATCTTAGAAAAATTTCATCGAATTAAAAAAATATAACAATAAAATAATCATATGATAAAAAAAAAATATAGGGATTAGATGATGTTTGTCCAAGTCCTTTATACTTCTTAATAGTAATATCAGTATTGGCAGTATGGCTGTTTTATTGTCGTCATTCGATCAGATAACAATAATATTATGGAAATTGAATCGTGATCTTGATCAATGAGGGAATCTGAATTATATGGAATAAATAATAAATGAAAAAGGATATAATTTCGATTTGATTGAAGTACTTAAAGTAAAACTGTTTGATATTTATGATTGAAACGCAGAATAAGAAAAAAAAATGCTTTATATATTTATAACTAAAAATATTTATCTTCATTTTACTGCTCAGTACGTGAGATTCGTTTTTTCTTTAAAAAATAATAATAACAAGACAAGTTCAAATTATAATAAAATAATATAAATATATCTATAATGGCCTAATAATATCTGACGAAATAAAAAGGATAAATAAATAAGATTGGCTTTTGTATTATTGTGTCATAAACATTATTCTTATATGTATTTTACAGTGAATATTAATTACATAAAATATATTCTCCGAGCGGGTAATATATTCAATTAAAGATGAGGCATTTCCTGCAAATTGTGTGATAAATTATTATCATTACCGCAGGTTTTTCATTTTTAAAAATTACTTTAAATGTGGCAGGTGGGGCGCCCATAAGCAGAATACTTCAGCGCCTTGTTTGGTGTGCGGTAAGAAATAAAATTACGTTATGTACAGTGGTGTTCTCAGTACAAAAACGAAGCATCAAAAGAGCTCTGGAATGAGCGCTATACACCATAAGATTATTTTAAATCTATATACTCATACTCGTAAGTGCTTAAATTTTCATTATTAAGTAATTATTCAAATATCAAGCGACAGTACTTAAAAAATACTATGTATGATCTGTATTTAAACTCATTGGTCATTTTTCTGCCTTAAAAATGTGTTGTTCGTGTTTATATTTTTAGTTTAATAATTGTATATGGAAAATAATAATTTGACTTAACTACCTGACCTAACACAAATTAATTAGACTTAACCACTAATTATTTATCATATACTCGTAAGTAATATTGACCCTTTTCATGGCTTATACTGACCCACAGATCTTATATCCCAATTAAAGATCTCTGTACTGATCATTAAAGATCTAAAATACACTGATTGCTTAAACTTCTTGGTCGATTTTATCAAGCATTTCAAAATTTATGTTTTTCTATCGGTTGTCAAGTATTCTAAGCTCTGTTCAAGAGAGTATGTGTAACCAAAGTTGAGCACCTGTAAGAACGTGTTTTTAACGTTTTTTTTTTCACTAAATTTGCAAAGTCATTGCATTTTTGCTATGACTTTACAAATTTAATGTGGATAAGTTTTTTATAAATATATGGGTTAGTTAATTACACTATGTTTTTAGGTCATTTTACATTATTACATAAAATTATTAATAGGATACTTTCAACTATAGAGACAATAATTAATGTATACATTTGTCACTCATAATTAAAAATACGTCGAAGGATCTAGTATTTATTGAACATACTTGTACTTTTTATCCTAGATAAAATATGTATACGATTTTAATAATTATATCGGTGTAAAAAAATAATATTATTCAGATAGACTATCAGTTTTTCTACATTTTTTTGTGTATCTGCTTTCGTAGCTATGGGCATAAGTTTTTTTTAACGCCAAGAGTATTCAATTTTAGGCTCTAAGTGCACCTCAAAGAATGTGTGGGCCATCTTACGAGTGATTTGAGCTCAATTTGTGATGCCAGAAGGCTGAGATTTGCCTGGCAGCGGACTGGCACTTACCTACATGGTGGAGGAGGTGCTCCACACGAAACGTGACGTCACTGAGGTCGATAGAAAAATGTTAATAATACCGACAGGTACCAAAGCTTTGGAGGAACAAATGACGAAGAGATGATGATTGATCTTGTTGTGTGTTAATATTTGAACGGTGGTGGGAGCGTCGAATTCCAGAGAGGCATATGCTCCTGGTGCTTTTTAAAGCAAAGCCATAGTGAAAAAAGTAATACAAAATAATCAAAATACTGATAAGGGTGTCTTCTATGTTGTAATTTAAGGTTGAACCACCTCTTAAGATAAAATGGTTCAGGCTTCAGGAGCATTGGGCTAGTCATCAGATCTTATGAAAACGTAAAAGAGAGAAATATAGACTGTGCTCTGCAGTAGATAGAGCTGACATGAGGAAGGTTTTAAGCAAAATTTTGTGATAATCATAAAAGCTTTTAGATTCGGATTTGATATGGAATTATGATTAAAGTGTTTGCCAGACAGCTTTTCTATGATCTATTTTTCTTGTGGGATAGTTACGTTGTTGATCTGTGGTTTTGGTTCTTGGAGTCTTCGTCAAGCCTCCTATTTTTATCGAGGGCTCGCTCTGCATTATGATGGAAAGGTTTTGCCCTTGTGTGCGTTATTACCGAAGACAATTTCGATGTGAATCGTGGTGAGTAAGATGTTATCCGTATCGACGCAAAAAAACACGACACGTACAATATCAATTTGTACAAGATTTCTGCATGATTTTCTTCAGTGAAAATCACGGTAGAATTTTTTACACTTGTCACTTATCTTTCAGCCCAATGGGGTATTATGTTACGTATGATTGATCATACCTGTAGAGGAAACTTGACCTTTTATTTTTCAATAACACAAATAAGTTGGTACCTTTACTAGAGCAAAATCATGGTGAGAAGTTTCACAATTGGAAATGGAAATATTCTTATTATTGTACAATATTATTGTACTTTGATATCTGTAAATAATAAGATATATTACACCACCAGTAAATCATAATAAATAAATTATATAAATAATATACAAACATACGTGTGAAAAAGATAAACTTTTTGCCTCTTCCGCTGAATATTTTTTTTATTAATCTAGTTATAATTTACTTGAACACGTATTGCTCTACACTCGTCAATAAGTAAGTTTCAATAATTTGAAATACAAAACCGATGAATCAATTACGTTTGTTTTAATATTTTTTAATTATTTTACTTATTTATTACAATTATGATCCAAATAAATCAGTACGAATAATAATAAGGATATGTATAAAAGCAAATAAATTAATGAATGAATTTATCAGTTATTAAATTAAAGCAACAATAAATATTATTACGTTGAAGAAAATTATGCAAATAATAATTTATTGACAGCTGTCTTTAAATTACAAAATTAAATTAGATTTTTGAAACAAACCTTCATTATGTTGTGTTCACAATTTTTTTTTGTCTAATAGCAAAATGTAACTATGAAAAGGCACGTTACCTACACAAGCTCGTAGGCTGAACCAGGTATGTCAATAAATCAAAAGATCGGACGGCCATAAGCATATAATTATGTCTTAAAAGTATTGAATAAAAAATAACACATTATGTGGTTTTGTATGGGAGCGTTCACCAAGTCATTGGGTCAATCTTTAATGTTTTATTTACATTCTACATTAGGTTAACGGTGAACTAGAAAGATTGTTATACCTACGGTAAATACAAGGATATTCATAACCCGTTATCACTATGACAATTTAAAACATATATATTAAACATTTGGCAATGTTAACTGCCTTGCAATTTACAACTAAAAGGATAATTCTATTACTCAAAAAATGAATGTCGATCAAAAAAAAATTTAATACTATACTTCTAAGCATCAGCAGTAAGTGATTTTACAGCATCTGGGATTCTTTTTTCATCCAAATCGGATTTTTTCAATACATTCATTCACCACTACTATTTTTAAATATTACTTAAATTAATATTTATTACTATTATATTATTATTATACTCGTACATAAAGATCACATATCGTCTCTACACGTAGCGTAAAATTGTCTGTATTATTGTCACTAGGCTCACCACTATTTAGCAAAATATTTTGCTCACTTTTGGTGCTTGTTGTTTTTTTTTTTGCTTTAATTCTTTCTGTTATTTTCTTAATGCTTACAAATATATTTTATAATTTCTCATGAACATTTTATCAAAAAATATATACACGTATTTTGATCGTTTATAAAATGATTTCTTGTGGATTCGTTTATTCTTTGTAATCGCTAAAACTATCAATAATATAGTTATCAAAAATATTATTGAATATCTCAAGTAAAGCAGCTTCTTTTGTGAGTGTGCCGCAGCAATTTGTTCGAATTTTAAATGCAAAATGATTTTCAAAGGTATCAAGGCCAAACCGATCATATTAATCTGAGAGGGATAAGATGAATGTCTGCCAATACAAACGTTTACATGCGATTTTTCTCTTTTCGAAATATGAAATTTGATTAATCAAAAACCCATTAGTTTTCAGTATGGTTTTTTCTAAAACATCCAAATCAGTTTTTTTACATGGAAAAATAATATGTGTACAAAAAATTTAAATAACTCTATTATTCCATGAATTAACACAGTGAAATTACATATTTGTACTTATTTTTTATATATGATAAGGGTCATTTCAAAAATAAAGATTATTATTAAAAGGATTTCATTATTTTATTTTTTTTACATTCCACCTTATGTAAATAATATTTCGTATTTTACGTCGATAATTCTTCAAGTAATGTTTGAAATTTCAATAGTAAAAATGAAAAAGGTTATATAAAATTAGTTGAATTGACGATATTTTTCACCTTAATAACAAAGCCGAATCTTTGTAATTTTGAATACGTTCTGCACTTACATATATTGAAGTACTTGGACTGGTAAGATTATTGGTTCTAATGAGTATAAAAGTTATTTTTTAAATTAATACTGGATGTTTTCAAAAAATATATTCACTATATACAATAACAAAAACAAAAATAACTTCTTAGGTTTTCACGGCCAGATTTGATATTGTGGCTTTTGGGTTTAGCCGTGTGTGGTGAATTTCTTCTATCCGTTATTTCGACCGCCATTGCAGGGGTCTTCTTCAGGGTTGATGACTTTGTTGTGAGGTGGTGTTAGGCTGACGGCTAAGCTACCTCCTGACACAAAGTCACAACAAAGTCATCAACCCTGAAGAAGACCCCTGCAATGGCGGTCGAAATATCGGATAGATGAAATTCACCACACATGGCTAAACCCAAAAGCCACAATATTACAAAAACATCATTTCCGTTTGCAGCATCCACCCGCTAAATTTTGATGAAATGACAAATAGTAATAACAATTAGTGTTTGTGTGGCAAAGAGACATTCTTGGCTTCAAAAACACTAAAAATTACAAGCAATCTTTGTGTTAGAAAAATTCAATAGTTATTTATTTTTTGAAAAGTTCCTAACAAAACATGCCGGATAGTTTAAAAATCTGAAAGCTTTCAACCTTGCGTTTTATGGCCTTCTATTCTAAGCAAATACAGCATTGTCGTGCCAAATCCATTCAAACACAAACATTTAAAAACTTGCACAATTTTACCTGAACACAAAAAAAACTTAAAAAGTCAGAGCGAAGCAAAAAATCAACAAAGATGTTCCCTTAATGATAATGTTGTTCTCCCGAAAATCGTGGACATACCTTGAAATGTTATTAGGTACGGGGAAAAAGCCGTTAAAGCATAATGGGCCGGCTTGACCATTTTTTACGGACCAGCGATGCTTAGATTGGTCGAGGTCTATTGTGGCCGCCGCAGCGGATGGAACGAAAAAAAAACGACCATACAAACGCAATGTGGGTAATAAAACAATTATAATAGTAAGGGAGAGCTGAGAGCTCGATAGACCCACGGGTTCATCCCTCCCAAAGCCGGGAACGCAGTCTAGCCTAGTTGTTCATAAAGGGATGACGCCCGTAACTTACACACAAGTATTTTTAATAATTTGATTCAATATTGAATCATTTTCAATTGAGATTCAAGCATTTTTGGCGTGAAATTGTAATGTTTATAAGATTGAGTGATTCTTGAAGATGTATTTTGGAGGGGACGCATTTTTTTGTTGTTGTGCTCAGTGATGTGTTGATAAAATGCATTCTGGATGTGGCGCACGCGCAGCATTGATCCCTTATGCGTTCCGAAGCAGATGTTCGGCCGCCATGTTGCTTTTCGGCTGATGTTTATTGGTCGGAAAGAGCATCATCGAAGAAGAAGAATTTCGAGTGATTTTTTGTTCTTATTACTTGAAGAAATGTGGTAATGAAAGAATAATCATCGAGGCTTTTAATGGGCGATGCGAATTACTGTTGCGGTCCAGACTCGATCGCTAATGTATCGATGTGTAATGATGGCGTGCGGTGAGAAGGATTTAAAATAGTCTATGATGCAGCAAGATGAGCATCGTGTTATTGGACACGTATATATATTTATTGTTCAAAAATACACAGACACGAATTTAAATTATGTACTTGTAAAAGTGCTCCAAGAAGAACGTTAATCATTGATTATATATTTTTAATTTAAGAAAAAAAAATTTCATGCACTTAAAACTATTTGTCTTGCTTATTTATATAGAAAATGAAAAAAGTTTAATTTAATTTTCTTGTCACACAAAGCCATGCTATGTAATGTGATTATTAATGTCATGCTCTAAATTATATTTAAAAACGTAATTTCTAAATAATATTAGTAAAAGAAAACTGTTCTGTTATTCTCATAAATGTTTAAATGTATTTTTTTTATAAATTATTCCTTACCAATTTTGGTTAAACTTAACAACGGGTACATGTTTAGATAAATAATTAATGATAAGCCTTGAATACTGTTAGTAAATTTATATCTTTCTATGTTCTTATTAAAAAAATATATTATTATTTTTAAACTTAGTGGCGCAAATGAAATGATATTTCTTTATTTCTTATCGCAACGATAACAGCAAAGAAGTAATTGCACAACTTCTCAATGACAATCAAAGCAAATTAAAATATTATCTTGAGTGCAGCGCAAATTAAATCCGTAACAAATTACTGGAGATTATCGGAGGGGTTCAACCGATGTAATATCATTCAGTGACCTCGCACAATAAGAGAACGATTTGATATTTTGTTTGCAGATCAGTTACTGGTATATAGTACCGGAGATAACGGATGGCAAAAACATAAATTCAAGTACCTGGGATGTATAATACGTATTCACTTACGACCGATTCTGCATGCATACAATATATTAGTCAAATGTACCCATAAATCGCCGTGTTTTGCCGGGAACGGAAGGGTAAAAGAAGCATAGAATTCTCCTGTTGTGCGAAATATCAAAGAGAGTCCTAGTCAAACACACATTTATCACGCGAATTTTTAAATAATGGCGTTAAAGGATGGGGGGGAATAGTTAGGTACTGCACGAGCTGGATGCGGAAGCCGAGTTATTTATCGTAGTATTTTTTCTTCCGCTTGTTTGTACCACTTTGTCTTACATCAGTGTCCGAGCTATAAAAATACCCATGTTGTGATTTTATTACGGTAGATGCACGAGTCACCAGCGTCGTAAAATAAAGCGTTTTACGAGCGTTTAAGTACAGCTTAAAATTAATTTTATTATTATTTAACGATAAATACTACATCAATGAAATACTAATGTGCCATTCAATCGTAAGCATTGCATTATATTTCACTGTTTTTCTTGTTTTAAATTTAGCATATAAAACGCTTATACTATAAATATAAATTGCCATATTGATAACTAGTCAATAGTATCTTACGCTGAAGTCAACTTCATTTTTTACCGAGTCAATAAGACCCTAATAATATATAAAATAAATCTTACATTACTTTAAAAAATTGGTATTTTTTTAAAAAGTAGTAGAAAGTGTGGGGAGGTTTAAGTAGCTATGAAATATTTATTATACATGTTTTTCTATACAGTTTTGCCCGCCCGGATAATTATAATGTTGGTGAAATTTACTTATTTATTTATTCTTTTTCGGCATGCTTTCTTACATTCATCTGATGCTAGTTAACTAATACATGAAATCATAAATTATGATCCTATCATGATGGCTTATAAATTCTTAATATTTTTAAATGAAAAGTATAATTTCTATGAATTTATTACAAACATTAAAACTATTTAGACGTCTCATTTACTTATACTGTAAAGCATTTAAAAATCATTTTAAAACACTGAAATATCATGAAAATTGTCAAGATATTTTTGCTACAATAAAATTGTTGATAATCATAAATATACGGATCACTATATTTGAGTGGCCGTGTTTCTATTCAAAAGTTGAGCAATTTTTTTAAACACTAAAATGTTTAAGTTATTGCACTACAGTAAATATGTCACTATTACTCTATTGATCATTAAAATAAGTTATTTCATTTACATTAATTAGTTATAATAATTGGGTATACTTGAATATTATATTTATTAGAATTCAAATTTTATATTGTTAGGGGCTACAAATTTAGGATATATCTAATTAACAAACATCAATAGAACCTTTGATCTTTTAAAAATAATTCATACGTCTTAGTAATAATAATTTCATCGTCTAGCGTTGACATAAGTATGCTTGGGTATTTTTTTTAAATTTAATAAATATTTATTTTATTCTATCTACATTTGGTAACGACGATACATCATTCGAATGTAAAAGTGAGTTCTCATAGAGATGTCCGCACTACGCAAATCGTAAATCTCACCAACGTCATCGAATCATCGGATTAGTCACCGTCTCATCCGTAGCCCGCCCACAGTCGACTGTTCTTCGGTGATTCTTACACAACATCACCAAGTCCATTACGAGTCAGCTTGAATAACAATTATGAGCATAATTTGCTCCCAACGTTCGCACAATTAAATAACTATAAAACACCCAGACTGTGTCTCACTCAGAGAAAACAATTTTACATAAATCTTTTCGTGTAAGAATAAATTTTTCACCATATGCATTTAAACCAAAATAATTACAGACGCAGCTTATAGCAACTTCTATCTATAAAATTAATAATAAAAAAATTACATAATTCTTAATTTTCTTGTGGATACCTCATTGAGCAAAAGAAACTGCACATGGTGTAACAAGATCATTGATTCGAATCCCCGTGTCCATCGCCTAATTTTTTTCTCCGATTAATTGATGAGATATTACTTTATTCATTGGTCCTTGCTATGGTTTTGTATGTGTATCTGTTATATTTTAATATTATTAAAATCTATCTTGTAAGTGGTCTGTACGATAAATCACACATTGATTTAATATGGTGAAACATTCATGAAAATGATATTTCTCGTCAAACTTTTCTGTAACATTTTATTTCTCCTTTAATTCAAATCATATTGAAACTACCTTTTTAAAAAAAAAAACATTTTGTTTGTGTAATGTTAATATTTTATGGTTAATAAAATAAACCTATATGGGTGGTCTTCTGACATGATCGAGTTTATGAAAATTATCACCGATTCGCGCCATCAAAACGAAATAAAGCATCCCTCGAAAGGTGTATTCAAATTTCCAGTACGAGCTCGATAAAGGTAGACCAGACGGTAAAAAGCAAACACCTAATATATCCGCGAGCCCACGGGCACGTTCCCAGACTAAAGAAACCCGGGCGTGCTGCTGAAATTCTGAAAACAACATTTTCATAAGCAAACCTCCTTCCGTTTTCAGAGCTCCTGGTGCAGTGGGCAAACTAGTACATCATCAAACTTAAAAGCTGTTGTTTTAAGCAAAACGCTGCATTTTTCTATCTATGTACCTGGTAAATCTAGGTCCGCAATTATTATTTATTATCTGCTAGTTCTCCATTACCTGTTTTCTAACCTTCGAACAATTATCGTTGCTATGTATAAGCGGAGCCGATTGCGTACGTGCTGCGTAAGTAACAAGTGCAGAGTATATACTCGTACTTCTTATGTATTGCTGAGTGAATACTCTATTCAATTTTAATTATTGCAGAAAATATCATCCAACGTCACATGACATGTGAGAATAAATATTTCTCTTGAGCAGCAAAACGGCGTCTCACTACTCAATAAGACAATTTATTTTGTTGTTTTTATTTATTGACAAATATTAATAATATAATTATCTTAGTAAGATGTTGAATTGTGTATTAAATAATGGTCTTCTCAGCAATATTTTTCGATACATTTTATTTGTGTTCATCATTTAGGTACCTCACTATATATTTACATATGAGTGGCTAGCATACATCGTGCCACTTTAATTTTAATTTTTAATTGCATTGTGAGAATTTCGTTTGTGTGCTTAAAAAATTATTAAAAAAAATTAACCCAAGCGGCTGTAATTGGACTTTGATAATTACTTTTTAATAAGTACCTAAATATTTCCGACTTCTAATAAGTTCTGCAGAGATCACTATCGCGGATATGCAAATGTACGTGGAACCACTAAGCGGTCACCTCCGTGGAGTTGTTCAGGCTTCGTGAGGCTCAGATACCTGGGTAACTATTTATTATGATTCACCTTCCCCGCAGAACTATCTCGCATGCGATCGGACCAGCATTTCATATATTGAATTGCTGAGTGCATTAATGTGCTGCATTTAGCTGGCGTTTGAGTGAAAAAGGAAGCCTCCGGGTAACGCTTTTAAAGGCAGTGTGGTCCAACAAGAAAATATTAATTTTTTGAATTTCAATTACATTAAAAAAATATTAAAAATAATTTTATACAATGAAGTGTACTATTTAAATAATATTTTAAGTTATAATATATTTGATTGAATAGATTTGTTGATAGGATATATCATATGTATAAGATTATAAGACGTGGCTCGGGTAGTTACTTCAAATAATTGATATCAATTGTGTTATTGTAAATTGTACAAGGCAGGTAATAGACTCGACTTTTAAAGTAATACATTATGATTTGATATGAAAATAAATTAAAATATAATATGTTATTAATTTTACTACATGATTAAATATGTTTCAATAGGAATACCTATACCAAATATGTCGAAAATCTAAATTATGTCAATTGGGAAATCATGGCCTTAGGATTGATTCGTCCGCAGCGTATTGAGTTTTTTTTATCGATATTTTGATTATCATTATCATCATTGAGACATGACGTATAAGAAATAATTCATATGTTGCAGCTCAACAGAAAAGTACTGAGCTTTAACTGTAAAATGCCATTAAATAAATTCTGTTATTTATTTATGAATTTCTTCTATTTAAACTATTTACACAAAATCCCTAATTTAAACGTAGTATTTTAGGTAAAATGTATATTATCTGATGGAAATAAAACCGAAATAATATTTATGAATTAACTGTCTGCTAAAACAAATTTGTGATGGAAGTGGCTCTACAGCGATAAAATGTAAACACAAGCAGCGTTAGTACCCAATAAATAATACTGAAAAATCGTTTGTGTAAACAACGCCTCATTATGCAAACATTCTCATTCAAGTGTCCAGTAGTAAATGATAGGTTACAATCCGCAGAGGTGAGGTTTCTCCACTTAACTTTATTGCACAGGTGCACACTAGGCACCGGCAATTATTTTTAAATGTGATCGATTAATTTCCGGCGCTAGTGTTTCAACGTAATTACGTCAAGTGACACTTTTCCTTACAATTATTATGAAGTGAAAAATTAATAATTAACGGTGATTATTACGCGGCGCTAAGATAATAACAAAAACGGTTACAAAACATGTTTTACTCTCTAATAATAATTGTACAAAAAATAAATCAAATATTCGTACACTGTGACATTTCTTTGAGTATCATATATAGATAAATCTAAATGTTTCAATATTAACGTGAACAGAAAATGAAAATTAAAAAAAAAATACTAGGCATTACTTACAATTACGGAATTGAAAAAACACATAAGATTTATTAATCGTTATAATTTGTATGATAATATAATTTAAAAATCTGCTTATATATTTTTTATTATATAAATATTACAATTTAATTTCTGTTTATGATAGTCCAACTTTACATATTGTTTGAGCAATTATTTTCATTTGGCAAAGATATATTCGCTATATCTGGCAATATAAATAGATTGATGTTGCACAATATATTATGTACAGTCCTATTGATAGATATGTATTATTGAATTGCTATAAATAATTGCAAAAACAACTTAATTATAACACACAAACCATTTATATTAAATATAATGGTTTGGCAACGGTACACTGCCACAATTAATCAAAGTTTTATATAATTAAATTTAAAAAAACTCGCTGAACGGTTAAATAATGAAACTTTTTCCAGCTCTAAAGTGGAATGATATAATTTATCACTTTTTATTGATAAATGATCAACGGCCTTAATTTCTGCTTCCGTCAAAGTGTTTATCGATCGCTTATTATTTATCGATCTCGGTCCACAATCTTTAAACTGGTTTTTGATTTTCGGCTTCGAACTGTGTTCTTGAGAGTAAAAAATTGACATTTAAAAAAAAGTAAACGTTCATACTACATACAAGGCAATCTCGCGTTAGCTGCTGCTAAAACTATTGTACCTACCTGCAAAAAGTGATGAAAAACTTGTTTCACAATACAATATTCTTCTTTTTTCCCTAAAGCAAACGGTTGTCAGAACTTGCAGTTATAAAATTATGTCAGTCGTCACATCCTATATATTAGCTTTATCTATTGGTGCTTCTTGGAGCACATCCTATGTATAGAGTTCCCAAAAAAAATAAAAAATGTAAATAAACAGATAAATTTTATTATCTAAGAGAATAAAAAGTATTTTCATATGATGGTTATACATTATTAAATTCGACCAGATGTTGCAGTCGCTGGATAGGTGAAATGAATAAGATTTGGCTGTTCTGAGTACCGTTCAAATTCTAAGTTCATTATTATTTTTGTATTATAAAATGAAAAAAATATGTGTTTTGATATATCAAAATATGACCTTAAAATAATGTGTAAGTCCGAAATAACTACTACGTTATACCTGCTTTCAGCAATTTCAATTTTTTAGGTTTTGTATACCCTCGGATTTGTCCAAAAATATTTTATTTGGTTATATCGACAGAAATTATGCTTTACTTTTAGGAGTATAAAATAATTGTTCTTGTACTATGCTCCTGAAAAATAAACTGTAGATTGAATGCTTATTATTAATAATTTGTTACAAAAAGTCAACGTTATTTTTGTACAATCGCTGTGCAAAAAATAATCTGACTGGATTGGTTTATTGTGTTTGATATAGGTGTGCAATTATCTTGAGATTGTTTTGCGGTTCCGCCAATGCGTTGATATGGCAGTAAGGCCCCAAGGCCATTGCACCGACCTTGCTACAAGCACGTCGCGAGATACTAACCAGACGCAGTTCCTCAAAAGACCGAAGCCAGTGCGGTAACCAAAATATGTATATTTAATACTTAAGTAAATAAGTATTATATCTTTACGGGCTACCTATACGAGTATTACTACTCCAGTATATATATAAAATATGTGGTTCATTACATGTATATTTTTACAATTGATATTTCACGTACACCATGAGACTAAATACTATATGACTGACCTTTCATCGCCTTACAATATCATCATACAGGATAACAATAACATTTTCTTGGTGATACGCTCATTCAGTTTACGATCAGTTAGCATTTGATTGAAGTGCAGTGAGGTGTTTTCTATGAACATTTGTGGCCACTGTATGGAAGTGCTATATTGAAAAATACCCTTGAAAGGGATTAGAACTCTTCACTCCTCATCAGTAAATGTTTATCATGTTGCTTTTTGCATAGTCAAAGATAAGCTTGGAATAGAGAGGAACCATCGATCTATAGAACTTTTTCATTAATGTGTAGAGGCCAGTCCATGTATATTTAAGTTTTATTTTTTCCAATCTTGTTTTTGAAAACAAAATTTATACGTTGAAATAAGTTTTTGTATACTTTTACGGCTTACGGTTAAAAGATTGACTGAATTGAAAATTGAATGACACGTGTACTTTATTAATTTTATTTATCTTTATTTTACAAATATCATAATTATTATAAAAAAATAACAGTTTTCTTATACTATTTCATGAAAGCTTCCCGAATGCTATATATTTTTAAAGATTTTCTATCTTTAGTATTCATTAGCCCTAGACGGGAGTAGTTGCAGCAAGTATTCGAGGACATGAACTGTAGCGCTTATGCTGAGCTGAAAAGGGTTGCGGAGGACCGAGAGGAATGGAGATCGAGATGCAAGATTCTGTTGCTGCAAACCAATCCACCGGATTGATACTACGAAGAAGAAGTATCCATCCTAGTTTTACGATTCGTCTAATATCATAGATTTACTAGTTATTGTAGTACCAACTTTAGACCCTGCGGTGCACTTGGGCAATTTGTTGTCTGTCGTCCCATATTGTTTATATTTTTTACAACCTAAGCAATATTTGTTGCCATCAGCGCTCCTTGCTTATTCGACGCCCTGAGGCACCGACCCACTTCGCCACCCCCTAAAACCAGCACTGAGTTCTTGTACACCCTTTGAACACTTTTTTCTCCATCAACCACATAATAAACAATTTAAGTTTATCTTCAAGGAACAAGGCACTATTACTTAAACAGGTACTCAAACTTTTTCATAAGTGTTTTTTTTTGCGTGCTTTTGCCACCGGCACTGATTTTCGCGGTCCCCGCCTCCGAGACACACTGTGTGCCGACTCGCTGTGATAGTAGCCCACGCCCGCGCAGACGTTTGCTTACCTGTGCATGGCAACATCCAGGTGGTAGACGAATCACAAATCTCGGTGTCGGTGCCCTTGCGACGTCGGGGGCGCCGCGCGCGAAACTTTTAGATGCGGCGGCACGCGCGCCATAGTGTGTGCCATCGAGTCTGGGCATACAGGAGTAATTTAAATTCATTTACCGTAGCGTTTCTCAAACTGTAATGATCTGATTACTTATTACCGAATGCAGCTAAAAGCCTATCTAACTGCATAACATAAAACAATTTTTCTGTTAGTACAACATCCAAAAAATAAAACTTATTTTTATTACAACAAACAATGCTTTATTTGATATTATGGCTTTTGGGTTTCGCCATGTGTGGCGAATTTCTTCTATCTGATATTTCAACCGCCATTGCAGGGGTCTTCTTCAGCTTTGATAACTTTGATGAAAAAAAGTCGTCAAACCTGAAGAAGACCCCTGCAATGGCGGTCGAAATATCGGATAGAAGAAATTCACCACACACGGCTAAACCCAAAGCCACAATATCAAATCTGGCTGTGAAAACCTAAGAAGTTATTTAATGCTTTATTTGTGAGCTCGTAGAGCTTTAAATCAGTCTGGATCACATCGTTTTAATATAGTTATCTAAAAGTATTTATATATTTTTTATTCAATTATTATTAATAGTGATAGTGAAAACAACCATCTAATTTATGGATACATCAACACTTTAAGAGCCATACAAAATACATTAAATTTGATCAAAATTTTCACTAGTAACCGCTTGTGTACAAGGCGCACTTTTCAACAACAGCGTAGGTCACCGGTGACCTGCGTGGCGTGAAACGTGCTTAAGTACTCTGCAAAGACAGACTTAAAAAATAAATTGATGTTGTTTTTACAAGCACGTTAGACTTTGCATTGAATTTGTATGTAATGTTAAATTGTATGACTTACAACAAATATTTTTGTACTTAGTGTTACGAGTATTGTCTAGAATGAGTGATCCCTTCTAACCTTATTTCTAGTTTAAATGTGAGATTTTTATTATCATTTATTAAATGAAGGGCTTATCTTATGTTATATAATCTAATGGTTTTGATGAACGAATTTGTTGATGTAATTATAAATATATATTTAAGATAAACTCCGAAATACTCGCATGTAATTCATTGTAT
Organism: Glossosoma conforme; assembly: GCA_022606575.1. Taxonomy (NCBI): domain Eukaryota; kingdom Metazoa; phylum Arthropoda; class Insecta; order Trichoptera; family Glossosomatidae; genus Glossosoma; species Glossosoma conforme. The sequence goes on from JAGTXR010000015.1 coordinate 1,104,185, forward strand.
AATACACTTCGAACAAAAATATTTCTCTTATCACGTGCCACAGTTTTATTATGTGCTCGTTCATATCATCTGATCTCGCAACGGGTGTCGCGAAAATTCATTAAGCCTCTGTGTATACAAGTACTTAGTGATAGTGAGGCGCAGACCGCCCTGCAGTGGAAGAACAGGCAATAAAACTGACTGTTTACCACTTTTACCGAGTATTTAGTGCATTTATTCAGCACATTTGCATCGCGGATGTTTATCAATTTTATTTTGAAACATTGTTTAAGTGTTTTATATAAAGGAAGATAATTTAAAACATTATTTTTTAGATGTATATTATTATTCAGCATTTGCCGGCGGATTAACGCGTATGCTTTGCAAGCCAAATTTCGTGGGTTCAATCCCCGACGGAGATTAAAAAAAAAGATTTTTATTTGATTTCTGAGCTCTAAAATACCCCCGGTTGGTGTGAATTTGATCTTTCACATGTAAAATGCCAGTTATAGCATATTAATCAAAATCGGTCGTACACGAAAGTCGTCCCGTGAAGACCATTCATAGTAAATTCCTGTAATAATTAAGGATTATGCGTGAATCTCGGGCTGATAAAGAAAACAGTATTAAAAAAATATCATTTTATCACACTAACGTATATCCTGAATTACAGGAACACAGATGTAAGATTGATTTACTTAGTATTTTCTACCGTTTCAACCACAGCTGTTGGTTTTCTGAACTTAAATAATTCATTCTCCCTGCACCCACCCATGACCAAAAAAACTAGTTTTACACTTGTTGAACTCATACACGGTTAACGTGTATCAACCAGGAACTGTCATTTTCTAAAGTTACTTACTTAATGCTACCAGTAAGCCCTGCCTCTTTGAGTGTCTGGATCTTTTCAAGAAATAGATAAATATACACTTGCGATCTCTCCATCCCACACACAAACACGACACACATTTCACGCGTGCAGCGTCTAACTGTCGATTCTGAACGCCATATAGTTAAACTAGTCTTGACCGATTGTGCTCTCCTGCATACGATCAAAATAACGAAATGATCGAAAAAAATACCAATTACATTGATAGTGACTAAATAAAAATATTGCTGTCATACTCATAGTATATTAAATGTTTTATATTAGGACAATATCCCGTCGGCCACATTTCCCGTCCTAATAGTAATAACTGCTATTTGAGCATTGACCCAAATACGGGCGGGGCAGGGGGCGGGGCTGAAGCGAGGGGGCGGTACAAGTTCATGGTCCTCCCCCCTCCACACCCGGCCCGTCATTGCTCTCCTGACGGAACATGGAACGTGAATCAAGGAGTGTATTCCAACATATTTTTAAAATATAAATTCACAATTAATCAAGTTTTGGAGGATTAACAGGAGCGCAAGGCTAATGTTATCATTCTATTAAAAATAAACTGATTTTAAGACACTTAAATATGATGCACTAAATTGGTTTCTCATCACGCTATCAGGCTCGTTAGAAACTTTTTCTAGTATACAAATATATTTACTTTCTAGTATAGAAGTAACTTGGGACATGGCAACACTTAATGAAAGCTGACCACAATTAATAAGAAAATTATAGAACCCAAAATCATTATAGTTATATGTATGAGTATTGTACATTATATATATATTTGAATTCGATTATTCTAAACCAAATTGTATTATTCTTCTTAAAATTTTTGATACAAATATTTTAACTGAACAAACATAATGATAATTTTATAGGTAATTACAGATCTTTTTCTGGCATAATGGTTCTAATATTATAATGTGAAAATTATATACCGATAAGAAAAGATTAATAGGAATATGTATATAGTTTATATTTGATCTTATTTACTTGCAGGTAGGTAGTCAGTTTATATTTTTATAACCAGCACTTAAAATAAATTTACTAAAAATATTTTTAAAATGAAAAAAGTATTGTGCTCGTTCAGAAATTCAATTGAATGTTTTGTGATAGTGATGCGGTTCTGAAGCGTTGTGCTCTCCCAAGGGCTTCGAACCCGGCACCGGCGGCACGCGAGTCAGTGACGTTCACCACTGCTTCGCTTGGCTGGTTATAAGGAAACTAACAATCTCTTATCTTTGACTCTTATATATAACTTAATTGTAGTACATAAGGTCTTATAACTATTATATTTATCGCCGCGTGAATCATTTTTTTTTTGAAAATTTGTTATTTTTCTGAAACTACTAAGAGAATAACAAAAGTTGTAATTTAAAAATGCTTTATAAAATATTCAATGATAATCAACAGGTTTTTTATTTTACATATTATTTTAAGTTAAAAAGCATTAAACGGGTAATAAAAATTGCATCTAGCTGAAAATGCCACAAAATAATAGTAGATTAATGTAGTCCTTCGAAACGGATAAAACACCACAATTTAAGAGACACTTTATAATTAAATCTTTCTAAATGTCAATATAAGTGTCTTTCACTTTGAAATTTAAGCAATGCTTAAATAATGCCTTTTCTTTAATGCTGAAAAATAAAATAACATGAAATAACAAGTAATATTAAAATAAAAAGCTTACATATTGTATGTACATATTCATAAATTTAAATATACTTTTGTATCTGTTGGAATAAATCACTTTATACCAACGTCTTTGTGACGTCAAAACATGTCAAGACATCGTCATTGGAAATATTAAAACTACTTAATATATTTACTTAATTAAATGCTTAGTAAAAGTAAGGTTGAATTCTGAAATTTGTATTCTGGAATTCCGTCATGAATTCTTGATCCATAAATACTAAAATAATGCGTATTATATAATAAAAATATTCTTTTATTTCAACGTATTTATTAATCAATTGGTATGCTAGTTACTTAAACATTGATAAAAACATAGTTAAGTTATTTAAAATAATGTTTATATAATTGACTGCAATGGAATTTACCTATAGGTATGCTGAAGGTAAAACAACTGACTTAGTTTTTACTCTGTTGAGTCAATAGTTATTATTATTTATATCTGCTTCGTCTATAGTGGTATTAGCTATTGACTCTTAAGCAAGAAAACGAGGGTATAATTTCAAATGAACTTGACATATTTTATGTATATTTGTCATAAAGAAAATAATTAGTTCCGAGTTTTTCCTAAAACTGATAATGGTCTTTATATTGTAACTCTGTTTTTCCATTCTTAAAATGTTTTTCTTATGGCCTATCAATCTACAAAAATATATTATTTGTTAAGTAGTAATAGCCCGAGTGATCTATTTGTCTTATTTGAGTCCTCCGTAAAAAGATATTTCGTGAATAACGATCTATATTTTATTGGCATTGGTGGATCAAGAATCTATAGGAAACTTCGATAAAAATTACGAAATATTGCCGTCATCGTCTTAAAGTATTTAATCTTCTACGTGTTTTTATACATAATAAACATGTCTTGTATATCCGTATTCGAGTCACTGACTTGCCGTCTGCACCGGGGCTGGCAATGAAGTATTAGCTGAACGATATTATTTTTACGGTTGAAAAAACTGAATCATTTCGAGCCAGGCGGTGACTTCAACATTTATATTTAGTCTATTATAATAGAAGAATGTTATCTATGTCCTGTAAATATATTAGTTGCATTTAAGCCATTGTTAGTAAATACAGTATACTGACAAGTTGGGGAGTCAAACCGTACTTTTTATAAGTAGAATATTTTTTAATACAGTTTTTTTAATAGGTTTTATATTATTTTATAACATAAATACACGGATATGTGTTCTTTTACACCTGAAGCTTGCAAATATCTTGTAATATTCGTAAAAACGAAATTTAATATACCCATAATTAGATATAATAATAGTAAGAATCTACAATTTAAAATATCCAATTAAAAAATCAAAATCTAATTAGCTTTTTTCTATTTAGTCTAATAATTGAAGATAGTAGTTGAAGGAAAATTTAAGACTTATAAAACATAAATAGTTCTTGCCTTATATGTTTAATCAACATCTGTATTTTAAGCAAAAAATTAATTTATAAATAATTTATTTTTTACCTAAAACTAAATGGTTGTATAAAAATATTTAATCGTATGTGGTGTGAGAATATTGTTTCAAATTAAGACTTAAGGTGTGGAAATCATTATTCTTGTACATCTATATCTTTTCATAATTTATTCAATCCATCTTAAAAGTTCATTAATCGTTCTGAATGAGTGTTAATATTAGTAATTAAATATACATATACAATATATAAAATTCTTTAAACGAGTCAATTCATTCAGAAAAAATATCGGCAGGATAGGTTTATTTAAATACTAATAGTATTGTAATATAGTCAATGATCTATAAAAGTATGATTAGAATATTGAAATAATAAAATAATATTCTAATAAAAATATTTTAATCCATAGTGTTAATATTATCTTCTCATTTTAATGACGTTGATAACCAAATAATTTACAGACCAGATACCTTTCGATGTAGAAAATGTGATACAAAAATAATCCCGAAAGAATTTCGCAGATGAAAGAATGTTTTATAGCATAATGCCGGCAGAAAGGAGGGTTTTATCATGTAGTATAACAGTTTCTACAAAATACGGGACTACCTTTTTCGGTTCCCTGATATCAACCACCACATTAAGGGTGTTTCAGGAAAAAGGGCTATATTTTGCTTTATTTCGTAAATCTTTCAGTATGCTTTCAAAAAAAAAAAATCTTCTTAAGCAAAATATTTAAATAATCACTCAATCATCGGTGTATAATGAGAAGAATTAAATAAAAAATATATAAATTTTAATGCGTTTGATTCCAAACAACAGCAAAACTATTGCTTTATGAGCTATAATTTTATACACCTTTTGTTTGTACATATTAAAATTTAATTTACATTTTAGCAACAACAAAATGCATTTATGTTAAATAATTATAGTGAATATATTTTTTTACATCTGCTGTATAATACTAAGTATTGTACAAATATTATAAAAAAATGTTATCTTTTAAAAATTTCGTCTCAATATTAACATTTTTTAAAAAAGAAAGCTTTGAAGGAGTGGGTATCTTGGGTCGAAGCCTTTGAAGTAATTTATTCACGTTCATTTTGTCAAATATTTTAATCTACATAGCGTAATAGCAACGAAATGCTAATTCATTCTTTCTTATCTTGATTCTGTACTTGGGTAATTACTTTTTTATTCCTTATACGATGTTATACGTAACTTATTTTAACCTACTAAAATAACAATGTTTAAGAACCAAATGTGATTTTATTATTGTCCGTTTTTAATGAACTATTTCATGTTTTTTAAAATTTACTGTCCACTTCTTGAGTTACCTTTTCAATATTGTATAGAAAATATTATTAAACGTTGTTATAACATCAGTCAGAAAATTGTTGTTCATAGACTATGGTTCCCTGAACTCTGTGAACTTTTTTAGTAATTCATTTGCATTGATCATATTTCTCCACTGACCTTGTGACTGAGTGTGCTTCGCCCTCTCAAGCATTGTGCGGGAGCCCCGTTAGGGGCACACTTTGCTATTGATTCGCCCCAGTGCTGGCGGACGGGAGCGGAGGCGCGGACGAGACTGACGCTCCCGTGATGCATTGCCGGGGCCCCTAATGGACGCCCGGGCCCCCTGCCCTTACATAGACCAGCAAGTGGAACACGGAGCAAATCCGCTTCGGGAGACAACTCCATTCCTAATACATCTAACCATTAAAAAGAGCAGTAAGCTAATAAATAATGAAAAAAAACCTAATCGAACCCAATCTAACCTAACCTAACCTAACCAAATTAACGTAACCTAACCTCAAGTCTTTGGAACATAGACGTACGATTGGTTAACTCAGATATTTTCTACTGCTCTTACCACGGCAGTTGCTCTTCATAACTCAATGAATTAAATTCTTCTGCATCCACCCAGAATCTAAAAAAATATATTACACTTGCTAAACAACCATATACGTTTAGTGTATAGCAACCAGATGTTGCAATTTTCACATTTACTTTCTAAATACCATCGGTAATCCTTGGAATACACTTCCAGTAACTGTGTCTACTCTTTCATACAATCTAAATCTCTTCAAATAACATATCAATATACAGTCGCTCTATCCCTCTTATATATCGCACACCTTATTTGATTGTGATGGAGATTTTTCCTATAAAGTTTGAGCCTTAAAACGTTTGCAAAAACCTAAAAGCCTTAAAACGTTTGCAAAAAATATATCGTATTTCGATCCCTTCTATGTTTTTATTTTGGTTGAACCGCGTCTATGAACTAAATGGTCCAGGCGTTGGGAGCATACAACGAATCACTCGATCTTACGAAACTGTTACGAAAGGGTTGAGTGTACACTTGCAATTTCCCGAATACATCCAAAAATACAAGCACAACACAAGTTGGTATTTTTTTCTAGTATATTAATTTTTATTTTATGTAAACCACGTTATTTGTAAAGTACGAACTTATACCTATTTATTATTCAGCTAAAATTGCCATTATTTCAAAGCGAATTTATTTGACTCAGTTATTCATCTGCGTTGTTTTGGTCAAAACTCATTATAACTAACATTCGTTCAACGTCGTCTAATTTTCTTTAGTAGCTTTGTCCACTTTATATGCAATCTGAGTAATAATTACATAATTTATTCCGTGAGAATTTTACTCATCACTTTTTTAATTCAAAAGTAATATTGGCAATCTTCTTAAACATGCGCTCAACTTTACATAATCGAAATTGCAACGGTCACATTAAATTACGGCCGATTCGGTACGGTCGACCTAACCTATCAACAATACTATTATTGGAGTTCGAAAAAAATAAGTTCACGCATAAATTGCTTACAAAACGGACAGGTACCAGCGCTTGGTCACTGCAATGTACCGTTGAAATGGCCACTCGAATTTTTAAAAAATATATTTACACCTGAAATTAAATCATTTGTAACATACTGTAAAAAAGAAATGTTCATTGTCACCATGTGTATCTTTTGAAATATTTTTAAGTTAATACGCGTAAGTTATAAAAGAAACTTTTTGACATAAGTCATTATAAGGTTTTCCATATTGTACATTTTATGAAACTAGAAGTTAAATATGGTATTTATTTTAATATTTAACCATAGGTGCAAACATTGCAATAAAATTAATTAATATACGAGTATTAATTTTGTATGTTAAATAAAACTTTATGGTAAGTAATAATTTATATATTTAAATTAATAATTAAGAATACCAAACTATTAAGATGTATAATTTAAGTAAAGATATTATTTTGAATGAATTTTAACATAATTTAAGAGTCTATGCAGTTTAAATGATATTACTTACCCTAACAAGGTAAGGGCGTACATTATGCCGCATCAAAAATAAAAACTAAAAAATGCAATTTTTATTGCATAATCTACTACAAATCTATGATAGTTATTCTCAAATGTGACTCAAATCTTTACGTAAAGCATTATAGTATGACTTCTCCATACTATTTATACTCAAAGAACTAGAGACAACCACACAATTTATGGTTCTCCCCCTCCTCAGGGTCTTTATCCTCAGCCCATCCGGCCCTCGGTGCGCTTTAATTGCGACCTAATTCAGCATTTTCTATGTTTTTTTTCATATTTTTTTTGTCTTTGTCGCTGTCGCCGACACGTGGAGATTCGAACCATTAGGAACGTCCCAAAGAAGACGGCTTTATCCAAGAAAATCTCTCAAGTGACTAAGATAAATATTCAATACAAATAAAAAACTAGTGACATAATTAAGATATACCGTCACCTACAAGATTGTATCTATTACAAGAATTCGCAATTTTTTAACAAAATAATTATCAATCCGATGTTTAATAATTAAAATTATACAACAATTATACACATTAATTTGTCGATAAAAAAGTTTGTTATTCTAAATTTACTAGAAAACTAATGATGAAAATCGTATTTATTTTGTATTAATCTCACTTATCAACACATTTTATTTAAAATTAAACTAAAAGAGTACCTAAGAAATTTGTTTATATATATAACATAATACATTTGCTTGTATTAAATAATTGTGTAGGATTTAAGAACTCAAATTGCTTAACGATTTGGCTTAGGTGAAATTCAGTTTAAATTTGAATCGATAATACGCACAAAAAAAACAAGCATACGCTGTTATTTTGAACAAAATATATCTTTAGACTCTATATTTTTTATGATTTATAACGTGGCTAATCTAATTAACAATAAATCACAGAGTAATTAATTTGTTTGAAATTATTATTCTAAGGCAGGTTTCCCGACTATCAAAAAATAATTTTACGTTTATCTAACATCTTGAAGTTTTAGTTGTTATTTTTCAATTGGGAAGCCCATTCCGCGGAGCCATACGTTACTTTTTATAACATTTTTATTCTTCAAATAACAAAACTAAAATGTTATAAGTCTTTAATATACAGCCATTTTAAAATGCTCTCTATAATAAATATATAGTCTCCTAATTATCACAGATTTGTGTTTCTTACAAAAATCACATGACATAAACTATAGTTATCCTGGCTTCTACAACGTGATAGATTCGCAAATCATGTGACGTTGTTTAAGTGTATAACATTTATTTTACATAATATTATAAAATCGTTTATTGATATATTTCTTGGAGATTGTATAAATAAGAAACACACTGAAGAGTATTCCAAAGCTAACCGTTTGCATTTAGAAATTAAATTTTAGAAACCGCCAGTTCTTGGTCGACATTTATTAAAAGTATATAATGTTAAGCGAGTCTAAGATAAGTCTGTTGATTGTGGGTAGGTGCGCAAAAAATTCCTTATTTCTTCTTAGAAAAACATTAGGCGTAGAAATAACCGCAGAAAAGAATAATTGATTCAATATTACTTTTGTATTCCAAAGATTGAAGGTTAGACGTAATTGTGCCATTATTTTCTACCTAGTTAAGCATCATAAAGTAAACGCCATATGAAATAAATATGTACTGGTGCTCTTCTGTATATTTATTTAAAACATATTTAATAGTCAAATTGCATACATATTTTGTTTCCCCTGGTTGCACAAAGAAGCATTCTAGCCGACAAAACGGTACGACTAGAGACCGATTCCCTACTAAACGTCTTAATTTAAAATTTTCAAATAAATTAATATTTATGTCCGTCTAGGAGCGAGATTAATCATGGCGGACCGTTTCTGTTGCCATGTGAGTTTTTTACCGACCGTTTTTTTTTGTGCCCGTAGTCAATTTAGTCGTGAACAAGTCGTCGGTGTCCCTTTCCATCCCGGGCCGTTTCCTTTTCGCTGTCCCTGTCTTTATTGTGAACCGTTTCGATCCGCGTACCGACAGTTTGAGAATAATGGACGATAGAGATATCATCCATCTCACTCCTCTGTTCGAAGTGATGATTTAGAACCGTGGTCGATTGAGGTGTTTCTATAGGTTTTGTTTAATATAGAAAAATTATAAGATCATAAACGACATACTAGTACTTTGCTTAATTATCTTATTGTTATCATCAAATATATGACACAAGAGTCTGTTAAGTGATATGTTTATCGTCTTGCCAAATTTGGACCCCAAAGCTCTAAAGAGTACATTATATTATTAATTTGTCTTTATGCCTATATGATCTTGCCTAAAAACCGACTTTTATAAGAATTCCTTTTAATTTCTATTTCTTAATGTTCATTTTGATGTTACGTTTGAATACTTAATTGCTACCAAAGATCTATGAAGGCTCTATATATTAAAGTATACCTATTCTAACCGCTTTATTATAAAAGTATACTGAAATGATTTACTTATCAATTATATTTGTGTTTACGGATATCAAAACTGACTAAATCCATTGTACGTAAAAAATTACAATAAATGCTTATTTTAAAGTAGATAAATCCATAGTTGTATAAATAAACGACGGACTTATATATATTTTTAAAAAAGCATTTTTTATTTTAATAGTTAAATTAATATTTATAGTAATTAATATCTTTGTATGCACAATGGATTTAACTACATTAAATATCATTGAACTTATTTTTTATGTATTTTTCATTAGTGTTACATTCATACCTATTATTTAATAGAATAATTTATTTAATTAGAAGATGAATTATAATTTAATTTAAAATATGTTAATATATTGTATATATTGAGAATACCTGAAGAAGTACAAAATTGATAATTAAGAAGATATATAATAGCAATTATATTAGCTCATAAATAAAATAAAAAATGCCATTTCGTAATTGGTGTAATATTTAAATAATTATTATTACTTTTTAATGAATAAGATTTTTATCGTTTCGTTTGTTGTTATTGTATATTTTTTGGTATCAAAAATAAATTATATAAAATAACGATAATTAGTGTACATAATGTTATTTTTCAATAATTTACTGTGAAGGAGATATTTCTTTTGTAACATTGATCGTGTCAACAAATTGTGACCTTATTACTTAAGACTGATTAGAAATATTATTGTTGAATTATTTTACCGTATGTGCGTTATTTCAACGACACAAGTAGTCAGCTAAATAATAAAACCCAACCAATAATACTTGTATTTAAAAATTATATATTTTCCTAAGAATCATTAAAATACATATTATGATCACATTTAATTAAGGTAAGTATATAACTGAGACAATAACTTCAGCTTACGTACCTTCTCAAGAGTTGGAGCATATGCTTGTTAGAAATCGCCAACATAATTTTTTGCCCTTGTAGTCTTCGTTTTGTCTTATGCCAACATTTCGTTACAAAGTTCCAGCGAATATATTCCCGTATAATTCCCGACGGCCATCTAGAACGTCGAAAACATGAAAAAAAAAAACAATATATATTCTGCTGCAGTTTCCATATAATGTGTTCAAACAATTTAATTAACGGCTGCATTGGATTTATGTAAGATGCCAGAACTCGTACAGTTCAAAAATTTAATTTTAACAGTTTAATTTTATTAAATGAGTGACCATTCATTTCTGCATCACTCTCATACAGTTTGATACTTTTTGGTGGTGCCAAATATAACGAGTATTATTTCAAACTAAATGCAATAAAATTTATTAAATATCATATGATAAAAATAGCCATATTTATGGGTATTACTAATTATACGTATTACTTTATATAAAGGTGGTGCATTTATCTAGTATTGATCAACCATCGTTTTTAGACAACAATCTTGTAGATGTAAAAACAAGATGTTACAGTTAACTTTAAAATTTCTCAGAATTCAATTGAACGCTCTTCTCGGTAATTAAAAACAATATTTTCCAATTCACTTTTGTACGTGGCATAATTTATCACTGTGCCGTTGAGCTTTCTGGTATTATGAATTCCCCAGTTGATGCTCTCCACTGTGCGATAGGCGCCTTAATCAGCTTAATTAGGAACAAACCGCTATGAGTGCTTTTAGATTTATTTGACTTCTAATTTCTAATGCACACACTCTGGAATGGACTTGATACCTCTTAAGTAGATAGATAAATTCAACTAGACAAACTGACTGCTCTATTTAATCATTGCTGTACGAATATTTGATAGTTTACAATGTTGTTATTGCCATGTTAGTCTGCCAATTTTCGACATTCTTCTGTAAACATAAATGTAGATTTTAATATTGGAAGCATTCAATGATAAAGTAAAATATGTATATAAACAAAACGTTTAGATTTATTGACTTATATTTACTTATGTCATTGATATTCAACAAATTAAGGTACATTTCCAAGAATATCAATTCAATAAAAAATGCCTAATCTATCTGCAATGTATTGACATGCTAAATTGTATTTATATGTACATGTTTTTAGTGTACGTAATATGTGTTATAAACTCATATATATAACAGCAAATTTGTGCAGTTTTTGATTTTTTTAAATTATCTTATTACATATACGCTTAGTAGATTTAGCATAGCATAGATAGATACATAGTAAACTATTAAAATCAGTCGACATTATCCTTGGTTGTCCCAAGTCGATAACTTTTTTTTGTACATACTTTGCATCTTTTATTACAGACTCCAAGCCAAGAGCCTAGATAGAAAACCGCGGTAGTAGATAATACGTATTTTGGCGTTTTCTTCCATTCGATATTGAGTGTTGAGTTTTCAAGATAGATTATTTTTTCACGTTATTTTAAAATTAGGTTTAAGAAACGTATTGTAGTTATGCCTTAAGGATCTGTTCTTATTATTATGGCATCCAACTCACCAACAATTGTCCAGTGATAATAATATATTCAGTGTTTGTGGCCGCAACACTACCGACGTACCGAAACACTGAAGTATGTACAACCTTCCTTTCAGCAGATTACAAGGAAACATTACAAAGACTGGGCCTGCATTGTCTCATACACTGCGTCTCATATTGTATTATGATTTATAGACGCGTGAGGAATACCATGACGACAAAAAACAATTTACGAAAAAAAAAGGTTGTATGCAAGTATTTATCAACATATGCAATAAGCTTAATTTAAAAATAAATTTAAAAAAAACAAAAGACCTTTATTCATAACTAAGCATAAAATTAATACAACAGTGTTCCATAAGTTATTTTTTTTTTAAATAAAGAAATAGATACATAGATTTTTTAGATGATATTTAATGGAAGCTACGTATTTTTAGAGGTTTTTCATAGAACTTGTTATAGAATAGAAAATTAACAAGTTTTTTTTATCATTAATAATAAATTATCACTCCTGCAACGTTTGTTAACCAAAAACTCTTCGCACAGTTACTGAACATTCATATACGAGAAAGACTGTAGCAAATCGACCAAGTATAGACACTTTTCCTTAATGCCTCTTGGATTTGGAATAGTATTCCAGAATTTGTTTCTATTTTAACATAAAATATGGATCACCTTAAGAAATATTCGTATATTAAAATAAATTAACAATATTATTTTCATTTTTAGCTTTCACTTTGAGATAAATTTTAATACTAAATAGATAAGAATTTCATACCTTGCTTAAATGTGGATCACGTTGAGCTCTGTTTCACTTGATGGAATTCTCTATTTAATATATTTGCAATCTCTCAATCCTTACACAAAAATATTACATCATATCAGCATGAAACGTCGTACAATTTAAAAAAAAAATGAATAATTAGCATTACGAATCATTTGTTTTCTTAAAAAGAAGGTTACAAATATTACTGCAGCATTATTAGCTAAGACTAAAAAAGATTAGCTTAAACAGATTATGATTCAATAGGATTCTCATAATTCAATCGTATGACCATCAATAGTGAAGGTGACATATTTGTAGTGCATCCAATAAATCATAGTTTCGTCTCTCAAGGTCTGAGGTGCGTTTTTGCCATTTAAAAATTGCATATTATTTTTACATTGAATGGTGCCTAATAATGTAATGCCGGTGAGGTATGCTCAAAAAGTCAACATTCATAATGTACGGTGGGAACAATATAACACCGGTTTTGTATGCAAGCTCTCTGTGTTTTTTTACCCTCGACTGAGGAGGCTTTTTAAATTCGACCCACGAACGCACAATTTGTTTGCGTTCGCGATTTGTCACTATGTGAAGTTGATACCTGGGCAAACACGATGCGATATTTGATAACTTTATTCTACTGCAAATATTCGAATTATATTATTATTTTGATATCAATTGATGATTATTACATTAATTATTCTTTTCATTAGTAAAAAAGCTCTTGAAAAATTTGAACTTTTTAAAAATAATTTGTTTTGGATGATTTTTTTTTGTCAAAAATCAGGTATAAAAATCTGCATACAAGTCGTATTTTATGATATTAACTACAAAAAATACATGTGTTAGAAAATTTTATAAAATACTTATATTTAATAACTAAAAAAATATTCATAAAATACTTCACTCTATTTGGGACAAATTTATGAAACATGACAAATTATAAATATTGGTTCATTTTGGTTACTAGCTCGGGATAGTGTTATTTTTTCTTAAGCATATTTTAATTAATCTACTTCTATGCATACGTAACACTTATTTATTATGAAATTATTTTTGTAGTTTTCTGTACTGTCAAAAAGTTATGCGTCAAATGTGAAAAACATGAAACAATTATTCTAATGAACTTACAAAATGTTCAGAAACTAAAATAGGTGTACGATTTCAAATCAATCTAGATAAGTTATTGCACGATATGTAGGTAATAGGAATGCACAGATATCGCAAAGTGTATATCCGTTTGACCAGATAAGCATCGCCATAACCCTGTCTTCAAAATTGCGTTTATACCTTCGAGGCAGTTCAACTTACAATGTTTGTATACCTATATGTATACTGTACCTATGTCATCGGCTATTTGATTCGTCCTTTATTATTCATTCAGAGAATTATTTCATATAAGCCGAAATTACCGATGCATTATTCTCGGTATCAAACAAAATATTTGTGCACATTTTCCCATGCCTAATAAGATTTTTTTACGTAAACAATATTTTGAGCATTTCGTTGTTTTTTAATCCGTACTTATTTTCATGTGCATAATACATAGTCAAACGCTTTGTAAAATTTTGTACTCACCCTTTAATCTAAATTTAAGCTTATTTGTCATGTGTAGCCAGTAAGTTACTCGTATTGATTTTAATAGTCTTATAATAATAACAATTTCAGCCCTTAGTTTACAGTGTATAACTTATTTTTGCACGTGTGGAGCACAAAGAAGAAATGATTATATATTCCAGTAATATTAAGCATTGGTTATCCGTCATCTTGTGCATTGTATTTTGGTGTGAAATGTCTTGAAAATTAGTAAATATTTATTCAGGTAATGCATATGTGAAAATAAAGTGTCTGATAGTAAATACATTATAAGAGTTTGTTATACCCTTACGAGCGAGCTTTTATTCAGTTTCTCACTTTGTAAAGTATTTACGCTTGATTCGAAAAAATAATTAATGAATTATCTACTCGTATCATTTTAATTATTCTTGAATTATAATGTAATCGGTTTATAATATAAAGTAAATTTAATTTGCAAAAATCAATTTTCTGTACCGGATAAAATACTCACAACAACAACTATTGCTTTTATCAATTCGTTACTTGATAACTCTTGTCGGTTATAATAAGGTGAAAAAATGGCTTTGTAATCGCTGTTGATAATTGTCATTGCATTTTAATTGCAAACGAGAATAATAAATATTTTTTTTTTTATATGTATTACAATATAAATTTATGTATTACTTACTCATGCTGTCGGAAGAGTACATCGTTCATTATTGATAGTCAATATTAATATGCGGCTAATTAAAGATGATTATTTATAATCGTTTATATTTTTATCATTAAAACTAAATGCCGCCGGTGTAGCTGCCTTTATTTATCCAAAGGAATTACAGATAAGTAAACACGAAAAGTTATGTTTTCTATACCATTCCATTTATCGCCTTTTTTTATTAATTATTGATCAAAATCTTAGAGAAAATCTGAATTTTTGACTACACCAAATATATCTAATGAAAAGTCTATCTTTTTGACTTACTTATTTGATTATTTCTATTATTTTTCACATTCGATATTTATCTTTCACATTCGAACGATTGCTAGTTCCTGATGCAATGAGTGGTCAGAACTTGGCACTTGTTACCACAATGGCCAGGTGCGAGTCGCATGCCAATAGGCTGAATCTCCAGGTGATGTGACGTCCGGTGAGTGCAAGTCTTCGTCTCACTGGTGGCGCCAGCAACGCAGGCCGATTTACGATGCGAATGCATTATGGGAAACTGAATTCAATTGAGTGAACGATTGGACGCTCAAAGCCACCTGCAATCGTTAATTTATACAACAAGATGATATTTGTATGGTCGTACGCGCACACAACAAATTTCCAACGACTTAATTTTCAATCAGTTTAAGTCTATTCATCTATCACTACAACATATTATTAGTTTATACATTTAAATATGAAATAAAAAATATAATTTTAAAATATAATGTTATCATTTGTTAAATCAGTTTTCATGTACCCGTTACTTCTTGTCTGCCATGTATATATTATGTCTTACATTACGGACGTAACGCATGATAGCTATATTTATGTAACGTGGTATAAAAATCATAATTTAAGTAAACGTGTATCTTGCTATGCAAAACCTGTGTGAGAATCATACTTGAAAATTAAATTTACGATTTTCTTCAAGAATTAGCGATTTTCTCCGATGTTTATACGCAGTGTATTTGATTAAGGCGCCGTGTTAAACGGTTTAATATACTAATTGTCGGTACATGGAACAATTAGCCGAGACGCACTGCGATTTATCAGTATGATTTCAGCACATACGATGTACAGACTTCGCACGTCTACTCACGGACTACGTACTCGTACATCCCATGCAAAGCGACCCTCGCCGGTCGAAAATTTCGGTTATTGCTCTAGTAAGAGCAGCATTCAGATATTAAAAAATACTCAAACATAATTTTTGGTAGCAATAATAAGATAGAACAATATACTATATCCATATTTTAGTATTTTCGTGGAGAAAAAATAAATTTAAGTAATTAAATTATATTTAAATAATGTTACTTATTATTAACTCTAAGGTTGAAACTGACAATACTTAGTGAAGCTGCATAAATATTAGGATATTTTTTAATTTAAATTAATTAATATTTATATTATAATCTATATTATTAGCACTTTGAAATACGTTTTGAATATTAAATCAACTATTCATTGTTATCTTCTTTTAATACTGATGACATTGAGTGACGTGTGCTCCTCAACGTGTTTCATATTGATACAAGGCAAAAACATAAAGAATAATTAATAAGTAATTAATAGTCGCAATAATTTTTGAATTTGAGTAAATTTGAGCAGAAAAGAAACAAAATATGCAAAGTATATAAAAAAAGTATAAAATTTCAAGAAATACGAGTATACTTTGTAATTTAAAAATTAAATCGTCAAAAACTTAAGGCGTAAAATAAAATACTCCTTATTTTCATGCATTCATTTTTATGAGATCGTTCTTCAAAAAGTGATTTACAATTTTGGTACAATATTTTACTAGAATTTTAACTTTAAAACACTGATTCCTCTCTGTACTTAGACCCACTCTCAGTAAGCCCGCAGAAGGTACAGCTGCTCAGAAAGTGATGCCACGGTCGCTGCTTCAGTACTCAGTACCGAGTACTCGGGAGCATTAATTAAGAACCTTTTATAATTCATAACTCCGCGGTTTGTTTTCGTATCTCCGGATAAATATAAGCTACCCTGTATTCAAGCTGATGCCCTTGGGTAAATTTTTCTGTCAGAATATATGTAATAGCATAACATTGAGACTTAACCACCAGTTTTATTTACTTGTAATAAGATACATTATTTTATTTCATATAAGTAGAGAATGCAAAGCGATTTTTAAAATATAAATACATACAGAAGAATGCCGTCAAAAAGAATACAAAAATCTTGTTGGTTGATTTTATGAAGTTTGCTTTTTTAAGCACTATTTTATTACGTAATTTTCACACTACAGTTGTTCTACAAGTAAAGTGGATGACACAAAACATGTTAAATATTAAATTAATAAATTGGTCTTTCTAAATTATTTTTTTATAAAAATTAAAACCCTTGAATCCCTTTCGAGCATTACTATATAATTGACAAATGTCGACTAATACGAGTAACTTCATCAGTTCTAACACCGTATGCAGCAGTGAGATTTTTTTTTATATCTTTGTTTCGTCTCATAGATTATCTTTATATCTTAAAAAATTTTATTATTAATCTCTTGCAATCTTCATGATTTCTTAACAACAAACAATTATACATATTTATCACATGTTCTCAGATTCAGCGTCATAGAATACACAGAGTTTCAAAACCCTTATCTTTGTGCTATCTTACCTGTATTTGTGCTTTTATGAAAAGCCATTTTCACTCAAGGATTTAGTTACACATTTTATAAAGGTATTTTTGTCCATGTGTAGAAGCTTTTGTAAAAATCATAAATTTTATATCATTCAAACCCGGGCTCAATGCATGATAAGTGATCCTTTTACCACTGCATTATACATCTCGGAAAATCGGTAATAATACTAGTACTCAGGAATTAGCAGCAAGTATTTTTTGTCTTGTAATTAGATACATTACATGGGAAAAAGGATATATAGTGATTTGGTTGAGTAATGAGTAATATTACTCTTGCATGATGCGTAGGCAATTACTGTTTTTTAATAACCGGTGGAAAATTAATAATGCGGAAAATAATATAATTATAATAACATTTTTTTATTTAAAATATGATCACGCTTCGATTTAGTTTTTGCTATAATTAAATAATTACATTATAATTTTACATTATCAATTAGACAAGTATGTTATAAATAAGTTCTGTAAGCACATGCATCAAAATACTTTTGACTATCGCTATGAAACTTTACAAGAAAATCATTTGAATTTATTCAATTAAAAATATCATGTCTCGATTATAAATCTTATTTAAAAATTCGATAAACACATTATTTTGAAAAAATCATATATGCGGATTATATATATATACACGATAGAAAATAAGCACAACTTCTTGATATCACGTTAAAATACAATTATTAGTTTAAATTATAAAACAGAATAAAACTTACTTAAATATTTTTTAATTATTAAGTAGTATTTAATCTTATCTTTAATATTATGCTGAGCTGAAAAGGGTTGCGGAGGACCGAGAGGAATGGAGATCACGATGCAAGATTCTGTTGCTGCAAGCCAATCCACCGGATTGATACTACGAAGAAGAATCTTATCTACCTGATTTTAATTAAAAATTTTATTATGCGCGCATGAATATATATTTTATCGATATCTATTATAAAGTAAATATGCTCACTTTAAGCTACCTTCACACGATTCATTCATTTTCTATTATACTCTTCCATTCAAAATCCTATCTAAGAGACTTAAAAATTTCAGCTGTAGTATTCAAAATATATTTTGGCGTTTGTGAATCAACATTTTAATCATACCAGATAATTAACACAACTCTACTAAGGCCAAGAATACTCTTTTTCAAAGACCAGATAAGCCTATTTTTATTACTACATACTATAATGATTGTATCATAATTTGCTTAACTTCGTTGTTACTTAAATAAGAAAACAATGTAATCTGTACGTAATAAATAAAATATAAAGTAAGCTAACGAAAGCTCTTGCGAAAAGCTCTACAGGGCGTTAATGATCTTGGTTCTGCACTAAAGGTCGTAAATATAAAGCCATAATACATCGCGTAAAATCACTGTCGAGTGGGAAGAGGCTGGTATCGATTTCCAATATATCATACTATTAACTTTATTGACTCGGCAGTTTAGCGAGGCCGAGGAATAATCTTTCCTTTCCGGCAATTAATTAAGCCCTCTCAAACAATCTTTGCGCCAGTAACTTTTTGAGATCGTCGCAAAAGTTTTTTGTTCGCCGCCCGATTTGGAGATAAATAAATTTTCGCGCGCAAAGTGACTACTTGCCCGAGAAACGTTTTCACGGCTGTGGTAATGTTGCGAGCTTTCACCGATCGCATACTCTAGTATTATGTAATTTTAGTAAATACACAGATACAATACGATAAAATAGATAATTGACATCTCTTGGTAAGATGATATATTTTTATTATTTATAAAAAAAAACAATGGAAAGCACTAAATTCGCTATTAAAGTAGTTTTTAATATTTAATCACGACTATTAAATATATTTCTTAAGCTTTTGCCGTAATAAATTAATCTATTTAGATAAGCGATGATGATTCATGTTTATGTACGGATATTATTTATTTTTTTTTGTGTCATTTTTGTAAAAGATTGTTGCCATTTTAATGTTACCATATTTTTTATAATCATTTACAAAAATAGCAATCGAATACTTACGAACACTCTGCATTAGTTACCTATAACCATTTCTTCATCATAAAATAGTTGTCTTTTTCATTATATCAATATAAAATACATTTCCAGTTTTGACACTAACTCGATTGGCATCGTTATAACTGTGCTCCTCTTCAGATAATATCTTAAATTGTTGATACTAAGAAATATGAATGTGCTTTTTGCGAGCATAAATTTTGTACATCACGACTTTTTGTCTGTTGATTTAATAAACATTATCACCATGTTATGATCAAGAATTAGGCTGCGGTCTCCCCGGAGGGTTGCTCGGAGGGAGGGCCCGGACCCGCCGACATATTTTTGTGCAATATTTCAAACATTACACGGACCCGCGAGATTTACGGCCTCAACAGCGCAATTTCCTGCAGCGCTACATCGGAAGGCAAATAAACGCCAACATACTATATTGAAATCCCACGTTCATCAGCTTCGGTGACATGCTAAGTTCTCAGTACTGCACTGTCGTCATCAAACACGATAGCGATTTGTCCGCATAACTTACTTGCCGAGTTACAAAGCACAGTCGGGTTGAGTGTAACAAAAGTTAAAAAAAAAGCAGAAGCAAAACGCAATTAAACAAATTACTTTTAATAAATATTTACTTATAAACCTTGTTTTTACATGGATCACATAAGTTATCTACTAAAAGACTGCCGTCTCGACTTTCTCGTAGCCTTTCTCTATCCATCATTTACTAAGAGATAACTTATCTCTTAGCAATCTCTTAGTTAGTCTTATAGAGAACTTATCTTCCGTGATCGACGTAAAAACAAGGTAAGTAAATAAATATTTATTATTTATAATGGATATCGGGAAGTTAATGCTGAAAACGTTGAAAAAAAAATTAAAAATACTTTGCTTCAATTTGGATTACGCTGATTCATCACTTTATTAAAGTATCATCAATGCATATAAATAATAAAAGTACTTTGCACAACATATATTTTTTTTTAAAAGAAAACACGGACCATAAAAGACCTGCATTGTATTTATTAAATATAAACCCTTTGGAATATAGAAAGTAGTTCCATTAAAATGCCAAAGGTTAAAATGAAATGTCTACTATTCAAGGTCGGTTAAGTGATGTAACGCTCGCGAAGAATTCAATATTTCATACAGCGCAGTGTTTATCAACAAATAATATTACCTTACTAACTGCTTACTTTTTCAAGCTATCGTTAAACATTTTTGAGTCTAGACTACTTTTTTTTTATATAATTACGTATAAGAAAAATCAACAAAAATATGCAGAAAAAAGATTGTAGAAATTAGGAACTTTATATGAAAATTTTAATAGTGAGAACGACATTTTTTGTTATCACATCATATTATACAACTCACGTAATGCTTACTGCAAATGATTTTTTTCACAAAAAAATCAATAAAAAACTTTAAATTTGAGCATGTTGCTCCTGCTTTTCACAACCACTCAAGAATATTTTTGTTGTTGTTATTATTATTAACGTATTTTTTTAACGTCATTATGAAAAAATATAAAATATAGCATTTTGTTTCTTTATGTACGTTACAACATTATTTACATTAAAGATGATCAGGGAAAAATCATTTTTTGACCTTCTTGTTTGGTATTGTTTACATTACCACCATTAACACATGACTCACCTTATTATTTATGTAAGCACATACCCGCAGAAATAATATGAATACACTTTTAATTTGTGATGCTGACCGCTTTAAAACTACTCAGCGTTGTACGAGCATACGAAGCATCGATCTAAAAAGGCATCAATCGTCAACAAATCGTCAGGTCTTGACTTGCAGCTTGCTTGCTAATTCAGGTGCATACTTTTAACATAAACTTTGTACATTATTTTATGTTTTACTTCGTGTATGTCATATATTTATATTCTTCTTTCAAAAAGCCATAGATCAAAAGGTTCCTCAGTTTCCCGGGGTCGCCTCCGCGGGGCTGTTTCATTTTCGTTTTCATTTCGCATCGGAAAATAGAGGCCGAAACACAGGGCGCCCAGAGAGAGGCTGTAAATCAAAGCGAGCATATCTATTAAAAGGTGGTGGTCACTTGGAAATCACGGGGTGGTAAGAGGCGGGGCTGCGGGGGAGGGGAAGGGATTCCCTCCCCCCTCCCTACCGCGTGCAGCGCACCCCCCTACCCTCGCCCTGCGACCTCTACATTGTTGGAATTGTGCGACAGGCATATCAGAAAATAATTACGCCGGAATCAATTAGCATCAAAAGTCACACTGGAAAACTATGAAAAATGACTGGTATGAATATTAACGAAGCTGCAATGATAAGAACATGTAAATAATTGGAAAGTCATATAGAACGATTGGTGGTGATAGAGAGTAATATGTTAGGCTGCAGATAAATGTCGTCTAAGCCGATATAAACTGTTTTATGATGGTGCAGTCGTAAGTGTATTTTGAGTTCTTTGATTGATATATAAAGTGCTTATTAAGATTCTTAAATGACGCTGATAATGCTTATTAAACTGACTTGCAGGACTTCATAGTCTTCGAATTATGAATTTCAGGTTAATCATCTCATTGAAAAAAGCTTTTTTTAACGTCTAATTGTGCCATGCATACGACTGATTTCTCTTGAAGCTCCCGGCTCTTCGCATAGAGATCCGTCAAAAAATATATATGGTATATGCTTAGAAAAGCTTAAGCGATGCAAGAATTATGAAAACTGACTAAGGCCCAATCTAGGCATGAACTTTACTAGTTTCTTTGGAGGAATGATTTGTTGGTGTCGTCTGTTTGATGAGCATTGAGACCTTCTGTCGTTGTCTTGTCTTTATTGCTTTGTTATAAGTACTTAATTATAAGTACCTATATAAGTATATATTGGTAATTTAATTTTATTATTAATTTTGATTGTAATTCAGTATCGAAATGATATTATTAAATTTGTAATGTTTCTGTGAGTGAAAAAATAAAAAAATGAAGTGTAAAATACATTAAAGGAGTTGAAATATTTGACGGAAATTTGAACTGTTATCTAAAGAGAAGAAATGAAAATAATACGCTTATGATACTACAGTTTGTTTTTTTTTTCAATTAAATAAATTAGTTCATTAGAACGTTAAGTTTTGTCAAATTATAGAAAGGTAATGTTTTTTTCTTTTTGAAGTTTCGTTCATTAATAATATCATACTTATCATGGCCCGAAGTAATCGGAAGAAGGCTTACAGTAAAAAATATTTTTTAACATAAATTTATTCGAGGTAATAAATTATATTCGTTGAGCGACGTTGCGGGCACGGTGTGCATATAACTCTTGGCTTTATTGATTACCGAGTTGGTAGGTGGGTACCGACCGAGTTTATACCTACCTCTACACGTTGGCTTTAGCTTCGAAGCCTTCGTTGGAAGAAGCTCTGCTCCACATTTTCAGAATTCATTTCCCTTTCTGCATAGCTACGCGAATTAATCTCTCTTCGGATTCCTCTTCATAAATAATTGGCGAGGCTGTCTCTCTCTAGCGCGACGCGTAATGACTTTATTTAAATGCAGAAAAAATATTGCGGCCCCGAAAAAGACAATGGAACAACCGCTTTAGATTAAAATGGCCAAATTAATTTTGAAAATTTTCTCTTGATGTGAAATTATCATTTTAAATGAAAATAATTACACTATACCAAATATGATGAATTTTACAAGCTTAAGCTGAATGATGCAAGTGTTTAAAATCACGTTGAAACATTCATTTTATTTATTGCAATTTATAAAAATTAAAAAAGATCTTGTTATCCATAAATAAAATCGGTATTGCTGTTGCTTAGATATGGCGACAATCTACATTCTATTTTAAGTAAAATACAGTTTAATAAAATCTATTATTGAATAAAATCAGTTTTGTGAAGTATTTGAAAATAAAATTATAGTATGAAACACATATAATTACTTTTTACGTAAATATATGTCTATATACCTATTTATTTGATTATTTATTACACGTATAAATCACAACAGTGTCATAATCCTGTATTGAAAATACCCTTTTCGATTACAAGTACAAAGGCTATTGTATTTTAATTATTCACACAACGCTATTGAATACATTATTTGAAATCAATTATCTAATTCAAATGATACATTCTGTCATCTTGTTACATTGCATCATTAATCAAAACGTTAACTTTTTGAAATGTTTATGTTTAAAAACAGCGGCTTATTAAGTATTAAATTATATTTGCTGTATGTACAGACTATAGAGCAGATTTAAGGCAATATGTACCCCTGTCATTACTTTTAATAGACCTGCTATCATTCACTTTAACATTACCGTATGATGCAATGTTTTAAATCTGTTTATCAAAATTCTGCTGGATTATGGACAGCATTTGGGAGCGAATCGGGCCCAAGCTTT
This sequence comes from Glossosoma conforme, assembly GCA_022606575.1. Taxonomy (NCBI): domain Eukaryota; kingdom Metazoa; phylum Arthropoda; class Insecta; order Trichoptera; family Glossosomatidae; genus Glossosoma; species Glossosoma conforme. The sequence continues at coordinate 1,128,400 of JAGTXR010000015.1, forward strand.
GTTAAGCGTCCGAGGGCATACTTGCCCGGTGTTAGGTCCCCGTACAAATTTCCCCGTTGATTTCTTTTGATCGATATCGGCTCGCGGCAAACGTGGGCGGCCCGTAGTATTTTTAACGTGGAATGACTTGTTTCACGTTTCGAAATAATAATTCTTGTGTGGCGAATCGCAGACGCGTTTATTACCCTACAGTCTGGTGAAATTATTTTTAACTTTCTGACTGGCGTTCGTGCATAGGCGATAGTATATATATTGTTCGGTTCATAGGCATTATTCGAAACGATATATTTAAGATGTTTTTTTTTGTATTGACTGTATTAGAAAAAGAAACACCATCTTCAAAATGTACAATAAATACATTTAAACGTTTATTATCATTATTTATAAACGGTGGTTATGACTCAAAGGTAAAGTGTTCGCTTACCACACCGAAATTAAAGGTTCAATCCCTGACGGAAGCCAAAATTATATTTTTATGTAATCGATTTACAAGCTCTGTGAATACACTCGGTTGGATTAAGGTTATCAAAGTATATAAATAAACAATATAATGATAAACAAAAGTAGTCCCATGAGTACATGTAAAAACGGATTATGAAAAACCATACTAAAAAAATTGCAAGCATCATAGAATCCACAAATAAGATATTTGAATTGGCGCTAGTATCAACTGTATGTGTAAACATATAATATATTTTTTTAGTTTAGCTTAGTTAATAGTTATAAAGTATGAATATTAAAATGACTGTATTAATATACAAAATAATACTGGATAAAGCAAAGGGTAAAAATGGACTAATTGTAGTCGTATTACATAAAATAAATAATAATTGTAAAGGGTTACTTCATCTTTGAAGGCCTTTTAATAATTGTACATAAACAAAAAATAATGTTTTTTATAGATAACGGTTAGAGAAAAGTTACTTCACTAATTTTAAAATTCTCTAGCTGCCTTATTGAAATGTTTTCTCCAATCGAAGTGAGTGTAAATAAATTGGCAATGAATGTCGTCTCAGCCTCTAATGGGCAATAAAAGTTGCCCTTGCACCAATCGGCATGTTCACTACCTAACACTACGGAATATTTCTTGCTAATTTTGTATGAAAACAAGCATTTCCTTTAAATGTTTGATAATTTATTAACGTAGACATGTCTTCTACATTTAATAGTGTCCTGATAACGAAATAATGGAAACAAAGTTTTTCTTACACATTTACTTCGGAAAATATTGATTTTGATTAAGTGCCTATTTATTATTCTTTATGTTCTAAAAATAGTAAACATGACATTTATATCAGAGGGTTAAGATGTCATAGGAAATAATAAATACTTCAAGTCTTAACTATTTTAGTAAAGCGTTAGGCTAATCAGCTAAAAAGTAAAAACAGCTGATAAATAAACTCTAAATTATTTCTCGGATACTTCAACTGCTAATTTCGAGTTCCCTGGATTTCATCTTGAAAGGCTTTGCTACAAGAAACTAGGTTTTGTAAATGAATTCTGTGTAGCTTGGATTGAATATATGCAATAGCAAATATGTCTTGGATCGAAGTAAAGATAACTGTGGAAATTTGTGACAAGCATAAGTTAGGTGTGAAGATGTATATAGATATAAAATATGATAGGAACATTCATGATGCTTGTGATAAGCTATGTGAAGTTATTAAGCTTTGTTAATATTTCGTATTTCATGGCAATCATAATATGTACAATTTTAGAATAATATAGTCATTTTATTTAGCTCAAACGAAAACTAAGTAATCAAGTAATTTAAAGAAATAATGCACACATTAATTGCATTGCTTTTCAAAATTATATCTAAAAGAATGATTCATTAATTATAAAGTATTTTGTTACATATATATTTGACTAGATTCATAAAACGAAAAGAAATCACAAGGTACATCATGGTTTATAATCATTGAATTCCAATAGGTGTGTCTCTTAGCAGTGATAGTGTGGGAAGGTATTCGAACACCGCGGAAAAATAGAAAATATGCAATTATGTGATCATCCAACTGCATTCTCTTGGAATAGCAGTCGGCAATAATGCAGCGCGATGTGTGAAATGTATGTGCATCTTCAATTAGTCGACTGCGAGCGAACTGCAATATGCACACAACTGCAAAGATAATAACAGTTCGTATAATCGACGGCAAAAGCAAAGCATTAAATGCCAATAGTAATTAATAACTAATGAATAAAGTATTCCTAGTTATTTCGAGTATCTACTTGCTCGTACCATACTGATAAATGAGGTCACTACAGTTAAAGTTTTACATCTATTTCTTTTAGAAAAAATCATACCATACCCGCTTCCTACCTGAAGCATAAAATTACCACAAATTACCGCCACAATTTTTTATCAGCAGTCATAATTCTTAACTCATCCCGTGTCAAATTTGCTTTCCGGAGCTCCATCGAGTGCACTAGCTTTGATGTTTTCTTGTGACATCCTAAAAACATATTCCAGTCAGGCTTAGGATGGAAAGTTGACGTGTCATTCCCTTACCTCGTCATTCCCTACAAAATCAAACCATCCTACCTTCAATATTATACGCAGGTACGTTCTTAAAACATGTTATACGGCTAAAACATATTTAAGTGAAGTGCCGTGATTAGTATTCGTATAGAGAAGTAAAGCAATAATACAGGTGCTGTACGGGGAGCTTTTTGATTTCATCGATTAGTGTAAAATAATGTAAGAGACTCGTTTAAGGATTTTTATGTATAGTATATGTATATTTAATTGCTTATAATAATGTAAGAGTATACAACTTCTATTGGAAGATGTATACTGGTATGTATTAATTATATGATTTAATATATTATTATGTGTACCATATAAAGCTAGAATAAACAAAGAAATTATGTATGAAAGTTAATTAAACATATGTACAAATCTGTACATATTGAAGACTGATTATGATATAATTTTCTGTACTCTAAATGTAGTCATGTTTTTTTCATTACTTATATACATTTTATGAACACTTTATTTGTATTTATCGTATTATATAATTTTCTATTAAATTCACACGTAAAAGGTTGTATAATCTCAGATTATCGCTTGTTTTCTACTGGGTACGCATCTTTTACCTATTAAACACCACTTAGTTGTGTGTAGTTGATATCTCAGTAGGCCCGCAACCAGCGCTGCCATTAAGTCGACTCCACCGCAAATGTTATTACGCACTTAAGACATCTACCGTGTAATCAACAGAGTCATTCAATTAAATTCAAATTCAACAAAACAAGTCATTAATTAAATTGAATTGTTCCATCCACGCGGTCTCTGCTCGACCCAGTGCAAGTATCGACTGCGAAAAACCATAACACCGTAAACACTGCGAATTGACCTATAAAATGAACTGAAGACTTAACCATGTAATATGATATGTCAACCTTTTCGAATTTCAATCGATATCAAAATTTATCTGTATAAAAACGCATTGTTATGGAAAGAAAAGAAAATAAAATAAAATATATATTTTCGATTATATCTTACGTTTTGTGGCATCCCAAAAACAGACCTATTACAACGTCTTATTCTTAAAACATAGGGAGAAATAAAAATAAAAGATTAGTTACAAATTATTCTACATTTTTTTACTTTTAGGACGACATGTTTTGCTATTTCGGGAAGCCGAAACTTGTAAGTTTTATTAATACATTGTTCTTATTTAAGGCTTAAGCTTCAGTTGTTCATGAATGTTTGTAAAGGTGTTGATGCCATTTTTCAATATATATTGAACGTTATGGATGCTTAATTTGTACGTGTGTGGGTATGAGGTGTACCAACCAACATTAGAAAGTTATTACCGAATAATATTTTCAACTGATTTGAGGCAGGCGTAGGGAAAAAAATCATAAATCTAATAGCAGCGACTAATGAACAACATCTAAACGAAAAAAAAAACGTATGCATCAACCTACTCATTACATGTTTATATATTTTGGTGGTTATATATCATGACATAAGTTTAATTTTTGACATGTTTCCGTGATAAATAAGGACTTTAGGAAACGCTGAATATAAATGTCAACGGTTAAATAATGAATGTTTATTGCGGTAATTACAACTTGGATGTTTCAGTAGGATCTGTTTCATTATTCGTTTGTTAAAAAAATACGTATTGTGTTTTATGAGGTTCTAAAAAAAACGTATTATAAAGTATGGCTGTCTAATTAAAAATTTAAATTTTTCAACATAGACACTTATTGCTTATTATAATATAATTAAATTACCGGGAAAAAAGTTTTTTTTTACAATTATTATGAAGCTATTATTTATGATTTGTACATCTTATGTATTTCTAAACAAACAATTAGTGTCTGCAAATCTCTAAGACCTTGAAGATGTTTAGTGATCTTTAAGAATATACTTTTTTGTATCGTAGTTTATTGACATTATGCTTTTTTATTTACCTACAATGGGATGGTTTATATTCTCAATAAAATGTATTGAACATTATTTTAAAATCATAAATAAAGCATGATTTTTATTAATAGCATTCATATTGATTTTGCAATTTCAAAAAAGTATTATATTACTCGTAAATTAGTTAAGCATTTTATAACCAAGTCCCTTGTTTTTCATTACTAATTTTGTTAAGTTATACTTCAATATATTAATACTAAGTTAAATCTAAAATTGCTTAACATATTTTTCTAAGTACACAAGCCGCTCCTTAGCCAGTGTACCTGCCTAAGGCTTTATTAAAAGATGTGTTGTGTTTGTGTATAGATTGCGAAGTTTTCTTGAAAAGATTGTCTAAATGAGATGGTGTAGATACTGAAAAAGCATTTATAAGCTTACTTGTGGCATTTAGGAAGATAAATATATCGGTTGTGATTGGGTAGAAGAGAAATTTAATCTAAAATAATAAAAAAATTGGCTTAACTTTGTGTTACGAGGATCGAAAGTTAGTCGTAAGAGTGTATATTTTTTAGACGAACTGCCCTTCTGAAAAAATCGTGTTTTTAATATAACAGTGATACTTTTGTTTGGTTGCCCCGGGTGATTTGCGAGTATATTTAGCCGGTATCATCAATAAAATCGCAAAACGCTGATTGTTAGTAGTTACCTTTGAAAGTTCCACGAACCGTCGGCCGGCTTTGAGAGAGAGAGGGAATCAAAACGGAATATCATTACTCGAAATTAGCTGTTAATGTTCAGTTCGAGTCCCGTATCGTATTCCCTGCTGGCGAATGCGTACTTTATTCTCGAAAAGACTCCGACGGAAGTTGAGCCAAGTACAGTCTTAGATTTATGAAGTCTGCCCCTCTCGTGAAGTGGAAGCTAACCTTTTCACACAAGCAAGTGAAATAATATCGCAGTTTTAACATAAAATACAAAATTCACCCAACCAAATCAAAAACAACTTTAACCTACCCTCACCTAACGTTTTCATATAAAAGAGTGAATTAATGCCGCAAGTTTTCCAAAAATTTCAAAAAGATTACACCTAACCCAATTTTATTAAAGTTAAGTTAACATAACCTTACTTTTTCGCATAAACAGGTGAATTAGTTTTAGTATGTTACCTAAAACTCAATCAAAGTTCAGATCACGTATTTAATAACATTTGTTGATTATTATTTAAATAAATTAATGGTTTTAAGCTGCTATATGATGGCTTTTGAAAACGTCAAGCTAATCATCAGATCTCTTTAAAAAATAATTTTATTGATTGACTAAAAAATCCTCAGAAACTAAAGCTGCTTTGTATTTGAGTTTTTAAGCATTTGCTTAAAATATGTTGAAAATTATTTGTATGAAATATGAACCTAATCGTTGGAGCTTCGGGTGTTAATTTGTAGAATAAAGATAATGTCATGTATTAGAGCAGTATGTCAGAAATTTGAGTTGACTGTATAATCCAGTTTGCCGTCAAAGTCACCTTTGACAAGACCTCGAATATTTGAAATATGTTTTTTAGTTTGTTTTTTTTTTAATATCAAAAATGTATTAACTCTGTCCACTCCAATGTCGAGTGTCACTCGACATGCGATATTTCCAACAGCTCCAATGTCGAGTGTCACTCGACATTGGGTATTTTGTGTAAAAAAAAATTAAGACAATTTTTTTTATTACTTTTTTCAAAAACATTTGAAGTAGATACTATTTGACAAGCTGTGTAAGTATTTTAGAAAGTTGGAACCCTTCGCGGCTACCTGATGTAAGCAAACGAATGGTGTATTTCGGCGAGTAAAACAAAACAGTTACTGTCGCGCCGAGGTTTCGTAAACATATGTTGTCCGTTTGTGTTATTTTTCAATAAAAAGCGTTAGATTGTTATTTTGAGACATTTATAACTGATTAATTTTTATGTACTTGAATTTATTGTGTAATTAGTGAATACATTTTCAATCCATAGTGTGGAAAAATGTGGAAAAAACTTTTTTTTGGGGCTAGAAGTCTCCATAATAAATTCATTCATATTGCATAAATTATTGTGCAATAAATAATGAAATTACACCGCTGAGCCATAAACATTATAGGCAAAAAGTATTGATGTCACTAATCGGAGACTTCAGAGCTCCCATTTCTTCACGCAGAACTTCGTCCGCAGCCGATAAAGAGAACGATTAGATGGGACGTCTCACTTTATATATTTGCACACAGAAAGAAAGCATAAGTGTGAAGATTGTGTTGTGTGCTCAAACATTAAAATAAAAGGTGGAAGAAAAGAAACATGCTATTATTGCAAATCATGCGAGGCTAAACCATCGCTACATACTAGATTGTGTTTTGAAAAATACCATACTTAAATAGATTTTAAAAATTGATATTCAAGGTTTCTTTCTTTGTACACTATATAAAAGGTTTCTTTCATTATACACAATAAAAAGTAGAATTAAAAAAAATGTTTTATTTAGTAAAAAAAAAACATTTTCCTAATGAATTTACAATTTTGTCGTGGAGCTGGTGGAAAAAACAAAAAAAATCTTGGAGTGGAAAGGGTTAAGCTTGTTATTAATGCCGTAGTTTTCCCATGGATGGTGTAAGTCGCTATGTTGCTACTTACCTAGTATAGCTACATGCATCTTCTATCAATTTAGATATTCCTCTTAGTACAGAACACTGTGGAAGCCTACGTGAATAAAATAAACCCTGCAATACAAAAGTACCATTAAACGTTTTTCGCATCTGAGACTAAGTGTCGTAAGTTAAATATAAGATATCAGAACATAAGACAATCCGAAATTAGTTTTTTTTTTTAATTTAAAATAAAAAAATAAAACTGGGTATCTACCAAAACAATAATAACGTTTGTACATATTTTTCTCGTATTTTTTTGTATATTGGAACGTGAAATAGATACATTAAGAGTATTTCACACATATACTGGCAAAAAGATATTAAATTTAAAATATTTGTGATATTCTTAAAATAATACCAATAAACAAATTGTCTATAAAAAAGGATAAAAAAATATATTTTTTACTTCCTGGCAGACTGCTTAATATTATCATAAAATTAAACTTTTCATTCAAATGAAGATACATGAATGGTTTTAGGACATTTTTTTAAAACCGTTTATTTATACATTTGTGTATGTGAAATGAATCAGCTTCACTGATGATTCTCATTATTTTATTTATAATAAAAAATGCATGTTTTTATTTATTAAATAACATTAAGTGTATATAAGTCTTGGTTAATAATAAAAGTACCTATATATATGATATTGTACTGTAAAAAACGAGTATTAATTCAAGGTGTTTATATTTAGCTTCCCCCAGCGTTTCTTTCGTATGTATTGTCAATGGATCACATAAAAATGATTGTTTTACATTAACTGTATAATGTATATTATAATTGGATATAAAAATATTAACTGTCGTGTTACCTAGTAAGCATAATAGTATCATAATAATAGTTAATGTGGTGGCGTAAGAATGAAAAAAAAGTTTTCGGCCTGGGGTATGTAAGTCTCACACCTGTATTCGCAAAGGCCATGTAATGTGTAATAAGAGAGCAGGTGCATAATTAGATGGTGTACCGATATACCTATTTATTTACAGTTAGTTAGTACTTCACCAGTTTTATTTCGTATTAAAGTAACGGCGTAGTTTATGCATTTGATTAATCTCTAATCATTAACTTAAGTGAGTTGTATATTGACGTGTGATTAGAATCACTGCCTTAGTCAAGGTTTTAAAACCTGTTACGATAAAAAATTGTTACATCTTTCGTTCACAAATCTAATAAAAAAAAATCCCGTACTATCAAATTTATTCTTATTATAAAATAGACATTTTTATTAATTATTTTGTGATTATCCGTGAGTATTGACGTATCGATATTTTTAGTTTAAAAAATTGCACAATAATTTTCAGTAATAAATTATTGACGCAATTCCTTTTTTATTGGGTAAAAATAATGTTTTGAAAGGGTTTTATTAGGTATAAAAATACACACATAACCGTTTATAAATGTATATATTTTTAACGCATTTTAATATAAATATATATTGATGACCTACCAGCTGAACTAATAAAGTCGGCAGGAACCGGAACTCTAGATGCTCTGTTTACAATGACTCAGATGATCTACAATACAGGAATAACGCCAGAAGACTTCAAAAAGTGTCCAATTGTAACTCTGCCGAAGAAGCCCGGAACAACAAAATGTGAACAACACCGAACACTCAGTATTCTATCCCATGCATCCAAAATACTGACCAACATAATCCTACATAGAATTGAACCAAAAATAGAAAAGACTCTCACTAGCGATCAATTTGGATTCAGAAAAAGAATGGGAACCAGAGAAGCAATCTTATCCCTGCGTATGATCTCGGAGAAGAGGATAAAAGTGGACCAAGATACATATATTGCCTTCGTGGACATTGAAAAAGCATTTGATAAAGTAGATTGGGAGAGGCTCTTCGATATTATGAAAGAAATTGGAGTCAAATACAAGGAACGAACACTCATATTTTCACTTTACAAAGAAGAAGCTGGCATAATATCACTTGGAAATGTCCAAAAGGAAGCAAAAATACGCCAAGGGGTGAGACAAGGATGCTCTCTGTCGCCTGTACTCTTCAACATATACATACAAAATGCAATTAATAACATCAGGGAAAAAATGGGCCATAGAGAGGGGGTTAAAATACATGGCTAAAAGATTGAAATGATAAGGTTTGCTGACGACATTGCTCTGATTGCTGAAACTGAAGATGAACTCACGGAAGCGCTGACATCCATGGAAAACATATTTAATTCCAACTACAATATGAAGATAAACAGCACAAAAACCAAAGTCATGAGAGTAAGCCGCAATGAGCAGCAGAAAATTAACATATCAATGCTAGGAGTACCCCTAAAAGATGCAAAAGAATTTGTATACCTTGGAAGTACAATCACCTGGGATGGCAGAACAAAAAGAGAAGTCAACAGTCGAATACATCAAGCAAGGCTAGCTTTCAATAAAAAAGCCAAAATTCTTGAGTCAAAGAATATTTCTTTAGGGCTCCGCAAGCAACTTGCCAAAACACTTGTTTGGAGCATCTTAATGTACGGCTGTGAGACATGGTGCTTATCTGAAAGTGATAAAAAAAGACTAGAGGCCTTTGAGATGTGGTCGTACAGAAGAATTCTCGGAATTTCCTGGAGAGACCACGTCACGAACAATGAGGTTCTCAGAATAATCAAGGAAGATAGGCAACTAATAAGAACCATCTCAGAGAGGCGAGCCCGATGGATCGGACACATCATGCGCCACGATGGTCTCCTTCACGATATTGTGGAGGGGATGGTTGAGGGTAGAAATTGTAGAGGGCGCCCTAGACGGGAGTATTTGCAGCAAGTATTCGAGGACATGAATTGTAGCGCTTATGCTGAGCTGAAAAGGGTTGCGGAGGACCGAGAGGAATGGAGATCGAGATGCAAGATTCTGTTGCTGCAAACCAATCCACCGGATTGATACTACGAAGAAAGAATATAAATAAATATGTCTAAAGTATTTTAAATGAATTATTCAATGAAATTTAAAAAAAACTCGTAAAAAAGCTATACTCAAATAACTATACATTGTATTAAAAATCTTCCACGAGAGTCTCCAATTACTACAAATTTAGTTAATTTTAATTATTTTAAGCCGTAAATTTTGTGTTAAATAATTTTCATGAGCAATTTTTAATCAATTTAAAACAATAAACTTTCAGTTTAAAATGCTTGTGAGTGTGTGTGGGAGTGTTTTCAAAGCCAGTCAAGGCATTGTTCGAAGCGTCCCGGGGGATTTAATTCATTCCCGTGCTTGTGTTGGTAGAAGTGAGGTGGCATTTACCAACTACCGACTACACAAAAGGCATTAGACATGACTATAGTTCCGAGCTGACAAACTTGCTGAATGTATTGTAAATAAATACCTGTAAAAACGTTTAATGTCAACTTATTAACTTGCTTTCACAATGAAGTTTTTTGGAAAATATATATTAAAAAGCAATTAGATTAACAGTCTAATAAACTATCTACTAAAAAAATGAAACACAGAATTATTAGAAAATTACGCTTTTTAAAGTTGTAATTAAAATGCTACTCGTTAAATCAAATTATCAAAATATTAATACAATAAGAGATTTTGCTATTTAAAAAACAATTTTGTATGTCAATGAATCTATGCTTAATGTATTCAAATTTTGTAATAAATAGTACTTTGTATGTTACAAACCTAGAAAAACATTAAATGTAAACATTTTTACTTGGTTTTTCAATGTTATTTTCAAATAAAATATGAAAGTTACGAGCAATTAAAAAAGTAATTGAATATATAAATTAAATTGTGAAAAACTACCATTTCATATATTGCAGTTTTTAAATTTCTCGTTCAATTGAGATATACTCATTTGTATATAGTCCAAAACCATATGGAAATCAATAATTTACTAAACAATGTTTTAAAATTGGAATTTCGATTCTGTATATAAATAAATAAATAAATAAATATCAACGAATTTATACTAATATCATTCAATATCTGCCTTCAACTTTACAAGTGCAAGTTTCATAAATTTATGTTCCAATCGATAAAAGTGATTACATTATATACTCGTATATATACAATTAAGAACGTGGCGATTTTTTTAATTATATGTTAATTTTATGTTATATTTTTCACTTATTTATTATGTTTAACCTATTATAAATAAAGTGTTGGTGTATTCCTGAAAAACATTTTTGTTTTATTAATTACAATAATCAATTCGTGTTCGCAACACCTTGAGTTAAGAACGCTCGGTGTTTTGCATTATAAATTCGCTGGCGAGAAGTATATATCATATTTTGCTGAAAAGTGAGCTTGTCCCGTTGTGTATAAGAGTGTAAAGCTGCATTATAGGAGCTGTACTAAGCCACCGTGCGTTTGTATGGAGCTTCGGGGTAAAAAATAAAAGGGCAGATGGTAACGTTCCCACTATAAAGCTCGGGACCTGAGATGGAGGCATTATCACCTCACATGCATAGAGCATTTTTGCGACACGTAAACAAAGTAAATTGTGGATATTTACGGCGAAATTGTAGGCACGGGGTATTTTGCGATACATTTTATGAGAGAATATTGTTGAAAAAATTTAAGAAATATTCCAGACATATGCTTACCTGCCATTTCACATAATCTACAAGAAATATCAGTAAATAAATTTAAATAATGAATTGAATAAAAATAAAAATTGAATTAACACCATGGAGGGCTTATCGTACAAATTGTACACAAGAAAATTTTAATGGTGGTGTTTTGTGCTTACATATTTTCAAGTGTTTAAAAATTTAATTTAAGTGTATTGTCTCGTGGAGAATAGTAAGTAATTTTTATATGGCATTATGATATTTTATAACTTTTATATATTTTTCATAAATTCTTTTATTTGATGCCTTTTTGAAAAAATAGTATTGCTGCTTTCTAAACACTAATAAGCTACTTATATGTAATCTTCATAAAATACATAGAAAAATTATATACGAATATAAAAAATAATTTTAATAATTAATTATGTGTATGTAAATTATTTCCATTTTTCAAATATTATGAAGGTTCTTTATGATTTACGGCAGAAGCTATCAAATAAATAAAAGCATAGTTCCGTAGTAATGAATTATATTGTTTTCTGTTAAAACATGAGTCAACATTTTGAATAAAAAGTAAAAGCCGCATTTAAATAATGTGTACAACTGTAGGGATAGAATTATTTAAAATATTCATAACATACAAAGTTATGCCACCTTTTGCCTCGCTACCTTCCTGAAACAGCTCGTGAAAGAAAGCATTAATTCACTATAGCGAAAAGATGACAACGTAAGATTTGCAAGTTATTTATTGTTGTATTAACGCCTTCGCAGATGTTTTGCTTCTATTCAACTGCAGTCAAAAAAACTCCCAAAAGCGACTGCCGAACCAAAACTCTTGCTTCACATAAGTGGACATTCATAAAGTTTGAAAATAATAGTATAATTGATAAAACATAGCTTAAAAATATTTCAATAAATTATTTATACTTTCCTAAGAAAATATACTTGTTTTAGGAAACTATGTGATTGTAGAATAAGGGAGACGATGAAATTACAATGCAATTAAATATAATTAATTTTATTTGTTATCAATCCGATCTTACAGACTTACTAGTACAATATTTTTATAATTTAAGGACACGAAAATATATTAAAACATTGTGCGTAACTCTAATTAAGCACTGTTATTCATTGTTTTTATTTAGAACTTAACATGTTCTAATTGTTTAAACATCGTACATGTCAAATTTATGTCATACTTACGAAAGGGACTTAAAAGGTAAAACAATACTGTACAATCCAGTGAATATCACATTTTAAAATTAAAATACTCATCAAAATCAGTTCGAAATCGTTGCATATAAATAGAGCATTTATCTATCACAAATAATTATACGAGAATCGCTCAACCTTTGCCGTACCGTTTAAACCTACCGTAGCCTGACAAAATAATAAAGTCATCACGATATTATAATTTTCCCCAGTCGATAGGTAACGAGGGAGCGATCCAGGGTAGGCATAACTGTCATTTTTAAGGGTGCGCCCCATAGTCTCATGCGTAGGGTAGTATCAGGAGGGCAGAATATGCGTGACGGTCGCCCATCAGCGTCTCCATACGAAATGAGGTAATCTTCTTTGGGGCTGTTCGGCTGGCACTTGCAGGGATCTGAACCACTGTTACCTTTGATAAACCTTCCGTTTGTTTGGACAGGTCTGTGTTACTGGGTCATAGAGGGACGTGATGGAGTGAACACTTCCATGAGCGTAATGCGCAATATTCGCATTTTTATGATGTACATTTAAGGCTTAATGAATTGCGGAATAATAAATGTGTTTCCCCTTTTTATTTTCTAAGAGATAACGGATTATATTAGATGATAATGTAAGAAATAGTGATTTTTAAATATAATATTAACAATAAAGGAAATATTCATGTTCAATATATTAATGTTAATTAATATTCAATTGCTTTATTCAAAAATACATTATTTCACTCATATTCTCTTTTCCTTAACTGAATCTATTTCAAACTAAATGCCGTCCAAAATTCCTGTCTGCTATAAAAACATACGGTTTTTATATTTAGATGACAGTTATTAATAATTTGAAATAAAGGCTTACACTAGGAGTGTTAAAAGTATATTATAGCCATTTAGAGGGTTAGTTTATATATTATTTTTAAGTAAGGACGAATATTTCATTTATTGAAGTGATCTAGATTCTAGATTTTATGAGTAATAAAATATCTAAGAAAAAATATGAAAAAATAATCCAAATTTAATTTTAATACTTAATCGTATCCTTTGTTTGTACATAAACGGAATAAAACAGAATAAAGATGGCTGTGTCGGGTTAAATATGTATCATAAAAAAGGAAATAAAGTAAAAATAACTGAAATTATAAATCACTGGACCGGCAAGACCTCAGCGCCCCTATCGGAGGTCCATGAGACTTGTCATAGCCTGACAGTGTGGGTTAGCCCTTTTCCTGTTTTCAGGTTTTCAGTTTTTCCGGGCCTGAAAATGGAAAATGTCGCAGCACGCCTCGCCGCCGTAAAATGTATCGGATACAGAACAGTCAGATTGATTCTAAACTTGTTTACGTTCTGGCTTATTTGATAAATTCGTTTTGCTGGATATTAATTTGTTACCTAAATTGGAAGGAACCAAAAATAAATCAGGTATCAAAGAACTAAATTATGTTTAAATATATGTTTTGGAGACATCAGGAAGGATTTAATTTGTTAATACGACTACATTAACATAATATCTGTGCATTAAGTAAAAGTAAAAAATTTACAAAAATTAAAGAAAAAATTACTTTACTAAAATGACCTTTAAAAAATGATATTTATATACATCAATCAAATAAAATATGTAAAATATCAAATAAATTCTCTATCTAATATTAATCACACATTAAAATATAAGTTAAGTATCACAAAATGACGAAGAAGAAAGAATTTTTAAACAATTAAATATACCGTGCTTTATTTCTAAGGCTGAGTCGCATATCAATTTTTCAGTGCTCAGGACCTTCGGGCCAATCATTAGATCTTCATAAAAATACAAAATAACCAACGCACAAATATACTCTGGATATTACAGCTACAGTCAAAACAAACTCCTGGAGACTATTGGGAATCATGTATGTTCCTCGGTGGACCTCCGTGTGCAAACATGACAAGCCATGGAAAATAACAACTGACAAAACTGCGTGGTGGAAATTCATATCAAGTGTATGCTTCAGCTTTTGAAATTTCTGGGCTTATAGTTGTTTTTATTAATCGCTTATCTAGTTTAATAAAGTGATCGATCTTATCCGAAAATATAATACATCACAAAGCCAAGCAAGCAAGGAAACATTGGTTGAGAGAAATGTTTGTTAAAATATAAAACACGTCGTAAAAATCAAATGCAAGGAACAGGCGAGGCAAAACACAGGGCTAACTAATAACGAAACTCGGCCAATTAGACTGTAGACCGAGAAAGAGAGGTTTCGCCTCAGAAAATATTCATGTTTTATACATATAACTAGCTTATACTAAATAAGACCCCCTCCAGACTGAAGAAAATTGAGTTGAAGTCAAGATAAAATATTTCAGGTACCAATTTTTTTGTCTAGTATCAATTAAGGTCAGCAACAAACGTTGGAATTTAGAAATGAGTGTTTCAGAAATGATTTCTTCTCCTAGCCATATATATTTCATATCTGCAATATTTTTTCACCACAATTTGCCGCTACTCAGTTTTGTAAGTTGACACTGTCTACGTCATGACTTATGACATCTTTGCATCTAGTGATTCACCTACGAACACACTCGTATATAGTTTCCTGTTTTAAATTTCTGTAGAGAAGCTCCGGTACTCGATAAGACGGCAGCCTTAGGTTGATCAACATATTAAGTATATATTATATAGATAGGCATATTTTAGTTGATCAGTTTATCAGAATATTTGAAGAGATCGGACGATTACCCCAACGCTTCTGAGTCTTGGACCATTTGGGTTTAAATGGTAGCTTAAGAGAATTGGGTTAAGATATTGATGACTTGAATTTTAGTGAAAATAATAACTGGTCAATGAATTAACGTCTCCTTTCAAATTGATATTCTTGTTAACTTTTCATTTCGAGGTGTAATGAAATAAATTATTTAAGCTGTAATAATAATGTGAAAAAATCTTTTAATTAATGAAACAAGCCCTTGGGCCACGTTTAATACAAAGCAGCCTAGTCTAGTTAAATATTTGATATTTTAACATAGCAAAACCGGTTAAGATATTATAACATTGTATCAAAAAAACCTACCAATTGCTTTATTTTTTATCATAGATGCACGGCAGATACGCCAAAATATTTCGAATGAACTATAATTTTCATAAAAAAATATTTTTTATACGTAGAGGTGTAATTTTGTTACTGACTGTGTTGACTGTGCGTACTATGCGACTGCCATTAAATTTACGATGTAAACACGGACCACGTGTTGTCGTACATCTCGGTCTAGCTCAATGTTTTTGTCGCGTCGGAGGGAGCAGGCTTCTGTTTGGCGGCGAGCCTTGAAAGGGTACGATTTGTTTGTCTTCATCGAGCTGAGCGTTTTCCGGCCCCGCAACATTTCTGTGGTGCACAAACTTTTTTTTTTTTTTCATTATTTTAATAACAGTGCGGTGTTAATTTATTCGTTTTAACCGTAATGGCCGAAGTTTAACGGTTCAATACCAATGCAACTGTATAATAATTTGAATAACAACTGTTTAATTCATTTAAATATTGTATTTCTTATAAAAAAATGGCGGTTTTGCTTCATTTTTACCTAAATCTCCTTTTTGAAAATGATAGCAGTACCCATGTCTTTAAGAATGTAAATAAGAAATTCTCAACGCGATTCATTTAAATTTTTTTTTACTTCTTCCTATCATGTCTGTTTCATATTTGGAACATACGAATATGTTCAATGTGAATTGCTGCTACTCAGCTTACTCGCATGTCAGTTGCCACTTAGTATGTTCTCTGCAAATCTCTTCCCCCGAAGTCCGCCTGCAAGCATTTATTAGACTTTTCTTCAAGCAATTCTTACACTTACAGAGAAAAACTTGACAGCTTAATAATACTGCAGCAGTAGTATCCAAGACACATTTTCAGGTGATACACTAACCAGGCCTGGACCATTTGATCCTAAGGACCAACTCAACCTAATCTAGACTTTACCCGCCGTCATACTGGAGGACAGTAAAGTCTCCTTGATGATGCGCTCATTCATATCATATGATCAGTTAGCAACTGATCATAATCTGAAAGATTCAGTGGGAGTCCCCTCTGGACAATTGTGCCCACTGCTAAAGTGAAAGAACCTACCTATCTTCTGTACATATATATTGTGTTTTCTTTTGTACCTAAAGCCTCGTTCACAGTGGTGGTTTCGCGTGCCGCATCTTGGCGTCTCCGCACTGCGCCGGCCCGCCGCTTGCACAGGCAAAACTTTTTCATTTTAATTTATGGCCGCGGACGTTTATCATAATCACAGCGCCGGACTGACAGCCGGCCCGCTGCCGCCGCGGCCATTGTGAACGCGCCTTTACCCTCCCATTTTAATTCGTAACTTGTGTTAATGCACGTGAAGAAAGAATTTAAAAAAAAACAACAGAAAAACAACAAAAAACATACATAATGTGAGTGAGAGCGCGGTGAAAAAGGAAAACTTAATATGTATGCTGTAGGAAATTCGGACTGCGGATTTTGGTTTCAATGACTCATCACTGTATCGTGGGTGGTCTTCATTTGAATGCTTAAACACGCATTTATGGTCATTAAATTTTTGCGTAAATTTTTGATTCGAGTGAAATGATGCGATTTATATTTTTAGTCACGAATCGTATCTGAGCTAACGGAAAGGATTCATAAAACGTTTCAGCTTTTTTTATAAAGTCAATTGATAATTTATTATTTTGAACACAAATTTAACGATAGATGAACAAAATAATAAAAAAAAAAAAAAAAACACTTTCAGAAACATTACAAATTGAAAAAAAATCAAATCGATACTGAAGCACAATCAAGATTAATATACAAATATATGTACTTATGATTAAGTACTAAAAACAAAGCAATAAAGACAAGCAACAGAAGGTCCCAATGCTCATCAAACAGACGACGCTAACATATCATTCCTCCAAAGAAACTCGTGGAGTTCATGCCTGAATTGAGCCTCCCTTACGTGAAATGTATCAACATCCGAAGTGATTTGGTTAAGCAGTCTGATGTTTCTCCCAATGCCAGTAAAAATTCCAATGCCAATTTAATTAAAGCTTCATTTTTACTAAGCTAATGAATGTCAATGCATTTTTTTTCATCAAATTAATGAGTTCAAAATTAATACGAGTTGAAATACGATAAGCGTTTGTAATTTGGTCTAAATGCTTTTTGGAACAACATTAACAGTAAATAAAAAAATAAACACCAAAGTTTATATTTAATGTGTATATATATTTATAAATAAATTATTCTTATTTTTATATGTTACTATATTATATAATGGCAGTGATTCCTTAGTTGAATTACTTTTACCATTAATTGTCACTTAACATTTTGAACTGTAATAAAAATGCCATTAACCTTTGGACGGCTGAAGTTACGTGATCATAAAGTTAGTCAAGTTATTTCAATTAGTATTTCACATTAAGATGTTATTTGCATGCAAAAAAATACTGAAAATATACATATTTGTATGCTTATCTGATTTGATTTATCGTATTTAATATAATACGATAAGAACTTAATTTGGCGTATGTTAAGATCAAAACGTTTTAGGACATAGTTTTTACATACGTTATCTTCTCGGCTGGTTTCGTATCCAGTTCTGTATAATTAAATACCGTGTTGTGTTGAAACCTACGTAGTCTATGCGCTACATAAAACGATGGTGCCGTCGATAAATCTGTTTTGTTTATAAATCCAACAGACATGCATAAGTGTTACAATAAAGCGCCGTTAACACTGGCGCCAGTGAGTTGATTCTTGTTCTAAAGTCCAGCAAGATGGTTTAAAAAGTAACCATATGAAAAACCCTTGGGAAAGCAAAGTATGGAAGAGTTATAGATACCTGCATTGGTCAAAAGTACTAAGCGAATTTTTGTGATAGTAAAGACTTTAATCAATCCACCAGATCCCAGTTGATACCAAGCAAGAAGTAGTTTAAGCCATCCTTTCTTTTGGGGGCATAATTATGTACAAGGTTAACTAACTACCTGGGAGTTTTCTTACTTTGAATTTTTTTTTAAAGTTGTAACCCTATTTTACTGATATCACGTTGACATGTATGTTCCAGTAGCTTCACTTGGAAAAACGATTCAGTGTTTTCACAGTGACCGTTTTTTGTATTATTTCATGACTCCTCTGTGTAAAAAAGGGAATTTTAAAATATCAGGTTAACATTAAAATAACCAAAAAAAACAAACAGTCTTGCATTTAATTCATATAGTTTTACGTAAAATGTAAGCATTTTGTTCATTTCACGTAAACATATATTTAAATATTTTGACCGTTTATTGTAACATAAATGAAGACACCTTTTCTAAGAAATATTTTATTACCACAGATTTTCTTCTTGATACTCATTTTAATATATAATAGTGTGATTTAGTACACATATAATAAACGTTTATTTATCTTCGAGTTATCTCTAACCACTATTAAACCAATGACGTCAATATTGTAACCGCAGCATTATTTTAACAAAACAAATGTTTGTTTGATATAACAGTATTGAATAGTTGTGGTTATGACACTGATATTCGTTCCAGTGTTGGCAGCTAAAAGTTACGTAATTTAACCACAAATATCGTCATACCATACTTAGTCTGCCAGACTATTGGTTAAAAAGTAGCTTCTCTACTATATAACTTAAGAGAGCTTTGGGTACATGAGGAAACCTGTAAAACTTCTAATATCAGCGATTGTATGACAGCAAGTAAGTAGTTGGCCCAGCGTGCAGTAACTGAAAATTAATTCTCTTATGGAATACTATCAATTTTTGTAGCGTCCTTGGTGGAATGCGAAGCTTTGCAACGAGCTTTAGTAGATAGGTAACTGGTTACGTTGAGTGGAGTTAGAAGTGGTTTTCTTTGTTAATTTTCACTTCAGTGTATTACAGATAAATAGTTTAATTTAAGGCATGACATGAAAGCTTTGGTTAATCGTATTTTATGATTTACAATTTTGAATTATAATATTCAATTAAAATAATTTAATTTAATGTTGGCAATAACTACGGAAGCGTGCATAATTTCATCAAGTATTCTAAAGCCATATAGTGAATGAATTTCAATACAACGATATTACAAGAAATCGTAAGATTTTTATGAATATTAAATTTATTTTGTTAATAAAAATAAATATTTGCAACGTGTTCACAGCCAGGATTATTTGTGCTTTTATTGTTTAAAAAATATGTATTAAAAACTTAATTACCTTTAACGTAAAATTTACGAAAATCTTAAAAGCACGTAATTTCAAAAATATTTATTTATAATTAATATAACTTTAAATAGTAATCATTTATATTAATTAAATTTAATGATGGTCTATTGTTATGAAAAACTGTGTTTCTCTATTTTCACAAAATTCTTTTTAAATAAACCATACCATTTGACCTTTTAATTGTGCGAAGGTTAACCTTAAAAATACAGCTTAATTAACGAAATTGTAATTAGAATATACAAAATAATTATAATTTAATTTAAGACGGCTCAAAACCAAGACTTAATGTTTAATTAAAATTTATTACCGCGGAGAGGATAAGAATTATTGTTCCCACATATTATTTTATTCAAGCTCGATCATATATTTCCATTAGTAACTACATTTTTCTTTGCCACATTGTAGCAAATTTCAACTATAAATATTAATTAATTGAATAATATAAAAATAACGTCTACAATGTTGAATGAAAGTGTTACATTTTGTAATCAATTTTATGATTTTTATTACTGAAAGATGAGTTTTAAGTTATTTTACATTTCTTGTGCATTGTTGCGATACACTATTAAGTTACATACATACATTCTCGTAATTTAACATGCAGTTTGTTGGAGTTTTTTTTAATTTTTCAAAAGTACGTTTGGTAACGTGTTATTGAATTAGACAGAAATAAGTGCACTTACAAGATGTTTTAAGCAGGCAATTACGTCATAATAAATTATTTTAACAATTATTAATGCGATGAAACAATTATTACGGCAGTTCATAAATTACCATAATTATAGGATCTACAATTATGTTCCCAATTACACAAGAATCCGTGTAATAAAACATCAGTTTCACAACTTTGAAGTTGGTGACACATTTTATTTACAATTTAAATTGAAACATCATTGGCATTAAATACAGAGAAATATAAAAATGGACAAAATCCAAGGAAAAAGATAATATTTGGTAATGCACGTATAAATCGTGTCACGTTTTAATTTTCTGACATAAAAATTGGATTAAAGTAATAAAGTACATATGAAATTAAAAAAATACATTATTTTACTTCTAAAAGTTAAAAAAACTTTTTTTATATAATTTGTTAACTATCGACAATTTTTTATTCTAATATTTTATAATATTTTATAATAACATGCAATTTTCCATAGTCAATATTATATTTAGACAAAAAATACGCAGCAATGGCGTTAATTTTACAACACTTCATCGGTTTTTAACGATATGTACCTTCTTTATGCAATAAATAAATGGATAAAAATGTAAAATAATAGCTAATTTTACTATTTTGACAATGCAAGTAGACCAAGAGCTGACAGTTTCCGAAATTTCTTCCTGAATGACGCAGGTATGCTCCGAAATGCTATTCCAGTATACATGTTTCCTCCTTCATACAATCTGGATATCTTTAAGAAACAGATCAATTTGCATTTGCAATCTTCCCAAACCACACATAACACAGCACACGTTTCCCGAATACAGCGTCTAGTCATCCTGATTGAGCGTCATTTGTGGCTACTGGTTTCGACCGGTTATGCTCTTATGCTTATGCGCTTTCATAAAAAATTAAATTATATTTTCTTTAAATTTATTGAAATATGTACAATATTTAATAGTTTCAGAAACTCTGTCCAATAATACAAGAAGCCATGTAGTAAATAATGTGCTTGTCGCTGGTAGGAAATGCCCATGCGTGCCTCAAAGCCTAGCTAATTACTGGGTGCGGAGCAATTACCCTCACTTATGCTAAATACATTTTTATATATTAAACAATTCTAAAAAACCACGAACCGCCCCCTCCGTGGCTAACCACTACGAGTGCCCCACAATTATTTCAATTTTTTATTTCGAGATTTTCCAACGAATCGTCGAAACCAAATTGGATGTTAATGATGTAATTATTTGACATCGGTGTAAGCATGGCTTTATTATAATTTAAAATGTTGTTATTTACAACATTAACATAACATAAAAAAACGTTACTGTTACACATGCTTTATGTAGTTCTACATACCTTTTTTTTGTACATACAAATATATGTCAATAAAAAACACATTGTGAGCGCGGTTCCTCAATGAATAAAAGAAGTTAAGTAACATTGGGAGTGCTTTGGGTTATCAATCGATTTCCTAAAAAAAAAAAAGGCATTAATAATAGGAGGAACAACTATTAGGAGGCATATATATTATATTCCTAGTTGCCTCTTCGGGTTTGTAAATGTTTTAACATGGCCATCGACAACTGATAGAAATGAGTACAAACCATTTTTTTCAGATATCGAACAAATATGGGAAAACAGATGTACAAATAACAATGTATTATTTCATGAAATTAATACTATAAAAAGACTAATAAAATAAAATAACATTCGTGAAATAATTCTTCTTGCAAAATTGATGTTTTTTTTAAATTTGGATTTCAAAATTATAACTTGAATATATATTTTTTCCACGTTTTCTCTAAATATTGTTTTTATTTTATTTTTATACAAAACATGATACGATCATTAATCTCAGTATCGCATTAATATGGGAAGGTAAAAAAAGTTTAAAATAATCATTTTCTCAGTGACTGATGCATTGAATGTTTACATGTACAATTTTGACAAATTGATCAAATATGAAAAGTATGACAACCCTTCTGACTGTGAATTCATAATACTGACATCAGAGTCATCATTTCACGATTCCCAACCGGTTCTTCGATGCTCCGCAGTAATATATATTAATATTGCGCAACTCTAACAAATCGCTGATCGGTCAACAGTAAACATATTACCCGGACGGACTATTTGAAGCGGAAAGTATAGCAAAGTATAGTTTAGCGAGTGCGCTGCGGGTACATTTAGCCCTCGGCGGACAGGTACACCTCCGTTAGCTTACCAGGTGGTATCAAACTCATCTGCAGGTAGTGCAAGTCACAATTGAATAACGTTGCACAACTTTTACCGCCCAGTGAGCGTACTATAAATATTTTTTCAAATAATTTATATTCATCGTTTTTTTTAACAGATACCACTGGAAAGCAGTGAAGTATCCTCAACAATGAAGTCGACAAAATAACATACAAAGATTTTTCCTTTTGTAATAATACTATTAATAAATTAGACATGTTTTTCAAATATATTTTTTTCCTACATTTCTTTTAAGATTTTCTGAAATTCATTGATGTTTAAAGATACCTTACTAATGAGGATTCATTTTTATAGGTGATAAAAATATTATTCTTTTTGATTTTATCTTCTGGAATATTTTTTCCATAATACTCGTAGATCATTCACAAGTCACAACAAATCGATGCCACAGAATTCAGTTTTTATTAATTTGCGTTATTCTATGAGATTTCGATGAATATATACTGCACATAGTATCTGAGGGCCACTAGGACAAGAACACGGAGGCTTAAATATAAGGAAGCTATATCCATTACGTACTTGAGCGTTAAGATTAAATTAATGTTCTGGATGCTTGAATCACTTGTTACTAAGAAGCGACTCATTTTAAAGTTGATTTTATTGAAACTACAGATGCGTTTTTTTCAATGTAAATTATCACTAACAAGTCTGCTTTTCTCATCTTCATTGATGCTCTTTTAAAACAGGAACATTGTTTTGCAATTGCACACAGTCAAAGCTCTTATTGAAAGTTATATACGAGTTTACCCTATAGACGATAATTTTTCTTAATACTATCAAAATGTATATAAAACCATCTGATTATTTGAAATAATAACTGTTCAAAGATATCTACTCTATTTCAAAGATGACTAGCACAAAATAATCGCTTTAAGATTGATTTCGCTGCCCTACCGAAGTACGCTAGTTTTAGTGGAAAAAGGCAAAGTCCAGCATTTCAATCAGTATTTCTTTTTAATTCGTGCCTCCAAGTCAGTAATTACGGGAGGACGATGATTGTTCTTGAAGCGTCGGGTCTGGGTTCTCGGTCTGGTGATTTCAGGTAGTTAGGTGGTGTTGTGACGTAGGCCGTAGCTATGGTTGTAACCACAGTTGTGACTACAGTCGTGGATCACCTCTCATGCAAGGGGGTTCTCGGTCTGATGATTTTAGGTACTTTGGTGATGTTGTGACGTAGGTCATACTTATGGTTGTATCTATAGTTGTGGAACGCCTCTCTTTAGATATACTCATAGGTCTGGATATTTCAGGTAGTGATTGTAGATAGACTTTGGTTGAGACGAAGATATATATATAATCGTGTCGGAAACAACAGGGTCAGATCCTGTCTGCCCAGAAGTGGGCGACGTCGATGGCGTTACTTCTGGCCATCATCAGGTCTTCCTGGGTGCAGCCACTCGGGCACAGCGCACACTCCAGAAGGTGTAACAGGGTCTGCTCAACGCCGCAGTCACATTCAGTCGGTCCGCTGTAAAACTGCCAGGCCCTCATTTGTGTCCTCGTCTTGCATACTCCGGTCCGAAGTCTGTTAAGGGACCTCCATATATTCCACCCTTGGTCATGTCCAGGGGCTAGGTCCTCTTTCGGGGAGACGAAGATTATAACTACAGATATGATTTGATTATAATATGATTTATGGTCAAATTTGTGAATATAAGGCTTAAAAATATGGAGACAAACGCTTAGTAGTTGGTCATGTTTTAGTTATGATAATAATTATGACTATAAATAGACGTAAACATGATTAAAATTCCGTGTTAAAGTTAGTATACACATTTAACTTCTGTAATAATAAAATTCAAGCTGTAGCTATGATGACCGTTGGTGCATTAATGCTAACTGCTGACTTCAAGTCTTCTCGTTTCTGCCTATATGTGTTCCTAGGTGGACCTCCAGATGCAAGTTTCTTAGGCCAAAGTATGTACAATGCAACTAAGGTAACTGGGTAGTGACAATTCATGGTGACCATGTACTCCAAAAATAATAGAAAAAGCTGGAGTCCATGTCCCCTAAACGAGCATTGGAACTTAAGTTGTGATATATCTCGGAGTGTCGCTAAAAGATAGAATCCGAAACGAGGAAATACGCAGAAGAACTCAAGTAGTGGATGCTACCCAAGTGGCAATGGGCAGGACATATCTGTCGAAGAGACGACGGTCGATGGGGAAGAAAAATATTGGAATGGCGCCCAAGAACTGGCAAACGAAGCATTGGCCGACCCCCTACAAGATGGACTGACGATATAAGAAGAATAGCGGGAGTGACCTGGATGCGGAAGGCGGAGGATCGAAGAGGATGGAGACTCATGCGGGAGGCCTACGTTCAACAGTGGACGGACACAGGCTGATGATGATGATGATGATATCTCTTTTTAAAAGAGTATGGTAATGCAGGTAGTGAGCAAGTGGATGTGTTTTAGCCTACCTTTATTTTTCTCTTTATCTTGGAGTCATGCTGTTTGACAATATTCGTATGTTTGTGACTATACTTGTATCATATTACTTTGTGTAATGTTGATATGTAAATTGTGGTATGTCTGTCAACGGTTGTATCACATTTCTTTAAATGGGGGTCTTTTGATGCAGATTTTGACTATTGCCAAATATATGGTTGTGGCTATAGTTGTGGCCAACCTCGTTGTTGAGCAGTATGGTGGTGCAAGTTGTGGTCGTAGTCGCGGGTACGGTTGTGACCACGTAGAGCCCACCACTCTCTTCGTCTCTCGAGGAGCGGACAGGCTCGCGGGAATGCGCCATTAATCAAAATTACAAGGCAAGAGCGCATGCGCACTCCGCCGGTTGTTTATTCTCTGCGAATCAAAATGGCCATAAATCCGGCTGGCGAACTTGTTCGGCGGCTTATCAAAATAATGCCCCCGGTTCGGGCCCGAACTGAGGAAATCCGAAAAAGATAATGAATTTAACTTTACATATATATTTTTTCATAGATAAAATATATCACTATCATGCTGCCGGAAACTTCAATAATACTTGTACTTTGTATAATGTTATACAACTGTCAACATTTTAATTTTTTTTTTTTTAAGTAAAATTCATTTTAATCATTGCATCTTATGAGGTTTGTACAAACACACGTTTGTATTTACGATAATTTTTCTAGATTTTCTCATTAAATATTTGATTAAAATTACCATTTTTTGATCCGCCGTAAATAAAGTATGCATTCATATTTTGATTTATCAACATTACTTACTTCAGTTTTCATGAATAAATAGTTTTTATAAATTACTTTATTCCTTAATTAAATTTACTACTGGTGATTAAAACAGAACCAAACTAAGAGTTTAAAAAAAAAAATTAAGTATCAAGATTGATTTTTTCAATCTTGATATTTATTAATCAATTTAAGTATTTAAGTATTGAGCTTGAGCGTCCCTTTTATGTGAACGTTAAGTTACACCGAAAAAAAATCTCTTAGTTTGGTTCTGTTTTAACCACCATGGAAAGTTGAAGTTTGGACCTCAGGGTTGATGCTAAGATTCAGTACAGAATCCGGTAATGATTTGATTATTATAATGGTGCTGAGACAGGACCTCTTGTCAAAGGCGATAGCGCCATTTAAATTTTTTGCACGCAAATTCAAATTTATCGATTTGTCAATTTTATTGATCAAACAAGTTATCTGTGAATAGATATTTGCTTTCAAGTAATTGTTATGTTGAAAGTGGACTAATTTGACTTAAATAAGGTTATGTTTGAACTATGATTGTTTGTGCAATTGACAATAAGTAAACCGGTGCCGTAACACCAAATATACTAGTATATATATTATAGGATATCTTTATAAGCAACTCTGAAATGATTCATACCTTTATTTTATACAAATTGTATTTCTTATAAAAACTGTACTATGATGTATTTATATTTTTATTATAAAACAATGGAGTTATGAATATGTAGAAATATAAAAAAAAAATTCATGATAAAATGGTTCTCAAAGTGAAGGCTAGAAATAAGAATAATATGTTTAAATAAAAAAAATAAAAATTGTGAAAATTAGTCATAAAAAAAATAAACATTTTTTTATCAATTCATTATTTTATTGTACACTCACTGAAATTTAGACTGTCAAAATATTGTTTTAACTCTTAATACATTCATTTACAAGCGTTTTAATTCACCTCTTAGTAAGTAAGTCTTAATATTAATTTATTTTTAAGTATTTAATGTGTCTTATATTTGTATTGTACACGCTTACTTTAAAATAAAAAAAATATTAATAAATAAATATTCATTTTATTTTATCTTTTTAATTCATCATCACCCAACATCACAAATATACTCATTTATCTTATATATTTAATAAATATATTTATATTTATTTAATGAAACTACCTGCATTAAGAAATTATATTTTTTTTAGAAATTAGATACTTTTTAACTCTCTTACTATTATTTATCACTTTTTCTTTGCCCCTTCTCACACTTAATCCTTCAAAATTTTCAGAGGTGCACCCATTTGCATACATTTTTTGAATGGCACCGTCAACTTAAAACACATTATAATTTGCTATCATTTGAATATATGTATACTTTTTTGTACTAAATAACCAAAATTATAATTGTAAAAAGTGTTGTTTTGTTCATACATCATTAAAAGTTTTCAAATTAAACTTTACACGCAAGGCGTAAGTAACTAAATATTATATATGTAGCATAGTAACAAACCTTTCACAGGCAGTCGAACTTAGGTTGCTTTCGTTATGGTTAATCGCAACCTCATTGCACTCATAATAAATTGTCAAATTGAGTGAATATTTTAAAGAAAAAAATACATGTATTGTTTATTATTAATTTAGATTGTTTTTGTGTATGTAAGTTCCTGTTCATACTGTCCAGGCGTGCAGTATGCAAGTGGGGGTAACCCGTAACTAAATATCTCAAATAAATAATCCCGAACGGAGTTATGAAGACGAGGTTTGATTTGTAAGTGTTCAGTAAGGTTTATCTCGCGGGGCCGTGATCTTTGGATGCCTTAAATGAATTCGGTATTGTTTTAAGGTCTATTGATTTTGGTTTATAACGTATAATGATGTAACTAAAGAGTTAAAGGTTATTTATTTAATGATGAAACATGGCTGTAAAATATATATGTACTTAATAAATAAAAGAAGAGTGTTTTAACTGTCTATAAACTTGGTTCATATAATCACGCTTACCATAAGCAATGTATTTATATAAGAAATTAATGAATCAATAAATAATGCATGTTATATAATTTATACTTTAAATAAGAGAAAACATTTCATATGATTTTATTCAAACAACTGTCAATTGTATTACTATTCTTAGCTATGAAGACTAAATTTTATTTTTACGGTGAGATTGTTTTTTGTAAACTTTTAATAATACACCTATCCCCCGATTTACACGGTAGATACGTTCCTGAGAAAAACGTGTAGATCGAAAATTAAAAATTTTCAAGTCAAAACCGTGTAAATCGAAAAGCTTGCAGAAAATTCATAATTTTGCTATTTAACAGTTGTGATTTTTTTCAATATTTTTAGGTGTACACAGAAATAAAAATAAAATGCATTGACAGGTTAAAATATGTAATATATTACGGAAACACTGTTTTTTTATTTAATTACAATACATACATTAAACAGAAGAACAAAAAATAAAACCAAAGGCGTTTTATTATCCTTCATCACTATCAGAAATTACTCTCATTCTTTTTTCGGAATCGAAGGTTGGAATTCACTTTCATCTCCTCGAAGTTATTTGTGCCGATTCGATGTTTGAAGCAGAAATATTTACATTCTGAGAGGTGGTAATAAAATCGGTTATTAACAATTGCTTCGAATATTTTGTAAGATCTTTGTAAACTTCTTCATATTGAGCCAAGCAGCGATTTATGTCACGTTGGAATCGTAAAGCCCTTTCAACGTTTGTGTCATTTTGTATAAAATGATTACCCAGCTTTCTTCCCAATGCGAGTCCTTCGCGGATGACTTTAGCAGTGAATGTTACTGGTACTAATTCCTCTTCATCAGATTTGTCAGACTCACTTTCGCAAACTAAGTTAACTAAATCATCCTCACTTCTATCTTCTATCCAAAGCATTAACGCTTTCTCCATTTTTTCCATTGCGATATTTCTGGTGTATGATGTTGTGCCCATACTCGTGGTATTGCCAGCTGCAACACTCTTTCTTATTGTGTTTTCATTTGTTCTAATAGTTATTATTGTAGCTTCGTTCATGCTATATGATTTTGCAACATCTACTACTCTATCTCCCTTTCGTAAGCGATCCAAAATTTCGATTTTAGTTTCTAAAGAAATAACTTTTCTTTTAACTTCTTTCTTGCTCTTCTTTGAACTGAGTCAATTAAGTTTGTTAAAATTGATATTAAGTCTTCGACTTTTTTTAGAAATAATGTTTTTAAATATTATTATTGGTATTAAATAATAATAAAATACTTACCTAATCGTTACAGCTTATCTATTACTACTAAATGATTAAAGTAACTCACAACAAAACCTCCAACTATTTCATTCGTTGTCATGTTCCTACATCACGATCGGCCTTTCGGGGCTCCGAAAAACAATAATTCGATTTATTAATAATAACAATCAAGAGTGGTATACCACTGAGGGTAAGATCTAGAGGTATAATACTCGCCTACCATGCAAGAGGTCACAAGTTTGTTCCTTAACTAAAAAAATATTTTATTTTATTTATATTTGTTTTATTATATATTGATATCCTCCTCTTCCATTTATCGACATCTATTAACTGGATGAAGGACGCAGGATCAGGTTCACATTATAAACAACTTGTTTCTGTTTCACGATACATGTTTATTGTCACAAACGTCGCCCGCCACAGCGAGCACACAGGACGCGTGCACTGTGACGGGCGCGAGTCAAACTTCAACTGCCGGCCCACGGCGCGATCTCACATCTCCACGGTACCAACTGCCAATACGACAGTCCTACCAACCGACAATAGGCCAACTGTCATAACAATTATTTTTGGCGTATGCAAACATTCGATGTAGATGTCACGCAAGCGAACCAAAATAATAGACAAAAGATCGCTTGTTGAGGCTTTACGGCATCGGCCTTAAGGAGCTATATCAAGCTGATGTCAATCGCTACCCTTTCAAAGACGGAAAACCGCGACAAACGATCTTAACCCAAGCTTAAGCTCGCTCGCTGACACGCTACATATGAGAACCAGAAAAATACAAACATATATAAATAAAAGACATAGCAAGAAAACACAAACATATTAAAAAAAAAGACAGAGCAAGCAAAAAACAAAGAGAATTCATCCACATCACATTTGGCGGATTGTACTCCCGCATCACTCAAAATTTGACTGATTACAAACACTCTTATCACCGTTGACATCATTTGTTAACTACGCTATTGGCTTTACGAATGACGCAATTTTGACGGCTGGCGTGGTTTCCACGCGGTTCTTCTGCGCCGTTCGCAATGTCTCTCGTTGGCGCTCGAGGGTGATGATGCTCTTCTTTATCTTGATGAACCCACGTGGTGGTCTTCTGGCTCCTCTGCGCTCCAGCATGACGGCGCCTGGAGATTCAGGGTCTCGGCCAACTCACGTGATTGTCCGCGAAACTCTCCTCCTCCAAGCATGAGGTCATCTTGAGGTTCCGGTTCCGGATTAACCTGCTCGGTTATCCGCGATACCGCCTCCAAGCATGAGGTCATCTTGAGGTTCCGGACTAACCTACTGGGTTTCCGGCTCCAGACTAACCATCCCGGTTATCTGCGATTCAGTTTCCGGCCCAATCCACGCGGCCGCCTCGCGACACCTTTTCCACTCCAGCATGGCGACATCTAGAGGTTCAGGTCCTGGCTCCACCCACGTGATTTCGTCAAAACATATCCCTTCATAAAATCACGATCCCCGGCCCAGTGTTGGAAACGGGGCACGGCGTCTACGCGCGCCGCCATCTTGTTTTCTGTGATGCCTTCCTGCTTGGCTTGGTGACGCCATTTTGAAAGCGTGACTTCGCTGGGCTTCTATGTAACTCCCAGTGCGATGTGGCTTCTCGTATGCTCAGAAAAGCGTACCTGATCTCTGCATCCCTCAGTTGTGAAGATGGGCGCCACTCGGGTCTCTCTCCCGAGATGCCTGCGATGATCCGCAAGGCCGTGGATTCGTGGAACTTTGCGTAGCTCCAATGCCTCACGCGTTGGGCGACAATTGATATCCTCCTCTTCCATTTATCGACATCTATTAACTGGATGAAGGACGCAGGATCAGGTTCACATTATAAACAACTTGTTTCTGTTTCACGATACATGTTTATTGTCACAAACGTCGCCCGCCACAGCGAACACACAGGACGCGTGCACTGTGACGGGCGCGAGTCAAACTTCAACTGCCGGCCCACGGCGCGATCTCACATCTCCACGGTACCAACTGCCAATACGACAGTCCTACCAACCGACAATAGGCCAACTGTCATAACAATTATTTTTGGCGTATGCAAACATTCGATGTAGATGTCACGCAAGCGAACCAAAATAATAGACAAAAGATCGCTTGTTGAGGCTTTACGGCATCGGCCTTAAGGAGCTATATCAAGCTGATGTCAATATGTATTTGATTATTTAATTGTATAATGCCTGCCATATAAAATTATTAAAAATGAAAATTGTCGTGTCAATACCTCCTATTAACTAAAACATGATAATACATAGATCTTAAGTATATGGAAGTTAGCCAAGTAATACTATACGTTCTAATTAGCTCTGTATAAAAAGTATATCAATATCTATATATATTCTATATTTGGAGCATATGAACTCTGCAAATTGCTGATTCACAATTCTGTAAGCTCAGATTGTCGAGAGCCTTTTCATATAACAACCGTAACCCGGAGATTCACATGGAAACATAGATTGTTCCCTGGTGCCTAAAGGGCTCTTGAGCCCGTGAACTTTTATAAACTGCAGCTGTATTATATAAATGTGTTAATGTTCAATAATCAGAGGTTTTTTTTTCATAAAAATGGCAAGCGTAATAAAATTTAATAAATAAAGGTCGCCCAGCGTGTTATGGAGAGATCTATGCTCGGAGTGTCGCTAAAAGATAGAATCCGAAACGAGGAAATACGCAGAAGAACTCAAGTAGTGGATGCTACCCAACGAATAGCACAGTCAAGTGGCAATGGGCAGGACATATCTGTCGAAAAGGCGACGGTCGATTGGGAAGAAAACTATTGGAATGGCGCCCAAGAACTGGCAAACTAAGCGTTGGCCGACCCCCTGCAAGATGGACTGACGACATAAAAAGAATAGCAGGAGTGACCTGGATGCGGAAGGCGGAGGATGGAAGAGGATGGAGACTCATGCGGGAGGCTTACGTTCAACAGTGGACGGATACAGGTTGATGATGATTAAAAATGGCCGAATTATCTACTCGACCGTCTGTCGGAATTCTGCCGTAAGTGTTTACATGAAATAAAAAGAGAGGCCGCGAGATTTAATATTTATCTCTATTTAAATACATTCGACGAGAGCGGAACAGCGCATAAAGCACGGGATGCTTTATGGCGGCGCAGCTTTATATTATTGAGATTTATATTTTGTGAATATGGTTTATGGGAATCTTATTCGGGCGGTCGTAAATACCACGATGCGAAGAAATAAATAAATGAATTGGCATTTGGAAATTGACAGCGTGACTAAACTTGCGTATATACCCGGCTGTAGAATATACAATATACAGCATGCCGGACCGCCTGGTAGGTAGATTACATACCATTGAACTTACCTGTCGGTGTAACACCGGCCTGCGGAGCTGGTGGAGATCACGATCATCATCATCATCATCTCAGACCTATATGTTCTGGCACTTAGATCAGGACTTCTTCTGAATGCTTACTGTTGTTAATACTGCTGGACTTAATGAGCAATAACGTACACAATCTACTTTTTTTTCACCGATAAAGCCTTAAAGAGGAGAAAGAATTTCCTTTGATGACTGTTATAGTTTTTTAATGATTTAATAAAGGAAGTGGCAAAAAAACTCACATTATTCGTAGTTGTTTTGATTTAAAACCGTCAGATTTTTTTATCGCTCTCTCTATAACAAAATTACACTTTTTTTTCTTATATGCTCTGTAGCTAATGCATATGGTCACCATAATTTTTCATAAATCGCAGAGTTTCTCAATTGAAATAATACTTGCCTTTTCGTAAGTCATATCATACTTGGCACTACATCTAGTAAACACTTAAAAAGAAGGCAGCTTAAGTATTCGATGAACGTGAAGTTTTTTGTGATACAGTGGTTTTAAGAAAAATGTTTGTTTATCTCGAACTTTTCAATTACAATTTGAGGCGGCTCAACTTAAAATTATTTATTATTTATTTATTTATATACAGAATCGAAATTCCAATTTTTTTTTTACAAATATTTAGAAACATAGAGTATACATAAATAAACAATAAATAGAGAAAATAATAAAAAATAAAAATTACACAAAAGAATAAGAAGATGACACGTGTCAAAGATCACAGAGATCAAGTAGAACAATACCATCGACAAAAGAGGAAAAGGATGTAAGAAAAGGATCGAGGTGTGCTGATAGGCCATTTAGGAGCGACATTGCCGTTCTATTAAATTTGTATGAAATAGTAAAAAAATAAGGATAACATAATTTTTCATTAGTAAATAAATACTTATATTTTGTAAATTTTGATTGTTTATAACATTGACATCATTATGTATAACATAAACATGTCATTTTATTCCGTAATATTTGAAACTATCAATAGATGACTATTTTTATTAAGTGTTCGTGTATCCTTTTCGAGTAATGTGCCCAAATATTAAAGTTATTTTTTTGCGTTATATTCTTGATTTAAGTAAGTTTATATGCATGTAGAGAGAACCACATACATTTTATTTTTATTTAAACACATACAGAAGAATACCGACAGATGGTGATAGTAATTCTGAATTCTTGTCTGTGGAATTCTATGACGCTTACCATGGTGCATATGGTTAAGCGCTGCATGTGGAGTGGTGTTGATCACGCATCACCTTTATTATTAAAGGAATTAACTATGAATGGGTGGTCTTCACGGGACGACTTTCATCTACCACCAATTTGAATTAATAGGCTATGACTGGCATTTTACGATAAGGGATCAAATTCATGCCAACCGGGGGGTATTTTAGAGCTCAGAAATCGATTAAAAATCACTTTTTTTTTACATAATAACAATGTAAAGTATTTATAATATTTAGATCAGCAACACAACACTCTTTATCATCGTGTGTGAGAAATATGAGTGAAAGCTAAATTAGTATGTTGCTAAGAGGCTAGAATTGCAGTACCAGCTGAAATACGAAAAAAAAACATGATGCATTAGATCCAGTCTAAGATAAACAATATCATATGATTTTATGATGGTAGCACATATAATATAGTCATTCTATTGTGCTCGTGATTTCACCAGCACTGGCATCGTTTAGGTAGCATCTGATACGCCACAGATTGCCGGCAGGAGGATCACTGGACCGTGATGATGATTGCTCGATGGTAGCGATAACGACATCAAAGAATTCCTGACCAAGAAGCAGATGATAGTCCACTACTATTATTATTATGCATTCCATGCTCGCGAGGTCTTAGTTTTTTCAACTCGTCCTTAAGTTTTTTTAAAAATAAAATATGTCATTCCACATTGTTGGAATTCTTTGCATATATATTTATTATAATTTGTTAAAATATTATAGCATCAGAAACGTAATACATTGATTTAAATTATATTCATGGAGGTGCTTATTTTTTTAAACTTATATCATAGTAACTGCTCTTCCGAACATTCGCTATTGATTTAGCCTGCTCATATTCATCAACATCTGACCCCGTGAAACTCATTTTTAGCATCGTATTTCAACGAACAGCTTGTGCACATTTTACGGTAACACAAAATGCCAAGACTTGTAATGCTCTCATAGAGACTATAAATCATGTGATTTCAAAATCGTCATAAAATGTGTCAATTGAAAAATGCCTCTAATGGTCCTCTCTTGAATATGTTAGAATGAAATATAAATGACATGTAATGTTTGTATATATCAAAATTTAAAATCTATTAAATAAAACAATAACGCATACTTTTTATCTTTAGCCAAACGAGATGAGATTGATTCTTGTCAATGTGCTCGTAAAATATGTACTCCTATCTAAAGATATCACTGACATAGAATATTTGTCATCTAGTTAAATACCTTTTGTCATACATATTAGGCTTAAACGAATATGTTCGCAGATGAGATATGAGGTAGTTCTGTTGTATTGCCATTGCTTGGTAGCAAACTGTTGAAGAATTGTCGTTTGGTGGAATTACAGTAACCAAAAATTCTACTCTATTCTACCATTTGCACCAGAAAGTTGTATGCAGTTTTTTTTTATTATATTCCTTTACCTTTACTGTCGGATTGTCAGTGTTGCGAGACACTGACAATCCGCACGTGGACTGGAATCGTCACGCGGACTGCCGGTCGCCGGAGCGGGAAATTACAGGCAGCACGCGAGGAAAAATTAATCGGAAATGCCCGACAAGTGTATGCATCGCCACTACTAATTCATTAGCAAAATTATTTTAACAGTCGCTAGGTTATTATACTGGGCGGTTGTACCCAAAACAGGTTCTCTGTTTACTGTATCAATTTTGAATATCGACGGCATATAAATAATAGACGCTGATACTCATTCTAGCATACTAAGTCCTGAAACACATAATTTTTCAGCTTTAAAAAAGCTTGAATTTGCAGCTGTATAAACTTCAAGTATTATATTAATATGTACGAGTTCTTTTAAATAATTCATTCTATTAAAGCATTTATTATTGGTTGAAGTTATTGACAAGTAAATAATTATGCAGTTTTTTTACCACAGCTCTTAAAATAATACTAATACATTATATTAACATTTGCATAGGTTTTTATATATGATAAATAATTAATAAAAATGTGCTTTATCATTAACTTGTACAATGGTTTCTATTTATTTATTGTATGTAATTTACATTAACAAAATGATGTATTCCCCATTCCAACGCAGATTCGTCTTGTTCTTAATAAACAGCAACACTATGGCGGATCGAAAAATTAGTGACGGTCCAAATTGAAGCCTCGCATTAGACGTGAAAAGCCCATCTATACATATAGTAGTGCAAAATATTTCAACAGAGCCGTATCAAGTAAAATAAATTCAAGCAATTTGTATGGTTGTTCGTTTTACAAAATCCTCATAAAACTACCTATTAATTAACACATTATTTGCAACTAATTGACATCCAATTTTACTTATGTTTTAAAAATCGTAGAAATAGCGGTGTAATTTTTTTACAGTCTATTAATTTGAATTATATACCAAGTATTGATTTAATAAGAATGTAACATTCTAAGTCGTGGTTGTCATGAAGAACAAATAAGGTACAATTGTTGAATATTTTTTTTTATTTTTTGAATAATTTTCAACTTTAAATCATGCTGAAGATGTATAACAATACATATTCGGTACAAATTGTGGTGGCTATACACTTTAATCTACAATGAAAACTAGGTCGGAATCTCGTGTAGTTTATGACGACTAAATGGTGTAGTGACGAGAGCGTATATAAAATGGTGATAATGATGATGATACATTTTATGTAGAAGGCAGAGGATTAAAATGTTTGAAAGCAGAAGGCTTACGCTTAACAGTTGAATAATATATTCTTATGATTGTCGATTATTTTCTCTTACTCTCCAACTTATAATGCACTCTTTGGAACTTTGAGAGCCAGAGCTAAAATTGGATGTGGCGAAGATTATTTCTGTGTACATATATATATGGAGACAGTTCATTAACATTAAATACTTCATCTAGGAAGCGATAATGATGTTCTTTTTGTGCGTATTCATGCCCACGAAATGAATTTAAGTCTTAACTAGTACATATCTCTTACACATTGATATCCTCCTCTTCCATTTAGGACATCTATTTATTGGATGAAGGACGCAGGATCAGGTTCACAATACAAATACTTCTTTCTGTTTCACATATTACGCGTTTATTTATCAATTACGTCGCCCGTTATAGGGACGCCCTTAGGCGCTCGCGCGGCGGGCGCCTTCCCACCGCCTGCCCGCTCTGACATTTAGCGGCTCCAAATCATGGCGGCAGACATCCGTAGTAATTATGACAGTGGTAAACATAAAATTGACCAACTGTCATAACAAAAAAGATGGCATGCAAACGCCGTGCAACATTATACGATTAATAACATACATATTATATATGTGCATCTCAGGCGAGCAAACAAAATAAGAGATACAAGATCGTTCTTCGAGGCTTTACGGCATCAGCCTAAAGGAGTCATATCAAGCTGATATCAACATAAGCAATTTGGGCGTCAAAACACCTAACCCCCACCCTGCCGCAAGTGTCTCGGAATCCAGAGGTTGTGAATTTGGGCCAGGCAGGTAGAGGTCCCGCCAGGGGTTCTAATGAGGGGGCGGACCACCCGGCCGGGACCCGCCGGCCGCGCAATCATTCCCCGGCCGCCATTCATCAAACCGCGCGGATAATTTATTCGGAGGGACGCGAGTCGGAGGACCGCGGACGACTTTCGGGTTAGCCCCTCTTGTATCGGAGACTATCGGCGAAGGCCTCTCAAGCAACGATTACACCTGATCAGAGAATACCACTGGTGCTTAAGATTACATCTTATATCGGAAACTGTTGGCGCAGATCTCTCAAGCAACGATTACACCTAATCAGCAGTTACCAATGATGTTTTTGGTTTATCTCTTGTGTCTCCAGGGAATACGAATGATGCTCAAAACAACCTCTTGTATCGGAGACGATTGGCTATAAAATTTGTAGCCTTCAACATTTAAGACATATAGACCAACACCAGTGTATCTACATCTCTATTTACAGTATACACATGCGAAAGAGACGTTATGCATATTTGAGCGAAACAATTGTAAGTCATTATAACCCTTACTTATGCAAATACATTGATATTGGTTTGGTATATATAAGAATATAATAAAGAAGCGCTGGCATAATTGCATCATATCAGAAGAAAAAACATAAATAATTGGTTTTAAAAAAAAA
Source organism: Glossosoma conforme (assembly GCA_022606575.1). Taxonomy (NCBI): domain Eukaryota; kingdom Metazoa; phylum Arthropoda; class Insecta; order Trichoptera; family Glossosomatidae; genus Glossosoma; species Glossosoma conforme. The sequence goes on from JAGTXR010000015.1 coordinate 1,166,446, forward strand.
AAAAATTCACCTCTTTTTTTTAACAGTAATTTTACATGTCATGTTTTTTATGAAAAAGTCTAGAAATAACTGATGTCATAGAATTTTCAACCACATTGTGCCATTGACTCTAGTCGCTTCAGAAGTTGTAACGCAGAATAAATAACCACAGTGTGTCTTTTCGTTGTAATCGCGGCTCGGTGTCTCGGTAGGTTGTATTGGTATTGTTTATTGGGTGACGGTGAGTCGATTGTATCGATTATTATTTGTGAGTTATATGCGTTTTTGTGTGGCTTACCAGGGGCGCAGCAGAGATTGATGGCGCCCGTTAAAAGCACATTTCGGCCGCCTTAGAGGCCATTCTCATTGCGGCACGACTTGTTGCGGCAAAATAAATATCACACCGTAATTATTTTCTAATAAATAAATATTAATAACTTGTATGTATAAAAGTAGATAGATATGCATCTATAAAAGTATTTTTTTGTAATATAAAATTAATAATATTATCAGAACGTGGATTTTATTATAGAAATGTTTGAAAATGTAATATTATGAGGATTTTACCTATATTCAAACATCCTTGCCTGGAGAGGATCAATGTAAAAAAATATACTTCTCATAAACTTTTATTTGTTGGTTAATAATTGACTTTCAAATCAAAAAATGTTATCAGTAGAACATTAACAATCTGCTATATTATTGATATTAAAATGATTATCGTATAAAACTTATCCAAACAATTTTTTATGTATATATTAACTTACCCATTATTTTATAATGTGTATATCTATATTTATGCATAAATATAAATATCTATATATATATGATACAATATAGTATAATAAATATTATATTACACAAAAATAAATACTTGAAGTAGTTCAGTAATGGTTCATCGGCACAATCACGCCGCTCAGATCATGAACCTAGTTTATTTTTTCTATGAACGTTTGTATATAAACTCTATTATAAAATATGTGTTAATGCCAGCCACAGAGCGATAAATTACAACATGAAAGAACTCAGATGGGTACCTGTGAGATGTAAAGTCGTTAGATTTATACTTCATTAGAAAAACTAATGGATTGCTTTTAATTTATTTGCCGTCGAAAAACACTGTTACTCAACATACAGTTTTATTTTAGTTTTAAGCGATTTTTATTTTTATATGTAATCGCATGCAGGAGCACAGCCGGTCAAGACCAGTGCACACGCTCAGCCAGGGAGGCTGGACGCTGCATGCAGGACACGTGTGTTGTGTTCGTGTTTGTGTGTGGGTTGGGGAGATTGCAAGTGTATATTAATCTATTTCTTGAAGAGATCCATATTGTAGGAAGGAGGAAACACAGACCCAGGAAGAAGATTACAAAGCTTACCGGTGGCATTAAGGAAGGAACTTTGGGAACTGCCAGTTCTTGGTCGACACACATTACCCATGTAGTTTGGCAAGTGTAAGACGAATTTCTCAGTTGTGGGTTTTAGTTCTTTAAGTTCCGAAGAGCAGCCACCGTGGTTATAACGATAGAAAAGACTAAGTGAACCAATCGTACGCCTGTAATATGAGAAAGTTTGGACAAACTTTCAAGATTCAGTTTTTACTCCTTATTATAAATTGATTAAACCAATGTTTATGTTTTTATTAATCTTTTATCTATTATATATACTTTTATTTACTTTTGCACTTAAAATATCAAACATTTTATTTTTACCACCACAAAAACACTTATAAGCAAATAAAATAAAATTTCTAAGCAAAAAAATAATATATCCAATCACTTGAAAAATTTACTGTCTTTAAAAGATAAAGAAACGCGTATTGTCGTACGATATTATGGTGTTAAGATGCTCAGTCATGCGCGATTCCACGTCGAATATATTTTTTAGACAAGAGTTACGTCATACATATACGCTAACCATACGATTGATAGCGATTATATCTTAATTTACACTATTTTTTTAAATTTTAAATGTATTTTTTTCTGATAAATCCAATAGAGATTGCTTAGGGAAAAATATATAGGTTAATTTATCATATAAAATGGTGAATTACAACTATGTATTTTTAAATTAAACTGTTTGTAATTTTAAAATTAAATAAAACAAATAAACAACATGAATATAAAATGTATTTGTGTATTCACAGACCCTCAGAGAGCGAGAGAGAGGGCCACTCAAATAGCACTCCACTTGACCCGCAACATCCATTCATAATGCAAACAGCACATATACGTTTAGATTAATACTATTAGCAATCCCTCATCTCGCTTTCCGTCTCCCTTTATCGGTGTTGTTTCGTCCCTTTCACACGGCAGGCTTTCACCCCTAGTGCGGAAAAACGTCAACAGATGTCGAGTGTTTATTTTTTTATTATGTATATACGTTATTTTTCACCCCCTGGCATCTGGCGGTGGAGGGCGAAAGCTCTTTCTGACGCAATATAGGTTCTGCCGCGAGATAAAATGACGTAGACCGAGAAGCCTTCGCTCGCTTTTAGGCGAGGGGAAGAAACTCTAAGGTACGAAGCGAGAGGAGTGTAAGTGAAATATTGTATGAGTTATGAAAACGCATCAATGATATTTTTATTTTTTCTACAATGCAATTTTATTTTGTCAATTCAAAAATGTTCACACGATCTCTTTAAACAATATATAAATATAACGAAACACTGCTATAGATGTATGATTTCGTACAAATAATTTTGTGTCGTTCCTAAAGAATGCAGTTGCATAACACTTATTATATATGCAGTGTTGGAATTTTTATAAATTGTATGTGGCATATTTTGTTGACAAAGCCATGTTGTTCATGACTGGACATTTGTTCCAATGTATGGACTCTGTTGTCAATATAATAAATAATGAATATATTTTTTTCCTTGTTACAGGTAAGAATAATTAAAATGATGGATTTTGGCAGAAATTGCAGCTTTAACAAAAAAAAAGTTTCGGTACGTAATGTTTTTCTTTATTTGAATCTTCATAGTCGAAATTATTATCTTTATTGTATTCTTTATGGATGTAACAACTTTTCTTCGTTCTTTTCACTCCTCTTTGCTAGTTAATATTTTTAGATAAATTGATTAAATGTTTAGGAGAGTAAAATTTATAATGGGTAGAGGTTACACTTATTGTGAGTTATTGCACAGATGAAGGAGAATTTAAATTCACTCAAATTCAAAAATTAAAAATCTTTTTTTTTTTATATATTATATTGAGTTTTATTATATTAAGATAAACTGAATTACAAAAAAGTTATATATGGATTAAGTATCAAAAAAAGATGCGTTAAAAGCGTTTTCACTGCATTTCGTCCCCAGACAATTCGTTAGACGTCTGGTGCTCGGGACATTTGGTGCACGAGACAACTGGTGCACTGGATGTTTCGCTAACCTAACCTAACGTAACTAAAGTTTTTCGTTAGCGTGACCTATGGATCTCTGGACTCTACGATCACTGGAAAAATCCTGAGGTAAGGTTATGTTAAGTTAGCGAGACGGCCATTGCACCAGTTGCCTCGTGCGAAAAATGTCCCGTGCACCAGACGTCCAGTGCGCCCCACGTTGTTACCGATGTGTCGTTGAACGAATTGTCTAGGGATGATAGGTCGTGATACCATTAAAAGCACTCACAAAGTAAGCATGTAGTTGCGGAGAAAAGTAAATATATATTAATACATATTTAAATGGAATATTATGTATCTGCCCTGAATAATTTGTGGATGCTTTAACCATATTACATATACATAGTTCTACTTTCAAACCATGCATATTTCTAATTACTTTAATTTATATTATTGAGTTTTTCACATGAACATTTAAGCGGATTTTTCTGCATAAACAACACAATAATTCTAATCATCTAAATGAGAATGCTGCATTCGTTTAAAAATTAAAAGTGTAAAAATAACAATAAATAAAAACACCAATGACGTGTCGGCAACTGATGAGAATTAATTGCATACAGGTTTTAAGTTATGGCGGATGGGCGTCAACTAAACAGAGACGGCGATACACAACGTCTCATTACGGGCGCACGTGTTAAAGAGAGACAACCTGAGAGTGATACATTAGCCGCCTAATGTTTCCTCTGTGGCCCAAGGTATATTTGAATACATTTTTTTTGACACTACTTGATTTATTATTTTCAATGAAAGTAAGTTGGCCATTAAAATTAAATTTCAAAAATGATGCAAAAAATTTTTTCTTTTTTTTCTATAAACAAATATTTTGGAGAATTCATATCGATGAAGATTAAATAAAATAAATAAAGAATTTGTGAAAAATCTATAGAATATTCATTTAAGGTAAGATTATGGAAATAGTAATGCCCGCGCAAGTTATTACGAAAAACACTTTGAGATACGTCTTTATTATTGAGAATTTATTATGGAAATCAATTCACGAAGTATAATAAAACTTAATCCTTACTTTATTGGATTTATTTGCTTAAAAAATTCTTTGGCTGAATTATTTAATATAGTTATTCTTGCAAATCTCGAGTTATGGGTTAAATTTCTATTGAATTCTTGTACTTTTAAGTATTTGGTATATACCTGTTTTGAATATTATAATACAAGGATTTTTTTTCAGTGCATAAATTTGTTTTTGTACACAGATATATTTTTAGGCGAATCAATGTTTTTGGCTTTGTTTTGTAATAAAAAGGTACTTGTTTACAAGCTAAGAGCAGTGAAGTATATAGGTAAACCATTTTTTTATCATACCAGATATTGTGGGATCAATACAAGACAAATTAAAAAATTAAAAATATATTTTCTAATAAATTTTGAAGCTTTGTAAAAACAGTGCGGTATTTTATCCTTCATCCGTAAAATAGCAGTCATAGCCTGTCAATAAAAATAAAAACTGTTGACGAATTGTGAATAATGTTAATTTTTTAGTGAATCCCCGTAAAAATGCGTAATGCCTCATTGATAACCTACCTTTGAAGTAACCGTATGTAGTTAATTAAAATACATATTGCTATTACCAGAGTATAGCTAAAAGGTGTAATATTTAATACTTGGAATCAGAAATTTTTATGTATTAATATTATTTTTTTATGTATACGCATACAGGAGAATACCGAAGATGGTGATAGAAATTCTGAAATCTCATCTGTGGAATTCTATGACGCTTACCATAGTGCATATGGCTAAGCGCTGGATGTGTTGATCCGCCAACGACATAGACTACAACTCGAGGTTCACGCATCATCCTTATTATTACAGGAATTTTAAATCAAAGATGAATCCCACGCCACACACAAGATCTACCTTTAAGTGGCGTGGAAAGCGAATTCCCAAAAAAAAACAATAAAAAAAAAAATGAATGTAATACTGTCAATAAAATCTTAAATGTATCCTATTATATTTGATTAAATAAAAAAAAATATTTTTTTTACTATGAATGGGTGGTCTTCACGGGACGACTTTGGTCTACCACCAATTTTAATTAATAGGCTATGACTGGCATTTTACGGGTGAGGTATCAAATTCACACCAACTGGGATATTTTAGAGCTCAGAAATCTATTAAAAATCCTCTTTTTTTAAATCTCCGTCGGGGATCGAATCTACGACCTTTGACTTGCAAAGCAAACGCTTTGATCATGAAGCTATACCCGCCGGCGATGGCTAAGCTCTGTATATGGAGCGTTGATCCGCCACCGAAGTCAAGCTTAAGTTAACCTGATACTATAGCATAAGAGTTAAGGATGACTTACACTGGACCAAAACTCGGCACAGTCGTTGATAGCCACCACTCGGGTAAGCCTTACAGTCGTAGACCACATTGCGGTCGCATAGTCCCCACCGAGGAAAAGGTCCCATGATAAATAGCGAATTCAAATTTGTACAAGATATTATCGGGCTGATTTGTTTGGGCAGGCCTGTTTAGCCGGGGCGTCTCCCTCGCACAAAAGGCCGATGGTTTTGGTGCGGAAAAGCGAGACGGAGAGCACGGACGGCACTCGTTATTTTTCTTATTCAAATTCGGCTGATGTATTGCGTGTAAGGAACGCTATAAGGTGGAGATATCGTTCTCCTGCTTGCATGTCAGTTGGAGAATAAATTGAAAAGGATACGACATTATATTTTATAATGTTAACTTGATAACAATCTTCAGGTTATTTAATTACTAATTTCATAATCTCTTTTTATTCTGTAATTCAGTACCTTTTTTAACGAGTTTTAATACATTTAAAAAATAAATATATTGGTATATTTTATCCGAGTTCGTAATTTTTAAATGAAATTTATTCTCAATGTGCACTTTAATTCATCGAACAAGTCTCCGGTCTAAAACTATTTCTCGGCTCTTTTGTAAAAGATAATAAATATATAATTGTAGAATACCTTAGAATAAAAAAGCTACATATCTTATATGATATTATACGATTCTAGAATATTTTAATCAAACAGTGACTAGAAAATGCTTTATCATGGGTATAATGAAGATTTAAAAAAAATATATCTTGTAAAAGTAGAAGTACGAGTATACGATCTTGTAAATTCTACAAACACGGATAGCTTAAGTAAATAACTTTATTTTGTATAACTTAATTATCAATTTATTACATATTAAAAAAGTACACTGTATACATTAAATCTGTCAGTTATGAAGTCACGACGATATTTAAACATTATTACTCAAAATGAAGTCGTGAATGAATAATATATTTATGTAATAGCGAAATGCGCAAGGTGCAGTTTGAGAAGTGATGTTGCAGTGGGCGGGGCTAATTGAAAGTAATAAATTTCTGCACCGAAAGTGGCTTGCTAATGGATAAATTAGATAGCTAATCGATATTTGTTCCACTTCAACAATGTGGGTGTAAAATCAAACTATAAAATCAATTTATTAAAGCCTTTCGGCAGTACAGTTGATATTGAAGAGATAAAAAAATTGTATGTCATTCATAAAACTCATGGAATGTATTCGTAGGAATCGCTTCAAAGCAAAGTAAAGAAATTATTTTGTAATCATTTTTAAATTTAAATTCTAATAGTTTCCTTACTTATTTCATTCACTCTGCAAGCAGGTTTTAGTTAGATCTTGAAGTATTTGTATTTTATTTCATATTATTTGTCAATTTTTCACATTTTTTAACGCAGTACAGTAATGTTTTTAACCGTTTGTATTCAAACGTTAATTATACTATTATTATCGACGGTTTGAATACAAATTATACTGTCAATTATAAAACTAGTATTTGATGCATAAATGTACTTCTTCACACATTAAATCACATTGGTTTTTGTATCCTTTAGCTATCAGATGACGCATAAAAAACAATTCTAAGAAAGTAGCAAAACGATATATCACGTTAACCGATGTCAACGGTCGGGGAATCTTATGATGGCATATGCCAACAACCGATGCGAAAGGGTAAAAAGAGGATTTCAAATATTTAGTCTTCAAAAGTGAATGCCAAATGGCGTTTCCTTTACCTCTCTCATCCCTACAAATGTTCGGCTTGTCAGCGAGAGTTGTTTATTGGTCATCTCAGGAGTAAGGAAAATGTAAAAATAGATGGAAAAAATAAATAAAAATAAATAAGAAGCGTGCCCCGAAGCGAAATAGATAAGGACCCTAATGCACCGTGGGGACATTTGAATATCTTTTTGTCGTTGGAATTATTTATAGAAGGGAAGATTGATACCTAATACTATTTTATGGGGTACTTACGGAAAATGTTAGGCATTTAAAATTTGGGGTGTATAATGTATTGGGGGTTGTTTTAAAATACACTTAAATAGGTAACAACGTATTCGTTTATTTAAATAGTAAAACTTTACACATGTCTGTTAAGGAGTATTTACAAGGTATATTTTTTTTAGAGTTGTCATTTTCTTTAAATGTTTAAAAGGTACAAATTTAGTAATATTATTCATATAATAAGTACTTTCACCAAATTAGTATTAGCGAGTTAATTGCCTTAAAATACATACATCCTCAATTTTTTTTTCAAATGATACAATTTTGAGTAAATTAAATTAATAAAAATATATGATTTTCAGTCTTATAGTTATCTTTTTATTTGTTAAGTAGAAGGAATGCAAAATTCGCTCGTTGGTCTTCTGAACAACAAAAACCTGCTCTTCTAACACGCCTTAAATTTAGTATACATTATATGTACCTGTATATACATGTATTCATTTATATGCGTATTTGTATTTTTTTATTTGTTATCTCTTTGAGACGGGTACTTTTTCATCATTTTGACACCAGAAGAATGGAAGAAACAGGTATGCTTAATCCGATAAAATCTTCTCAGAGTGGGGTTTCTCCACAATGTTCTCAGCTCGGACGCTGTAAGGTTCGGTTGGACCATTGGTCTCCCTCTAGATCATGGTGGTCCAGGGTAGTACGAAGGTGATGGAGGGGTCCATGAAGACTAATGCGTTTAATAGAAAAATTAAGAATGAAGAACTTGTATCGGATTTCTTCGGCGCTTGAGATACGACCTTACACCCTCGGAAGAGTCTATCCTTAAAAGCCTTTTTAGGTCCGAGTCTAAAGTGGCCCGGTGATGTATTATATTAGTAAAGTCAGTGGAGGCCAAGCCACAGACATATAAAATATATCTACTTAAAAAATATATCAAATCATTAGAATTCAATATTTTAATTTTTGCTTAAAAAATTAAATGATGTTCTTTTCGCTTTAATAATGCTCATTTTCTTTATTAAATTTTTACCTTTAAGGTGTAGTAAATGAAAATATACTGCAATATTTAATTTTTTAAGAATGTAATACACTATTATTAAGACAATACATACCTTATATAGTGCAACATTTTTTCCCACCTGAGACACATTATTTTTTATCTATTTTTTATTGTATATATCTCATTAATCTTAAAGCTATTAATACATTTAAAAATATAGAGCAAGAAAGAAGTAATAAAATTATTTGAAACATTTTTAGTATGGTAAAATCAATTAAAATGTCGTTTCATATGAACACTGTCCTTAATCATTTACAAGCATATTGTATCGTTAGATTTGTTATTATTTTATATTATATTAAAATAAGTACGCAATCTTCAATTTATAATCAATATTTAAAATAATAATTAATAACCATGTTGTTTGTACGAATTTAACGAAAGTGTGTAGATATAAAATATACAATATTCAATAATATTAAATATAATATTTTTAGATACCTGATGGGATTCACTTGACCTGAAAGCAATTATTCACGCTGTGAAAAAATCAAAGCAAAAAGAGCCCACTGGATATCAATTACCTGTGTTTTGGAGGAATGATTTACAGGTGCGATCGACTTCTTCTGGCTGAGGGCCGATTGGGCCAAAAAACAATTTCTTGATCAGAGAAGAGCAGAGACGAAATTAGGAACGTATTAGCACAATTATGTTTCATGAAATTTCAAAGTTCTAAGAACAACATAATATGAACGGTTTTAGAAAATGAAGTGTCAAAATTCAATGTGTAAAAAGTCATAAAATTTTATGCTGTTTACTTTGATAAATAATTGGTTGTTCATTTATTATCATCTAATGAAATTTCAATTATTTAACACCCTTAAACATAAAAGTAGTAAGAAACTTATGTTATATTTTTTAAAACTCATTAAATATATTTACAGAAAATATAAGAGTAAACATATATATTATAACATTAATTAAATTCAATTGAACTTCGAGCCCTTCTTAGTCAAGTATCTTCAACAATTTAAATATATTATTTAAATTCTAATCACGATGTACTTTTATTTTACATACAAAATAAGTTATGAATTTTATCTTGTTTTAATATTCTAACAACTTTAACTAACATATTTTTCATGACTTAACCTAAGTTATAACATTGTTAACCTCTCCTCCCCGATGATGTCTATCGACTACACATTGCTTGTACTAACTTAAATATCTCTGTAAATATAATACACACAGGGTTCAGATTTTAGGTATTCCTCCTTAATACATTTACGTATTGAAAAAAATATATATTTATAATAATAGGCACTCATCGGGAGCAGGAAATATTTTTCTAAAATCCGGAATAAATTCACCACTACAATCAAGACGCGTCAACTGTTATGAATCATTGCACCTGCCGGAATCATGTGCGAAAATAAAATTAAAAAATACACAGATACGTCGGAATCTATACTCCTCACTCTCGCTGACGTACTAATATGAGTGAGCGAGACGGGAAACCTCAGTTGGTCGCCTAGTCGAAATGATATCGGCTTATCCATATGTCGACAGGCCAAGTAAGTTAGTAGCTCTCGGATGTTCACGCGACAAGGTGCGTCTGGCCGTTTGAGATCTGCGTCTGATGTTTTTCATGTTTTTATCTATTAAATGTCAATTATTACTGCTTATTGACATCAAATATTGTAAAATTAAGCGATATCTTTGAATATTTTCATTTTTTCGAATTTCTACTCATTTTATTCACTTTAAATCAGAATGTGTAATGAGTTGACACCATCGGAACACGCGGAAGTTTTTAGCATCGTAAGGCGAGGGTTAAATATCATTATCTATTTAATAATTACTATTTAATTTTCTAAGCAAAATATTGACGCAATAAAAATATTGGGATAAGTGATTTTTTGGGATGAATATTTTGCAGTTTTTTAGTTTCCGTACCTATGAAGTCTTCCATCACATTTTAGATGATATCATTTGATATATAGTTTTCATATTATCTCCAAACTTAAGACGAACTCAAGTATTCTATAAGGATATATCATATCACCCTTTACGTTTGCCTCATCCTGGCTCTGCGCTAGGCTCGGACGCCACGTTTTAAATCATCCAGGAAGTGTACAACGTAGAGTCTTTGTGTAGGCCTTTTTTTCACAACATATCGTGTGTTCATCATTAGCATTCTCAGCCAGTTTTCTATGAGACCGTCCATCATGCGGACTGAATGCCTCGGCATTGTGCGCAGGCCGGGGGTTGGTTGATATAATACCGGTAGAGTGGTAGACCATTGGTCTGTTCGTCTACCACCTTGGATAGGTTGAGCTTAAACAACAGAAGTTTTTAGTCGTCATAAAATTTAGCTACTGTCAGTAATGAAGCAGTGTAAAAGGACTAAAAAGAACAATGAAAAATCTTTGTTTTAAACATACGGTACATACTTTTTATACGTTTTTTTTTTAGTGTGATTGTATTAAGTTCATTATCTTTTTGTTCACTGTTTGAAATTTATATATATTTTTGTTTAATTAAAAGAAAATATTTCCCATACATAATTTTTTTCTAATCATGATTTAATGACAAACCAATAAAGTATGTAATATGTGTCTACTTAATAAGTAAGCAAAGAGTCTATTTATATTATTTTTTAGTTTTATAATACCTAACAATGTGAAGTTTGTTATTATAAATTAATAAAATTATAAAACAAACATGATATTTTGTCGAATAATGTAATTAATGAAGTAAGAAAAAATATTATTTTTATAATTAGTGACGATATTTTTTATCACTTTTAAATAGTATATATCACCTACCAAGGTACAAGTAGCCACAATATCTTTATATTTCTGTCAAATTTTGTGGACACATTTGCAGTTTCTATTGTAGTATAAAAGTCTACCGAAGGTTTTACAATTATTTATTAAATACTTCTATATTGACCAAGCGAATATTTTTTTTTCAGCCGTTACAAAAACTGCTTTCAAAACTAGTACTCTTAACCAAAACTGGTTAAACCCAAGAGTTGGATTTCAATAAGTTTATTTTGAAAGATTATAAGAGGTCAGATCGAATCACTAACCGGAAACGCTACCTGTGTAAGCGTAGCTCCAACAGCCACCTTTGTTAGTTAGTTTTCGATGTATTTTTTTGTGTGGTCTGTTGTGACAAGCCACCGACCTGGGTGGTTGATGAATGTTTAATTCGGACAATATTAATACGGAATTAAGGCAGTAAATAACCACGGGATGAAGTATGGCGTCGGTATTTAAACTTTGGTCAGTCTTTGTCTGGTGAGAATACACCTAGAGCCTAAATACCTTCCATTATTATCATAGTATCAAAGGCCATTTCTGGTATTGGTAGGTTTGAAGAAGATAAATAGGTAGGTTAATATATTATGTGCCACTGAACAATAATATAATTTAATTACTCAAGAAAAGTGGAGATTAAAAGAAAATTGATATTTTTATAACAAGTTCAAATAGACAAAACCAAATTGATATTTTATTTAATTGTGCTTATATAAACAAAATATAAAGTATTATAAAATTATTTTTATTATTTTGTATACCTAATCTTTGTATTCAAATAATTAGTCGTAGCATCAGCGTTTATGTTTGTAGGTTTTATTAACCTTGTTACTTGTACCATATATAAATAATGATATTAACGGTAGCGTCATTAACTGTCCATATTTGGCAAAATTGCAAACATATTGTTTGTAAGGTAGAATTTGATGAAGACTAAAAAAATACTAAGGTAATAAATAAACCTAATTTTTTAAGTAAATCATTAAAATTACCTTTCTCATATATTTGCTTTTACAACATATTTTGTATCATTTATGTAAAATTAACAAATGAAGATACTAAATGGATTGTAGTCGAAAAAAATAAGTGAACATCATATTTTTGGAGGGGTGAAATAAAGATCATGGCAGTTGACCAATAGTTATAGTAGAAATTTATGGAAGCAATATGCTTAATCAAGAAGTCGAAAAAATATATATAAATTAAAAATTAAATTGATAATGAAACAAATATATTAAAGAAAGTAGGTAATTATATATATATATATTTTAACAAATGTGGTTAGATTTTGTTTTTATATTGAAAGAATAATAAAATAGCAACCATTAAAATAAAGAAAAAAGGAATGTTAGTATTTATAGCAGTTAAGGTATGATTATAATTAATGTTATTTTAAACAAATCGTGTGAAACGGATGTCATATTTACTTATTTATTTTAAAAACTAAATACCCCAACCAGGCACCTCGTCTATCTTTAATCTTCGGCCAACGAACCAAAAAAGCTCACACTCTGGCATATGAACGCTCCCAATAAATCCAAAATGATTAACCGCCGGGAAAAGTCGCGCTGGGCGCCTCCGTGTCCTGCGATACCTCACTTCCATAGAGCCGCTTCACTGGAGAATACAGAATTAACGATAAGAGTATGGTGAATCAATAATTAAGAATAAATAATTGTATCAATATAATGGCATTTACATTATTGGATTGGATTCACGATAACGATTCACGTTTTCAGTTTTTAATTTTAGACGGATTTTTATTATCAACTGTGATTGTTTTTTTTTCAGGAATAATGTATGTTGTTTTCAATTGCCACAATCTTTCTATGTATTAATGAATGATTTGATTAATTTTCTGCAAAACAGCCTCTTCTATAAGGCAAAAATTTCATCGTTACTCATGATTTGTGAAATTATAGCCTGAGTTTGTACCTAAATAATCCATATTTATTATAATTTGAAATCTCTTATGTTGCTTTGAAACCTTTAACCATTAATAACTTGTATTCCTTAATACATTAAGTAATTTCATTTTATTTTTACTTTTATATAAGCTTTGATTCTAATATGTAGATATAATTTATTAAATTAAACAGTCGGAGATTAAGCTTCATTTTATTGAAGGTAGTTAAAATTTGTATTGAAATATTGTATTCAATGTAAAATAAATACGAGTATATTATTTGATCAATGCAATAAATACGCACAAGAGAGCAACTTCCAACAGGCATCTAGATTAGCTAAAAGCTACGCTTATAAAGAATGTACATTGTTTATTAATATACGGATATTGAAATTATCGCTGTTAATTAGTCATTATTTATCAATTAAGTGTTTATTTAACTACTTTTTGATGACGTTTTTATCGTATGAAACAAGCATGACAAAGTTTTTTTTAAATCAACGCCATTCAAACGTCAAAGTATTTCCGTCTTCGTTTCATCCCTCCTTCCAACCCTCGAATGCAAGCGATACGTCACAGTTTCACCCCTCCCTCTACTCGGCCAACATGGCGCGTGATTTACAACCAGCCACCCCTGCAGCTCCCCCATTGGGCCCCCCCTTGGACCCCGGGGGGGCTGTCGACCCGCAGCCTACCTGGGCCCCTTCTTGCGCTACCTGAGAACGGACCAAGGGAAGGTGCAGGGCTGAGATTCGCTGGGGTGTGATGTATCACAAAGATGGAAAAAATGAGCCTCTCTAAAGAAACATACTAAGTTTCCGTAGTTTTGATTTAATCTGCGTTTAGGACATAATGCTCTTTATTTTTAAGCCCAGCGTAAGAAAAGAAAATAAATGATGATATTAACATATGGATTGCTTAATCAATGACAATAGAATATTGTTAGCACGGTTATTGTCTCATAAATGAAGTAAAGCAATAATTAATGCAGGTCAAATGATGGATGGGCTACCGCCTGTTGCTAACATTTGTTATTGATTGCGATAAGCCACACACTAGGACTTAATAGTACAGATCTTGTAAGCATCGGAATAATCATTTAATATCCTTAAAAATTCTTATTAACGATTCAACTAAAGTATCCTTTGGATACTATAGCTGCCGTCTTATGAAGGATTCTGTTGTGGAATGTTTTTTTAAACAGGTTTATTAAAACTACAACCATAAAGTTTAAAAATACATACTCAGAAATACTTTATCTTTATTTTGGAAGATTTAATTTTTATAAAAGAAATAAAGCAAAGAACGGTAATTTTCATTCAATATTTTATATTATTTATTGTTTAAGAAACCTCGTTCTTAGTAAATCAATAATTACTGGCGTAATTTCAGAATCATGAATTAAAGCAATTATTTATTAAATTAAATGCCTTTAATAAATGATTCCATTACATTTTTAAAGGTTGTATGTATATGTATATATCATTGATAATCAAGTGATTCCAAGAGTATGAGAATCATCTGGATACGAATGAAAATAATGAACTTCAAACTCCAGGTAAATTTTATATGACATTCTTGGTCTAAAATATGTTAAACTACTCGTTTCATTACACTCCTCTACCATGGCAAAAATAATCACAACATTGTTTTGAATTCAAATACATTATTAGATAAAAATAAATGCAGTTTGTAAAATGTTTTTCAAGTATTAATCAAAACTTGCATATACAGCTAAGCTTTGCATGTGCTTATGAAATATTTCTTTTCCTCAAACGTGTTTCTGACAAAATGCACTTGGCCGAGTAGCAAATATTGGCCGTTAGTCAACCGAGTGTTATACTTTGAATTTCGCTCTTGGCACACCCGGCGCTCTTAGGCCAAAATAAAAATCAGCGGTCTCACATTCTTTATATGCCAATACTTATTCGCGGTCGGTGTTTAAAGTCATACTGAATACAAACATAGTTATTCTTTAGATGTATAGTTGAATTAAAAAATATATAGTTTCTAATACCGAGTGAATCTGTCGGAAAGAAACAATATTAAAAAGCCTGTGAATAAATGTTGACTGAATAATAAAAAATAATAATATACACACTCTGAATATATACTATAGAGACAATTATCGTTATATGATGGTAACAATGGTATAATTACAACTTATTCCACGCACCAGTTCGGGCAGGAGATAGTCAAGTGGATTAGGGTAATCTTCTTCTTCTTTGTGTCAATGATGTCAAATTATTTTTTCCCTCTGGCAACATCGATAGCTCGTGTGTTAGCATTAGGTCCTGAGATGTGCAGCTTGTTGGGCACGTGGAGCAGCATCTTAGGTGTGAAGCGGTCTGCAGGTCTCCACAGTCGCACAATAGTGTCTCTCCCTGCCGAAGCATTCCCCACCGCTCGAGGTTGTTCTTTGTTCTAACAACTCCGGTAATGAATTAGGGTAATGAACAAGAGCAATGGTTGGTTCCAAGGCTCGCTGGTTCGCTTCCCGCTTCTGCCGATATTTTTTCTGAATGAATTGTTGCGTATAAAGAATTTGGTGTAAAGTATGTGTTTATTTAATTACTACATGTAATACGGTCGCTTGTAGTGTTATTAAAAGAAACAATTAAATTTTATGATGCTCATTTTTGCATCGTCACGGAAGCTGTTTTTAAAGAGCCTGACTGTGAATCATTGATGTTAAACAAGTACTTACGAGTAGTTCGACTAATTAATTGTCAATGAATGACCAGCTTCACACTATCAAGTAACACCTATCATTGTTGTACGCTATGTTCACAACGAGTGTGCCAGTATTAATTGCAAAAAATAATGGCTTACGGGCGATATTTAACTTTGAATTCAAGTTGACGATTATTATTATGTTTTCTTTTCCAAGAATGCAGGTAAATAATAAAATGTATTATAATAGAAACGTCTATTTTGTTAATCGATTTATTTTATTTTAGTAGTATTCCTTAAGTACATGTGGTCAATATTTATTATTAATACTGGCAATACTGCATTAACGCACTACAAACTTACGGATTGATATTCTGTAATTATAAATAAAGGCTATTCGCCGTTTGGAAGCATTTAACTTTTTTATATTCTTTAGTGTTCAAAAGCGAATAAGTACATCAGATATTATAATCAGTGCCAGTTCTAGGGGGTGGCGAAGTGGGTCGGTAACTCAGGGAATTGAATAAACTGAGGGCGTCGAGGTCAACCAGTCTTTCTTGTATACTTTTAAATATAAACAATATGGGGCGCTAGAAAAAAATTGCTTTTGGACGCCGCAGGGTCTAAAGGCGGTACTTATTATAATGAATAAATAAATAAGCATCGTCGGAATTAAGACCTTAGTCTGCTCGAATGAAAGATGAACGCTTTTACCGTTTGCCTACACACTCCTCGACGTATTAGATTCTTCAGCCAATATAAAAAATCAGCGTTCGCGCATTCTTGGCTCGCGAATATTTATTCGTGACTGGCGACATACTCGTATTTACTCGCATTGTATCTTATTATTCATGCAATGAACCATTTTAAGAAGATGCTTGTTTAGTATTTTGACCGTTTCCTCGTGATTTCTGAGTCACACATGCGTGTCTTTAACTTCTGTTGATTGAAAAGACTCGATTTTAAAAAATACATATATTTAAAAGTATTTCAAATCAATCACTTCATTTGTATAGAGCTTATATGTACAAGTAGATAAAGGTTTTTATTTGGTTGTTTGATTAGAATCCAAAATAACAAATTGATGCTTAGAAAAAAAGTAGTTCTACCTATATAAAAAAATATTACACTTTCTGCTTATATTTTTTATTTTTACGAGTATAATTATTAATTATTCTCCTTCTTCGTGTCAGCGACGTCAAATTATCTTTTTATTGTCTCTGGGTTGAAAAGATTGGCTGGAGGAGGATGTCCAGGATTCCGTTTCCGGGGGGCAGCGCGTGGAGGTCCTTTTCATGCTCCTCTAATAAGAATATTGAAAATAAATTATTTTAATAAAAATTAAATGAATAATATTTTTTTTCTGGTCTACAAGAACAAAAAATCAACGCGTTACAAAAATATTTTACAATTTTCAAATTATTGATGGTGACCAAAAAAATGTATACAAGAAGTAAAATAAAGTTTTTTTTTCCTTCAATCATATATTATATTCCTTAACATTTCCTCCATAACTTAAGCATATGATAGTCGAAATCATGTTGCAGCCATCAGTTTACGTCAGCTGCTTGGTCTTTACATGATCCTACTTCAGCTTTGCTATCCAGAGCTTTATATTTAAAGTTTCAATCGTTCTTTCAGCACGGCGAGAGCCGGGAACGCTCTTTGTGAATACACAGTACAACAATTTTTTCTTAAATTTTTTATCAATATCGATAATTTGGCTATTATATAATATGCCATGAATACCTGATTATAAAAAACAGGTATTTACTATTCACAGTACCAAAACGTTAAACTATTTGCAATTATCACTGAAACGTGCTTTGAATTTATAAGTACAAATACTCACTTTTTAGTATGTTGAGTATAAAGTGATAGCTAACCTTGACCATGAAGGAAATACTTTAAACTTACAAGTAATTTTCACCCATATTTACGCAATTAACTGTATGTGTTTGCTGGAAAATAATAATAATTAACTTGTTATGAATGATTCATTGTAAAATATTTTCAGAAAAAAATCATTTAAACAATTTAATTTGAAGTATGATGGACACTCAGGAAGTGAAGTCAATTTTTTTTTGTTATTTACCTTGGCTTTGCTTAGTCCTCGGCAAATTGTAGTGTTTTCTCAAAGTTTAGACTCTTTTGTGGAGTGTTGTACGCGGACGACAAGAGTAGTTCTAGGCATTTATTAGCAATGTCTTGTTTCATGCAAAAGTCAAGTGTCTGGTGTGTGCAGTATTTGTCTGGTGTGCGAAGACTAGTAGTACCGCCACACAACCAGCTAGCGCGATAAACTCGAGAGCGATGTTAATTATGATGCGAAAACTTTGCACCGCAATACAAACACGGATGGAGCTGCTCTTCCAATCCTCGCAGAGGAGCTGAATCCTCCTCCAGAGCAAGGATGCAAGCAGGGGAGTCGAAAGACGATCATATTATTCAGTAGCGAAAAAGTGAACTACTTTAAATTAGGGCCAATACATTGTCATTACAGTACTATAGACAATAACCACGGCTCAATTGGTATTGCGCCATCGCTTAAGTTACTTTAATATTCTCAGGTTAACAAAATATGTGTCATAGCCAGGTCCAGTTTTATCTCTTATCCATCTGTAAGAGAGAAAACAACGTTTCGTTCTTTGACGATTACCTGCATTCGGTTACCGAATGGGTATACGGTTCGTATACCGACAGTATTTAACCATACAAAACCAAACTATTGTCTACTTGATATTATAATTAGGTACATCAGTAATTTTTTTAAGTTATATAGTACGACTGTATTGAGTTTTGGTAAGATGTCAAAATTTACAGCCATAGAAAATAGAATGAAAATCCATTATAATGACGTGAATATTCATTTTGTCTCTAATTCAGCAGCCTCCTGACTCATAGAAGCAATACGATATCTGGATCGTTATGCAAATATTCTTGCAACTACAGAATAATCGTGTGAAAAATTCACGTATTTGTTTTTGTCATACAAAAGCATTGGATTTTGGAATATAAGGTTGATAAGAAAAGTCTTGAATTCATTTTTTCGTATTTTTATAAAGGAGGACTCACACTGACCGCCGCTGGCAGCCGCGATGAATATGTAACAAACTGCGAACTCTCCTGCATTGTGTATTATTTATGTCCCACAGTACACATTCATACAAGCGTAGTTAGCCAGTTACACATAGCACTGAGAGAGCCGAGAGAGAGGAGAGGCATCGGCCGGTGCAAATGGTACAACCGCCGGGTACAAGATCCGCTAATTACTTCTGGCGAATGTTTCGCCGTGTCTCGTCTCGTCCCTTGCTCCCCCCCTTACGGGAAATAACAACATTCAGAAAGGATATGTGAGGATATGTCTAGTACAGTTGCTTCGTTTGCAGTTTATAACCATCAAAACCGTCATTTTTATGCGAATGTTTTGCTTCAAAAGTGGATTTTAAGGCTATTAGTAAAATACAAATATTTTGTAGAGTTTTATAATCTTTCTTTATCTAATTTAAAATAAAAATATATCATGAATTTTTTAAATTTATTTGTCCTAAGAAAACTTTAATCAACTACGT
Organism: Glossosoma conforme; assembly: GCA_022606575.1. Lineage (NCBI taxonomy): Eukaryota > Metazoa > Arthropoda > Insecta > Trichoptera > Glossosomatidae > Glossosoma > Glossosoma conforme. Next base: position 1,186,072 of record JAGTXR010000015.1, read on the forward strand.
AAGGATGAAAAATATTCCTCTGGTTTGAAGTTTATGAATGGGTGAAAGTGTCAATTTGATAAGCTATTGATATTGATTAAATAATCTCAGCTTCGAGAAAATCGAGATTATCATGTGTTTTTTATAACTAATGAAGGAAAACATACTCATTTATTTTATGTTTCAAATACTTTTTAAACCTCTTGTTTAATATCTTAAAAGATTTATATATTTAAGCTCAAAGTACAGCAAAAATGATAACAGCTGATATAACTGTGTAGCAGATATTTTTGGTGAGTATATTTTTATCCAATTAAGAAGACTTAAGATTCTAAAATTGGCTAACAATAACATATATTTAACTAACAATCAATGTACGTTAGTCTATTTTAAGGAGTCAACATATAACACAACTTTGCTCTATTGTTGCTTACTTCAATTCTACGAAACACACACTCCCCGTGCAGTTCTTGTTCAAAGATATCCACTAATTACTCTAGCCAATGTTTCCTCCATGTATCTTCATATACAAGTTACCTAGCTGCCGCCATCCGCAACCAGTTGCCCCTAAGCCTGGGTGGTCCAACTCTCAGACACGTTCAACAAACAACCGAGAAAGACTCGCACATGATGTACTATTGTTATTTATATAATATACATAGCTACAATATGTTTTATATAAAAACAAAGGGTGTTCTTTAAAAAAAACGAATATTAAATATCATTTTGTCACGTTAAAAATTAACAAAAAAAAACATTTTAATTTATACGAAATTCTTCATCTATCATATTTATTATTTAACATTATATTTTTAATAAATTCTTAGGTTTTCACGGCCAGATTTGATATTGTGACTTTTGGGTTTAACCGTGTGTGGCGAATTACTCCTTTCCAATATTTTGACCGACATTGCAGGGGTCTTCTTTAGGGTTGATGACTTAGTGATGAGTTGGTGTCTGGAGGTAGTTTATGTAGTAGAAGACCCCTGAAATGGCGGTCGAAATATTGGAAAGGAGTATTTCGCCACACACGGCTAAGCCCAAAAGCCACAATATCATTATATTTTAGAATATGTTGTTGTTGACTTCATAGAAGACTTTTGACAGTAAACAAAAATAACATGCTCCAGCCATTTTTACCAATGTATCCATTTGTAAAAAGAAAAGAAGTTGTTGTATCATTTAAAAAAAACTTCCATGGTGGACAGGTGTTTATTCTCAAAGTAATGATAAACATAATTATGCTCTTCTTCAATATCTACAGAGCACAAGTTACTACTGGGACCACCTATAGAAGGCACAGGTGAATATTATTCCTTCTGCGTAATGTTCAAGATAGGAATATTAAGTCTACAACGCGCGAATGCTTAATTTTCTTGTGAAGATATAGCTGATAGATGTGGCTGATATATGTTGCTGATAGATATGTATTCTGTCAATTTGTATTCGTGAAGCGTGCTGAAAAAACTTAGCATTTGCTTTGTGCTATATAATACATTATTATATGCATTCGAACAATTGACACCGATGCCTACATTCATTAAAGTCTAGACTTCAGATGACTCGATATTGTTTGGGAATATGATTTGTGGCATTGCTTCAAACAATGAAGATATGATAAGTTATAACTGTTTAAATATTTATGATACAGGAATAGATTTTTGACTCACGATATTCGAATACTATGGACATATTTTAAAATCCATAATTACTATTGAAGTCAAAACTTAAAGGTATTCAATTGATTGTATTCGAAAGTCATTTTGTGATAATCACGCGTTGACAGAGAGTCGTAATAAAAATGGAAGATGCGCGAATTCAGGGCTTTATGGCGGTTGTGGATCGTTTATCATTAACGTAGTGTTAATATTGCCAGGAAAACAACTATATGTCCTAGAAATACAATTCTACTATGTAGGTGTTATTAAGAGAAACCAATCGATAACACAAAAATACAATCCTCATTACCTGAAGCGTTATTTTTTAATTATTACATATTTTAACACTCACTTACACTATGATTGATAAATCTTAACTGAGGATTCTATGTCGCTTGGAATTTTTAAGTTTGCCTAGACAATGTATGACGAGAGTACTACACTTCAGCCAAGCATTTATGCATTATCCATTTTTACGGACGTCTTATGAAAAAATCATGATTTGTTTCATGATACACAAGTATCAAAACATTAATAAAAAATGGTACAAATTTCTAAGTCTACGTTAATTTTGACGCTTAACATTTTTAAAAATGACAACCGTTATAAAATCTGTGTAGAAATCGTATATTTCTTAATCGTATGCCTATATTTTTGTGTATATGATTCAATGAAGAAAAAAATAGCATACTTTGAGATTTATGCATTGTTAAGTCTCTGCCTGAAAAGATATGAGTGATGGTTCCAGATTGATGAAACGTTGAGTTGAGATATGACGGGACTGACGTGCGGTAGACCGAGAACTAAAGCCGAGAATCTGGTGAAGCAAAAATTTAATCATCTTCCATAGTAACTCACAAATATGAATTGTAAATCGCAAGGGGTATATAAAGCATCATACAAACATCTTCATTAGCATTCTGCGCTACTCGGTCTAAAGCAAAATGCGCTGTCTACAAAAGTAACAAAGTTTCAATTAGCTTTGTTGTAAATTTAAAATATGGTAAACATTAGTTTTTTCAAGAAGAAGAGAGAGCAACAGTTGTAATATGTTATATATAAAATTATTAAATGAACAGCTTCGATTGTAAGTGTTTACTTAACAAATAAAAAATACACATAATAAGGTATACACTTGTAAAAATGCAATAAACATTTTTTTCTTATCATATCCGTTCTTTATCTGAAAAATACAATCAGCGATAATTTCCACCACTCAGGTCTTTCAGTTGTCATTGTTCATGTCTTGTCTCAAGACATCTTTGTACGTGATGATTTTCCTGAGAACATATATGGTTTCATATGACCTCCAAGACAAGAGCTTGAGGACTTGAGGCTACAGCTGTAGTATAAGTGGCATATATTTGAGCGATTTTTCAATCTGTATTTTTTTGGTGTTCGCACGATTAGATTGAGAAACTAGAAGTCTGGAAAACTTGATCTTAGAATAGCTCAACTAAAATATCAATTAAAAACAAATTATTTGGACCTTTTAATTTATCTTCATTTCAAAACAAATACTTACTTTATAAATATTTTAAATGTATCAGTGGGTGTTGCCAATATTTTGTTTTAGAATTTTTTTCTTAACAATTATAAAAATAATTTTTTAATGACATAAAAAATATACCTTTGATTTATTAAATATGCTTAAAGGTATTTTTCTCTTTAAAAAAAAAGTCTTTAACTCAGTGGCACAAAATAAACTATTATTATTTTTAATAGTAGGAAAGCGTTTCATTAATTTCAATTTTAAAATCGATTAATCATTCTACCCTTTTAAAACATAACACCAATAAATATTACAACGGAGTTTGGATATTATTTATTACCTACCACTAAGATCCTGGTACTTAACATAATATAAAGCTACGCGGTGGTATCTACTCGTCGGTAGATTTCAGTGTACTGTATGTAGTCCATCGATGTTGTATTTCCATTATGTACTGTGAAACTCTCTTCAATGTGGAATATGAGTATTGTTTCATCGTTTTATGTTGTGACTTACAATGGTGAAGACGGTAGACTATATTGTTTGTTTGAATACTTAATGTGTAACATAAATATTGCAGTGTCAATGTTACGAATGCATTTATCCATTTATCAGTAATAACTAATGTTTTTGAGAAGCAATTATTCCACAATATACTAGTTGGAAAAGCAACATTATTACCATATTACGTGTCATGTCAATCTTGAAAAATTTATGTTACAATTATTAATATTATACGATCGTTATATCGTTGACATCCTCATAAATATAAATACTCGATAATTTTATTAACATTTGAAAGATATTAATATTTTTTTCAATGAAACAACGAGTATTTATTTGAGGTAGTAATTACAACCTTAAATACACACTGTAACTCGTATGTAAAATATTAGGACTTAATTTCATTTCCACCTATCGTCAGAATATGGTTGCACAAATCGATTCACTAATCATTCTGTTATACACCATGGTCATTTCTTTGTCCCATATTAGCTTTGCATCTTGAGTTTGCATCGAGTATGTATAGTTTCCGGTGGCAATTAAAGATGGGTAGAACCCTAAAACATGTCACACCTACGTCTCTTGACTTTTTGGATGGAGTTCCGGTCCAATACCACAAAGTCAAACCACTATACTCTTAATATTCTACCCACCTGTCGCTTAAATATATTAGAGTTTTGCATTGTGTTTTGGTAAAATTGAATTATTTGCAACCGCATATAGGAATGGAAGTGATACTGGTTCACTGGTCTAATTTTAACAACTCTTTCTAAAAATGCTTTTAGAATAAGTTAAGTGTTTTTAATGGCGAGGTGGGTTTGTATTTTATATACTGCAACATAACATGACACATCAAAATACAATGTAACATGTCTCTGCCACATTGTACCCAAGTCAGCGCTTTGGATATCTCGCAAGCGTTATCAGGATGCCTGTTCCTTCGCCAGGTATTGTGAGGGTATTTATTCTCACCTGTGATTTACCTTTCTCCTCCTGGCTGTAATTAAGTGGCCGACTCTCTTGCAAGGCGCCGGCTTGGTACTATTAATTGATTTTGTCTATTATTTGTTTGTTTGGTCGATAGTAGTCGGTAAACACTTAGAAGATCATTGAGTTCATTACATAGAAATAAATAAATGTTGCGGGTAAAACATTAATCTAATTTTTACTGACAACAATTTAATTATTGTACATCTTTACTCTACGAACGAGCTTCAAAACACTAATGAAAAGTTTTTGGACCAATATTAACTAAGAATTTGAATCACAATCAATAAAATAAACATGTTTTTTTTATAAATATTTATTAAAACTATTCATATTTAACATTTTAAATTAGCCATATGACTTTGTGATATGATTAAAAATATGTATAATGGATAAAGAAAAAAAAGAATAATTGTTATATTAAAATAAGCCTAAGAAGCACACAAAAAGAAACCTGAAAATGAAATTAAATATAAAAAATAAGTATTAAAGCAAGGAACAGTCTTTAAGGTGAAAATATTTACAAATAAGTTTCTATGTACGAGTATATACAGAGTTAAATACACATGTATGATGTATAATAGTTGTAACTCTGTATATTCAATATTTCAGTCAGAGTTACATGGAGTGTACATGAGCCGTTGGGTACAGTTGAGTTATTTGCTCACCTCGATAGCTCTGTTGATAGGCCTAAGGTTGCGAAAAGTCATCAGGCCAATCTCCGTGACAAATATATTTATTGCATGGAATAAAGCAACATGCGCGGCAATAATTGATACGTAAAGCTGGCGGTACTCGTATCTCTAAGAGATTAATGGAATAACTGTGTAATTGGATTCAAGAAGTTTGAATGCATATTCATAATTCATAAAGTACAAAGAACACACGCAGTAGTACATCGCAGGCACTTGGAAACTGAATTATTGATCGTAAACTCACCAAAGCTCTCTTTCTAAAGATTATAACATAGACACAAACGTTGCAATTTAAGATCATTAATATAAAACAAACATATTAAAAATGCTTGTATTTAAATGGAACAGTAACTAGTTGAATATTTTGTATTATAAGTAAGTTTATAAAATAAATAATCAGTTATATTGAGATATAAAGTACATATTGATTACAAGGCATCCTTACGCAACAATTGTAAGTTAATATGATTATGTTTTACTATTATGAACAATATAAATAGATAAATCCTTAATGTATACTAATAATGGTGACGTATTTAAGGTAATTACCTCTACGTATTAGTAAAATTCAATTAAAACCAGACGATTAAAATTATATCGAAAGCAAGTTGTCTTACAAAAATAAAATTCTGTCTTACTGAAATTTTGTCATAAATAAACAAAATGATTTCTTGTTATGTGATAAACATATATATAATTAATAAAATAGGATCTAAAGGGACTGAAACAAACGGTGGATGTAGTTCAATGGGGAGAAAACTATAGTTTTAGTGTGTTAGTATCTACCGATTACGAATTGTCGTTTGTTTGTATTTATTACAATAATATATATTACTTAATTTTGGTAAGAAATAAATTACCAAATAACGGCGTGTATCAATGTGAATTTAACTCGTAGAATCAAATATTGTTATTATATATAATTTAATACACCATCTATATACGGATAGTTACATTGTATTCTAACACAAATAATATTATTGTACATACTCGTAGGTCCGTTTTGCGGGTAATCTTTGTCATAACAAAATATCGGATACTCGTCGGTGTGTTTTCGCAATTCCTTGTCGATTTCCCTCTGTGTATATAAAATTATAACACGATTAGAGGCGATCACGGCGCCAGAACGTGACTCGCTGTTTTTTCGAACCCAATTTCAGCTCCACACGGAATAAGAGGTTCCCGCGCCCGAGGCGGGACATACCCTGGGTAACGTTTTGTATGGGACCATCCATACAGCATGCTGCACTCCTGATACAATAATTCTAAAAAATATTTATTTTTAAACAATACGATTATATAATAAAAGTATTACTTTTGTACAGAAAAATTAAATGAATATATTTTATATATAGATATAATATTAAATTATAAAGATTTTTTAAGTGTTCGAATAACATATTGGATTATGGTATCTAAAGTATGACATTAGTTTGTAATTGGAGCATCCAAGTATGGTTCGCGTTCAATGTTGCTTAATTTGGTAATCCAACGGTCTTTTAGTAATGGATTTTATGTATTAATAAATTATTATTATTTTTATTATCTTAGTTAATATTTAAATTTTCTAATACTTTGGATACCAATATTTTTGACAAATTGATACAAATATACAAACATACAAATCTACTACAAATATCATTTCTATTTTCCGTTTCTTTTTCGTCGATATTGATGAGAAAAATGTCATAGAGATGTTGTTTGTTGTAAATTTGTATGTATGTATTAATTTGTTAATAATAAATACGCATATTCTAATAGTTTTATAAATGTTTTTTTTTTAATTATCACCGGATTTTTAAAAGTTAAATTGCCTTAAGAAATAAATTACATTATACAACAAGTATGACTAAAATAATTATGAAATTCAAAAAAATGTTTACGCTGTATATCTTACATAAAATGCTTATATACAAATTGACTGTATGAGGTATTTGATGTGTTCTTTGCCTCAGGAAGGCTTCTCTACCTTGAGAGCCTGAGAGTCAGTGCCCAGCATACGGCTCCCGTGCCTTCGCACAACCAAGACCTTTAATGCTCCTACGGGAACACGGTGGCCATAATTAAGTATTGCATTATTATGATCATTATATTTTATTAACTGTTCAAATATCTTAAACACTTCAAGAATCTTAAAGACTTGATTATAATTTGATTATATGCAACAGTCTAAAGTACCTGGTATTTTACCAAACATGTGAAATGTATAAATGAAACATAAAAGTGATTTTGTTAAAACTTTTGAAAAAAATTCTAAGATATATTTTTTACTGGGTATATGATTCACCTCTATGTCATACTCAATAATATGACGCGTTTTATATTTTTACCATTATATTGTGAATAATTAAAATTTAAATTATCATAAAACTGTGCTAAAAAATAAGTACTTCCTTGGGCTTTGTTTTTTAATGATAACATCTAAATTATATCTTTGTAAGCAACTTACAGGTATAAAAAACACTTAATAAGTAACTTGTTAAATATACTTTATGATTATACAGGTCCATTATTTCAAATAACGTGTCCTTATTTTGCTAAATTGGAGCACTTATAGCCAAATATATAACTTTCTAATATAATATATATATTTTCGAATAAATACGTAATTTGAGTCTCTCATCTTTTAATTTTTTGCCTTCAACATAACGTTTACTAGTTCTTCAGCACTAGTTGTTAGTTCTTTAGCTTTGATACTCTTTTTCACTCGACAATCATCTCTTTAACAGATGTGTTCTGTCCATTACTACTTGCGTGCGCTTACCTGAAAACAGTTATAACTAACTTCAGATAACTTTTGGTGGCATTAAAAACCTTTATAACTCTTTATGTTTTAACATTAATGATAAAAGTATTAAAGAATAATATTAAGGCTATTAAAGTGCAATACTTGTGGCTTACACTGTACTCGTTGCATTCATGTTGCCGCCGTCTAGAGATCAGGTGGATCTGAAGATGATATCTATTGCATTGTTGAGAGTATCTAAACGTTATTGATTGCTTCCATCCGCTTGAGACTACGAGCAGTGCAACAACCTTCATTCTCAAGCAACACACCCAGCAATATATTGCATTAGTAATATATTATTATATCATATCCGTTCCCTATTCAGAGCACATGATTGCCATAATTTTCCATCACAAAATTATGCCAAAATTATCACCATGTTTGTTGCCCTAACAGAAGCATATGGTCATCACAAACTACCGTCACATAACTCTGTCAACCAACATGATCCCCGCCGCATCCAATGTCTGCTCTGCCTCAACCAGCCCCGCCGAGTACACTCTATGTAAATAAAATAAATGTTCCCACCGGCTTGAAGAAAAAAAAGTTGATGCTTATGATCTGCTACGGCATCCGAAGCACAAATTTTACAACTAAGTCCATCTTCGCTTCTTGACCGACTGTAGTATGAAATGATGCTTTATCCGCTTTCTCAATTGGTCATTCCTTACAACAGCTCACCCAGTATTCAACAAATTATATTCTAAAGGGAAATTTTAAAAAGTGACATCATCTTCATCATTCCTATGTCCAATCTGGAGTTTATGGTCGTCACAAACTGCCGTCATAAATATCTTTTAGCCAACCATGTCTTCGCATCATACGATGTCAGCTTTGCCTAACGATTCGGAACGATTCGCTAGGGAATCTCTGGTGGAGAAGATGAACATGTCTCTTGAAAGGGTTTCACCATGGGGCGACCTCAACCTCGTCAGTTTCAACATTTCAAAAACCCAATCATGTACTTTCTCCACCAAGAAGACTGCAATGGATCCTGTATCTTTCATCGGTTGTTCTCTTCCGAAAGCAAGCTCCATCAACATGCTTCGATTATCAATATCGAATAATATCAAATATTACGAGTCAATCAAGTGTAAAACCGGTCTCGCTTCCAAAAAACTAGGTGTATTATATAGATCACGTCGGTATTTCAACGATAAACAACTTCTTCTATATAAAGGACAAATCCGACCTATCCTTGAATACGGCAGTCACCTTTGGATTGGAGCCCAAAATACCTTCTAAACTTAATTGACTCAGTTCAAAGAAGAGCAATTCGTTTGATAAACAATGACACCCTTACGTCTAATCTACAATCAATGGAACACAGACGTAAGATTGGTTCTCTTAGTCTTTTCTAACGTTATTACCACGGTCGCTGCTCTTCGGAACTTAAAGAACTAATTCCTCCTGCACCCACTCACAGCCGACAAACTCGTCTTACACTTGCCGAACATCCATACATGGTTAATATATGTCGACCAAGAACTGGCAGCTTCCAAAGTTCCTTCCTTAATGCCACCGGTAAGCTATGGAATGCTCTTCCAGCGTCTGTGTTTCCTCCTTCCTACAATCTGGATCTCTTCAAGAAACAGATAAATATACACTTGCAATCTCCCCAATCCACACACAAATACGAACACAACACACGTTTCCCGCATGCAGCGTTCAGCCTCCCTGGCTGAGCGTCATAGAGTGCACTGGTCTTGACCAGATGTGCTCTCCTGCATGCGTTTACATAAAAAAAAAACTAAGCTCCACTGAGTACAATAAATGCAACTGTAATTTATGTTTCCCTGCGCCATTCATAAAAATAGTCATATCCATTTTCGTGTTTTTATATGAACATATTTATTAATTACAGTACAATTTTTAATAATTACAGTATTTAGAAATACGCTGAATTTTTACTTATACTCGTTATCTCTCACCTTTTAATACATTTGAGTGCCAAGTTATAGATAAGCATTTTGTAATATAATCACTACATTAATGTTTAATTTAACTATGGGAAATATATTTTTGCTTTCGTTCGACGCTCTTAATTTTTAATCTGTTTGCTTAATCAATTCAAAATACACTTTTGCTTTTTCGTTAACACGCTTCGCGGCACTAAAAAAATAATCGCACACTGTATCCATACATAATTCAGGTGTATTACGCTCAGCGAAACTATTATCACACACTTGAGATTCTAGCGGAAGCTACGATGTTAATATTGAATACAGTGTTCCCTCGATTTTCACTCTCGCGCGAGCCAGACGAATCACAAGTGAAAGTTAACACTTAAGCTTGTATAGATAAACAAGAAACGTCAACAAAACAACAGTAAAAGTAACAATTTTGGATTCCTTTTTTTCATCAGAATAACGTTATCAATAATTTTTTATACTCCTGTTTACATATATATGTGTAGGATTTTGTATTTTAAATGCGAGGTTTTGTTTTTGGTCGCCTTGTACCTGCGCTCCTTAGCGCTTACCAAGGCATTGTTTTCAGAGTACTTTCTCGTTATACAAATAACGAGCTTTGGTGAGCAACACCAAACGTGGGTGTAATGCGAGGTATATTTAATCAAATTGTTATTCAAATAATATTCGCAATTTTATTTTTGATCTGATAGGAGAAACAGTGCTCAACGTGATTCATACTAACACGAGATATAAAGTATTTATATATTTAATATACCCACTCATTTAATTAAATATAATTATTGTTTTACTAACGCTCTTGAGTTACTGTTTATAAGTTCGCTTATCGAGTGAAGACTGTACCCACTCTCAAAGTAAAATAAACAAAAATCTGCAACATTGTACGTGAAATGGCGCGTTGTAAGCTAAATAATGCGAAATTTATGAGGTGTTGTATTATAATTATTAACCAGCGTTTGCGTAAATATTAAGATATGCAAATGCCAATTGCACTTAATGCCGAATAAACAATCGTTAGTTTACACGGGACGTGTAGAGTCAATAGAACGTTAAAATCCACTTTGTCCGGGTGCGGTTGAGCGAATTAACATAAAACTATGGGGCACTTTAAATGTTACACCCCATTGTAAAAGCTGAAATAATTATATATTTTAATAGCAGCTTAAAACGTTGCTTTATTTTTTAGTTCAGGCAATGAGCTTTCAGTCAGTTCATTATATTATTTCTAATTAGAAAAAATCGTTTTATTTATATTTTTACCTTGAATTTGATAATATTTTTTGTATATAAACATTTAACCTTTTTATTACGGATCGGTTTGAATACGAATTATACTGTCAATTATAAAACTAGTATTTGAAACATAAATGTACTCATCTGGTTATTTTCATATACCACATTGGTTATTGTATCCTTTAGCTATCAGATGATGCATAAAAAACTATTCTAAGATAGTAGAAAAACGATATATCACGTCAACCGATGTCAATGGTCAGGGAATCTTATGATGGCATATGCCGACAACCGATGCGAAAGGGTTAAATTTAAATACTGATGGTACTTATGATTTTTATATCAAAACAGCATTCATTTTGGCATTAGTCTATGTCCGCTCCCTTAACTGGAGCATATGAACATCACGTGCCGCCACCACAAAGCTCAGCCGCCTTGGTGCTCACCTCATCCCATGTCAGTTCCGCCTCCTGCAGCTCCGCCGAGTACATTCTATATATAGTTTCTGACGGCCTATTAGGACGGAGCGAGTGCGGGGGCTTGAAGAAAAGGCAGCCGTAGTTATTGGTTTCCTGTGGCATTCTCAGGACATGTCCCAGCCAGGGCTACACTCGCCTCTCGACAAACTGGAAATATATAAAAAAAGCACGCAACTATTTATATTATATATTTGTTATAAAATTTACTTATCGTATTAAACATCAATAGAAAGCACAAGAATATGTTTTTTAACATCACATATATTAACTTGTTCGCATCGGTACCCGATATACGCCGTGTAAGATTCCCCTACCGTTGACATCGGTAGCCGTGATATACCGTTTTGATAGTTTCTTAGAATAGTTTTTTGTGCATCATCTGATAGCTAAAGGATACAAAAACCGATGTGATATATGAAAATAGACCAGATAAGTACATTTATGCTTCAAATACTAGTTTTATAATTGACAGTATAATATGTATTTAAACCGAGCCGTGATGAAAGGGTTAAATATATAAAATGAAACAATTGCGGACTTTGGAAAAAGTAAGAGATCTCATGGAACACATCGTTCATAGGGCGGCATATAGTTTCATTACATTTTTTGTTGAATAAAATTATTGATCACGACTTATTTATGTTTATGTGAACCGGTTGGCGGTACCTACAAGCTGCCTACCTTATTTTTAAATTGCTCTTTAACGTGTGAGTATATAATGAATCATGTTTTATATTAAAAAGTGACTTGCTTCTTAACATTGTAATATCTAACACCTATTGAAATTTTAATCGATATCTGCATATGTGCTTACATGTAACATTACACCAATAAATTATTGTAAACTTAATTGCTAAAAAGATACAATACATTCCATCACGGTTATTTAACATATAAATTAAAATACTTCAGTAAATCATATACATATCTTATATATACTAATTAAAAATTATGTAATGCGTGAATTTATTATGATAAATATAATGTTACCTATTCATTAAATGCAACTGAAATAAAATAATAAGCTTTTAAAATCTCAAATATACTTATACGCACACGTTCACTTCACTAAGTATATAAATATATAATACAATAAATTAATATTATGCATCATTAAAATCAAAACTTACAATGCGTTTTTTTGTCCATATTTGAAATATAAAGCCGATGTTGTTGTAATAATTCAAGATAATATATATAATTTTAAGTATTAACAAAAAACACTTAACAATGGCTATTTGATGAAGCTGGAATATATCGCTAGAAATAAAATTGCTTTTATCCATATTACCTCTATATCTAAATTTTAAAACAGATTTTGACATCTTAACGTGTGTAAATAAATACTTTCTCTAAATAAATAGTGAATATATATATTTTCTTAATTATAAATCAATATTTCCTTCTTATACAGTTGTAACATTTTCTACAATATATGTTTTTTATTGCAAATATAAGTTTATATATGATAAAGGGTAAAAAAATAATAAAAGGATTTATCGCATATTTATTACGCTAATCCATATGAATACACTTCCTTCTCAAATACATAAGATTAACACCTTCCCCACCACCCTCTGCTTAAATTATTATTGAAGATATTAATAAATTAACTCGCCTAGTTAACAGAGGGGGCAACAGTACTTCCAAAGCCTCCAGCAAGATAGCAGCGGTCGGCCAAAGACGGCGCTTGGTACATAATTCGGCAATTTTCTGGTCCTATTATTTCTAAGGGATCGCAACTAATAACTTAACCCGAATTTACGGGCGTGCCTCCTTCTTCCCTATCTCCCCTAGCAAGTTCTGAGAGGGGCGCGTACCCCACTTCCCCCCAACCCGTTTTAGGCCCCCTTTCGGCGTACAGGGTGTTGTCTATTGATCGCCTCGGAAGTTATTAATAGACACTTTAAAACTTGAATCTCTAACCGAAACGTAAATCTAACTCGAGAGAGTTGTGATAAATTGTCAAATTATATTTTACATATTTGACAAGCTTGTAATGATTACACTGTTGCATTTAAGACTGCCAATTATGTGTGTTCATTACAACGAAAGACTGCAAAACTTTGTATAAACTGCGTCTGAAATGATATGTAGCTGTATTTACAGATGCTTATGCTTGTATAGGTTTATATTTCTTCAAAATTGAGTATCTTACAATCCTCATAATTTAAATAGCTATATAATATATCTATAATTAAAAAAAAGGTTTATAATATAGATGATGATACAACTTTTTATCATGCGGTAAGCTTGATATAATATAATATATTATCATGAATGATCATTACTCATTATACATCTATATAAAAGGCTTCTAACAGGAGTAATATGAATAGCAATTTAAATAAATTAAATAGTTTTAAACGAGACAGAGCGAAAAGAGGTAAAAATCTTATTATGTTTAGATAAAGATTTAATTATTATTATAAATATTCATGTGTGTATCCTTACAATCCTGTACAAAGTTAAAAAACACTTAATTTATGTATATAAATATTTTAATGATTATTTAAAAATAGTTATATGTCGACGCAATGACAAAAACTCAACATGAAATTATCCACAAAAAAGCATATACATAATCACAATTTAGTTTCAAAGAAATAGCTCGAAAGTAATTCATAAAAGTTTTGTCAACTCCTTAATTGTATTGTTGCAATAATTAACTGCTTAAAAAAGATCTTGCACATTGTACGTAATTAAATTGAAATATTGCTACGTAGCATCGTAAATAAATTAAAATATAAGTCTCGTACTTTTTGTGGGTACACTTTTTACATTATGAGCTCTCGTACTAGGTAAAAGCTTTGGGTGGTTTTTTCTTAAAAAAAGTCTTACCCATTATTTTCAGGAGAAAGTTTCGGGCAATAAATCATGCAAAATCATAACTTCTTATTTTGTAGGCACCTGAAAAGGGTCCTTTGCTATTAAGTCGAACTTCATTGCATTTTTTAAAGAAAGGACCCGATGCGCCCTTTTGTGTTACTTTTTAAATGATTCATGCTTTACGTGCTTAGAATAGAAACATTTTTTAAGTGCCATTCCGTATGGCACACACGATTTTCTAACTTGACTAAGATTTTGAGTATTTACAAGTCGTTTGAAAAGCTTAGGTTCTTTATGAATTGTTAACCTATATTTATGACGTGTCTGTTAGTTTATAATGTTAAATTTATGAATCTTATAATGTTTTTTTGTTGAAAAGAAACTGATTATGAATGGGTAGTATGTATTTAATGACTTTTACCTACTTTAAAATCAGAAAGATTCATGGAGTGTTGGGCTTATCACGTAAAATCATTTAAAAAAGGGACTTACTGACCCTCAAATGTGTTTCTGATACTGTAGCTGCAATTTTTGCAGCGGTTGTTTGTAGTGAACATATTTTCGCGATAGAATACGTTTTTTTTATTTTTTTATTATTTATTATTTTAATTACAGTTTAACGTTGGCATAACTCTTTTGTACGTTTTTAAAAACTTTGTTTTGCCAGCATATATTGGTTAATATATTTGGTGTTATTTGAAATTCATAAAACAATGCATAAAGAATTATTAAATTGATGTTTACAAAACGTGCAATGATTTTCAATTACTATTCAGTTCATGAAAAATTGCGCTTTGTAAAGTACACAAAGCGTAACATTTAAGGCATATGTCAAAACACATTTGCAAAAAACCAAGCATATTTACAAAACATTTGTGACTACAAGAGAGTTTCATAAAACCTCAAAAAACGGAAAAACTTTCCAATTTGCGTTTCGAAGTGTGGCGTGAAATTTCTACCCTGTATTTAAGCTCGGAAATAGATACACAGTGCCCTCGCCGCCCCATTATGCGGGATTTTAAAAAATGGACTTTCTATTTTGCTTAGAGCAACGCTTCGAGAGAAAGGAAGAAACCGCTGCGTTCGACCGCTTCTCTGAAATAGTGACCCAAAGACGGAGAGTGCTGAAAAATATTTGCATGCACTAAAAATATTTATATAAATACGAATATTTCTATATACGCTGTATCAAGATATGTCTTAATGAAAAAAGTGTACGATCTTGAGAACGGGTAATCATAATTGTGTGTGTGCATTATCTAGGTGTAAGCATACATTCCTATCATAGATTGCCGCCATACAGTTTCATCAGGTGCTCCACCGAGTATGTATTGGTTCATACATTGTTTCAAACGGCATTCTATGATAGCAAAACTTTAAAGACTTGAATATAAGTAGTTTGTGGATTCAAATGGCATTTGGAAAAAAATCCCAGCTATATCCAATTTTGCCTATTAATTGTACAATAAAAATGTATTGTCCACTTCGTAATGCAAAAGTTAAAAAAATGTATATCATTGCGCATTTTTCACAACATCCAAAATTGCATCTATAAACACATAATCCATAAAATATTATAAAATATTATATAGGCTAACACAACATCAGAAATATTATCCATTTTATACGAATACAAGACTTATTTTTTATGGGTAAGTATTTTGTAATATACAATAATATATCGATGATTAATACATATTTATGCACGTATGAGTATTTTCAGAGCTCTTTACAGCGTGAATGACACTTTTGGAATTAGATTGTGAATCGAAAAGTTGAATACTCAAGTAATTATATTTTTCCCCATAGCGGTTCACTAGTTTGAACATATGGTTAACAAATAGCTCTGTATAATACATGTTACGTAAGCAGGTCCAGATTGCCAGAAACATAGATTTTGATTAGCAAACATAGTTAGACCAACCGTTCATTAAATAAATTCTGAATTTATTTACAATTTCATTTTCAATCACAAATTTTCATTATAGTTATAATATTAAAATAGAGTTTTAAAGCTTTGAGGGCAAGCTTTCGCCAGCCACTGTTCGTCCGCCTTGGGCAGCTTGGGGGTAAAAAATGAAAGCCTCGCGTCCCATCTAGCGCAGAGTTAGTTATGGCGTTCATTTGCGAACCGACAGGCTTAGAAGGAACCACCCTCAGGGTGAGAGGAGAGCTTCCTTGGCTACCGAGGCTCACCTGAGAAGGCTGGACTTGTGAGAGAATTGCATTTCCAGGTTCACTTAATGATATGATTATTCAAGCATCGTACCTCGTAAATGCACAGAAAAAATTATTGAATAGTTTTTAATAATATCACTAGCACATTTATTCTTTCAATTCTATCTACGAGAAAAGATAATTTAAATAATTAATTGTGTAGAGCAATGATTTATTTGGTGGATTTTTTAATCGAATTATTTACTATTAATGTATACATTGTAATACATTTTCAATATTAAACTATGTACGTTGTTACCTATAATATTCAAATCGTATCCATTACTTAAAATGTAATATTAACTTTATTTAAAACGTAAATTTAATCAACTATACATGTAATATGAGTCTCAAAAACAGTGTTAAAGCTCATGACGTATTTTTACATTTAAAAAAATTTAAATAATGTATGATATTCCCATCCCCAGCAGTCTATTAATCATGGTCAAAACATTGCATTCAAACATATGATGCTTAAGTATTTTACTTTTTTACGAGTACCTTTTAATGTGTAAATAATGCATCATTTAAAATATTTTAAGTAGCAAAAATAAGTTTAAATAATCGTATTATAATTTTATATTACTATTTATAATTACATAAAGAAACAAGTACATAAAATACATGACTTGCAAGATAAATTGAATTCGGTAATTATGTTTCAAAGTATATACTCGCATTAGGATAATTATGTTCTATTTAATTAATGACTTTTATTTCAAATTAATTTACAACGTTATTAATTATTCTTCCTACAATATTTTCGGCATCCACAGACAACAATAAAGTACAAACCATTATAAGCGACTACAAGAGAGCTATGGGCATCACATTATATATTATTTGGTAGATTCACATTATTTTAAGGCTCCTGCGCGGTGGAACTTCATAACCTCAAATATTTAAGTAAGACGTATAGCGACGTTAAAATTAAGTTACACTGGTCCATCCACCAACTAAGTGTAAATAACAGCCTTACGCACGAACAACGCCGAATAATAGCTTAATAGCTGGTACAGGCGGGTGAAATGTTTCTTCTGAAGGAGAATGCTTTCTTCCCCTTAGTTGTTACCCGGAACATCATGAAAACCTTATATAAATTGTCACCGTAGATGTCAATATAATCAAAATACAACAAAAATATTAAGCTGAGTAATAAAAACGCATATACATAATATAATTTGAAAAGCATCTTCTTCCATAAACGCATCCTAGTTTGGGCATATCTTTGTTACAATTTGCGGCCTTTAAATTTTTGTCAGTCGTCATAATGCATGCTTCGTCAGATTTCACTCCAGGAGTACCTAGTCTTTTAATATTCATGTACAATTATCGATAGATATCTAAAATGGTGGAGCCGAATAACCCATAAAAAATGCCTCTGTAATTTATGGTTTTAGCGCCTTTTAAAAATGCCCCTCTCACTATTCATACAAATGGTGATATACTTTTAAATTTTTTTTGTTAGCATTTTTAAAATTCTACATTATGACGTGTCGGTTATGAACTTCAAGCAGTCTTAGTCTTTCACTAAAATGAACAATAGTTGTTATACGGTTTATTTATAAAATCTAAAGCTTTATTCAAAGTCAAAGTCGAGACTTATCGCATGTAGTTAAGTTACAAAAAGTAAATAATAGAGAAATTTGATTTTTCAAAAAATATTCCGTTTATGAGAAACTTGTCTGTCTACTGTATTCATATCTCACCTAGCCTCTTACACACTCACTTTCTCTAACATTCCCAATTAGTTATCGTGAGTCTCCCTCGCACCCGTTCCTCCCTTGATGCTCCCTCCTTCCCCCACTCTGGGCGTCGCGACGACATCGTAATATTTTCCACAGGAATAACTTAAATTATTTTCATAAGTATGAACAATTTGAATTACGCGGCAAACTTGTGGAATGGACGCCGCTTGCAAATATATATATTACAAAACTAAAAAAGAACTTTTTGTTATTATTCAAAAAAAACAACCTAAAGAAGACACATTCACAATTATTTGTTAACTTATAATTATTTAAACATTAAACGTGTAAAAAACGTATTAAATAATGATTTATTATGAATATATTTATTGTTATCATAAAATTGTAAATATTTTTGGTAATGTTTATCTCCTTTAATTATCTACTCAAAAGATGTATATATGACTACTCAATTAAATAAACGAGAGAAAACAGCAGTAAAATAATTTGGACAAACCCTAACACAGGTCCACACCTCTACGGAATACTTCATTAAGTTGACGAATTTTCGGTGTGACAAGATCGCAAGAGGTTGAAAAAAAGAGTTTTGATTTACTTTATTTAAAAACAATTTATTCCTATTATTATATTATTAATTAATTTTTTAATTTTTATTAGAATATTATTTCAATATTCTAATCTAGTTTATAGATCATTGACTATATTACAATATTATTATTACTTAAATATACATATACTAAACATAAAATTCTTTTTTCAACGCGTCAATCCAAGCACAAAAATAACGGCAGAAGC
Source organism: Glossosoma conforme (assembly GCA_022606575.1). Classification (NCBI taxonomy): domain Eukaryota; kingdom Metazoa; phylum Arthropoda; class Insecta; order Trichoptera; family Glossosomatidae; genus Glossosoma; species Glossosoma conforme. The sequence continues at coordinate 1,205,368 of JAGTXR010000015.1, forward strand.
GGGATGCGAACCGCGGACCTTTGAAACCAACAATATGCCCAGGTATTCATACCGCTCGGCGAATCGCGCCATTGCTATGCCTAGACTGACTGCGATGAAACTAGTATTTATATCATTGTTATTATCGTACGCCAGATGTCGCCATAGTATATATTCAAAGTATGTATATTTTTATTATTATTCTATCAGTATGCATTTATTCACAAGCTTAATATTATTACTTTCCGGCAGTCTATTTATTTTAGTAAGTACCACTCGGGTCTCGAACCAAACTATAGACTGAATGGATGTGAAACGACTACTTATAGTTCCGACTCGGACTTTATAACCAATCATTTACCTGTGTTACTGATGGATAATTTTTACCTTCTTGATATTGTCTCAAGGAGACATTATTAATTATTATTTTTTAATTTTTATTAGAATATTATTTTATTATTTCAATATTCTAATCTACTTTTATAGATCATTGACTATATTACAATATTATTATTACTTAAATATACATATACTAAACATAAAATTCTTTTTTCTAGGCATAGCAATGGTGCGATTCGCCGAGCGGTATGAATACCTGGGCATATTGTTGGTTTCCAAAGGTCCGCGGTTCGCATCCCGCTTCTGCCGTTATTTTGTGCTTGGATTGACGCGTTGAAAAGAATTTTATGTTTAGTATATGTATATTTAAGTAATAATAATATAAAATAATATTCTAATAAAAATTAAAAAAAATTAATGTCTATGAGACAATATCAAGAAGGTAAAAATTATCCATCAGTAACACAGGTAAATGATTGGTTATAAAGTCCGAGTCAAGTAGTCGTTTCACATCCATTCAGTCTATAGTTTGGTTCGAGACCCGAGTGGTACTTACTAAAATAAATAGACTGCCGGAAAGTAATAATATTAAGCTTGTGAATAAATGCATACTGATAGAATAATAATAAAAATATACATACTTTGAATATATACTATGGCGACATCTGGCGTACGATAATAACAATGATATAAATACTAGTTTCATCGCAGTCAGTCTAGGCATAGCAATGGCGCGATTCGCCGAGCGGTATGAATACCTGGGCATATTGTTGGTTTCCAAAGGTCCGCGGTTCGCATCCCGCTTCTGCCGTTATTTTTGTGCTTGGATTGACGCGTTGAAAAAAGAATTTTATGTTTAGTATATGTATATTTAAGTAATAATAATATTGTAATATAGTCAATGATCTATAAAAGTAGATTAGAATATTGAAATAATAAAATAATATTCTAATAAAAATTAAAAAAAAATTAATCAATAATGTCTCCTTGAGACAATATCAAGAAGGTAAAAATTATCCATCAGTAACACAGGTAAATGATTGGTTATAAAGTCCGAGTCGGAACTATAAGTAGTCGTTTCACATCCATTCAGTCTATAGTTTGGTTCGAGACCCGAGTGGTACTTACTAAAATAAATAGACTGCCGGAAAGTAATAATATTAAGCTTGTGAATAAATGCATACTGATAGAATAATAATAAAAATATACATACTTTGAATATATACTATGGCGACATCTGGCGTACGATAATAACAATGATATAAATACTAGTTTCATCGCAGTCAGTCTAGGCATAGCAATGGCGCGATTCGCCGAGCGGTATGAATACCTGGGCATATTGTTGGTTTCCAAAGGTCCGCGGTTCGCATCCCGCTTCTGCCGTTATTTTTGTGCTTGGATTGACGCGTTGAAAAAAGAATTTTATGTTTAGTATATGTATATTTAAGTAATAATTATATTATTATATTAGTATTTGTATAGCGCTCTTTTATGACCGAATGATCATTCCAAAACCGCTTCTTTGCCTCTCTGAGTAAAAAGGTGGGTCTTGAGTCTGCTTCTGAAGGATGCCTCCGCTTTAAGCTCTCTTATGCTTTCCGGTAGTGAGTTCCAGGCCAATGGTGCAGCGTAGCTGAAAGCCCGATCGCCAAAGACCGTGCTAGGACTACCTACCGTCAGCTGCAGGGTGCTTCTATTTGCTCTAGCCGATCTGAGTGTCTTTCCACGCGCGCTTATTTCTGAAGGCTTGATAAGTTCTGTCAGATAGCCCGGTGCTATCTGACATCCTAGTTGAGAATAATTTATAAAAACAGATTAATTGTATTGTACTACTTCATTATTTGTTGTATAAGTTACTGATTCTCTCTTTGTTCATGATGTGTTGATAACGAGTACAATAAATATCCAAAGCCATTAAAACGTAACAATATATTTTAAAAGTAAATAATTACTTTTTTGTCAACAAACGGCAATAATAGCTTTTAACGTCCATGTGTATCATCTAACCCCTTTCTTAAACATTTAATTCGTCTTAATGCTTTAATTAAGTTTGTTGAATAAATCAATGCCGCGAACCTTAATATAATGGGGTCGCTTGAATAATTACAGTATATATTGTACGGTACAACAACAAAGCGACTTATGTATAGTTTCTTACATAACACATTGCTTTAAATAGGCATGCAGTTGGTGCCGTATAAGCGTACGGGAAACGGCGTTCTTCGGCATTCCTCGTTAATTAAGTGTTAAGCATGCCGAATTTCATGCCGAGTCTTATTTTAGAAGAAGGGGTAGGACCACTCTCTCGGCAGGAGGCTTTCCTGCGCTTCAGTCCTCTTCCTCCTCATCTTGTCTCGCTGGCCTCCCTCAGGGCTCTGGGCGTGAAATTTATAACAATTTATATTCATGACGCATCATGCTTCCTCTTCGCAGGGACGGTTTCGGTAATACTGATGATGGTGTTACTATATTGAGCATCAACACGGTACAGTGTGTATTGAGTGTGAATTCAATACAAGTATCATTGAGCGGCGTCGAAAATGTGGCAAGATTGTATTTTATTCTATAGCAACATTCTTTACGGTTTTACTTCTACGTTCAATCTTTATTGTTGTTGTTTTTTTCTTTTAGAGCTCGTTTTTAACTCGTATATTTCATATTTGCGTTGTAACTTATTAAAAGAAATATATTTTTTCAGTTACATTACTTAATTAATGAAAACATTAATAATACTTTGCTTAGAAATTATAACATCTGTTATTATAAAAACAATAATTTTAAAGTAATCGCAAAGATAATATTATAAATTTCTGATAATTATCGAAGGCTTCCTGGTAACACTGAAGAGTATTGCTTAGAAGATGTATATTTTATTATGAAATCGCATGCAAGAAAACATAAACCATTGTGAATAGTGATCTCAATAAAACTTAGCTAGGACGGCTAGACACTGCATGCGGAAAATATGTGTTATGTGTGTTTTTTAAAGAGATTCAGACTGTATGAAGGAAGAAACGCAGATAATGGATAATACATTTCAAAAGCTTAGCGGTGGCATTGAGTAAGGAATTTTATATGGAAAGTATGAATATATAAATAAAAAATAAATAAAATAATATTAGTTTATCGAAAGGCATAGTTGACCTGGAACAAGGAAAAGAACTTGGCGACTCACGATGTAAGGCAGTAATTTCTAACTACAAAATATAATGCAATTTCTGTCAATATATTCATGTTTCTACATCTCAAATTTTCTATTACCGGCCCTGTTTTCAAGTCATGTCCCCATCCTTTTCCATCCCGTAAGCCTCAGCAATCACTCTCTCTGTCGCTCCAATTAACTTTGTCCCATTTAAGGACTTAAAACGAAATTCTTCTCCGACACTCGCTTCCTCTGAGTTTCACAAACTTCCGAAAGCTCGTCCATTTTTTCTGTCAGGTAAAAGTTCCACCAACGACGTGAAACAATAAAAAAAAGTTTCCGGCGGAACTTCAAACTCACTTGAAAACGAACTGGCAACACTTTATTTTATTTAACACCTAACAAATATTTTTTTTATTCGTTTCCTGAGCTTTTTAGATTTCTGTTTGATTGAAAAGAGTTTGATAAGTAAACGTTTTTAAAAACGCTCACGTTAAGGTACTTTGTATTCGTTTATTAAGTGTTTATATTGTGGAACATAAAAAGTTATGGAACAAAATTAATGTTATTGACAACTACAATTTCATGTGAATAAAAGCGTTCTTAGAAAATAGATTTGTAAAAATTAGATTCAAACATAAAGAAATAATGTGACAATATATGAGAGAAAATGACTGCTTTTAGATAAACACTGAGTCATTTAACCAGAGCCTAAAGTGACAAATTTTAATATACTCGTATTACAAGCTTGTAAATAATTTGATATAGTTTGAGGCAATATAGGGTCCGCCATCTAACGTTTTTTTTTTCAACTAATGTTTATTTCTTGAATGGTAATACTTAGCTCATGTTTGATTTGACAAATAATTAGTTTTGTCTTTCCGCTAAACGAATATGGTTGTGTATACGCTTGAACAATGCTGAGAAATATTGCGACATTACTTTGAAAATCATGGTAATGTTGCAGAATGTTTGCGAAAATTGCGTACGGATTTTGGAAGAAGAGAATCAGCGACAGCTCCGTATGTTCGTTATCTTGTGAAAAAAGTGAAAGAAACTGGCATCCTCATTGATAAACCAAAGCGTAAGAAGCCAAAAACAGTGCGTACACCCAAGAATATTGCTGCTGTGGCAGAAAGTGTGCGTGAAGCGCCATCAATGGCGCTTCCATGCGGCACGACCATGTTGAACGAATTTTTGTTCACAAAAATTGAAGAGGAGGATATTGGCAACATTTGGTTTCAACAGGAAGGCGCTACGTGCCAAACAGCCGAAGCAACACTCGATGTTTTGCGCCCTGTTTTAAAAAAAAAAAGTTATTTAGCGGACCCTTTATATAAATAAATATATTATTTTCAATGTTTTGAGCATTCACTTTGAGATCCATAATAAATTATAAATATTTATTTATTTATTTACCTTGTTTTCACATGGATCACGTAACAAAAGTTCTCTATTAGGAGACTGCAGTTTCGACTAACTCGTAGTCTTTCTCAATCCTTCTCTAGTTAAGAGATAACTGAGCTGCGTTGTACTTGTAAGTGGTGTAACACATTTTTGTAGGGGAGGGGGTGGGGGTGTGTCTAACATGAAAGGAGAGGGAGGTAGGTAGTGTTGCAAAGATGAAGGAAGAGATAAATAAATAAATAAATAAAGATAGGAAAGGAAGAGATAAATAAATAAATAATAAATAAAGGAAGAGATAAATAAATAAATATATGATCCAATATAAATAAATATATTTCTTTAGAGCCTTGTTTGCGGGTGACAGGGGTAAATTACTTCACTATGATTGCAATAGAAGATTTAAATAAAGATATTCGTATCTAAGATAATTAGTGCCAAAAAAGCGCAGTCGTGAATGACGCAATTTAAAATAAAAATGCTATATTTGTTGATAGCAGCCTTTATAAGAGAGGAGAAAAACTTCCGAGGTTTATATATTTTAAAGATGTTTTTAAAGATGATTCAAATGTCGAACAATATTTTTTTTTTTTACAGTTGCGCTTATTTGCTTCCCAACGTCAGTTCTTCGGATATTTTTCGGGCATCTTATTATCGAATGAAGTAGTGTAAAGTTATTGATTCTTGTTTTTTCTTTAATTTAAACAAAAATAAACGTAACATCTAGTGCTGTGGCTTTTTCTTATTCAATTATTGGTATCATTATATTAAAATTTGAAGAGCTTTGGTCCAGCACCGAGTTGTACTAGGTTGGTAAATAGGTACTTTTTTGTCTCCAGCACATAATCCTCCCCTTCAGACTGTTTTCTTTACTTGTCGTGTAAATTAGTTTACACAGTGAATTGTGTTTTTTAAAGAAGTCCGAAACTTTTCGCTGGAGAGAAGTTTTAACATTTGCCGAGAAGATCCGCTGAAAATTCGCGATGAGACACTTGTATTAACCTTTGTCTAAATAAAGTGATTTCAAACTTAATTAGTAATGAATGCATTTCTTATGTGTCTTTTTGACATAATTTTTAGAACGTAAATAACATCCAATCAACTTTAAAAAATATATATATAATTTAAATAAACTTATATTATTTTACTATAATTTAATAAACTACTTTTAAGATTTGCCAAGTAAAAGTATTGGTCTTATATAAACATTTTTAAGTGGTATATTATTTCAGTTTCGTAACGAATATAATCACTTCAAATGAGCTTTATTTTATTATTTTTCGTAGTATCAATCTGGTGGATTGGTTTGCAGCAACAGAATCTTGCATCTCGAACTCCACTCCTCTCGGTCCTCTGCAACCCTCTTCAGCTCAGCATAAGAGCTACAACTCATGTCCTCGAACACTTACAGCAAATACTCCCGTCTAGGGCACTCTCTAAAGTTTGTACCCTCAACCATCCCCTCCACAATGTCGTGAAGAAGACCATCGTGGCGCATGATGTGACCGATCTATCGGGCTCGCCTCTCTGAGATGGTTCTTATTAAGTGCCTATCTTCCTTGATTATCCTGAGAACCTCATTGTTAGTGACGTGGTCTCTCCAAGAAAATTCCGAGAATTCTTCTGTATGGCCACATCTCAAAGGCCTCTAGTCTTTTTTTGATACTTTCAGATATGCACCATGTCTCACAGCCATCTCATCAAGATGTTATTTAAAACATTGCATTTGTTGCAATTTTCACCGAGTAGCATAATAATCAAATAATACATTCCGGTAATAAATAAATTCTTCTTTTATCGCACTAGTGAGCATCGTTGTCATCAGTGATTTTAAATCATTTAAATTAGATAAAATAGCTCCCCTTAATTTGTTGCAACATTATTAAACATTTTGCAGTTTGAAAATGCTTTAATAAAAAAAATGAAGCTTTCCTTACAAATATGAAATATTCAACATAAACGTATAAGATAAGATAACCAAAGCAATTATTTTATTGGCTGTACATATATCATGCGAGCGTATATTATATGTTTTTCTTTATATAGCTCTTAATACATTAAGTTTTTCCGAGCTTATGTTCTTTATGCGTTAAATAACTCTTCTCGAGAATGCTTTACAGGGGAAATTGTAATCAATTCAATACATTACATTGAACAGAGAGGGTAAATCTTGCGCTGATAAAATAACTTATACAGAATATTTTATAAACATATAAAATAACAAAAGGTTTAAGTACCAAAAAAACTTTAAGATTGTTTTTATTATTTTTTTCTTGACGTGTAATTCAATTTTTTTTTCTTCTGAAACCTGAAAGATTTGCCAGCTATTCATGTTGCTTTCTTCTTCTTCTTTTTCGTGTCAGCGACGTCAAATTATTTTTTCCCAGTATCTAGCAACATCGATAGCTCGTGTGTTGCCCATAATTAGGTCCTGGGATGTGCAGCTTGTTGGGCACATGGAGCAGGATCTTAGGTGTGAGGCGGTCTGCAGGTCTCACAAGAACATGAAAAGAACCTCCACGCGTTGCTCCATGGAAACGGGATTTCGGACTTCCTCCTCCAGCCCATCTTTTCAACCCAGCGACAGCAAAAACAAAAGATGTTTCTTTGAAATACATAGATTATAAGTATTTTAAGGATATTTCCCTATTGATATATATATATAAAAAAAACTCTTCTTTTTGGTATTTATGACCTTTTTTACTTCTCGTGTTCGTGTATGTATAAGAACAAAGTCTACAAAAGATAAATACAGTTTCAATTCTTCGAGGGGATGAAACCAATTTGTCTGATTGCCTTGAGCCTTGTACTTGAGTCATTTGGTCTTCGATAAATTCATCGAGAGACCCACGCCCATCGATATTGCCTGCGACATTATGCGGTAGGATATATATGGACCTCTGACTCTTCAGACCGTACTACTGACATTATCTAATAAAGCTAACGATATACGTATGAGTATGAGTTTGTCATCATTTATTTATTTTAATAAAATAATTAGAAATAGATTTTCATATTTTATAATACTCACCTATGTAATGTATCATCTCCATCGTACACTTACGAGATCAGCATCTTAATAGTGTAAAAAAACTTTGTGAATATGTTGTTTTCACGTGATGATTTAAATATTTTATATTTTTATTGATTCCTCGTGTTAAGTCATACAAATTCGATAGAAATGTCGCATCTCAGAGAGTAATCAATCGTATTTTTATCAATTTACAAAAAAATCTAAACTATTCATATATTTTTTTATGTAAACACATACAGGAGAATACCGACAGATGGTGATAGTAATTCTGAAGTCTAATCTGTGGCTTTCTATGACGCTTACCATAGTGCATATGGCTAAGCGCTGATTGTGGAGTATTGATCCGCCAATGGCATAGACTACGGCCCGAGATTCACGCATCATCCTTATTATTACAGGAATTTACTATGAACGGGTGGTCTTCACGGGCCGATTTTCGTCTACCATAAATTTTACTTAATATGCTATGACTGGCATTTACGGGTGAGAGATCAAATTTACACTAACTCTGGGTATTTTAGAGCAAAGAAATGTTTTCTTTTTGTAAATCTCCGTCGGGGATCGAACCCATAATCTTTGGCTTGCAAAGCAAACGCTTTGACCATTGGGCTATACCCGACACAAATGAAGTTCGTCTTTGAGGAGACTTAATTGTCCTCCGGTATGATGCCGATGAGCGGCCTGTAAAGTCCAGTTCAGTCAATGCTTAAAGTAATACATAATAATAATACATCAATGGTATCATTATATTGAAATTTTGACGAGCTTTGGTCCAGCACCGAGTTGTTACAAACAAAAGAACCAACAATTGATACATATTTACAAATTCATAGCAAACAACATCTTATATGACATTTTTTCATCAATAAGTTGGAGAAAAATCAACGGTGGACTCTTATTTCAAACCACAAACCTTTGCAATCAATGATCATTCTGTACTCAGGTTTAGTTTGTTGTAATTTCGCAAGTACGTGTTAATTGTTGAATAGTGTTATGGATTTTATATGATTTATAAAAATCATAGTAATGTAATATATATTGAAATATCCATCAAAAACAATTTTATGAGATGTTAATCACTAAGTATATACTGTGTATCACAACTATTCGATACACTGTGTTTTAATTGCGTCGTTTTAATTGCTCAGTTTATCAGCGAATAGTAAAAAGCTCCATTTGCAGCCTTCTGGAGGCTCTATATTCTGCCTCCATAAGTCGAATCCCTTACCACGATACAATCACAGCTTCTCTCAGTGCGAGTCTCGGTCCGGGGGCGTTCTGGAGATAAACCGGCCAAAAAACCAAAGTAAATATCGAAAAACCATTCAGAGCGATTCTATTAGATTGAGTGAGAGCGAACTGCGCCAGCTAGAGGGTGGAGACAAGGGTGTAGGTTGTACATCTGGATGTTTTTTTGCACTGAAGGTGTGATAGAACAATGTTAAATTAAACATTGTTTAACGTTTTCAAAATACAATAATTATAAAATGGGCTAATTTACTAACATTAATAAATTAAATTTGATGTCATAATTATCATTTATTAAATAATGTGATTGTCCTTTAAGTAGATAAAAGAATAATATATAAGACAATAATTAAGTATACCAATAACAAGCTTAATATTTTATATTCGATGATACATTAAAAATCATTTATATTTTAAATGACTTGTAAAATTAACTGAAAAAATGTTAATATATAACTTTAGTGACATGCTTGAGGTTTTAATAATTTGAAATCAAACGAAGTTTTTAAATATTGACAGTTATTTATTCGATATTTTCGGTTTATTAATGCTATTTACAAGTTTATAATAAAATATTGTTTTCTTTTGTTTCAGGTATGAACTTGAAAAATAATTATGTAGTATCCAAAACCAGTTTAAAATGTTGACAACAAATGGTAAGTGCAGAAGTGAGCTAAAAATATATACTTTTGATGTTATTCATTAACTTTTTTATATGGAATCAATAAATAAAATAAGTAATTCCATATTACTCTATATTAGTGGGACGTATATATTTTAAGTCGGTAACCAAACAAAATAAGAGTAACACGAAAAATGCTTCTAATGATATTGATACTTTATTTATCATATTTTATGTTCTTCTTTGTAGTATCAATCCGGTGGATTGGTTTGCAGCAACAGAATCTTGCATTTCGATCTCCATTCCTCTCGTTACTCCGCAACTGTCTTCAGCTCAGCATAAGAGCTACAATTCATGTGCTTGAGCACTTGCTGCAAATACTCCCGTCTAGGGTGCCCTCTACAGTTTCTACCCTCAACCATCCCCTCCACAATGTCGAGAAGAAGACCATCGTGGCGTATGATGTGACCGATCTATCTCGCCTCTCTGAGATAGTTCTTATTAGGTGCTTATCTTTCTTGATTATCCTGAGAACCTCATTTTATGTTATAATTGTCTTAACGTATGTTTTGTAGGCGTCTTTTTAGTTTAATTTAATTTCATTTAAAAGAGTGGAAGCATTCCTTCGTTGAAAATGAATGTCCAGCAGTAATGTGCAGGTAGCGGCAGTGCTTGCAGGAGCGCTAGTGCTACCCTCCGTTAATACAAAGAAATAGGGAGCGATTGAAACAACAGCGTTCCATACGTTTCCGCCGGGCGAGCACTTTATACCCCGCCAGTATATCGCGCCACATAATCTTATTGGCAATCAGGGTTAGAGGTTAGGTTAAAAGACCGCCTCTACCGTTGGCTACGGAGAATTATTCGCGCAATGGCGTAACGTAAATAATTAAGGGGTTAAAAAATAGAACGGTAGCTTAATTGCGTGGCCTTAATTTAAAAAAAGGTGACATTACGTGTTACTTTGATTTTTGTAATTCAGTTCGTTGAAGTTTCATTTTTCATATTTGAAATCTAGCATTACATTCCCCAGATAGTTCATTTCTAGAATGGACAACTGGACAGTTGATTAATTAAAATAGTATTTATACAAGCACGTTTTGTTTTCCATGTATCCGTGATTGTTACATAAACAATATGCTCTATAGTACTAAAGCCTTCCCTAAGTCCGGTTTGCTTACGATGTTGGAACTCATCAAATAGACTCGTCAGTCTGTTAGTTAGATTTGTAGATAATACTTTATATACATAATAAAGGGAAACAGGACGGTAGTTTTTAAGCACTGATTTATCTCGTATATAGTATTTTTTAACTGAAAAGAGTGCAAAAATAAAACTATAAAGTACAAATATAAAAGTATGAATTGCAAATTTTTCACACATTACTTTTTTAATATATATTATGCATTCTAATAATATTTTTCCAGGAAAAAAATTATCTCCCAATAGCGCTTTATTGTTGACTGTAATGTTACTTATTAGCCTTGTTGATTATTTCGTAAAAAATATTTTTTAACATAAAAATGTCGCGTATCATATAAGTTACACAGAAGGTAATATTCTTAACAGCAACAGACCCTTAGAATCAAGAAGCAGTTCAGGAGGTGTTGGTTATTTATCAGCACAATGGCACCAATGTCACGCGTTTCAACGTTTTGTAGGTAAAAGTATATTCATGAAAATTATTTATGTTATTTCATCCAGCCTCGCACGTTACCATAATCTGGAAGCACTTTAAAAATCTTCTAAAATAATTGAAATCAGTCAATAATAATTGAGCTTTAATTTGTTACGTCACTGTTTATAAGCTCTCATGCCCCGCTCAGGAGCTTCTTGTGGGCAGGTTGTATCTGCAAAGTATGTTTGAGAATGTCGAGTCTGAAGCAGGCGCCATAGAGAAAAAACGACAGAGTCTTAATATGTTTCTTATTAAATTATAATACTAATTCACAACAAAGCTCAGTAATGAAAAATAATTGTTTAATGTCCTTATTTTTTTTTTCTGAAAAAAAAAGAGATACCATGTATCAAAGAAATAATGTTTTATTTAAGCATTGTGCATTTTTTTCTTCAACATATTTGTATAAATCGCATTATGATTATATAAAATATAAAAAGTAATCTCGCCTAAGTTTCGTAGTATGTTTTTGTTAATACATTTATTAAGAAGAATCGCAATTTATATAGTGTACTCGTATTGCAACAACAAAAATACATATGTTCAATATATACTATATTTACTATAAATTAATTTGTTTGTAGTACGCTGCAGATTAAATGATGTCATTATTCATTTGTTATAACCATTTGAAAATACATTAAAATATTTGCATAAATTTGGAGTAAAAATAAAATGAGCTAATAAAAATAAGCATAGTACATAAGCTTCATAGGTGTATATATTTTTGTATTTAATTCATTTAAGTATCCAAAAACAGATTTAAAAATACATTCTTTGTGTTTTTTAACTTCACACGAATATGTATCTTAATACTCGTACCACATGTCAGTATTTTTACCCTACACAGTATCATGTTGAGTTACTATATGCAGGGGTCAACTGCCGTAGTTAGGTAGCCTTGTATTATCCAGTGACTGGTTTAGCGAAGGGGAGGTGGTAGTTTGTTGTGTTATCCGGCGGGCAGAGGGGATGCGGGGCAGATTCACCCTCCATCGAAACATCCTGAGATTGATTTCAATCCAATTTGGGATGTTTCCTGTTTCCTTCCCTGAACTTCACGCCATTGTTCATTCGACGCCATTTGGTTAAATAGATTGGACAGCTTACAAAATGTAGTCACGTATTTATACATTATATGTTATCAAAAAATAATGTTTCGATTAAATATGTACATAAGAAAGTTTTTTTTAACAGTCCACATATATGTTGTGTATTTTTTTTATGGATAAAAGTACAAGCTTAGACTAAAACGATTTTTGCGTCCTTTTTTATTATATAATGAAACGATAACCTCACGATATATATATACTAGAGACAATTCTCAAAAATAATATATCCTGCGATCGGTAATTTGAGCATAAATTTATTATTTAATTTCTAGTTTAAATATTTCGAACGATGTTTATACGTAGCCATAATATAATAAGAACACGGTCAAACATTAAATTAATTTATACAAGTTTACTATGTTGTAAACTTTTATGTAATCTAGGTTGTAATTTTTTAATCATTAAATTAAATAATCATAAATTCTTAGCGCTTTATATCTCTGCGTTCTTGAAGAATCCAAACGTATAATATTTACTGCTGTCATTTTATAATACCTTTATGCTTTCATTGTCATGGTATATTCTGTAGAACTTTAGCGATGCTGTGACCTTAAGCTAACTTTAAATAATACAAATGTTTGAGATCTGAACTATTTTTTTATTTATTGTGGTCATTTTAATAACAAGATAAATACATCCCAAGAAAATAATATGATTAATGTTTTTAATTATTAGTACAATTTCATACAAAATTTAACAGTCACAAAATATACATAATTCATATTTAGACCAATTAAACGTGAATAATTATTAACAATATTATTAATAATTAAATATGCATATACTATACATAAAATTATTTTTTCAACGCGTCAATCCAAACACAAAAATAACGGCAGAAGCGGAATGCGAACCGCGGACCTTGGAAACCAACTATTAAATATTAGATATTATTCATACCGCTCAGCCGACTCGGCCATTACTATGCCTGGACCCAGACTCACGTTGAAACTAGTATTTATGTCATTGTTATCATCGTATGATAGATGTCGCTATAGTGTATATTCAAAGTATGTATATTTTTAGAAGGTAAAATTATTAATCAGTAACACAGGTAAATGATTGGTTATAAAGTCCAAGTCGGAACTATAAGTAGTCGTTTCTCATCCATTTAGTCTATAGTTTGGTTCGAGACCCGAGTGGTACTTACTAAAATAAATAGACTGTCGGAAACTAATAATATTAAGCTTGTGAATAAATGAAGACTGATTGAATAATAAAAAAATAAAAATACATATATACTTTGAATATATACTATAGCGACATCTATCGTACGATGATAACAATGATATAAATACTAGTTTCAACGCGAGTCGGTCTAGGCCCAATGGCCCAGTTGGCTGAGCGGTATGAATACCTGGGCATAGTTGGTTTCCAAGGTCCGCGGTTCGCATCCCGCTTCTGCCGTTATTTTTGTGTTTGGATTGACGCGTTGAAAAAAGAATTTTATGTATAGTATATGTCTATTTAATTATTAATAATATTGTAATATAGTAAATGATCTATAAAAGTAGATTAGAATATTGAAATAATAAAATAATATTCAATAAAAATTAAAAAATCCATATAATTATTAACAACACTGTCACATCCGCTATATGATAATTTACATTCTGCCAGTAGATTAATAAAAATATAACTTTAAAATTTATTGCACATAATAATTCCGCAGTTGATAATTATTGTTTTCGAATATTTTCCGGATGCAGCCAATCTAAATCAATGCCACAGTCCTTTTGTGCAATTTTCACGTAATAAAAGTGCATCCGAATTGACGATGCGCTTTAGAGGTCCGCAGTTTTTTTTGCATCGAAATTCAGCTCGCTTAATTTTTTCCGCACTGAAAAATGCACTCAGCATACAGACAGTTCAATTGCGAAAACAATGAGTTGATTGACGATTTTGAATATTTATTGCATGCGACGATGATGTGCTTTCATCCAAAAAAAAGGGATAAAAATATTCCTAAACATGAATAAATTTAACTTACCATTTATATTCTTGATATTTACTTTGTGTTGCATTTCAGATATTACATATATTTATAATATCTATCTAGTTTAAATATTCTTAATGTTGAGCAATGATTATATATATACAGACTAGGGTTTCGGTTTGAATGTGAGCATCTTCAGGTCTTCACTTATAAACGTACTGTGTAAAAAGATGCTCTCATTTAAAGCAAAAGTATGGTTTTCAATTGGTAATATACAGTTCCCAGCGTGATCCATATATATATGAATATTTTTAATTTATGTTAGAGTAAATCTTACAAATATTAATAACAAATTCCCTTTATTTTTGACCATGAATGTAAATAACAGTGATAATTCCAGATTTATTATATTTTTTTATGAATTGGGATACTGTATTTTTTACTGAGACAAAAACTATTAACTTGTTTCTATGCAAAATAATAAAAGTATCTTTCTCTGAATCTGAAAATGAATTGATATTTTATTATTGCTTCATTTATTTTTGCACTTTTATTGGTGTTATTTATTGAGTGGTGAAATCTGATTTAAATAAATATATGCAACTTAAATAAGTCTACTAAAGACATTGAGACATTCGTTTTATGCTCATTTCATTAAATTAACATAATATGAATGCGAATTTGCTTTTAAAACGGGTATTTCCATATTTGATATAAATATCAAATTTTTAAGTGAAATTGACATATATATACACTTTTAATAAAAAATAACATATTAAATTTTACAGAGCTTTAATTCAATCATTTTAATTATCTTGAAAATTATCTCATCTGTAGTTAAAGCTTTCATAATTTTATTGATGTATTGATACGTAAAATTTAATATAACTTATTGATAAGTCTAGGCTTATAAAACAATGTTAAGTGATTAAAACAAAATTGTTAGTGTTTATTTATTTAATTTTGAAAAAACGTATTCTCCATTAAAGCAGAAAGCAATATTGTAAATAAAAGTCTAAAGCAAACCGCGATTTAAAATGTATTTAAGAGTATGTTTAACGTATTCGTACATACCGATGTACCTATACAAAGAGATAGTCGCTTTGTCCAGTAATAGTGGTCGAAGCAATTTATTTCTTTTTTAAAAGATACATTCTGCCACAGTACTACAGACTGGTAGATAGCAGATACGTTCTCTCTGTACAGCGGGCGGTAGTAATTTTCCTCGGCAGCCTTTTTTATCGACTCAGCTAATTTGGCATCCGGAAAACCAGAAGCGACGCAAAGTCTCCCTTCAAAGGCTCCCGATTCACGGACATGCCTTTTCAATAAACGTAACTTAAACCCCAGCGCCGGGAAACTTATAAATTTCCACGGGTTTTATATTATTTTAGGGTAAACCGCCCAGAAATTGGCAAAGTAAATTTTTTAATTAAATCATACGCAAACTTTAAGTTCGAGCTGGGGAGAGTTAGAGGAAAGTTCCCTTTTTATCTCACGACATGGAATATTTAGAGTCATGAAAAGGCTTGGACTCTCTTTTAATGATGTCAGTCCATGTGATCTTGGAAAATAGCAGATCGTCAGATGTTATCTGATGAAGTGCATTAACCATAAAAAGAAGAGACGAGTTCTGTATTGTCATCTGAGAATCTCTGCCATTTCATGATAGAAACTTTCTAAACTTTAGCTTCGTTCTGACGGTTCTTTTTTGTTAGACAATATCAATGATAAAGTCGTGATAATGCGCGCGGTCAACGAGACAGACTCGGAATAGACTTTTTTTTTGCCTTTACGTATGGTCTAACGTTGCACGCAATTTGCAGGATGCCGTAACCATTTGTTCGCATTTAAAAAAAAAATCTATAATGTTTTTTTTTTCTTTTACTTTCACAGTCAATTTCTTTATGGCTTATACAATCCAGTTTTTCATATAATAACTAGAGAATATTCTTTAAACAATAGTTTTGGTAATACTTTTAAGGAGCTGTGTTTTCATAAAAGGGGGCCTCAACGGGTCAATAAATATCCCACAAATAAATGTAGGAAGAAGAATTTCCACTTGTGTTCAACAACTTGCTTGCTTACCCTATCAGCTAGCGAGCTATTCGCAGTCGTCCCTTTTTGCACGGGTACATTCTAATCGCTTTTTCAGACACCGGATACAATTAAAATGCGCTTCTTTAATTAAGCGCCGATTGTAAATCATTCGCACGTGGCGATGTCGCGATTTTAATGGAGGGGGGGACGGGAAACAATTTTATTGGCCAATATGTTTTTGGCGGCGCTTATACTTTATGCATTCCGGACGGCAGAAAACAGAAAATTGTATTAAATAATACGTTATAAGTTATATTTAAAAGAGCTACCGATCGCGGCTTTCCATACCAGGGTGGTTAGCAAAATTTCTCTGTTCTTGCTCTTGATGATTTTGCTTGATGTTTTTTAAGCATGTACTTATTCATTCATAAACAAAACATAAGCTGCAATAAAATATAGAACATACATTACAAGAATACGTATAATGAATTTAAAGACACCATTGATCTTTTTTTTTATGTCTACTTCTTTTAGGATGCATTTTATATGAGTGGTTTACTATATACAGGCGCATATCTCTGCTCTAAAGAACGCTGCATTTTCGGCTTGCGCCACTCACAGAGACACTTCGCGTGAAAAATCCTCTCCTGACTCTCCGGGCGCTCGGAGACAACTAACCAGCCGTTCGTTGATAAGCTAGGAACCTCTCTACCGAATCCAGTCGGTGCGCGCGCACTCCGAAGTACAGTCGCGGCGGAAAAAAATCAGTCCTATTACTTTATGGACAAACCCTGTACGTCATTATATTATGTGGGATATATTGAAAAATTATAAGTTATGTGCTAATTATACTTTTAAAAAAGCTATGATTTTTTTCTGAATAATGTGCATGTACCTATTAAATGAGGTTTTAATAAAATGTATAAAATCGTATTTATAGAATTATATGTTTATAAATTTAAGGATAATCATAGAAAATTTATCAAAGAATCTCGTGGAAAAATGAAACATTGTATTCAGATAAAGAAGAATAAATCTTTTGAATGAGTTTAACAATACCAAAGAAAAATACTCCAAATGTATCTTTCTCACGCTCTCTTTATTGTCTTATTTACCTTTAAGTATTCCATGATGAAACACACTTAAAATCTCATACATGCAAGTCGTGAAACGTATTATCATCTCTCATACTAAATGTTGTTCCACGCGAGGGGAGATATTTGTAAAAATATAGAAAAATACACCGTTTTAATAAAAATAATACTACTCGTTTTATACTAGCAACGTTGAAATCATCAGTAATTATTTATTTGCACTCTGAGAAAATTGCTTGTGAGTATGGCTTAAAGGTAAAGCATTTATCTACCTTAACAAAGTCGTGGATTTGATCTCTGACGAAGATTTAAAATCAAAATATACTTTAACGATTTCAAAACTATATACTCGTAAATACCCCCCGGCTGGTGTAAATATGATCCCGTATCCGTAAAATGAGTGTCAAAGTATATTAATCTAAATTGGTATTAGAAGAAATTAGGCATGGGATCACCACACATTCACAGTCAATCCCGTAAAAATTGATGATGCATAGCTGTAGTCTCATGACGTTATTAGTCTTATAATACAGCGATAAGCTGCACTAAAAATGGCAAACCTTAAAAAAACCACGGATGATTTTCTCAATTACTGTCGGTATTCTACTGTATATGTATGACTACATGTTTTTTTACTATGCATGTCTATAGTAATATAGTAAAAAACGAGCTATAATTTGTTGCTCACGTCTATTTTTATACATTGACTTTATTTATTAGTGTCTCATATTTATAGCTACGTTTAAAACGCTATAATTATGCTCATAATTATATCATACGCAAATGTATTTTCTTACCATGAAAATGTTTAATTTTTAGGCGTTCGTTAAAAACCTTTTTGATCACGGATCATATTTACACTTCAATCCGATCTAGATAGTAGAAAGTATTTAAACAAGCTTCGCAGGTAATCTCTGATTGCGGCCGCCGTAAATCTAGGTATTATCGCGCGCTCAATACTACGTTTTCAGGGACAGTCGCGGTGAGATAACGTATTACGTTATTTTTCCCCAGACGTGGGCCATTACCGTGAGCGTGGTCGATCTTTGGCCCCCGGGGTCACGCGATCCTCCGATGGATCACACTCGAGTGTCACACTTCGAGCGGCGGTCAAGTGTAACACTGCCCCTGCATTTTACAGTACCCAAATCCATGAAAGTGGAAAGGGTTCTCAGTTTTGATGTGAAACGTCTTTAAAATAGGCCTCAAGTGGCTGCAAATTAGCTTAATGCACATTGAATTAAATTGTTTATTTAGTCAAACAGACATTTGGCTGAATGATAATGTATTTAAATTATTGTTAAATTAATAAAACGTGCCATTCTCATTAGATCACCGAAATAGGGCAATATTGGACGCAGATAAATTTTTTTTATTGGTCACCGCATGTTGCTAACCGCGTGTCATTGGTGTGATTGAGTTGCTCTTTAGGAATAGGATACTTCAAGTCTCTAGTCCTTGCCTTTCAGATAAACGTGAACTCATATGTTCCCAGGCTGAAATTTGAGTGCAGAGATGTCTTGAAACAAGACATGGATAAAGGCAACTGATTGAATTAAAGGAGTCAATTTGTGATGACCATATATTCCATATGTATAACGGGGATGGGAAGATAAAATCATGGACTTAAAGTTATAAGTTATAGAAAAAATATTATTAGCTATTATATAGCTTATTAATTTAAAACCAAAGATATTGTAGTATCTTTAACATTCATTCAGAAATATGGCAGCTGGCTTCTTAATATTATTTGTACAAAACAACTTTTACCAATACGATCAACCTTTATTGTGGTGCAAGATTTTGTTGCTGCGAACCAATTCACCAGATTGATACTACGAAGATGATATTGTGGATCTCTATAACTACCACTACGAATTGACGGCTTTCATAAAAGCTGAAGAGCTCATAGTATAATTCATAAAATCAAATGGCATGATACGAATATTTGAAATAATGCTGCAATGACAAAGCTTCTGTTCATTGAGCATTATCAAGTGTAATGCTTCGTAGTTTGATGGTATTTTCCACGCTTAGTTAGCATCCCTGCACCAGACTAGCTGCCCGATACGATTGTTACATTATGAATGGCGCCGCCCCCATCCTGAACTACCCACCGACCACCCACCCCGCCCATAGCGCGACCCCCCGCGATGTTTACGGCCAACCGGGGACGCACTCCTCACGTGACAAATATCGAATATTATCATTCGCTGCGGGGTGAGTTAGCTGCTAGGGGGTGGTTACTGTGGGTGGGCTGGGGGTGTTTCAGGGTGGGATGGGGAGGCAGGTGCGTGCACGTGCTACGCGGTGTAACCTATTGCTGTAGACGTGCACGCATGGCCGTTTATAAGTATGATATTAACGACTCATTTGAACTCATATATTATTATAACTGTCTCATAAGACAAAGATGTTTTTTAAAACCAAAGATAAACTGGGTGAGAGCTTAAAAAATTGAAAAAAATATACATACAAATCCTTTTTTGTGCAATAAAAGTGTACAATCTAGGAGTTTGTTATAAATACATTCACGGAGAAAACTATTTCATATAAATAAAATAATCATACTAATCTGGCATTTGTAAAAAGTATGTTTCTAGTTTTTATTATAAGTAAATATATAAATATTTTAATTACTTGTATAAAATTAAAGTTGATGGTGTAATGTAATTTATATATTCGTGAAATATTTTTACATATGTGAGAATTATTTAATTGATCTTCAATAATCAAATATGAATCATTAATCTTATACACATTTTTTGCATTCACTTGAAATATATTTAATAATTAATTAATAACTTTTTAAATCAAGTAGCAACAAGACAAACAAAACACAGTTCAAATAAATATCCAGTTGTAATATTGAAATTGAAATTTTAAGATTACTATTTTTTAAAATTATTTATGATTATTTTTCATTGACTTGAATTCGCATTTTAATGCGAATATAAGTGACATATTCCTTGAAACCGTAGCATATTATAATGATTGAAGATGGTTTGACGAAGTCTCTTGGTAGAAGTCCGTGAAAAATGTTTGATCCATATTAGAAGCGTATTGAGTGTATGAATATATATATTAACATCCTCCTCTCTCTCAAAAAGGTGTTATTCCGTCTTTACAAGCTTCCGGCTGGGCGGAATGACATGCCGCCGGCCGTAATGTGACCTTGTCTCCCTAATGGGTGGAAACCGACTGGCGTGATGGGCTTGCTGGCGCTGCGGCTCTCGTCCAGCATTCGAGTGGCCATGTCTATAACTAACACACCCGTAAGCGGACCTATCCAAAATGACAATATGGTGTCACACTTAAATGTATGAGAAGCGATCAGAAATTCGAGACAAAAGATTGTGTATCGCAGTTTTCGGTACCAGTTAGCAGGGACTACATCGTGCGGATGTGAATATATATATTCACAAATTAAATAAATCATTTAACGCCAGCTTTCATGAGCTATCGGCTCTTATATTAACAGTTTAGTATCAGTCACCGAGCACCACCTAAAGCTAACTGATTGTTATATTTTATTTACGATGAGCGTTCCTACAGCTACGATGCACTTGCATGGACCATTATCACACCATACATTTCAGGCGAGGTTCAGAGCAAACAGTCGCGTCATCATAATATCTGCTTTACGGCTTAACAAATTCAACTTTGAAGCGCCGCTGAACATTTATTGGCGCGTATAAACAACTGGTAATTGCTCACAGTTTACGATGCGGCCTGCAATCTTCCCCGTTTTACATCGAAATGATATTATTATAATACGTATTGCCCTTAGAGATTCGCTGCATACTAGTGAACACATAAAATGAAATATGAAGTGTCAGTAATATATAATAAATATCATACAATACTTGACATATAAATGAGTTGATATTTAATAATAAATAATTTAATAAAAGGCATCAACAATTAAGCCAATTACCAGATATCTACGTTGAAATATGTTTCAGGGATCTATTAATTGTCTTAAAACACTTATTGCCATGAAAGACCTACCGATATTAACTTATATATAATGTCATGTGGGGAATTAAATGTAGTCATGTCTGTAATTGCCTCGGGTTTATCGGGCATGCAATCTATGAGGCTACTTACAAAATTCGCAATTTTGCTAATTTACTCTTATTTTTCATGAGATAATCTATCTTTCTTTCTAAATTTGTATTAAATCTATCACTGCAATTCTAATCTATATTAGAAGTCTTTTTTCTTTAACACTTTTATTCAGTAGCCACAATACTTCAGAGAGCACTTTCGTTGTAAAACAATAGTTGTAACCAATCATAATCTAAATGAGAGCATCATAGAGAATACTTTATTCTTCCCCGAATTTAAGTAGGTGTGAGTCAGGTAAAATCCAGTTTTGCTTATAACATTGCGAATATTATCAAATTAATTATAATAAGACATTTCTGAATTCATTTATTTTTATTTTTTGCAATGCTCCTTATCTTTTGAACTATGTACTTCCTTCTTATTAAGACTTAAGCCAAGTTAACAAAGATTAGACGGTATATTTTATTTTCAATTAATTTTTATGAAGAACGTCATCTCGCTTATGTATCTTCATATATATTGATATAAATAATTGCAAAAACATTATTCGAGTTCAGATAACTAGCGCAATAATTTATCATCCACGTGGGCTTAAACCAACAAACGTTGAACGGCCATAAATTCATCTGCTAAATGCGGTCGTAAATAATGCAAGATCTCAAACATTATCGGTTCATCTGCTTCTCTCTCAAGAGCGCCACTCCCGATCACATCTGACGCCAAGTCGCGTGCTTGTCTTGTCGCAAGCGTCATGCTATCAGCTCGCGAAATCTTTCGGTCGCGATTGTATTAAAAGCTTATATACTTGAGAATCCTACCAGACAGTGAGGTACTCTGACACCCGTATGCAGAGATATTCCTTAAGGTAACCGACTTAACACCCATATGCATAAAAAATTATAAAGGTAATCAACATGTAATAACCACTTTGCTTTAGAGTATAGAATGATTAGAGCGAGGAAGCTTCAGCCATCGACTCACCTCAAATCTTAAAAAAACTGTTCTACACATACAAAGGTGACATTTTTTTTAGATAATACGTGATATTTTTATTTTACAATTATAGGCTTTATATAACATTGCATCAATTACGCTGTTGTTAGCAGAGAGCACGAAGTGTCGTATTATCAACAAAAATTGCAGACATATATTTTGTTAGCTCTCATAAAATTTTTGATTCCATTTTTTAAGCGAAAATATTTGATTTTTTAAATTTAAATTATGTTTTTGGTTTGACTTACGCCATGGCTTCCATTTTGTAACGTCTTTATAATCTTAAAATTAAACCAAAATGGTATACTATACATTTTTTTTAATTTTTAAGCTTTGCTATTATTTAAACCCGAGACATCCCGCGTTACAGTAAAAAACATACCAACTTGACTCGATTGTCTTGTGGCAAGCGTCATACTATCATCTCTCTAGATCTTACGCTCGCGATGTTCTTATAATACTCTGCATGGCAGCGGCCTCTGGCAAGAAATCTCTTGCGGATTTGCATCGAGACACTCGGGAACCGGTTGCAAATTTACTGCGATTTTTTTTTACCTAACACGTACTAGATCTTCAAAGGTAGCAGTTAAACTATTTGTAGTATTAAAGCTTTATTTTATACTCAGGTTCTTTTATATGAAAAACAAATTATAAAATGTGTACATAACTCAAGTAGGAAACCGGCGGCATATCTATACTAACGCTGAGCTAGACAATTCTAAATCGGGAAGACTTAAACAGATTTGACAGGTCACTTTGATCATATAAAAGACTAGAGAACTCTAAAAGACCCACCGTTAAACATTAGCTGACACACATTATTACTTAATATCGGGTTTTTAACTGGAACGAACAATTTTCCCAAGCCTTCGACTTACTCGTAAAATTCAGCCACCATGGTCCTTACTTTATCTCATGTCAGCTCTGACTTTCATAGCTTTGCCACGTATTATAGTTATACTTATGTTTATATGTGGATTACTATAGTTTATGATCTATTGTGGCATCTGAAAAACGGGTCACATACAAGTCAACCTTCGATTTATGAGCAATTTTAAGTTGGAAAACTGCCGTGTTCTCGTCCTTACTTCGTCACTTCTCACAAAATCATATCATTGTACCCCTAATAAAAACACAAGCACCTGCTCTCAAGATTCATAATACGGCTGCATAGGTTTTTTGTATAGCTCATATATATATATACAATAGAATAGCTTTCAGGTAATGACACGTAAAGAAGAATTTGAATAAATGTCAGCCTCTAATGTCCATTGCATAAAGAAAATGTTATGTAAGAAAATTAGTAAATTTGTTAGAGTATATATTGCGTCAGATTATGATAATCGCTAAAAATATCAAGTTGAGCTGTCTTCAGATCATCAAGCGACACACTCGAGTTATAAACATGCAAAAGAAATGCAAAAAAGGGGATTGACCGTCTTCACGGCTCGCACCTCTCAGGAATCTGATGCATGAGTTTATTTTCATACTCTGTCAATTTTGGACGTGATACGTTTAATAAGTGGCGTGTTTAATGTTTGAAAAGTCAGTAAAGCTTAGTCATGATATGATGAACATTGATTTAATTAAAAATATATGCAACGTGTGTTATTTTTAATTGAACTTTTAATAAGTATGATACAAATATATATATTATAATAAGACGATAAAAGTAAAACCGACATATTAAAACATTCACTCGGGTAACACTTTCAGAGTGATGCTAAACGCTTTTTAACTTCAGGGTTTATTTTAAAGCATTATATTTTAATCAATTTATTCTATTAATGCTTATCAATTTTATTTCTTCTATATAATACTGGATTAGCAAACGCTCGAATGAGCATTGGAAACTACAACTACATTTTCTTCAAGTTCCTAAGCTCTTGATCGGTTGTAGAAAATATGGATGCTGATATTGTTGGACGAGTGCACGTAATCTAAATCTTAGTGCTTTTCAATATTCAGAAATGAAAGAATGTCGAGATTAGAGATTTTATTAAAAAACACGATTTAATAAATAAATAAATATATATTCAAAGAAACAAACAGCCAATTCAATAAATTGTCAATTTAGTGATTTGAATGCTGGATTTTAGTTTTATCAGTTTGTCAATAAATGTTTACTCTGGGTGTATAGTAAAAACAATGACACTATAAGACACTGTTTGAAAGTCGGCTAACATTTCGAGTATACAAATATGTAAAGTAAAAAAGATACATAAAATTGGTACAGCGCTATGTCTCTCAGTAAATAGAGACTTTATGTAAAACGGGCAGAGAGGGATGTTTTGAATAAAATGTGAAATGCCGCGTCGTTTCCGGAGCATGTTATTCGGTGACAAATTACCGCCGCGCAAAAAACGGAAACATTTTTTTGTTTTGCTAAATTCATCGAAGCCGTGAAGGTACACGCGAGTAGATACCTAACAAAACGTATTGGAGAGGAAATAATTCAAACGAAAAAATGTTCCCACGTAGATATTGCAAAATAGGCGGGATTCGTACATATTGATATTGCCTATATAAGCTCCCCCTGTTGTGTAGGCATGCTATGCCTTTAATTTGTCCAAACAACCGTGACAATCTTAAAAACATGTTTTTTTAACGTGTCCTTACTTTAGCGTAAAATGTATTTTTGGGTATTATTACGTTTGTTTAATCATCTGCAAATATAATTTTATTGTTGAGCTGTAAGAAATATTTTTGTTATATAAATCAATCATTATTTATTGTATAAGAAAATTAATTTCCTCATAATGTAAGGGTTTTCTAGAAAAATGTATTTTTATACTTTTGAGTGTTTTTTTCATGAAATTTATTTTATTGCATAAGAGAATATTCATCCGTCCTTAAGACATATGATGTAAAAAAGCATTACCAAATTTGCCGTCGCTTTTTATATCTATCTTCAGAAACGAACACTAACGTATTTTGAAAGCATATTGTTAGTATTTTTTAAGTATATTTGATATTATTTGCTTACATTGGTAACATTTATAAAAAATCAATAGTTAACATAACAAATCAATAGTTAACATAAAAAAACTCCTTACTTGCTTTAAGATTTTACATTTAATTAGCCATAAAATTACAAAAAAACTCCCATTTCCTAATTTTACAACGTGTTTAAAGTATTTTTGATAAGTTCATTTATATATATTGCTTATTTTGGCAGCATTTAATTCAAACATTTAATTAGTAAATATTTACTTTTTCTGATTTTTTAGTTTGTACCACAATGATTAAGCAGCGTTAAATATGAAAAAACAAATACATGAGTGCTTATATTTTTTAATAAATGGATATTCTGATAAAATTTATGTTAGCCACATCTGAATAACATTAATTTAATAAATACTATAAATTATGTAAGTCCATCTTGCAGAGTAGATATCTACCTGCGTGTACGCTTGCGTAAGGTAAATGTTTCATTACACCGCACCGTAAACAAGGGTACAATCTAAAACAATAATACATTAGGTACAATACGCGAACACATCGGCGGGGACTTAAAACTCTCCATCGGCACAAAAGGCCCACAGCGGGGCTTATTACGTGTATCGGAATATCGATAAATTACGGCCTGTTCATTTGGGCACGATGTTTAATCTGTCCAGCCGGGACCCCCTTGCGACCCAACCCCACACCGCAGGCTCGGCGAGGCTCTGCAGCTATCTACGGCATGGGCGCCCCTGAAACTGAGTGCTTCAAATTGAGTTTCAGGAATATAATTTCAGGAATTCACTTGCTCAAAAAACATAGTCTTCTCCTTTTCTTCGTTTCAGTGACGTCAATTTTTTTCTGCGTAATATCTGGCAGCATTGAATGTGTGCTGCCCAGCATTAAGATGTGTAGCTAGCCGGTCAAATGCGGGGTAGGATTATAGATATGAGACGGTCTGCAGGTGTCCAAAGTCATACAAACAGTGACTCATTCTGCGAAACACTCCCCACCACTCCAGGTTGTCAAACCACCAACGAAGAAAAAAAACATAATAATATCAATTAATTATCTCAAGCGTGGTGAGAAACTGATAATGTTTTTTAATAGTTTTGTTAATCAATGCATTGCTGTTCTTGCTCTAAAATTTTGCCAAAGTGTTTGGTTATTACCAAACGCTTTGGCAATACACAATTTTATAATGCACAGTAATATTGCCTTATAGTCTTTATTTCAGTGGTTCTTAATAAGTTTCTTAAAAAATATTTTTACTTTTTTCATCTCAATTCAGAATGTCATAATCGGTCGTACATCTTCATTTTATTTTCTTAATAGTGGAATTGTTTATATGTTCTCTAACTTCTTTGTAAAAAAATTTACTGATAGATACGAGTATCTTGATACCTAAAAATGTATATTTTTTCATAATATTACAAAAAAATAGTAATAAACAACTCTTAAATAAAAAAATCTATTTCATCTGACATATTTTCTCAGATAATACTCATTTGATGTATGACAGCTACATTATATGAAAAAATTCAATTGATTAACATCAATGCTCTCTTTGTGTTAATTTTTAAAAATATATATTTTAAAATAAGATTCCATCATGCTATCATAAATTTTTGAAATACGCTCTTGTTTTGCCCAGTGCGAATCTCTCCGACCGGACTACGTCATACAGAGCGTATTTTCACGTTATAAAATTTACACGAACGAGAGAATACCCGAAATATTGTTCTACTTCTAAAGGTTTGGTTCTAACAACTGTGCATCACCCCTGCATCAAAATAGTACTTACGACCAATATATGCATCAAATTATCTTCGACTTCGTAGTATCAATCCAGTGGATTGGTTTGCAACAACAAAATTTTACATCTCGATTTCCACTTTTCTCGATCCTCTGCAATCTTCTTGTTTAAAATTATGTCCTCAAACACTTGCTGCAAATAATCCCGTCTAAGGCGCCCTTTGCAGTTTCTACCCTCAACCATCCCTTCCACAATGTCGTGAAGAAGACCATCGTTGCGCATGATGAGACCGATCCATCGGGCTCGCCTCTCTGATATGGTTCTTACTAGGTTCTTCCTTTATTATGCTGAGAACCTCATTGTTCGTGACGTGGTCTCTCCAGCGAATTCCGGGAATTATTTTGTATGACCACATCTCAAAGGCCTCTAGTCTTTTTTTATCACATTCAGATAAGCATCATGTCTCATAACCGTACATCAAGATGCTCCAAATAAATGTTTTTTTGGCAGGTTGCTTGCGGAGCTTAAAATTAATATATTTTTTTTCAAGAATTGAATTATCTAATTAAGCGTAATTAATTTTATTTTTCCTTCTTCGTTTATCGAACCTAATGAAGAAGATGTAATATTGTACGAGTGGTTTTATATCACTTTAGATCAAACACTTTACTGATGTTGCCTGAAAGCTGAAATCAGCATGAAAAGGTTTATTAAAAACATGAAAAATAATTTTTCATATGTTAGCTGTATTATTGTAAGTCGTAAGAGTTATTTGGCTATTAAAAATATTATACATTTTTTCGTGAATTGAATAGGTAGTTCTTTTTTACTTCTTTCAAAAGAATAAAACACAAACAATCAATACCCAATATTATTTTTAAAAAATAGTTTTATTTTCATAATTGAATCACTTAATTACCTGTAATTTGATAATTGTTAATTAAATTTGTATTGTTTCAGGTAAGCACTAGACTTCTTTGATACCGCTTACCGCCGCTAGGCCATCATCATTAATCACAAGTGACCTGGAAATATGTAAGTTCAATTGACAAATACATGACAATAAATTATACATTTTTTAAATTATTTATATCTATAAAATTGTGGGAAAATACATTCACAATTATTTTTCTCTTAAATGAATTGATTAATTTATTATAACTTTAATAATTGAATAAAGTTGTGCATTTAAAATTTAAATACATATCGAGAATTCTAACTGGAGGATGGTGAGATGTTTTCATCTGACGCTTGTCGTTCTGATATTTTCATTACTATCATTTACAAAGTATATAACAATTAAATACAAATAATTTATGCTCTCACGTGATTAGACTACATCGCGGCAATTACGCATCGTTCACGATACTTAGAGAACAGCTTCATAATCTGGTCAACATTAATGAGTGGCATTCACAAGATGTTGAAGTAAACACAGATGCTGGGAGAGCATTCCAAAACTTTCCTGTTATATTAAAAAATATCATAAGAAGCTGTTTAGTGTATGTAGACCTATGCAACTTATATATAAATTTTTGAAAATGGTTTGGAATGTTTCAAATAGATTTATTTAAGTAGAAAAGGTCAATTTGGAATGTTGTTACAGGGATTATAGCAAATAATAGGATTATAAATCGAATGGTCTGTGATCCGTGGATTAGAAATTAGATATTGGGTGTTTCACGCCAACCTGGATATTTACAGATACGAGTATCCTTGAGAAAATTTGTTAAAATATATATTTATACAAACATGTAAAAGTCTAACACGATAATTGTTGTACCATACCACTGAATATATTTAAATTTATCTGCTTATTAATAAATAATAATTAGGTAAATAGTACAGTTTTTGAGCTCTAATTGTATGAAAATGATCAAGTGTTGGATTTTAATACATAATTGAACGATTAAGTCCAAATTTAATGAAGTTGTACGGCGTGAACGTTTTCGTCGGCTTATTAATTAGTTAATTAGATTAATTAATGTGGAGATTTTGCCGGAAAAGTGGCAATTAAAAAATCTATGAATACACCATTAAAGATATTTTTAGTTCTAAATTGACACAATTAGCACGATGTTTTCAAATACAATACAGTTGCTGCCTCGAATATTTAGACTGTGTGATTACCATTAGTCGTTCTTATAATCACTTAAGATATCATCATATATAATTCTCAAACTGGAGCATTTGGTCAACACGAACTGCTGCCGCAAAACCTGTCACTATGGTCCTCACCTCATGCCATGTAAGCTCCACTGAGTATATTCAAAGCTTAGTTTTCGACAGCCTTTCAGGACAGTGAAAGCTTGGGGGCGTTAAAGAAAGGCATCTATAGTAGGTGCTTCATAGTAACTAGTATAGTACATATCCCAGCAAGGTTAACTTTTGTCTTTTATAGAACTATGTTTTGTTTACTCCACTTGTAATTTCTTACAAAGTCAAATCATTGTACCCCCAGAATTCCACGCAGTTTATTGTTTCCCAAACTTATCAAACTCAATCAAACATATCATAGCATTAGATTTTCGTAAGATTCGAAGCTGAAAAATATGTAATATTAAAATTACTATATAAACTGTTAAGGCATTTAGATACACAATCACACAACAGTTATCGTTCATTTATTGCTTTTAAGTATATTAAATAATGTACGGATAAATGGCACATTTATTCAATAAAGCGTAACTTCTGTAATATTGTCTCGCAATAACCATTTGACTAGTATCTAATAATGCGTCTCTATGAACAATAATGTAATACTACGTTTGTACGGGTGTGAGTCGTATTGCTCGAAGTAGTAAAACGCATCTTCAACGTTCATTTCTTCTCTTCGGGTTGATACCCAAGGCGGTGAAATAGTCTACCCCACGAAACGGAAAGCAATTTATCCAGTAGGGCAGGGATTCTGAACCACTGCAATTGTGAAGATTTACTTTTTATTTATAAAATTAAGGAAAATTTAACGCATATATCATTAAAAACAATACAGTATTTAATAATGTTGTGGCAGTCTACTTTTTGACGTTATAATAATATTGGACAAGCACTTCGATACTACAAATAAACAAAAATTATAGCTGACATTTCTTCCGTCCCCCGGGTTCTTGCCATTCTTGAAGGCTGTCTGGAATAAAACATATAATGATGTACTCAATGGATATTTGGAAAGCAGCGATGACATAGGATAAACCAAAGACTAAGATGGCTGATAGAGCTTTATGGTAGTAATTTGTGTTGAATATGCTCCATTCATAAAGCGGATATGGAATGTTAAATCTGCCTTAGCTTTTCTCGAAATTTAAAAATTACCGATTTCTAAGCTCTAAAATACGGAGAATATCCCTCACCAATATCGGTGGTAGACAAAAATTGTCCCGTGAACATCAACCGTTCACAGTTAACTCCTGTAAAAATGATTATTATTTATTAATTATAATATATAATAGTCCATGATGCTGGAAGATTAAAACTCCACATGCAGCGCTTACCCATGGTAAGAGTCACAGAATCCAAAAATGAGACTTCATCATCACAATCACTATCTGTTGTTATTCTCCTGTATGTGTTTACACATAAAAAAATGCGCTATAAATGCGTTTAAAATGTTAAATTTGGGTGGTTAATGCAGTCAGAAAGATTGGCGACTTCTTTAGGGTGTGAGCGCAAGTGAGGGTGCTGCTGCGAGATGTGTGTTTGTATTATTACTTATGTGCCGATAGGTGGCGAGGCGTGCCACGACGGAACCTCCCCGAAGAAGCGCGGCGCCTGTGAGCTTGTGATAAGAAACGTTCCATCCCCAACCGAACCCACTCCACTCCTAACCCAACCCAACCCAACCCACTCCACTCCTAACCTAACCCAAAGTGCTCCGGTCACCCTCCAGCTCTCGACGAAACACGGAAGGGAAAAAATACACCTGTTTACGCCATTATTCGGCGGACCGCTCGCGGAATTAATACTGCAAAATTACGTTTATGCGTTTTTTTAATGTAAAAAAAGCCCTAAAATTGAATAATGCGTTATTTTTCTATTATACTCCGAAAGCGCAAACATGCCTTATAAAAGAGCCTTCCGATACTGTTTACTTTAAGCCTGAAACTGTAAAGTGGAATGAAAATAAACTGTACTATGTACATTGTACATATTATATATAACACGTAGTAGTTTATTGGTTTGTTATATTGAATAATGAAATAATACACGTTTCTAATCAATTTAATTAATTTTATTATTTATTAACTAATTTACTAACTATAATTTTTATTAGTCTATTGATTTTGGAGACATCTCTCTTTCATCTGGACAAACTTTAAAAGGTTTTAATAGCTACATTATTCCATTATTTGTTGTAGATAAACACATTTATTCGTTATGTAAAGATAAATAAGGTATTTGATGAAATCTTGTCAATGAGTCAGTTCAAATAAATAAAATTCAGAAATGCATTCACACGAGTTTCGTGATCATATTAAGTTAAGTAAGTAAGTTTATATAATAGCTTAGTCTATTTTGCAAAAGTTAAACCGTCTCTATTGTCTAAACCACTTATTTCAGGACATTAGTTTTCTCCGTTAAATTCCGTCTTTTTACATTTTTACTCGAAGAAGAGCATTTCAAAAAATAAGTTTTATAATAAAAATATCAAAAATAATAACTAAGTAAACAATGAAAGTACGTTATAATTCTCCTAGCCAGATTAGCGATGAAGGCCCTAGAGAAGATTTTTTTATTTAAATATCAACTCGGTAACTTAAGCTGTTAACTCTTTTAGTAATTAAAATCTTATTAAATTAATTATTCCATCACCAATATGTGTCATACAAAAAATGAATCGACTGATAATGATGATGATAAATGAAAACAAATCGAGATAGCATGATCACGTTAAAATAAATATTCATATTCTTCAAGCGTGTATGATAATTATTTCGTGTTTATAAATTAAGCAATGCATCATTACTGATTACATTAAATTTTCGAGAAACCGTTTACATATTCATGGCCTTTTTTCCATCTCCGACATTAAGTTGTAAATCACGCTTAATTTCATAGTAATTATTCCGTCATTTTGTGTGTGCGAGAGAGCTTTGATTAAATTCGAACATGGAGAGAGGTGGGAGAGTCGACGCGTGCGTATTATAATAATAATACATCCATACAACTACCCGGCAGAGGCTTCGTGAGCGAAGCCATTAAGGCTTCGAGGCGCACGGCAGTTTATTGGGGTACGAACAGCATCTCGGTCTCGGGAGAAAATGAATGACTCGTACTTGTCTTGATATGAAATTAAGTATTCCCAGAACAATCTATAAGTGATTATTTAGCGACGCGTCTGAGCAAACTTTGCCCACAATAAGTTTACGCCCTACAAAGATTTACGATCTTGGCTCATCGTGAAATATGCCTTTTTAATACTTTGCGTGACGATAAATTTGAATATTCTATGTATCGGTATCGATAATAAAATACAAAAATATATCAGCATTATGTCTAGTTTGATTACTTATATTATATGTATTACACAAAATATGATTTGCTGTAATTATGGAGAAAAAATTTCGTTTCGGAAGGTGTTTTTTGTCACTCCAGTAAACGATATTTGTAGCGTACTTTATACAACTAATTACTTAAGTTTATTAGAGTCAAACCATCGTACCTACAGTATAGTACGCAGGTTTCTGATTTCTAAAACTCACTAAACGGCTACATTAGACATTGGTGAGATGCCAATATAACGTGTATTAATAAGTTTTTTTAATTATTAACGAATTGTTTGAGTTGCGTTAGTTTTAGTAAAAATAAATAAAACCATTAAAATAGCTGTGATGTTTATTTATGTTCAATTAATTTCCCAAAATATTATTATTTTTGAAGCAGCTCGAATATTGCCTTTATGAAAGATAATAAAAATCTGATCTTTTCGTTTTTAAGTTTTCATGTTACCCTAAAAGCTTCTCATTTTTCGTTGTATAAATATCTGGTGGCGGATTATCCATGTACACAACAATCCTTTCCATCTTTAATGAATATATGATCAAAAAAATTGATGCAAATAAAATTATCAAATATCAAATACAGTGCAAAGTGTATTATACACAAGAATTAATACTAAATATATTTACAGATACATTATGCTAAAATAAAACAGATTTAATCCAAATACCCACAAATTGATTGCATATAATTCAATATTATTTTATGAAATATTATGACAAGTCTAATCTTCTAGCTCCTTCTATTTCTACATTATATCTTATTATTATATTGAACTAGTTTAGTCACTTAGTTGATATTTGCATGATAAATAATCTGATTGTGTGCGAGATATTTATTATTTGAAATATTAAATTGTGTCAAACACTTTGAAATTGAGAT
Source organism: Glossosoma conforme (assembly GCA_022606575.1). Classification (NCBI taxonomy): domain Eukaryota; kingdom Metazoa; phylum Arthropoda; class Insecta; order Trichoptera; family Glossosomatidae; genus Glossosoma; species Glossosoma conforme. The sequence continues at coordinate 1,239,137 of JAGTXR010000015.1, forward strand.
ATGGTTTATGTACTTTTTAAAAATGTTCGCCCACGTTCGCATCGTTTATTGTTTCCGATAGTTGTGGCATTCAATTTTAAATATAAAGGCAGTACAACACTCGAGCAAAATGTAAGCTATTTTCAATTGTCATCGTTAAGTGATTTACGCAGGAGTTAGTTAGCCTGCGAATGCGGTCTGGCAAGTCCACTGTAAAGCCGGCCTTAGACGATAAGTGCGTTACGTATAAGATTAAGTTTGCATTTTTTTCAAAAATTAAATTTGCAATGACTCATGGGCAGGTTGTACGTCACCTACAATACATATATTGTTTAAATAATTAGTACACCTTTTTACTATCCACATTTTTGTGTTACATTTTTGATAAATATATTGCATTTAGTAATAAGCTATGCTTAATGTTTCGAAACAAATCAAAAAGATGTTAGATCAAATAGTTGGTACAAAAAATTAAGTTAAAAAAGCAAAAAAGCGGGTTAATAATAACATACTTATATTAAAAAGTACCATTTTCAAATATTTCTAAGTGAATCCTAACAATATTTATAGAATAACACAAAATATTAGTAAGTTGGTAAATCTTAAAGTTTATTGTAGAATATTGATTATATTTTAATTTATCATTGTCTACAAGTGTCACCATATATTTTTATCACTCTGTTCTATCAGTTGCCATTATCCATGCCTTATCTAAAGACTTCTCTGCATACAAAAACCTCCATGGGAGGAGGCTAGAGACTCGAAGAGACAATTGATGTGGTGCTTGAGGCAAATTTTGTGTGATTTGTTAAGCAGAAATTCTAAGGAGACCACATGATTAGCTGAATGTTTCTGAAGTCGGAGTTATTTTGTTCTACGTCCATAGTGATCAGAATCTCTGAAATAAAGGAAACTGTGAGAAATGCAGGCGTCGTTCAGAGCTGGCTTAAGCAAGTATGGCCGGGACATAAAGCATCCCGGTCAGCGCTGCAGTATGGAGATATGATCGTATTGTGTGAGGTAACAACTTTATCCTTGTAGTCGAGCGACTGCGGTACTGCAAGACTTGGATGTTAATTAAAGCAGGAAATATTATAAAATCATGCAATACCTATGTGTGCGGAAGGGTAGGATGGAAACGTTGCACGAAAAGCAATGAACTGTTTACCAATGTATGACTATACATAAATAATATAAGTTAAAGAGCATCGCCAATTTTTCCAAATAATACGCAAGTTACAAAGTATTTGTGTTATTATAAGATGAATCTTTATTTATTCATAAATTGCTTTATCAATTTTCTCACGATGTTTATTAAATCAACGGTAATGTCTTAAAGGTTTTTTGACAGAATTTTAAATGTTTTTTTCAGTTCACTCAGAGAGTAACTTTGCGAAATCAATTAAATTATACAACGATAAAAATATGATTTCAATAACTATTTATACTATACATAAAATTCTTTTTTCAACGCGTCAATCCAAGCACAAAAATAACGGCAGAAACGGGATGCGAACCGCGGACCTTGGAAACCAACTATGCCCTACCTAGGTATTCATACTGCTCGGCGAACTGAGCCATTGCTATGCCTAGACCGACTCGCGTTGAAACTAGGTCCGCGGTTCGCATCCTGCTTCTGCCGGTTCCATAACTGGATAAATTATCTGTGCAAAACAAAAACTATACCAAGTACACGCATAGTTTCCAATAACCTCCAAGTTAGGAATCCGGAGGATTGAAGAGAAGGCGCTGTTGTATCCGATATATACATGATTGTTGATCAATCAGAACTTGAAAGGAGATATATAAGCCTGTCGCTCTTTTTAACCGTTTTATAATAAGGGTAGACAAAGCTTTTAATATTCTCATCATCGACATGATTTATTATATTCGTTAATTAATATGTAAAAACATTCTGATTAAGTTTCAAATGGTCACAAAGTAAAGGTAAATTCACGTGCAAGAAATTTCTTGAGATTAATTTAATCCCTGTAACAGAGAACTTTGCCGCATTACCATCTTCACGTTCTATTTATACGTGAAAGCTCCTCTTTGCTCACCTTCGTAGATTTGTTTGTGGTGGATATTAACGTAGCGGCAATAAATCTTCAACTTGGAACTAATTTACCAGTTCTCTTGTACATAAGTAGAAGCCTGCCGACCCGAGCAAGCCATATAGCTATGTGTGTGTGATATCCACTTTGGGCTTTTGCCGACAGAGCTTTTAGATCTAGAATCGGAAATTATATTTTGAAAACTTTTAATTACCTAACCAGTTACAAGTATGTGCTTTAATGATTCGGGCACATTGTTGATGTGTCATAAATTGAGTGCAATGTTTTATATTGTGCTCGTATTTATATGTAGAGGAAATAAATAAATTGGTACAACACAATATACTCATGAGTTGTATAATAATATGTGAGCACATAAATATTAAATAAACAGTAAATATATATTTCCTGTATGCGTACTGTTAATGATGTTTGATTAAGTATGTTTTTTAAAATTAATATTAAATCGTATAATGAAATAATGAATTATATTATTTATTTACATTAAAAAAAAAAAAAAAAAGATTCCTACCTAGATTAAGTACTCGTGTATAACGCTGAGCTTACTTTTAAAATATTTTATTTACAAGTAATAAAAAAAATCTACAATTTAAGTTGCTTACCAATATTTGCAATGAATAATAGAAGCACATAAAACAGGAAGGGTTAAAGAAGACTTGTATTATCGATCGTTTCCTATTCTTACATAAATAAACAAATTTAATACTGATCAATTGAATGTTTTGAATACAAATATGTTATATTTTTTACCTATAGTCTTCTTCTTTGTGTCAGCGACGTCAAATTATTTTTTCCCAGTATCTGGCAACATCGATAGCTCGTGTGTTGCCCAGATTAGGTCCTGAGATGTGCAGCTTGTTGGGCACATGGAGCAGCATCTTAGGTGTGAGGGGGTCTGCAGGTCTCCACAGTCGCACAATAGTGTCTCTCCCTGCCGAAGCATTCCCCACCGCTCGAGGTTGTCCTTTGTTCTACCAACTCCGGTTCTTAATCTGTTCAGGGATTTCCAGGTCCGCCAGTCAAGGTTCTTGCCAGTTGGGAGGCCTTCCTTTGGAGTAATGAAATCCTCTGGTGCGATTTGTTGCCAGAGCTGGAGCGACAACAAAAACAAAACCTATAGTTGGAATGATAAAAATATTTATAGAATATATTTGTCGCTCCAAGAGGCAGAGTTGGCATAGGATGAGCCGATGACCATAGTGGCTGACAAAGCATTGTGCTGGCAGTTTGTGAGGACCATATACAATAAAGTGAACGGATATGGGTAAATTGATTTCAATCAGAAATATTTTAATTGCTAGAGAGTAATGGACAGAAGTTATTTTCACATTCATTCTATATTATAAAAACAATTCAACATGGTATAATAAACAAAGTATGTCATCTTTAAGTGATTAAATAGAAATTTATCAATATTTCTGAAACAAATAATATTTTCTTTTATACAAAATCATAATATTGTTGTAATAGTTCAGGTAATTGTAGTTCATGATTGATTTTCGGTAAATTTTCAGTTTATTTTATAATAAGCTGAGCTTTGAAAGCTCGCCGCACAGTAGGTGCCCAACGTCGCACCGTTTCACATACTATCGGACCTCACGATAAAGATTATATTATTGAGCCATTATAAGTAATCGCTCAATCTCCCAGGCGTACACTGGGAGGCGGCCGCAGCCCACGTGAGTCGTAAACATTCCCGTCTTTCCTCCTTCAGACCCTCGCAGCATTCTGCCAGCAAAGCCTTAGCCTCTCGGTGAACTTTCTGCGAAAGCTACGTGTAGTTTTTGTGTAGGAACACTACGTAAGATTGATTAAGTATAAGTAAGACTGGAACGGTTTTTACTCAGGGATCCGACAAGAGAAAACAGCACTTCGATTTATTTTGATACTCGGTGGTGGTTTATGCTTGTAAGGAGTTGTTGTAATTTTCATTGCGTGGTACTTTATTGAATATTTCTATTAACAATTATGATTGAAAACAGTATACGTCTACACACTAAGCGTATCTATCATGTGCTTAATATGAAAATAAAGTATTGTAATTTTAAAATACATTAAAAATTTAATTTAATTTTCTTCTATATTCGCTTCTTGTGAATAGCATCTTGCTTATGTCAGCTATCATTATATTTGACTCGTCCTAAGTCGTAGAGATAAATTGGAGTTGTTACATGAACATACGCATAGCTCTCAATGGATTTCAGGATGAAATATTGTAAATTATTAAAGAATAAACTGCTGTTATATCAGAAATAATTAAGAATTGACCATTTCAACTTTCAAGAGATCACATGATGAGCTCAATGATACAGGGAGTTGAACAATTTTGGTCATTGGCGTCTTGATCATTACAAATAAATATATTCAATGCAATCAATATTTCAATTTATTATGAATACCTTAAGAAGCTTACTCATTGCCATCAGAAAATTTAGAATATTCTTAAGTTTTATAATCAAATATAAGTTAGTTTAGTGTGAGTTGCAAAATTTTCATTTTTATCGGTGCAAAAATTATTAAGAATATTTATTACAAACAAGTAGGTGCGTGTCTGCTTACACGTTTAAATGAAAAACGCCTTCAGAAAGATCCAAAGTAAAAAATATTGCAAAGAAAAAGTATTTTAATGAAAAAATACCTGCTCTAAAAGAATAATATACGCGATGAAAATGTTTTATGGGCTCGTGCCTTAAAATTGGTTGTGCGCGCAGTAAGGTTGTATGTAAAATACTACGGTTTTTGCCCAGTGTGGGGTATAAAGGAGTATGTATGTAGGCAGTTGGTGGAGCTTTTGTTTCAGCAACCCACCCAACCCCCTCACGAGCTTTGGCCGGCCAACCACCCTCGAAAGCCTGAATCAAAATTGAGCTCCGAGTGTGCGCAGGATCATACCCGCTTGATGCAGTGGTTCAAAGCCTTTGAAGTTGCAACATACAACTTGGTAACTCATATGTATTATTTCTAAATACACGTATTTTTCTGAACCTTTTGTAACCATTTATTTTTATCATTTTACATAGCTGACCTAATTGACTTTTACTCTTTAACAACATATATATTTTGCACAATAACGTATCTTTATTTATTCTATCCACTCCCAATACGAAAGTAAACAGACAACATAATTTGATGCCATAAGCTATGTAAACTGCCATTTTCTTCAGAGTTTGTATTATACCAAGTACATTAAGTATAGTTCCCGATATTTATTCCCTGAAATCTTACAAATGTGCAACATGGCGTTCCACAATGATAACCACATAAGTGTTCTATAGTATTCTATCAATTCAATCTATATTAAAATCTCGCAAAGCAAAAACAAATATGTTCATCTTTAGAAGGTCGAATTGGTAGTATAATTCAATTTTTTGTTACGACTATTTTTTTAACTTAAAAAATTATTGTGTATGGTGCTTTGTAAATTACATACAACACAAAACACAAGGCTAGATAAGAGAACAATAAAGCACTGGGTATTATTAAGTGTATTTTGTGATTATTTAAAATGAATGTCCTCTCAAGAAATGAGAGAGGCTCTCAGGTGGCAGCAGAATATGTCTTATGTTTTCATGAACAGTTCATTCCATTATATAACGTTTTGTAATGAATTTATATAACATATGAATTTTTTAATTTTTATTAGAATATTATTTTATTATTTCAATATTCTAATCTACTTTTATAGATCATTGACTATATTACAATATTATTATTAATTAAATATACATATACTATACATAAAATTCTTTTTTCAACGCGTCAATCAAAGCACAAAAATAACGTCAGAAGCGGGATGCGAACCGCGTACCTTGGAAACCAACTATGCCCAGGTATTCATACCGCTCGGCAAACTGCGCCATTGCTATGCCTAGACTGACGCAGTTTGCCGAGCGGTAGTTATTTTTGTGCTTTGATTGACGCGTTGAAAAAAGGATTTTATGTATAGTATATGTATATTTAATTAATAATTTATATAACGTTTTGAATAGTCAATAGAGCATGCTGTAATTTTTCAATAATAAATTATGTTTATGTCTCGCGAGGCAGTGGTTCTATGCGACTATTTCAGAACTCTGTGAACCATTTTTTTTCATAGTAGTTCTACTGTGCGAGCCTCGTAGGGCGGTAAATAACTACCGGTAGGTGTGATTCACAAGGCTTCGCGGGAAGTTTTGCAATTCGCCGGCCGATAGCGTGCGCCGCCTCCCACAGCCGCCCCCAACACGTGATCAGCCAAGCACTGCCTGAAAAAAGCTGCAGCTGGAAGCGAGGCTTTATCTTGCAGAAGAACCCACTTAAACCACAACTATATACAGTGGCACACTTACCTCTAATTCTTAGAATTCAGACGAATGATTGGTTTAATTGTACCTTACCTTTACCTTTGTACTTTATCATGAAGTATTTACTCTATGACTGCTGCTCTTCTAAAATCTAAGAATTAATTACTGTTGCACTCACCACAATCAACACATTTGTCTCACACTTGCTCCATATACTTTTTTTTTAACCTACACTAACCACTGTTTTTTGAAAGACATGCGTGAGATTGGATTTAGTCTCTTCTACATGGTACTTTTAACTTCCGCATCCGCTGAGAAAAGGTTAATTCGTCTCACACTTGCTAAGTATTCATACACTTAACGAAGAAGTAACGTATACCAACTAAGAACTGGTAGTTAAAGAAAATTTTTCCTAAAAGCCTTCTGTTGGCTTTGCATTACTCTTAGAAGTATCTCTTCAAGAAATGGATAATTGTACACTAGTATTCTCCTCAACCCATACACAAACACAACTTATATTTCCTGCAAACAGCGTCCCCCGGTGTTACACACACCTTTTTTATATGGCTGCAAATCTAAGCCTCACTAAAAGGTAATCCTGTCATACATTGAGTTTTTGAGCACGGCTGCTTTCATAGAGTAGCATAAGTTACAGAAAGCTTTACTTACAACCCCCGAACTCTCCATCCATTAGAATCTAGAAGGCAGTCGAGAACTAAACATAAAATGTAGGCATAGACGTGGTTGTCAGAGCTTTGTGACGGCAAATTGTATTGATTTTATGCTCCAATTAAAAAAATAATATGAAATGATGTTATTTTAATACATTTTTTTTTATAAATTTATTTCAATGAATGTCTATTTATATACATACTCGTATTTGCATGTTCTTGTTCAATAATTTTATCTTGAAAAGAAAACATTGTAACATTCATAAAATAGACTAAAGATAAAAAATGATACTTTATTATTTCAGATTTTTATACGATTGCTAGACGTAATAAAATATTAAATTCTTTACATTTGTCGTGCGCTCGCGACGTATTGAGTCATTTATTATACTTAAAAATAACTGAATATTTCATACAAAATTACATCGAAGAATTTTTACGCCAAAAAGTGTCATTTCTACTTGTATTCGTAATATATTACACGATATAAAATTAAATATTTATCTACGCTAGATAAAAAAATCATACATACATAGATAAATTATTTAAATTTATAAAAACGTTGAAAATCAAATTATTGCACACGTACGTAGTTTTATTCATATATATATTTAGATACTTAGAATCGAACTCTGAAATAAGCGAGAGACAATGATTTTCTTATCGTATTTATTATGGATATTGCGAAATCATATCAATCAAATTTTTTTTCTACTTCTTCTGCAGTCTCTAAGACTGCAAATTTCTGTAAAACTGATGTCCAGCTATCGCGCCTTTTTTTATGTGTTTTTTGTAAATGGTGTATTGACATATGTATGACAATAGTATAAATTATATCAGGAATAGGTAGTTTATAGAAGAACCCGTAGTACAAAATATGAAGACTCACGTGGGAGGTTTGTGTTCAGAATATTGACTTACACAGGCTGATATATGTATATATAATCGTATCGGAAACAACAGGGTCAGATCCAGTCTGCCGGCCATCATCAGGTCTTCCTGGGTGCAGCTATTGGAACAAAGCGCACACTTCAGAAGGTGTGACAAGGTCTGCTCCACGCCGCAGTCACATTCAGTCAGTCCTTTGTAAAACTGCCAGCCTTTCATTTGTGTGTCCTCATCTCGCATACTCATGTATGCAAGACGAGGACACAGGCTGATGATAATAATGAAACTATTTGATATATAATGTTTATTAATTCAAATTACAACTCTTTAATTATCACAATTTTAATGTCAACTCAGTAAATAACGATATTTGTACTCAAAACTTAATTGTGTTTACATGATATTATATAGTCAAGTTAAAATTAATTTCATGAATAATTTCAGTGCATTCTAAATAAACAAAGCGTCTCCGCCATAAAGCTCGTCTGTTTACATCCAGAGTCTCTAACGGTTTGTTTGTGTGGCCTTAATGATCATCGCCGAAGCTTATAATGCCATTGAAGGCCATTAAGTTTATATGGTCCTGCCAAGTTAGTATTAATTACCGGGATGCGATGATGGGATGATTGTTATTGGAAAGTTCATCTCCATAATTTTTCGTCTCTTTGTCTAGAATCATCTATCTAGAAAGTAAAAAAGTAAAGTATATAAAGCTACCAACAACAACTCACGAATCAGTTACCAAATTAAATGCATTACATTGAATATATAGCAAAGCCTGATATATATATATAATCGTGTCGGAAACAACAGGGTCAGATCCTGTCTGCCCAGAAGTGGGCGACGTCGATGGCGTTACTTCTGGCCATCATCAGGTCTTCCTGGGTGTGACAGGGTCTGCTCCACGCCGCAGTCACATTCAGTCGGTCCGCTGTAAAACTGCCAGGCCCTCATTTGTGTCCTCGTCTTACATAAAGCCTGATAAAGTTACGTTACAAGAGATAACAAAAAAATAAGCAAAATTCATGAATTTGCAACTAAATTTGATGCACGATATAACAATGAATTATTTTTAAATTTCCTAAATATTTTATCAATTTGGTTCAACTTATTTTGTTTTTTACCTGAAAAAAACTGTCTTGATGATAAAAATTTATATAATATTTTAGGGATATATAGGCATTATTATTATAAGAATTTACTGATGAATGGGTGGTCTTCACGGGACGACTTTCATCTACCACCAATTTTAACTAAATAGGCTATGACTGATATTTTACGGGTGAAGGATCAAATTCACACCAACCGGGGGTATTTTAGAGCTCAGAAATCGATAAAAAACTTTTTTTTTTAATCTCCGCCGGGGTTTGAACCCACGACCTTTGGTTTGCAAAGCAAACGCCTTGAACATTGAGCTATAACCGCCGGTTATTTAATGTTTGAGTTATGCCACCTTTATTATCAATCGACTCATGCTTCTGTAACGTCACATTCAGTCATTTGATGTATCCAAAAAAAATCTAAATTGCCAAATAAATGCCTCAGATAATACAGCTCTCGTCATGGAAGTATTATTTAGTAAAATAATATATAGAGTTGATTTCAGGACAATGATAGTTAACATTATTATGTGGATGCAAGTCGTGGCTTCTATATGCTCCAGATAGAGATCGTATGTATTAAAAATATGTAATTTTATTCTCTTTAATTTATTATATGTACATAATGACAGTAGAGCCCAACGCAGGGTTTCCGTCCCCAACTTGGCCAGCAATTTCAGGACTGCTTTTTTGCTCGACGTCTGCAGCTCTATGCAGTAATGCCGCACTGGTCTAGAACCACGGCTACTGTCGCATAAATCGTAGATAAGTTTTTTGTACCGGCTTGGAGGAGGTCGGGAATGGGAGAAAGGTGCGCGTCTTAGACGTCCGTGGAGTGGATTTACCTTTGGTGGTGTTGATTTGAATTTAAATTGCTCTCCGATGAGAATATACGAGACGGTTTAATTAATTGCTAAACCAAACCTATCACTGGTTTTACGTAAAAAGAGTAATACTTGAGTTGTGTAGTATAATATGAGATACTAAAATATATATTAATAATAAAACAAAATCATACACTACTGGGCTTAATGAATTATGAGACTATTTATATATGAAATGAATGGTTTGAAATTATACACTATAAACAATGGATTTTGAGGTTAAATAATTGGTTTATTTATTTTGCAAACTATTTCATTATACAAATGATATATAAATTTGTTGTTATTTAAAAAACCAGAATGCTATATAAGAAGCTCTTATTTATAGTAAAATAAATATATAAAACAAATCCTAATTTGACATTTCTTTACTGCTTAGATTGTAATGTTGGTTACTTAAATTGTTTTTTATTCAAGTAATTTTATTCAGAAAATGAATATTAAATATGCCGTTTATTATTTAGAATGAATATTTAGATCTTTAGTCGTTTATTTTAGTAAATATGGTATTTATCACACAAAAAAATGTGTCATATCCATTCCACATACTATAGATAGTAAAATTGTTCATATTTTTCATTTCATTACGATTAGGTTGAATTTTTATGACTGCTCAGTTAAAAGATATAAATATTTAATAAAAATATTCATATTTTATATTATTTCAACGCATTTTGACAATTTTGACTTTAACAAAATAAGGCGATAAAATATTATTCTAAAACACAACAAAAAATTTCGACTAATATCAAGAACACGGTATACGTACTCATTTGTAAATATATTTTTATATATTTTTATTTAGTGTGTAAAATAAACATATATATATATATACATATACGTATTAATATTGTCATTTCAAAAAGTCACTCTGGTGCACATTCGAAATAATATTTCATTATTTTATATGATGATGCAATTCATATACTTTATTACAGCTATAAATCAGACAGATACAGAAACGTCTCAGACAAATAACACCTAAGATAGATAACGATGACTTATATTATTTGTATGCACACACTCGCGCGTCTTACACCTATCTAATATGTTAAGGGAATATAAAACACCCCATAACGGAGCGAGATATATCGGGGAATTAAAACGGTAAAGATAAGTTGAGATGGATGGTGACAGTCGTTGTACCAGAAAAGACGTGTCTGGGTGTTCTGCTTCTCTCTTTGTGGGAGTACAAAGCAGAGTTACTTAAACCATGGTTCGCGATCTAATGATTCAAAAGTTCAATAAAAAAAGCGACATAATAATCATTTTCTTATTTTTGTTCATAATGATCCACAGCAGCGATCAATGACACTCTGCTTTTGTGTGGACATTATTGGATTTTGGTGACCATATGTTCCAATAAAGGTCCGAATGTTGTCGGAAAGCATGAAAAAAAGCTACGTGACTTGGTTCTTACTATCCTACAAATAAATTTGGTTGCATATTGGAAATTCTAAGTCGGATTGGACCAAAATAATTAATATTGAAAATGAAAGAAAGGAATGAAAAAAAACACATCTTGTAATGGCCATATTATTCGATTCAATTGATATCATTTGTAAGTATATTTACATTATATAAAACGAAAACTGACCATCGATTTTTTCCAATTAAATTTTACAGATATACTCATTAATTAAAGGCATACAGGTATTATAGTTGACTCTACACTTTAGTTTATGTATGTATAAATAGTAATAGAATTGTGTGTTTAACTTTCACAGAACATACCTTGTACCTTAAATTCACATTTGCAACCTATACAATAATAATTTATGATTCACAAAATAAATCATAGTGCAATTCCGTGCTTTCTTAAAAAAATATTCTTTACTTGTTGTGAATCTAAAAAAGCTTGTAAAACAGTTTTTAACAAAACAAACAAAAGCATGCATGGCCGTAAAAATGAGATAATAATCAAAACGTTTGAAAAGGCTGCCGTAATAATAATAGAACTAGAAAGCTGGATTCCGCTCAGCTTTCTCCCGGTCGAAGCTTTACTCTTGAGCTTTAAAGCTCGCTAAGAAATTACGCAGCTTTTTGCTTCTATCTCTCTCCCCCGACCGCCGGGGACTTTTTCTCGAATAACAATCATTCAGAAAAGTTCTCTTCATTAATTGCTAGGCTATTTAGATTATTTTTATTGTATTTCGCGAAACAATGCTCGTTTGTAAGAAGCTTTCATGTTGGCAAGGTGATTTATGATATGAAGGTAAACAAATTAAAAGTTGTGCAAGCGGCGCTTTTATTGATATTTATTGTATTATTTTAAGAATATGAGAGCAAAAATATGTGTTTTTGATACAATCTTCAATAAATATTGCTAAATATAATATTGAAAAAAGTTTGGTTTATAATAATAAATAAATACGTTGTCAAGTTTTTTTCTTCATATTTAAGATTACAGCTTAATTATAATTAAATTAAAAAATTCAACAAATGACATTTCTTTGCTTTTATAACAATTTCATATCAATACTGTGATTTTTAGATATGACAGTAAGTGATTTTTAATCATCAACCGCTCCCCTTACTGGAGCATATGACCGACACGAACTGCCACCACATAGTTTTGTGAGCCGCTATGGCTTTGACCTTATTTCATTTCAGCCCTGCCTCTCATATATCCGCTGAGTACATTCCATATTAAGATTTCGACGGTTTCCAGAACGGTGCGACCCGAAGGGCTACAAAATTCTCCTTAATTTAAATTTTCCAATTTTTTTATTGCGTCAATTATTATAATATCAAATATTTAAGTTTTCAACAACCATCACTTTTTCTTTTTTATACACATTTAAATGTTAACATATACACAAATAAATGTGTTTCAACGACTAGTTAATGCATTGACGTACTCCTAGTCAAAAAAATGCATCAAAAGATATTTAACATGTTTATCACAAATGTAATGGAGTAGATAGTAAAATAAAGTATCGAGACATATAATGTAAGTCAAAATAAATAGTAATGCACATTTCTCGCATTACTTATTCCCGCTCTTCCGTATGATTGTTACTGTGAGGGGAGGGACCGAGATAGTAACACAGGGAGGGCCATGGGGCGGAAGGAAAATAGAAGCTTTAAGAAGGAGTGAGAAAGAGTAAGATACAAGTAAGAATATTTAGGCGCATGACTTAACACATCTATCGCAAAAAAAAGAATATTGCATACAATGTTTAAATAAAATGTCTGCCTTTACACTTATTGACATAAATTTATGTAAATTATCATATCTGTTTCATTTGTTACACTTACTCCTAGTTGTATTATCATTAATATAAGCAGATATTTCTCAAGTCCACTAAATGTATTGTATAGACGAGTATACATAATGCTTACATTTTGCGGTTAAATTACAAAAGGCAAAAATGGTATTTGGTAAACTTATAATAACAGAATAAAAAAAACAATATTGGATAAGGTTCAACAAGAACGGTTTGTCGCTTCAATTATAAACTTTATGTAGTATTTTGTATGTGGTATTGAGCAATTATAAAAGAGTGCACTGATTTTTTTCTTTAAAGCATTGCTTATTGAATCATTTATGGATGTTCAGCAAATGAATGATGATACTATTTTCGTGAGTAGGTTTTGGATATAAATGATTATGAGAGCATTCAAAAGCAGTAATCATGATAAGAGCAGTATTATATTAAAAGAAAAACACACTTCTTATATATCATTGTCTCAAGCTAAGTTAAAGGTATTTTATCACAAAGATGGCAGTTGAGCTTGAAAACAAGCAGAGTTTGCATATTATATAAACATCTTCCTCTCTTTTGAAATGTTGTTATTAGTCGCGTGATGGCAGGATTAACAGGACACATTCATGTACGACAAGCGAACAGAAATAAAATACGAAATTACGAAATGTTGTATACCAAGGTTTCGGTACCAGTCAGCAAGAGCTATATCATGCTGATGTCAATATAATTTGGAGATGTATTGACATGAACAAATATTTTTATGGTAGCGGGATATATTGTTTGTTAAGTATTGGTCAGGAGGTTGCATCTTCAAGAAATGCTTGATGGAATGGTTGCTCCGTGTTTCTCATCGGTGGGTAGATCTGAAGAACGGAAGCTGCTGTGAGAAGAGAAGAGGGATATAGAAGGTGTTCCTCCCCAGTGGGGTAGGGTGGGTGTTCAGGGGTGCGCAAGACTTGGCCCGACTCTCCGGGAGTTATTGGTCCCGGGCCGCGGGCCATACGTCACGCGGCTAGACGTGGGCCCGCCAGGGATGATCAAGAAAGGACTGCGGGCGTATATTTAACTTTTAAAGTAATTATTGATGATGTATATACAAGAATCGAAGCATATAGGTTCTATACAGGAGCTTTCAGTTGCAATTTTTTTAGGTATGTATAAATTCATACACATTAAAATTATTTAAAAGTTCTCTTTTCATAGTAACGAATTAAGTGCTTGGAAAAACATTTCATTCTGTTTATTTTTATTATGGTAGCTCTTCTCTAACTAAATAATATGGTTAAAACAATTGGAAGACGTTTTGCAAAATATAGAAATATATAAATACATAGTATACGGATTTTAAAGTTTTGCTATTTTTAAGTATAGATTAGACTTTCTAGTCTCTCTGATAATTTATGAATCAAAGTCACATAAAATATTTTTATACAGACTAGTTAGTAATAAACTTCATTATTTTATATGTATTTATGTAAGAAATAGATAAGATACCTACTGGGTCGTTAAGATACTATTGTGAATGAAATTAAATATTTTTTATAATCAATAATTAATTCTTACTTCTTAATGTGTACTGCACAGTGTTATAGGTCATTCCAAGCGCTAATTACAACAATTTATAACGTTTTGTTTAAAAAACATTGTTTTAGAAATAAGTATATGGTTATAATAATATAAATATAGATCACAATAGTGGGAGGTCTAGCGGTGCTCAAACATTTATAATGTCTGGCCTCGTCGCCGAGCGGGACGACGCAACGGTGGCGCGCGAGAAAGGGGCGCACAGGCTAATATAAGAGAACCCCCGCCTCCACACAACCCCCTTTTTTCTTCCCCACGCGCCCCCTAAAATACCCCCTTTGTGCCCCCGCCCCTCCTGCAGTTGCAGATGCGATGAATGTCTTTGGTGTTTTCGCAAATGGCATTTTAAACTAGCCATTTCGGGAAGGCGCGGCGCAATTAAGAGAAGGCGGAGAAGAAGAAGAAACTCGTTACAGTTTTTCAACCAAGCGATTTTATTTTTTATTTTATTAATTGCGTCATTAATAAAAATATACTTATTTATTACAATTTGCCATATGGTGTTGAAAAACTAACATACTACGGGTATTATATACTCGGTGGCGATTTAGGTGTAAATTGACTTGGGATACAGCGAATATGATGTAAAATGTGTGGAGCAATTTGTGTTGATCATAATTGTTGTTTGTTGTTTCGATGCTTAACCTTCCATGTAGATATGGACGAATGAAAAAACGATAAAAAATTATTGAAATATTATATAAATATTATTCAGATACAATTAGTTTGTGGTCTTAACGAGTATCTAAAAGTGTCAAAACTGTACCAAAATTAGTAAATTTGTAGTTTATATTAGTAAGAACTTTGAAGTTGTTACGGCTCTAACTAGAGATCAGATATGTAATGGTTGAATTGAATTGTTATGTCTCATTTTGTATTTAAAATATTCTGTTGTATTTTTACAAAATACTTATAGCATAAATTATAGCTTTCTTTTTATTCAAAGCTTTGTGGTTCAAAAAACGATAAATGGAATGTAATAAGTGGAGTTTCGGGTTTCTAACTTTGATTTGTATTAGACCAAAGTCTAGACTCAATCTATGTTGAGAAATAATAAATCTTTGTTCACAAAGTGTTTATAAAAGCAACTATTAAAATGCGAATATAATTAATGGAGAACAATCCCTTAAAACGAAGCAACCCTTTTCTTTTGCTATTACACAAATACTGCGAAGAACATAAATTACACAGTAAAAACAATGCTTTTACAATCACGCTGTAATTTCTTATTTATACATTTTAAATGGCCAAAGAGAGCAAGAAGCCTGTATTTATATTGTATGTAGCTGACTCAGTACTCGGTATTGGAGGAGGATTCCCTCCGTTTCTATAATTACCATCGACCCTGCAAACCAAGTTACGCCCTTATCTCTTCTATCTTCTTATACAGTTTGGAAAAACTCCCTCCCCCACCCGCGGCTCCGATTCCCAGGGCGGACATAATTCGGAATTGGATACATTCATCCCGGGATCCACCCCTGAAGGTTTTTGTTGCCAGTGAGAAAAAAGCTACCGGGATTGCCAGGGCCGTCCAAGGATAAGAACTTTGTCCTGCACGGAACAATCAATAAATATAATTGATACTTAAATGTTTCTTATTATTCTTTTCCTTTGAATTATTTCCGGCTTCACATACTTTAATGTTTTATGTTTATGTTCATATGATTTTACTCAGTATAAACCCATAATTGAGGACATGTGAGGTATTGAGCAGGATCTTAGATGTGATGTCTGAAATTCCTAACTATTATAGAGTAACATTTATCATTAGTTCAGGTGTAGTGATCTTCCAACTCAGGTCTTCCATTGGCGTTATTATATAACTTTATAATTTAAAAATTATTCAAACTCAGGTCTTCCATTGGCGTAATTATATAACTTTATAATTTATAAATTATTCAAACATTATATTGTGTTTCATGTTAAACATATATGTGTTTCATGTATAATATATGGAGGTCCCTTAACAGACTTCGGACCGGAGTATGCAAGACGAGGACACAAATGAGGGCCTGGCAGTTTTACAGCGGACCGACTGAATGTGACTGCGGCGTGGAGCAGACCCTGTCACACCTTCTGGAGTGTGCGCTGTGCCCGAGTGGCTGCACCCAGGAAGACCTGATGATGGCCAGAAGTAACGCCATCGACGTCGCCCACTTCTGGGCAGACAGGATCTGACCCTGTTGTTTCCGACACGATTATATATATATGTATAATATTTTCCGCATTTTGACTTATCGTTTACACCATATAATGTACACAACATTCACGCGGAAAAATACACATTCTTTTTATATAAAATTCATAATCTCACATATTCATACACTTTTTCTATTATTATATTGATTTTGTGGCATTGAATGTTGACAATTGACGACAATATAATTAAAATATATTATTTCTAAATTAAATATTATACTTTCAATAACACGTAGGTTATATAAATATATTGTATTAGCGAGATAAGTATACCCTAAATCAAAAACAAAGATATAAAATACATAAAAGCAGGTATACAAATTAAAACTAGATTGAATACTTTACAAAGTTATGCCAATAATTTTGTTTCCTCCTTTATACATTTCGAAAAACAGATCAATATACACTTGCTATCTTAAATGCGAAAGCAAATTTATTTATCTCTTGTATAGAGTTACAGGATAACTCTTTTTAGGTCCTTTGAAAAGGCTCTGTATCTACTGAAACCGGCTCTGAAACTCCCAAGGATGTGCCGGTCTTCCCCGTTTTCGTTCTGTCAGCCCGTGAGCGATGGCCCGCCACCCTCCCGGGCTCCTGCGCCCCTAATATCTCCGGGTTATTTTTTATGATCCCTGCGACATCGCCATCTAATTTGTCGACGGTTCCATTCGCAAAGATATAGAGAAATATTGCCGGGCCCATCTCATACACGAAGCGATTTATGTAACGCGTTTTTATTTTTATTTTGTTCACAAAATGATGATGAAAGTATTTTGTTTTATTTACACTCTTAGAAAACGTTCGTCTGAAAATAAAAAAAAAACGAAAATATAGAGCTACATGGTTTAATAATAATCTAGGTTAAAAATAAGAAAAAAATCAAAGTTGTATTACCCTTATTGAACCGATTTCCTTGATTTGAAAATACTTTCAAAAATATTCTAAGATTTTTTTTCAAATTTCGGATACTAAAATATTTCACAGATCATGCTTACACTTCAGTTATAAAAATATATATATGTGTAATAAATATTGATTTATTTACCTTGTTTGTACATGGATCACGTAAATTTAGTATACGATTCATCAATTATAGTATACTTTAAATTTAATTTAAATTTACAGTGTACAGTTTTCTTGTTTTTTTATAAAAACATATTACTTTATGCATTACCATGCAACGAATTATTTATTAATTGGTAAATAAAACTAAAATTCTATACAAAAAGGAAAAATTCTTGTCATTTCTCATAAACTGTAATCGTACCTCTGTTGATTATATTATATACATATATATTTTTGCAACTTTATAGAATAAAACAATCAAATCTTGACTTGTATTGAATGAAATCAAATTATATTTATACTTATACAAATTCGATGTTATGAGAGACTGATAGAACCGAGCGAATGTGAATGAATAGAGATAAAATTAGCATTACTTCAGTTGATCTACATGACGCATTATCAGTATGGTGAAGTATTATTATAATACATCATATGTAATCCGAATATCTTCAGTTATGTGCCTCGAACCCGCGTCGTCCAAAACGCAATGCATACGAAACAGCGCCCATATCCCCGGGGGCGGGCATATAAGTTATGGGCCTCTCCGCGTTTTTCTATACCGACTTGCTCGCGTTTATTTATCGGGCGGAATAAGCCTCGCAAAAACATCGCGGGAGCGAAAAATTTGCAACGCACTGCGACTCACTTCGGATGAGTAAGCCTTAGATCAGCAGTGTTCAAAGTATATTAATAAATAAGTTATGGAAAATTGATCATATTTGTTCTATTTTTGGTGACAGAATCTATCTTCATCTCATTTCAACCAGTGACTGCGATTCTTATGTCTTTCACGGATTCTTTCTTTTAAGCATTTTTGTGCAGTGACCTCAATTGTTCAGGGAGAACTCCCATCGAAGAAATCATTTGCTTATTGATCATAATTAAAATGAGCGCATCATCAAAGAGACTTAATTGTTCTCTGGTGCGTTGTATCCCGGTTTGAGGCGGCTTAAACCTTATCCAGTCCAACATTCAGTTTATGCTTCCTAGAAATCTGTCTTTAACTGACAAAAAATACAAAAGTAAACAAACATTGAGAACGCCGCTGTACTGGAGTGTGATTAAAATGAGTTCAAATTGGGATGTAGAGTTTTCACACATCGAATATACAAATATTGAAATGGTATATTATGAAAGACCTCACTATGCTCCAGTAGGATGTGGATAAATGGCAAATAATATTTAAAAATAAATATTTTCAATAAACAAACTCCAGAAATTATGAGTAAGGGCCCTCATATTGCTTCTCGGAACTCTTTTTAAGCAACAAAGAATTATGTTTATGGTAAGAATATTGTATACAAAAACTCACGGTAAATGAAAGATAAAAGTCGCCAATTGTTACTTCCCGACCAAAATGGCAACGTAGTAATTGAGAAACCTTGAGTTCTTGTAAATCAGCTTTTCTTAACGTTTTGAGGTTTAGAGTGTTTAATTGCAATGGCAAACTCAGCCCAATTAACTATTTATTTGATATTGAAACATAATATTTACATTCAGATAATATTTAAAAAAATGCTATATGAACGTTTTTTCGTCTGCAAAATGCATACAGAGCTCAACCATTTTGATTATATTCTAGTCTCTGCAGGACGTGGGCGCGCGTTCCCGAAACTTTCGAGTCTCGATTTAGATAAGGTGTTTTATTATTTATTGTTTATTTGGGGTTCCCTCAAGACGAATGGTCCGTGGTAATGCTCTTTTTATGAGATGCATTGTGCAAAAATGGGCGGGCCGTGTTTTGAAATGCATTTATCCTGCAACGGGTGATTAATGGCAGCCGTGAGATCGAGGCGCACTCTGTAGGGATAAAGTATAAACCAAAAATGCACATATATAACTATTAGTAATAATGTAATACGAATAATGAACTGAGGAAGGGAGTGCATATAATTAATAATGGTGAAAATATTGATATATGCATTACTTGATTCCTAATGTATTTTTCTAAAATTGACTTTTTCTTAACACTTAAATTAACAGTGTATGATAAATTGTATGAATATAAGAATTAAGAACATCTTTTGTAATAAGTGAGGTCATGAATTAGATATTCGACAAACATTTAAATAATAAATTTATATCCGAATTGGCGTTGAACTGACTACATACTGGTGAAATACTAGTATTTATCATATTTGTGATGCAAGAATGTTGTAGATTTGCTTAGAATCCACATAAGCAGTAAGTTTTCTCAAAAATTATGATGCTTTAAATAAATGCCAGGCTTCTCTTAAAAAAAATAAAGTATCAATATTCTTCAAAGTGCTATTAGCTTTAGCTATGGCAAGGACTATAAATTTCACAGATGAAATTCTCCATCAGTATGGCAGTATTCCCTTGTGAGTATTTACAAAAAAATATATAGTACAATTAAATAATAGCTTCTTATGCATTATGTTCTAAATATTGTCTTAATAATCAAAAAATATAAAATAATAGATAATATTTTATTTAATTCATCATATTTATAGTTCTTGCATCTTTTTATTTAGAGTATATAAAATCTGTTACTAATTCACCAATCTAATCAACAAATATATACTTTTTTTACAAGTCATTTTTATTTAAAAAGTTACTTGTAACTTTATCATTTATGATTGAATTTAATATTGAACGAATAAAAAATACTGTTAAAAAATGTGTAATGCGAAATCGTATTTTTTTTTTCATTTCGTAAAACGAATAATCTTTAATATTGAGAACGTTAAACGAAATTGACAATGTAAAAATAAGACGAGTCGATGACCAACAATAAAAGATCAATATGGCAATAAATAACAGCCTTTATGTTTCGGCCTGAAATGATAATAAGGCGTAAAAGTCTGTCGATTCGGGGAGTGAGGGTGCTTAAGGTAGGTTTCATTGTCGCTGTAAAGCTTTGAGAAAATTACGCCCGAATAGGTTTTAATTGTTACTTTTTCACCTGGAAGCAGACGATATCTGTGCGAAAATAAAGGAAATATATTTGAAAAGTAATTCAACTAACCGTAACTATGTAAAAGTGTAACGGTTAAGGATCTGCTTTTCTTAGGTAAATTTTATATTGTGTGCCTAAAATAAATGCTTCTCTCTCCCTCTCTCCCTCTCTCCCTCTCTCTCTCTCTCTCTCTCGCTCTTTGTGCCTCTTTATTTCTTTGTGACAAGTTTTATATAGATCAAATAAAAAGTTAGTACGAGTGTATAATATTGGTATTTAATTATCTAGAAGGATATTTTAATTATCTTGCAAAAAAAATCTGCCTCGTATTTTATTCTCTTATCTGAAATATATTGTTACCATATTTATTTTCTTCTTTGCTCTGTCAGATGCCATTTATTGGTGCCTTGTTCCAAGATATCTCTGCATCACAAGATCTACTTGTGAACATATATAGTTCCCGACGACCGTCAGGATCCCAGGATCGTCAAGAGTCGGCTGCAGTAGTTTCCAAAGCATATTTTTGATATATTTTAAATTGCAATTAATAAAAAATTCGTGTGATTATAACGACCCTTTGGAAAATATGACACGTTGGTATTAAGAGGTGGCTCAATCCAATCAACAACACATGGCAATCAACAGGCGGAAACTCATTAATGCTTCGGTCTGTATCCAATGTTTTTTATTTATTTATTTACAGAATCGAAATTCCATTTTTTTGTGCTTGTTGCTTACCTTTGGTGATCTTACGAGAACCGCGCTTAAATAATGTTATTTTAATTGTTTGCTAGCGCATTTCAATTGAAAAGACTTCTAGAAATAACTAAGTAAAATCGTTATTTTTTTTGGGTTTTTGGCAATTACTTTTTAACGATTTTATTGTAATTGTAATTCTTCCGTTCCACACAAAAAAAAACGTCTCAAAAATTCTCAAACTGTTCACTTTGCGAGCAGTTCTTAGAACGATGTTGATGTATAAGCGATTCTAAAACATCAAAAAAATATCTCCGAGAGGCGAATGTAAGGATAGGAGCAGCTTGCAGAGTTTTCGTAATCGTCCAATTAAAGAATTGTCTGTTGCCTTTTGTCGGTGTTCTCCTTGGCCCATAAAGAATGACCAGCGCTCCTCAGGGGGATACAACATTCACACGATTTAAGTAGGCAGAATGTACGCTATTTAAACAAAACAAAAAAAAAAGTATAAAAATAATATTATAAAGTGATATATTGTAAAAAGCAGATATCATTAACTTTTTCGCGTCGGTTGTCGGCACATGCCGTCATAAGATTCCCCGACCGTTGACGTCGGTTTTGCTACTTTCTTAGAATAGTTTTTTATGCAACAACTTTCATTTTTGATGACCCCTGCAATGTTCGGTTGAAATATTGATCAAAATTAATTTGCCACACACGGTTCAACTCAAAACTATTAAAAAAATCTGAAATTATACGCGGCTTACTTTATCTTATCTTTTTTGAGAGTATTGACAGAAATTTCTGGTCAAAGTAACTTTAAATACAAAATGAAAAATCTTCATATAACTTACGAATATGTTCACTCACACGTTAATGTGAATGCCAATTCTCAAGTAAAAATTGTGGATCTACACGATATTCGTGCAACGTGAAATAAACATTCAAGCAATGCATCTTCTTCTTCTTCGTGTCAGCGACGTCAAATTATTTCTGCCAAGTATCTGGCAACGTCGATAGCCCGTGTGTTGCCTAGCATTAGGTCTTGAGGTATGCAGCTCGTTGGGCACATGGAGTAGGATCATGGGTCTGCAGGTCTCCACAGTTGCACAATGGTGGCTCTCCCTGCCGAAGAATTCTCCACCGCTCAAGGTTGTCCTTTGTTCTACCAACTCCGGTTCTCAATCTGTTCAGGGATTTCCAGGTCTGCCAGTCAAGGTTCTTGCCAGTTGGGAGGCCTTCCTTTGGAGTAATGAAATCCTCTGGTGCGACTTGTCGCCAGAGCTGGAGTCTAAGAAATACGCGAATAGTCTGTTGTTGATAATGAAGAAATATTTGCTGTCAAATTCCACAAAGAGCACTAAGAAAATTTCAAAGAATACAAAGGTGTCTCATACCTTGTGTTACATATAGTTATGTAATTCATATAAATTTGACTTAACAATAATTCAACTCATTTATATGGTCAATTAATAGAATCTCTAGAATACCTTGGAACAAAATAACTTCCAACTCAATATGTAAGAAATCATGATTTTATGACACTTCGACTCCTTTAAGCAATCTGTGTATATTTAAAAGTAATCGCGTAAAATATTATTGCAAATCGAGAGAAGGCTCTACCTGTCTCTTTGCGCATTCCTTGCGGACTATGTCGCTCATCCGTTGGGTCGGACGTGGATGTCCGACGTTTCCTCGTTATTAATACAATCGACGGACGCATCGCCGGGATGTCGCGGGGCTGGAGGACCGCGAAAGACGGGACCAGTGACTGGTACAGGGCGATAAGGGACGTCCGATCACTGCCAGCTAAAGCAGTCGTACATTGTACGTCAGCCATCCTCAACCTTAAAGGGGTACCAAGTTACAATATGTTAAAATATCATATGTTAATGCATCATATTTTAATATAACACACAATATAATGGGTTCTAATCTTGTTTGATTTAGCTTCGTCGAGTAGGCATTTTTTAAATAGCTGTTTATGTAGGGAAAGTTATGCTTATAGTTTAAACAAGATATTGCAAATTATATAAGCACATTCACTTCGCATCTGATTTACTTGACAATGGCTTCTCGACGAAGTCAAAACATGTCAAATCAAAATTAAATTGTGGAATGGTTTTAAATATTCTTTGATACTCGTATTCTGAAATTACTTTGTGTACCAATATCTATTCCTACTCATTCAAATGGGATTCGTTGAAACTTTCGCGCAGGGATGTTTTTTTTAAAACCCATCATACGGCTGCATTGGATTTTGATGAGATGCCAAAATTAGCAATTGTGAAGAAGAATATATATATATAATCGTGTCGGAAACAACAGGGTCAGATCCTGTCTGCCCAGAAGTGGGCGACGTCGATGGCGTTACTTCTGGCCATCATCAGGTCTTCCTGGGTGCAGCCACTCGGGCACAGCGCACACTCCAGAAGGTGTGACAGGGTCTGCTCCACGCCGCAGTCACATTCAGTCGGTCCGCTGTAAAACTGTCAGGCCCTCATTTGTGTCCTCGTCTTGCATACTCCGGTCCGAAGTCTGTTAAGGGACCTCCATATATTCCACCCTTGGTCATGTCCAGGGGCTAGGTCCTCTTTCGGGGCAATTCAAGTATTCCCCTCAGTTGCGCTTCTCCACATGTTCAGCCGCAGGGTGGCCTCAGGTATCTCCAGTTCCGTTGTTGAAGAAGAATGATGACGATACACACACTGTACTTGTTACTTTGTATTGATTACAGATTAAGTAAAGCCGCGAGTCCTAGGTATTACACATGGAATTAAAAAGGAACTAAAAAGGAAGAAGCTCATGGAACTCTCCAGTGATCTCAAAGCGAGACGCAAACTTCTTCTGGACATCTTTTAAAAGCTTCTGTTATTAAAATATTTACTCAAATAATACTAAAATACGTAACAATATATTAACACAAATTATTTGCGCAATACATACGACATGTATAAAATTAATTTTAAAAATCGATCGCTCCTCTCTTCGTTAACCACATAAAAGGGACATTTCACATAAAAGCTCCATTTCAAAGCTCCAATACGAAAAGCTCGTTTCGTCTTCTTACCAGAGATAGTCTTTTGACTGGCGGGTCGGTTCCTGACAGACAGTTCTTGACAGCTGACGGGCGGTCGCGATTCGAGAGATCGCTCCACGGCCAATTACAGGACTCATGTCGCGTTATCGCTCTCCGACCATCTCTCAGTGGACTGCCGCCTCTTGCAAAACGACCGCATACTCACCACCATGCTGTTATCTCGTTCTTGCCAATGGCCATCTAGAATACCGCTATCTCTCTTGAACGCGACAAAAAACCTAACTATATTATATGATAATGATGATGTAAATTTTTTTTATCAGAAGGTGATGTATGACGTTTGATTGACGGCATTGTTCTTTTTATATCCGTTCCGTAACTATAAGAAGTGCTTATCACAGATTGCTACCAATCAGTTCCCTAAATTATCATTCTCCATGCGTTTTTTTCAAAAAATATTTTCACAGAAAAGGACATATTAAAATATATATAATTTTCTAGGTCAACAGATCTGGAACTTGAAGAGACATTTGTAGTATACGAGATAATTTTGGGTGTTCTTTTTAATCAAAAAACTTGAGGATATAGAATCTTAAATTTTATCCTGAAGCATCTCAATATAGTTCATAAAATTACTTTATTACATAAAAATAAAAGATACTTACTCTATTCTAGGTCATCTTAATATAGACAAAATCAATATATTTTTAAAATAATCATAATGCGTGTATGCAAATCGGACTCATTTTTGACGTATTAGACAATTGTTAAAGTAATTATTATATTTATAGATTCGATATAAATATTAATGTCTTAGATAATATTGTGTATTTCTGTAAAAGCTCATTTGATTCAATTTTTGTTGAAACATTAAATCAAAAATATTGTTTAAGTAACCTACTTGTAGTAAAACTATAAAACATTTAAATTAATTGAAAAAAAAACCATGTTGGTGTTGGTAGTATTTTTTTTTATAAATTAAATTCATTACAATTAAAACATAACATGTATGAGTATTGTTTATAAGGAAAACAACGCCAATACTTTATAAGCCATATGTGAGTGTATAAATGTGATGAAGGCAAATATGGTAATATTAAATAAGTTATAAATTTAAAAAAATATGCTTCGTTTATCTCCCTTATATCACAATAAAATTTTATATTACTCGTTTCTAGAAATGAAAAACTGAAAATTCCTTAATATTTTTTAGATAACACGTGTAAGGCAATATTACTTGCGCGTGCGCAGGCATAGTCTATTAAATCAAAAGCAAAAAATAAATTTGTCAAACCATTTATGACGTGCAAGCGCAGTTAGAGAGCGAGAAAAAACTATAAAGATTCCCCGTTGTGTGAGCGGGAACACCTTCTAGTGCCGAACGTGTAATCTGTTTGTAAATACGAGTACGTGCTCTGCTATAATGTATAAGTCGGCCGTTTAGAATCGGTTCCAACCGGGTAAAAGCACCACGCGTACTAAGGTAATATAGCCAAGTTTGTCGACCTTATAAGGATGCGAGAGTTGTTACGTGTGTAAAGAGTACTGCCGCTTTGTAGGAAAACGATCGAAAGAAGATAATTTCGTGACTATTTTCGGAGTTGATGTTCCAATCTGTGATTCAGATTTTTGATCTCTTCGACATGTTTATGGCTCGTTTTGTGTGTTGAATTGTTACTCTCTTTTTTGCGCTAGTAAATAAAATAGAAAAAAAGTACAGCGTCATGACACTTGTTATATTGCTAGAAAACTTGTAATGAAATTGTAATTTATGAGGTATAAAATTCTTATCAAGTCTTCGACGAAGATCAGTAACATTTAACATGTCAATAAATTATAAATAAATAAATGAATTAGGTCAAGATATGAAGATGGACCTGACTGTGCAATGTACTTCAGATGCCGCAGGAAAGCATGAACTACAGCTACCTATTTTCAAGCTGAGGCTCGTGCTTTTCTGCAAGGCCCTTCGGAAGAACACGTAAAACTATACATTTACACGGAGGATTTCCATATTTTCCATGTGTCCAAGTGAAACCATGAAAACTAATAGTTTCATGTCAGCAGCTCGCGACTTTATGCTCCAATTCGGGGAACGAATATGTTATTTTGATAGTGATTAGTTTTTATAGTGTAAGCAAATAAATTTCGGTGCATTAAAGAAGATGTCATATACGATTGACCTTCGTAAAAAGGTATAAAACTAACTAAAAAACATTAAATCCATGTTTAAATAATAATGAAGCGGACTTACTCTTTTACAAAACATATTAATGTGAAATCTTTATTGAACATTATCAGAATCATAAAGTATTTACTATTAAATTGCTAACGGTGAGCAGTATTGGTATTTATATTATGTATTATTGCAATCAGAAGATCAATTATAATAAACATCACTATCGACGCTTACCTTATATATAATAATTACCTTGAGGTGTTATACCCAGCAGGTAATATCTAATTAAAGTTATCTTCTAATCGCCATTCGCTAATAAAGTTATAACGCGTATTAATGCGTGCAATGCAGCCTCCAATTATATGAGCGACGATTCAAACACGCAGCGAGATGAGAGCAATTAAAAGCCTTAAGTAAATGCGGCATAAAGAACAAATTCGCTAGACGATTATGTTATTCAAAGAGGAAAATAAACACTTCGTATTCACGTACAAACTCTAAAGCTGAATTTACGAAGGCAGTGTATTCTATCAAAATAATTATTGACCACAATTAATGGAAATGAAAATAAAAAATCAATCAGCAAATTCGAGAATGATATTATATAAACTTATTACATTAGACAAAAGTTCTATAAATGAACATAAGCTTGTAGTTCTAGTTTAGGATATATATGTGCTAGTATGATCAAGCAATTCTATGACAATAAATTTTATTTTATATTATATTATATAAGTTCACAATAAAATCATTGTACCGCCATTAGCCGAATAAATTTAATTTAATTTTAAAAAATACTATAAACAGTGAAAGTATTAAAATAAAAATATTATTTAAGGAATATTTAATTTGCTACTTATATTATACTTTGCATTATATTAGTTATAAATAGAGCCATATTAAAGCACCGAGTCAGTAAAATTTTACTACAAAAATACTGGTGAACCGACCACGTATGGTGTAAGCTTTACTTGCGCTACGGAGTACAAACTACAATTAAAATATCGCCACGTATGAAGGATATAATGAGGCTTTATTTACGTACATGTTAAAGCCGGACCAACCTCGCTCTACACGTCTCTCTCACTCAATGGTAAAGTTTTCCCGAAGCAGACAGAGATGTTATCATAATTCTCGGCTCTGCTTATTCTCTGATAGCGAAATTATCAGCTAAGTAACAGGCTAGATTGAAGGCTTGTCTAGACGTGCTTGAGATTGATCCGCTACATGTCTGTTTAAACTCAATTCGAGAACATTCCACCTCATAATAGATATAACTTAACCTCATTCCATTCAACTGAATGAGATAATGAAATGATTTCTCACAATTTCCGTAGTAATAATAATACCAAACATATAGTTGTATATTGTTTTGTTTATCATTGCAAATAATATTGGCCAGTCAAAACTAGAGCAAAGATAAAGCATCTGGGTTTGATGCTACTGCAATAATTATTATTGTTTTCTTCATAATTCACTCTTGTAGAGTATTTGTCGCCACAAATTGCCTCTACAATTATGTTAGCTGTCTTAAGTCATATTTTGCCTTTTTATATCTGTACCCGAAACTCCTCTTAATACTGACATTCATTCACATGTTCAGATGCACTACACGTACTCCGCGATGAGATACGAAAACTTCTATGTACATATGTATATTTATACCAATGTAAATTTTATAAATCATTGGTGTTAAACACATCCGATGATCTGACTAATGCTACTTGTAGCATTAGTCAGATCTTAAATATTTGGTTTTCTGGGGCGGCTTAACCCAGAAACATAATCTTACGATTACATTTTTCTGTGATAATGAATTAATAATCGCTTTTAATAAAACTGCACAATTACAAAAAATATTTACTTACAAGTATTCAAATTAGTATTATTCACACGTTCAAAATTCATAAATGTATTTTTCTGTTGAAAATCCGCTAAGGTTGATATATTGCTGTATTAGGTTGATATATATATATATATCGATATATTGTTATATGTTATGAGATTGATATATATTAAAGTTGATATACATACACACTAAATTAAATTATTGTTAGTATTGAATTTATTTGATTACATACTTTTTAATTAAGTACTATTGCATTTGATAAGAGTGTAAAATGATTGTATTGAAAATAATCATCGTTTTTGTACGATATTATGACGCAAGACATAGTCTAATAATAATTCACGTTACTTTATACCCAACAAATTGTATTAGAGGCCGTAAACATAATTAGATACACACTCGTGTACAGTGTGTACATTTCACAAAGTCACGCACATTAAAAACGCACGTACAAATGAATGAAGCTATTAAAACGAAGCGGCAACGGGCTTCCTATCAATTCTCTTATCCGACCAGTTCCTCTTCACCTGCTCTCTGTAGCCAAGAAGAGACGGCCCTTCCCCACACCTTCAGCAACACAGGTAACCTGGACCGGTCGCGGGTCCAACTCATTATTTTAACGGAGGTATTTTGCATCTATATTTTCACACCCATAACTTGTTTCAGCGTGCGCCTCAATGGACGTCTGGGGTGATCGTTTTAATGCCAAAGTCTCTCGCAATCTTACTCTGAAACTACTTTTTTAAACAACTTGTTACAAACATAAACAGCATGCCTTTAAAAAATATTTATTTTAATTTAAAAGAGTATATTTCAGTATTAATTCCATTCGATTTATATGAAAGCGTTATTTCCTAATATTCTTATCTTATTTAGTTATTCCATTTGATTGATATGAAAAGTAATAAAATACATTATTTATAAATTCATATACATCTGTTTTAACAATAATATAAGCTTTTTAGCATCATTTTTTTATTCATAGAATACGTTTTGGTCATTTGAATAAATGCTTAACATATTTATAATAAATAAGTAAGAATATAATGATGAAAATTGTATAAGGAATGACTAAAAAATAATATTTTACTTAATAAACTATTTAAAAGAACCTTGGTATTTTCAGTTGATTATTTTAATACATTAAATATGGTTCAATAAAAAAATACATTTAGTTTTACATCACTAGTAACATCTCATTAAATCTTTAGGAAGCAAGCAGCTTTAACAAAATGACTAAAACATCGGCGTTGTTTTACAGAGTACTCCTTTTTTAACATCAATAGGCAGCCAAGAAGCAAAGATGGAGACTAGAGGCTAAAAAAGACACAATCCTCTACTTTAGATGCTGCTAACATCAATAGGCTCCCGTGAAATAGAGGAGTGTAAAAACAGACGCAATCCCTTACTTTGCGAATGCAATAATGCCAATGAGCCCTCGCCGCGGTATAAATTTGATTTTTCAAGCACCGTGTAAACACAGCGTTTGCCTCTCAATAGACTGCGGCCAGGCGCGGTAGGCTTGCGAGCCCCGGTGAGCTGCGTTCGCTCTAAATGGGTGTATGGAACATCGAGTCTATTCAATTCAATTATTATTCGCCGGGAGTGGAATTCCTCGCGGTTCTAACGCAGGTTTTCGCTCTGGCCGGTGTATTAGCTTTACTTGTCTGATACCAGGCCTGTAGGGCGGCGAAGCTCGCTGAAAATCAGAAACAAAAATAAAGAAAAAAATATAAAGTTTGATAATAAAAAGATAAGCATTTTTTACCTGGTTATGCATGTCACTTCTTCTTAGTACGTTTGCGCATGTAAAAAGTGACGAATTTATCATTGAAATAAAACACGCCGTCTTCCAGTTTGTGATTAAACAGTGCGCAAAACAATGTAAAAAGTAATTATCTGATATCACAGATGCTTTAAAATAATATTAATGGTGTAGATAAAAAAAATAACTAAAAACACTCACAGGAGAATAGTGATAGATAGAATTTGATAAATATCATTGTGGATTACATGTTGCTTGAAGTTTTTTTTTGTAGATGGCTTAGATGCATGTGCTGATCTTCTGGTCAAATTGCTAACATCGCTTAAACATAAAGTTCAGGCATTTTCCATTTGAATGAGTGGTATTTTGAAGATTTTTTCCGTCGGCATTTTAAATTATAAAAATACATGTAACTTATTCAACTTAACAATGTTGGCCAATTGAAACGTACAGCGTTTAATCATTCTTATAAAAGTAAGGGTATTTTCATTCACAGTGAGACTTCTCGAAACGATTCAACTAGCAACATTGTTGAATTATAATTTCGTCGAAATCCCGATCGGCTTATCATTAACTTCTTGCAACACGATAACACGGTAACGTTTCATTTTTTATGATCTTACCACATGCTCCGGTACTGCCTAAGCTAGTTGCTAATAAGCGTCGTGCAAACCGGAGGCTGCTCCATGGGTTAGATTTGTTGACTGAACACCGTTGAGTCTCACTGACCTCTAAAAAATCTACTACCGCCTCCTTTATTAGTAAAAAGCTCTAATTATACAGGCAGCTTTTAAAATTCTTCGAGTCAATCAAATTCAAAGTCAGACTTAGATCTAAAACACTAGGCATCCTATTGAAGTTCAACAACGTTTGTTTACAAGGTAGAAAACCTTAATACACTCAGTAATATAATATAAAATGGCAGCTACTTTCGAACCTATTCCACTCAATTAATAAAGAACAGTGCTAACGATAAACAAAACTAGAGTAACCAAACGACAGACTTCCAATCTAATAAAAACACCCACTTTTAGTCGGTTCATCAAGATTTTTCGTGGCTATTTTCATGTATGCTTTTCTGAAAGTTTTCAATTGACGCCGATAAACTACGTCATAATCATCAATATTCTTCTTCGTAGTATCAATCCGGTGGATTGGTTTGCAGCAACAGAATCTTGAATCTCGATCTCCATTCCTCTTGGTCCTCCGCAACCCTTTTCAGCTCAGCATAAGCGCTACAGTTCATGTCCTCGAATACTTGCTGCAAATACTCCCGTCTAGGGCGCTCTCTACAGTTTCTACCCTCAACCATCCCCTCCACAATATCGTGAAGAAGACCATCGTGGCGCATGATGTGACCAATCCATCGGGCTCGCCTCTCTGAGCTGGTTCTTATTAGTTGCCTATCTTCCTTGATTATTCTGAGAACCTCATTGTTCGTGACGTGGTCTCTCCAGGAAATTCCAAGAATTCTTCTGTACGACCACATCTCAAAGGCCTCTAGTCTTTTTTCATCACTTTCAGATAAGCACCATGTCTCACAGCCGTACATCAAGATGCTCCAAGCAAGTGTTTTGGCAAGTTGTTGCGGAGCCCTAAAGAAATATTCTTTGACTCAAGAATTTTGGCTTTCTTATTGAAAGCTAGCCTTGCTTGATGTATTCGACTGTCAATATTACCACCTTCAATTGTCTGTTTGCCTTCATCATTAAGTTTTCTCCTACTTTTTTCTGACGTTAGCAACCTACATGACACTATTATAATATATTTTTACGAAAAATTTGTGTTTTTATTTAGATTTTCTAGTAACTTCTACCTGATATAATGAGTGAAAGTACGCATACTAAGTATGACGAAAATATTTTTTTCTGAGAAAGGTGTACTTTTTTATAAAACTACTTTTATAAAAAAGTACACAAAGAAAAGGTCTTAAAATGCTTCTGTATGGGTTCCAACAATATTTTTTTTTGTCACTGTGTACCTTTTTTGAATGAATAACAATAAACCATTGTCTAATATGAGAAAGAAAGCCTTAGTCAACTATGTTACATAATACTAGTTTTTATACGGCGTCATAAGGTTATGTCTGCAGGAAATAATTTAGTATTATTACGAATTCGGATGGTATAAGATGTACTTTGAACCAAAATAATCCGCTATGATCATAAAGAATATAACATTTGGAATCAATAATTTTAATTGTAAAATAATGTTTTTTTTTTATCACGAAATGTAATAATATTAATGACAGAGTTTCTTATTTATAAATGGTTACATTAATAACATATTGGATCGTATTTTAAATTAATAAAGGTACTTAATATATTTTAAATGTTTCGATACAATTTTGCTTTAATATATTTTCATTCAAATCATGATTTTGTTTTTTTATTTGTTACAGGTAAATGACAGTAATTATATTCTGGATCACACGGAGTCAACAAAGAACCTGGCTTTGGTATGTACAACTTTATTTAAAATTCAATGTTTTTATGTAAACACATACAGGAGAATACCGACAGATGGTAGTAGTGATTCTGAAGTCTCATCTGTGGAATTCTATGACGCTTACCATGGTGCATATAGCTTAACGCTGCAAAGCAAACGCAAATATAGAAGATAACAAAAGTTATTTAATTTTCTTAATCGGATTGGCGATCATTTACGCCAATAATTTAAAATGTAAGAAACAAATATATGTATTTTATCTCTATAATATTTCTTAATAATGTATTCATAATAATTAAATATATAAAACGTTTATTTCGTAATTGAAATATAAATAGTGATACACTCCGTTTCAGCTTGTTTGTCAGTTATTCTTTATTGTTATTTATTTTTTTGGAATCTATATACTCTCTGACAGATAATCACTGACTATGTAATTACAGCTTACAACATAAGCGAATCTCTTACCAAAGATGTAAATCGTCGTTTGCCTCACCGCCGGGTCGTGATTGAATCGTTAAGTGGTAGGAATAAATTAATAAGAATTAGAAATGAATTAAATAGGATAATAATTTCAAATCGATGTTTATACCGAATGTTAATGGCGGACGAATGCATATCTTATTAGCTGTTGAGTTAATAGAGTTATAACTTACAATTAAAATTTAAATAAATTTGATCATTGTGTACATACATACCTATATTATGGTCATTATATATATAATATATAAAAATTTAATCATAATTATTTTGCCGGCAGCTTACTCCTGTGGTAAAAACGTTTGTTTGTCATTAAATTCAGTCTTTTCCGGTTCGAAACCCGACCAAGTTTAATTTTCAATAATTTTATTTAATTAAATCTAAGTTCTATACATATCCCCGGTAGGGTTAGAGCCACTCTTTTAAGGCAAAAAAAATGTCCAGGACTTGAGAGCGTAGGGCTGATCATCCGATCTCCTTAAAAAATCCTGATCATTAATCGATGGATGGAGATGGTGCAGCAACCACCATGAAATGCTATTTTATTTTATTTTATTTTAATTTTTATTTTATCTTCACTTAATTAAAACTTTGTTCAATGCTATGTATTTAAAAATATGGCAGATTGGGTATTGCACAACCCACCCAATCCTGCTGGAATAAAAACTTTATTATTATTATTATTAAACACCTAAATTTTTCTCTAGTACAGCCGTAGTCTATGCGAGGTCCCGTAGGGTTCCGGGAACCACTTATGTTCTCATGTAGACCTTCGAGTATACAGGTGTTCTGGGACAAGATATAGACAATCTGAGCTTACAGAACTGTAAAAACGGTAATTTTTGGTATCCGTGAGCTTCAAATATGGGAGCGGATTTGGTAAAATAATAAATAATTAAAATACATACGAGCCTCGTTTATCTAACGAAATCATAAGCTCAGAATACATATATCCAAAAAACACTTCATAAGCTCAGAAGACCAATGCTTACGATATGATGATCAATTTATAACGTCAATTCAAAAAACACATTAAAACCTTTATATATACAAGTCCACTGTAATAGAGACGTAAAAAAACATAATTATCATAAAATTATTTAATTAATGATTATAATTACATCGTATAGTTTAAATACGAGTACTTTAATTTTAAAATCAAACATTTTGCTATATTTATTTACTAATATATATATGGTAATGTTATTATATGTAGACTATATAATAGATAATATACTCAATATGAGACATTTGTTAAGAGTAGGGTGACACAACGTATCAAAGATATTACGGGACACAATAAACCAATTATATTAATTAAAAAATCGAGTATTTGCTCGCGGCTTATCAGTCCGCCGGCTGGTCGAGCGTCCCCTTGCCCCGCGGTATCCGCGAGTTAGCTCGTAAATCGCGTGAGAGGCGAAAGATGCATTGCATATTTCCAGGTTCGTATATTTACGCTATCTTATATCTACCCACAGGTATGCCAGGGGACAAAATATTGCCGGAGTATTGCGCTTGCCGAGACTGCGTCACTTGCGAATATTATTAATCGACTAAAATAATAACTTAATGTCACCTGAATATCATTTAAAAAATTGTAGGAGTAAATGAAAATATTTCTGTTTTTATTTAATAAATTCATAATAAAGGAGTATATGGCCATCACAAGCGTCCGTCACAAAACATTCCTTATTGGAAATAATTCACTTATTCTTCTTTGTAGTATCAATCCGGTGGATTGGTTTGCAGCAACAAAATCTTGCATCTCGATCTCCACTCTTCTTGATCCTCTGCAATCCTCTTAAGCTCAGCATAAGAGCTACAACTCATGTGCTCGAACACTTGCTGCAAATACTCCCGTCTAGGGCGCCCTCTGCAGTTTCTACCCTCAACCATCTCTTCCACAATGTTGTGAAGAAGACCATCGTGGCGCATGATGTGACCAATCCATCGGGCTCGCCTCACTGAAATGGTTCTTACTTACTTACACGTACTTCAAGGCATACAAGCTCTTTTACATCTTTTAGGATTACTCCTAGCATTGATATATTAATATACTGCTGCTCATTGCGGCTTACTCTCATGATTTTGGTTTTTGTGCTTTCACTTATATACGAGTACAAACTTGCATGTATTTGACTGTCTTCAAGAGCGCTTAGAAAACACGACAATCTTCAATACTGGAACTGTTAGAACTGGCGGCAATTTGTGTTGAGCACATGTTTTAAATATGAAACGGAAATCAAAAGGACATAATAACGTAATTCATGAAGTCAAATGCTGTGTGGTAAGTGATATTTTCTAAGATGCACAGTAATTTATTTCTTATACTTGTAATATCTGATATTTAAATGTAAAAGTTTTGTTTAGTATCAAGAATATACCAGCACAGTTGTTATCGCTTGAATAAATACAAAAGGTATTCGGATAGACTACATAATTTATGTAAATAAATTGAATTGAATTAATTTTTGGTTATATTTCGGATTAAGAAATTATTTATTCATAACAATATATACTTACAAAGTTGCGTTTGTGTAAGGTTATGCATGGCACGAAAAAATTCATAAGTTATCGCTTTTTAGAATTTGTTCTTATATTACCATTGATTTGTCAATGATAATATAAGAACATTGTGGTGAAATAATTCATTCAAATTTCCTTTCTACGCTATATCTATATCTTCTTAAATATTTTTCTTTTGCAACTCCCAAAGTTTCAAAATTTATTTGTAAGATTGAACGTTAATTTATAGAACATTTTTATCAAAATGTGTTATATGTAAATATAAAAATACAAGCAAATTGTTATGATTTTGTGTTTTTTGTTTTTGGATTTTGTGAAATTTATATATTTTAAATTTCTCAGAATTTTAGAAATATTAGTATTTTATCTTTTTGTAGAATTTGCTTCAATTACAACGAAGTTTATTTGATGACTTAAAATTTGTAATTAACTGAACAATTATTAATTAAATATGTCTTACTCTAAAGACATATTAAGTACATGTTTATCAAATATATTAATAAACTTGTTTTTTGTGCATTGATTGATGATTATTTTTCGCAAATATTGTCGTGCGTTTTGGCGCAGTGACGCATTTTCCTCAAGGCATACATTTCGTCCGCAGGTGTGGAAGAAGACACTGCGAATCCAAATAAAGCAAAGCGACTCCTCGATACAAACGTCTCTATCGTCGCATACACGCCGGCTCCAACACGAGGCATGCAGCACTGCAAAAACCTGGACCACAGCGTCCGAAACCTGCAACCTTCCCCACAACCCTTTCCCACTCACACAACAAGATACTTGCAAGAGAGAGACGGTGGAATCTTTGCAGTTTCATTTCGTGTGTGTGTCCTCTCAGGTATACTGGAGATGACGAAAAAATGAATTGTTTCACCGTCTTTCTCGCACTTGGAGATACTGCTTTAGATGGACGAGGACAAGTTGTGATGCTGGAGCAGCCCGGGAGAGGACGATCCTGCCCGAAGCATGATGCAAACCCGTTTTTCTCCCGAAGCTGTAGTGGCCGGCATGATAAATGCATTTATGCATATGGTCGCCATACGTCTCTCGAAGATATTAAAAGAAGAATATTATTAAGGAGACACACGTTTTTTTTAACTCACTTTCTCAAAGACAATACATTTACAGAAGCTTTCTCGAACTCGCCTCAATAAGCCGTCACGCTTTTATTGCTATATATTCTATGTGAAAAGATGATGTAATTTTGCACAACTACCTATTGGATATTTCTTTGAAGAAATACAAAGACCGTTTTTTTTGTTGGTACGGGCATATTGAGAACGGGTTTATAAACAAAAGGCTACTCAGTAGCATTTGGGTTGCACCCGTTAAGTATAGTCAGACAACTATTATCTTACAAAAAAAAATATATAACTGTTACATGTTTAACAATATAGCAGTTTATATTTATTAAATACTTTTGTTAAGTCTTCAATATGATCACTTAAAAAGTTAAGACAAAGCCAAATTAGATTATAAAATAGTTTTCGTCGTGTGCTCTCATTTCTCATTTAATCTCTTTTTTATTTCAATTGTTAACTTTATTTAATTTTCATGAAAAAAAAACGTATTTAGAATTGTGCCATGTGCAGCAAATTTCTTCTTTGTCCGATATTTTGACCGTCATAGCAGAGGTCATCTTCAAGTTTGATGATTTGTGATGAGTTGGTGTCTTCTGGTAATTTAACAATAAGTTATTTGTTCCTCTTCAAGCGTCCTGTAAGATGATCTTATACTTTGGAAGTGTACCGCCACGTGCGTCTTGTCGGATGGGATCAGTATGGCCTTCAAAAACATATTTAGTTAGTAATAAAAATTGATTTATATTAATTAAGGCTTGCTTAATTATGTCGACTTTGTAATCGGTTCAGAATGGTTGTCACCCCATCGGTGCAACACTTCTTCTTGTTTCCCGTCGGAGGAATATTCGCTTTTAAATCTTTGTTGTTCTGTGTCCAGGTAGGTCCAGCCTGGCGGCGCGTAGGATTCCTGAAAACTTATTTATGGCCAGCGACCGAGAGACGCCCTCATACTGAAAAATTAGCGAATGAAGAGTTATTGTAGACTTGTTGAGGCATCTGTCCACTACTATGCTTGAAACCATGCAAAATAGAAAATTTATAAGCCATGCATATTGATGAGTGATGCCTTAATCGAGAGAAAATAATTTTATGGAGCAATGGACTGAGAACATACAAGAAGATAATTTTTACTTATGATATTAACTCATGTTAGTACATTCACGTACAGTCGTAATAGACAGCTACTTTGGAACATCTTGCCATAGATGAATTAAATGTCTAAATCGAGCCATATTTTCTTAAACATAGTGTCTTGATTATCTATTGCTACTTCAGTAAACACATTTCCTCCTTCTGTATAATATTCGCTTCAAAGTATATCATATAGAAAATTAGGGAAAGAATTGTCCAAAAAATAAACTTTTCATGATGATGACTTACGCAATGCGATTTTATATTATATGTCTTGATAAAAGGAGGCGTAAGATGAATAAGAGTTTTAGATGCTTTACAAATATCTTAGAACTGCCATAGAGGGATTCCATTAAGAAGGCTAGCAGAAATAATAGTCACTAAACATATCTTTGAGAAATATTGTTTAAATAATTTTATTTATTTTTTGAGTCTTAGGTAATTAAAAAATGTTTTGACAATACTTTTATTAATTTATGATTATTTTTTTATTGCAGCCCCTTCAATTTGTTTAAGGCGTTTTATTCTCTCGACATTAAAATTAAATACAATTATTTTAGAGTTTATTAAAATTAATACATTCAGACAATTTGTTGTTTATGTTTTTAAAATGAAATCAACATTATGTCTTAGTTGAAACGGGTATTGTATATAAGATCTCATGTGGGCTCTATCTTATGTACCTAAATGTACACATGAAATTCTTTGACTTTTGTCCGGCCCATAGTTGGACCCGCGATAAACAGCCACATCCACTATTGTACGTACATTTGTACCGGGTGATTTATCTCCAGACAATAAATAAAATACTATGTCAAATTGATAATAATAAATAAGCGTCTCGGGCTAATATATTTAATGCGTACCTACATATTTACTATTTATATACGAGTATGTACGTAAAAGAGAATACTGCAATAAAGTATATTAAAAACATATGTAGAGACTAAGATGTTTACTATTTTAATAAATGGAGAAAAAAAATATATTTCAATGTGATTAAGCTGTATGCCGGCCGGTAAAGCTCAATGGTCAAAGCATTTGCTTTGCAAGCCAAGAGTCGTGGGTTCGATCCCCGACGGAGATTAAATAAAAACGATTTCTGAGCTCTAAACTGGGTGTGAATTTGATCCCTCAACCGTAAAATGTCAGTCGTAGCCTATTCACTAAAATTGATGGTAGACGAAAGTCGTCCCGTGAAGACCACCCGTTCACAGTAAATTCCTGTAATAATAAGGATGATGCGTGAATCCCGGGCTGCAGTCTATGGCGTTTGGCGGATCAACTCTCCACATCCAGCACTTAGCCATATGCACTACGGCAAGCGTTATAGAATTCCACAGGTGAGACTTCAGAATTACTATCACCATCTGTCAGTATTCTTTTGTATGAGCTTACATAAAAAAAATGGAATACATAAATCGCTGAAAAAATCTACTGTAAAGAATCGCTTTCGGGGATGACTTTCATAGATGTTTATTTCTTTCACTTTATGTGAAAATTGGCTATGACATGTTATTTAACGGATATTTACTTACATTTGTGCTAGTTTAGACGACATTTTTACTTGTTTTTTTTTATTCATATTCCTCTACTTCTACATCCAATTTTTATAAGCAACATACGAGTAAAATATTTCAACATAAATTCCATACAATTTAATTGACATATAACGTTTGACAAATTCAAAGTCGAACTCAGGGCTATTCTAAGAACAGTCAGGCGCTTTTCCACCAATTTATGTCACTTGGCAACTATTTACTACAAGGAAACACATAAAAGTGGGCGTCTTTTGATGAAAAGAACTCTCAGGTAAATTTATTCGGTTCGGAATGGCAGCTTAAAAAACGACTTTTGTCGAGTTATTTAAGAACAAAAAGATAAAAAAAAATCTAGGTGTATTGTTTTTCTGTCTCGGTGAAAATTTAATCATCCTTACCTGATAACATCTTTTAAATCTGAAATATGAATTTGAAATATCATTCAAAATACAATAAAAATTCTGACGAATATTATATTTGGTCGTGCGAATCAAATAATTAGTACACAATATTGCTTAGTTATATATACCTGTATAAATAAATTAAAGTTCAAAGTTTTATTAAATCAATAGTTCCCATTTTACGCTACTTAAACTAGACACATTTAACATGTTTTAAGTTTTTTTAACTATTAACATCCTCCTCTATAAAAAGGAAGTTATTCTGTCGTGTAGTGGCAGGATGAGGAGCAAATTAACAACAGGCAGACTTTTTCAGAAGCACATATATATTCGCGATAAACTTTACAATCTTCCGGCTTAGGCGGAATAATATTTCGGGCTGGCCGTAATGCGACCTTCTGACAGTCGGCACACAACTGAGCGTGCTCGTGATAGGCTGTCGCACAGCGCCAACAGTGGTGATATATATAACTAACGTCACACCGGTGACCGGACTTGTTCAAAATTAAAAGACTACGCTAAAATATGGCAACACATACATGAACAACAAGTGAACAGAACTGAGAGACAAAATATTGTATATTGAGGTTTTCGGTACCAGCCAGTAAGGGCCTATATCATGCTGATGTCACAATTTAAAAAATGTTAGTAGACGCTTTTTAAGCAGTAAGGTAATGAAATAAAAAAGTATTTAATACTTAATACTTAGTAGATTTCATAATTTAATACTTCTAACGTAGACACATGCAATTAAAATAAACATTAATAAATAATCTGACCTCAAGAGGAGAAAACAACAGATTTGTTTTTTTAAATGTAGTGGAAATATCAATGTGACTTTTATCATTCATAAAATCACTACATATTTTGCTGATTTTGTAAGATTTTTAAATAATTGTACAAGACATCCCCTCGAAATAGCATAATTTCTGTTCATTATATCTACTGCAACATAATATATTTAGTCTATTGTTGCTGATAAAAAGACTGTTTTGCATTTATTTTTTAGTTACCAATGCGTTTACTTAATTCCATGCATTAACGTGTTGAAAAACTATGAAAGGTTGCCTTAGTATAAGCGTGGTGTTAGTCTCGAGGCTTAGCATGAGCTGAGTTTGTTCCCGAGGGAGAGGTCTAGTTCCCGCAATTGTAGCTTCTTCTCGCCACCTCGTAACAATATCAAGTCCCGGCAATATCAAGACTCACACGAGTTGAAACTTTATCCACCGCATCGTTACTTCTAATAGATCTAATGCCGAAGCTGTACGTTTCTTGGGGATACT
This sequence comes from Glossosoma conforme, assembly GCA_022606575.1. Lineage (NCBI taxonomy): Eukaryota > Metazoa > Arthropoda > Insecta > Trichoptera > Glossosomatidae > Glossosoma > Glossosoma conforme. The sequence goes on from JAGTXR010000015.1 coordinate 1,280,427, forward strand.
TGGCTGTTGTGTATTACGTAATACGCCGGTTGAGGTTTTTATTCAAAGTCCTGAAGAGCAATTAAAGCGGTCGAATGTATGCTGCATTGGTAAGACTACATGAAATATTTATACTTTCTTGTTAACTTATGAAATTATTTAGCAACTTTTGTGAATTTACTTAACAGTGGGCATTGCTACTCATAATTGTATGGATACAACAATCTATCATTTTATTTGAAAATATATTATAAAATGAATGCTGGAGAGCACAACCGATTGAGAACAGTGGGTTTTAGGAAGTTCATTTAGGACGAATGGACGCAGAATTTAGGAAACGTGCGTTGTGTTTGTGTATGGATTGGAAAGATTGCAAGTATTTATTGAAGATATCCAATTTATATGAAAATGAAGCAAAAATATTAGAAAACCATTGCAGAGCTTACAAGAGTCACTTAACAAGGAATTTTGAAGACAGATAGTTCTTTGCCAACATACATTAACTGTGCTAGGTTGTTTAGCAATACACTAATATATGAGTCTTTCGGCTGTAGGTGAATATTGAAGGAATTTATCCTTGAATTTAGATATTATAATGCGTGAACGTTGAGTTTTGGTTGCGACGGTCATTGAAACCAAATGGTCCATACCTATGAAGCATCGGGCTGAACATCCGATTTCCTTTAAAATGGTGGTTTAAAAAAACCAATTAATTATAAGTCAATGGGTTTCTACACTACTTGCTTTTAGTTTTATATATATTTTCATAGATGGATATCCGGTTGCTTAAATGTCTAATGATAAGTCATTGATATGCTACAAATATGGATAAAATAAAATGAATAATAGTAATCACGAAACTTAAATCATTCAAATAATACGTGGTACGTTTGGTATTTATATCGAAATGAAGTTCGACTCACCGTTTCCAATGTAAAGTTTAGTATGTGGGATTATTATTACAAACTTAATAAGATTGTGTTCCTTAGCCACACAGCCTTAAAATTCCGCTCGCGCTGTTATCTTACAGGTCAGGATACCGCGGCTCAACAAAAGGCAATCGAGACCTGCAAACTGCTATTTCAGTACCATATTTATATAATATTCTCACATCAGAAAAATTAAATAAGTAAAACAATACACTCGCATGACAGTAATTTATTATTTTTAAAAACAAAGTTTTTGCTCAAGTATCAATGCTAAAGTAACACTCTATGTATATTATTTCAAACTTATCGTTTTTTTTAGTGACAAATTTTTACGCTGAAAATACTCTACAATGGTCATTGTAGTGAAAATAAATATATATACGTATATTTCCATTAAAACAATTCTCTCGAAAATTAAAATGTCACTAGGTATCGGGTACTTTAATTTTTGTTTGAATATTGATTAGGATTTAATAAATGTTGTATTTTGAAAAGAGTACCTCTTTTACTTCTTATTATGAGATTCAACTTGCATCTGAGTGAATTTCACCTGTATTTTATGCAATTAACTTACATAATTTTATTGAACTAACGTTCGAAATCGTAATAAATTATTTTTAATTATTAACGTTATCACTCGATAAGGCAGCATCTACTTAAGTTTACCACTAAGTCGATGAGTGAGTATGTAAATTACAAATAAACTATTGTACAAAGATTTTTTGTGCAAACACAATTTGGTAAATACCGTCAGAAGGCGATGAATAGATTTCATATGTGAATTTACGATTACTATAATGCTTATAATTTAAAGGTAGAGCACTATTAAATATTTTAAACAATTGGTGTTCATGAGATCACGTCTTTTTTCGTATTCTGTGGTTTGTTAAAAATCATATAAAGAGATCCAATGATTCACCCAATGTTCTTAAAACCTGAATCATTTGTTAGGGTTCAATTCAACCAAGACTTACGAAAATAATCGTGTTTAAAGTGCTCTATTATTGTTATTAAATAACAGTCTTGTCGTAGATATCTGTTGATAGATGATGATTGTAGATATATGTTAATATTATAATTTAAAATAAAGGATTTTCCTCTGCTTACTAGGATTTGGTTTCGAAATAGCCTGCTTCAATCGAGTATCTCTAACGGTAAGAATGCTCATCGTCTTACGTTGAATTAAAATTCCTGTCGCTGGAGTGTTAGTATTTATATTGATTGATTACCGCTTTTGCGTAAAAGGCTTTATTCGCCTTTTAAAACCCGTTATTGCGATCATCTGTGGAAGAATCTGTGTCTACACGGGTTTCCGTATTCGCGTAATTATTTTGTAATTAAGTGTGCAGAAAAAAGCTGTCGCGGCGAATATATTTAAGACGGAATCGTTATAAAGCGGCATTGCGTTGTAAACTAGTATGCGTTACAACAATTTAAGGAAAAAAATCTCATTTAAGGCTGTGTTTGCTTATGTAAGTCATCATTATGTGTTTCATTGGATCAATGTAACATATAATTACGTGTGAACTTTTTATACTCAATCACTATATTAGTGGTACGAGCCATTTACGTCCTTAGCCGATTGTAAGACTCCTCTCAAGGCAGCTCTGTTTTGAGAAACAAACATTTATTCACATTTTTTCCACTTTATATTCAAGGAAAAAATACAAATATAACACGTTCATAGACAAACAAATACGAGTTTATATGATATTATTATTCAACATTTATATTTATCTAAGTATGTTGTGGTAGTAGTAGTATAATATTTCCGCCGTTCCAATTTTAAGTCTCTAGCATGAGTTTTTATCCCTTCATACCTTGCATTCTGCATCCAGCTATATACAAGATATATCATAACCATACCAATATCAAACCAATATATCAAACCAATGTATCACACCAATACCATCATACCAATCTAAATACATAAATTAACAGCTTGTACCTATTTTTTTCGTGCTAAAGAAGTAATAACCACTGTCTGTCAATATCAATCCACTGCGTAAAAAAATACATCATTTTATCTTTATCATCCAATTTCTGTATCCAGACTTTTGCGGTAAAAAAATTACAGCTCAGGGAGACCTTATTAAATGATTATTTTTGTATCAACCAATATATAAAAAAATCACAGATTGACTAAAATATAAAGTTAATAATAATAGTTTATTATTTATGCATATATTTATTATAATTTTAATTATATATTATATTATTTACGGTCGCTTTCTTATTGGTAGGCTGCCCATCGTGGTAACTACCGCCGCCGCGCTAGAGTACGAAAGATCTGTCTTATGTTTCAAGTTCTAACACAAACGAAGATTTATACAGACGCTGGGCCGAAATTTTAGGAGATATGCCGCACTCCCTCGCACTCAGAGAGCACGAAGCTTGGGACGTTTCGTAGCGAAAATTAATTATTTTATTTAAAATATAAAATATTTAAAACATGTATGCGTTTTTCGGGGATTATACGATATACGAGATGTATGCTTTAACCGAAAAAAACTTTCAGCAGTTTTCGTGATTTTAGTTATTATTCTTCATGTTAGCATCACATCGTCATATCATGAAATGGTGAAAGTATTAGGATGTAGAATTAAATGTACAAATCAAGGGTTTAACAAAATAAGCTCCCTACGATAGTTAATTTTATTATGAAAAATCTGTACGATCCATCTTGATCATTCAAGTTGCGTTAAGATTTAAAACATAACATTTATATATTTATTAATAAAGTATTTTGTCATATTGTGTGTTTATGCCTCGGTAATTTAAGTTATCTTCTATTTGAACCTCCATTCTCATAACCTAGAAACTTTCAGGGACCATTTATGTACAAAACTGTGCAGTGCCAATTTGAAGCACTATTTTTAATGAAAAAATAGTTACCGAAAATATTTTTAATAAATAAGAAATTAATTGATAATAATATGAAAAAAAAAACGGCGCATGGGCATACTTTAGAGTAAAGTCGACGCGGCTTAGTCGTCCAGCCCCCGTTCAGAATTTTACAAAGAACACGTCTCACTAATACACCAAACTTCATCAAGTCTAATTTAAAACTTTGATTATATATTAGGAACAGCTGTGTAGGGTTTTCTGAGTTATTGGGAGCATCTCTTTGGTTACAACACGCCCCAGACGTAGTACTTTATTCTTCACAAGTCTGCTCCAAGCTCAGCCTCTACAGTGGACCATCAGAAGAAAGATTCTCACATAAAGTTAACTGGTTCATCCACAACACTTCAATTAAGTATTTTTTTGGTTCTTGGTGTGAGAAATGCCTCTTTGATCGAATTCGAAGAGACTTTTTGATCTACATATTTTAATGGCAAATATTTATAAAAGATTCTCAGAAATATTTCAGTAATTGAAATCATCTATGTATTTTGGTAGTTTATATAATTTCGTAAATAAGTATGCAATGATTTTGTATTATTTCACGTACATGAATTATTTAACAATTATCATATCTGTCAACAAACTCGTCGCTTTCAATTTAAACTCACAACATCTTTGGTGATATTTACCTAAATAATTGATTATTATTATTACTTTTTTTGAATTTGAACAAATAAGAAATTACTTAGACCTACCTTTATTTAGGTATAAGCAATAAATTCGATAACCTCACGGTAGGTATTCGAATTAGAGTTTATATAAATATAACACATATTTATATAATACACAATTTTGATTTTAAACTTATATCATTGTACAACATTTTTTTTAACCATGTAATCTACTATTTGCAAATCTCTGCTTACATTTTTAAAGATAAGTGCTGGAAAATACAATGGGCGTTACTTTAAGATGCATATATGAATCAGATGTACAATGATTTCTTAATGAATATATACGACATACAAATGTTATGAAGAAAATAATGTCTAATTTGCTTATATTTGGCTTGAGACGTGTAGATTTCATGAGTATTTCCATGTCGGTTATAGCATATGAGGTCTGTGGTGTATCAAGCCAACTTTACTGCACAGAATTGGCACACAAGTCTGGTTGAGATAAATCTGCAGCGCGAAATTTCGGCAGCAATTCCTCTCTACAGCGAGAGATACTCATTGCAGTCTCGCCATTTTTATTGCGTGAAATATTGCCAGGAGGAAAGAGAGGGAGGAGAGGAGACAATGGAGAGAGTCAGGGTATGCGAGAAAGTTGGCAGCGGTCGGGAGGCGGTCCCTCTTGGGATAATCCAATGCCTTCCTGCGCTCATACCACTCCAGACGGATGGAGTTTTAACAGAAATCATAAAATACAATGTTATTATGAAGAATGATAAATTTTGAACTATCTCATTCATAGTTGGCAACGAAAACAAAAATGTATTTCGTTGATACTTATTCTTTAGAGTCCAGGAGAGTATAAATACGTATGATAATTTTCTTCCAGATTCTCTTTTTCTGAAAAGCAATAAGAGTCTCTAAAGCTTAAAATTTTTGCTAATAAAGTATAAGCACTTCGTTTCTCATTTTAGAATTTGGTCATAATTTTTTCATTGTATATTATTGATTCCTTATGATAAATGAGTATAAAATAAATATCATTCATAATTCAGAAGAAGTATCATTTATATGAAACGTTATCGTAGCATGAATTATCATGGTTCATCGTTAATATATCAACTGGGTGACGTAAATTTTCACTAAGAAAAAGACTTGTAGATAGCAATAAAACTGAAATTCAATGGCATCAAAAGAAATTGAAGCATAAACAGAAACAACGATAGTGTAAAAAGAATTAGTGAAGTAAGTAGTGCGTTCCATTCTATCTAATTAAATATTTTTTATTTTTTCTTTGCTCTCACTTAGGTCTTTTTAAGCTATAATAATAATGAGAAAGTACATTTTTTCTCAACAATTTTTCTTCTAAGTTTCATTGATGAAAAAGTATTCACTTAGCAAATATTAACGTCACTCGTAATATATAACACAATAGTGTTATGATATATATTACAAGTCTATTTAGTGTCATCGTGTTCTTTTACGCGTATACTTTATCTCGTTGTAAGGCTTTGTTAACTTTTCGGTTATACAGTTATGCAAAAGGCACAGAAGATAAAAAATGGAGGCTTTGTTTAGTGTGCAATGCTGAGTCGGGATCGCTCCTAGCCGCGAAGTAAAGCGCCACATTCGCACCCGTTCATCATCGCGCGAATTATTGCGAAACGAGTGCTGCAGTCGCTGCCTACCATTACCTGCCGGCACTTACTGCAGATTGCACTACCAGCGCGCCAAGCACGACCAGGCTATCTGTGGAGACGGATGCAAAGTGGACGGACGCTGCCTCCCGGGGTCTGAACAGGAGCGGACGTAAGCAATGCCAATAGCTTTAAGACAAAAAAATATTACTAAAGCACATTTAACTTTCTATATCCGTTACTTATCTGGAGCATTCTTCTTCGTAATATCAATCCGGTGGATTGGTTTGCAGCAACAGAATCATGCATCTCGTTCTCCATTCGTCTCGGTCCTCCGCAACCCTTTTCAGCTCAGCATAAGCGCTACAATTCATGTCCTTGAATACTTGCTGCAAATACTCCCGTCTAGGGCGCCCTCTACAGTTTCTACTCTCAACCATCCCCTCCACAATCTGGAGCATACGTCACCATAAATTTCCACGATACTGTTTTATTAGCTGATATTTTTCATCATTATCCTGTGTCCGTCTTCCACATTCAGGCCTCTCCCGGTTAGTCTATCTTGCAATGGGTCAGCAAACGCTTCGTTTGCTAGATATTGGTCGCCACTTTAACATTTTCCTTATCCATCAACTGTCGTCTCTTCGACAGATAGTCCTGCCCATTGCCACTTGAGTGTGCTCTTATTCGTTGAGTAGTTTCTACTACTTGAGTTCATCAATTTTTTGTCTCAAAATATTACCATATATGATTCCTGAAGGTCACAAAGTACTTTGATAGAATGCAGCTATTGTATCTGAGACAAATTTGTGTGTTTGTTGATCCACATTTTCTACGAGATCGTGTAATTAACCCTTAGGGCTTGAACTTTTGTTGTTGAAGGGAAGCCTCAAATCAATCAATTACAAATGGTAAGTAGTATGCATTAAGCCATCTATGATATGGTCTGCGTTCAATATAGCTTAACTGCAGTGATCGATTATAAATTACACTTTAATGTGCTTTTGCTATTGGTTAAAACCACTTTCAAATTAAACTTGAAGTAAATTAATGAAGATATATAATTCATTTGTATATCAAAATGGTGCCGAACGTTACTTTATTGTAAAAAGATAATTCTTCAAGCTTTTTAATAACATTTTATAAAAAAAATGACACTTAGAAATAAAGTAAACACGGTTTTTAAAGAAACTTATATAAACTTACGTGAAATGCGGGACAATACAGCCCTGCGCCTTGTTAGTAGATGGTGGTTATGATAGCTTGAAGGCAGTGAAAGATCCTCATTATGACAAGTTACAAGAATAAATTATGTATTTATATTATAACTGTCTATTCATTTATCGTTATGACTACCTAACAACGTTAACTAACCAAAATTGGTTATACAAGACGTTTTTTTATTATTAAATTAAGATTCGCAGTTTCCTGTGTTTCGATTTACTCATTCAACATTATTTCATGTTATTATTAGTATTAGGTACTGTCTTTCGTTAGGTAAGGTTTAATTGAAATATTTTATATGAATGTTATTTATAATATAATGTAATATTTAGTTTAAAGTAGATGTCACTAACAATGATTATAAATACCTAATAATACAGTGGGCTTGCAAGTAAAATATTAATTAATGTTTTTACTAAGAAAAATAATTATGATTATTTATTTTTTCGCCTCTATAGCTCGCAGCAATATATTTTAAGTACGATTTTAATGATTGATTCACCAATAAAATAATTATTTTCATTTATTTAGAATTGACTATTTACTAACTCAACTTCGACTCATTGGTGTATTAAAAATAAACAGTGTTTTAATAATATTAAGAATTTTTATATCTTCAATACTTTCACTCACTGTATTATATACTGTGCGCCTACCAATGGATAACCATATTATATACAATGTGTTTAACTATCCTCCAGGATAACATCCTTCAGGCTTAAATGTAAAACTACTTTGTTCTTCTTTTCGTTTTTACATTAGTTTTTTTTTCTTCAAATGTATTGTCTCTAATCGGTTGCAGTGGTAGTGAGAAATATAAAGTTTATAAAGAAGGTTACCCAATCAATTCGATGCTCCAATATTTTTTTGAATAGCTTGACAGTCGTCATATACTTCAATTTATATTTATTAACAAGCAATTTCTGTATGTATAATGTTTTCTTAAAAACAAGAAATAAACATGATTTATTGTACGGTGACTTAAAATTCCTACATATTTAAGGCACACTTAAATTAGTGTACCACCAAAATAACAGCGCACTTATTCATTTCTTTATTCAACCGCATACCGCATATTTTAAAATAAAGTGTACGCAAACATAAGGAATAAAAATTCCGGGAAGAAAGGTATGCTGTGCTAATCACACAAATAATTTGAGTAAATAAACATCTCAAAGCTGTATAAATATTTGCTCTAAATAATACATAAAACAGTTTTATGAGAACATTTTTCAGGAGAGCACCGCAACTGAGTCAAAACACATACTCAACTTTGTAGTAAATAAATAGTAATATCATTCAGTATTATTTTAACTGTTTATATAGGATCAATAGTTGGCTTTCGGGTTAATTTAACGTGAGTGTATTTACGACGCGGTCATTAATTCTACCGAAGTTCTGTACTTTATTTTTGTTTGCTCTCTATTTGTATTTCTTTGTCCAAACTTAATTATTTTTATATAAAGTCGTAAGCTTCTAAGTCTCAATTATTTTATTCCTTTGAATGAATCTCTCGTTTATTCATTGTCTACATAAAAGTAATAAGATATTTCAAATATATAATATACTTTATAATGAAATTAATGTGTAATACTCTCAGCGAATAATTGTTTCTCAGTCTTTTTGTTTACAAATAAAATATACAACGTAAGAGAAAACCACGTAAAAATGATTTATTTTTCATAACTATTAAATTTACTCGTAAATAATAAATATGTCATTTTAAAACAAATAACCGTCACAAAATTAAATTAATCATTTGTCGTTTTTTTTTAAATTACGTGTGGTTAATTGAAATATTATCGAATTTATCACACTTACTGAAGTCTACGCGTCTAAAAATTCTCTTATATCAACAAAGACTCGGATAAGTTGTAACTTAATTGATCCAGCATATGGGCACTTGTCATCTACTATTATATTATTTTAGTTGAAAGCCACAATTAGTCTCTCAATAAGCTAGGCATACCGTTTTTTTTTACTCTCAATAATCACATTTAAAAGATTCACCCAATCAAATAATTAGTAAATATTTCTTTATTTTAAAGTCATGAGTTTTTTAAAAAAGAAAAGTGCTTTCATATCTAAGCTCTAACTCTTAAAACACGGGAGTTTTGTCTATATATTTAATTTTTTATACCACTTTTTTATGGCCACTGATCTGCTCCAATCTGTCAAAATAATTCCCTTTTTTATTCAACTGAAACATATCATCATCAGCCTGTATCAGTCCAATGTTAAATGTAAGTCTCCCGCATGAGTTTTCATCCTGTTCGATCCTCCGCCTCCCGCATCCAGGTCACTCCCACTATTCTTCTTATGTCGTCAGTCCATCTTGCACGAGGTCGGCCAATGCTTCGTTTGCCAGTTCTTGAGCGCCATTACAATACTTTTTTTCCCCATCGACCGTCGTCTCTTCGACAGATATGTCCTGCCCATTGCCATTTGAGTGTGCCTATTCCTTGAGTAGCATCCACTACTTGAGTTCTTTTGCGTATTTCGTCGTTTCAGATTCTATCTTTTAGCGATACTCTGAGCATGGATCTCTCCATAGCACGCTGGGTGACTTTTATTTTATGGGTAAGACTTGCTGTTAGATTCCACGTCTCGCCACCAAAAGTTAATACAGGGAGTATGTATTGGTTAAACGCTTTAAAAAAGTTTTAAAACATTGCGGAATTTTTGCTTTAAGAACGTACTGAAACATATACCTTAAAATAATAGTTATTCTATCAATAATCTTGTATAAGTATACCAGTCTCTTCGATACCTCTTTATTGATGCTCTGAAAGAAAAGCATTGTTATCTTTTCATGGTACTACACGGTAGTTTGTTGATTTATTCAAACTTGTGGGCCCTGCAATCGTTTTATATAAACGATAAAATATATGGTAACCATAATAGGGGAGTGAAAAAATTGTATAATATGTTGGTTTTGCTAATTTCGCTGAAGCTCTGGGCCTAGATTCGTTTTACATCCCTTAAGCTCGTCTACCCGCACGGCTCTCCGCTGCTTAATATTTAACCGGAGGACCTGCAGCCCCACCCACTGGTTGCCATGGCAACGCACGATTTACATAATCCTTCATCTTTCGCGCGGGTCGAGGCTTAAGCTCCCTTATGCGGGAGCGCGAGAAAAGTTGGACCTCCCAGAGGTGAAACTAAGTATTTATATTTATAGATATGCTATTATTTTCTTGTTGTGTTTTACGTTTTACGCGTTGATAGTAAAATTCAATCCTAGATTGAAATAAACTAACAGCATTGTTGTAGCCCGCTTATCTGATGGTGTAATACTTGTTTTAAAAAATGAAATTAATTTCAATTTTCTTTTCCGTCTTCTCTTGCTTTTATTCCTTCTTTTTTTCTTCCATTCAATTATTACAATGGTCACTGCTTAGTTTGCCATCTAATGTCAATCATACGTTATCTACTTAGAGTAACTAAATAATATTTATATAATTAGTTGCGTAGTTGTACTTCCAGATACATGCTTTTTTAAGAAACATGCCATATGACTTGATAATCGAGATAGTGAAATATCACATTCACCTCATCACTATAGTAGTCAAGTATACGACCTAAATATATATTTTTATTTTGATACTGATTTATACACACCCAAAGCAGCATTCAACAGTCGTAAAAACTTCAATGTCATAAAAAACACGAAGAATATCTTTCCATTACAGTCAAATGGAATTTCTTTTTGTGGCATACATAACACAATATATTTTATTTTTCCTCTATTTTGAACCTATGGATCTTGTTTTGGCAATGTTAGTTTTGATTAATGAAACAGTGAAGTTACTTACTATAGGATAGATACAAAATATAATTGATTACAATAAAGTTCACTTTGAAAGATTTCTATTAATTGAAAAAACGTTTTAAGGTTTTTTTACAGTTTAATGCCGCCGAACTTACAGTGTTTCAATTCAGTCGGCGGAATCTCGCTGAAAAAAACTGAAACAAAAGGCCTTTAGATTGCGGGGATGAGCGGCTTAGATTTGTTGCCCCGTGATTTTCGCGGCGCGTTCGTCTACACTTCCCATTTTCCGGGGCGTCCGCCGGATGCAGTTTTTCACGGCAACTTTTCTTTGTGACGCTGCTCCGGGAGAGATTTAGCGCAACCGTAGCTCAACCGCCGCAAGATTTTTTCTCCGGGAGCTTTTCGGACACTCGGAATTGTTTATTAGAGAGCTTTCGCCAGGAGGATAGTAAATTTTAAAAATTACAATTGAACTAAAGGGAGGTCCGTTTGTTTACTTGACCACCATTCACAGCGATGCTCGATAGCCAGTTATCGCATTGTCTCTAAGTTTCTTTAAACTTTTTCTTTGAACAATTGTAAAATTGATTCATCTTATATAAATATTTAACCCTAAAAAAATGTTTCAATTGAAAATTGAAAAGGAAATTCATATATAATGGGTGAATTGACTACTCTAAAAACGTATCCAATCAATTAATAACTTGAATTAATAAATTTGGAATAATTAATGTGACGTGGTATGTTTTATTATAATACTATATTGCTTTTTTTCACTGATGGATTTATTTCGCTCTATACGAGAGCATCTCCAAGCTGTAAATATTGCAAAATATTTTTTACAACTCTTTTTTAATATAAAAAATTGTAACTACTATGAGTAATTATGTGAGAAATTATTTAATTTACATATTTTGCATTTAAAGTATGATACAAGATTAATAATGAAACTTAATTAATGTGCGTTAGTTAACAAGTTTCTAGGAAACGATTACATGCATTAAGAGTTGCGTCTATAAAACGCATTCCCTATAAAACATTCACACCGTTCAAATAGCTGCAAATGTTCTAATGAGTAATGAGGCAACATAGCGCTGTTTTTATACCTTAAATAACTTCACTTATCAAAGTAAATGCACTTATATACAAGTAAATACAACTATTTTCATTTTACGCAATTATAAAAATGATTAATCATGCATTGCTTTGCATGCCGCGATGGGTCTCCTGCATGCAAAGAACATCGCATTGTATTTGCTTCGTCATATGGCAAAGTACTTCTTCTTTGCAGGAAGATAGTACTTCTATGTTGATGGACATGGTAGTGAGAGCTGGTTTGCTGCTTCTTATTTTGTGTTTGCTGTCGCTGAGTTGAAAAGTTTGGCCGGAAGAGGAAGTCCGAAATTCCGTTTCCAGGGGGCACCGCGTGGAGGTTCTTTTCATGCTCCCCGGAGAATATGCGGCACCAGTGTGGGTTAGATCAGCCCACTGTAATCAAGTGGATACTGCCCTGAATGATGTATGCAGAGTCGTCACAGGCTGCCTCAAACCAACACCCATTTCTAAACTATGCCCCTTGGCTGGTATCGCACCGCCGAACATAAGACGCAAAGTCATATGCGCCAAAAAAATGCGTAAGCCAATCAACCAACCGTCCCACTGCTTGTGTAATCAGATACTCCCAACACCAAGATTGAAGTCTCGAAGCAGCTTTCTGAAATCCTTACAACCTCTTACATCTGGCCCTGAAAATGAGAGACTCCAACTCTGGCAACAAATCGCACCAGAGGATTTCATTACTCCAAAAGAAGACCTCCCAACTGGCAAGAGCCTTGACTGGTGGACCTGGAAATTTCTAAACAGATTAAGAACCGGAGTTGGTAGAACAAAGGACAACCTCGAGCGGTGGGGAATGCTTCGGCAGGGAGAGACACTATTGTGCGACTGTGGAGACCGCCTCACACCTAAGATGCTGCTCCATGTGCCTAACAAGTTGCACATCTCAGGACCTAATGCTGAGCAACACACGAGCTATCGATGTTGCCAGATATTGGGAAAAAATAATTCGACGTCACTGACACGAAGAAGAAGATCATGCATTATTCCACATAAAAATCAAAGTATTTTAAAACAATAAACATTATTTGAAAGAAAGGAATTCAGATTTTGTACTGGTACTCCTAAAATGTATTCAATTTTATTTCTTAAGAGTATATATGTATACTGCGTTTCGTTATTTCATTCTTGTTATATTTTCGCTTGATGCATTGTTGAAGAACCAACTAATTGAAAAAAATTAGATTGCCATTTTAATGAAGCACTTGTTTGCTTCATTGAAAATGTATCAAAGAAAATATATGCATTGGCTGTATACTGAACATCTGCTCTTTTAACTCTTAATATAACTACTACATTTGTTTTATTTCGTATGAACAACAATTTATACAGAATACGATTGGTTTTTCTACCGCCTAAAAAGAAGTAGTTTTCGTAAAAAAAAAAGATAATATTCACCATAGTTGTGGAATGTTTTTTTATATTTTCTTTGTTACTATAAATGAGATGATTATGAGCTGTACAATCAAGATAATTAATTTTATCTTATGCATTTTATCTTGGAACAATTATTAGATATTTACCTTATATTGATTTTGATGAATGTTGAATAACTTGGAAGTCTAAAATAACTCATAAAACTTATTTTACAGGTTTTTTTTATATACTTTCACGAATTGTGTATTTTTTTTTTTAATAATGCCAGTCAGCAGTACAAATACACTGTTGGAACAAAACTATTTATTATATACTTAGCATTTGATATTAGTATCTTAGTATGAGAAAATGACTTAGAGTAGAATGATTAGGTCGATGAAAGATGATGTTTAGTAAAATTGAACGAGGATTGTTCCTGGATGATAAATTAGGACAATGGCAGCAAAATGAAAGCTTACTTATTTGAGTGACCATATAATGCAATTTTCAACGGAGAGTACATTTCTCACCTCTGATTTGCAGATGACATAGTGCTAATAGCCGAATCACCTAACAAGCTCCAAGACATGCTCTACGACCTCAATGAAGCGTCGAACAAAATTGGTCTGAAAATGAACATGGATAAAACAAAAGCCATGATTAATAGTCATATTTCACAGACCTTTGATCCTATTTCCATTGGAGGAACAGAAATAGAGGTTGTAAACGACTATACCTATCTGGGACAAGTAATACAACTAGGGCGAAATAACTTCTCAAAAGAAATCGACAGGCGCATACAACTGGGATGGGCAGCATTTGGAAAACTAAAGTACATTCTTAAAGCGAAAATTCCGCAATGCCTTAAAACTAAGGCGTTTAACCAATGCGTCCTCCCTGTATTAACTTATGGCGCAGAGACGTGGAATCGGACAGCAAGTCTTACCCATAAATAAAAAGTCACCCAGCGTGCTATGGAGAGATCCATGCTCGGGGTGTCGCTAAAAGATAGAATCCGAAACGAGGAAATACGCAGAAGAACTCAAGTAGTGGATGCTACCCAACGAATAGGCACACTCAAGTGGCAATGGGCAGGACATATCTGTCGAAGAGACGACGGTCGATGGGGAAGAAAAGTATTGGAATGGCACCCAAGAACTGGCAAACGAAGCATTGGCCAACCCCCTGCAAGATGGACTGACGACATAAGAAGAATAGCGGGAGTGACCTGGATGCGGAAGGCGGAGGATCGAAGAGGATGGAGACTCATGCGGGAGGCCTACGTTCAACAGTGGACGGACACAGGCTGATGATGATAATGCAATTCAGAAGCGAATATATAAAATATTTCATTATATACTCCATAAGGGATACGTCGTTGAGAGTATTTCGGTACTTGTGACTCTTTTCAGCGTCAATACTTAACCATTCATTCTGAGACATTTCTCTAACTGCTTGTTATGTAGTATCTACATACGCTGGTTTCTAAAGCCAACGTTTCTGTACACAAGAACAGACCGATAAAACTAATGAGACGTTCTCTTCGGACAATCTTCAGATTCTTTACTCTCGAGTGGTTGGCTCTAACACTGAACAGAAACAGTCTTGATTAAATATATCATCCGCTTTGAGCTTGATATGGGCCATGCCCATTAAAATCTGTACGCATTGGGTACCAAGCTATGTACGAGTACATTGGACATACAACTCACCCATGTGCATTTGATCACATACAAGTTGTTTATAAAAGAACCTATTCCATTATTTTTTTTATATCGATTAACACATTATAGGACCTACAGATTTATTTGTATTTATGTAACTAACGCGATAGTGAAGATAATTTAAATTCAAAATTTAATGTTTACATATTAATGTGTTTCTAAAAATCGAATTGATTTTGTGTAAGTCTTAAAACGTTTTGCCAATTCAATATTCGTGACTGAGCGAAAAATACCAACTCTTGTAGTGTGGTGACTTTATTTCAACTATACTCGCTCATACTGGTTTCATTCTATTTCATTCAGTATAAGCAACTAACTTTATAGGTTTATGGATCATAAATTAAAATATTTCATTAAATGAAATTACGAATATATTTATCATTATACTTTACCGTTTGGAGTTTTTTTTACAAGATACTCCTATAAATCTTTAATTGTAAATTATAGTTGTAGGAATTCAGAGTATATCATTCAGTGTATGCTTTCTTCTCTGTGCATTAGTTTAATTTATATATATTTCTCGATCATTAGGTCAAATAAATGTATTTTTAAAATCTACATTTACGGTTATATTGTCGTTTTCGTATTTCAAATAAACAGGAAAGCTTTATTGGACCAAACGCTCTGATTTTATCTTTGAAGTATAGCGGTGTTTATGGCACACGACAATAATAAAATTACAGAGTAGTTAATGATAATAAAATATAAAAGGAAATTTATATCAAAAAGACAATCCTAAATTTAAAACAACAGCATGAGTTATTAAATTTTTAAATATGGAAAATAATAGAATATTATTAATTATGTAATGAAACAATACAGATTTTATTTGCTTGTTATTGCTGTTTATTATTTCGTACGTTAGGTATCTAGAGCAATTATTAATAGTATTTTTTATTTAAAAAATAATTCATATATATGACACTCTCTATTATCTAATTTATCTAACTTAAGGTCCTCGATTTTTTTTCTTCTGATTAGACTTACTAGAAACTAACCTTGGAAATGTACATTTCATTCACTATTACCTCTAAGTGTCCTTTTCTTCAATGTAAATGATTTCAACTTAAATATTGCTGGCTTAATAGGTTGTACACTTTTAAATGAAGTGACTTAATGTTTATAATATCTAATATGTCAGTGATATTATAGTCTAGTTGTATTCTCAGCGAGTAGAAAAACTCTCACTTTACGTGTATACAAGTATGATATTATGTTTATAATTTTCGTAGTATCTTTCACATGAAATTTTAGAGTCTTAATCGTATGTAGATCTAATATTTTTGGATCTCAACGTTTGCTAACGTTGAAAGCATTTCTAAATTGCGAACGGTGAATCATGAATTGGGAAAGTGCAGCGAGTGATCTATGATTTACTGCTCGTAGCCTATCACGACTGAATGTTCCCGATGCATTATTGATGAACAATTTACTATTGCACTGGCAAACGATATTAACATTCGTCTTACCGTTATTGCAGTTACCTATCTATCAACAGTTTACCCTGAATTATGCAAAAATAATTCGATATACGAGATGAGGATTTTTCGATAAACTGTAGAGTGTTATATAACTTTTATTACAATACGTATTGGATTAATCATTTTGCCTACTTTTCTTTTATTAAGTTTAGTGAGCTTTATCAGTTTACGTCCAGTGCTTTCCTTCTTTTTGATTATCTTATATTCTTCATCAAATACACTTGCTTTTTTCTCATAGCATCGGTATATCTAGCAGAAAATTGGACACCTTCTATGGTAGTTATTGGGGATGGATATAAACTACCATTGAAGTTTTTTAACAAACAAGATCTTTATCTTACACAGTTTATGTCTACAAACCATATCTCTCATAGTGGCATAGCATAGCCATTTTAGTTCTTAAATTCAACGCAAAGTATTGATTTGGGAACCATAATATGGTTGCTTGTGACATGTGGCTTTATGAGTACAAATTTAATGCAGCAAGTTCACGTTAGATTATTTCGTAAGTGCGTGAACATAAGAATAAGCCCCGAGTTGAGAGTGACCTTATAAGATACGTTGTGAAGTACAATGGCGACTGGTTTTGATCGAAGGCTTTGTAGACAAACAGGTTCCGTCTCTAAAATCCATGAAAACATCTCGGCATAAATCATTCTAGGATACCGGCGATATGATCGATAATGGCATCATAAACAATAACGAGAATAACTTCATTACTACAGTCAGCTGTGATTTAACGACCGTATTTGAAAGGTAGGTGGATAAACATAACCTAAGATTAGAGATCAGATACCAGTTAACGAATTTAGATACTTGTAGGCATAATTAACACGATATTTAAGCGATAATAGATATTTAATGAATGGAAACATAATTACGATTCCAGTTATTGATGAAACAGAGTGAAAATTTAAGCTTCAAAACATAATAAAAAAGTTAGGTAGATAAAGTGCTCTTATGTTGTATGCCAGCACTGGCAAAGTTTTTTTTACAGGAGGATAGGAATGGTTATATAATATTGGAAGCAGAGCGTTTAATAAAATTAACGCATCCACTGTTTTATAAAAATATGTGTTTATTTGTATAGCTGTTATTTTTTTTGGTATAAAACTTATCATTGAAGACTATTAGTTTTAAATGTTACCCACTCGTATCATGTAATATAAAAACAACCTTTTAACGACCATCTAGTGAATATATTTCGAAATCAACATATGTTATACAAAAATGCATGTTTTAGATACATTTTTAGATTGTAGTATAATAATCTAGAATTTTCCGTCATAATCATGACAAATTGAAGTTTTTATAGTGAGTATTTACAAAATTAATACATTAGCCGCGTATCATCGTTTATTTAATAATCATAAATCCACCGATAAGTAATCGGGTTATCTCTAAACAATAACATGCATAAGTGGTCACCATTCGCAAACAAGATAATCAAATAAAAATATTTAACAGTCGCACTCTATTTATATTAAATTTCTCTTACATATTCACTGAGAATCGCTCTGCATCTGCCAATAATAATATTCGCAATGATTTACTTAGGAGCATGCTTTTTGTGTTGCTAAGACAGATTGCGCATTTAATGGCTGTGATTTATGAACTCAATCAATTAACTCGAGGTTCTTTGATCTGAAGACCTATCACTGTTTACATTAGTGCATACTCTTCGCGTTCGGAATAACACCAATCTGAGATCAACTCTGATGACCCCGTGCATAAAATCAATTATTTACAAATTGCTATCCGGCTCGAGTAGATAACACGACTATAAACGTGTATAAAAGCAAATATATTTACTTTAATTTAATAAAAGTGAATTTTTCGTGCGTGATTGCATTTCATGACATATGTTTATTTACGCTTAGTAGTAAATTATTTCACAATTTATAGGTAATGACATTATTTTCATTAAAACAGCTTAAAAATTATACTTAAATTATTTGGTACGCTTACATTTATTTTACGCTTACATTAAGAAAGAAATTCTAGTATTTCTTAAAGTTTAAAATATATTTTCAATTCAACAATACACTTTCATTGAACAAGGTTAATTTTTCATAAATCACTGCTTATGGTGATAATCTGTGAATGAATGCAATTTTGATGGCTATACGGTAAAGCAAGATAAAACCTAATAAAAGAATTCATTCAAGTCTTAAATTATTTTTTAACATCATTAAATTAATGAAGTAATGTTATAATGTAATATTTGTTTGGAATTCATATAAATAACATTGTTTTTAATGTTTTATGGAAAAAACTAATTTATTTCATGTTGTATTATGTATATATATATTAAAGGTAGGTAAATAGGTACTTATACCTGCTCTTGCAAACATTTAAGCGTGTGATTCACTACCTGTTACTAATTAAGAAGAAGTGGCTCAACCCACGGCTGTTGTTGGAATGGTATAAGCCTAGCTTTGTGAATCCAATACAGAGTGTTTGTAAATTGTACTAGTTTGACCGATTCGTTTTATTTAAAAAAAAAACCATATTGACAAAATTAATAAATTTTTACGGGATATGATTACATTTTTCATGGAAAGGTGGTCCTCTAAGTATCGAAACAACACTACACTAATTTTGCCTGAAAAGAAATCAACCTAAGTATTTTAAAATAATGAAAAAACAATTATTTGACTTAAATCTACATTTATTATTTTTAAATCATTCTTAGCTGAAGACCCTTTTTCTAAATATAATACGCTAATTGACTTTTTTTTTTTTAATTTAAATATTGAGAAAGTTTTCATATTCTAGATAAATTGAAGAAGCCATAAATGCCGATAGAATGAATTATGTATTTGATATCAAAAGAATTTCCAATACGTTTCTACATTATTTCCTGTTAACCATCATTTAGTAAACACAATTGAAATATAAGTGCCTAATGAACATTTATATTTTTGGTTGAATCGCCCCTTAGAAATAAACGGTACATGCTTCAGGCACATCATTCGATCTTAGAACAATTAAAATGCCATAGAAGAACTGTCTCTGCTTATCTTTTAAGTTAAATATATATGAATAAATATAAAGGTTATTATCCTTAATAATTGTAAATGAAATCAACTTTTATTTGATTTTGTGATAAATTTCTGAGCTTTTAGATCACTCTGTGCTTGTTTCGCCTAGAATTTTAGCGTCCCACTAAAAGCTCCGGTGGGTCGAGAGGCTTTGAACCTCTGGGGCGAGGGAGGCTGAGGGTGCAGGGGTCACCTGAGAGCCCAATCTTCCCTCCTACCCTCACAGTCCTCTGCCGTATGGAGCCTACAATTCCACCCCAAATTATATACTACTGCCACTTTTGGCTAAAGCTTTATGACTCCCGTAATGAGAATAAGTGAGCTTTTTTGCTGAACAAAAGTAGGTAACAGAATTAAGTAAGTAGATACTTACGTTTTACAACACTTGAAATTTTTTATTCAACAAATGTTTCCTATTTTTATTAAAGGATTTGTACGGGTATAATATTATGCTTCGTAAAAAAACTACTGGCGAAATAAGTTAAACATTATACGTGCCTACTATATATTACTTACGAATTATCAATTTTTACGTTGATCAAAAAAAATCCTCATCAAGAGTATGTGATGCAGCACTCTTAAATTGAGGTATAATTTATGAATATATATTTTGTTTACCTATGTATGTTCTAAGAAGTTCAAGCGTTGTTTTTTAGCTGAAATACCTATACTTGTACTCAAGAAAATGATAGCTTACTTAAAACATTTCAAATCACTATTATATCATGCTTCGTAAAAAAACTACTTGCGAAATGAGTTAAGCATTATACTTGCCTACTATATATTACTTACGAAATATATTTTTTTACGTTGATCAAAAAAAAAACCTCATCAGGAGTATGTGATGCAGCACTCTTAAATTGAGGAATAATTTCTGAATGTATATTTTGTATTTTCAATGTTTTGAGCATTCACTTTGAGATCCATAATAAATTATAAATATTTATTTATTTATTTACCTTGTTTTCACATGGATCACATAACAAAGTATATTTTGTTTACATATGTATGTTCTAAAAAATTCAAACGTTATTTTTTTAGCTGAAATACTTATACTTGTACTCAAGAAAATGATAGCTTACTTAAAATATTTCAAATCACTGTAAATTTAATCGGATTATGTTTGAACAGACTTTGTTTGATGAAAAACGTGTTCTTCTTATTTAAATAAATAGTGTCAAAAAATGATAATTTTATCTTTATTGACGAATTGAAATTAATTTTCAACATGGTAGTTGACTTAGTAGACTTAGTAGACTTACTTGAGTAGTGTGTTATCGTTGTACTGTTGAGCTGAACAAACATCGTCTGCTTGCGAATTCGCGTAAATAGCGTCATTTAAATATAACGCAAGCGGTGGTCACATGGCCAACCGTAATACGTCGTCAAATTTACCACAATATTACAAAAACAGAACCACCTGCGATGAATAATATCGGCGACTTGCGGAATCTGATCCCGGGATCTTGCCCACCTCTGTATTCACGAACGTGTCTGGTTAGCAAGAAAACTGAGTACCGGAGAAAATCACCCATTGGCTGCTTGGTGGGTACAAAAATAAACTTGATATAAAAAAGGAGTTAATTAAATTTTAAGCTTCTGTAGAAATAAATCACAGTTTTTATTTCATATTAAGAAGTTATTGCTTAATATTTTGTCAAAATTGAGATATGAATAAATCAAATTATAACCAGTAATCGAATGGTCTTAGAATCCATATCAAGTTTGAGAGTATAATTATTTATGTCTATCTAGACGCCTCTAAATACAAGTAATATATATACATAAAATCGTGTTGGAAACAACAGGGTAAGATCCTGTCTGCCCAGAAGTGGGCGACGTCGATGGCGTTACTCTCGGCCATCATCAGGTCTTCATGGGTGCAGCTATTCGGACATAGCGCACACTCCAGAAGGTGAGACATGGTCTGCTCCTCGCTGCAGTCCCATTCAGTCGGTCCGCTGTATAGTATGTATAATTGAATACATTAGTTTAAATTGACATAATTTATTATGACTAAAGGCGTTATACACTGTAGATAGATTTTTTTTTGTTAATTTTTCAATTTTTAACATTTCTTAGCTTTACGAATCATGCTTGTAATTATAAAGATATTTATTTAAAGGCAAGCCAAAAAATTACATGTGTAATAATATGTTTAGGTTCTTACTTATCTATTCAAGTTAATGCTTAGATAATAAATAATTTAAAGGTGTCTACTAAATTTTCAGAAAGATTGAAAAACTAAATACTTATGCAGTTATGAATGCAGTCAATTAGATTACAAATAACACAATAATTATTATTTTTAGTTTTAATATAAGATATTGCGCATAATCCAGTTGGAAATGATCATGATTCAAATGTCTAGTTATGAGAGTACAAGTCCTCTCCGCGCGATTTTAACCCCGTGTTGTACAAACACTAGCACATCAATATCAATACACGTTTATTACATTATGGTGAGCTTATTCACGTAATAATATAATGTATGTGAGCACGCACTAACACCACACTTAGGGTCACGCACACGTGGAACAATACATAGGCGTAACCTAAAACGAATCACGATATATGTTATTTATGAGATTTCTAAATAAATATTTTTGTTTTATTTTATGTTAAATACGTAATATATAATATTGGAGGTATGCTTTTAGATATATAGATACAGAAGTTGTCCTGGCTAGGACGAGTTCTCTGGATACTTAAGTCTTTTTAAGGCTCTGGTAGAACATCGGAAACTGAATATTAAATTCAGGACTGAACTAAGATAAGGTGAAAAACAGACAGAGGCTGAACCTGATGATGGCAATTTGTGACAAGCATGTGGTCCAGCTTGGGAGCGGATATAGAATGATAAGAAGTCATTTTAATGCTACGCGTTCACGAATTATTATCGCGTTACTCATTATAGTAAATTTAGTCATACATATTTGTAGATATTTTTATTTTTATTACTTAAATATACATATACTAAACATAAAATTCTTTTTTCAACGCGTCAATCCAAGCACAAAAATAACGGCAGAAGCGGGATGCGAACCGCGGACCTTTGGAAACCAACCTTATGCCCAGGTATTCATACCGCTCGGCGAATCACGCCATTGCTATGCCTAGACTGACTGCGATGAAACTAGTATTTATATCATTGTTATTATCGTACGACAGATGTCGCCATAGTATATATTCAAAGTATGTATATATTTTTTTATTATTATTCTATCAGTATGCATTTATTCACAAGCTTAATATTATTTCGCATCCCGCTTCTGCCGTTATTTTTGTGCTTGGATTGACGCGTTGAAAAAAGAATTTTATGTTTAGTATATGTATATTTAAGTAATAATAATATTGTAATATAGTCAATGATCTATAAAAGTAGATTAGAATATTGAAATAATAAAATAATATTCTAATAAAAATTAAAAAAAAAAAAATTTATTTTTACTTATTTACGATGGCAATGATGACTACGGTGTCCCTGAAATCAAGTGTGCAGTAAGTGAAATAAAGCTTATCTTAAAAAACATATTAATCTATAAGACTTTTTACCATATCCGCTTCATATTTAGAACATATGACACCAAAAATTGCCGTTTCACTGTTCCGTAGGTTCATATTATTTATGTTTTGTCCCAGAACACCTGTATACCCGGAGGTCCACATAGTAACATACTCGTAGATGTTTCTCGGAAACCTCCAAGGCAAGGGCTTGCGAACTTGCATTGAACGTGTTTGTGGTACCAAAAAATATTTAGGTATTCAATAACCCCCAGTTTTTTTAAGGAGCTCTCTATCAGATTTATATTTTTAAATAGTTACGTCTCTGAAAACTCATACACCTTGAAAAACTCTCATACAAAAGACCAGACTACCCATACATTAAGTCTTTTACGCCAGTTATAGAGAAACTACGGCACGCGTACCACTGTAGGTGCAATCATACATTGTCTTAGCAAAACCATATCGCTATTAGTTACAATGTTGCCGATTGTTCTTTTACCCAGTACTTACCTGCGTCTATTATAAATTCACCGTGTCATAGACTTACAAGCATCTAAAGACTACCGGAGCAAAGAAGATTACTCTCTCAAGTGTAATTTAAGGATACGCTTATACTTATTATAAGCCGTTAAAATATACCTGAGCAAGTTGCTTATAGAAAACCTAAACACGACATTTGAAAATCTATCGCGGATTTTTAAAAATCATTGTAACTAACAAATATCTTATTTTCAAATTTTGATCAATAATATTTGTGTCAAAAACGCTTTTAAAGGCTCTATATATACATATATGTACATACTTCTTCATCTTATCACTTAAGACAAAATAAGGAATGTAAGATACATTTCGTAGATAAAAATATTTTTATTATTATAGTAAATATGTATTTTTATCCGATTTAAATATGGGTCATCTTGAATATATTAATACCATAGTTTTGTTTACTATATAATTACGCTAATCAATCTTATCACGAAATAAATCTCCTTTTTGATGTATTTCAATTCACATGTTGATAAAATTTACTTTTTCTTTTTTCGACATATAATTCACTTAAGTATATTATTGTCTATACTTTCTATGGCAAGAATTGAAAACAATATATAAATAGTAAACTAATTATGTTTTTTAAATAACGAGAACATCAAAAAAGTTTATTTACCCCTCACTTAACCAACACATATTTATTATAATATTAACGGGTAGTGTAATTCACGAAGATTAGCCAAATCCCGCATAAATGGAGGTCCCGCAATAAACACCGCGCCCATTCTCAGGTCCCGGCCGCTGTATACCGCCTCCCCCGCGGCGCTTAGAATGGGCGCATTTGGCAAGTGCACCCAACTTTTTAAAGCCACCAAAGAGTGAGGGCTTTTTATTTTTCTTAAGCTGGAGCTTTTATTTATCCCCGCAAATGGACTGAGACCACCACCCGCCCTAGTTTGCTTTTGCTTCAAGATTTTGAAAGAAATTCATTAATATATGGGTAGTACGAGTATATATATTTACTTTCTAACTATGCATATTCTAGGTAATGTACGAGATAATGTTCTCATATATAGTATGACTTTCTATGTTCCATATATATTATTTCTTCTGTTCATAATTTTAGACGCAATAGAGTAGATATGTATCATTATTATTATTATTAGCCATCCATTGTTTTTGATCCCAGTCGATGCTTGTGGAGCTTCAAGCACTCAATTTGGTACAACGGCAATGTCGCTCCTAAATGGCCTACCAGCACACCTCGATCCTTTTCTTACATCCTTTACCTATTTTGTCGATAGTATTGTTAAACTTGATCTCTTTGATCTTTGACACGTGTCATCTTCTTATTCCTTTGTGTTATTTTTATTTTTATTATTTTCACTATTTATTTTATATTTATAATTAAAAAAAATTGGAATTTCGATTCTGTATATAATTAAATAAATGGATGTTAATTTAAAAATCTTATTATAAGCAGATTAAGCTGTATAATGTGTTACAAAAACAGATACACTTAAGCATACAGGCTCGCACTGTCCTGGAAGGCTGATAAAAACTCTACATATAATGTACTTGGTGGAACTGCGGGAGGCATAACTGACATAGAATGAGACGAGAATCATTGCGACTGACAGAGTCTTACAACAGTAGCTTGTGACAACCATATACTTTGTTAGGAGAGCAATGGTGATAATAATGATGATAAAACATGTTTATTCAATCTATTATCTAAATTAGGTGTAACATGAATTTATTATACAAAAAAAAACTGTCTTCAAACGTATAATATTCACGAAACAATAAATCCTATCGCAAGAATACTTATGCATTCAAAATATATTACTTACAAAATCATTATCCTAGTGCCTCAGTTCAAAGTGCTATCACGCGCACTGGATGAAATATTCCGGTGAGGTATCAGCATAAATCAAGCCAAGAGATCACCACATATTCATTTATCCATCAATATTCCATCTCAGTACAGACGCTATGGAGAAAGTTTCCCTCTCCAGCATGTATAATGTATGTAAGTTGAACAACGCACCGAAACTAAAATCTTAAAACATGTTTCTATTCCTATCTAGTACATATCTGTGTGAACCCGTTCGTCTTTCTTGCTTTAAAAACGTTACATATAGAACTATCTATGTAGGTAGATTTATTTAAGAGGCACTGAGAGTCTCCAAATTTAAGCAATAAATCAGTTGACGGCGTGCTCTTTTTACAAAGACTCTTTTCATCGTGCTCTGTTCATTTTGTTGTAGTTATTTTTGAATTGTTGAGATCTATAAAAACGATGTAAGTAGCTTCGAATACGTTTATTTGTCGTGTTATTTGGTTGTATGATTTTATTTTTATTCAAATACCTATACTTTAAATAAAATAAAAAATAACTCTCTTAATTTAAAAACTGACTTATCATTAAATATAATACTTACCGATCATTATTTTGGATAGTTAGGTACCTACGTAATAACAAATATATTTTCTTTTATAAATAAAATGAACTTATTACAATCTAATAACATTATAAATCACACTTTTATTTAAAAAATCACGACGTACCAACATTTGACAACAACAATTATATGATGTTTAACAAGAGGTACATTTATTCAAAGCAAATATAAATCATAAATATTCGTATACGATATAAAAATATGTAACAGGAAAAATGTACGGAGAGGACAATTTTTTTATTTTACAAAAAGCTTCTAACTCACTCGCTGTTAAATAAAATTCACTACCTTTTTATCCACCTTAGTATGATATATGTGATAATAAAAGTAGCCACTGTGTTTATTTCATCAAAATTCATTAAATAAAATAAAATTCTTTTATTTCTATATCATACTCGTACAAACAAACATATGATAATCTTGTAAAAAAAACAACAATCGTAAAATAGCCGTATTGTTTGTACTGCTGGTAAACTTTAAAATTTAGATTTTATACTAAAAAAACAATCTCAAATGCAGTTTATGTCTGTTTTTAGTGTTCAGCTTTAACTATACTGAAACGCTCAAGTGTGGCTCGGTGTATCGCCGCGATCTCGCATTTGAAGTATTCCCTTTCTGACGTTAGAATAGAGACTATCTCATTTCTTATCGAGGAGACACATTGCACCGCCTGGTGTAAAAGTGTACGCCGCGGCGTCGGAGTTTGATACAATCTGACCTGCGGTTTCCTACGTTGACCGCGATACAGAATATTATAAAACGGCCTATATACCAGATTCTTCTAAAACTACATAAATGAAGTATATATTTACGAATGCTATTTGTATTCATTATCACAATACTTCTCTATATAATCTGCTAAAAAAACACCTTAATTAAATAAAAGTCCATACTTGTTATTATTCTACAATATATAAAAAATCAATTTATCTACAAATGATAAATTAAAAAATCATCAGGTTAAAGATGTTCTGATACAGATGTGAATCAAATTTTGGCTAAGGTCACATGTTGAGCTATTTATATGACCAACCCGAATTCATTGACTTCCTAGCATTGTGATTTAATTTCATAATCCATTGTTCAAATACAAACGTATGTACATATTATACAGTTTATCATCTACATACATCTACATTTTCATGCTCATTAACTATATATCTAAAAACTCTTAAATAATATTATACAATACTGTTAATATGTGCCTACTATTATTCCCAAATTTTTTAAAAAAATAAGATGAAGCCTATATGGTATACCTATATGCCTTCACAATATAGCTCATTGCTTATTATTTTATAAGCATTTGTATAGCGCTCTTTTATGACCTAATGATCATTTCAAAAGGGCTTCTTTGCCTCTGAGTAAAAAGGTGGGTTTTGAGTCTGCTTCTGAAGGATACCTCCGCTTTAAGCTTTCTTATGCTTTCCCGTAGCGAGTTTCAGGCCATTGGTGCCACGTAGCTGAAAGCCCGATTGCCAAAGACCATTGCTTGGCTTATATTATATAACTAAATTCATTCCTGCGTGTTTTAAGAGTTTACATTTAGCTACATAAAATGAACATTGTTTTAACACTCACAACAACGTTCTTATTTCATTTTAAAGCTTTTTGTTATAATCCTAATAGGTGAAAAGATTCAAACATATAAGTATCAGAAAATCTTTCAATGTCATATATGTACTGTCTTATTTTCTTAGTTAAAAGGAAAAGACTTGCGATACAACATAGTATCGAGTATGTAATCAAGCCCTGACTATTTTCGTTCACTGACCAAAAAATTCTGTGTCGCGGCCGCAAGACGTAAGAAAACACGCATAATATTTATGGCTTCCCTCTCTTAATCTCCGGACGTAAATCTCCTCGCGACACGCCGTCAGCCGGGCTGATAATGCTAAATTTCAAGATTTATTAGAGCCCGGAAATTTCCACAAGGCCAGCGGCTTAAAAAGCCAACCAGACCGAGCAAAGGTTTGGTCCCGGGACGGTATTGTTGCGCGCGTACATTCTTTAGCAACTTGATATATTTTTAAATCATGACGGCATGTTTGTCGCATATTATTTTCATTGTCAGCGCATATACTTGCTAACCTATTAAATGTGGTTAGATATTTTTTATACAAGTACAATCACCTTTAAAGCATCAAATAATGCAGTATGTAGGTGTTGCCCTATAATATATATTTTTTGATTACAAATCAATAGAGTAAAAAGTATGTTCTTATAACTAATACGTATAATATTAGCTATTATTTGTAATCAAATTACTGTAGAAACCTATGCAATCTAGTTAGTAGATGCTTACAATAATGCCTTGTTATTTGTGTGTCAGACATGATATACTTATGTCATGGTTTTTGTTGTTGCAAGTCCAACTATTTGCGTGAGTATCCCGACACTAGTTCTGAGTTTGAGGTCATTGACACTAGATATTTCAATACATTTACAATGCCACACTTGTAATTACTTTAATAATGAATTAAAATATAAATATATTGTAATGTTATTAAAGGAAAAAAAAAATGAATTATATTGTTAAGTATTTTTCTTCTGATACTTAAAATATGCATGATAACCGTACACATATCTACACTAAGAACTGCTGGTAGATAACTAGGTTTGTGCGTAACATTGTAGTTATTAGATAAAAATATAAAATAATTAAATTCCTTTTTCATTTATAACCTACCTATTTATTGCATTAGTGTAAGGATTAATCAAGAAAAAATATTAACTTAATAACTATCGATTTTAAAGTATATATTTTTATTTAATACTTACCTATTTATTAACCATACATATATTACGGAGTTTTATCACTTACATGTAAATTATATTAGTTCTTATACAATATAGCCATTGTGTATTTTGATGTATTTAAGTGGTAATCTTTTCAGACACATTTGTTATCGTGTTGTTAAAGTCGGAGGAAAGCTCTGAAAGTGCATAAAAGTTCATGAAAAGAGGTGCTTAGAAGGTGTGAATTGAAGACATCGTGGATGCAGTGGATACATTCAGGAGGACACAAACCGGAAATGCAAATCTCTGAAGCAGCTCCAACCGGAAGCACCATTCCAACATCTCCAAACTTACAATGGACGCAGTGTGTGTCCTACGGTAGAACAGTCTGAGGTTATTTTTGAATAGTTGAACAGTGTTGTAAATTGTAAAGTGTTATTTGAATTTATTAAATGATTAGCTTAAATATACATTGAAGTTATATGACCACTTTTTCTTATTTTGTTAACATTCAGCAGGTTTGAAAAATAAATACAAATGATGAAGAATAAAAAACATTTGTGATTAAATTATTATTATAAATTCACCGCCCCCAAAATTTATTTATAATTAAATAAATAACTTAAAATTAGTTGTAAGACCCCAACGTAAAGTAAGCCCTCCAATAAGGATTTCATAAGATCTGATGATTAGCCCGATACAACCTAGGCCTGGGTTATTTAAAAACACTTTCGAAACGTGGTTTAAACCAAAACAATAACAGAAAAAATAACAGTTATTTGAAAACATGACGCAAAAACATCAGGAAAAATCACCGTTACAAATTATAGAAAAGCGTGCATTAAAGGAGGATTGATTATTTTTAGTATCAGACTTAACACTTAAAAATAATCGAATATATTATAATATGTTCTATATTTTAAAAATGTGTAACTTCAATATATTGTAATTTTTAAACACAAATCTAATTTATAAATCATTTTATCAAAAGAAGGTGGGATTTAGTCTGTTTGCGCAGTCCGACGGCGCACGAGAGTCAAGTGCCGACGGCGCATGCGCGGCAGCCATGCTTGTTGCGCGCGTCGCCAGGCGGGGCAAACAAACCAACATGGCGCTCTATGTAAAAGCTTACAAGATCATTTATTACCGCCAACTTTATATTCTTAATATTCAAACAAATATTTATCAAACATTTAATTTTAAGCAATAATATATTTGAATATTTGTATGCGCGTATTTTCTGTATGATAAAGTACCGTTTTATCACATGCATTGATAATGAATTAATGTTTTAAATTTTGAACCGAATTGGAGTATTATATATAAGTTTTTGAATTTATTTATTAACCTTTTACATGTTTTTTAAATAATTAATATGTTAGTTTATTTAATTGCTTATAAATTTTTTTGAGAAAAACAATGCCCATCATTTTGTAACCAAAATTGGGCGGACACTACAAAGCGAAAAACTTGCCCCACATGCGAATTGTATTTAAAATTATTAATTTAAAAAATATTTTTATCGTGTTTTTTATTTGTTTATTTTATACATCTATGTAATCATTCATATGTATTATTATTATATAATTACTTTTATTAATTTTGTATGGACAAGTACACTCAATTTATATTTAAATAAAAAATAGGCTTATATGTTATGTTTATTTCAACAATAAACCGTTTTAATATATGACAAATAAAAATAAACTTAGATTTTCTACGTTAGTATTTTTATGTCAAATAAAAAAAATATTTAATTGATTTTCATATAGTAGTTATTCATTTGCATTAAAATATATCGAAATTTGAGCACATTATTTATTTCTCACATACTGAAGAACTAGAATGCGGTACCAAAAATAATTAATTTTATTTAAAGTCTTACATCCATTATAATCAATAAATTTTATAAATATATATAAACATATGTCCAAATTAAATACCGTGCGTTTCTTATATGTTTATTATTAAAGAACAAACAAAGCTGTAATAAATACCCAATCGTCTATTTTCGCAAGTGCGTTTGTCTTCATAGAGTAAAATATTTACCAGAGAGCCTGAAAGCTTTCGCTGGCAACAGCTGTGTTAAGGGGCGCTTCTTCTTCCTCTTACAGGGTCGGGGTGGGGTCAATGCTCCTTAAGGCACAATCGATACATAAATAGAACAGGGACCCTTGCAGCTGGTAACGCTAGATGCTAAGACCATTTTGAAGTGTTAATGGATTTTTTCGGCAGCATTTTAACAGAAGTGTGAACGTAAATAATTATCATTGCGAGCTTAGTTAAGAGCTAACAACCCTTTGTTTTATTAAAAGGATGCATAACCAAGATCTTTGAGTCATGAAAATGTACCTTTTCAAGTGTTCGACATTAATTGCATAAGCCTACAAAGCCTTAAAAATATTTTTATTTGAAACACATATTTAATTTAGCCAACGATTGTATGTTAACAGATTTTGAACAATTCTCACACTATCAAATTATATATTTTTTTATAAATTAAAACATATACAAGACGAATAAAGCATCGCCTTTTCAAATGCAAATAAAATACGAGTTTATTATTAAATAAGTAAATATAATTAAATAAGCCCTCTCGTTAAACACATTTTTTTTTTATTGAAAACAGATTTACAGTCAACTCTTCTATGGCGTACACTTTTATAGATTTTTTCTTTAGCGTTTTCGACGATTTCTAATATAACGATCCTCTGTATAGTGTACATCACGGGTCGTCAACCTGGTCCGTACCACCCACTAGTGGGCGATACGGCCTCCGTGGTGGGCGGTGGGCAATTTTTCAAGATTTTCAAATCTCCTATATTCCTTCAAAATATTTTCCACCCATATACTGAATTGAAATATAGTGAAGTTGGTGGGCGGTAGGGAAATTTTACGATGAAAAATAGGCAATAGTGGGCGCTAGGTATAAAAGGTTGACGTCCCCTGGTGTACATAACGAGTTGAACTACCACTTAGTAGTAAAAGGTGTTATACTGGCTAATTTTTCGATCTTATTAAAACACTAACGTTAGGTAGGCTGTATAATAAAATTATGGTCTATAAATTTTAAATCAGTCAAAAAAGCCAATTTGACACAATTTTTTTTTTTTAAATAAATGCCTATTTAGAAATATAGTTTTCATTTGTTCCGTTGATGTTAAATTTTAAATTGATCTACTTATTTTGATATTTCGATAATCTCTTCTTTCATTTTGGTAGAAATAATCATTCACGTAAGTGTGTAGGCGCTAAAATTTATTTTGTTTTTCTTCTGTTGTAATTTTCCGTGTGTCAAGATTTATACATCCACCAAGCTAAAGCTCCCGAGTCAGGTAATAGCGCAAGTGTAAATATCTCAACACGTCGGCGAGCTTTTCAAAGCTTTGCTCTTCAAAAAGCTTCCCTGAGTGTTTTCATACAAGTCTGATGACAGACAAACTGTGCCGCAAATAATTATTAAGACTGAAGGAATTTTGCCAGGTTATAAATGTTTGCAATAAGAAAAAAACGTTAATGTTACTAGCTAAATCTAAATTGCAGAAGTTATTTATAAGTTGAATATAAATTTGTCTTTCATAATGTTTATAATTGATTCAGAGGCTTTATATGGTGAAATAAAAGCATTTTCAAATTGTAATAAAATGAAAAAATAACATCACAATCATATAAATAGGTAAAAAGACAATATATGTTTTACTATTGGATATTTTTATTTTCACCTTTTTCAGGAGAATGCGAACATAATCATATAATAAATAAATAAAATTCAATAAATTAAACTAAAAGTATCAAAACATTAAAACTAATTTTAGGCACGAAAATTAAGGTTTTATGTACTCATATGTAGATGTTTCGTTTAAAAATTGTAATATAAAATGAATTCAGTTTAAATTTATAAACATCATTATAAGTAATATGATTAATAAATATTTAAAGAAACAGTCTTTGATATATAATTGGAAGCTATTAAAGCCATTTATTCTTATTTTATATGTCTTAATTTTATTTTGTAATTACTAAATTCGGAATTTTTATTAAAATTTTATTAAAATGTATTTTTAATAAAATAAAATATTGTCAAATAGATAAATATTGGTCTAGATGTGCAAAAGCATATGTAGCGCATACTCAAGTAAGTTATACCTTACGTTAGCAATTAAATATTAATATATATTTTTTTATATGTTATACGTTTAACCTTTCGAAAGTAAATGATTTTTTTCTTTTATTTTAAATTTAAAAGTATACTTTTGTTACGTGTGATACAAAATTATTCCCCACCGCGTCAGCCGTCTTCGAGATCTCTCTCGATGCGGTGACTTCGGGGCCGTGGTCACTTTTTGCCGCTCGAAAACTTCACTTTTCACTCAAATACATAAAACGTGCCTCTGAATTTGAAGAATATCGCCGCGAAACGCTCAAGAAACTCACAAAAACTTGCCAGCGTTTCGTATGGACGACTCACAACAAGACGTGCGATCCAACATGGCTGCCGGAAACGCGCGCCAAGCCCCCGACGGCGCATGCGCGAAGCTCCAACCAAAACGAGCGAAACGCAAGATAAAAAGTCACATCGAAACTAATGAAACCATGCGAGATGCACGATCTGCGTTGTGTGAAATGAAAAGACATACGTAACAGAATGGAGAAGATACATTCTTGAATAGTATGGATGCCACTCGGACCGTGTTGGTAAAAAAGTAAGTTATGAAACCGGTTCGGCACGGTCGCTGAAGAAATCACTCGCCAATGAACTCGCAGCGCGTTTTAATAAAGAAATAAAATGCACAATCATTTTTAATTAATTTATTGTCCGCAGTTGAAGCGTTTGCAAGACTTCCTATCTCGTTCTGTTGAACACACCAAGAACGAGACGCACGCACACGATTTATATTCGGTATAAACTTCCCGCTGTTGTTCCGACTGATAAATAATTAAGAACTCCTGATTTAATTTATAACTCTATCGCATTTCATCTTTACCTCTCGCTGCAAAAGAGAATGATATTTTTATGCGTGTTGCAAAAGCTAAAAGCAAATATTTATCGCGATATTTTTAATAATTTATGCAATCAATTTTTCGCAAACGTTTATTATATCGATGGCTTTTATTGTCAGTTCAATTCACAGTTATTGGGAGTAAAATTATCGGCCACGTAAATTTATCATAATAGACGTTTTTATAACGATTTTGCTCGGATACATTATAAATATATTTTATTAAAAGTAAACTCACCATTACTTTATGTCATTTAAATTTTGAGTAGCTTAATATAATAATATATAGTAGCATCTAAAAAAAGACATTAAATGATCATTCATTACCTGATTTGCTAAACGATATTTTTATATTTTTCAATAAAATAGCAGGTACAAATACAATGTTTGTCCTTTTTGTCAAGAATAAATAATCAACGTTTTCACATAATCACTATTTTTAACATAAAGTAAATTTTAATGATATTTAAAAATCATTAAAAAAACTAATACTTATGTAAAAGTTCTCATATGCAGTATCCTTATTACGCATTTCTTTTTATGTGTAATAAGGATTCTGTACTACAGAACTGAATGAATCTCGTTCATGGAAACTGCACTATTTCTTTTTGAGATTATTGTTTTATATATTGTCATTCATTGCAAAAAAAACGAACATGTAAGACGCAGAAAAAGTTATACAAACCTAATAAAATAGTATATAGACCACCATTTTTTGTAATTTACTAAATAAAAATCTAGCAATGCATTAATCCTACGCCGTCTTTCGCAATAAATATGAGTTATGCATGTCATACCTTCACTCGTATATACTATTATCTAGGAAAAATATTTTATTGTATAGTGAATTGATTAGAACATATTTAAAACGCTTATTAGGTAATTGCTTCTAATAGGGATATTCATTAAATCATTTGACGGAGATAATGCCTTATTAATTAGTCGGAAAATATATTTGACTTGTTCGCTTAAAAATGCTATCGCATAGCGATAAAGAATTTCAGAGATAAATATTGTTAAATAATGATAAATAAGATTTTTTGTGCGACGAGAACGTTTTAAAAACAATTTATTATTCCGACGAGCGGCGCATTCTCCTTTACGACTGCGCGAGCCGAGCAAAGTTCAAGCGCAATCAGGGCTGCCACTAAAAACTATAAACATCAGTTAATTAATAATTTATATAGAAATATATGAACATTTTATTACGGTTATTATTTCATAAAAAATGAACTTGGTACCCTTTTAATCCGAAGCCGATTTTGAAATAGATTTAATTATCATTACGTACTTCATCAATGAATTAGATCTTTTACTCGGTACTCTATGAAATTATATTTTTACATTATATCAAATATTTAAATGAGCAAAGCTACAAAATTCGTAAAAAAAAAATCTTATGTGGTTGAGATTCATTTTTGGATATTAGTGATGGATATTTTGGCTTTTTATTAATATATATCTTTCTTTTTATTTTCAGGTATGTACCTATCAAGACTTTTTTGCTGAGATGAAAGCAAACGCCGTTTTTCATAAACTGTAAGTACATGTATTTTACTCACGCAGTTCTACATATTCAAACATACATTATATACTTATAACATCATTAAAAGGAGGGTTCGGAAATAAATTGATACTGATGATTAAATTCAATCAAGAAAATAAGCTATATAATTATTTACATTGCAGTATGTGTGATTTAATAAGAATTAAATGGTTTCTATTATTTTAAACCAAAAAATATGGAACATTTATACGTTTATTATATATATAATGATTTATACACTTTCGTGCCCAAACGATCACATTTTATGAATTATACTATTGAATTACTATGAAAATAATACGTTTTATCTATTTAATAATATACTAAAATTCCACTGAAGCTGTATGGGTGTAAAGAAAATGCGAATACTTCAAAGCATGAAAAATGTGGGCATTTTCAGTACATAAAATAAAATAAATGCGCCAAATGATCCATCTTTGCTACGCCTTGTGGCTTGGCGGGAGCGCTTAAGGTCGTAAATTGTATTTTTTTCTTTAAATAACGCATTGATCAAAGATCAGACTTTGCCAGACGGTTGGTTCACAATCCATGATATATATATAATCGTGTCGGAAACAACAGGGTCAGATCCTGTCTGCCCAGAAGTGGGCGACGTCGATGGCGTTACTTCTGGCCATCATCAGGTCTTCCTGGGTGCAGCCACTCGGGCACAGCGCACACTCCAGAAGGTGTGACAGGGTCTGCTCCACGCCGCAGTCACATTCAGTCGGTCCGCTGTAAAACTGCCAGGCCCTCATCAATCCATGATGTCACATTGAGACATGATTTTTTAAAGAATTGTATGCTTTTTAGAATGTCATAAGCATTTTTTAAATTCTAATGATTATAAATATAACGTCGACATATTTTAATATAATATTATGTTACCTGAGAGTTGTTTTTTTTTCTTTCAATCACCATTACCAAACTGAATAAATAGTATCTGTGGTGGGGAATGATATATAATCTTGAAAACAATATTTACCCTTCAATTACACTACTAACAAATTAAAGTTGTATTAAGTTAATACATACACAATTATAAGATTACATTAAATGATGTATGAATAAAATTAAACAAAAGGGAGAAAAGCAAATAAATATAAATATTTGCTATTTTTTTATTAATTCACAAAAGTTTGTACACTTACGTTAAAAACATATATAATTTTACGGATTTTCAGACAAATAAGCTATTATTATCAATAAGGCATAAGAATTATATATATTTCGTTAATAAATGAATATTCAAAAGACCATCGTAGCAAAATGATGAAAGGTAATAAAAAAGTCAGATATTGAGTCATAAATTGTACACGTATTAAAAATATTGAAACCATTGTGTTATACATTTTACTAGGGTAAGTAATGAAATTTAATAAAACGGGAAAAATGTATTCACCAGACTTTTGTTCAAGACTCTTCTTCAGTGCACAAAAATGTCTGTGTTTCTTTATAAGACTAGGGGCGACTAGAACAAAACCGAGAGTCTATGAAATTACAAATCAAGGCCGAGCGCAGTGTGGGCTGTGGGTACCAACAATTGATAAAATTTCACTTGTGGTGCTTTTGATCAAAGATCAAACCAATAATGTAGAATGAATAGAATATATATTATCTACGTAAAATACATCAATTTAGCCCGCATCCTACAAGAAGATGTTGGATAAGATTAAATGGAATGTTTAATGTAAACAACAGATAGGTCTTTGAAATATGAAATACTCTTGAGTTAAAACGTTTCAATACATATTACTTATACTTAATAACATAGGACACACTATTAAATTCATTCAGATTTTATATTTATACATAGGTAGTAATAAATAAATGATTACTATATGCATAAATCAATACATTTAATAAATTAATATTTTTGCTCATGTATTTTCGTTTTATTGGAAGTCTAAGAATCAGAAATAATGGAAAACACATTGATTCAGATGATAATGTTATTATTGTTGAATTTAATATTTTCTTTATAAAAATAAAACACACATTATCTTGTGTACTAAAGATTAATAAAATATTTACATAAAAAAGGTGCTTTATTACTTTTATCCCTAATGGATTATAATATATTTCGTCTACAGAGGAATAATCCATACACTCAATCAGCTGTTTATCCCTCTCCTTCTATTTACTAGCGTGGTATTTTTCTACAGCGGGTAATGCAGTGACTAAATAGGTAGATAGGTAGATTGGTGGGTAGGTAGGTACAGTAAGCCCTCTCTTCTGCGACGCTCCTCCTCCTCAACAAGCCGTGCAGTTCAGCGTACACCCCTTCAAGCGAGTGTTTCCAACTACTTATAAATGAAATAATCAAATTAATCAACATAAGATATTATATACTTGTACATTGTTTACTTAGATATTATTAATATTTATCTTATTTTGCTGTAAAGTGACTTTATACTCGGTAAGTACTAATGTAGAGGTTCTTTCTAAAACCATATAAAACGAAAACGGAAAAAAACTATATTAGTTTGTGTTGTATATACTTTTTGCTTCCACTCATGATGAGTTTGGATGGAGTTTTAGTTGGGTGGATCTTTTATCTTATTATTTTTGAGGCATAGTCATTTATTTTGTTTCAAATTATTTGCTGAATTACGATTAGATGATTGAGTAAGTTATCATCATCATCATCATTACCATGAACGTTTCCCTAACTGAAAGCATGTGACATTCACGAACTGCCTCCATAAAGCTCTGTCAGCCGCCATAGTCTATGCCTCCCGCAGCTCCATCGAGTACACTTTATGTATAGTTCCTGATGATTTTCTAGGATGGCACGAGTCCAAGGTATGAAGAAAAACTAGGTCTTTACAACTTATATAATATTTTGTAAGCCTGACTCAAAATTGAACTTTACTTACTTGAAGCATTATATTTATTTGGCATATATAATAGGTTTACTCTTCTACATCCTGATAAAAAGTATGTGAAGGACTTTTTTCTCCGTCTTTTTCTTCCATTTTTTAACAAAGTGCGTTTTGTTAGTACTTGAAACCTTTTCCTGTGATATGGATGTCTATTTTTCTAAGCTTTGGTCTTTTCGAAAGTCGAAAAATTTATGTTATTAATACTAATAATATTAATACATGTTGGCAACACATTCCTCAACCCTTCCCACGTTACTGCGCATCGCTCTACTTTATTGATGTTGAACAACTAATACAATAAATTTCGGCTTCTGCCGACATGGCTGCTAATACTAACTACAACCGAAATTTGTTCAGCACACTGTTATCAGAGAGTATCCAAGTACATACTAACCAAACGTATCGACGTGAACGTTAACACAAAATTTCGATTAAAGAAGAATATGCACAGACGCACGTTAAGATATTTAATTATATATATATATTTATTATATTCCAAAAAAAGAGCGTCAGATAAATCTCATAATTGTAACAAACTTTAACGCAGTACAATTAACCTTTAAACGCCTAGTGGTCCCATACGGGACCGCAAATTTGCGTCGTTCAATGCCATAGCAGGCCAATATTTGTAATGTTTTGTAACACAATAGATTCTTCCACGAACTTACTATAATACTATTATTATAAATTAATGTAATCCGATTGTCAAATGAACCATAAGCACTCCTGTATGGGACCGTAGGGTATTGACCGACGCAAATCTGCGGTCCCGTAAGGAAACCACTGGGCGCTTAAAGGCTAGTTTATGTTTTCCAGATAGAAGTATTCATATTATTCAACAATAATGCTGATTGTACATGAACTTAAAAACAAAAGCTATCTACGTTTATTTCGAGGTTTGGAACATCGTAAAAGACCGCTTATTACCTATAAAAATTTTTTTTTTTGTAAAATATGATACACATAGTACTTCTAAGTAATAACATCTAGGGCTTGACAGTTGTATTCAATGTAAGTACTCCTGTGAAAGACTATTTATTGGTAGAAATATATTTTAATCTCCAAAGTATTTTGCCTCGATGAAAATATGCTAATCGTTTTTCAGACATGATTTCAGTTTATTTTCTTATTTAGATTGGGTTCATGTTGATTTATGGTAACTTTGCTACTGACTTATCTGCCTTCGTTAAGCCTGCCTTTGTAAAGGAATTAAAATATGACTCGAATATATTATTGGAGCATTTCAACCTCTTAATAAAAGTTGCAATTTTTTATTTTGAATATTTTATTTGGAACAGCCTTGTAAGTAAATTTGTTGAAATTATTTTATTTTAAATATATAAGTAATGTCTACATAAATAAAAATGAGCAAAAGCAACTATAAATGAACGACAAAATTTTACATTTATGTAGTAGTTTTTAAAAAAGTTATAAATTTTAATTTTGTGTATATCAGTAAATATGTCGCTTGCTTAGTCACCATACAACAATTAAGTACGAGTGTAAGGTCATGTTATTCAAAAAATTATGTATGTCGCTCATACTCACACTGATAGCTTATGAACGTCACGCATCGCTACAGAAACATTGAAAAGACGTTTGGCACTCTTTTTTCCTTAGAAACTAAAGTTTCTTTCTCTTAGAAGCTTAAACATATAAATTATTAAATTCAGGAAGGTTAGTTCTAATTAAAAATCATTTTAAGCATAAATACACTAAAAAAAACTATGAATATATTTTACTATTTTTATTAATATACTAAGATAAATACGAAGTAATTTTTTATGGCTAACGTATCATGTTATGAAGAAGCAATTGGATTGTGAATGCTTACAAAATTGTGTATAAACAATTTTATTGGTAATACATAGATACACAATACACCCGTTCAAAATAACTTAATTATTTATTTCACCAAAAATACGGTGCAACCAAATCGCGTCGCGTCCTAACGAAATCAAGTTATACAAACATGTAAAAACTCAGCAATACAAGTTCGTTCGTAATAATAACAGCAACAAATATATAAGTCGATAAATATCCAAGGCACGCACACCGACACAGATGAATAACTTAACTTCCATACGTCGGCGGGCGGTCGACAACATCGCAACAGTATCGCGACCAATACGTCTTCTCGTCATCACCAATACAGCCTCCATTCACCACCAATACAGCCTTCAATGATCACTAACACACTCTTGATGAAGAAGGCGGGCTCGAGACCTGCATAACCACTTTATTCTTCCCAAGATCAGAGCCTTGGAGCAGGTCTTATCAATTTTTTCAGTGCAATAAGGCCACAATTATTAGAATATTTATAATAATAAATATATACAACAATATTGTAACTACATAAAACTGAAAAAAATAATTAAGTTTATCACTATTATATAACCTTTTTAATATAACCAAGTTGTATGGCTGTGAGACATGGTGCTTACCTGAAAGTGATAAAAAAAGACTAGAAGCCTTTGAGATGTGGTCATACAGAAGAACTCTCGGAATTTTTTGGAGAGACCACGTCACGAACAAAGTAGTTCTCAGCATAATCAAGGAAGATAGGCATCTAGTAAGAATTATCTCAGAGAGGCGAGCCCGATGGATCGGTCACATCATACGCCACGATGGTCTTCTTCTTGACATTGTGGAAAGGATGGTTGAGGGTAGAAACTACAGAGGGTGCCCTAGATGGGAGTATTTGCAGCAAGTGTTCGAGGACATGAGTTTTAGCTCTTATGCTGAACTAAAAAGGATTGCAGACGATCGAAAAGAGTGCAGACTGAGATGCAAGATTTTTTTGCTGCAAACCAATCCACCGGATTGATACTACGAAGAAGAAGTAACCTATTACTTTATTTATTATGCTTATTTCATAAGCAAACTTTCTTATAAAAAGTAGATGTATTTTATCCGATACAAGTAATTTAATATTTGTTTTCACGATTTTAATACATATAGTATCTAACATGAGCAAATAATGTAACAGTACATAATGACTGTTACAGGTATGTAGCATGGTTAGTTATCGTCCTTACAATTAGATTACATAATAATTAATTATTTATTTTTCGTAAGCATCATATTTATTGAACGCGTTTAATCTCACTAAGCAGACATTATCTTTTTGTACTTTTTTTATGAGATGACGCGTTTAATTAAATTAAATTACTTATAAAATAAAACACTAGTTCTACTAACTAGTAGATTCAAAATGTTGGAGTCTACTAGTTAGGTAACATTCTGATTTAATGTGCATTTTTTTTTAATGTTGCGTTTTGCGGGCTTAAGTTTAGCAAAGCCTGCTTTTTTGTGACCGGCAACCATGTTAGAAACCTTAGGATGAACAAAAAGATACCCAAAAAATAACACTTAATGGGACGAAGCATCGAGCCGGTCCCGTACCAACACACCCAAAAAAACCTGCTTATACAACTAAATTTAAGTGGTGTTTTATAATGGATATTATAATCATACCTGTATTGTTGGCAAACACATATTCGAATACTAATACGCTTATAATAAAATTTTAAAGGTGAATACAGATATTTTTGGTCACTCACACGCTCGTATCGAGGCATTCTTTATCTCAGTTATTTGCAGATAATGACTTTATTAGAGGCTGGATGTTTTTGCTGGTATTTTTTGGGTTGTATTTTTTGTATGTGTACCATCTCAGACAAAAACAATTTGATTATTGTGCTCTATGATTATGCTTAAAAGTTGTTAGCAAAAAAAATAAACAGGGACGGATCTTTGTATTCTTTATTGTTTTTGTATAGTTGCGAGTGTTAATGTACTTAAATATTTAAATAAAATAATACTATTTTTTATTTATGTAAAAAATATAAGGTTAGTAAAATTACAAAGAATTGGTTTTAAAAATAAAAACCTTAGGTATCGTTTTCGTTGTTTTTTTTTTTAAATTTCTACTATTTAATACAATGGAACAAATAAAAAATATAAACAAATACCTCTCTAGTAACATGAATTACGTTACGTACCTTGTAACATGAATGACGTTGAGCAACTGTTGTCCAGATCAATTTAAGAATATTATCTTCCAATCAAGAAATTCGTTATTCTAGACTTGATAAATCTGAAAAGATTTCACTTATTATAGCATAAGAATGATCAGCAATCTTGGAATATTTTTTCTAAATTTCAATTACGTGTGACGTCCATATGCTTCAACTAGGATAGAATAAAGTATACACAGTGATATTCTTTTACATGTTTGTGAATACTTATTATATTTATTTACTGCAAGATTTTTTCAAAATATGAATTGTTCCCAAAGTATATACTTACAAACCACTCGCAATCAATAGCATATTTTTCAAAAAAAAATGACGACCATCTATCTGCTGCTGTTTTTTGCACGCAAGCTCTTTATTTTTTCTTAACAGTGTGTCAATCACAATTGACTCTATTTACGAGAAGTGTAATTTAAATTTTGATACATAGGAAAAATATAGACTAGAGGCCTTTGAGATGTAGTCGTACAGAAGAATTCTCGGAATTTCCTGGAGAAACCGCGTCACGAACAATGAGGTTCTCAGGATAATCAAGGAAGATAGGCACCTAACAAGAACCATCTCAGAGAGGCGAGCCCGATGGATTGGTCACATCATGCGACACGATGGTCTTCTTCACGATATTGTGGAGGGGATGGTTGAGGGTAGAAACTGTAGAGGGCGCCCTAGACGGGAGTATTTACAGCAAGTATTCGAGGACATGAATTGTAGCGCTTATGCTGAGCTGAAAAGGGTTGCGGAGGACCGAGAGGAATGGAGATCGAGATGCAAGATTCTGTTGCTGCAAACCAATCCTCCGGATTGATACTACGAAGAAGACGAAGGAAAAATATAATGTGTGA
Source organism: Glossosoma conforme (assembly GCA_022606575.1). NCBI lineage: Eukaryota > Metazoa > Arthropoda > Insecta > Trichoptera > Glossosomatidae > Glossosoma > Glossosoma conforme. The sequence continues at coordinate 1,323,720 of JAGTXR010000015.1, forward strand.
TAAGTTAGGTATATTTTTATAGAAAGTTCGTCTCTGTTGTGTTAGTGTAGCAGTGATATTGGCATTCGGAAAAAATAATGACCCCTTGGAAGTAACCCATTTCACGACAGAGTTTTCGAAATAATAGGGTCCTCTTTGCCGGGCCGCTTTCGTTCGGCTCCCCTTTTTGAATAAACGGATGCACCTTTTGATCAAAGGTGGTCCTACATTGTGGTATTGGTGAAACGATGGAAGACCATCTTAGACGTTCCCCTTTGGACTTTTCGAGAATTAGTCGAACTCCGCGGTCCACACTGTCAAGATCGATACCGGCAATGAAACAAGTTACAATTAAAAAAACGTGCGTTTATTGTATTTGAAAAGTATGATGTTGTATCGTGACGAAATGCACTATCTAATGAATTGTGTTGTGGCTTATCTTGGTCTCGAGATTGTAGTGAAAAAGGTATAGTATATGATGTGCGATGTTATGATCTCATTGTATTTATTGCGCAGCTATTGTATTGTTGGTGGAACAAAATGATGCGTAAAAGAAACAAAATAATCGGATTTAAGATGATGGCTTCATCCAAGATGGCGGCGCTCATAAGTATCTTGTTTCATCACGTCATGTATAATAATATATTTTAGTTTATTAAGAGCATTGTATCTTTTATTGATAGTTTTGTAAATAAAAGAAAAACAATTCCAGTAAGGATATTTTATATAAGTTTGAATTTAAATAATTCACACGTGTGTTAAATAAGTATAAAAATTCATAAGAAATAACTATAAAAATAATATAAAAATTTGAGTGTATAACAAAATTAAACTTAAATAACCCTCCTTTTTTCATGTAGTGTTAAGCTGATAATGATTTATTTATTATGATTTCAATATATTTTTGGCTAAATACCGTTGAATTATGCCAATATTTTTGCAGAGTTGTCACATTTCTTTTGGTAATTTTTTCTGGGTTGTCAGATATCATTTTTTGTAGAGTGAAATTCATTCATTAGCGGCCCCATGTTTTGGCCGTGCTTTTAAAGTTTCTACAAGTCCCATATATTGCGCATTGAGAAAGTGACTCTAAGGTTTTCAATTTCAACGTTAGCGAACACTGGTTTCAATATGTCATCTGAAACTATTTACCATTTCAATAGTCCCGCTAGTGAGTGCTCAATTTATATCTTTATATTCGCTGTAGCATAGAAATTTGATGTATTTACTTACATTTACATGCTTATTCGCAGATTACGAATGTCTTTATTTTTTTCACATTGTAATCAATTGTTTAAAAATACATTAACATTATCTTTTTACAGATTTCATAAATAAAAAATAATAAATATCATTGCAGAAATTATAACTTGCCCGGAGCGACCGTAAAGTAGTGCGATGTAATTTTTATATTTATAATCTATGAATCATTGATTCACACGGCCAATAAAATAAAGTCGTTTTTGGCGCGGACGCTGTAATAGCTCAATCGAATCTTAATAAAATAACTCACGGCATAGAATGGAGTCGCATTCAACTTGTGGAATTGATTCATAATATTTTTATTGACGCGATGATGGCGCAATAGTAATGACTATTGGTCGATTCTTCGACGCCGGTATTGATAACATAAATATGGAACGGCTACTAGGATTATAAAATATTTGTTTATACATTTTACCGTATTAGGATGAAGGTATTTCGAAACAATTTCAAATGTTCGTATAAACGTAATCTTATAAATACGTGGTTTGAAATGAGTTGAGAAATTAGTTTGTTATTTATTTATTTATGATTTGTGTATTAATTTATTTATCATTTTGATTAAATCATATCGTTGTTTTTCTTAAAACCTTATTTTAAACGTGTTTTCAAGCCTTCATGTATTTTCCGATAGATATTTAATTGCAAAATGATATGGTAACCATTTTATCATCATTTACTAAGACTTGTTGCTTGGCATTTATTTCACCAATTATATTAAATAGTGTATTAATCAAAATTCTAACTTATTAGTCTAGTATTTATATTGGTCTGAAACATTATAAATTAATGTGTAATAAAATGGTAAAAACTACTTTAGAGGAGAAATTAGTGATGTTCGTCATCATCAAAATCATTCCATATCCGTTCCCATAACTGGAGCATATGATCGCCAAAAAATTCTTACATTTACTTTGTTATCCGCCTTGGTCTTTGCCTTATTCTGAGTCAGTTTTTCCTTTCTGAAGCACTGCCGTGTACATTGAAATAAATTGATTCAATATTATTATTTTATCGAGCAATATGATAAAAAAACATGTATTAATTTTGAGACAGCTTTCTTTTACATTCGCACTGCATGCATCATCAGCTCTCATCTGCCATCTTCTTCTACACTTGAGCTCACAACAAACAGCCTTAATAAAGCATCCGGCGGCGCAAACACCCGCTACGCCGGACCCACACATAAACCATTCGCGCGGCCCTCTACGGGCGCGTGTACGAGAGTTCCCAGTATTGATTTTGGTGTGGAACGTCCCAAATAAAATAAAACCAGTCGGCCGGCTGAGTTATATCTACGCGGGAGCGGTGCTACGGCACTTTTCGCCTGGCGTAGACCCAGCAGTTGTGAGAGGGACGCCTCTACGCCATAGACCCCGCACCACCGTAGTACCGGAATACTCCATGCGCGCGATCTCGCGAATTGCTTTATAGTCTGCCCGGGCGAGACGCGGTTTTTTTTTTGTTCGACGATGCCTCTGAATCAGGTCACGAAATCCTATTCAATATTACTGGGGACATTTTTTACGTCCGACAGTTGTAAATGTCTCCCGCCTCGCGACGGAATTACAACAAAACTACGTGGAGATTTTAAGCATATTAAATATCATACTGCAGGTTTTGCTTTCAATGCTATTTATGAACACAAATATTTTATTTATTTGATTTGATTATAAGCTGATTAAACCATAACATTAAATGATAATAGAAGATGTAAAGGGGCTCTAAATAATCAACAATCAAATTGATAGACTGATGAAATCATAAGAACAGCAGAATGTATAGAATTGGGATGAATTGACACTCGGAAGCTTATGTTTGGCACTAAGTGAACACATAACAATGATAAATGATTCTTATGTAATCTAAAAATAAAATATCAAGTAATTTTAAAATATTTATGTTTGTTTAATTTAATTTAAGACGTATTTTAAATATTAAAAAGACAAATAACTCATTTCAATATATCTAGATCATGCTAAGTACTGATTATTCACATTCTTGAAGACCGCAGTATTTATTTCAATAAGAGCACTTTTCTTCACTTTTCTTCACTTGTTTACACTTTACAAGTATAAACGTACTACGAGACCGCGTTCTATATATATTAATAAAAAGTGCTTAAGATAATTATATTTGATAAACTGCTTAATAAACAATTTCAAAAATATTTTTCTATTTAATATTTTACAAAATAACATATATTTGGTAATAAATATATTATTATTGTAATAGAATCGTATAAGTCACGTAAATATTTAATTTAAAATCACGAACCATATTTTTTTATTTACTTTGGTCACCCTACAATAGTTATCTAAATAATTTTATTATTTAAATTTATGTTTTGAATGTATATCACAAAAGTTATTATTTTACATATTATCAAAAGTTTCTTAAAAACAGTATTAATATCATTAAACTTTTATTATTGCTTCAATCACCAGCAGTTCTCCATTATTTTGTTGCTTGCTTGGAGTAAGCCGGTAAGTGTGTGCGGCTACAATAATTTAATTAAGATCGTAAGGCCGCAAGCTTCCGATATAATTTTCTTGCGAGAGCCTTCAACAATGGGCCGCGCAGACCGCTAATTCCAAGCAACAATGACCAGATCAACGAGCGCCTTGTTTATAGCCTGAAAACGGGAGAGAGGTGTTTTCAGTGAAAATCCCAGGTCTGAATAACTCTACAGTCTATTGCGCAGACCTACTTTGCTACATTTTCAGTGCCGTGGTCGCAAACCACACTCGTACAACGTTATGTTTTATTTGAACTTGAGCCGATTTTTTCTTAAATGTTAACGAATAATCATAGATTAATTAAGTCAACAGTTATTATGCAATCAACAAAGATAATCAGCATTGGACGTCGATCTTACAAAAACACTTAATGATCTAACATGCTGGTGTTCTCAGTGTGTTGTTAGGGTTTTATCAATTTTTAGAACCTAAATTGGTACAGACTTCAAAAACGTCAGGCCAATCATCTAATCCGTTTCAAATGTTAGTTGATAACACCCATTGAGGCTGTCAATTTTTATTTATAATACAAGGCCTGGCGTTATTTGCTCTTAAAATTGTAACCAATGACATAAGTTTGTTAAGACCAATGATATAATTTAATCATCAAAGTTAAGCAATTTTAGACGCAGATATTATTATTAAATAGTGACCAATGTATCTACAACGTGTCGTTGGAGTCGAACAGCTTTTACGATCAAAGTGTATAGGTTCGAGAATTTCAGAATAGTCATCTAATCTTTTGAAAATGTTGATCAACAGACGCCTTTCTAAGATGTTGTTAATAATTCAAAATATATAATCGAAGTAGATTTTACTGAAAAAATAACATGGGACGAGATTGATAACATATTGTATAATGTCAGGTGTAATAACTGTCATTATAAATTATGTTTATTTCATCTCTAAACAACAGCAGTATTCGGTATCGAGAGTTTTGATAATATTTGCATTATGGATTATTGGAATACTCTAAGTACCAAGTAAAATTAATACTTAAATATTATTAGGTTTTTTAATTTTGTCTATTGATGTTTAAATAATGAGAAATAGAATAGGGAGCTACAAATATAAAAATGTGTAAGATATTTTTCTCTTATATAATATCTATGTACAATCGTTAGTTTTATATTTTGTTAGCTGTTAGTTTGTTAATTTGGCTACGCCACTGGTCGCGTTCATACATATCTGGTGTGCGGTGTTGGACGATGTAACCAAACACAGCGAACCGAAGATAATTTGATTCTATGACTTCGCTGAATTACGATTATTAACCAATAATTCAATTTCAATTCTTAATTAGAAATTACATCGCCACCCCCGGTATGTATGGGATGAAAAGTTTATTAAAGTTTCCGGTGGCGAGCGGAAGTGGATATCGATTCGCAACTTTATTGCTCAATTTGCCTTTTTGCAATTTGGCGAAATTTCTATCATTTTTTGGAAAATTTCAACGAATATAATGAAGATTTGTGAATGTGACATCAGCACGTGATTGTATTTTAATTATCAGGTTAATGTCTCAATACGTTAATAGTAAAAGCACCTTTCAGAAAATAAGTACAAAAATAATTATTCTCAATAATATTATTTTTAGTAGATATCTGACTACCTTGTTGACTTATACTCATATATTGCCTATTATTTATCAATTACATTATAAGAATACTGTACTACTGCCATGTCACAATTATAATAATAATATTGTATACACTCTAGAGATTTTAGCATTAACTGACTATTTATATTAAGTAAATAATATTAATTAAATCAATTATATAATTTAAACTATTTATAACTTACTTAATATAAAATAAACACAAATAATTATTTGAGATTAAGGTAAGTAATTTACAGGGCTTGTGCTATATTTAATTGACGTATTTTTTAAATATTCAAATTATTATATAACGTTTTTATTATAGTCACCACAAATTGCCATTATTTAGATTTGTCAGCTGCCACTGTTCACTATTCATTCAAAGCCATATATGCAACCTCTAGGGTAGATTTAAGAGTGCTTGGAGAGGGGGTGACTGAATTATCTAATGCAAATTTTTGGGCGATTTAAAAAACGGATGATAAACCCGATGCTCCTGAGAGAGTCGATTAAAATTGAAATATTAAAATTAGTTATTCAATAATGCAGTCGCACGTAAGTACAAGATATGACTATGATTCATTACGGCAAATTTATAATTATGCTTTTTGCATGCCTTACATTCTTAGCGTGGCTTTTAATAGGCCGTAATGTAGTTGCTCATTAAACCGTTGTTTTTACCAGACACGATGTTGCTTCATTCACTGAAGAATGCCTCCAAAGAATGCGGCTGAAAACTTATCTGTCCCTACCGTCGAGTCTCTAATTGAATAATAAAAACTGACGATTAAACGTAACCAAACGCGTATTAAGATCCTGCTTTATGGCGACTACGTCGTAAAGCGTAACAATTTAAATTACTATAATGCGAGGCTTAACTGCATTTTTTACACTCAGACAACTATAAACGCTTCGTCTTATACAATGCGCCTTTTTATATATTTTAAGGTCTGCTGCTTTGATAAACGCGGTACATAATACCCACTAACGGGTTTTATTGCTAAATTTGAAAATAACACACATTATACATGACAATAAAACATATCGACTTTTTATTTAAAACTAAATTAAAATATAACAAAACCACGTGTCAACGTATAAAAATACTTCATTAAAATACTTTTCAATTCTGAATTGTACAATGAATTTATATTGCATATTGTTTCGTCACTTTATTCACTGCTGCAAAGGTTTTTCTTTTTAAACTTTTTTAAAAGTTCGTTGTGAAAATAATAAATATAATAATTTAATGATTTTTCATATAAAAGTTAAGTTATATTATACAGTGCACATTGGATAATTGTTTATTTTTATAAATACATTAATTTAAACAACCTTAAATAAACTTAACTGAAAAAAAAAACTAAAAGCTATGATAAGCTATCAAAAGACGGTATATACTTGTTTTATACTCGTAGTTTATATACATAAATAAAAGTTGTACGAGTACATAATATTTTTAAAATTAAATTTTAACCAATCTTTACAATATTTCTAGAAGGATATATATTTTTTAATTGATATCTATGTACAAAGTTTATAAAATTATACCTTTCAGTGACCTTATTATATGCTATTTATGTATATAAATATTATTTTTTATTTGCAAGTTTCAACGGAAAGTGAGTCAAATAATTTACACATTTAAGAATTTATTTCATCTTGAATTTTATTGCATCAAATAAATAGTATACGTCTGTAAAACGAGTCAAGTAAACAAAAAGGCTGAAAGCACTCTGAAAGATCTCCGTTGAAAAACTGAAAGCCGTTGCATTTTCTTTTGCTCCTCCGGGCGAGAGACGGGCGTACGCCACGGCGCCGCTGGGATGCAAAACACGGCTTTTGTTGGCGACTGATTTAGAAGCGAGCTTTGCAGCGGGAAACCTTCCAGTGAGCTTTCGAGCTCTGGAAACCTTTGGTCGAGCTTTCGAAGCGGACGCCATGTGGTCTGCTACGCCTGTAGACCGTACAAAGCTTCGGCGAGATCATGCGGTGAGTTTCGGCAGCGATCTATTATATTATACAGTGTAACGTGCGGAATAAGAGTTGGTTTATTCATTTTTCACCATGGCGGCCTCTGATATTGCAGAAACAATTTGTTTGTTTCAAAAGATCAGGATGACTATATGGTTCAATGAAAAAATATTTTCAAATTAATTAATAAGAGACAAGATTCAACTTATTTTATTGCACCAATTATTTAAATAAATATCATTAAAAAAAAATATTCGATAATAAAAGTTATGGAATAACATATACGATTCCGACATTGTATTTTATTTTTTACGTCCATATCATTCTAAAGTAAGATAAAACTGTTGTAAGATTTGTTGATTCTTAAGAAACATAAAAATATTCAGACAGAAAATTTCCTATTGTTTCGAAATAGTTTAAGAATATAATTGAAGTGATATATTTTTTGTTGTATAATAATCCGAGAAATTAAAAAAAAGAGTATTGATAAATGCTTGTGACAGAAAAAATATAAATATCTCGAGAGATTTTTGAAGAAAATCCATAAGACCAAAGAAATTCTTTGAAAATGCATTTTTGGAATGAATAGAGTGCAATATTTAGTTACAATCGGGCATCCGACTTTCGAAAATATCCTTTAAAAAAGACAAATCAGTCGTAAATTTGTATCTGAGGTACATCTTTAAGTAAAAACATTAACACATGTAGTCCCAAAGAAAGCCCAATATAAAATACATAATATACTCGATATTGTGGCTTTTGGGCTTAGCCGTGTGTGGCGAACTTCTTTCAACCAATATTGTAACCGCCATTGAAGTGGTCTTCTCCAGGATTGATAATTTATTTAGTTATAAAACTAAATAAATTATCAAGTATATTATAAGTTCGCCACTCACGGCTAAACCCAAAAGCCACAATATCAAATCTGGCTGTGAAAATCTGAGAAGTTATTTATCTCATATACTCGGATATCAATAATACCCATAATATCAGCGTTAATCGGAAATGAATGTCATTTTTTTTTTACATATTATTAGTGTGTTCCATTTTTAATGTAACTTAATTCTGCAGGTACTCTTAGTAAAGCAGTTAATTAACTAAGCGCAGTAGTTGAAAGATTATCTCTTCGGATCATCTATTTCGCATTATCGCGTTATGTAACAAATGGACGTAACCGTAGAGTAAAAACGTCCCGCAACGTGAATCACGGACAATTGCACACGATGCCTTCGGTGCACAGAAACCTCGCAGATTTATCGCGCGAGCCGCGGTCTAAAAGCTTTATTTCCTATGTCTTATGTATTCCGGTAGCCATATGCATTACCTTTGAACAAAAACGTGGTGTATATTATACTCGTAGACACGCTTCTGTAATGGTTACACATACACGGACAGTATCTGCAAGTCATTACCTGCCAGTGAGGCGGTTAATTTATTATCATTATGAAAATTATTTTGATATTAATGATACATTTAAAAAAAACACTGAAGTATATATATTATTTAATCAGAGTATATCATTTGTTTATATGCAAGTTTATATATATATATATATATATATATATATATATTATATATATTACCACACGGTATTTAATATAAAACAGTCACACTTAAATTCTGTACCATTTTTAAACTAAAAATATAATTTGCACATTAGTAATACGTTATTTTTTGATTGCCGATTTAATAGCACTTTTTTGAAAATAATATTAAAAAACGTAACGTATTTATGATTTTTGTAAGAATATTGATGATAGCGTATGGAAGACCATCAAAAATACATTCATTTATATGTTCGTTAACTGAAAGAATTCGAAAATTTCACAATTAACGAAATCTTTAGTCGGGTGAATGAAGCTTGAGAAAAAACACATTATTCCTGGACGACCACTAGCTTCGGAGAATATGGAGCATGGAACATGGAGTACGGACTATAGACACATAGTGTACGAGACTGCAGCCGCAAAGGCACGCATACACGGAACACGGAACTGATCCGGCGACCACGACTTTGCTCCCACCACGCGCAGGACCAAATGAACAGTCCCGTGTGAACGGAAACCATCAGCGACGTATCTATGAGTTGAATCTAGCCTTATAATTTTGAAAAATAGGATTTATTTTTTAGGTTTAATCATAACAAGTGACTTGAAAATATGTATTTTTTGACTTGAGTAGTTTTTTTTTTTTTTCAGTAAAATATAAAAGAACATGCCATTTTATTCTTTATCAGTTCTACATTCAATAATTCTGCCGAGTACATAATATTTTTTTTGATTTACAGAAACACATTTAAAGATAGGCCAACATTTCAGCATACAAGTTTTAATTATATAACGTTTAAGTTATGATTAAATTATAATTTAGACGAATAAAAACTCCCCAATAGACGATAAAACAAAGTCAAACAAAGAACAACTAAATATATGAAGATAAGTTTATATATCTAATTTATATCATTTATAAACGTGGAATAAAATATAAAAACGGATCATAACGAGCTAGAAGCCTTCTAACAAATGTTTACAATTTTCTTCTAGGATACTGAGAAATCGATAGTCTAATGATGTTACAGCTTTAGTTTATGCTCTCCTGCGGCATTCTGAGAACATATATCAGCCGGTTCCATGTTCTTCTCTTTACCAACAGGAGGTTGACATGATGTCGTATTTCTTCTCTTAACTTTTTTTATTCCTTACAAAATCAAACCACGTATCCCCAATACTCTATATAGGGGCTTTTTTTCATAACATGTTATTTGAAGGTGCTTTAGCAATCAAATGTTATTCTTACTAGATTGAAAAGTGTTGATTAAGTTTTGTTAGATTTGTTTTTATTTCAGTTCAGTTTGTTACTCCCATGTCAAGCACAACGATGACTTTGTTGAGCGTGGGCGCTGCTGAGACCCTAGACACTTAGCATGGTTGGCGCAAGTACCGGAAGCCACCGAATTGACTTGTGAACTTGTGAATTATTTAAAGTCTAAAGTAAACATTGGGAAATGCTCTCGTTTAATTTTTGTTTTATTCCTTTTCTTTCAATCCAAGCAAACGTCAAAAGATTTAGATTTTTTTACAAACTTTAACCCGATTTGAATAATCATGGCAATAGATTTTTTTTTTAAAAATGTCACAATAATCTAAGACCTCAATTAGATGTCAACAAATAGATTTTGCGTTTCATTGCAACAGTTGTATTCTACAAGACTATTCAAGAAATAATAAGTTTTTAAAACATATTTTTTTAGCCAATTATACAATGAACATAATGTTACATAGTAATATAATTTGTATAAATGTGAGAGAACATGTTGTAGAACATGAATGATAATTTAATGAAAGCTAACATAACAAATGTATAATTTAGCATTAATGCTTTCAAAGTATTATATACATTGTATTATATAACAATAATGTTTTTTTTTTGAAAGCCGCATTTTTATTTTGTTAGAATGTCTCTCGGTGTTTTAATTTATTTATAATTTTATCCCAGGCCATAAAAAGTATTTATGCGCTGGCCGACTTTTAAAAAGCGCTAAAATTTTAAATTTTCTTTCTTATATCTTCCCCTTTCCGCCAAGATAAATTATTTAAAATTGGTCATTTTTATTCTCCGCGTACAGTTTGGTAAGAGCTTTGCGTAATAAACCCTCCGCTCTGCGGCGAGCATTCGATGAACTACGTCATACATACTTTCCGTCGAGCTTTTGGGCAAAATAAGTAAAATTATTCCGGTCAAATATACGACAAGCGAAATTGATAACAAATCAAAAACCGCTTCCTTTATGACTCCACAGAACGCATCATGTTAAAGTTGTTTACGTTTTAGTAATTATTTAAATTGTTTTTGTCATTATCACTTGCCAAAGTGTAAGATGCTACACATAATAAAATTCATTTTGTTGTAAATCATTTTTTTAAAACCTGAAGATGGTGTTTAGCGTCGATGAAATATTTTATAAATATACTCGTATTAATATTGTTTCTTTTTTCTAATGAATTTAATTTTGAAGCTAGAGTGTAGGTTAAAATACAAAACATTGTGTATTAAGAAACAAAATATTTGTGACGACTAAATGCTCCAGTTAGGAAGCAGATAAAAAAAATAAAACTCATAGTACGATAAATCATAAAGAAATACGAACGTTGTTATTTAATACAAGCCAATGGAAGATATCCAAGGTGATTGCTGTTTACAAGAATGGCACAAAGTCATCAGTTGAAAACTATAGACCTGTGGCTGTACTGTCGGCCCCGGCTAAGGTTTTTGAAATGATGATTCATAATTCATTGCTTCGGGAACTGAATCAATTTTGAATGATCAACAGCATGGTTTTAGGCCGGGTCGCTCGGTTGACACGAATCTTATGGTGTTTACTAGTTGCGTGTCGAGAGCTTTAGATAATGGAGCACAAGTTGACTGTTCCTATAATGACTTTTCAAAAGCATTTGATAAGGTAGACCATGACATTCTGTTTAAGAAATTAAGTGGATTGGGTTTTTCTCATGGTCTTTTAACTTTGCTTGGGAGTTATTTTAGAGGCAGACAACAGTTTGTTACTTATGGCATTTATCGATCATACAGTTTTTATACATATTCGGGAGTCCCGCAAGGATCCAACCTGGGACCACTGCTGTTTTCATTGTTCATTAATGATATAGCTGATGTCATTAATCATGCTATGTTTTTGTTATTTGCTGATGACTTGAAACTATTCATGAACGTAATTACCTTGGATGATTGTATGCTTCTGCAGTCGGATATAAATAATATATTCGACTGGGGTAAGCGTATTAAGATGAAGTTTAATATAGCTAAGTGCAACGTTCTGTTCTATACTCGAAATTTGAAAACTGTATATCATAGGTACTCTATGAACAACATAGGAATATCACGAGTGTCTTCCATCAGAGACCTTGGTATAGAGTTTGAGAGCAGACTGACGTTCCATTCGCACATTAAAGCTGTGTGTGGTAAGGCACTTAAGATGCTTGGTTTTGTATTACGAAATGGCAGGGTTTTCTCGAGCACACACGTAATGGTAGTGTTGCTTAACTCATTGGTCCGTAGCATACTCGAGAGCGGATCTATCATTTGGGTACCCCGTGAGTTGAAATATAGCCTCATGTTGGAGAGGGTACAGAAGAAATTTCTGAGATCTCTCTACATGATGGTATATGGATACTATCCGTGGCTGTATCCAACTTACTTCATACAGGGTATGTTGAGGAACATTGAGTTGAGGACAAGAAGGGATACATGCTTAGGTAAGCATTTCTTCCGACTATTGCGTGGCGTGTTCGGGAATCCTGAAATTTTTATGAATATCGGTTTGTGTGTCCCCGATAGATATCTGAGAATAAGGAAGCATAGATTGTTTGCTCTCCCTAAGAGTAACACTAACCTTCCAGAAACTATGCCTCTTGGGAGAGGAATCAGACTGTTTAACCAAATCGCTTCGGATGTTGATATATTTCACGTAAGAGAGGCCCAATTCAGACAAGAACTCCAAGAGTTTCTTTGGAAGGACGATTGATTGGCATCGTCTGTCTGATAAGCATTGGGACCTTCTGTTGCTTGTCTTTATTGCTTTGTTCATAGTACTTAATCATAAGTACATATTTTTGTATATTTTGTATTTTTTATTTTTATTTTTTATTGTATTTCAGAAATGAATTGAGTTAATATAATTTGTTATGTTTCTGAAAGGAAAAAATAAACAAAAATTGAATACATATTCAATTCACAACGTGAAATTTTTGAAATATCACACGGAATAACCTGTAATATCAGTATGCCAAACAAGTGCAAAAGGTTTTAATAAAAATACAAGGAGCATGTAATAAACAAACTTTACATAGCTACTTGCCCATCTTCAAAAGAAGCGCTAGCGTGCAAAGCATTGCAAAAAAGCTTCGCTCTGCTCTAGAACAAAAGCCTTTTTATTCGCGAATCACACAAACAGTCATGTTGGTGCGACTGCATACTGCACTGCCGTGAATTATTCGCTAACTGCCAACACACAAATAAAAAAATATCCGCGTAGTAAAAGGAATAATTCACGTTTTTTAGCATCTTTCCCTTTACATTTTCAAGTATTTTCAGATCGGTAGATTACACTCAAGTAAATTATATATGTTTTCATTGTTGGCTTTTGATTTTTTTTCAACAATCATGAGCAACTCCGGTAGTTGGCGGTCGTGCTAATGTAAATTATACCATGTTAATTTTAATTTATGATGCTACTACCTGTGTAGGTAATGTGAAATAGGTATGTAGTTAAATTACAGGGGGAATCTAAAAAATCACCCTTTCATTTCAGAGGCGATTCACGATTAATAACAATGTATGCTGTTTTAAGTAATTAACTTTAAACGCGTCATAATAAATAATGAACTGGTTATTTTACTATTGTAAGCGATTATTCATTTTGTTACTAGCTAAATAAATACAGATGAATATCACTATTTTTCTTATAATTACATTTTTAAAATTATTTTCAAAGTAGATAGGCACTTAAAGAGGCTTTATCTTGCATCATAGAATCAACAGAAATGCTTATATTTTCTTAATATATTTTTTTTTAGTAAGCGCACGCGGAAGACTCCAACTGGTAAAAACCAGTGGTTTCCATGACTTTCCGCCAGGACGACTAGAGAGACATCCGAAAGAGATGCATTGATATTGTATTGTGCAAGGTTTGGAGATATCGCAAGTCCCCATATATCTGTTATCGAAGATATATAGATTATATAAGAGAGAAAGCACATATATTAAAAAAAAATTAAAAGCTAGTCGGTAAAATTTAAATAGAAATGTACACAACTGATTTTTTTATTCAATATACATTACCCGTATATGGTGTATTTTGTAATATTTTATTATAAACTAATTACATTTTTTGCTGTTATCACAATCATCGTCATCATCACAGTTACCCGTTTAATCTAATAAGCAAAAAATGAGAGATAAATCTCAATGATATTAATCAAGTAGAAAATAAAAATGAATAAAATATTTATTGAGAGTGGTACTCAACAAGTACGTGTAAATATTATTATCATTGTTCTTGCACTGCCGTAGTTTATTGCTAGTTAATGTGTTTTAATTCTAAATTAAGTGAATTTTGTTCCACATGGTATTTAATTTCATCGCATTAATATCAATACAATATCCACTCCAAAAGTTGTAAAGTACTTTCCAGTAAACTAAATTAATATACACGTTACATTTGTTTTGCAGCTCGCACCCATTGGCGATCTGTTTATGTTTATTCCCGCAATATTGAAAGGTTATTAGGGTGCCGTGATGAAAAGTTATACCGAGTTGAATAAATTGAGCAATTTCGCTGCAACTATGAAGCGCCGCAGTCAGGTATTGAATGTACTGCGAGTATAAACCTTAAGCGAATCAACCCATTGATAAAATTGCTTCAAACGGCAATTCGAGAGCCGTAATAGAGCTGCAATGAAATCGCATAAATTCTTCAGGAAAATAAATAAGTTTTTGCTAGTGAGCGCGAAGCCTTATACTCAAGAACTCATTGTGGCGAACGGCTGTAATAAATAATACGCCTCGTTATACTCGCTCTACGTGGCTGCCTACACTTTGAATGTATTCTGATAGTACTTGAAGCCTGCATTGTAGGCTAGTAGAATTTTATCAGATAAAGATTATAATATTAAGCTATGAACGAGATCGTTTACGATACTTTCGTGAGATATCGGTATTTTAAGTGTCAGTGTTAAAATAAATAAAAATAATATGTGTCATTATTAGTAATTAACGTGTATTTACAATGTGTTATACTATATTAACATGTATTTTTTAATTGTTTCTTATTTGGAGAGGTCATATAAAAACACCGCATTTATTAATTTCCTTGTAATTATGTTGTGGCTTTTGGGTTGAGCCGTGTGTGGTGAACTTTTTTCAACCAATATTTCAACCGCCATTGCAGGGGTCTTCTTCAGGATTAATAATTTAAATCTTTTATAAGAAATATATAATCTGAATAAACCAACTCAAAACTAAATAAATTATTAATCCTGAAGAAGACCCCTGCAATGGCGGTCGAAATATTGGTTGAAAAAAGTTCACCACACACGGCTCAACCCAAAAACCACAACATCAAATCTGGCCGTGAAAACCTAAGAAGTTATTTATTCCTTGTAATTACTATATACATTATGAATTTATTACTGAAATAGTGTAACTTTTTAAAAATTTAGTTTGTGAGAATGCATTTTTGTATATTTGTGTATTGTTATTACTGAACATTTTAAATATCATTTAAAAAGCATGTTTGTAATTAGATATCTCGTTTTGACTGAAAATTTGAATGGTAAAAAACTATTTATATTTGTGTTACGAAGTTAAATTAGCTGATCAATTTACTAACGACAAGTCATTTTTCAATATATTTATTGACACCAAGTAAAAAAAGCTGTCAAAAGTAGCTTAAAATTTTGAAAACATCTCATTTAATTTAAAATATTGTAAATAAGCGACGTACTAAATAAAAAATATTTTTACTAATTCAGCATATACACATAATAAACGTCATACTGACATATGTTAAAAATAATTATTAGCTTTCGGTTATGTAAAATATAACGATTGAGTTACAAAGTATACAAAACATTTAATGGAGGTATCTAGCGAACTATCGGATATTTGCGTGGGCAATTTCTAAGAAACGGCGCGAACACAGAGACCGCGAAAGCCGAGTATTATTTTATACAAATTTCCACGGCGCTTCGTTTATATTATATTAAATCGGTGACCGCGAATTGGTACCTGCGGTCGCGAATAGCTCAGGTGAGTTGTATTTATTTGTGTAGTGATTTGAGATAAAGATACCTTCACCCTATTGCTCAAAAGCTTCTCGAGGAAGAAATATTATTAGTATTTGTCTGTTTAACTCATGACTATGCAATTGCCATGTACAAGTTGCAAATACTCTTGTCTGGTTTGTTGCCTATTTTGAAAAAAATGTGATGATGTTTTCCTTTTATTCACATATTGGAGTTGTATTTATGTGCACTAAATTCATAGACATTAAATAAATGATAGTTTGGGCACCGATTTACAAATAAACATTTTACTCTTCATTGTACTCTTTATTCAACTTTACGCTCCGTTGTAGATTCCTTTATTTCTTACACCATTCGTTAATTACACCTCCCATTTTTGCTTTTAATGAGGCCCAATCTTGTAAACTATGATGCGTTGGTAATTAAAAATATTATCATTATATTAAACAAGTTAATAGTACCTAAATATAACATTTAATTAGATTTTTTGTATCATTTTAACGACCTATTATATCACAATTAGTGTAATCAAAGGCAATTAACACATGTAGTTTTGTATGTAAATCCCGTTATAAATAACAGACTGAAATATTTTTTAAATAAGTTCTACCTCACATTACTGAACTAACCAGTAGCATTCATAAAGTGGTAGAATAATCATGGTTCTACATACATATATGAGAACGTATAAACAGGGTCTTTGATGTAGGACTGAAGTAAATGTGTTAATTTAGAAAATATATATTTAAACGCAAGCGATTTGAGGTCCGTAATTTTTCGTCCGCAGGGACCGCTATCGGCTCCATCGCGCGGGTTTGCGTGCCTAACTCATTTCACGATTATAATGTGTTTATTTTTTCATTTTTTTATTTTTCTGCCCTCTCCTTCTCTTCCCCGCACGTGCTTAGCGTTGAGCTTTGAGTGAGCTTCGTGCCGTCGAAAGCTTGCGGCCCCGCCTCGTAAATAAAGCTCAGAGTGCAACAAAAACTATGGACGCCCGGGGTTCAAACGCTTGGACCTTTTTTTGCAATCAAACAAGCAGAAATCAACGCCAGTCAGTTCAAATGGAAAGCTTAACTTCTTATTCTTCAATATTACCTTTCTAGATACTCAAACTACCTACTACTACACTACTTAACTTGTAGTTCCCATAAATATTACGATAGTATAGTCATTATTATGAATTTGTTTTAGGTCAACTTTTCATGCGGAAGCTCTATCGAGCAAATTATATATATTTATATATACTAAAAATAAAATTTGAACTTTTTAAACCACAACAGTTTTACGTGTTTATAAAAAGGCTGTATTATTTATGCTTGGCTGTAATGTGGCATTATTTATAAATATAAAGGAGTCAGATTACTTTAACAGTTTGTTTATAATTCATGAAAATGCTAATAAGTCTCATTATTTTTTAAAATTTAAGTAGTGAAAAAAAAAACGTTTACAGCAGTGTAAAATGACTCATTTTATTGACTTCTTACAAAACTGAAGAGTCTATGATAACAATACATTGGTAGGTGGATTAGAGGGTCACAGGTACTAAATGACTAGTACTGAGGTTCAGTTTATTTTGTTGTTAAATTTACCAATTAAAATGTACAAAGTCTATTTAATTATACATTTATATTTTTATTTAAATTCGTGAATATTTATTTATGATAAATTGAACTGTCTGCATTGCAAGTGAACTTAACTAGCGCTGTTTTATTGATGGTAGTGCAATTCTCAAGGCTTATGTTGCACCTGGTATCCTTGCGAATAAATAGTTTCAGAGTGCAATAAAAAAGGTACAAAAAAACAGTGTGCTTTGAATAAACATTACTACAATGGTGAACCTACAAATTGCTCTTTCTTTGCCGCTCTACCTTACTGTGGGTTGCTGCGTAGTACGGATGCGAATAGCTTTTATGTGATGTAAGTTTTTTTCAATTAAATTTACTGACCGTATGTTGCTAGAGCAGCTTTACGGAGGTTTTCCTAATAATTTTCTTAACGTGGTGAAGACTTGCAATATAATGATAATTTTGATCCTCAACATCTTGAGGTTGACTATTTAAATTTGCTATTACAGTGCAGATATTATAAGACCAATGAAATTGCAGATAATTGGCTTGGTTCTTGTTAAATCACCGAAGTTAAGCAACAATTAAGGCAGTTCAAAACTTGGAACGGTCACCGCTTGTTGCCTTCTACGTGGAGTTTGTTGAGTTGAGCCAACCCTTCGGGCTAATTATTCAATATTCTTAAAATATGTATGAAGAAATTTCACATAATATTTCTTGAAAACTACAACTGTCATCGCTTTAAGTTTTCTGAAGGTCTTTGGGAACCATATATGTGACAAGGTGAATATTCGGTTGCAGAAAAGTCTTGCCATAATGAATAAGCAATATAACTCACAGAACCAAGTGGCGAAAATTTGTGGTTATCATATGTTTGAAATTGTGGAACGGGTATGAATAAGAAGATAGTCACTGACATGGCTTTGCTACATTATAAAACATTGTTTGTTTGACGTGGTT
Source organism: Glossosoma conforme (assembly GCA_022606575.1). Taxonomy (NCBI): domain Eukaryota; kingdom Metazoa; phylum Arthropoda; class Insecta; order Trichoptera; family Glossosomatidae; genus Glossosoma; species Glossosoma conforme. Next base: position 1,342,402 of record JAGTXR010000015.1, read on the forward strand.
TTATCAAAAATCGACACTTTGAGTAGTCAAGAGTTATGGTCGTTTTGCCCTCACGTCGATTATGCCATGGTAGGAGTGATCGCATACATTAGAGCGCGTATAGAGGCGGTCGGCCGTGTGGGAGGGACTATGGCCTCGGTCACTCCCACTTGCAAGTAAACGCTTCTATCCGCTTAATGCGTCCAGTTATTTTTACATCATCGAGACTTTGCATGAAGGAGCTGCTTGAAAAGTGATGTGACGATATCAAAGACCTATTTTTCACAAAAAATAGAAACAATACATCTTTTTTGGTACAAGAAAATACAACATATGAGTTTAATACTTAAGTAATATCAGTTAAAATAAAACAAAGCGCTTTATAACACCAGTGCGATTTTCAGTGATCCTATTTCTTATATTTAAAAGAAAAAAGAAAAATATACAAAAAAATATATGGCTGTTTTGTTTACCTACAGTGTAAGCATTTTTTTTCACTATTTATTTTGTTTGCTAAATATCCCTAAATGTAAGTATTAAATTTTTTTGAAAACAATGTATAAAAAAGTAAATATATATATATGTATAATCATATCGATATATGTAGCACAGTAAGGTTAAACTAATTTCGAGACACTAATATCAGACGCGTTAAATAAAAACTTGGCTTTCAGTATTGCAGAAATTCAAAATATACTCCCTTCTTCATCACACCCGAAAACTTTCTTGAACGTTATTTTAGTTTATTTAATAACTTTATTGTTTTTTTACTGTAAACATTTACTACATTACTCGTAATTAAATATAAAGATTAGATATTTATTTATTTAGTTGCAATTTAAAATCACTGTTCTAAATCATACCAGCGCTTCCACAGTTTAATATATCAAATACTATACATCACTGGATGCACCGTCGACTGATGATTAAAAAGGTTTATTATGTGAATACAATTGTAAAGTTGTTGTTGCCGCATTATTAATGTATGATGGATGACTTTCCTGTTTATTGTGCTGATCAGTAATGAGTCTCTCACACACCCCTTGTGGGCGGACAAGGTGGGCGGGGATGGGCGGGGATGGGCGGGCTTCTGAATGATCGTAGACAACGCGATTATTTAATTAATGCGGCTATTGTTTTGCTTAACCTAGATTCTGAATTGCAATGAAGATCTTTAAGATATATGAATTATAATTGAAATAGATGGACGAAAACAATATTTGCGAATATATTAGCTTTACATTAATTAACATATCATTTCATAGTTTTTCATAATAATAAGATATGCATCATATTTACGTTTTTATATGTTCTTAGTGGTATAGCTTTTAAGGAATTCTTAGCTTAGAACGATCTTGTATGAGTATACATCAAAATCTTATCAAATATATTTTATTTTTATGATAAGAAGCTAATAAAACATAAATCATTCACGGATTATTTATATTTAACATATTAATAAATATGTTATAATTAAAGTAATATAATGGTTATTTTTTAAAATTGGATGCTTATATGTCATAAAAACGAGAGAAGGCGCAAATTATAATCAAGAAAATTTAGCTTGATCCCTGACTTTGTAAAAGTCAGGGATCAAGCTAATATCAAGCTAAACCTAAATAAATTATATTTTGTAGAATCCGGCCTTATTATAAACTTAAAAATCTCTGAAAGTAAGTATAAGCTATTATTTACTTGGGGTTTATTCGTGAAACATTAAAAATTGTAATTAAAATGAATTATGTAGTTAAGTATATAGTAACCATGCTGTAGTTTTGTGTATCTAAGTTGAGTCTTATATTTTAGTATTTATAGTAACTATAAGAAACCTTATTCATAGAAGCATGATTAATTAACATTTGTATTAAGTAAGAAATGTGCACTCAAATGTGAAAATTTGTTTGTATTTTTTATATATCCAAGATAATATCGTGTTCGTCGAGGTTTCGCATTCAAAGCGTCCCCATCAAATTACTTCGCCTGCGAGTTTTTAACATTTTAATGAATTCTGGGCCGGGCCGAACGACCCGCCCGGGAAAGAGGAAAATACCTCCGAAATTGTATTCTTATAAAGCAGCCCTTAAAAGAGGTCATATATCACACCGGAGCATTTCGTACGACACGTGACCGACTTACGCCTTCCGCCCTCCGCCCTCCCGCCCTCGCGGCCCCGCCCCACGGCCTGGAGGGCGGCTGAGGGACGATATAAAGCAGTCATGTATAACTGAAAAAATCAAAAATAACATAATTTAAGTAATACATCAATAATGACCATGTTATAGAGTACCTACCAGGTAACCTCCGTCAATCGTTTATAGTTTTTTTTATACATATACAAAGACTTTGAATATATATGTATAAAAAAAGTTAGAGTTAACACTTCTTCCTCTAACTATTAATAATAATTTTAAGGCATAATATTGATAATTATTTTAATAGTATTTGATGAATAATTTATCTCACTATTTAAAAAAATGTTAAGTATTATAAGTGACATATATTGTGTCAACACAAAGTAAATATAAATGTAAATAATTACGAGGTGTTTCATAATTGGTGAAAATCACTATAATGGAAAGTTACATTATGTAAAGGTTTTGATGTGAGGATACACTTTGAAAAGGATACGATGAGATTAATATCTTTAAAATCAAAAGTTACATAAGTTTTATAGTGAAATTATATAGTGAAAACACATAGAGCATGCTATTAGATGTTTTATACGGTTAGTTGTATGAATTGTTAATCCGCAGTCACATAGTAAATACATTTGTTGTAAAATTCCACACCAGTTCATGTTTATTAGAATTTTTGCCAAACGAAGAATCTTTTCCAATGCTGTGTTTTAATGCAGGATATGAGAGGCAATGTAATCCAGAAGCTTTGTATTACTTCGGTTAAGAAATATCCATTGACATTGCTAGGTACTCGTATTATCGAAAATATTTTAATAATGTTTTATAATAAATATTTAAAGGTTCAAGGTTAGAATTCTGGATTTTTTGACGTTGGTTGTACATCGCTGGCATAACGGGTGCTCTCTATAAGTCTCACTTCTATGCTTTCGGAGGGGAGAGCGACTGCTTTATGGGATTCTTAAGGCCGTATGGATTTCGAGAAATATTGCCCGGAGAAAAGAATAGGTGGAGGAGGCAGACAAACGTACAACGGGCCGCATCGTACCCAACCAATCGAATAAATGGATCACAATAAATTCCTTATGACTCGTTTAACTGACGGAGCATTATTGAGAAGCGGATCCGACGATCGGAGAGGACTAAAGACTGAGCTGAAATTACGATTGATTTTGATAAAGTGTCCTTTGTTTCGTGAAAGAAATATATTGTGTCCTTAGTCACGGCATATAAAAAATAAATATATATGCATACATACTTTATTAATGTACCCATATAAAATAACTAAACCAAAAAAACGATAGAAAATTTTATGACTTGAATAGGTTGTAAATATTATTGGTCAAAATATAAAAACATTTTTAATTCCATTTTTGATAACCGTTGTTGTAAAATATCACTTTTTAATGACCGTTTTAAAATGTATATTTGTAAAAATAGCTTAAAAAAAACAATTTTCTCTTCAGCAAATAATTGAATATTTCTTCAATAAATTAATGTGAATATCAAGGGGATATTATCATTATGTTGTTTATCTAGATTACTAGTAACACGTACAAGTTATTTATGAAGATTATGAAAATCATGATTCGACAATGTTATAATGAGAAGCGATAATATAAAAATAAATAGTTGTATTACTAATTTTGTCACTAATTTACTAGGTGCTCGGACATGTATCTGATGAATGAATGATTAAATACAGTTCATTTTAATGTCATATCTCTCAAATAGAGACAAATATATAAAAATAGATAGTAGTCAAGATAAATAAATTAAAAGTTATTACGAGTATGATACATTTATTAGATAGCAAGGTTCTAGGATTAGTAAATAACGTGCGTCATATTAATGCAACGTCCGCAAATCTGCCGGTACGTATAGCTCAATAGTCAAAGCATTTGCTTTGCAAGCCAAAGGTCGTGGGTTTGAACCCCGACGGAGATTAAAACGAAATGCGTTTTAATCGATTTTTGACCTCTTAAATATCCCTGGTTGGTGTGAATTTGATCCCCACCTGTAGTCTATGATGTTAGCGGATCAACACTGCACATGCAGTGCTTAGCCATATGTTAAATGGTAAGCGTCATAGAATTCCACAGATGAGACTTCAGAATTACTATAACCATCTGTCGGTATTCTCCTGTACGTGATAACATAAAAAAAACATCTTCGTAAATCGGCGAAAATCGTTGAGTAAGCTTAAACGTCTCTTGCCTCCCATTCTTGACGATAAACTTCGCGGTCCATAGAGAGCTGCCGCTGCGAACTGCGTGCGCAAATAAAGTATTATTTATCTCATAGATTATCGACTCATATCAATAAAAGCTGCCGAGAGCCGACCGGTGATTATTCGCATGCTTGCGTCTTGTTGAACATAATTATTTCCAGCATCGGTTTAACTTCTTCGCGGTACACTGAGGCTGGAAAGAGATGTTCTTTGGCTGATGAAGAAGATTCACTTTACAACATGTGCAGAAATTATTGAGTATCAACAGGGCAAAGTGTACGATCGTTGTACGGCATAATACTTTTTCTAGTATATATATATATATATATATATATATATATATATATATATATATATATATATATATATATATATAGGGTGACGTCGATGGCGTTACTTCTGGCCATCATCAGGTCTTCCTGGGTGCAGCTATTCGGGCACATCGCACACTCCAGAAGGTGTGACAGGGTCTGCTCCACGCCGCAGTCACATTCAGTCGGTCCGCTGTAAAACTGCCAGTGGAAAAGCTTGTCATTAAATAAAAATACAAAATTATGCAGAATGTATATTATCGAGTGAATTAGTAATTGATAAAACCGTAAATATCGAAACATGCCGTCAAAAAATATTTATAAGAATTATCAACCAAAAATATCAAAAACTTCACATATTCATTATCACCAGCTAATTTGTATATATTTAGAGAAAGCTAATGAGATATTTTGATTAAAAGAGTGTTTTCTGCTCTATATACTACTATTTTAATGATATCTCTATCGTAAGTGATAGTTATTTTCAATGCCTCGAATAATACAGCAAAATAAATGTAAAATTTTGAGTTTAAGTGTATAAAGAAATATAAATTCAGCATTAATTATAGTTATGTATGGAAATTAATACGTGTTCTATGTTTTACTGGTAGATGAAACTCAAAAAAAAAATGTAGTAAAAATCAAATGAATGTGATAATACACTTGTAAATGATTAGTTTATCAAATTAACCTTTGATAAACTAATCATCTACAAGTGCCCAACAAGCTGCACATCTCAGGACCTAATGTTGGGCAATACACGAGCTATCGGAAAAAAATATTTGACGTCGCTGCCACGAAGAAGAAGAAAATCAAATTAACCTATAAAAGCTTAATATTTTTTGTTCAAATAATAATAATTTACTATTAAGACTTCTTAAATCTACTTCATTTAATGATAAGGTCAGCTGTATTATTGTATGTGTAAGATTATCTTATTAATAATTTTAATTATAATTATTTAAAAAAAGTAATTTCAATCATTCGTGTACTTAAATAATGTAATAATATACTCTTTCAACAATGCACTTACTGCTAGTGTGGACTTATATTGAACATAATGGAAGCGCAGATATTATTACCGGACAAGTGAATCATTCAATTGTGAAGGCTTTCGTTCTACTCCGTTATTCGAATAATGGTGGCCACTTATAAGTGCGTGGATTACAACTCCCATCCGATGTAAAGTGAAAGATCATTGGAGGAAAAAATAACAATAAAGATGCTCATCGGTAATCAGAATACCCATTGAATGAAATAATAATAAGCAAAAAATATAAAATTGCATTATTAATTTATCAAGCTACAATTAAGTAAATTTAATATACTCTAAAAGTATTCATTTTAATACTACTAATTAAATAATTAACTAATGATAATGATTAAGGACATATTCAACAATTGATACAAATCCAAATTTATGTTAAATACAACCAAAGATTTATTTATGCATTTATTAAATTAAATGAAACACAGTAGAAAGTATTAGCGCTTTGAATATATTTCAACAATTAAAATGTTAAAACGTATCGACATCAAATGCTTTATGAATAATTTGGATTTATAATTATTTTTATCCTTGCTACATAAATAAGAAGAATAACTAGGTAAGTGGATATAAATATATTAATTTTCTAAGATAAGAATTAACTTTTAGATTTGTAACGCATAATATGATCGTTATAGACCTAAATTACAAAAATAAATTGTTATTAGCAATTCATAACATTTAAATCCGCCCATAAAGCAGTCGGGTACTTAGAGTGTTTATTGGCGAAATTTACATACAAATTGCCTAATTTGTCACAATTAAAAAGAGATTTTGCGAGAAGAAGAACTGCGGCCGTTCATTGATGAAAAAAATCTTTATATATATTTGGAGCGTCTCGGATGTAACGTGCGTGGCTTTGTGTCGAGCGGATGGCAATCGATCGAGCCTCCGGGCCGTTTGTCACAGGTAATTGCATCGTTGATAATAAAATCCGCAGCAGCATCATCCCAAAGCTAGTTTGTTTATTGCAAATAAAGTTTGCGCTCCTCGCTCGTAAATCGAGAGAATCGATTTCATACAATGCAGCGCGCGAAGCAAAGCCAAAAGCTCGCTGCGTCATGCGGTCTCGACGCATTTGCATTCGGCGGGCATTCACCACGTTTATGTGATCTTTTACCTTAGTTGACAAAATAGGATTAAATATTTCAATATATATATCACCTATTTTTGATGATACTGTAAAAATTAATCAAAGTAGACGCTCTAAATCAATTGACAAGAAATACAATGAGCTTTAGTAGTTTTCTGTGTATAATACTGATGATACGATAATTGTTCTTTAAGTGTTATTACAAGGAGAATTAGCAAAGATATATCAGTATTTCATACTACGGTCCCTTAAGAAGTGAAGGTGGACTTGACTGGGACATGTACTTCAGATGCATCAGAAGTGTATTAACTTATATACTGTTTCTTTAATCCACCACCGCGAAAGCCGTCCGCAAATAGATTGTATATTGCACTCGACGTATCTCCAGGAGGCAGAGCTAATATAGGATGAGACGAGAACCAGGGAGCTTGTCAGAAGTTTTTGGCAGCAGTTTGTAACGACCATATGATCCAATTAGGGTAGTGGAATGGTATTATACAGTATAAGTAATTAGCTATCTACGAGTTTGTTAGTATTTTTAATAAACCAAATAAACAAGAATATTTAAATGTATATATATGTAATTAAAATTTTATGTATATAACTGTTGTTCAATCTGCTGAATATGAGTTCACACAATATAATAGATAATTATTTTCTGTAAATAAAGGTAAATATATGTTTTAATACGGAAAACGAGGCGTTTATTTAATATATGAAATAAAATTCTTAGTCACTGTACAGTTATAAATTATATATATTGAGAGAAAATGATGACCACAGTAGTATACGAGTATATGTGCTGACTAAGCTATTCAGGTCGGATCTAAGTATTAATATAACTTAATGGGTCAAGAGTGGCTTGCGTAATGAAGTAAAAGTCGTAAACCTAGGCAATAGATCTTCATTAGTGGCAAGACTTCGATAGAGAGTATTGGTTTCTCATTTCCTTGGATAAAAAAATTGCATAAAAAATGTATCTGTACTTTTACTGCTAGTTAAAGAAGTAATAAATTTTCATTATGATGTGATTTGTAGGAATATTTTAATCACCTGCACTTATATTTATAGTGCGCAAAATTGCTCTCGACCAAAAAAATATGTATGCATTGATTGATCCAAATAATATGTTTCTTATTTTATTTTATTAACGGCCTATGCCAATACGTACAGTTTTAAAATATAAAATACAATAAATGAAATGCTAAAAAACAATATAACAGCTAAGACAATACATTTAGACAAAACATGAACATGAGTAAAAAAAAACAGATCTAGTACATTAGTAGAGGGATCTGCGAAATGCTGGAAGGTCCACCCCGAAAAAGTCCAAGTCACTAGAGGAGTTAACCAGTCTACACATTCTTAACATAGGAGAATAGAATCCGTAGTTGGTTTTGGATGTCCTTACATATAGCAGGTCACTGCCTCTAGTGAACCGGGAGGGGACATTGAACGTAATTTCCTGCAATAATGTCGAGTCATCGATTATGGAGTTCATAATTTTTAAAATAAACAGCAAGTCAGTCACTGTTCTACGTCTCTCCAATGTAGATACATTAAGTCTCTATATCTTCATAGGAGTAGCTACCTCTCTCAAGGCCGATCAGTCGTGCAACTCTTGACAAGAAGCGATGTTGGACTGATTCAATCCGGTCGATATGAGTTCGATAGTAGGGAGACCATATAACGATAGCATATTCTAGCTGTGGACGAATCAGAGAATAGTAAAGGACCTTAATGGAGCTCAGGTTTTTAAAATCTTTAGTGATTCTATTGATAAAACCTAGAAGTTTAAGGGACTTGTTCACAATATATTTTGCGACATAGGTACCATCTCATATTACATTACGATTACCAATCATCGTAAGATGCGCATTACATAATTTGAGCTATTAAATATGATTATTTTCATTGCAAATAATATGAGTACGAATGATACTACCAGTGATGTAATTTATTATTGTGAAAAAAATATATAATGACGTTAAAGTCAATTTTATTAGTTACAAAAAATATTATCTAAGATAAATTGTAATCATATATTTCTAATAATTGTAAATGGAAACACGAGTATATAGCTGAGAGCATTTTTCTGGCATAGATATAATCAATATGAAATAAAATATATTTACTTGGTCTAAGAGACTAAGTTTGTTTTTGTACTACGTTTTTCTATTGATCATTATTGTTATTTATGTTTTTATTAAATATATTCATGATTATAGGTAGATAATAGGTTGTATTTTTATTTTTATTTAAATATAAACAAAATAATTTCACACAAGGAATAATATAAATTTTCCTTATGCAGAAAATAAACCATTTTTACTTTGGTGATATTTTAATTATTTTCGGATTCTTTCAATTATAATCATTGCTATCATAACTCTATATACGCTCATTTATCACATCCGACATAGTTTTCACCTCATCGCATGTCAAAACTACTCTCCGGTGCTTTTCCATAAAAAATATATGTAAAGTTCTCGATGATAAGAGTTTTGCGGCCTATAAAAATGCAGCTGTATTTATGCTCTTCTGCAGCAACCAAGGAACGTGCCAAGGATAGATCTACTGTTTCTTCTTGACATACTGTATTATGGAAGGTTTCTTTGTCGACTACCTTACTTCGTCATTTTTAACAAAGTCAAACGACCAATATTCTACGCATCTACTCGCCAATTTTCTGTTTTCAAAATCATAGTATAGCAGCAATTAATATTGTTGAAATGTTTGGATTTGAAGCTGTTAGTATAAACCTTGCTGTATAGGCTGCAATTTGATTTATTTATTATGAAAATAAGTCATTTCCGTGTATTTTTGAAGTTCGCGATTAATATGTTTTAAGCAGAGGTCAAAAACCGTGCTGCAAAAAGCTCTCTTCCGTTCCCGAGGAGATTTACGCGAGTTCTCATGCAACCACGCCGCCGACGTCCATTTTATTTATGTGGCGTGGGTCTCATTACCGGACCGGTCCTGCGGGGGACCCCGGACTGCAGAGTGTAGACCTCTGGAACGCAAGGACTCTCAGCGACGATCCTACAAACATATGCGTAACTTAAAATCAACGAGTATATATAAAAAAAACACCATTTACTCAAAGAACAAAAATTTTTGAAAAAAAAAACATTTTTTTTTATTAATTTTTGACTACTTGACCAATATCAAGTTTCTGTTGAATGATGAGCATTTTTATTAAAAGTCAATTCTTTCAGGCAGAATTACTGATGTTTTCAGCCCATTTTATCACTTGTGGGGCAAGTTTCTTAATTTATTTTGGTCACCACTCATTTTTCTACTAAAACTTCTATTTTTTTTATTTGGAACATTTTAAGGTTACTCTCTGACATAGTCTTCGAGCAACTACATGCTTTATGTCTGCTTTTTCTGTTTTTTTTTCGAATCTATGAACTACTGATTCTACAAGATACGCCTAATATGAAGTGCTCCATTGCTTTCTGTGCCACTTTTATTTTGTTGATTATTTGTTTGGTGACGGTACATATAGATTAGAGTATCTGTTTAGTTTTTGTATAATTAAAACAGGTAGAACACATTGTTTAAATATCTTTTTATGCAGTTAAGCTTTTATTGCCTGCTTGTGTCGTATTTTGATTGTATAAAAACACAACTCATTTATTTGACATTTATTTAATTCAATATACTTTTACGTTTGAGGAAATACATGATTTTAAATGAATCAAAATTTTGAATATCAATTTAAATCTTTTATATATTTGTGCCATTTATTTATTATTATTATATTTATAGCATAGATGTTTTAGAATCAATCGTTTATTTATATAAAAAAACAGTTTTTTTTAATGGTCACGAAATGTTATAATTTTAATTACAGAGTTTCTAATTTATTATTGGTTTAGTTAATTCAATTGTTTGATGTTTTTTTCCAATTGATATAGGTACATAATATATTTTTAAATTTTTCGATAAAAATTTCGATTACTATATTTTTATTCAAATCGTAATTTTATTTTTTTATTTGTTACAGGTAAATGATAGTAATTTTATTATGGATCAAACGTAGTCAACAAAGTACCTGGCTTTGGTATGTACAACTTTATTATTTTATTTTTTTTATGTAACCACACACAGGAGAATATTTATGTTTAATATTTATTTAATAATTATGAAGTCTCATATGTGGAATTCTATGACGCTTACAATAATGCAAATGGCTAAGCGCTGCATGTGGAGTGTTGATCCACCAACGGAATAGACTGCAGCCGGAGAATCACGCAGCATCCTTATTATTACAGTAATTTAATATGAATGGGTGGTCTTCACGGGACGACTTTCGTCTACCACCAATTTTAATTAATACGCTATGATTGGCATTTTACGGATGAGGAATCAAATTCACACCAACCGGGGATATTTTAGAGCTCAAATTATTTTTTTTTAATCTCCATCGGGGATCCTACCCACGATCTTTGGCTTGCAAAGCAGATGCTTTGAACATTGAGATATAACCACCGGCAAATTATTAATGCTAATTAAATATTTTGATTTTGATGAATCTGGATGATGATGAAGCTGAACAAATATAACAATGCAATTAATTAGTATATACTATATAGCACCTCATTACAAATTATAATTAAATCTCTTCCCGTAAAGCTCCCAGTTACGCCCGTAATGTATACCGGCAACTCCAAAGTATATAAAGCATTCGCATTCGGATTGCCCGTCACGTATCAAATGACCATATTCTACACATCATTAGGGAAGACGTGCCCGGTCCAGCGTTTTTGCCTCACTGGCTGAAGTCTTGGAAACTCTTCACCAACGATTGCTACAGTTGATCCCCAGACTAAACTATCGCCGCTTAATAACTTCTCCTAAATCAGAAATCGAGTGATACCTCAATAAACTTATTATCAACGTTTTTTAAATGAGTTAAATTAATTTACTGCCAGTATTATATGCGTAAATATTAAAAAACACATATATAATGGCTATAATGTCGATGCTGGGTTGTACCACTTAAGACTTTATAATGCAGAACTCATGAACGTTGGACTAAGTACCTGATAATTATAGAAAAACTAATTTAAAAAGCTCAAATATACCTAGAATACTTTAGCTGCTTTTTATTAATGCCCTGGAGAATGATCAAGAACTATAAAGATAATATATATAAGAGTATGTACTCGAAAGAACTCAGCGCAGATTTACTCGTAACATGGGATGAGGCATCAATTATTACAGTTGATGATTTTATGAATCAATAAGAAAAGAAATAAATAGTTATATATTCAATTAAAAGTTTTATTCAAACACTCACGAAACAAATTATTTGCCACTATTTTAATTTAAATGTACTATTACTTTATACATTACTAGTTTTTCCAATCCAAGCACAAAATCTACTTGGAAAAAATGCCAGTGAAATATAATACAATTAATTTAAATGTACTGTTTATATGTCTGGTTAGAAGACCAAACCTGTGAGAAGAAAATTGGGTCTTATATCAACCGTACAAAAATAATGGTTATAATTTTATAATTTTTCAGTTCAGCCTATGAATACATGTTTCATATCAAAACTACTTAATTTCACCATGCTTTTGACAATACTATTGGTACTCTATCTCTCTTTAGTCACCGACAAGGATCAATAAAGTCGATCATACTGGCAAGGGTCCATTCTCCACTACTTTTAGCCAGGTCTCTATTGCGTCTGTTCTCTGTCTAATGTCACAACTGTCGCAGTCGCTCTTTATTCGGACATTTCAGAACGAAACGAGTTTTGATCAGTCCGACTTGTCAATCAAAAGGAGATCAGGACCTGGCTTTGATGTTTGCCATTTTGATTTATGGTAATAAGACTGCGCTCGCTGATGCTGAGATACTAAATAATGCAACGACCGTGTCTCTTATAATTGGAATATTTCAATTATTTTATGTATAATATTAATGCAGTATATAATCGTTTATACTGTGGTAAGGCTGTAAGCTACAACGTTACATTTCCAATAATAAGGCATATTTATTAACGATTTTCAAATAAAAGGTTAATATTTTAATTAATAACTCAACTGTAATAATTAATATCGAATGATATTTACATAAAGGTCACAACTATTGAAATAATAAGAATAAACTCTTTATATACTCGGTAAATATATAATCAGATACATCACGATTACACATGTGTTTATGTTTTTGAATCTTAAGGAATATCCCATCGTACAGAAGATCTTTAAAATAGCTGAATTTGTCGATGTCTTCCATGACCGTGAGAGAAGTTGGTTGGCCTGTAGTCTCTAGTACTGTAGTGTAGTATGTGGAGTTTAGGTGCAGCGAATGCCACATCGGTTGCAAATGCAAGCATTGAATACGTGATCAGGGACGCTCAGCGTGCATAGAACATCAACCAGTCGTCGACAGACTATTTTGTAAGGAGCCACATTTTTTTTTATGTAAACACATACAGGAGAATACCGACAGATGGTGAGTAATTCTGAAGTCTCATCTGTGGAATTCTATGACACTTACCATGGTGTATATGGCTAAACGCTGCATGTGGAGTGTTGATCCGCCAACGTCATAGACTACAGCCCGAGATTCACGTATCATCCTTATTATTGCAGGAATTTACTATGAATGGGTGGTCTTCACGGGACGACTTTTGGTCTAACCACCAATTTTAATTAATAGGCTATGACTGACATTTTACGGGTGATGGATCAAATTCACACCAACCGGGAGTATTTTAGAGCTCAGAAATCGATTAATTTTTTATTTTTAAATCTTCGTCGTGGATCGAACCCACGACCTTTGGCTTGCAAAGCAAACGCTTTGACCATTGAGGTATGACCACCGGCACATAGTAAACTCAAAAAAATATTTTGTGATGAAAATAAGACATAATAAAGCTGTCTATCAAAACATAATAAAAAACAAACGTTCTTTAAGCAAAGAAGAGTAAATTTGGTAAATATTATAGATAATATTCGTTTTATTTTCTTAAAATTGGTAAACTGAATCCGTTTTCCCTTCTTCACGTACTCATACGCAGCAGCGTGCAGCCGATCTCGTTGAGCGTTTTAATTATAAAGTCCGTGGAGAATCGAGACTCACTGCTTTTAATATACAGTATTTATTTATACAAAAATTTGAATCGTTTACATTTAAAGGATATCAGTGTATATTTTAATGTCCTCAACTCTCTAACAAACATTATATACCATTTTCTTATACAGTTTTGCGCCATTTGTTGAAAATCGTCCAAAATGAATATGGTTTATAAAAAGCTTTAATATTTTTTATTAAATTCATCCTTTTACATGTAAAATAAATAGAAGGATAAAGCTTAAAAAATAAAACTTTCAATCTTCTAGCTTACCAGTACTATCTGTTTTCAAATATTCACATAATTAAACGTTCTGTCAAGTCAGTTACTCAACTCATAACATCGCGTAATGCATGATTAATACGACAACTTATTTTTTAGTAGAGTTACTATAAGAATGTGAAAATTCCATTACATTTCGCAGTTCTTTTGTTTCGTATTCGGTCCGCGTGCCACAGTTTGTCTGTTAGAGCCCCTGGAGCATAGGTCATTGTGCAAGTGCATACTGCACTGCGGGGAACAGATGCAATAAGTGCGGTGGCTACCTCACACAACAGAGCTGAAGACATTGAAACAGTGGTACTGTCAAAACTCGGGTGGAAAAATCGTCTAACCATATCTTCGTGAATGATCTATCAAGTTTTTTTAGCGAGCACAACAAAACACGACTATCGTAGAAAATGAATCGGGACTTGCGCTATTATTTTTCAGCATTTTACTGCGTTATCAACACAAGATTAAACGCAAAAAAATAAATATTTAAATCGATAGAAAAGACATCAAACCTTGATGAGATTCGGGAAGTTAAATATTGTATTCAATTTTTTTTTAATTTAAGTCACTCAATGATCATTTTATATCAGTAACATCAAAATAATTCCACTCACTGTTAGTCTATATCAATGATCTGTATTGTTTATTATAATATATAGAATATTGAGTGTATGAATATTTAAAAATTATTAATTATTTAAAACTATTATTTAATTAATTATGAAATTATGGTTCAAATAAAATTCTGTCAACAAATTGAACAGTATTTCAATTCATAGCAAAGGTTTTTGAAATGAGCCAGAATCACTGTGCAACCCAATGTTTTTACTTCATATTTTATATTTGCATCCACGTATCTTTTAAAGACGTTTCCTTTTAACGTGGTCCCCTACTGCGAGCGTTCACGTAGCAGCGCCTGAGAAATAAATTATATTGGTGGACTCGAAATATTAAACGCGGAAATATTTGTGTAAGTACAATGAAAAGTATCGGCAAAGCATATTTATTCCCACCATTAAATATGTAATATTATCGATGTTCTATTGCTGTATACGAGAATGTCGTTAAAACATAAATACATAACGAAACGCAAATATTATATTTTACTCGAATACGTGTGCTACATTCTATCGTACACTTAACAAAGAAAAATAAATACTGTTCTACAAGGCAGCAAATTATTTATTTAATTAATTATATTTATAACTTTTATATATGTACTTTAAAAACGAGTATATAAATCACTGCATCAATTACATTAATTGACATATATCGCATAGAATTTTAACTGTTGAAATTTATCTTGTAAATAATATTGATTGAATTTAATTATTATACCCCACATTCAGTGTTTTAGTTTTATATATGTATATACAATTCATCCGTCATAAAAATCTCAAGATAAGTTTGTTTTTCTTTACAGTTAAAGGAGCTGACATGGAAATTATGATTTTTTATTATTTATATTAACAAAAAAAATAAAAGAAGATTTTTGCTGAAATTGTGGCTTTTGGGTTTATGGCAGCAGCTCGTGATGTCTATAGCAGGGTCTTCTTCAGGGTTGATGACTGGAAAATAATGATTTTTTATTATTTATATTTACAAAAAAATTAAAAGAAGATTTTGTGCTTTTTAGGACAATGCTTTGGTGAATAAATTTTCCATATTTCATAGATTTTTTAATGAGTAAGACGAGTAAGTTAAATATAAATGGAGCTGATTTAGATAGTTGATGTGTAGGTGAATGTCATTTACTCAACTCTCACATACTCGTAAATGAAATAAAAATCGCTTCTAGTTTATTTCTGCAGCACGGGGAACTAGTCCAGATGAATGTCTACCAGGCAAACAGAAAAACAAGACGGTCAGTCGCCGTCTCCTCGGAACGTCGCGGGAAGGCATGTCGCGCGATCCGGCTCATTAGCGACCGTGCTCCGAGAGGCCAGCAGCCATCTCCTCGCGGTCTCTGCGCTCCTGATATCTGAATAAGACCTGGAGCGAATCTGCACCGAGATCTGTTTTTTGCTGGGCGGCTCTTGTACCGTCATGGCGAATGCGAATTCGTAATCTAAAGCAAGAGGCTGTATATTATTATGTTCCTATACAACGTGACAGTTGAAGATTATAAAGTTATTCATCTGTGAAAAATACATTCATCTTCTAATTCCCTGTTTACTCTCTGGTAGTATAAAAAGAAAAATAAATTTTATTTGAAGCCAAGCTCATGATTAAATATAGAAGTGTAAGTGGAAATGGATATTTGTAATGGATAGTCGTAGTTTTTACACCAATCTTTATCATATAACTAAACACAAAATTGGTTTAGAAAATTATTTTTGTATGTTTTCGTGTTTAGTTTATTCACATTACTTTTCCAAGTCGTGTTACTCATGACTGAGCTTCATGACATCAATGCACTTTCATTATTCATCCCATTTAATCAATCTTCATTGGAATCCTCTTAAAACAGAAGTGTAGTGAAAATCAAACTTCTTTTATATCGTAGCTGTCCATTTTCCCGTTTTTTCTCATTTTATAATACTTATTTTACATTATTTATATTCAAGCCCTTTCCACACCTCATACATATATGTGTGTTTCAGAAGACATATCAAGCGGTTACTAGCAAGAATAATATTTGTATGTTCTCCACTACACTAACATCACGAATCATCACATTTGTTTAAATGTATTTTAGGCTACTTTTTGTTATTTAAACAGAAGAAAAATGATTTTATACGGCGTGATTATATGCTTAGTAAAAAAGCAACGGTTTTTTAAAAATTAAAAACTTAAAGCAAAAATATAAACATAGATAACTTGAAAATTTGATTAACCTATGCGAAAATACTCTCGTCTATCAAGTCTCTATAGTAATCATGAATTATGTAAACGACTTTGATGCCACTGTTCGCTCGCCTACACGTTACTTATCCTAGATTGTCACGTCTCTGAGAACACTTGACGAGTTGCGTCCGCTCCTCCGCATCCGCTGGACAAAATTGCCGATAATTATTTATTTTCATTACTGCAGGTAAAATACCCGGGCAGCGTTTATATGCAAAGACACGGCGCGAGACTGAGCAAAGATATGTTCAGCGTTTTGTGCCTTCTCTGCCTGTGAGAAACGAGTCACACAGCTCGCTCCCGATTCCGCATAGAGCCGTGTTCAGCGCTCTCCTGCGACAGTCGTGATTTTGAATTGAATTAATTACGTGCTAAAGCTTTTGGTAAATAACCAGAAGCGGATAGGCTTCAAGGGTCTTCTTTTTGCCATCTGCACGACGTGTTTGGCGGATGTGTTCACCGCGAGAGGCTGCAGGCTAGTTGTATTTTAACCGTTGAATTTAGTACTGAAATTAACTGCGCACGAGACTATTTAAAATTCATGCGAAACTTGCTAGAAACGAAATAAAATAAAGATCATATGTACAGAACATGAAAGCAGAAGTGATTTTTACTTTATAATTGCCAGTGGGAATGATTAAGTGGTTTAACAAGATCACGATTTCAATCCCCGATAAAACTTACAAAAATAATTATTTATAATATTTCATTTTATTAATGAGAGTCTTAACTTAATAATTAAACTGAGTAGTTGACGAAATTTATCCTCACCACATTTTCTATTCATAGACAGTCATTGCAGTATTGGATGAAAAGTAAATGTCCACATCAACACCTGACATACAGTGTCGAGTTTCATAAAATACACATTCACCTCTTGTATAAATTTATTTAAAAATAAATTATATGCAAGAGAAGAGTATTTAAAACGGATATACTACTGCAGTTAAATATAATACAAACTGTTTTAAATGATATTCATATTAAAATGATGACATTGAAAATCATTAACGTATTGTGTATGTAAGTACCATTGCATTTTTGAATCGATCTCAATAAATTTTAACAATTCAAATTGATTATGAATAAATATACAATAAAGACAACTTGAGTTTTATCTAACATCATTTCACAAATTTTGTTAATAAAGTACAACAATATACTAAAAAAGTTGACAATTCTTACACAATTTTGAAATTCCGATCACTTTTAAATGAAATAAAAGTTTCCGCCATTTTTAATCGTGTTTTCAAAACAGTTTTCCAATTCCGATTTTCCAATATATCTCCCGTCATCCTTTAGAATTTACCTCGCCACCGAAAAGTGGGCGGGGAGAGCGGGCGGGCCCAGGGGTGGCCATGAATCAATAACCTATTACGATCACCCTATCGATGCATCGGTATCAAATTTGGTTATTGGCTTTGCCTAACCAACGGGGATCGGTGCGGTACCATTGTTTGGTCTTATCAGCTTGTCATTAGAGAAACTGTTTAGGTACTTGGGGATTGTAACGTTAGCGATATCAAGATTTAATACATCTCAGGTATCAAGATGGTCAAGCCGGCCGTACATCGCCGCAAAGGTATAGAACGTGCGGTTTTGTTGTTTATAAATAGGCACAATAGATAAGCTATATCTCAAATGGGCATTATGTACTTGGCCGATCTTGTGACCTTTACTAGACACGATTATGTATTATACTATTTATCGTACAATGGCAGATGATGTATTATTTATCAGCATCTGTTTTATTAAAGTTTATCGTTTTCTAAAGGTCTTACAAACGTTCATTTAGTCATCGTTGTCTAGTAATGACATAAAACTATTTTTAAATGTAAAATGTAATAAAAAGGATAAAATAAATTCACAAACATGACTAAGAACTTCAGTTTTCAAATCATCTTTATTTTAACACAGTTTTCATAAAGTCATAGTATTCAGTTCAAGCATAAGTACATAAATCATATGATTTCAAAGTGTTCGATGCTTTAAAATAAAAGCATTTTTTTAAGATATAACGAAGTATTTATTACATTTAGAATTGAGTTTGTGCTTTTAAATAAAAGGATCTGCTCTCGTTTTAAAATGAAATTTATTCCGTTTAAAGTGCTTTAAGCTTTTATGTTGTCCTTACTTGAGCGCAATTTGGTGCCTTGTCTATATCGATCTCCTAGCGCGTTCAAATGAGTTCCCATTTCCACATAAAACAAAGCTTTCCATGAAAACTCTCACCACACACGACCCACGCACCGAAGAGCATCGAATCCACAAATCACGACAGATATGGAAATACACTGCTGGTGCGTTCACTTTGGTGCTATATAAATGACGTTCCGTCCAATTACGTTATATAAAACCTTTAAAAGGGCATGCGTAATGATGTACAGCGGACTATCCTCTAGTCTTGAGCTGGCTAGGGAAGTAGCCACTCAGTATCTAGTAACAATAGACCCAAGAGTCTTTTTGCAGAGGCCAAACAAGTCATGTGAGTTAGCCGGGTAAGAGATGCGACCGATAAAGTATACCTACCGCGCAATCGAAAACCAATTATTTTTATAAAAATACGCACGAGGAGCCTGCTCACTCGTTTTCAAACAGTGGCGTTATATACACGAATGCTCATTTTCTGTATCATAAAATAAATATAGAACATGAATACAAGCAAGAATTTCAATTAAGTGTAAACGAATTTTTAACATGACATATCTGTGACGTTTAGATCAAATTTATGAAAACTTTGAAGCAAATATAGACGGAACAACGTTGAAATATTGTACATACTCGTATATACCACTTACAGCAAAAGAATTTGAAGAAATTCGGATAAAAATAGTTAATTTTTCCTTGATTTAAATGCACCTTTAAAGCACTTAAAGCGAAAAATAGATCGTCAAGAGTGTCAATCATGGAAGTATGTTTAAAAACATATTCATATTGGTTTTATTGTTCATTAATTTGAACAATGATTTTAATCTAATAAGATCTCATATTATGGTTTTCAAAAAACAATTACATATTTAAAAATAAATTGTGTACAAGAATTTTAATTACAAAATAATTAAGAAGCATTTTTTAGATCTAATATTTGTTAATGAGATAAGATATTAATAACTTGTTAAATCCTCTCAATTTTACTTCTGTATAATTTATTTTGATACTTTTTCGGTGAGGTTTATCTAAGATGCAATCTCTTAATTTTTATAAATTTTTGATGTAATTAAAACCAATTACAGTTTATTTTTTAACGAAGGCCAACAACTTTATAGATTCCACGAGATGAAATGCGCATCTGAGTCCACGAACAGAGATGCTGCATTACCGGTAAGTTTTCGCGGTCGTAAACAACGCGACGCGTCCAGAATATGAATTATTCCAGTATTTTTTTGTCGGTTTCTCATCTCAGCAGTTCCCTTGGCCTGTTGGTTTGTTAGCGCAATGAATCATCCATAAGGCGGGGCAAGACGGAATACACAAAGGACATGTCTTCGCGAAACCTTCCAAAACTATTTTCGCTTTTTTCGCGCGACAAGATTTATAAGCCTAATTAATATCACATGCCGTACCTTTCATTAGCATTGATGTAGTATATAGCATATTACATAATTATTGATGTAAATATACTCAAATTTATGTATTGAGAGCACAATATGGAATTTGACGTTGTTGATTTGCTGAGACCATATGGTCCCATGCAGCATAAATGCTCTCGTAGCTACAAGTGGACAATAATTTATTTAGTTCGATCAGCGAATGTTATATCGTTTACGACCTGCTCTCATTCAATCATCAAAATAAAGCAATATTAGAATAGCGAGTATTGAAATGGTGATTGCCTTAGTATACCTAGTGTAACTTTTTAGAATTTAATTATGGGGAAAATATACATTTTGATATTTTTAAATAAGCCGTAATTTGCTAATGTGCTTTTCTACTGCAGAAAATTTAAGTAAAATCTATAACTTAATAAATATTCGAAAAATATGTCGATGAAAATGCATTATTTACAATATACACTATTCAATAAAATATTGAACTGAATTAATACCCAAAGTTGATAAATAAGCATTAATACTACTAGATTGAAGATATATACATAAATAAAACTGACCTTTTTATGCGTGTATATTATGTACTACAACTGAATACTATAAATCTTGCAATAATGAATACTTTTGTTTTAGGAATCAAAGATCAATAAAATCGATTTAATGGCTGTTTGGATTAAGCTTCAGTATTTTCTTTTAAATTAACATACTTGCTAGTAAAATATGTGATAATTCAACACATTTAAGGGTACTCAGATACAAGCAAAAGCTAGAAAAACTGCGATTTAAAAGTAAAAGTCTACACAATTCTACTATAAAAGGATTAAAGACGAGGGTGTTAAAAGCCTTCAGTGAGTGTGTGGGCAAAACCAAGGAGAAAATAATGAATGAGGTATAAGAACAATGGCCATTCTAGAACTGGCGAAAGAAACTTTCAGCTCTAAAGAATTTTTCCTTATCGCTCCGTATCAGGGAGGCTCTGTGGCTGCAAAAAAGCTCACGCGCTGACCGATCGCGAAATTTCCATTATTGTTTGGAAAAGCTTCCCTTTTTTGCCCGGGCGCACGCAAAAAGTTCGCGCAAGCAATAAATAGCCTTATTTATCGGTCTAACAACTAAAAAGCCAACCTACCTATGTAATTTTCGTTTTGTTTTATAACTCGGTTATGGATGATTTAGCCAGGCGAGGAAAGTTTTAAACATTCACCGCCGGCCAATCAATATATAATATTAAATTCGGCAGGTGAGTTACGCTGGGAAGAAAGTTTTTTAATTATAAGAGCGATATTTATTGCTTAAAATTTTCCGAATACGCATACATTATAAATTTTTCTGAACGGAAATATTCAAAGGTAAATAATTGTACCTATTTAATTATTAATTTCGTTATTTATTGCTTTTTAATTTGACACATTATTGAAATTCACAATTCAGAAATAGATAATTTAATTGAACTAGTTAAAGTTTTTTTATTGAAACTGCATAATTTTTCCTTCAATATTACTCTCTCTATCACTATCACAAATTTCCACTACGAATTTACTATACGCCTCGTCCTATGTAATGGAGTAAGCTCAAAATAATTTTTATCAAACGCTTTCTAGGATAGTGATAGCCTAGGGTATGTATAAAATACAACTGTATTTTATGCTCTCTTGCAGCATCCGTAGAGCATTCCATCAATCTTAACTTAGTTTTCATCTTTCTGCATGATGAATATTTGGCGTGTCTACTCTCTTATAAAGCGAAATGCCAAATGCTATGGAATTAAAAAAAGACGTAGCGTTAAATTTCAAATTTAATTATAGTTTTGATTCGTTTTTGTGATTGACTTATACTTTTTTCATAACTTATTTCTAAAGCATTAATTATTTGGTCTTTGTAACAGACTGTCAGTTTGAAAAATGATTATGTTTATTTCCACATTTCATTCAAACATTAAAAATATAATCACCATATTCTCACGGTTAAAAAAACAGGCATACAGATAAGACGACACGTATAGTTTCACAATGCTGTATACGTTTCTATATTCTACGAAATTTAGATGCAAAGTTTCGCCGTCGTATGCCTAATAAGTTATTTCTAAGAAGTAAATATTAATCTCGTCGTATGATCTGACTCTTTTTACGGCGTTTTTATTTAAGTGATCCGGCTACGGGCGTTTTTATTCGCGCGTCTCCCATACAAATATCCTTATTAGAGTGATATACGCTGGCATAGGAATTATCTCGACCCCAATCGAGATTTATTGCATGCCAAAATGGCGCTCGGTTTCGGGGAATGTCTCACGTCATATTGTCAAGCGTAGATATCGATTATTTATTACTCGGCCTTACGGCCAAAGGTACTTTCTTCAACAATACCAGCGTGAGATTTATACGAAGCATTATCTATGAAAGTTTCGCGCGCGTGAGTGAGTACGTACTTGAGTACTTTTATATAATATATAAGTAACTTCATAAAGAAGTTTTTATTCTAATATGTAAAATTATTTTATACGTAATAGTTCAGTAAACATTGATAGCCATTAAATATAACTGTTATAATTACGAATGAAGACTCATTATTCTTCTTCGTAATATCAATCTGGTGGATTGGTTTGCAGCAACAAAATCTTACATCTCGATCTCGATCTCCTTTTTATTATTAACTAAGTTAAAAACAGACATACTTACAAATTAACTATCTTGTAATGAGTGTGAAATTAAAGTTAATTATTTTAATTACAGTTTTACATGTGAGCTTAAATTAGGAATAAGTTTTAATTTGAAATATAACTTTATTTAGAATAGTATGCAAAAGACGAGGGGTTTTGAAAATAAACTACACTAACAATAATTCAATTTTATCAATAAATAATGTAAAATAAATTGACATTTTACTTATTATCAGAGATTAATGAAGCATTTTTAACAATTAAAATGGCTGAGAATTTAAATGAGAATGTTATTAAAAAAAATGTGCGAGGATATATTGTTTTTGCTATGAAAGAGCATGAATATATTTTCTATGCAATGAAAAAGCTCTGCTGGAAACGGATTCGGCCGGAAACAGAGCTTTCCGAGCGGGAATCCAGTTGAATTATGAAACTGGGTTGAAAGTTCAATTAACTGAGAGCTCCGAGAATTCAAAATTGACTATTTCCTGCTAGTATTGGTAATTACAAATCCATAAATAAATTTCACGACACTTGTGTATTGAAAATCGTATTAAAAATATATTGTTTTAATTTTACATAATACATTGTGTTGTAAAATCACATTTTAAGATTAAGAGAAAGAAAGAGTAGAAGAGCCATGGATAAACTAAAAGGAGATTCAAAAAGGGAAAATTACAAATATGATTAAAATAAGGGGTGAATGATCAAAAATATGGTCAAATTAGCATAACATGAGACTTAATGGTTATTTTAAATTATTATTCGATGGATTTGTTCTTATAAATAAGAAAATTGCTTTTGTTTATTTTAAAACTAGAATATTTTATGTTGAGCTTTGTTGAGATGGAAAAAAATCAATTTTGGATGAATATTTTAAAATCGCGCTGCCATCTTTAAATAAAATAAAAATCTGTTATATAAACGGTGCTACCCAACGAATAGGCACACTCAAGTGGCAATGGGCAGGACATATCTGTCGAAGAGACGACGGTCGATGGGGAAGAAAAGTATTGGAATGGCACCCAAGAACTGGCAAACGAAGCATTGGTCGACCCCTTACAAGATGGACTGACGATATAAGAAGAATAGCGGGAGTGACCTGGATGCGGTAGGCGAAGGATCGAAGAGGATGGAGACTCATGCGGGAGGCCTACGTTCAACAGTGGACGGACACAGGCTGATGATGATGATGATGATGATGATGATATAGACGTGACATGTCGTGTAAGCACGCCACGATCATATAATGTATCCGCCATCATTCTTTACAAATAATTGTATTTATTTATCAAAAGCCGATAAAAAAATAATGCTGAAAACAACAGCACGGGAGAGTTCCTATGTTACAGTTAGCGGGCCGATGCTCTGAATTTTTTCACGTTCATTATGTGAAACTGGAACCGGTCCGTTCAGGACCTGGACCGCTCGAATGCCTGGCCAAAATTTTTTTCAGGGCGGCAAGACGAAACGCCAGAGAGACCATTTCGGGCGACAACTTCGAATGGCTCAGAATTCCTTTTAATTAGCGGAATAGCTTCGCTGACGCGGACATCCGAGTCCGCAACGTACAACGTGCGAATACGAACATGAAATTTTATTTTATTCACGGAGTGCATTCGCGATTTAAGAAAAGCCTCTCATAACGAGTAATAATAAAATGCGCTCGGATAAATGATTGCCTCGAAGTACTTGCGAAATAATTCAAATGGTATTCGGCCGCTTTCAATTAAGCATTGCTTTGTTTGTTATTCTCATCGGACCAGAGGTGAAATGATGGCCGCGGAAATGATATGTTGACTGGGTGCGTTACGCATTTTAAATTATTGCTCCGGTCCAAGTCTGTTATTCTCGTTTTAATTGTGTATTAATAATAAATTATTTTATAATTTAATATGAATTTATTTCACGTGCTTTTAATTTTAAATAAAGACTGAAATTAAAAGCTTTACATATTAATCAATATACGTATTGCATTTGTATAGACTTACTACAATATATAGTTTTTACTTACAACAAATAACAGATTTTTTCTCTAATTGTACCACTTAATCTAATATATATAAGTCATCAATCTAACATATTTTTAAAAATCTCTCATTTGATAAAAATGAAAGATTTTGCAATATTTTTATTGGTACTATTTTTGAATATAAGTATTTTTTTTTTAATCTTTTAATACAAATGAGGTTCTCAGAATAATCAAGGAAGATAAGCAACTAATAAGAACCATCTCTGAGAGGCGAGCCCGATGGACACAATGAAACGATATTTTGGAGGGATGGTTGACGGTAGAAAAGGAGTATTTGCAGCAAATATTCGAGGACATATTTTTGAGCTGAAAAGGGTTACGGAGGACCGAGAGGAATGGAGATCGAGATGTTTTTCAATCTTGTAATAGCTTAAGCGATCATTCAAAAGTAATAACCAATATTTTTTAAAATGAAAAAAACCCTTAATATTATTTAGAAAGATACATTTGCGTATCGTTTTATTCAAAATACGCTAATTTGGTATTTTTTCGTGTTGAAAAGTGTTTCATACATGAATTTTTTTGTAAACTAAAAAATAGTATTGAAATAAACAGTATGTAAGTTTTTGTGTCCTTCAAAAGAAATCTATAGTGTTTTCGTTATTTTCTGCAGCACGTTCACAATTTAACGGTCGTTTCAGTTATAGTTAATTACCGACATGGTAAAAAATCTCTGCAAAAAGTTATACTAAAATTAAAATTTCAAAATGGACCGATCGGCAACATCTTGCCCTTAGGGGTCTCCGCGTCCGCGCACTTTCGATACATTTAACGAAGGCGTGCTCAATTTCACAAACAATTTGTAGATAATCATCGTGCAGAAAATTTTTCGCATCATCCAGGAGGCAGAAGTTGCGAAAAGGTGGAGGGGTGGCGGTGTGTGACCCGAGGGACAAAAACGTCGGTTCGTTGAAGTGCATTTTTGTCATCTTCTATATGTCAGCGGCGGTCGTTCTATGGGACACGTAGTTATTCAGTTTTTTCTATGGGCGGTGGCTTGGTGGCTTTTTCAGAAACGGCTCACGTGCTTCTGAACTTGATCGAGTTTGGAGCTCGTGTTGCACGAAGGCTTTCAAAAGTTCTCTGAAATCTTCTCTGAAAGTCAAGTTTAAGCGAACTTACCTTAACATATATCATCACAGTATGCATACATACAATATCATATAAAGTGAAATATGAACGTTGTCAAACTTTTTTTGAATTTATTATTTTCCTAATTTAAGTCGAACTCTTCATATTAAATGATCTATCCCTCTAGTCACATTATTTATCCGATCTCATTTAAAGAAATTAAAATAAATGGCTTAATATGCCTCTAAATTATGCAGATATTACTTAATACAACCTTAGAATAGTGGCAGGTATTAACTATGTAGGCAATTTGAGCATCTATGTACTCTAACTATGGAAAAAATATTATAAAAATACTCAAATACTATATTTTAAATTTATAATTCATCTACATAACAGTTTGTCATTTTTGTTAATTTATTAATTTTTTAAGTTTAAATTTAAAGTGCCTTTTTGAACACCGAGCTCTATTTTAAGCACTAATTATTCCTTTTAATAAGAATCGAAGTAGCTTGTTATTTTGGATGTATCTATAAAAGAAGAAAAAGCTACTTATATTGCACAAAACAAAAAACTTGTTTTCGAACGTATAGAGAATATTTGAGCAGCGTGATTGATATTCTATTGTGAAATGTTATTCATGAAAAAAACATGAGAATCGTTATTTCTTAAAACACCTAAAAATTTTCACGTTGTATCAAAACAAAAAGCTCATCTCTATTCTTCATCTTGAACAACAAACACGCGATTGATCTCCAGAGCTTTTGAAAGCCCGGCGACTGCGCGCGGTACACAACAGCGAATAAATGTATACATTATATAGCCGCGAAGTATATGAGTATGCTTCGTGCTCCTCCTATACAGCCTCCAACTCGGCCCAGCCTTCCGTCTCGAGCTTTTTTCCGTCGTACATTTCGCGGGCGAGCCTTTTTTGCAGCTCAGCGGAACGGAAAGTCGTCCGAACTGTGTGTTCCGAGGCCCACTACCATTTCTGGCCCTCGGACCGTGCATTAAAATTTGCCTTAATTAATGGCGAATTTAATTCGGTATTAACATCCGGTCGGTATAATAATAAAATAACACGGGCCGGGAGTAAGGCTGGCTCCTAATGATAAAAGGCCCTCTACGAACATAATTTGCGAATTATCCTTTGTGATATTAAAAACAAACACGTGCGATAATTTATGCGGCAGTTAAATAACAACAATGCGCGATAAATATTTACTCTAAAATAATAAATTTAATAATTAACAAGTCAGCAAATATTTCTTATTGTGTGTATTTTCGTGATATTTACGTTTGAACAAATAACAATATTGCCATTGTATGTATTAATATTACCAAAAAATACATTAATATATAATAATACTTTTTGTAAGAGAAAAATTCTACTTTACGATAACTGACTAATAAATTTAAGTTATAAAAATATGTTTTTTATCATTTTTAAATTTTATAGTATGTACTATAAACAGTATTTTCCTGCAATTATACTTGTATTATATACAGACATATTTCCTTTATACCATATGAAGTTTATATATAGTATTACCGATCTTCGTAAGTAATTATAAATATTGTCATATTTTTGAATACCAAATTAATTTATAGACAAGTATGAATTTCTTAAGCAAATTAAAAGATATGTTTATTATATTTTGTGTGGGTACCTCTTTATATTGAGTTGTCAAATTTTTGTTGTTTTTAATTAGTAAAGATTTATTTACATAAATAAATATTGCTTATGCATGTACTAAAAATACATAACAATTTACTTTATTGCGAAAACTAAAACAAACAAACAACCTCAATGCAGAAAATAAATATTTTAATTATAATGCCGTTTGCCTTATAAAATTCTAGATTAATTTAAATTGATTAAGTATCCCTTCGGTTTTATCCGATCGGTTTTCTATTTAAGAGACTATTTCAACTTCGCTGCAAAATACAGTTTTTTTGTTAGAAGTATTTTTACAAATACTTTTTGTTAATTAAAAAGTATTTAAAAAATAATATTTAACTGTTACCACTAGGTGTAAACCTTCGTTGAATAAGATACCTTTCTTGTATTCGTTATCAAAAAATAAATTTACAAAAAACCTACTCAGCGGTCGGTCCGCTGTTATTACTGCCGGTCGGGTCGATGTTGAAAATCGCAATTAAGATATTATGTAACGATCCATGTACAATAATAATTTCCAATAATAATTTCAGGAGTGTATCACACTATGTGTCGGCCTGGGGCGCGGACCGCGGGCTCTCACTCCCTTCCCCCGTTATAATATATATAATTCAAGTATATATATAAACACCGCAGCTCAGCGAGCTCAGCTTGTACGTGACAGGATATCTCGTGATGCTGGAGAGTGAAGAAGCAGTGTTGCCATATTGCTTATACTCGTATATCCCAAGTGATATTATTGTGTGAAATATATTTTTATAAAATCGGTAGGCAATAAAAATGGTGAAAAATACCCTCAACATACACACGCTGAGAAGTAGACCTGGAAGACCACAGACAACCTAGACTGCAACTGTTGACAAGTATCTGAAAACTCTGGGCTTGACCGAGAATGCAACGCAGGACAGACAGACATGGCTAATGTGCACTAGGAGATCCGACCCCAGATAATGGGAAATGGCGAGTCTAAAGAAGACGTTTTAGTGATGATGCTTCAACATAATATTATTTTTGAGGATATGGTTTGAAGGTATCAGGAGAATATGACGGTTGGCAGCATCACTGGAGAGGCTTGCATGTTGCTGAAGAGGTCGCTGGGAGGGCCGGTGGGAGTCGCTGGTCGGCGGCCGACTTTCTTCTCGGAACCAGAGCCCTCTGAGGGTACCGGTTCGCTTATGCAAATAATATACCTGCACTGAATTTATGCGCGCCGTGCCTTGTAACAGCAAGTGGACGAATTTCAACAAATTGTCTTCCAGCTATATTAATTAATTGCATTATTAAAATGTGCCATAGTGTGATAAAAAATGAGCTGCTTGCAAGGAAAAAAGCAAAATAGTCAGATAATATTTTATACTAATGAAAATAATTGTGATTGACAAAGTATACATTTATTATATATTTTAAAAAACTTAAACAAAACCTTAATTGAACAGTCTTCTGATATTTTTTTATATTTAAATTGTGACAACTAAAAATAATAATTTCTTGTTCTTCTAATTTTTTTACTGAAGTAACCATTATATTTAAATTCCAATGCTAAATGAATATACATAATTTATTATATTTTACAAATAAAAATACACGCAGCTGCTTTATTAGTTCCTTGAATTAATGGAACAAATAAATTTATTTTTCCTTTAGTATATTTTGCACTGTTGACTTTATTTATTATATCATGCATAATTTCAACATTAATCAGTTATATTATTTATAATTATTTGTAAATAAACTACTTTGTCTTAATATTTTTTAAGTGCATAATGTAATATTTAATAATAATAATAATAAGATATCAACAGTTTTATAATTGGCTATAAAGAGATCGGAACTCGTTTTTAAACTTAGTGCAATCTATTTGATATCATATTAATGAGCGACTTTTGCAAGTTATACGTACTTTATGTAAATTAAATTAGAATATTATATAAAAACCAATCACGTGTGTAGAGAGTTACCACAGATATCGCTTTATATAATAAATCTACACCTATGTATATTTAAACAAACAGAAAATTATTTAATTGTGAGACATTTATTGAAAAAATATGTAATATATAGGTGATGTAAATTATATTCATATTTGTATTTTTATGAAAATATATGATAAAATTGATTGATATATATGTTATTTACTGAGCAAATGAATTAAATATCTTGGATATGAAAATGTAAATATATAATTTAATGATTTTACTTTTGATACAATTACATATCAATGATCTGGCTAGTGACAATTCCCATAATTATTACCAATATTTTAATCATTGAGCACGACTTAAGTGTATCTGAAAAAATTAAATTATGTACAAATTTATCTTCAGTTGAAATCCATTCAATAAAGCGCTTAAAAATATATGCGATCCCACTAACGGTTACTGTATTAATTAACATATCTCGTCCGATAAATTGGTAAAAGCAATAAGGGCGCCTGTTCGCCAATTCCGATACAGCATTGAACCATCTGACATGCTAATAATTCCAACAAAGCCTTAATACTTCGGAACACGGCCGAACAATATTTACGTGCCTTGTAGCATCGCGATCGATTGGTCGTAAACTTCATTCGGGGTGAGGCCTCTTAACCGCGGATGCTGTGTATTGTATAGAACCGTATTGTTCTCGTAACGCGCGCGTTGTTACCAAAGCATTGACGGCTTCCGTGGCAGCTGCTTTGGTAAAACTCTCTGAAACTTGCAAAATAATGAATAGAACTTAGTGATTTTAGCGTAAAGCATTATTTTTAAATTAATTTCAGCTTAACATATCCACCACTCTGCTAGAAAAATGGTCATCACAATTTGCCTCTGCAAAGTTTTGTTTACCGCCATAATCGTCGCTTCATCCCAATCTTCGCTTTACAATGCTCTTCTAAGTACATTTAAGGCTTTTATTGTAGCATTCAAAGAAAATGACCAAATTTATAAATTGACTGCTTAGTGGAAATTAGCCGTGTTTGCTCCGTTATTTCTTCTTTCTTCATATAACCATTCTATTGTACTCTTAATGTATTACGAAAGTATTTGTCTTCAAATGACATTATGAAGCTGTTTTGGTTTTTGTTGAGTAGCGAAAATTCAAGTTCGTTTGCTGATAGAGTCATAAAAGATAACGAAATCAATATATAAACAAAGTATGTATTTTTTCATAGAGATATTTTTCTTTTTTCTATTTATGCTTGTTTTAAGACTGTGTCCTGTTGAAACACTGTTGCTGCAAAATGGATATCCACTTGTCACCTTATCTTGTATTTGGTCATAATATTATAAAATTAACAATGAGATTTCTCAATCTAGATCTATTGATATTGCTTTATATAGGCTTATGTTTTTAAGATATGCTTAGTAACTAGAAGAAAATATAATTAATTAATTATTACTGACCATGCTATTGTTTTATTTCATTGTTATAAATCGCTCTGTGTATGAAGTACAAGTAGGTAGCAGCGTTTTGCTCATGTCCGTTTCTCTACAGTGGATCTCCCTAAAATTCACTGCTACGAGCAGCATATTCACGGTAGATGTTTATTCTCTGTAGGAATGTGGGATCGGGTAATTTCAGGGGATATGTAGAGCCTTTCCACTCGCCCGGCTGAAGCACCCGGGCGGGGCTCTGTCCGAATAAAGTTGTAGATTACCTGCAAAGTGCTTAATATTAAAATGCAAATGAATGAAAATTATTATTGTTGTTGGTCGGCCGCTGTGCTGAAACATCGCTGAAGACTTTCAACAGCGCTGTGAATACTGAACCGTTATAATATATTTTCACTGAGCGTTATTATTAAGGTAAAATTTAAGCTGTTTTCGTACATGTAATAACTTTTTTAGTTTAATATTGAAACTAATCTTTGATGATAGTTATATTGTTGATATTAAACATAAGTAGTATCTTATTGATCTAGTCCTTTTATTGTTTCAGTGATTTGGTTTAAAAGAATCATATACTTTAAATATTATTCTTCCCATATCCGTTCTATATCTGGATCATATGGTCACAACAAATTCTCCCTATCCATTTCTCAGTCTCAGCCAAATGTTTACACCTGAAGGTCCATTTGAAATCAAATATATGGTTCCAGACAACATCCAGTGCAAAAAGTCGAGTCCTTGAAGAGGAGGTAACTGTTGTATCTAAGGCATATTCTTGGGTGATTTGGTAATCAGATTTCTAAAGTTATCGGACGATTAGCCCGACGATCTTGAAGTCTGGACCATTTTGTCCTTAGGTGTAGCTCAACCTTTTACTTTATAATTAAATAATTATTTTTATAGTTTTAATCATTGCATTTGCATTGAGTCACACCACAAGTATTAAACAGTCTAGGCTCCGAGAGAAAAAAGTTGAATATTTTATCTTATTCAAGTGAAGTTTAACAACCTTCCTAATATGCTTTAATGCTTATTAAATATGCTTATTGATCTTTAAGTTATAAGCCCTTGTCATGGAAGTCATTGAGTACTACGTTTTGTCTTTGGTGAAGCTTCGGATGAAGGGATGATTTGAGAACAGGCAAATATAATGGCATATTATATACTTCAAAGAAGAATAAATGTATATCTCATACAAACTTTTAAAAGTATCATCTACTCTAGTTTCAAAAATATTGAATAATATTAGACAATAATTTAATTTATTTAAAGCGGATTATCAATAGAAATTGCCCAGTCACGCAGAATGCAAGGTTTGCGTTTCGTAAACATGCCAATCTCTTGTCGCAGCAGCTGCCAACCCCTGGCTCGCGTCGCACCCCCTCGATCGTCCGTCACCCCTAATTCGCGGACCGTGTTCAGCTTGTACCGAGTTGGACCCCTACCTGTCCGGTGTCAGACTCCGTATAAATTTTCAGCATCCGCGTACATCACCTGAGTACACACGAAACAGACGTTTATGTTAAATTGCACCACGTTGGAAAAACACGCGACACTAACAAACATTGTGACGATGGCTAAAGTTGAGAAAATGTTGAGAATGACTGGTTTTTCTCACCTTTGAAAATACTATTCACAATATTCTTTACATCGTTTATTTAATCGTTAAATATATCTCTAATTCTAGTTCATTTTCTATTTAGAAGATATTCGTAATATAATACTTCCATATAATTGGTTTTATCAGCTTATATTTTCTCACAATATCTAACTGAGAGTTTGATAATGTTGTTTTACGCTTACCTGAACATTTAAGGCAGAAGTTTAGTCAAATAAGTTATTTGATTATAATTTGATGTTGTTCTATCTTTTAATGTAAATGTGTAAGTTTGATGAGTAAATGTGCAAGTTTTTAATCAGTCAATGAAGAATGAAAATTGAAAACTGTTAACATTTGCTTAATGTGATTTATATTAAAATAAGGTAAAAGCTATTTAACAATTTAAAAGAACCTTAAAGTATTATTTTAATAATATAATATCGAACATTCGCAAATTTTACAGATCATTATCAATAAGGTTTTAACTTCTTATTAATAAAATAAATTGATATAATAAATTGATAAAATACAAATATACATTAATGAATCGCATAATAAGGTAAGTTTTATGTACAAATAAACATAAATAATAGCTGTAGGCATGTTTCATATGCATATGTAAGTGTACGAGTTGGTTCCTAATATAGAACGCATCTAATATATTTTTAAACATACATTTGCATCAGATAATATTCATATTTTATGAAGAAAAAATAATCAACGGAATCATCCTAATATATAATACATTTTTGTAAGTTTCGCGTACATGAGAAGTTGTAATTTATTTTACAATAGAAGCGAGTTGTTTTTATTGAGTAACTTCCTAGGAACTTGAAAAATTAATACAAGAATAAAGAAATGTGAAAGCGAATATTTTATACAAAGTGGATATAAAGCATCATCGTAATTTCGTGAAAAAAAGTTTACCGTTTTTTGTTTTGTTATTTTCTCTATTGTTCAATGGCGCGTAACAATAATTTCACATTTCTAGGCCAAGGACGCCATAAAAGAATAAGCGAAACGGTGGCATTCCTAAAATAATACGAAAGGTGGATATGATTTATTTGTTTACCTGTTAACTTTGAGCGTAAATAATAGTTATAGTTTTTTGAGAACTCTACACAATCTTCAAACAAAAAGATAGCTTAAACAAATATACAATATATAATCAGTGTGTTCAGAGAAACTATTTTCATTTCTTAAACAATTAAAAAGAGAGTTGTGTTTTTTAACGCAGTGTTTTCGCGTAAGATAACGCTCTATTCATAAATTTCAATGCCAATACATTTTTGCAGACGAAAAAAAATGCAATAGAACAGTTTTTTTATGCGTTTTGAAATGTTTGAATGCTTTCTTTGGTAACTTTCACATTTTTTAATATTTCTGAGAATAATGGCAGTTAAAAATGTTGCGCATTTTACCTACAAATACATTATTTGTAAACGCGGTGTAAAATAATTTCTTTATTCAATACATACAAGTGAGTGGTCTATTTTTATTTTTTGAACTATTTTGTTAGTTACTCAAGGTATGTTGAAGGCAATGCATTTAAATTAAATATTTCATACGTCATAAAATAAAAACTACGAAGAGTGAATAAAGAAAAAAATTAAAATAAAACGAATCAATAGTTACAGTACTAACAATTTCAAATTCTGACAAATTAAGTTTTATTTGATGTGATTTATAAATTACGCCCATGACAAGTGAAAAAACTAAAGTAAATATTAAGTAACTTTTTATACTTTTAATGTAGCATTAGTGAATTCATTAAAATTTTATATTATAGAACAATATTTGTGTCTTGTTATAAATTTACTTACGGTATATTTTATAAATATTATATTTATGTACACTAGTATGTTATTATGGAATAA
The DNA here is from genome assembly GCA_022606575.1 of Glossosoma conforme. NCBI lineage: Eukaryota > Metazoa > Arthropoda > Insecta > Trichoptera > Glossosomatidae > Glossosoma > Glossosoma conforme. Next base: position 1,377,250 of record JAGTXR010000015.1, read on the forward strand.
ATATTTTACTAAAAAAATGATAACCGTAGACGGACGCTCTTTTTCTCAAAGCTTATGTTTCACTATTTTTAAATTGAAAATGTTCAGTTCAATTTTGTGTGTATAAAGAGCAGTGAGGGTAGAATATGAAACAACAGTAAGGATTCTTATGGTCTGTGTACACAGAACAGCTATTTGAATAATATATTCAATGCTTGCCAGTTTGCGATTGCATAAACATTGAAAGTACGATAGTACTGATAATATGTATTAGGTTTTGTATGCACTGTTCACAAAGGTTTTCTCAATATAAGCACACAAACTATTTTCACAAGAATTTTGTAAGCTATCTATTAATTAGATCTTACATATAATTACAAAACAAAACGGAGGTATAGATTTTCTTATAAACGATTATAATATTGTATGAATTTATAATTTTATTTCTAATAACAATTACAGGTTATGTTTATTTAATCATTATTTTTAAAAATAATTAATTAGATGAACTGAAAGTTATCCATAAACTAGTTTAATAAAATTAAGAATTCTATAATTTTATTCTACGTGAATTTTTAACCATAAGATTTAGCTCAACGTAGCCAAAAACACGTGGTTATATACCATCTGGTCATCTAAATACAATCCACATTCAACTTTACTGAGCCTCGGTGATCGAACGAAAATAGTCTTTTGAGTCTGCTACGCTGTTTGATCAATTATGTTTTTTTTTTAAATGATCTTTTATATTAATATTATTAATTAAATATACATATACTATAGATAAAATTCTTTTCAACGCGTCAATTCAAGCAGAAAAATAACGGTAGAAGCGGGATGCGAACTGCGGACCTTGGAAACCAACTATGCCCAGGTATTCATACCGCTCAGCCAACTGGGCTATTGCTATGCTCTATTGCTATGCTATGATCTTTTATAATTTGAGTAAAATATGAAGGTTGCTATGTATAATATAACATTATCAAGGCAGGTTTATGTATCGAGGCACAAAACATTGTTTGCCCCGACATTATTCATACCAAGTGTAAACACGAACTAAAGTACCTCTATGCAAAATGTATCATGAATTGATCAGCAAGGGCTGCTATGCCAAACCAAAGCCTAGCTAACATTTGCTTACTATTATCGCAATAATTTGAAGATATTCAAACGATTTGTCACGATCAAGTGTCGTTTATAATTACTGTTGACAGTTTTGTTGCGCATTGTGTATTGAAAGCATAAAATTATTGCCGTCAATAAATTGTTATTAAACACGCATAATTTAAATTATTAAAGTCAACAAGTACAATATTATAAGGCTTCCTAAAAGCATCCTTTAACCAAACATTTTTTAAGTGTTTTTAGTTCTAATCTAAAATTTTCAAGTAATTTTAGTTGCTGAAATTTAGTTATATATTTTAATATACAAGACTATTAAATATTTTCTTATTAATATCACTTGATTTAAAAATTTACATTTTCTTTATTTTATGATGTTAAATAACGTAATTATCAAGCGATATCGTGTTGTTCACTTAAAATTATGTTATATTATTAATTCTACAAAGCAAATTACGAAAACTATGGATTATACCCCCAATTACCTGTTGTATTTAAATCAAATTTAATCTAAGAAAAAAGTACGCCTAAAAAATTGAATCATTATAACTTCATATATAGTGTTAAGTACATGGAACAACACAAACGTTCATTCGGTTTATTATGTATTTTTTAAACATCCTCATATGGTACCATCACTTCAATCTCAATTACTTCCCACGTATATAATCTAGCTTATCCCTAACATATCATACAATTCGGGGATTAATCAAAACCAAATACAAGTGCCCGCCTTCATGAATATAAATAAAATAATTATAACTCAGTGTTTGATAACCATATTTCAGAATGTTGGTTTTAGTAGTTTCTAGGATCTTCTATCGTTTCTCAGCCCTTTATCTTTTAACCAGACCTCGAATAAAGCACTCCATTAGCATTCAGCTTTCACACTTGCCTTCTCGGTTCAGGAAGATCGTCATCGCAGATCGACGACGACAGCATCTGGAAAGTTTCATGCAGTTTTTCATCTTCGGTGGAAGAAGCCGAACGCTCTGGGCTCACGAATAGTCCATAATGCTTCGAGATGGATTATGCGCATAATCAATATCACGATAATAAAGCAGTTCATTTGAAATGCATGCGAATACTTGAAGAGAATAGAATGCTTGTAGGCGCCGAACATTTATCATTATACTCGTATAATAGTTTGAATTTAGATCATAGATAAAATAATATGAGTTTAAATTATTGTATTATGTGCGAAATTAACTAAATGCTCGAATAAATAAGTATTCTATTCATTTCCATATTAATAATTAATATAACTGTTCAATATTAAAACAAATAGAATGTTGTGATAATGTGAATTTCACGCAATGTGAATAAAAATAGCCTATTATATTATAGTTATTTAAATAATTCTTTCGATTCATTTCCACTTTAATACTTATAGTATTGATAATTCACTGATGTACGTAGGTCTTCCATATAAGTCTCCATCTCTTTTGTTGCTCTGCCTTCCGCATCCAGCCTCCTTCTGATATTCTTCATATGTTATCACTGTGTTTAAAAATTATAATCTGATATTTTCTCTTACTAGACACTTTATTTTATTAACATTTTATTCTTCAGTATATAATTATGTCTTATAAAGGTATATCTCGTATTTTTAAGAATATATTATTACATCCAATACTTCTGATTCGGCGTATGGCAGAATTGGCATGTTACAAAAAGGATATCGTACAAAAAGCGGCGCGTTGTTATAGCAGCGTAAAAAAAATACGAGACAGACCAAAACAACAACAAAAAATATGCGAGTATATAAAGCCGATGTCAATACAATGATTTATGTTCCGCTGGTGATTTTCCACCCGCCTGGACTATAGAACCACCTTCTCCACCCTCACCCGCTGCAGTCGGATTAGTTATTTAATCTGCACTGAAATGCATTGCTGGCCGCGTGAGTTATGATTCGACTAATGCGTTTGAGTGCAAAAAACTGCAGCGGATTTTTATATGCGGCATTTTTTTACCGAGACGCATAGCAATCTATGGGCGGGACCACGACGAGCGTTGGTTCGTTTTTTTTGTGCCGATCACAATGATTTGTATTAACTTTTTGTTGTTTTTTGTTTGTTTCAGGTAATAACTTCATTTTGCACAACTTTTCCCAATGAGATGACTACAACCCAAACAATGAGCTGACTAAACGTAAGCAACCGTGAGCAAGAAAACGTTTTTTAAACAATCGAATAAAGATGTTATAAAATTTAAGATTTTTTTTTACGAAGTACGTTATATTTTGTTTTTTTCCCAAAATGTTTCATTTTATAATAAAGTCATCATAAAATTTAAAAAGAGTCCTATCTAAGCTACTCTATTAACTGCTGAACGTAGGTCTTTTGTATAGAATTCCATTTTTCTGGACTCATTGATTTTCACATCCTATCTCACCGTGATATTGTTGCCAGATATTGCCAGATACTGGGCAAAAATAATTTGACGTCGCTGACACGGTGAAGAGACGAATAGACAGTGTTATTATTCAGATGTTGTATATTTTATAGTAAAAAGTTAGACGTCACCTCGTTTGCCGGTTTTAAGTGATACTCTAACATCTCACATACCAATATACCATCATTAAATACATAAAGCTACAAATTTATAAAATAAAAAAATAGTTATCATATTTGATTTGGATGAATTGTACGTTGTAGGTAATTCATTTAATTCGAAAATTTAATCAAATTACTTATTGTTATCTCACCATAAACTTACAGTTTCGTTCGCCAGAGTAGTCTTTTTCATTAATTCCATAATGTACGCAAATCCACCCCAAATGAAATAATAAACCAGGCTTTTCCGTGATGTATTGAACTCTTTTTATAAGATAAAATTTGGCCGTAACAAAAGTTACGCAACCAATGAGAGAGCTTGGGAGCTTAATTCGAATGCAGAAAGTTCCACCCGTTCCATTTACCTTTCTTTATTTATGCACGCCGGCTCTTTCCCTCCCTTTCCCCGCTCATTCTTAAATTCTCCACTATTTTTTTACTCCGTTTCTCGCAATCTATTTAAACACACAGAGAGTGGAAAGCTCCGCTCCGAGGAATAAGTACCGCAGAGCTTTTCAAATGCGATGCACAAAAGCCGTAATAATGCGAAAGCTCATTTATTTTTAAAATGAATATTAAACTTTGTTTTGCATAATTTGTTATTAATTCAAATTAATGTACTAACTCAAGTGAACTTTTATTTATAAACAGAGTTTTAATAACCTATTTTTTTATGTAAAAAAATACACATAGAGTGTTATCAAATAAAATTAAACCGTAAATTGCAAATAGTAAATATAATGTGAACTTACAAAATGTAGAAAACAATAATCGAATCTACAAAAACATACCCAAAAAGTTATCTCTTAATCTCTTCATATAATAATTCATAACAAAACTTTACAAAACATCTTCAGACAAAAATGTAAACTTGAACTTCTTTATTATTTATGTCGAAGTATTGCTAACCTGGTTCGTAAGTAAAAATTATTCTTCTCAAAATACCGTTAAAATACTCGTTATACTCATAACAGAATGATAATTTGAAAAATATCAAAATCTATCGTGATAAACATACATACATAATAAAAGTTTAAAGATAAATTACGTAACGACTTTTAGAGAAAGAAAATCCTCTGACTGTACATTTGAATGGTATATCTACATATAAAAAACACTCTTAAAATCTGTTTGATATTCTCTGAGAGCAATGGGGTTGTGTTTGTTTGAGCAGACAAACACGTAAGTAATATTCTAATTCTGCTTTCTCCCAACACCCATGTGTGTTTTTTATTTTTTTACTCTACAGTCGTTCACTTTTTCCCCCGATTGCTTATAGCAAAGTGTACCTATAGACCGCAATAAGTGGTTGCTTGTTTGTTTTTACTTAAGTGAATTAAATTAGAATTTTAAATATTCGGTTGGCCTGAGATAGTTTTTTATACTCCCCCTTCGAAGCAGTTTCCCATACTAAACTGCAGCGGTTATCTCATGAATAATTGTTATTTATGTCGCTCTTTCACAATAAAATAACTTACATTTTATTCGTTCTTAGTTGCATTGGAAAATAGGTGGATATTGTATTACATTACTTAGCTGTTTACAAAATTGTGTTTCTAGATAAATCATGTCGCTAAACACGTTCAAAGTTCTTATAAAAACATTTATTTCATAAAAATACTAATCATTTATAGTGAAATTAAATAAATTTGCACTTTTTTATGTTTAGTAATATAATGCAACTATGAATATTAAATAGAAGAAAAGTGTTGAAATCTGATCATAATTTAAAAAATAACTACTTTTTAAATATACATTTATATATATTTTGCTCAAAACTTCACATTTCGGTACCAAATCATTTTCAAAGGTTGTCGCAATTTTTTTCAGAAATATTAGTCAACGAAATAAAACACTAATAGTTCTATGATTAGGTCGGTTCTTCTAAAATCTATATTCTATAATCTTATATGATTAGGTTATTCCAGCTCAATGGTATAAATAAACTTGTGTTTCTTTATTCTACGCTGTCAATGTCTTACAGTTCATCCAGTGTGTCAAATAGCATTACCTTAAACGTATTTTTAAGATTCTTCGAGAAATACATGAGAATTTTAAAGTGTCATATAAATACTTAAATTCTTCAGAAGCGGCTTTGCAAGCCATGCCTCACGCCATACGTATAGTAAAATATTTCATATTACGTTCCCCTGATATGTGCTTTATTTCCATATTATATATTATTTTTGAGGAAAGCAATAAAAGGCTGTGAATCAGCAAGACGGTCACGTACGACCAGAAGGCATTCCTCACTTTCTAGGTCTGCCCTAGCACATGGCAAGTCCCTCATATTACATTTTTTACATGCCCGTAATGTGCACATAGGGCCACACGAATGTACTGGCGTATCGCTCTTACATATTGAGTGCTCAAGAAAAATGCACCCATGTACGCAGTACTCACATAATATGATTGTGTTACTCACATGTAAAATTATAAAATCCCAAGCTTACACATAGAAATTTCTTAGTCCCGCAATATTCGGCAAATAACAATACTATATAATTAAGATATAGTCGTACGTGTTGATTAAAAAGGGAGATTTTTAAGGCATTTGAGTGGTGGTATGGTATGTATTTTTTTAATTGTGGGCTTATTTCTATTGTTGAAAAATTGTATTAACATGTCAGTAATTCATCAGTTGTTAGTAACTCGTTAGAATTTCTAAGTATCTATCTATATATCGACGTTATATTTGAAAATTTGTACCTGTAAGCAATTAATTCACTTTTAAGATGATTAAATGTTAAGCCTGAAGCTTTTGATATTAGAAAAAATTGTATCTCGAAAGTGTCTATATCCATTGAAATATCGATAGTTTAACAGATACAGCTGTACTATTTACCTTGTTTTAATGCATCACGTTGAAAACTGTTTATTCACATACTCAAAGATTGCGGTGTTGCTTTCAATGAAAGCTTAGCAAATCTCCATTTGCACAATCGTAAATATGCAACGTAAAAATATAGTTTCGTATCAAATATATCACTTCAAAGAATCAGTTCTATTTATTTTTTATAATTTCACTGCGGAATAAGCGTCGCAAAATCGAGTACAATTTTCGCGACTGTAAAATAGTGGTGCAATTCACCATTTTATTACAGCAAGTATGATCACGGAATTGTCGTCAGTCCATTATGGCATTAAACCTGTAGGTGGATCCATTCATTTACAACGGTCTGCAGGCTTTATTGCCCATTCGGGGGTGGGGTGGGTCGCGACCCCCGGATATTTTTGAAATAGGGTTGATTTCGGCGGATGGGAGGGGCCGCGGTAATTATGATATGTAGGTGCGGTAAAGTGACTAGGATTTTGGGGGTTGATTCGTGATGCATTAGGGTAGGTCGGTGTTTTGTAGGAAGCAGTTTGAACTATAAACCAGATTACAATGCAATTACAACCGAATAATGCAGTGCCGCAGGGCAATTACATTTGAATGGATACTTTTTAATTGCTGCCCGCTGTCGGCATGAATTTTTGAATAAGCATCAAGGTTATTTTCAATAAGAATTGATTACAATAATTATGTCATTATTTACTTAACGCAATTTCAGCAAGCAGACTCTTATTTACTGTATAAAAATGTGATGGAGCATTGTTATAAACGTGCAATATAAATCATATTAAATTAGATGTTCTAATCATATTTAATTTAGTTAATAGTATATGTCATTTACAAGGATCATGCCTCATAAAATTGAATTATTTATTTATTATTTATCAAACTAAAAGTATTTATCAGATTAAAGACTACGTTTGTGTTTTAAAATTTAAGAAGTACATATATACTTTTTTTTGATTGGTGATATACTTTTAAAATATTTTTTTTCTTGTATCAGCATCACATTATCTAGCCCAAATTAAGGCGTCGTTTACTGAAATTACTTAAATATTGTTGATTTATTAACATTTCAATTATTTTTTAAATTTATTAATCATTCATAACTTTAACTTTTAATAAACATTGCTTTTTGTATATAATACATTTTATAAATATACTGTATTGATTATAAAATTATATAAGTGCTTAAGCAAAACACTACTTAATGCTTTTACAGTTCTTTTAAATGAATAGATAATACGTAATATTATTCAAGAATGATCTTAAAATACATTATAACCTGTATCAAAAAACACTTTTTGAATCTTGTGTCTGAATAAGGGACTCATTCGAGGCACACACATATAAGAAGTATTTTATTTGTTTGTGCCTCAGAATATTAAAACTCGCTTCACACACCACCATCATTAAAATTTGTCATTTGTTTTTATCCTTGTTTTGTTCTAATTCATCATTTAGGCGTTGATGGATCAAAAGAGTTCATTATTTACTACCATCAGCTTCAAAATCAATTATAATTTAGTAAAATTTAAATCGCGTATGAGAAAGATAATGATTTACGAAATCCTCGTGGTGAATTTCGCCGCTTTATATTATGTGAGCGTTTATTTGGGGACGAAAAATGCCGCCAGCCAGATATATGATGAGAATACATAATACAGTCTGCGCCCGAGGAAGTACAGCCCCTCGCGCGTAACTTTGCCAAGATAAAGAAACTTTTTGTCTGACTGCTTTACCAAATCTCGAAACCCGAACAGACTGGGGCCGGGGTGTGTTTTCATTATTTAAAAATTAAGATTTAAAAAAAACTGCAGTCAAAATGATGAATACTAAACTTAAGCATAGGTTGTACTATGGTCGAAAAATTATATTAAAAATGTTTATTCGTGCAAGCTTAATGACAATATTAATAAAGTTATTGAAACGCATTGTTACATTGAAGCGTAATATTTTGTGTATATATTGCAACATTAAAATAAAATGTAAAAGGAGTAAACGTAAAAGGAGTTCGTTTTTACAATTTCAAATAGTAATTATACAATATGGAAATATTTATCTCTACTTTATTGTTTTTAAATAAGACGCCAGCTAAACGCATAGACATTGCTTTAAGATGTCATGTGGTCTTAAAGTTTTGGTAGTTTTTACACATTAAGTTTATTAAAATTAAATTATTAAAAGCTTACAATTATCATGATTACTTTTAATTCCTGAAATACAAGTAAATATTTGCGTTTTGTAAGTATTAATTAAAGAAAAACACAATTCACTTTAAGCGTTGAAATTTATATTAAGGTTTTCATACATATGAGTATAAAAATTAAATAAATATCATGACGAAAGCTCTCGGCTCCATTCCGTTCCTTCGGGAAACTTTACGTCTGCTAACTTGAAACGGAGCTTTGCTCAAAGTTACGTCTGTAGATTTAAGTTGGGCGTCACAGAGCTGGCCGCAAGATCGTGAGCTTTCCTGCGAGGCGGAGCTTTTCCCTGATCTGAAAGCTCTTGTTTTGAGCTGCAGGATTACATAACTCACTCGGTAACTTGTGCATTTTTTCCGCAGACAATCTAAAAGTTTCTCGATTGTTTTCCGCCACGAATAGCCGTGCAGTTTGATATTTATATAGCTCACTTAAGCTCAAAATACATTTTTATTTTAAATATTGTGCCACACACAAGATCTTATCTTTAAGTGGTGTGGTAAGCGAATCTAAAAAAAAAAAGAAAAAAAAAAAAAAAACATTGGAATGTAAATTACATGAAAAAATGTATCTTTTTATATTTGATTAAATAAAAAAATTAAAAAATAATATATCAACTTTATAATCGACAAGTATTAAGCTCCTCTATTATATTAAATATACATTTATACCGATATAATTGAATCAGTCAGCTTTGCTCAGCAGCAATGCATATTTTAATTTGGATAATCAAGGATTGTTTTTTACACACAAACTCAACACCAAACTATACTTACGGACAAAAAAATTAGAGTTAAAAAAATACTTCAATTATTTCATTTCCGGCAATGTTGTAATGTACCTTAAATTATGATCGAAATTCAATTAGGTTCTTCTTAGATTGTAGTCGAAGGCTTTTTCGGTAGACCACCCATCGCATTTATTACACGCTGTGCAGGTAAACGCCGCATTATGTCTGTATTAATACACCCGCTCGTCTACGATCGAAAAGCTCCATCTCAAGCGCTCGCAATTATCATTAAAGCTCTCATCGAGCGATGGATATAATTTGCAATAATAAACACTCGGAATTACGCTAATACGGGGTGGCGTACAGCGAAACGGCTGTACAGGCTGCTCAGCTTATACATACAGGCGGCTTATTTACCGAGAGTGGCTTCGGCCAACCACGATTACCTCCAATCTCAAGTCTGCCCGTCAAATTGCAAATTACCGGATAAAATGAAATGAACACCTGACAGCGCCCCGCCCTCTGCCCTTACCTGCTTCTTACCTGTATCCCCTCCACTGAGCTCGGTTCGGCTGATGCCCATAATCGAGATAACGACAAAATAACAAATTTGAGATAATTGACAGTAATCTTTTTGGAGTAAGGCAGCCTCGTGAAAAACTAGGTATACCTACATATTATAAAGAAACGATTTCTTGTGTAAAGTATTCTCTTTTGAATTTTACAGAGATCAAGTATTAAGACCGATTCTCTTGAGGACCGAAACAATCAGTTGTAAGAGGCGGCTGACCTATATACGAGTATATATTATTTTTAAATATACTTTCAGATTAACATGACGTACAATAATACCATTTTCAATTATTTTGATAATGATATGCCTAATTTAAGGTTTTATACAATAATTTCGTATTCACTCCTTAACTGAAACAAAATGCCACAAATTAAACATTAAATTTTATTTAAAAACATCATGGCTTTTGCCTCATGTCATATCAGTTGTGCCTCCTGAAGCTTCGGCGAGTACAGTATATATGAAATTTGATCTCGATGGCCTACAAGGATAAATAATAGAAAGGCTATTTGTATTTCTACCACTTTCGCAAACATACTAACAGACTCTAAAATGTTTGTAAGTAGATGTTTTCTTATCTAAAAGTATCTTATTATTTCAGCACTTAATGCGTAGTTTACACAATTAAGAGTGTTAAGAATGTTCAAAAATACTTTGTGATTTGAGTTTAATCAAATCAACTTATTTTTCTACTTTTACCATTCTTTTAAATGAATATGTCTCATTTCACACATTACCACCACGCTTTTCATTTCTTAGCAGCAAGTAAACTACGCCACAAGTAGTATAGAGCCTTTGAGCAATATGCCTTCAGGCTAAGTGTAGGCCTTCGCGGGTCATTATGCCCCTCGCGTAGCCTGCTGCCTCACGTAGTTCTCTGTATGTAATGGACCCGCAGAATGGGAAAAGTTATTCATAAATAAGCTGAGATTCGTCTACGTGGGTCGAGCGCTTTACGTTTGTTTCGCTCATTCCAAGCGGCTGAATGTTCACTGAATGACGCACTACGCGTGGTACCGTTACAGCCAAGTTATGATTGTTGCCCAGCAGATCGTATCGCGCGGTATGAATGCGTTATTGCGCTATTGAACTCGCGGTACGATGCGGTGAAAATTACCTGAGATTTTTACGGGCACGCTTAAGCTGTTTTAGTTTACGACTATATCGCCGTTCATGTTTTTTTTTCACATCTATGTTGTATAAAGATAAGACTTATATGCTTCATTAATTTGAATTACTGTTTATTTTGTAAATATAATAATTTTTACCGTTCTATATCTAACATAGATTGTTCTGCTTAATTTAATTTATTTCGTGAATTTGATTAAAGTATATAAAATTTTATTACTTATGAAGATAATCCTTATAATAAATCACTTTGAGTATATATATAAAAATATTTACCAAAGCAATATTTAATAATACCTACTAATAGGTTTTTTTTAATGTTAACATACAGGAGAATACCGACAGATGGTGATAGTAATTCTGAAGTCTCATCTGTGGAATTCTATGACGCTTACCATGGTGTATATGGCTAAACGCTGCATGTGGCGTGTTGATCTGCCAACGTCATAGACTACAGCCCGAGATTCACGCATTATTCTGTATTATAACAGGAATTTATTATGAATGGGTGGTCTTCACAAGACGACTTTCGTCTACCACCAATTTTAATGAATAGGCTTTGACCGACATTTTACGGGAGATGGATCAAATTCACACCAACCGGGGGTTGGTGTGAATTTGTTAGAGCTCAAATATCTGAATATTTTAGAGCTCAGAAATCGATTAAAAATCCTTTTTTTTAATCTCCGTCGGGAATCGAACCCACGACCTTTGGCTTGCAAAACAAACGCTTTGACCATTGAACTATGACCGCCGGCAAATTTATTAAAATGTGATGACTATACATAAAAAAATATAATGTAATGAAGTTTTGACTATATTTTCAATACAGCAGACTTCAATACTATGAACCAACCAGGATTTTTTTATCGATGTTCTCACTTATGGTGGAGATTTTTTCAACTAATGAGTAATTTGCAAAGAATATTAGAAGCATTTATTATTTTATCTGCCAGAAAAATGGTTATTATAAAAAGGAATGAATCACAACTAAATATTTTTAATTCGTTAATTTTTTAAATTAAAATTAATTTAAAAAATTAATTATGCAGTTTCACCATGTATTTTCAGTTCATAACCTTAATGAAATCATAGTACTCGTACGTTATAAGCAAGTTTTATTTTTGAAGTTGAAGTTAACACATTGTTCTATGCAGTATATATTTTGAGAAGCGAAATTATTGTATAACAAAGCAAAGAATTTGATATTAAGAACATACTTGTTACAACTGATGTACCAATGAAAGATGTATACACCATTTTTAGAAACATCTTACATTGAACTGCGGAAATGTATTTAACGTATATTATATATATGAATTAATTCATGATTATTGTAATTTTTAGTGAATTTTTTCTTACTATCAACAGCAGCGCCTTAGTTTCTTGCTTAGACTGTATTATTTATTATCCATGGATTCCAGTATAGTGTGCGGTTTCGTGGCCCGAACAACATGGCCACTGCGACACCGAGCAGCCCAACCAATCACATCGCGCCATTTTCGGATACCAGTTAATCATTGCTGACTTAGGACCGAGTGACAGTCTCTGCTCAGACAATATTTACGACCGTCTTTATATCTCTCTCTATCTCATAGTCTCTCTCTCTCGAACCGGTGAAACTTTTACGAGAAGAAATAATACCACGCTCTTTAGACAAAACATTGCATAAAATTTGAGACATTGCAATCATTATTATTTAACTTTCTAGTTATGTATAATGGCTTATGACTAAATATGTGTCGCTTTGATAAAAATTGTGTTGACTCACTAAATAATTTGATGCTACATTATTCGGTTGCCTCGGTTGCTTATGTTTGAGTTGTAATTTTAAAATTTCAAATCCAGTTTAATGTTAATTGAAGTTTATATGTTCAAAAAAACCATTTATATATTAAAATTTTAAAATTCATTTGATTGTAACATTAATTTGATTTCAATTTTATGGAAAAAATATGTAAAATTACTAAGTAGTAATTAGCCTTGGGAACCTAAATGCTATATATCTATTGATACCATCATTAATTAACATAATGATGATTTAATTTAATATCAATTGGTCAATGTCGTCAACGTCATCGGACATTGCAAGTAACAATGGAAATTCAGGCTATTAATGCAACACAAAACGTTTTTTGTCTATCTATATACATACACAAGATATAATAAATATGAGTAGTATGTACCTAATAGTAAACTCTATAACAGGCAACTAGTACGGCTATACACCACATGCGGAATACAATATAACTTTTATGTTTGTTGTCGGATATTGTTTTCTAAAATATAGTGAATTTGACGTGTCCGCCGTCGCACAGCTGTTTCTTGTTACTTTTTCAAATTTTAAACGGACATTTTTGGAACTCGTGTCAAACCTTGTAGGCGCGCTTTCCTTCAGATTTGGCTAGCCTTAATTGGCGGCGTGAGTTCAAAGGGACAGTTTTGCGCTAATACAGTTGGCAGATCTTAAATCTTCGCTTCTTTTGCTCCGCCTTTGATTCCAAGTGATTCTACACGCGGAGACATTTTTACATCTTCCTGAAACATTAACGATCCCGCGCGCGTATTTTTTTAAACGAATCCTGCACTGTTTATTTAACAAGATCAGCATGTCAAACACACTTTTTAAGTAACATAAAACTGAGTTATTTCATCCTCCAGCTATATTTAATAAATGATATCGTACAATGTTTGTACTCTTTGAAGATCTAAAGACGTGTGAGAATATTAAGAAGAAATATGTTCTTAATATTTTGATTACACTAATGGTATTAAATTATATTACATAGGCATTTTCAAATTCATTTAATAATTTATTTCTGATATAAATAAAAAAAAATTTTGAATTTATCCCACAATATATTTGTAGACGACATGTTTCAGCCACGTCGAATTACCATTTTCAAGTGTTCAAGGGGAAGTGTCAAGGGATAAATTCTACAAATTATTTTATTTATATCTGATATTATGGAATTCCACCAAGAATTATCGATCGAAAAAATCGAAATAATATATTTCCGTTTGAATGTTTTTATTTATTTAATGCACAATCACATGATGTAAACTCTTGCAATTAAAAGAATAATTTATTTAAGTTTAGTTTTATAACAATTATACGCAAAGTCTACATCTTATGATGAGCAAGTATAATGATTTATGATAAAAAAATTACATGGTACCTCTTAAATATCAATATCTTAAAATAATTAATGAAATTAATTTCTAGTAGTAACATATAAGAATCATTTAATGACGTTATTGAAAAACATATTTACGGACAGTATATAAAACAGTAGTTTATTTAATAATTTTAGTAGTAGTATAACTCGTAATATATTTTACGTAAACTTTTTCAATGTTTGATAATGGCTATGTATTGTTGATAATTTAAGTATGTATAAGTTTTAAGATTTAAAAGAATCCTTTCCTTTTATAAAAAAATAGTATTTATTTTCATACATAGCAATATACCAGTAATTACATATATCAAGGGTTGAGAAAATTTATATACAACGTATGATATGACGTATCAATATCGAATGTTTGATTTATTTCACTCAATATCATATTGCCGTTTTGGACAATGTACCAGATTACGATGTCATTGAATATAAATATAATGGCGTCGTCAAAATTCGATTTAAATTTAACACACTCGATATTGGAGGACTGTTTTCTATTGATATTTTCCCGATAAATCATGCATTTAGTGCATTCAATGGACACTTCGGGGACAAAACGCCTTTCAAATTTCATTAAATGTTAATTTTAAAGACGGGGCTGAATTTGGAGATAATCGTAACTACACAATTGTTAAGCAACTGAGTATGTATGGTGTGTGGTCGTTTGAATCGGAAAATACTTAAATTTTGGTCGCCACTCTAAATATACTATACACCACTAGAAGTCACAAATCATAGACGGAGATTAAAAAAAAGATTTTTAATTGATTTCTTAACTCTAAAAATAACCCCGGTTAGTGCGAATTCAACGCCTTACCGTAAAATACCAGTCATAGTCTAGTAATTAAAATTGTCTATGTTTCAAAAATGTCAGGCTTATCATCTTATATTCTTTAAATACACTAAAATATGCCTCCGATACACATTCAAGTGCTTTTTCTGGAGTCCTTGAGCTTTTGATTTTGAAGCCACCAGGAACATTTACCTGGGTGTTTTGGATTCAGAGTTACATGAATTTGGACAAGTCATCTTTACATATATTATTTTTTTGTTACATCACAGCTATAATAAACATTTATTAAAAAATATTTATTTATTTTATTATTTAGGTGTCATTTGATAAGTTTGCTACTACTCAAGCCGGACCTGCTGCAATTACATGGCTAGTTGTTCTACAATAGAGCAAGGGGTGGGCAAGCAGATGGACGTGGCTTGCACTATTGGCATTATTGGATCAGCTGCTATTGACGACTGTGGTGTAGTTCCTCCTCTCCCGTCAGTCAAGTTTATAGCTGCCATAGTCGTTGGAATGTCCCGAGGGTAGAGGACGATGCTAGGGAGACTCCCGGTGATTCATCCTTCACTAATCCCGGAACGCGCTACCAAATCCCATGATGTAGGGCGTCCCTACAAGATGGATGCTGAAGGGCAGTGGCGCTGTTTAATGGCGCAATTTGGATTTTAAAACACGAAAAAAATTACCATATCTTCACCGTAAATATCAAGGATGTTAAATCTAGCAAAAAAAGGATTTAACAAAATATATTTAAATTTATTATCAGATACTCACACATGTAAGACTGTGAAAGCTTTAAATATACTAGTATCTCATCATCATCATCAGCCTGTGTCCGTCCACTGTTGAACGTAGGCCTCCCGCATGAGTCTCCATCCTCTTCGATCCTCCGCCTTCCGCATCCAGGTCACTCCCGCTATTCTTCTTATATCGTCAGTCCATCTTGTAGGGGGTCGGCCAATGCTTCGTTTGCCAGTTCTTGGGCGCCATTCCAATACTTTTCTTCCCCATCGACCGTCGTCTCTTCGACAGATATGACCTGCCCATTGCCACTTGAGTGTGCCTATTCGTTGGGTAGCATCCACTACTTGAGTTCTTCTGCGTATTTCCTCGTTTCGGATTCTATCTTTTAGCGACACTCGAGCATGGATCTCCATAGCACGCTGGGTGACTTTTATTTTATGGGTAAGACTTGCTGTCAGATTTCACGTCTCTGCGCCATAAGTTAATACAGGGAGGACGCATTGGTTAAACGCCTTAGTTTTAAGGCATTGCGGAATTTTCGCTTTAAAAATGTACTTTAGTTTTCCAAATGCTGCCCATCCCAGTTGTATGCGCCTGTCGATTTCTTTTGAGAAGTTATTTCGCCCTAGTTGTATTATTTGTCCCAGATAGGTATAGTCGTTTACAACAACATACTAGTATCTAATAACATGTAATATGTAATAATAATATGTTACTAAGGTACTATTGTGGACACTTACACCTACATACTTACTTATTTACAAGGGATGAAAACTGAAATTTTTTATCGCTTAAGAGATTATAATCGTTATATTGTTCTATATCAGATTTGATTAACTGTATATCAACTTCTCATGAAGAAAAATTTAAAAGAGAGATTTTATCAATAGCCTTTGCGGTCCACTTTATAGTGTATATTTTGGGTTGAATCTTCCCTAAGGATTAAATGTACCGGGATTGGAAGCATCAGTTTAGCTATCTGATCTTATAATAACTCTATAAGTAGGGTTGACTGTATATTATCCTCATTAGATAATTATAATACCTCTCAAACAATGTGCCTACCTACGTTCAAATATGAATCCGCATACTAAATGAGAAATGAATAAATCTACACATCATTTTAAAGTGTATTTAAAAAAATTCTACTCAAAGCATAATAAATCAAAGCCATTTGCAATTAAAATTATGATGTTCTTTTGGCAGCCCAGAAACAATACAAAAAACAATACATTATTCTAATATGACATTGATATATTAAAAACATATTATGCAGGTGAATTTATATTTAATGAAGCCTTAAATAAAGCTTAGTGACTTGTATAAATCTGATAGCTTGATTTTTTTTCGTTTTTCTCAAGATACGCCTGTGTAAATGAATATTTTGGGTGAACGGAAGATAAGAAAAAAGATACAGCTTACTGATGCATTTTTTGCACTTTTTGACATATAATGCATCCGTTGCACGTTAAAGACTAAGGATGGATATGATTTATTTTCTTGTGAAAATGTTATAAAATGACAACATTTTATGAGTGCTTAAAATAATATTTTACTCTGAAAAAACACTTTGATCTTACCATCTGTTTGTTGAGATAAATAATCATTGATGTTTTTGAAATTTGAATTATTTTAACCAACTAATTTTAAGTACAACTATATTTTTATTTAGCAAAACTATTAATAATTTTTTTTAATAAATATTAATATTTGTAACATTATTTTAAAACCTGTGAATAATTCATTTGAGTTCATTACGAATTCCGAATAATCCCATTATTAAACGTGTAATTAGGGTTTTACACCTGCAAAGCAAAGTATTTCTGTTAATTTCTTGCTTTATTTTGGTATTATTACTAAAATTATACACTCGAAATAGCGATTAAGGTTGTTGTTTCCACCTGTCATTACTTTATTTTTTTACTTATTGCCAAGTTGGAAAATGGCTAAATTATTTTAATATTTTTAAATAACAGTGCCCACGCTCACTTTATTTTTTCCTCGCGAACAAAAGATTTGTATATTTTATCGAATGCTCGAGAGCTTTCGCGTAATTCAGCCAATTTCCATGCTAATACATTTTTAACAACACGAAAATAACTATGCCAAAACAGCATCACATTAGCAAAGACTCTACAGGCGTTTCATGCTAAATTCTATTCATGAACTTCTACACCATGCGATATCCGGACGGTGCACCGTTTACCAAAAATAACTCCCCCGCCGCACGCCGCGAAGCCTACCTATTGAAAGCTCAATCTTGCTTTTACATAGCTAGATTGAGTCTTAACCGTATTATTACGTTATATACTTGCAATCACCGGTACAAGGAATGCACCGAAATGCACCAAAAAGCACGAAGAACTTGAAGCTATAATATCCCGTATTTTCTCTTGTAATATGGCTCATTTTTTTATGTAACCTGTTTTTTGTGTGGGTATTTTGGTTGAGTGTTCAGCGCGATACAGTCTGTACTCGCTCGCTTGTATCGTCGGTATAATGGATGCAATTATGATAATAGCCACAAGGCGAAGTGCATCCAAAGCTCTCCTGCATGGCTGGGTACTGCCTCGTGCCCGTGGGCCACAGACACGACTTGTGGAGAGGAGCAAACCTTGATAATGAGCGGCGGAATCCTCAGAACAAGTCGTCTTCCACCGCCTTCAACATCTGAAGATCCCACCCATTTTTTGTCCCGATTCGACCTGTTTTCGCACGGCGTATAAATTACAATCGGAATTTCGTATTCATCACGCCACAACTTTAATAGAGTCCGCGTCCCCGCCGCCGCCGTCATACTCCCGTGGGCTTGCTTAGCATTTTCGAATTTTCGACAAAAAAGATGAAGTATTGTAAATGGGCGTATGTATTCTGCATAAAATAATCCTTGCATTTATTACCCACTTTTAACAAGTTTGCACGAAACCGCAATCATTTATGTACATGCCTCATTCTGAAACGAAAATACCTAAGCGTTATTTAAATGGAAATGTAGGCGGGGCAATAATAAATTCGCCGAGCGGTAAAAAGAAATACCTGGGCATATAGTTGGTTTTAAAATCCGCGGTTACGCATCCCGCTTCTGCCGTTATTTTTGTGCTTGGATTGACGCGGTTGAAAAAAAGGAATTTTATGTATAGTATATGTATATTTTAAGTAATAATAATTTGTAATATAGTCAATGATCTATAAAATTAGATTAGAATATTGAAATAATAAAATAATATTCTAATAAAAATTAAAAAAATTAATATTAATTTATCTTCATATCAAGAACAAATATTATTAAATAGGTATTTCTTAACTTATTATTATTAAGATCATGTTTCATATGAGCATCTTATTTTAACACCCGATGCTTGGTTCTTAAACTACCGCATTTGTTAAGTTAAATTATTTTTTAATGTAAATAAATGTTTGTGTTAACTACGAGTATATTATTTCCTCAGTGACAAAAAAGGCACTAAGGTTATTCATTCGAGTACCTTCTTAAGAAAAAGGTAGAATGCTTTAATCTTTTGTGCTCCGTATATAATTATGTTGTAAGTGCATGTAAATGTGTATGCAATGGTATTATGTATTTTATAATAATAATTATTAGTAACCATGTATTCCTTTCAGGTAGAATACCAAATAAGAATACAACGGCATTGATATTTATGTAGCAGATACTACTTACTTTTTAAAAATACACGATTACGTAAGAGTAAGACATTGAATGGTGTAAATGATGTCTTTACTTATATGCGTTTAATTGTAAACTATTTGTTTAATTGAAAATTATCATAAACAGCACGCAGTTCAGTGCCATTACTCACGCATAATATTCCATTCAATTACCTGTAAGGAGGATTCCTCACCCGGATACTACACACTAGATTGCACCTATCTCGTGTAAAGGTATGCGAATTATTCCGCACTTTTTAAAACTTTCTTAACGCTATCGAAACACATGTTCAGAGCATGTCCTTAAAAGGATAATAAAGAGGACACCGAGCAAACGGCATCCTACCTTACCTACTTAATAATACCCCTGTGTGCTTACAATATGATAAAATTATGTACCAGTATCTATATTCAAGTACAAAAACAAAACTGTTACTTTGAATATGGCTAAAACATTCACTTATGAGTTATTTTTACTAAACTTATATAAACGTCAATGCGAGTGCATAATATACAACCCGAATGGGTTCATATTCGACACCGTTTTTTCAATTTTAATTATGTGCAAAAAAATAACAAAAGTTTGTAGATATTTCAAATTAAATATTCACTACATACCTTTTTACTCTATTAAATATTCTCGGAAGATATAATCAAAGGTAAATTATAAATAAAAGCTTAGAACTTATTAATGTTGATGTTTTTATTAATATGCAAATTAATAATTATTATTATGTTGAAAAAATTAAATGGTTTTCTAATTACTAGGTGCCTATGCATAATTTAAATAAACACACCCTAGCTTCATCTCTTTGTTGTAAGTAATAATAATCACTGATACATGCATTTAAAAATAATTATTGTTTCTCGGTTTTCCATAAAACATTTAACAAAGTCAACAGTAAAAATGATGGAAAAATAAAAAATCAGTTTTACTTTACTATCAATGTTTTAACGGAAAACTTACATTTGCAATCCTATTCTATTTCTGTAATCTTAGTTAGTACATTGAATATTAAAATAAATGTAAGATATAAGCAATAGTTTTTTAAAACGAAATTTCCTGGAGAGAGCACGTCACGAACAATGAGGTTCTCAGGAAAATCAAGGAAGATAGGCACCTAGTAAGAAACATCTCAGAGAGGCGAGCCCCATGGATCGGTCACATCATGTGCCACGATGGTCTTCTTCAAGATATTGTGGAAGGGATGGTTGAGGATAGAAACAGCAGAGGCACTCTAGACGGGAGTATTTGCAGCAGGTGTTCGAGGACATGAGTTGTAGCTATTATGCTGAGCTAAAGAGGGTTGCAGAGGATCGAGAAGAGTGAAGATCGAGATGCAAGATTTTGTTACTGCAAACCAATACACCGTATTGATACTACGAAGAATGATAAGCAATAATATTTTTAAAATATAAATAGGATTAAAAAAGGTTAGATATGCTTAGGTTAAGTTAGGTAAGGTTATCTTTTTTTTAAGTTACCTAAGGTAATGTGTCTAGTAAAATAACTACTTAGGTTACGTTAATTTAATAACTGCCTGTTAATAATTATAACATAAAAAATATGTAAGTATACATAATTATAAAACAATGTAAAAGTATATTTACTTGGAATACACCTTAAAAGCCTTATCATTTTTAATAGCTGCATGCAGGGTAGCACCGAAAGTAGGTGAAATCTTTATCGTAGATTGCTTATGAAATTATTTTTTACTTGCTATATAAATATACATATGAGTATCAGTAGTGTTGTAGCCTATTAGTGATAAACATAAGTACTTATATTTTAAAACAATCTTCGACTAAAAGTTCACATATCAATCCTTCAAGAAAACGCGTTTTGTGGAAGACCGTAATCAAACGCTTGTGATTGGAACGTCGTGCGCACACGACATGCGCAGAGTCGAAAATTACATAAGCAAAGCGTTCAAGATGGCGGCGGCCTGCGCGCGCACCTGCTGGCCCCAGCGATCGGATCCCACCGATACATTCATATATACAGGTATTTTTTTCACCGCTATCTTCTTCTTGCGACCGAAGACCATTGTCGATCAACCGGAACGCACCGCGAAAACAATTCCGAACGCACAGCGGGCAGGAATTATAAATATTTATGGGCCGCGCGATCGCAATGCCTTTTATCATCTTTCTTTTTCCGACTGTGGCCCCGTTGTTGCCGCTGCGCCGTGTTTGGGGAACTCTGTTTTTTGCAGGCGTCGCGCCGCGAAACCGCACCGAAGAACATTGTGCCTTTTAATTGAACAATTGCATATTTTTGACGAAATTTAAAAATCGACAAAATACACGAAACAGCTTTTGTGTCAAAAAAAAAAAAAATCATCTTGTAGATTTGCTTAAAACCGCCTCGTATAATATACATATAATAATAAGAACTTGTGTATAAATTTCTAGCCAAATATGAATATACTCGTAATATCTGCGTTCTTGTGAAATATCACATTATCAAATCAGACAGTAACTGTCTGTACATATATAAGAAATAAGTTATAATTTTATTTCGGGGCAATCCTAGTATTCCTCTCAGTTGACTTGTGACAGTGGACAGGACCAGGGGTGGAATATATGGAGGTCCCTTAACAGACATCGGATTGGAGTATGCAAGACGAGGGCAAAAATGAAAGCCTGGCAGTTTTACAGCGGACCGACTAAATGTGACTGTGGCGCGGAGCAGACTCTGTCACACCTTCTGAAGTGTGTGCTGTGTCCGAGTAGCTGCACCCAGAAAGCCTGATGATGGCCGGGAGTAACGCCATTGACGTCGCCCACTTCTGGGCAGACAGGATCTGACCCTGTTGTTTCCGACACGATTATATATATATAATTTTATTTCATTGAAATGTTTAAGTTATGAAAATATTTGTATATTTTTTGTAGATTTTCAAGGCCAGATTAAGAATAATAGATTTTTTGAGATGAACCGTGTTTGACAAGATTTCTGCTTCTCTTTGATATCACGTCCACCGTGGCAGAAGTCATATTAAGGGTTCATACATGCTGTCAAATTTTAAGAAGGAGAATTTCGCCACGCATAGCTCAACTCGGAATGCATTCCTTATACCATAAATGGTCTTATCGTACTCTATTTCTGTAGAAAATAATACATTTACCCATTATATTTTGGATAGAGATTTGATAATAACAAAATAGGTGTACGATACACGATTTACAAAAATAAAAAGATATTCTGTATGTCTTTATTGTATAAAATTAGTCTTGTGTTTGATATAAAATAATGTTTTATTTAGGGAATTCACAGAAAATAGTGATTGCATTGTTTTTTGTGGATTTTAAAAAATGTATCAATACTTTTATATCCATAGATCTGTTGAACATCCACAATTGATACGGACATACAAATTCACAGCAAACAATAACATACAAGTATATGACATATCGTTAAAATGTGTATCTACGTATCAATTGTTTAATAATATTTATATGCTATATTTATATCATTTTTAGTTATGATCTACTGCATACAAATATCTTATAACTTTAAAATGTAAATAAATTATATATATGGATGTATCTACGATCACTTATAATTATTATTATTATCAAAAGTTGCCACCGGACATTTTAATGATTCACGAGATAATTAGGCATCCATTAATGGACGGGCTTAATGACTGATTCGGTGAGCACACGAGCTGACCAATGGCTGTCGAGGAGCGCCGCAGTGGAGGACATAAATAAAAAAGCAGGTGGGTTTCCTTATCTAGAGGTATGCATCTTAGTTGGACATTTTTGAATAAAGCTCTTAACATTTTCATTAAAGCCGTTCGTTACACCACAACTGCGGACCGATGTGTGTGATGTAAGAAGCTTTATTTTTTTCCTATTATGGATTGACACTTGGAAAACAATTTTCGTTGAAGAAATCATTATTTTATGCTGTCAATTATTATGTAAAATTGAGCCATTGGATCGTTATCAATACAATTAATTTCACCATTATATTACTGAATATATATAATACTTTGTTACCTATACGTATACCAACTGCTTACATGTATATACTTATATCGTACTGTATAGCTTATACCCATGATCTCGGCAAGAAATCTAATAGTAATCGGTGCATAGATCTATGAATGAATGAAAAAAAATACAGCTACGAGGCTTGTTTGGTGATGATTTGTGAGAATCATATATTTTAATTATGGACAAAAAACTATAGTATGTAATACGACTAAACCTTGCATTGGTAGAGAATTTTTTAAATTATTTATTACATAATATTTTTATTAATAAATAAATCATATTAAGGTAATCAACAAACTGCGTTTTGTTGTTTTGATATTTATTTAAATTAAAAATTAACAAATTAAACACATTTGGTTTGATTTAACATTTATTTTCAAGTGATAACATGTTTCGGACTCCATCAAGATCAGTTATTACTGACGATGAACTCGATAATATCTCGGATGGACTCGAAAATAAATGTGTTATTAAGTAATTAAGTAAGTACACTACGTTACTAAGTTATTTTTTTTATTAAAATTAATATAAAATTATAAATACCAATAAAAATATATGTTTCTGCACGTAGGTACATACTTTTTGGTATATTAAAGAACAAAAATCTTTTATCAACTGAAGTAGTAAATAAAATTTAAAAAATGACTGCAACTTTGTAAAAGTGTTAATATGTTTTTACAATACAGCTACTGATTTTAAGATAAAACAAACCAATTAGATTGAAGGTAGGCGTCCACAAATGACATATAAAAAACCAATAACAACATCATAAAACATGCAAACTACTAGTTATAACAGACAGGTACATCTGTAAATAATACGATTACTTGTATTGTCCTATACGCTGCCTTTGCATTGGTAAACAATATTTTTATATGCTCGTAGTATCCATTATTGCAAGAAGATTAAAGGATATGATATCAAAGACGATAACAAAGTGAGTACAGTGACCGAAAGAATTTTTTTATACGGTGACCGGCACAGTAATTGGATAACACCAATGGTCTTATATGGCGAAATAAATTGGGTGCTGCAGGGAATTTTAATTTCGCGTCAACTCGCTTATTGTATGCGGGTTGATTGCTTCGTCGGACGGCCGATCAGAGTTATCACCGTACCGAGGGCCTTTTGTACATTAAATTGATTTATATTAACTACGAGTTTGTGCTAGGCGAATTTTTTTCATAGATATATGAAACAGTCCACTGGTGGTTCTTGTGAGAGTGACATTTCTGCATTGTAATAGAGTTGTTAAAATTAATAGTTCTCCAGCAATTATTTTTGCGGTCTGCAATTTAGTATACAAGGTTCTTATATTCATATTTTTTTTATATTATTACACACTTTAATTATATTTTTCACCTTTGACAAAATTAATAATATTTAAATAATAAAAAATTAATCTCTTCTAATAAACTTATTTGGTTTGATTCTTTATTTAGTTTTATTTGTAACTAAATTTGTTCACCATTTGAATTTTCAAACATAACTGTTACAACAAAAATAATTTATGTTCTCATATAGATTTTACAAAAATCAATTGCATTAGAATGATCTAGATGAAAATAATCGCATACAAAAACAATGGGGATTTTTTTGACTCGTTTTACTAAATTTTATTTACTTAGGTGCTTACAAAAAGATTTTTTTCTCAATCACGATTTTGTAATCATAAATCAAGTATTACAGTAATTACACCATACAATACGCATGTGTCTACTTAAACAAGCGATTCCTCCCGAATTCTACATTTTTCTCGATTATGCGACATATGTATCCAGCCTCCCCCGTAACAACCTGATATAACTTTTACGCACTGTTAGTATTTGAATAATAATTAAATAATTTATGTACAAGAGGTAAATAATGTAACATTCAAATTCAAATTCGCCGCCTGTCTAAAATAGACCATAGACACAATCATAACCAATAAATACGTCTGTACTTCTTGTATGTATTTCTTAATGCATATGGCAACACATCGGAACTGTTTTTATGAATGTATTAGCGTAAGATATTAGTCTCTTATAAACACAACTCTCACACTGATGTGAAGTTGCTTTTTTGCGTATGGATACAACACAATCAAAGACTCTCAGTTTGTATGGGAAGACCACCCAAGAAGAGAATTTTGCTCCCAGGAGAGTAGCAAGGATGGCGAGCCGATATGATTTAAATAAAACGAATTAAAAGCGACTTAAAATCAATTAATGGCCGCTTTTGCGATGTGCAATTAATATCTGAGTAACGTATACGAATAGCTTATACATGACTTAAGTGAACTTCAGTAAATTTTTAAACATAGATGGGTACATACAAATGTCAATTACTTAAGTTTTTTTAAATTTTTAATATCTGATTAATTAAATATGTTAAATAACGGTCCTTGGATAATTAATCCTTACTCACTATTGAATTATATAAATAAACTGCGTGATTTTTGTGTACAATTTCGGAATTTATATTTTTTGCTGGTAATGTTAAAATATAATAAAAATTTTAGTAGTTAATTCATTAAAAAATGTGTTTAACTCTAAAAACTATAAGAAAGAAGCGATTTTTAGGCATAATGTATTTTTTTAAATTGATAAAATATTAATAATCATCATATAAAACACAAGCTGTAATTTCGTATATAAATGTTTTTTTTAAATTGTTTGTATTTTTAAGAGAATAATATATATATTTAAGTGTGTAATATCTATGCTAGAGGATTTAGTCAAGACATTTATCAATGTTGATTTAAGATTTAAAAAGTTGTTAAAAAAGTTTCTATATTGGTGTATAATGAGCATTGATATACAAACTTATACCTGCATGAACATTGTTTTCTCCAAATACAATTCGGACAAGTTCGTTAATAAATAATGTCAGGCATTCTATTATTTCATTGGTAGGAATTTAAATTACTGAGAGTTATCGTCTACGTAGGAGGTGCGAATCGACTGTTTATAATGGCGAAAGTATCGCACGTATGTGCACTATGTAATTAATATTATTAAACAATAGTAGTGGGAGGAACTGAGACTTTGACACAAGCTCTTATCGTTCAAGTTAATTACAAATCATATTAAAAGGTCACTTTAACACTTCTTATGAAGCTAACTTTACCTTTTGACATTTGAAAAAGTCATATTCAGAAACTAAAACTGATTAATCATTTTTTTAGTGAAATTAGTGACCTAATTTTGAGGTTAAGGCATATTTAGTAGTAAAAGAAAAATAGATAAAAACGACTTAAATGATTCAGTATTCAGTATAAGCTAATACGAAAATATCTAGTTTATTTTAACATGTGTAATATTTATACATAGGGGAATTATTTATGTCGGTATACTTGTATATAGAGCGTTTTTATACTCGTATATCTTAGTTACTGAGATAAGCGAAAAAACCTCATACTCATTTTTGTTCAAAGATAAGTAATATAATAATCTTTTTTAAATAACACCCTTCATTTTATTCTTCTTTATTGTACAACTGGCTTCCGAGTGTGTTTCAAAAATTCATTTTATGACCTTTTGTGAAACATTCACAGTTACCTCTACTGTGTCTATATACTTCTCTTATATGAACAATATACTCGTAGGTAAAATACTCGTAAATAACATCATCAAATAAAATAATTAATTTATCTAAGAACATGCATTCATAATAAATCATTTTTGGCGTAATGTTTATTTTAAGCTTCTTTTATCTAATAATAACAGTATATAATATAAAGCTTTCGTCTGACTAACTTCACTCCCTCAAATGCATAACAAACTAATAAAATTTGATAGTTACTAGTCTCGTGGAAGATAGGCAACTAATAAGAACCATCTCAGAGAGGAGAGCCCGATGGATTGGTCACATCATGCGCCACGATGGTCTTCTTCGCGATATTGTGGAAGGGATGGTTGAGGGTAGAAACTGTAGAGGGCACCCCAGACGGGAGTATTTGCAGCAAGTATTCGAGGACATGAATTGTAGTGCTTATGCTGAGCTGAAAAGGGTTGCGGAGGACCGAGAGGAATGGAGATCGAGATGCAAGATTCTGTTGCTGCAAACCAATCCACCGGATTGATACTACGAAGAAGAAGTCTCGTGGTAAAAATGCAACAAATTATAATTTACACATCTTAGACGGTCAGATAACATCAGATTAATATTCTTTTTTGATTTGGAGTCTGGGTAAGATGATACATAAATCTTTGAAGCTCAGATGATTCATGAAGGCACAAAGGAGCTTTCAGGTTTTATCTGTGACACGACGATGATTTTATTGTAGCCACGTAGGATGAGAACGTTATATACCGTGCTGTATTCATCCTCCTGTTGTTTTGGCTTGCATAGAAATATAGAACACTTTATTTGTGAATGGCCATTATTTTTTACTGAGAAAATACTCACGTGTCAAGAACTTGACATAAACAGTGTCGGAATGAGTCAATGCGATCATATATTTATAGTATATTAAGTTTTTATTACAGATTAATACAATAAAATCATATTCAAATGACCTAATCTCGTCCGATCGCTAAACTATGTTTAGATTGAATGCGAATAATTTTGCTTCAATAAAAGATTGCTTAGGAACACTTTTTTTATATTATTTTATTGATCCATCATTATAGCTAAATAGTCTTGGCCTCAGAGGCGCTGGAAGAAAAGTTAACACAAAAATGCAAGCTATTGGAAAAATGCAAGTTTGTTAATAGGTTTGAAAAATATATATTATTGTAAATAAATATATTTCTACAATAAAGCCTGGAAGAAAATTAAGAGTAACGTAGCTTTTTTATCATATTCCAGCTGAAAATGGAACTCCTCGAACAATCTATAAATCTACCGAAATCATACACACCCATTGTGGTAAGGTGATCTGCTGATCCATCTCTGCTTCGAGGTATCCATCAATTCCACCGATCGGTTTGAAAACATCTTCAGGAAGCGTCGGGCGTGAGCTCGATGATCCATGACTCGTCCCGAGCACGATCGCCAATGGCTGGGAAAAAACCTCTCAGCAACCAGATGGGAGCACCAAACCCCGAAATTCGATTGGCCGAGGTTTCGGAAATTGCATTTGATTGCAGCCGCGAAATTGCACTCGCAAAATTGCAACCGAAAACTGCTCTTTTCGGCATTGCCTTCATTATTATCTTACGAACCAGGAAGCAAAAGTTAAATCTTGTGAAGCTTGTAAAAAATGATTTTTTGATTGGCAGGTACAGCTTTAAAGCTGTTTTATTTTGCTTTAGTCAGTATTTCAGAGCTTTCGCATGACCGATCTCATTATTGTATCGAAATTTCGTTCAGCCAATTGTGAATAAATTGGAATGCATCAAATAAATAAGGCTCTGAAAATTGGTCGTATTAACTAAATTGGTATTTTACAACGGTAGCTTGTTGGTAATATGTTATTTCAGTATGAAAGAATGTTTATTTATTTTTTGTCATTATTAGATAAATAATCTAATACTCGTACGTTTTCATCAAAAAGATAATGCTGTCATTACTAGAATTCTTATTTACTATTCAATAAGGAGATATTTATAAATAAAATAATGTATCATTAAAATAAGTCTTCTAACAAGGTCTTCTAAAATAATCATTTTATGGTTATCTTTAAAAATATAAGAAATGTCACACAAAAGAATTCATGTTTTTTCTCAATTATACCACTGTAGCTTAAAATATATTTTTAATTAATAGTTAATCGTATAAATACGTTATTTCTTAAATGTTTAATAACAAATAAAAGATTCAAAATCTACGAGCGACGTTATGAAAAAAAAAATCTTTCCTGCTTGCATGTTTGTCCAGTTATTATGGTAAATTTCAATTTCATTAGTAAATATGAACTTTTTATTGTTTGCTTAACTTCAAATCAAAAATAATATAATCAACAAGAAAAAAATACTTGATTTCAAAAAAACTTTGATTTTCAAGCTTATGAATTGCTAAAAGAAACTAACGTGTTTCAATTTTACGGTACTGTCAAAATATGATATCTCAATAACGAGTGGAATTTCATATCGCAAAAAAAACTCGTATTTTCGTCACTTTTGCAAGTCGTCGGACACGTCACGTCGTCGGTTGATTGATACGGCCGCAGTAATCGTCCGCTCAGTCGCTCAAACGGTAGCTGCTGCTAAAGCTCCTTAATGCCACTGTAAAGTAATTGATGGCCGGCTAAATTTATGTCCGTCATATAAAGCAGCGGACCGCCATTACGGCCGGCGGGGAGGCCATTTTGTAAATCAATCTGACGTTAAGATGGCGCCAATTTGTGCGAAATGATACAAAGCCCCGTGCCCCGGGACAATGACGATGGAAGATTGACTTTGCGTGAAGAAGGAAAGCTATTCGCCACCTTATTATTGATTTTTTAATCATTTCATATAATATCAATACGTATCTGTAGTACACAACTCGATAACGAAAATACGAGTACTTAATTCAGTTCAACTGCGATTGTGCTTCAAATTCTGCTACCAGCATTCTTTCTTACATTATTTTCCTCTTTTGTTGATATCATTGATTTTCTGAATTTCATTGAACTTTGAGAAACAATATTTGGTTATTCATTCCGTTTTCCCTTTCTGATTATTTTCATTGCTTTTCTTATGTTTTTTTCTTTCTAATTGTTGTATTTTACCTCATTATTCACGTTTTGGTCATTTTATCGTACTGTTTTTCATGCAATAGAAACAATTAGTTCGATGAAATAAATAAAAACTTTCTTAACATTAAAATGTTTGTTTTTTTTACATAACGTTTGGATGAAAAATAATCAGTACAAAATATTTCATTCAATGCCAACTTTGAAAACAATGGTTTTATCGCCTTCTTATTTAGATATAAAAATTAATAAATCATTACTTTTGAATAAAACAAGCTGAAAATAAACGTTATGTCTTCAGATTCAGTTGAAAATAATCCTACATGTAGTATTGTAATTTTTTATTTTATAAAAATTGTATTGCGTTACTTTAATTACAATAAAATATTATTCAAAGTGGTAAATGAATAATAAAAAATATAAAGCATTCATTTAATTGTACAGTTAAAATCAAATAAATACACCGTTTATTTTCTTAGTATACAATTACTAATTCATTAGACAAAGTATATTTAATGAAGTACCTTTGCTATTTTTACACTACTTAAAGAACAACCTACATGATCGTAATTATTGTTTTATTATCTCAGCAGATCAAAAAGTTCTCAGATGATTATTATGATAATTGTCGTGATGATAATGTTTCAAGCAAGGTTAACTTGATTTCATATGTGAGAGATCAAAGTATCAGCTACTGGAACAGGTAGTTAATGTACATATTATGACAATTAACATATTAATTTTAATAATGAAAATGTAACTTTATGTAGGTATAATTTATATCAAAACCCATTATAAACATGCACGTAATTAATTGAAAAGTTACTTATATAAAGTATTCAGAAGGTATCATCGCCCATTTTCGTAGAGTAGGATTAATGATACAAATTTTGAAACGTTTATTATATTTACCTTTATTTGTAAAAATATAACATATTTCTTTAGTTATGTCGAGAAAAAAACAAACACTGCTTCGGTCAAACTAGGTTTTTAAATACATATAGACTTTTTTAACCATTAAAAATAAGAAATTAACTTCATCTGTTAAATTTTTTAAATATGTAAGTAGGAAAACAATAGGGATACAAATTCTAGTATAAAGGTTAATACTTACATTGATAAAGGTATGAATTCGCTTTACGTTGATACGCATACTCTCACAATGAACAGGTATATATGCTTGTCTGTAACCACGCCTGTGGCTAGTAAATTGAGCTAGTAAAAAGTTTTTATAGAATAGTATATTGTTTTTTTTATTACGTGTTATGATTTTTAACCAGATCACAGTTGACGTAACCATAACGATCACAGTAAGAACACAATCCGATATTTAGCCATCCGAATGTAACGCAATATTTCATATAATTTTAAAAGATTTTTGATCATTATTAAAAGTAAGAATTATTTATATTTATTGCACGAATTAACTACATAAGTATCTTACGGATGTTTTACATTGAATACATCTTCATTTATAATGAAACAATGCGGTTTTTTACATTTACTGTAATAAAATTCAAAACTTACTTTATGAAGCCATTAAATGATTTAACTTCATATCTTCTGTATAAATAAAACATTATCTTTGATATCAAATATGGTAACAAATAATTTGCATACAAATACTGCTTGATTTTCAATATAAACGTTTAACGGCGCAATAATAGAATGATACCTGGTAATAAAATGCTTTGAAGAGAGGCAATATTTGCCTACAAATGCGTAAGAATAATATTTGTTTTCACACGTTATTAATATAAAAAGCTATTAAATGATTCGAATGGCCCAGTTATGTTTTCCAAAATTAACACCCAAATGGTTATTACTTTTTATGCGAAAGATTTAATACTAAAAGAATCTCCTTCGCGGATCTCTTTTATGGCCTATTAGATTTTAAATGTCATCCGAAATGAACGTAGAAACCTACCCGGATATTTATGGACGTTATTTGAAATGTGGGTTAACCCTTTATGGGACGTTAAAAAATATATTTGAAACCAACACAAAGAAAAATATCCTGTATATCAATTTTCAATGAATAAATACTTCGGTAGTTTCATCATATGGTCCATTAAATTTTTATATCTCAATTAAAAAATGATAATTCATTTTGTGAACTGTTATTTCTTTTAGCATTTATTAAATATTATATGTAAATATAAAACACGTTGATTCTAACAATATAAATAAACGATGTTTTGTGTTGCTCTCTTAGCTTAAGATAAACAATGGATAACTGAATGTGATGATAATAACGACATAAATCAGATATTGTTTATTATGTACCTATACTTTATTGCATTGCTGACGTCCATGGTTATCGACTTATTTGCATTTTAAATGACCATTTGTCTAGATTTACTTAAAAAGATAAAAAACAATGATAATTGTATATAATACACATACTTTTAGTATTTCTTTTGGCCTAATTAGTTATGCAAAAAATATAATACAAAAAAAAAGGCAATTATGTATTGCAGTCTATTGGGTACTTTTTTGCTATATTTAACACGTTTAAATTCAAATATCCGTAAATACGTCAGAACATCTTGCTCAATTTGTTTATTTTTATGAGTTTATTGAATGAAAACAAAATAAATTTTAAATTCGTATGAAAAAGGGTTAAATATTTTATGTTCTATCATCTTTACATACATATCCACTTAAAGGTAAATGCACGGAGAGTTTGTGATTTATTGTTTTACTTATTTACTACAATTCGGCCGTTCCGTATATGGGCAGTTATTTCTTACTGTCAGTTTATGTGGCTATAAAGAGTTCAAGTATATACTATCTATCTTCATTAAGACACATCCGACATGGATAATGACAGGGCAATAAATAAGTTCGAACATTATTCTAACGATGATCGTTTATTAAATGGCCATTTGTTTTCAAAATACTTGCATATTAAGCACACGTAACAATGCTCAATACGAGAAAAACAATACCTAATGTAAACTACTAAAAAATTTATTATATTGTAATTTTAAAATTAATTTTAATCAAAAAATTAATAAATTAAAATATTTAGTTTTAAATCACAATATAAGCCACTGCCTGTTTTTATTTTTTCATTATTGAAGATGGTCTTCAGGAAGGCCGAAAGATGTAATCATTAAAATAAATTGTGAATTAAAACTAAATATTTTTAATTTATTAATTTTTAAATATAATTAATTTTAAAATTATAATTATGCAGTGTCACCAAGTATTGTGAGTTGATAACCTTAATGTCATTTATAATATGTTTTATACTTTAACTGGGTTAGGGAAATCTAATACAATGTCAGAAAAAAAAATGTGCCAAAATTAGTATAGGTAATGAATAATTATTATGTTTATGCCATATCTCTATCAGACGTCGCATTATGAAAGGTGTTTTATATAACAAAATTGAATTAACATTAGGAGAAAGCACTGGCTTAATTTAATATGTTCTTGTGCAGTAACCGCTAATGTAAATATTTATAATCTGAAACGTTAGTACATAGCGTAAGATATTTTACTTTAATGCATAAGTACTTTCAACTTCGTCATGAGTTTAATAATGATTTACATTTAATAATGATTGATACATTTTTACCGTACTATGTAATTCAAACGGAAAAATAAATATATTTTAAATAAATTAAGTTATATCATTTCCCCCAATATTAAAGTAAAGAAAACCATATTTTTTTATCAAATTTAAATAAATGACACAATAGTTACCCATATCATTTCCTAAACATCTATTTCGTAAATATTTTACACAGCCGCTATTCAAAACACTTGTCTATTTATTTTTCTACCGCCGTTTGAATTCATTAAAGATTTTTAATTTTCCCCTCTCATTTTTTCAAACATTTGTATATTTAATAAAAAACGCAACTGCCAGATAAAGTATCGAAATACTCGTACAAAATAAGCTAGTAAGTACTTTCTATTATATAAATATATTTTTAATAATTGACTTTAGATAAGTCGCGTTTTATTCACATGATTATTTTATTCAATATACAGTTTCTAAGCTACTTGCATAATTTTTTTCATACTCGCACTGTATGACGCTGTATTGATTCCCGTCTCATCATATATAAGTAAATATCTTAAAAATAATGAGGGAGATTTTTTTCATACAAATTCGATTTCCAATCACACACATAATATCTTACATACCCCCTGAGGGTAACCCTTCTCTTCGTATGGTTTACAGCCCGACATTTGCATTTTTATATCCACGAACAGGTTGCGACCGATGAACGGTACCAGACTGCAGCAGCCTTACATGCCGTCGATTGAGATGTATCGAACGAGCATTGCTACACCGAAAACATGAGAAGTAATAAATAGCAACATTGTAGCAGAGTTTTTTTTTACGGCGTCTTGGACTTGCAGCTATACTCGAATAAAACAGAATACCGCCTTTACAGCGCCTTAATTACTCTCATTTTTGTTTACAAGTACGATTTTTTTTATTTCACCAAAAAGTAAAAACAGAGACGACTATAGGCCCCAGTTAGGCGTACGTACATATAAATAATGATGATGAAATCAACTTGAGAAACAATTTATTATTCAAAATATTTATGAACATAAAATACGCGTTATTTCAAGGTAATGTAAGCATAATGTTAAACAAAATGAGATTATATGTATATAATTTTTGTATCATTTTTCGTAAATCTAATACCATAAGATCCCATTCAAGTAATCTTTTAAGATAGAACTATGCGTAGAAAAAAAAGGTTCTAACATTTTTATTTTTATTTTTATTTTAGCGTTTATTAAATGGCCATTTGTCAAAAAAATGTTTGCATATTGTGTTCATGTAACAATGTTCACTACCATCCCCAAAATACTCAATGTAAGTAACTATACGAAAATAAAAATTTACAATTAAACTAATTTGTACATAAAATACAAGTATAACGTATTGTGAGCAAAGTAAATTCGAAGTAAATTCATATTGTATGCTTAAATTATTTGTTAAAAATAACATGCGTACAAATAACAAGTAGGCTATCATAAAAGCATACAAGCATATAACTGGCATGTAACTAACCGCAAGGTGATTGAGAAAATTGTCAAAGTGCAATCAACGAGCAATTTAAACCGCAATTCGAATCCCATATACCGGGCCAATAATTGCATTGTTGCGAGATGCATTTGGGTCATGTATGTATACATAATAATAATAATCCATATAATATATCGCGCTAACTGCGAGAGAGGGAATAAATTTGAATTTTGCTCGAAAGCAATTTAAATAATTATGAAAAATGTCGGACGCCCTTCGGCTAATTAGACGCGGTGGAGACGCGGCTTTATATGGCGAACCGGAGTCGGTTCAAGTTATTTTCCTTGAAATAATACAGCGCCATATAATTAAGGAGGGTGTCACACTCTGAGGATTTATATGAAGCTGTGAACTACTGGTTCGCAGCGCCCTGTATGAAAGATTTTTTGTACAAAACAAATATTTTTGGCAATATTTTGACTAACAGACACTAAACCATATTTTTTAATTAAATTAATTTACGGACCACTTTACTGGTGGCTTAAGTTTTTACAAGAAATTAAGATGTATAATTTTGAAGCTGTTTTTTCTTTTTGAATTTCGGAACAAAAATACATACATTGAACAATGTTTTAATATAAAGTTAAAAAAAAATTAAAATGTAATTCATCGCAGCTTGTACATATACTGAATGAAAGGATTTTGTTCACAAAAACAAATATTTTTGGAAATATTTTTGACTAACACTACTAACAAAACTAAATATTTTTAATTTATTAATTTTTTAATTTAAATTAATTCGTTAAAATTAGACCAGAGTTTTTGCCATACTTTATTTTCCACCTCAAATGTGGTAGAAAAAAATAACTACAGTCATATTTTAACTATTTAATAAAGAAATATATGCAAAAACTGTTATGAAGCATAAGCGATTCAATTATTAATCGAATGAATAATTTCAACAACAAAATGTACAAGTAAATAAAAAATACTATATTAAACCATTTTACAGAATAATTCCACAATTTTTCATTAGGTGACGACATTTTACTGCTTTGACAAAAAAATATTATGGAGTTAGAAGCTACTCCGTGAAGACGAAACTTTTTTATTTTTTATTTGATATTATCGAATTCCATAAAGAATTATTTTATAAAAGATGAGAAAAAAATATGTAATAATTATATGTTAGTATGTAAAGTCTATATTTAAATTATCTATATTCTTGAACATCAGAAAGTATTGAAGCCACTTTTTAGCAATTTTGTTAATTTTGTTTTTGTTTTCATATTGCTTTTAATGAATCTCGTTTGTGCATACATTTACTGTCTTGATTTTATAATATGTATTTTATAATTTTATTAAATGTATACCGTCATACAATTATAAATACATGTCCATGTAAATATATAAATTTTGCAGCGGTTTCAAAAATTGCTGCGGTAATTAGTCAGCCATTAACTGGCATCACTTAAGACCATAAATGGCAAAATAATTTTGCATAACATTGTAAGGTTTAAACATGACAATTTGCGCAGACTGAAGAGGGACTTGGCGAGTCTTGAGAAATCTCCATAGATGATTGCTTATCAATGAGGCTGCGGCGATGGAGGCAATTTTATCAGATCGAAAGCTCGACGTAACCGGACAATCGAGATGAGCTTGAAGGACGTGCTTTCGGTCACTCCGCCCAAGTTACTCTACCCGTATACCAAGCTTCTGAAACTGAAGAAGATACAGCAAAATCAAACGTGAATTTCATAAGCTTTTTTCTTATATCTCATTTTGCAAACTATTTAAAAATAAAATTACTTAGGACGTCTGCTTTGTCTACTACCTTACCCACTATTTAATCTTAAAGACCAACATTTACACACTGAATATTCATCACGTGTTTTGAAAAATAATTGTACTGCTGCATTAGTTTTTTATGGTTTTTGAAGATCAGTAGCTAAATGTATAGATGAAGATAATAAAGATGCTGTATAAGCGATGGCTTAATTGTTAACTACTAAGGCTTAACTAAATTTTATACAGTCTACAAAGATCTAAAATGAATTAATGCTGTCATGATTAAATCAAGGGAAATTAAACAGTAGCTGGATTTTATTCAAGCCGTCAGAAACTAAGCATAGATTACACTCGACGGACAGAAATGGAAGTGCACGAAAACCATGATGACTAATATATAGGCGGCCATAAGGTGGCAATTTGTGATGAGCATGTGATTTTTTTCTCAATTTCTGAAACAGATATATATTGATAATGAGGACCTCCCGCTTGGAGTACGAGAATGTTTCTCACTACACTATATCATCTGATTGTGTCACACCGCGTATTTTCCAGTTAGTCCTTACCATGGGTTTCGTATCAAAGTTCTCGTCTATCATGCGTCTTGCTTGACAGGCATTCGTCCGTCTCGACCGCGGATGGGAGCGCATTATTCAAGAGGTCTGCGCGTGGGCGAGTATGCAAATGACGCGGTTTTAAAATTCATTATTCCTCGGAAAAAAAGAAACGCGGCTGTACTTAAAACGCTTGTAATATGCCGTGCGGCTTATTTATATACTTTAAAATGAATCGCGGTACCTATCCAGTATCCACCTACTGCTCTGAAATATTTGCGAGGTTGAACGGACGAAAACAATGTTGGTAATTTATTAGTGCGACACTTTGAATCTGGTTAGAATATGTTCCGCAAGTAATGATGAACATAATATTATAAACATAATATTGTTAAAAATATTATTATTTCTACTTATTTTACTTTGATTGCGTTGAATAATTGACACTCAAAGAAATCTCAGCTACAATTTTACACTTATTATACGATTCGTCAGATATAAGTCTAGATAAGTAAAGTGTTCGTCTTCAGTGAGTTCAAAACAACAGTCCATATATTTTTTAATGGTTGTTCAAAGATTTATTTAAAATTTATTCTGGATCATAAGAAGATAATTGATAAGTTTGTAGTTTTGAATTATTCTCCCGATTTCTCCTAAAAATTATAAATAATTTAAAGCAACCGTTATATTTTACCGTCTTTAAATTATGATGAAACAAGGACCAGTTTTTGGTGAAAAATTTATCCAAAGCAGCACTTTCTTACCTTAGTTTTAGTTATTTTGATTATTGAAACTGTCTATGAAACTGGTTCTAAAGGGTGAATTTTATACTATTTTCTTTTTGGCAACACTGATTTTGTCAGCTCACGTACGTTTCGTGTTTTGTATCACTGTCAAACATCTTCAGTTTGGTGTATAATTTAACCATGAATCGTCTAACAAACGAACAACGCTTGCAAATCATTGAATTTTATTTATCCATATTTTTATCGAAAAATTGTGTTCAGCGACGAAGCTAATTTTTGGCTGAATGGATTCATAAATAAGCAGAATTGTCGGTTTTGGAGTGAAGATCCGCCAGAAGCATTGCAAGAGCTACCAATGCATCCAGAAAGAGTTACTGTTTGGTGCGGATTGTGGGCTGGTGGAATCATTGGACCGTACTTCTTCAAAAATGATGCGAATCGCAACGTAACTGTGAATGGTGAGCGCTACCGTGAGATGATATCCAACTTTTCTTTGCCCAAAATGGAAGAGCTTGACTTGCATGACATGTGGTTTCAATAAAACGGTGCCACATGCCACACAGCACGCGAAACAATAAACCAATTGAGTGGCAAGTTCGGTGAACACTTTATTTCACGTTTGGGACCGGTCAATTTGCCGCCTAGATCGTGCGATTTAACGCCTTTAGATTATTTTTTGAGGGGTTATGTTAAGGCTCATATCTATACTGACAAACCCGATTCGATTGACGCATTGGAAGACAGTATTGAAGCATTTATTCGGGAGATACCGGCCGAAATGTTGGAAAGTGTATGCCAAAATTGGACTAAGCGGATGGACCATTTGAGGCGCAGCCGCGGTCAACATTTGAATAAAATAATATTCAAACATTAAATTATATGGACTTATATCGATTCAAATAAAGATTTCATGCATTTTTCTTAATTTTATTTGTCTTTTTTTGGAAAAATTTCTTATAGCTATTAAAAAATCACCCTTTAGTTGGTATATAAAAATATTAGCTTCTAGATGGAAGTCTAGGGCTCATAATTATTATAATAAGCCAAAATGGCTACAAAACATGTTTTAATGATGTTTTAATCATCACTGGCTTAAAATATAGCCGGAAACGCTTCTCGTTATACGCAGGACAAATTTTAGTACGAATTTATAAAATAAATACGTCGTTCCGTGCAATTATATCGTGCTAATAATATATGTTAGTGAGAAACTTACAGAGAAGATACAACTTTAACGATTCTTGCGAATTTCTCAGTTTCCGGTAATAAAGCTTAATTTGAGATTAATTTAATATTTCAATACGAAGAAGTTATTTATTTTAAAGCAATTGAAATGAATATTTAAAGTGTTATTGCCGTCATAAAACATTGATAAATTATATTAAATTATAGTAAATAAACTAACTTAAAATCTCTTATCATTTATAAAAATGAAATGAACGACTACGAGTTCTTCAACTTAAAGGTAATTTGTTTTTATCGAATATTACATCATATCATCGATATGAATTAACATATATTTGCAATCCAATTAGCAAATAAATGAACAGCTGCACAGCACTTCATTGTGTATTTATATAATAATTATGTTTATGTACAATATATTCAATAAAAATAACTCCTATTTATCTTGTTAAAAAAACCAAAAATAAATAATGCCCTACATTTGAAAATATATTTGAAATATAACTTACTTTTAACCAACTTATGCGAGTATGATATTTTATTAATAATTAAAAATTTAGTATCATGTTTATATTCTTTGCACAAAATGTTTTTTATGAAAATTTAATATGTAGGTATATCTAAAATAATGAGTAAATGGACTTCAGAATATTGCTAGCAATATCATATTTCTATTTTAAATGCTTCTGAAATTTCAGCATTCACGTAATATTACCGTTCCGGTAAAGTGGCAAAAAATTAACAAGGTTCTAAGACCATAAAGCTTCCTAATGAGTTAACCGACGAAATAGGATATCTGTATTCCTTGAGGCGGGTACCAATTTTTTGTACCTCCAGTGATCATCTCTGGTAATTCGGAATGTGTAGGCGTTGAAGAAGGAAAGGTGTGGTTTGGATCTCAGTGATGTATGTACGCTGTGTGTTACCAGATGTTGGAAGGTTATTTTCTCTTTTGGTGACACCGCCAATGATTGGTGGAGACGTTTCACTACCAATTAGTGTGATATATGACCCACTCAAGAGACATTTTGATTTTTTATATATATACATGAGAATACTTGTTTTTATTTATTCGAAACTCCCACCATTTGAAACGGTTTTGCTTATTTATTATAGCCCGCTTCGGATGTGAAAAGAAAAAAGGACGTCTAATGATGTAATGTTGTTAATTATAATATTTTTTTATAATTTATAGTAAGACAGCTGTCTGCTTAGTTAATTAATAAACAATTTTATGTTTTAATTCGTGAAAACATATTCACATTTTATTATTATTCAATTAACAGAATGTAAAATATCGCTGAACACATAAATTTGTATTTAAATGACTCATCTGAACTGAAGAAACATTTAATACAAAAATAATTATTTATTTTATTGTGTTGAGCGGATAAAAAATATTTAAATACTAATTTCAAAGTCTCTAAATAAATATCATGTACAATTATTTAAATGAATTGCTTACGTTCTATTTGAAATATTTATTGTCAATAAACATGATCACTTTAAAATTGCTTCTTGCCGAAACTGAAAATGTTATTAACCATTTTTCATGGAATTAAATTTAAACATATCATTAAAATAACAAAATTTCACCGAAAAATCCCTATAAATTTATAAGAAATTATGAATATATTTTTTTAATAAAATAAAATTAAAAAACAAGTTGGACTATTCAAATCAAAAACTCTAACTATTGTATCTTATTTAAATGTATATTGATATTTTTTTCTTTTTAAAAGGATTTAGTAATCCTTTAAATGATTGTAGAATCATAAATAAAATTACTTCTTACAGCTATTATACCTAATTGGTTATAATTTACTATCCATTCAAACCAAATTAAAAAAAAAACAAAAAGTGTTAGCTTACTTATTGTTTTACAGACAACAATACTAAGGCGAAAGCTTCCAATAATTTCAACAATGGATTACCCGTTATAGTTTCCAAGGAGCATAATGCCAGCAGAAGCTTCAAATGTCTCCCCAAAAGTTCAGGACGTCCGAGCCTTTCTAGCTTAAAGCTGCGTAGTGGGCCACTCGGTTAGAACAATAACATGGACCTGCAAAATGATTTACGGTGAACCAGTTGACTCACACGGGCGCTATTATCTTCGGAGCTATGGCCCGACCGTAAATATTCCTTTATAATATCTTCGGCCGTTACTTCAGCCTGAAACAGTGGCATCTAACCTTTTCAATGAACGAAAGCGTTATTTTGGAAAGCGATGCATTAGCCACACAACCCTTACAAAATATTTCAATTTACTTTATTTAGCAGTTATGTATTTATATCAGAACAACTATAACTGCATTGCATCTGGGCACCTTAAAAATTATTAATCTATTATCCGAAGTACCTTCGTATGTAAAGTAGTTTAAAGGCTTAAAATGTGTTCAACATACATTGCAAATTAGAAGCGAATATGCTATAAAAATATTTTATTTTATTACTTAGTATTAAATATTATAATATAATTATCAGTGTTTCTTAAATATTTCGATGTACAGGTAATATTCGTAATTTAATAATTGTCGATTTTATAAAATTTTAACTAGGAATTTCAGTGCATTAAATATTACCCATATTAATATGTGTAAAATATTTTAAATATATTTTTTTGACAATATACATAGTCATATAAAATTCTTGATTAAGAAATAGTGTTGCGTCCCTTTTTAATGATATTCTGATATCTCTATGTTGTGGATAATATAAATGTGTAGTACAAAGACTTGGTTACATAGCGTATTTTTGGTTTAATTAGGTAATTTACCTCCGTATTAGTTTATACATTAACACTTTTCTATGGATCTTACTAAAACCGTCAGATTTACAAAATGAAAAACCCATTTTTATTACATTGGATTGTTGTTTGCTGATCACTGGTTATTACCTACAGGCGATCTAACACAAAGACTGATTACGCAACTTCAGGCATTCACAAAATCGGTCAAAAGAGCTTTGCGGTGGCCGTAATGCACAATGTACGGGAGAAATTAACGTTGTCTTGCGACTGTGATTCCTTTCTTCGTCAGACTTTCTCTCCGGACAATCGCGAAGAGAATAAAATAAAGCGACGCAATAGCCCGGCCATAAAAACCCTCGGGGTAGTAAAACTTATTATTGTCTTGAACGGGAAAAGATCCCGATGCGTTCAACGGGATATTGTTTTGTTTGGCCCTCGTCTCTCAGAGGTTTAAGTGCGTAATACGATATCGCACATGGCGAAGATTATTTGTGGTTGGCGGAAATGGGTGTCTATTACAAGTCGGGTGCAACTCGTTATTGCCGCACTGAGAGGCAATATTTTTTTGGCAGAAACATTATTTAATTTTTTGGCTATATGCGAATGATTTACAGATTACAAAGAAAAAGATTCTTCAACAATACACTTTCCTTATTTCAACCATTTCCTAACAATCTATAAAAATATGTTATTGTGCATTGGTGTAAAGCAATAGTCATCTTGAAAACACCACTCATTTCCGTCAATTCCAAAATGTAATTATATTATTGTATATATAATTACAATATTGGGATATAGTATATTGGAGTGGAAATTAAAATTGCAATGACATTCTTAAAAAATTCAAGCGTCATTGAATCAAAATTGAGGTTAATTAATCATAGTATTTCACTACCATTTTCAACATGTTTCTATAAGATAGTTTTTTGATACTTTTAATATACACTAAATAACATCCTTATAAAATATTTATTATTTTAAGAGGTTTAATCTCAAATACAATTAGTCATATTATAAATATGTTTCTTGAAAGTAGAGTACTTTATATTATGGAATATTTTATTTACTTTTACATTAATATATTTTTCTAAACGTTTTAAATACAATTATCGTATCATTATTACCAGTCTGTGATACATATACAGCTTTTAAATTATACAAAAATATATATAATACATTTTAAATGTATTAATCAATATCAAATATAACTTAAAAAATATGTTACAAACAACAATTCTATGTTATTTTTACAACCGATAGTCTATGCATTTCAGCAAAGATAAAACTATGTATTTATTTATTACAAAAGTTTTTGAATATTACTACAAATATAACAAAAAATACAAAGCTTGCCCGCGTATCGTTCAAATAAAATGTATTTTTATTTTTTTTATTAACTAAGCACCGAAGGCCACGCGAGGAGTTATGTTG
This sequence comes from Glossosoma conforme, assembly GCA_022606575.1. NCBI lineage: Eukaryota > Metazoa > Arthropoda > Insecta > Trichoptera > Glossosomatidae > Glossosoma > Glossosoma conforme. The sequence goes on from JAGTXR010000015.1 coordinate 1,420,842, forward strand.
GCTGAAATGTCATTCCTGACATTAAGAGGAACATTTACAACCACACCGGAACCTTATTTATAAGTTTTCATTCCGTAATGTGTATTTGATGTCTTTTTTATTACAGAAAGGGACACATATTTCTAGATTTGACAAACGTCGTTTGAAACCCAATCGATACGAACGATTCACAGTGAGATGTCTTTTCAGACGATATTGTATAACTTAGGCTGTATTTTTTTTTTCATAAATAAAATGAATATATATATATATACATATATATGTATATATGCATATATATATTTATATATATATATATAAATATATATATATATATATAAATTGTAAAAGTAGTGTAACCTACTTTGTTTGCATATTAATTACTATTTCTAGACTATTTAAATATCACTTGAGTAAAATTAACTTTAATTTTCTAGTTTATATTTAGATGATTTGATAGTTTATATTTAAAATAAATTAAGTGGTTTATTTGTTTTCTCATAGTTTAACATGATGGCTATATATTTTTTCTTGTGTTTTCATATTTACTTATTTTTACGAGTACAATATTTATATTTTGCACTTATTAAAGACCACATAAATATTAATTTTATAAAAACTTTTAAACTTTTTAAACTGCTATCCTGGACAAAATGTGGAATAAATATTAACGGAGAGTACATTTCTCACCTCCGATTTGCAGATGACATAGTGCTAATAGCCGAATCACCTGACAAGCTCCAAGACATGCTCTACGACCTCAATGAAGCGTCGAACAAAATTGGTCTGAAAATGAACATGGATAAAACAAAAGCCATGATTAATAGTCATATTTCACAGACCTTTGATCCTATTTCCATTGGAGGAACAGAAATAGAGGTTGTAAACGACTATACCTATCTGGGACAAGTAATACAACTAGGGCGAAATAACTTCTCAAAAGAAATCGACAGGCGCATACAACTGGGATGGGCAGCATTTGGAAAACTAAAGTACATTTTTAAAGCGAAAATTCCGCAATGCCTTAAAACTAAGGCGTTTAACCAATGCGTCCTCCCTGTATTAACTTATGGCGCAGAGACGTGGAATCTGACAGCAAGTCTTACCCATAAAATAAAAAGTCACCCAGCGTGCTATGGAGAGATCCATGCTCGGAGTGTCGCTAAAAGATAGAATCCGAAACGAGGAAATACGCAGAAGAACTCAAGTAGTGGATGCTACCCAACGAATTTGGCAATGGGCAGGTCATATCTGTCGAAGAGACGACGGTCGATGGGGAAGAAAAGTATTGGAATGGCGCCCAAGAACTGGCAAACGAAGCATTGGCCGACCCCCTACAAGATGGACTGACGATATAAGAAGAATAGCGGGAGTGACCTGGATGCGGAAGGCGGAGGATCGAAGAGGATGGAGACTCATGCGGGAGGCCTACGTTCAACAGTGGACGGACACAGGCTGATGATGATGATGATGAAATATTAATAACGATCTTCAATAATCGTATTATACAGATGGTAATTATAATTACGAATATTTACTTTAGTTACCCAAGCACATTAGCGTTTATCTATAATGTATACTTAGCTATCTACAGTAAAATAACCATTCGCTTTGCGACCCTGTTTTTTTTTATAACGTCTGTACAAACACGAGCAATCCAAAATGGCTTCGTACATCAAATTTAATAAAACATATCAGACTTATTTTCGCACCCCCGCATATATAAACACCCACCTTTTGCAAGCACACGCGAAAAAAAACTCACCCCAGAAACCTCACCCTTATTTTTAATTCTGAAATATTCTCAGCGGTAAAATAAAAAAGATACCCAGGAATAATAATTATAAATTGCGCTGAATGAAATGTGAGGGACGGTGTTTTTTTCGACCCCCACCATAGTGAGTGGTATTTTTTTTATTTAATTCGGTTTGATACTTTGGTACGTTCTCATTTACGCACCAACGCAGTACAAAAAAGTCGTTAAAGAAAAACTGCATTTTCCTTAGGGACCGATAAGAAAAATTGAAGACCATAAGTCATATACTCATATATTATATTATATTGCTTAATTTTTAGAGATATTATATTTTATGTGACTTTATTATGAAAGTCACTGTACTGAATTAATTATTTTGACATTTATTTAGACTGAAAACGCATCCTATTTTTTTTGATATCTAATAAACCATTTTGCTAATATAAGTACATACAGCTTAGACAAATAAAAGTATGATTAAATTAAATAGCATTTTTCTATTAAGAATAATATAAATGTATATATGTACTGTCGTTTATAATATTGGAATAATTGTCAGTTATATTATAACAGATTGTTGAAATTTACGCATCTTGTACTTTAATATTTACATTATAAAGAACAGTTTATACTAATCGCATACTACAATATTGGACATGTATATCGATCTTAGTTTACAAATAACATCTTTAAGTTAAGGATCCTTGTGTTGAGTATGTTTTCGGAAAGGTATCGCTAAAACCAATTATTATATAAAAACATACCTGTGTTATTTGATATCGCGTAAATATAACACTTTGAACAATGATGTGAGCTGAAATGGAGGCAACCTTTAATGAATCCATGTTTTGAGGTTCTACCTGCTGAACCTCTCTAGGGACCGATCTAAAGCTTTTGTGAACCGACAGTGTTTTCAGTTATATATTTTTTTCAGTTTATTCAATGGATATGTGAGGATGTGAAACCTATTGTGAAAGAATTTGATTGAAGTAAGCTGTTAACATTTATCTGAATGAAACCTCTCGATATAAGTGATTGTAAATTTATATATTTTTTGCGAAACATCACCTGATCGTAGCCAAGTCATACGTTAATGCCGTAAAGCTTTGATAATATTTGCTTAGTCTCAATTCAGATCTTTTCCATGTGCATGACTAGCTGCTCTTTCTAAGACTTTTGTTGAACTAAATATAAGTTATTGATGTTGCTAGATATTGAGATGAATCTTTTGAAGTTGTTGTCATGAAGAAGAAGAAAGTCATATCTGCATCTAAAAATGATTGATCACAATTTTTGCATATTTTTTTATTGCTTTCCAAATCAACGAGAGCCCAGGATACCAAAAAAAATAAGCTTTAGTTAATGTTGTTCATCACAACATAATGCATCGAATAACAATTACCGAACTGATGTTTTGATCTGAAAAAATCATTTTAAATATAGGTTCATAATATAAAATAAAACTTAAAGATTTAAATAAGATACTGACATCCTCCTCTCTAAGTTAGTTATTGAATTGTTTGGTGGCAGGATGAGGAGAAGATTTGTTAATCTACACAAAGACTTTTTCTGAAGCACATTGACATAAATATTTCGATAAATTTACAAGCTTCTGGCCCGGACCTACTCACAGCATTTAGGCCGGACCAACCACAATACGACCTCACCGCCGTCGGCAGCACACAACTGACTGAGCACCGGGCGCCGTGGTCAGTGACACCCAGCGCCGCAAGTGGCGATCTATATAACTATTCCTCCTAACAGCATTACAAAATGACAACACATGCGTGTCCGATGAGCGAACGAAAATAAGAGACAAAAGATTGTAAATCGTGGTTTTCAGTACCAGTTAGCAAGGGCTATATCATGCTGATGTCAATACATTCATTACCTTGTTGTACTGTACAACTTGTATCCGAGTGAGTATTTAAAACGTTTATATTTATGATTATTGTTTCGTGTGTACACTCTTTCGCTCACTTTAAAAGTAAAATAATGTATATGACAATATCGTTGTTTCGGAATGGTTTGAAAAGAAACACTGAATTCTACAAACACTGCCCGTAAAAGTGTGGCTTCAGCATGAGCTACGGCGTACAAGGGACGCCCATTCCAAATGAAGTTATTACGTTTGCCTTATTCGTTTTGTTTATTCAAGATTAAATGTTAGCACTGCCGTGTTAAATGCGTAACCTGCCTGCACTGGCCATGAGCACGATAATACCAATAACACTAAATGTACGATCCAGCCGCACTGATACAGAAATGCACTTACATTGGTCTGATTGTCTGTATTATATATTTCTATAAAACGAAACTAAGGTGTTCATTTTATCGGCTTATCTGTTCATTTATCTACGAAACAATAATTTATTATTTATATATACATTAACAGTATTACATGCAATAAAATACTTATTTCGATTAAGCAGAAACGTAGTGAGATATGTACTAGATTGTTTCTGAATCTATCCATGGACTCTTATATATAATAAGTGTATAAATAAATTATTGAACATCATTGTTTTAATGGGTAAATATTTTTTTGTAGTTAAAAACTAGCGAGCATGTCATATTAAAACAATTAAAATAACGTGTTCCTTTATTTTACTAAGATTTTTTTAAATTATACTTTATACTATGATAATAAAGGTAACTAGGCCTATATGATTAGCCTTTTGTGTAGTATAAATCGTGAAGGTTTTGTTTGCAGCCACCTAATCATGCATCATTTTCTCCATTGCTTAAATGTAAATTTCTCTAAAACCTTCTATATTTATTTATTTATTTATATACAGAATCGAAATTCCAATTTTTACAAATATTTAGAAACAGAGTAAACATAAATATACAATAAATAGAGAAAATAATAAAAAATAAAAATAACACAAAAGAATAAGAAGATGACACGTGTCAAAGATCACAGAGATCAAGTAGAACAATACCATCGACAAAAGAGGAAAAGGATGTAAGAAAAGGATCGAGGTGTGCTGGTAGGCCATTTAGGAGCGACATTGCCGTTGTAACAAATTGAGTGCTTGAAGCTCCACAAGCATCAACTGGGATCAAAAACAATGGATGGCTACGAGCACGGGTGTACCTATCTGGAACATAGAAGTTAAAACATTCAAGAATCCCAGGGTTGTAAATTGAACCGCGAAGAAGAAGGAATGAATGTTTGAGTGCAGCAATTTTCCTCCGTGACTCTAGCGAATGGAAAGAAAGCATCCCTAGAAGGAAAAGAGTTGGGTAATGTTCGGAATTAAATGAATTGAATGGATAGTTACCGTAAATATAAAAATAAAGACGTCGGAGAAATTTTTTTATGAATTTTTTCGAGCATGAAAATGTATTTGGATTTATTGGGATTCCAAACTAAACTCCCATATTCCAGAATATGTAGTATTCAGTGAATCGTTCAAAGAGCAATACAGCCCATAAAACTGAAAAGTTACTCTTTTAGTTCTGCAAAATTATTTCAGTTAATACCTTACGATAATACCTACATTTGAGATATCAAATATATATGTAAACGATTTCGTATCATTCCTTTTGTAATCAAATGAAGATATATCATCGCTCCATTATTCAACAACTGCAATTTATTGTTATTAAATATCGTGGGTAAATAAATCATTATGTACTAAATGATTTACGAGGTACGCAGTCAAGCATAATGTGTCTTTGCGTGTGATTCAAATGTATTATTTATTCAACTTTTTGTGAAACTGCTACCTACTTATTACAAATAGTTATGAATATTAATGAGTTCAAGTATGACGATGAAAAAATAATCTATTTAATGATACCGTGTATAGTTTATAATACAATGTTAGAGTTTGATATTGACTCATACCTGCGGTTTATCGAAAAAAGTGTTATTTATATAAATGCAGTAGTATCAATAATTTATTAATTTTATAAAAAGTTGCAAACATAATGGTCAGGTAATAATTAAGGAGAATGTTGCATTGATGTTTTTTTCTGATTTTTTTAAGTTGATCATTAATCTTTAAAATCCTTAAAAACAAAGTGATTTTTTCTTACTAAATCTTACACGAGTATAAAGTTACAATACTTGATGATGTGAATATAAAAGATACGCATGTTTATCTACCAGTGAATTTATAAAAATGTATTAAAACCTGAAATACTCTTTATTTTAAAGTTTATATAAAATAAAATGCTTTTGTCAATTACAGATTATTTATTTCATTATTTTTTTTCAATCTAATGTTAACAAGAGCACTCATTTTCTATTATAATTTTTAAAAAAATAAGATTGTTAAAGTGTATTATTATATTTTGTAAGATTTTAATGGATGTGTTTCCAGTTAAAAACAACTGAAACTCACAACTAAATAACATTATGGAGCCTTTGAAAGGGTTTGAAAATCTTTCTCGGGTTAATTTTGCTTTTTATTATGCGCTTTTTCTACTAAAAGATATTTAATGGAGGGTTCTGATATTGGATTAAGCCATTTGGATTAGCTCTAGGTGCCTAATTACCCCTCTGTTCTCTCAGCGCTATAATTTGGGGTCGCTTTTCCACTATACTGAACTGCCTAAGAAATTTATTCAGTGCATTAGCCAAAAATAAACATATAAATACTGACTTGGATATTAATTTATCACAAAAAATACTTAAGTATCGTTTTTTTCCAAAACCATTACCTAATTTTACACTGAAAAAGATAAATTACTTTTACACCTGTATTATATTTACCAAGTCTACTAATTACTGTACATTTATTTACCAAATGATTACTTTCACAAGACTAAAAAACTAGTCATCTATCAAGCAAAGTGAATAATTTTCTTTTATATTCTGATACAAAATGACCACCTACTCAACACTTAAGAAATAACTTCAAATTACTACAACTGAATTTAAAACTTTCGTACAAACATCTTACACGATACTATAACAATATCATTTCAGTCAGTTTTACCAGTAAATTAAGCCTGTAATTTGCAATTAATTTTATATATAAAAAGATACTACAATATGTTATCTTACGTTGTGTAAATATCATTCAGTACATACATTTTCATACTGGACTGGACTTTACCCGCCTCACACCCGCATTACACCGGAAGACAGTTAAGTCTCCTTGATGACGCGCTTATTCAGATTATGATGATCAGTCCAGTGGGAGTCCCTTCTGAACAATTGTGGCCACTGCACAGAATATTAACATTTTCATACTGTCTGTTGAAAGATATTGTACATTTTAATAATGCATAGTTTGTATGTTTTTTGTAACTAGATAATTGTTTTATTTTATATTCATCGCGTCTGTTCGAATCAATAAATCGGCAAGAGGCTTCGAACCGGGAGGGGGACGAGATTAATGGAGCACTTCACACAGCCTTCTTCCGCTCGGTCAAGTCCTTATCTAACCCTTAGAAACTATATCCGGAATCGAATTACAAAGGGCACGCATAAACCTGCTCCGGTGCCTTCTATTGATTTAAAGCCTGCGCGAGAACGAATTAAATAATGTTTGACTGCTACAATACCTCTTCGAGTATGTATAACTTCAAAAGTGCTTTCTTTTGATAAGATACATGGTTGTTAAATATTATACAATTCCCTTTATTAGATTATTATAATCATATACGAGTAAATTGTAGAATAATAAAAATAATAAAATTATTTTATTTATTTATTAATTAAATTATAGGACTTATTTAAAAATTTAGGAATAAGTAATACACATATCATAACAAAATGAATATAAATACTGATCTAGTTGATTTATTTATTTATTAAACTGACACACGTAAATCAAAATTGCTAATATTCTTGAATTAAATGGCGGATGCGTGGATACGTTGGCTTATAACGAAATTATTCGGTATAAATAACATTACCGACCAATTTTTATGAAATATTCGGATTATATTCTTATTCTTAATATATTTAAAAATGATGTTTTATATACCTTGATACAAATTAAACATCCATTTATTTAATACCTGTTTTTAATTACTTTTAAATCCTTATACTAAGTAATTGATATTGTTTCAATTTTATCATTCACGCTATTTAAATTTGTATTCTAATATTTCAAAATCGTTAGCCTAATATATATATTAAAAAAAAACTTTGAAATGTATTGGTTTAAAGTTATTATTTTCAATATTCACTCATAAAACCATTGTTTTCTATTTGCGAGCATTCAAACTCTATACAAGCGTTTACTTGTAAGCTCATAACAATGCCGGCAAAAGCTGCCGAGAAAATGAAAACAATACTGAGCAAGCTGAAAAATCTCACAGTCACCTGAAAGGGGGTCTAATAGGCGATTCACATCAGGGAGGGGCCTATGCGAGGGACATTTGTCGCCGTTTGGGGTTCGGGGATCGTCGCTCGGGGCGGCCGTTCAGCCCTGTAACGGGCCTCTGGAGTACCGTACAATTGGGTTCACGACTTTGCGAGCTTTTGCTCGCGGGCGGAGAAAGCTCGGAGAGAGCTTTGATACTCTGAAGGCGATCGCCCGAATTGAGGATGATTGTAAATGGAACGTTGCGGGCACAGTAAAACATCATTTGATTACACGTTTAAACGAAATACAAGTTTTTTTTATTATTATTATAACAGACTATTATTTAGTCTATTTTACATAAATAAAATTTTGAAAGAGCTTTTTATTTATTTACGTTAAACATTTTACATTTTAAAGATGTTTTTATGGTATAATCATCTAATGAAATTTATATTAAATTAAAAAATATTCAGAATGCGAATACAATAGTTATATAATGGTTAGCTATTTCTGTTTTATTTTTTTTATTTTAGCGTTTTCAAAAACATTTTAATCTTATTTACTTCAAACAAGGGCACAATTATTTGAATTAAATTTAAATACGTCTCAAATGCACTGATTTATTTTCATTTTCATTAACTTTATACTGGTTGCTTGGTGACTTAAAGTTTGTTTATTATAATCCTTGACTGTTTGAACTTCACTCGTTTGACTAAAGTACTGTTTGTTTAAACCAATTTTCATTGAATATTTATTATATTACTTTATTTGCGTTTTATTCGAGTATTTAATGATTTTTATATTTATTTTTTCATTTATATTGAAACATGATTTATATTTCCAACTTTAAAGGTGTCTATCCTTTTAATAGTGCTTACAAGCAACTATATAATTTATATATTTATGTTATACTTGATTTTAATTTATAAACAGTCTTTTTCATTTATTAAAGACTCAAGCGATTATGTGTCAAAAAAATGTTGAACAATTCAATTATACATATAAGTTACACAGCATTTTTGGAGAAGTGAAAAAGATCCCATGAAAAGGTTGTAAAAATATATATGTAAAAATAAGAGAATTCTAATCAGATTTTCCTAACGCAGCACTCGGGTTTTCCTTCTGGCTTTATGGCGTGCTTATGCAGGCTTCAAATAAATTCTAACGGAGAGTAAACTTGTCCGTAAGTCCTTCGCTTACCTCGAGAGACAACTAAATGAACTTTTGTACTCGGAGAGCTTTCGTTATTGATGAAGGCAATCGAACAGGAGCTTTTCCACATTGAGCATTCTTGTTCTTCAAGTGAGAACAGATATTTTGGCAATTTATATTGTTCCAAAATTATAAGTGCACTATATAAGGAGCTTATTCAAAAAAAAAACTATTTAATATTCATCATATTTTGTTATTTGTAGGTTTAATTATACTAAACTGTAATCCATTACATATATTTTTAGATATTTTGGATTGAAAGTGAAATTAAAAAATATCGATGATGCAATAAAAAAAAATGTCAAAAATTATTTCAACATTTTATTTTGATGCGACATAATTTTGCTTCGTTTAGATGACATTTTAAGTTAAAAATGAATCATTTTCTATAAATTTATTCATTTACTTCCTCTTTATAAAATAGTTTATTTAAATCTAATTCTTTTGCTGCGTTGGGTATTTTTAATCCACTTAAAAATAAATAAATAATCTTTTGAATTTAAAATTACAAACAAAAAACATTGTCATATATTTTTTCGGTCACATTGGCTTTGCCATTATTTTTTTAGTAAGTAAATCTTATCGTTATGTTTTATTAATTTAACCGTCTTCATAACTATTTAGCATTAAGAAGAGTACATTTATTTCATGTATACATTAGTTAGACTAAAAATTGGGAGATAATTTGGTACTTTAAAGTAACATTTTAAAGTAGCTGCGATTATTATGTAAGAAATTATGTATACTTGCATCCGTGCGCGGATTATTAATCTCACAATCTTTCATGTGAGACGCCAGGTATTTAACAGAATACTTAAGCAGTCGCTAAAGATTGCCTTCGATCATATAAAACAATAAAGAATGCAAATTCTTACAACAACAAAAAAAACACAAAAACGCATACTTATACGCCCATAAACACTGAAGTTGTATCGGGTTAAACAATATTCTCGCACACTAAGAGCATTAAAAAAGGTTGAAAAAGAAACTGAGAATACTGGCTTCAAATATTCTTAATTAAGCTATTATAGTGTGTCTGTGTGAAGTGTATAATATTAATGTGTAGAGCTGCAGGTAAAAATACGGATATATTCACAATATAGCAAAGGTCTTTTCACATAAATAAATGTCTCACATGTGTAACGGAGATATTATTTTGTAATATATCATCCAATGATTTACAAACGTTGCTTTTTTGTCAATTTATAATAACATTTTTGTATATTATATTTGTATAGAACATTTAATTCTAAAGCAGAAAATGGAATATTTCTACCTAAACTACATTTAGTAAGCTGCGCAAAAGACTGACGAATTCAAGTGTAATATTAATTACCAATACTCAACTTAAAGAATAACATCATATACATTTTAAATATTTAAGTTTTTCTTATTTTATCTTCTTTCTTTGCTGTTCAGCTTTCTTGCCATATTTTTTATGGTCTTCTTGGAGTTGAAATTCGTCATAGTAATTGTAGTCAGTAATAGTAATTTATATTATCAGCAGCTATGCTCCCACTGTTTCATAGCACATTTTTCTAATATGATCTTTCAAGTAGCGCTTTTTGATCTTTTCCATCGCGCAACATCTTCAAATTTTCCAAACATTCATATTTTAGATGTTCTTACTTTGTCTCAGATTATCAGTCCTACAGTGGTTCGTAGATCTAAAAAATATGATGTTTAATTCCAGATTTTGTCAACTTATTTAAATTTACAATTTGAAAATGTTTTAAATAAATCGATAAGCGGAAGATAATTGCTCAATAAAAATTCAACCATATAGATAAACGCACTTTAATATATATTTTTACATTACTTATAATTATGATCAGAAGCTTTTACATGGTGTTATCAGTATAATATATCTACATGTTTTAATCACAATAAAAGCTCTCTTATAAGCTCACCGCTTAAAAAATATGTCGATATCGCGATATGAAGCTACTACTTCAGCTACCATTTCTTGCAGATAACTATTTATAATTACGAGTTTTCAACCTCACACCATGATTACAAACAGCAGGTGCAGTCGGCATATTTTAAAAGAGTTACTTATTTAACAAATGGGTTCTTTTTATAGGCAATTTGCAAATATAATCATGATTATTTTAATGAGTATAAAAATGTATCTTTTGAACAGGTGAAGTATTTTGTCAGAAAAATAAGTGTGTTCCTGGCAAAAAAAATACCATTTACTGTGAAGATGTTGTAAGCATACATTTATCTGTGAGATTTCATTTATATTAGTTCTGATAATTCAGTAATATTTATAAATATTCATACGTTGAGGTTAGGTGTCGTGTGTAAATTGAAGTTGCATGTTATCAACATTAATAATAATTGTTAGTTATAACTCACATCTTACACTTCATAAATCTATCGTGTACGTTTTATTTTTAATTAATAGATTTAATACCTTGTAAACAGTTCTTCATTCCTGTATCTATAAATTATTTAACATAACAAGTATTAAAATGCTTTTATAATAAAAAATAAACTATTCAACCAATGGATTCAAAAAGCAGAAGCATATAATAGTCACAAACTGCCGATACAAAGATGCGTCCTCATTACATTTGGGTTTTGCCTTCAGGAGCTCCACCGAGTAAATTAAATAAATGTGGTTTTTCTTGTAATACTTTGAAATTGAAATCCCATCATATGCCTAAATTGTAAATATTTAAATTATTAAAATTCGAACAATTATTTAATTAATGACAAATACATTGATACTTGTAGGCAGTCATTATATCACTGAAATCATAGTTGAAATTTTCGTCAATTAATGATAATTTTATTATATTTAATGGATATTAATTGTTATGTGAATGGTCGCGAGTATCCTCCGGACAGAGAAATTCAAATTATAGTATGCAATAAATAAATTATTGCATTGACAGTGCACATACAAAGTTACTCTTGCGATACTTAAATGCCCGAAGCAATTAAATTAGCGATACTTATTCATCGAATAAGTACTCTATAATAATTATTGAATAATATTCCATACATTAATTCTATGTACTAGTATTATAGTATTATCAATACATTAATTCAACGAATATAAGTCTCTTAATTTGTGTACATATTCGTTTTTATTTTTGTCGTAATGTTTACTTTAAAAAATATTTTTAACTCAAAAGTTACAAACTGTCATCTTTTGTAAATCATTTAATTGGTCATTTATCATCGATTTATCTCAACAAGTTTTCTAGTATAATTTGTATGTTTTTAAAAATTATCGTTATCCGTAATCGAATCATTCATTGATACCTACCATTTGATGAATATTATTCCATATCTTCTATCTTTTTCTCATTTTATAGTTTTCTTTTTTGACCTGCATCACTATTAAATGATATTTACGTAAATTGTTGTTATTACAATGTTAATATAAAAACATGATTTCGTTCACAGCAGAAGCTATTGCATAAAGAATGTATGTTGAACGTAAATTAGCTAGTTGTATATAAGCAGAGTCATCTCGTTTAATAAGTACTTCCCAGTCGATTGCGACCGATCTGCAATAATCGGCTCATTTCTCTGAAACTAAAGTCTCTAAGGCAATTGTATAATTTGCATAGCGGTTTAAACGTTGTGCATTTACTTCACATACCCAGCCTAATACTTGTAATATAGGATAATTTTATTACCGCACCAAAGCCGCTAAAACGCAATCTTGATACTGGTTTAGGTAAATAAAACTAAAATTAATAAGGCATATAATATATATCATATAACAATAATAAAGATGATTAAACAAGTACTTACATAAGCATTGGTAAATTAACATACTTATGAGTTATAATTTTCATAGCAATTTTTAAATAATAAATTAACACATCGGTTCTTTAATGAAATAGAAATAAGTAAATTTATAAATAATAAGTCAGTATTTTTTCACGATTACCATTTGTGGTGGAAATTTTTCAGCTTTTCTTGGGTGTTTTACGTTTTTAAGAATAGCATCATCACGTTTTTGACGAACCTTCCAAAGCCTTCCCCAAAAATAGGCAGCTCAACTCATTTTCTTATTAAATAACATATCATTTCGAAAATCCGCCTAGATTTGTCATATATTTTTTTTAATTTATTCTTTTTAATTTTTCATCAAATATTCAAATTTTAGGTAATCTTCATGCACTCGCGGTCTCTGTGAGGTGGGTAATATTACCATCGGCGCGAGCTAAATAAAGACGTCTGGTAACATGCAATTGTAATGTCGTTACATATATTATTGCGACGCGGGAGAGTTGCTGCAGGACGTGCCTCTTCACATCTGCTAAATTAACGGCCGTAATAAATGGACCCGAAACGCGAATTCGGCACGCTTTATTATTATTTTTTATTTTTTTGCAATCTGAAAGCGGAGCTTTCAAGCCCAGTGGTACATTTCTTTTGAACCCGTTTAATAAGTTTAAATTTAAATAGCATGTGTGGGTGTGTGATTTTCAGTTAAGAACATTGCGTCAATCAACCTTCTGATTTTGTGTCTTCGTTGTATATGGTCAATATGAAATTCCGTATACAATACAATTACTTCGTAGTAAATCAGTTTTGCATATAAGAGTTACGCTCAATGTTTGTGATGTATCACAACCGACAATTTTGTATCTTAAATAGAGCAAGATGAGTTAGCACAAAGAGCAACTGCAGGTTTTGATCATCTATTGTATTTAGAGAAGATATTTATGTTCTTTAACTCCAAATTCCTTCAAGAAAAATTTGCTAGCCAAATTTACATATAAACATATAAAAAATGATATTTACGTCGCTTTACCCTAACAGCAGCCTCAGACACCTATATTCTTTAGTCACATAGTGATCGCAGCTCCTTTTATTTAAATATCTCGTTATTTTATTTAATGTATAAAAAAATAAAAGTTTTAATTTAAAGTAATTATCTATTTGCAGTTATTTATTATCTACGGTATTAAACTAAGTTTTGGCTTAAAAACCTATTTTTAATTTAACTAACATTATCTGTATTATTTTCCTTTAAATTATTCATATATTTTGTTAATACTAAATTATTTACCAAATATAGATAAAATTACAAGTTTTTCAATATAAAATAATTGTATAAGACCTATGTTATTAAGTCCACAGGCTTCCCAAAATGTTTCCTTTTTGATGTTAAGATGTAATCTAAATGTCTTATTCCGTCTTTGAAATATTGCCGTAGTCTCTTGTATAGAATTTTATCGCTTTGGAAAATGTAAGACATTACCAGAAAGTATTCAATGCTCAAAAATTTATTGCGTAACTTTTTTTTCAAATGTTTTATTAGAATTAATATTTATGACACTATTAACCTCAAGATTTATTAGATAATAAAATACGCTTGATTATAATTCAACACAACATATTTATTTACATTTAAAAATATGAAAGCAAGGTCAAGCGTTTCGAGAATTTATAAATATGTTGGTACTAATATAAAATATTGTTATAATTATGTAGGAACTAAATTAATTAAACAGAAATTGCTCCTAGGTTTGTATAGCATATTCGTTTTTTAGTGCTATGGTTCAACCATAGCATGTAGTGACACCGAGTTTCGTTGCATTACTGAAGTTAAGAAACTACCGAATGATATATACCACATTTTACTGGTAGTATTGAACCGTCTTTTATGGTCAAATAATCCAAAAAAATAATAATATAGTCAATAAAAAATTATTCTAATAAAAATTAAAAAAATTCATCCAAATAAATAATTAAAATTTATTAATCATAAAAATTAATCATAATACAAAATCTGATAACTTATTTGTTATACTCACTTCGTCACCAGTCATATTATTCTCAACCTAAATCATGAATGTTTTTTCTAATGCATGAACTATGTATCATATTTACGTTTATACAGCTTCATTTTTTAAAATTAAGATGACGAAAGAAGACCTTATCGCATTATTCTTTGATTTTCCGTGATAAATGGGTTGTTGTCTTTCATTGATTGCATCATTATATTAGTTTCATTGAAATTTGCTACATAAATTGTTTGTTTTTGTTCTGTTGTAGGTGCCAACGGTCTCAGACGGCGGGGCCGGCAGACCTACACGCGCTACCAGACCCTCGAGCTGGAGAAGGAGTTTCACACCAACCACTACCTGACTCGCAGGCGCCGGATAGAAATGGCGCACGCCCTCTGCCTCACGGAGCGTCAGATCAAGATCTGGTTCCAGAACCGGCGGATGAAGCTCAAGAAAGAGATCCAGGCCATCAAGGAACTCAACGAGCAAGAAAAACAAGCCCAAGCACAGAAGGCAGCAGCCGCCGCAGCAGCCGCCGCCCAAGCTGTCCAAGACCACTAAGAATCCAATCATCAACATAGCAAAGTGTTTTCTATAATAATAAATTAATCCACACGCCTGCTTGACGTGCGCGTGTATTCCGTGTTAAATAATAAAATAAATTAAAATAAAGACATGAAAGTTTGAGAAGTTTTGAATAGTTCTCTGTGGACGGACAAAGAAGATTTGTTTTATTTTTTAATGATTATTTTGTTATCTTTTTTATTGTTAAATCAGATAGAACGATTTTGTTTTGCATATGTTTTTATTTTTATTTTGTCGATTTATGTTTGGAATGATTAATAATTGAGTTCGCAACGCTGAGTGCGGGCGTTTATTTTTGTTGTTGTAATTAAATTAATTGTGAGTATTCTCGAATTGTTTTATTTAATTTAAATTTATTGAATACGAGTGCAATGAGATGCGGCTAAAGCCAGTCTCCAACATGTTTATTTCGTTTTGTTTTTTAAAGACAAAAAATTAGTTATTTATTTCTTCAATGCCGTTCGGATGATTTCGTTCAATGTATCCGATGGATGTGAGAAAATAATCGAAAAATGTAAAGTTTTGTACAAAATAACACTTACCAAAGAGACTTGGTCTCCTAACCTAAAAAATGTTACAATCTAAGTTTGTTAGGCTTATTGGTGTAAAATATTAAAGAGCGAGAACGATTTTGGCTTTCGTAGTTTTTAATAATCCAGTTCTCCTAAAGTAATTTAATATAAAAGTTAAGTCCGTGTTCCTTGTGATGGTTTGTATGGCCATGTTGTATCAGTAATAATGTTCAAGATATTTTATTTCAATTTGCGCTATCGTACCAACGGAAGATTGGATTTGTTCATCAGACCTCGGTGAGCATGAGGCTCTCTGGGTCACTCCAGTTTCTGTCGAAGATACTTCTCCTGTCTGCATTCTTCTTGTGAATGCAACAACTGGCCGGCCGCACCTATTATAAAGGTAAGAAAAAACTTGATTTTCACATTTTTTAATCATCACTACAAAAAAAACTCTCAAAAATATTGAAGAGAATTTTTTTATTTAAAAGTTACCTTAGATAGATTTGATCTGTTAAATATATTTTCAATAACAGTTATCATTATATGAAGTATATATTGATATAGTGTTGATGTTCTTAAGAAAAATACAAAACCAGAGTAACTTATATACAATATATGTAAAGTTTGTATATTGTTGGTTTACTATTCGTATTAGGTACATTTTAAAGGTAATGTGGTGCCACAATAAGTACTTATAGATAATTAAGACAAACATAATCATGAATATTGTATACATTATCTTATAAAATATTGAATATATTAGTTAGTATTAAATATAAGTAATTCGTAGCTATCATGAGAATTTATCTAAATAAAATGAGTCACACAAGTGAACATACGATTATATAATATTCTTCTCATGATGTTAGGTAAAATACCTGTTGCCGCGTTCATAATACAACTTCAGGTAATTACACAGGTGGCTACTGAAGCCCTCCGATGAATATATTCCAATACATCATAATCACATCACGCCGATATAGAAGCCAAATAATTACAGGTAACTCAAGTTATTCAACTGGTTCAGCGAGAAATGAGAGATCACGAGTGCGTAGATAATGCAAGTACAAGAAAACAGAAACGCAATCAGAATATAAATAGATAAATTTGAATAACAATCAATAACAAAAATTAATACATAAGAATTTGTTAAGTAAGTAAATACCTTTTTCATAAGTTTAAAATATATCATATGTATCAATGAAAGCTTTTTCAGTCATTCAATTGAAGAAATGTTTTTTCTCAGTCTTTATTTAAATACTCTGCATATTTTCAATACAAATATCTTTTTTTAATAACTTTAAGATTTAACGCTTCAAAAATACACAAAAACACTTTGATAGAAAATTCAAACATTTTTAAGTATTATCAAATTGATTTGAGCCTCTTATTACATACTTACATATTTATAAAAATATCAAAACCAATAATTTGCAACATATTGTTGTAATATGTCATAAATATTAAGTTTTTAAAGTTTCTAAATCTAGTAATAATGGAGAATTGATCAGAGTAATGTATGATTATTTACATTATACATAATTGCTTACTCTCTTTACTGATATAGCTCTGCTCTAATCTAAAGTAAAGCTTCTAAATTACTTAATTCAGGCATAAGTGAAATGATATATATATTTTTTATAATTTTATATATTTCAGCTTGGGATATTTTTAATCCGTAAGATATATATATGTGAATATATGTATCGTTAAATCCGCGCCTGAGTCTTGTATGTACATAAGAGCGTGTAAGTCAAACCGGTCGTGCCGGAGAATATCATCCGAACCACTCAATTTAGCGAAAGAGATGTCGGCGGCGAGCCTTTTGTTCCGGCCGGTGATTAAAGGTTTTGGTTTTGTTACCGAACCGATTAACCGTGAATCAAACCTTCGAAGAACGATGACAGCAACAACCCTGTTAAACCTTCCATCTACCTACGATGTACCCAGAACTAAAGTTACATAAAGACTTAACCTTTAAATATATATTCATATATAATACAATGAAAAAATGACAACTTAATTAATTCGTATCTAAGCGTCTCGAGCTATTTTTCTTTTTGTCCAATCTATAAACAGAGTACGTGGTAGCCATAAATTGCTACTACACTGCTTTATTAGCTGCCAAAAAAGATACATGCCTAGTTTCAAGACATCTCGGCACACACAGCTTAACTAGAGTACATACGCGGCTTCCAAAACAAGATCCTAGGGGCTTGAAATGAAAGCAGTTTTAATACCCGAGGCATAGTTAAGCCTATTAGATACTGCTTTTTCAAGGCGGTTCCAACGTCTTATCTATTAAATTGTATAAGGTTGCTCAACACAACCAGAGACAATATATTTAATTGGTCACCATCCAATGTTACTAGTCAAATGTTACATAGCTTTGGAGATTGAACTAAAAATAATGCTCCAATATGCTTTGGTCATTTGTCTATGATTGATTCTTAGCGTAAGGTGGATTTTACTTTTAGAATTAAATTGTACCTCATTTTTATTTTCACGTTGTATCAAGAAATACATATATGTATTTAAAATATAAATGACTCACCCGTTCAGATGAAAGTGAAAGAATATATGACGTAACTTATAACATGATCGTAAGTATCAATAATTCTTTAAATTGAAATGTAATGGTATGACCGAATCATAAATTATATGCAATACATACTTACATACTCGTACGTAATACTACCGATAGTGTCTCGTTACTAGTAAATTGATTAAAAATACTACTAGAGATTTAAAATAATAAACCCATATAATACAAAAAAGTGTTGTGGGATGATAATTATAAGCCTACGGATTCTAAAATGTCTACCTAATGACTTACTACAAATTTAAATAATATTATATTTTAATAATTTACATCATCTCAATAGATATGTACATACATCAATTATCTCTTACTTTATTTAGTAACATAGTAATTAGGGATTGTCGGGCATATAAAAGTGTTCAATAAAAAACGTATTAATATTTTCATCATCTGTCTGGTAGCGTGTAGTGTGTTATGGGACAGTTTGTTGTAGGCAATAAACAACCTTAGCGCCATGTCATGAGTTGTATGAGAAAGCGGTCTCGTTGGTCGGGATCACATGAAACGTTTTGCTGTGCGTCTCCTTAATATATAATATCTTTTGCGTGGGTATATGCGACTACAGTGTGAGTAGGCATCAGTAATATATGTTTGAAATTAATATAACTAAGAAATCTAATTTAAATGCATCAAATCGTATCGTATAAACACTAGCTAAATAAGCAAAATGTAATGCTCTTAAGTCGTTAATGCATGAAAAAAAGTTGGTTCTGAATTTCCTGTATGCTATGCCACGTACTAGAATATTCCATTTTAGTAAAACTCATATTGTCGAGTAGTGAATTGTCACATGGATTCAAATGTATACATATTTATATATATATATTATTATAGAATGTTCTGGATACAAATATATTGTATAGATATGTAAGAAAGAGTTGAATAGTGAAATCATACAGTTGAGGCATTCAAATGAAGATCATAATAGAGTTAAACCAGAGGTTAGTAATAGGTTAGATTAATTGAAGGTAATAAAATATGGCCTCTAAAAAAATTATAGTAAAATATTTTAGCTCTTGAAAACTTTTCTTAAAATCTTAATAATATAACTATAACCTCCCCCTTGTCAATATTTACTAATATAAATCTTTTATTTACAACAGCAAACTAGTTTTATTTTTCTGTATTACTCTGTATATAATGTATTTACTAAATATAAATATTTTTATACTTACGTAATACATATAACATTGTATAATACAATGGAATTATGAAATATATATCAGCTTTTATCAGGTATTTTGCAGACTTTATTATCTTACTAAGTAACTCAAATAATACAATTTATAGACCTTAGATTATTTCAAATCTTATTCAAACTATGTATGAAAAAGTAATACGAAAACTGCTTATATATTCACATAATTTGAATAGTTGCAATTTTCATAACACAACATAATATAACTGACTTTTTTATGTAAACGCATGCAGGAGAGCACACCCGGTCAAGACCAGTGCGCTCTATGATGCTCAGCCAGGGAGGCTGGACGCTGCATGCGGGAAACGTGTGCTGTGTTCGTGTTTGTGTGTGGGTTGGGAAGATTGCAAGTATATTTATCTGTTTCTTGAAGAGATTCAGATTGTAGGAATGAGGAAACACAGACGCTGGAAGAGCATTCCATAGCTCACCGGTGGCATTAAGGAAGGAACTTTGGAAACTGCCAGTTCTTGGTTGACATACATTAACCGTGTATGGATGTTCAACAAGTGCAATACGAGTTTGACGGCTGTGGGTGAGTGCAGGAGGAATAAGTTCTTTATTAACCCGCTAACCATACTAGTAAAAATTAAATAGCATTGATCTCATTACTTCCTCTATTGTGTAAGTTATATACATGCTCTTCTTATTCACCTTGTACTTCACACAGCATATACACCACGGGTAGGCGGGCATGCCTCCAGATAGATAGATGGGCGGTTATACGCGCGGGATATAGATAGATGGCGGCTATATGAGCAGGGATATATCAAGAGGCCCGGGTAACCGGTTGCTGGAATGACTCCACGCCATCTGCCGCCACCGCGAATATTCCGGGCCGGTACTTTTTGGCACAATCAGTGCCGCCCATCCCTCCCAACCCTCAAAGCCCTCCCAGGCCTCCAGCCTCATAAGGCAATCCCATCATCACTCCTCGTCGAAGATTAGCGATCCTTCTTTATTCATGTATTTACTAACATTTATATATCACTAGCGCATTCTACCTGACGTTGCTCAGGACGCGAAAGAAAAAGTTAGAATCATTCAGAAATTGAATAGACTATGTATGCACATCGAGTATGATTTTATGAATCGCTTGCGTAATCAAGGCGACTAGCATCAACAAATGACAGATTTTCGACCATAAGTTCTAGATTTTTTTCATCATAAAATAAGATTATTTTTTTTATGTAAACGCATGCAGGAGAGCACAACCGGTCAAGACCAGTGCACTCTATGACGCTCAGCCAGGGAGGCTGGACGCTGCATGCGGGAAACGTGTGTTGTGTTTGTGTTTGTGTGTGGGTTGGGGAGATTGCAAGTGTATATTTATCTGTTTCTTGAAGAGATCCAGATTGTAGGAAGGAGGAAACACAGACGCTGGAAGAGCATTCCATAGCTTACCGGTGGCATTAAGGAAGGAACTTTGGAAGCTGCCAGTTCTTGGTCGACATATATTTACCGTGTACGGATGGTCGGCAAGTGTAAGATGAGTTTGTCGGCTGTGAGTGGGTGCAGGAGGAATTAGTTCTTTAAGTTCCGAAGAGCAGCGACCGTGGTAATAACGGTAGAAAAGACTAAGAGAACCAACCTTACGTCTGTGTTCCATTGATTGTAGATTAGACGTAAGGGTGTCATTGTTTATCAAACGAATTGCTCTTCTTTGAACTGAGTCAATTAAGCTTAGAAGGTATTTTGGGGCTCCAATCCAAAGGTGACTGCCGTATTCAAGGATAGGTCGGATTTGTCCTTTATATAGAAGAAGATTACATCAAGCTGTTAAATTTTTAGATGTTTTCTACTGACGAATGAACGAGTTTTTTTTTAAATATTATCCCGTTCCAACTTGTATTCATGTAACCTAATAAAACTAAGGTACCTTGACAACTTGTATAAATTAAATTAAGCTTATGTTTTTTTTTTGTGAATAATTTTCTCCAATTATTATCAAGGAAACGATGGTCCTTAGGAATAAAAATGTAATATAGCTTGAACATAATTTTTTTCGTAGACTAGATGCATTATAATCCAACAAAAATATTTCCAATAAGTATCATTGTATGTAAGGCTGTTGTAGTGGGGACACGATCTAAATATTCTGTAAAGACACCGGGTGATTTAACCTAAAGCGTTTTATGTTAATTCTTATAAAGTAATAAATTCTGTATATATTATATAATATTATTAATTACATACTTTACATTCAAGTTTAATATTCTTTAATAAAATCAGTGGGCGGTTCTCCTGTCCATGCTTTTCATTTAGTTTTATTTTTTTCATAATCAGCGAAGCTTCTTTATTATTATTTTGTTTTATGACTGTACGCATATAACTGATTGATAATTTAGTGATCATCACAATATTGTGTGGGTGTTGATAAATATGCATCAGTTTTATTATTTTGTATTATTTACAATATAAACAATATAAATAATTTATGCTTTGTTTAAATAAGATTTTACAATTTTAAATGTGATATACTGGATTTGGTTTCATAATAAACACATTAAAACTAAACATTTTATAATTCTTTAAAAATAATTGATAAACAGCTAACAATTTAAATTCTTTGTATTATATTTTTTTCATGAAAAAATATAATGATTTATTTTTTCAATTATGTAAGCCAACTGTTACACAATTATGTCTTATATACATCATCTTTCAAATTTCTCAAGTAACGTTTGTCTAAATAAATGTGAACTTTTAGATAAATGATATTAACTGTCTGATCCTGCTACAAGTTTGTAGCAGTATCAGACTGTCTTACAGTATTCTTGAAAGTATTCAGGAATACCGTAAGGGAGTAATATATTTTTAATGATTTATAAAACTGATTAATATAACTGACAGTTTTGAATGGATAACTCTAGTAAATTACCATTTATAACAATGTCTTTTTCACAGAACTGCTACAGAGAAAGAACTTCGAATATTAATTAAAATTATCACAATGATGTGTTTAAAAGATACGGAAAACCAAAATAGATTCTTAACTGATATTTGATGCACTGGCTGGTGTCAAAGTCATTATTAAATATGCATTTACCTGTCGTTAACTGTTACCTGTGATGGCTACACCAGGATTAATCTCTCGCCGTTAGGCTGCTCCGCTCTCTTACCGGCTAAAGTGGCGCATGTCCGCTAATTGGATGGCCCGTAAATACCTGAAATTAATATGAATATACCCGACACACCTTCTAAAAAATTAAGGTTCCGAGGACTCAGCTTTTCAAAGATTTAACACAGATGACCCCAAAACCTCATAAAAGATATTTTAAAATATAAAAGTCTTGGAAAATATTGTCATTATAGCTTGTACAAGTACCTAAGGTTTTGGCAAAAAGCATTATCATCTACCCATCAGTACAAAAAACATACAAACGTACAAAATAGACTTCATAGTTGAACTAGACTAAGGATTTTTTTTGTATCATTTATTCGGTATAATGAGAACTCTACAATTAACGGAAAAAAATCAACAATACTCATGCTGAATAAATGTTTCAGAATAATTTCTTAAACATTCCATCATCAAACAAAAAACAATATTTTTAATTAAAGAAGAAATATAATTTGCTAACCGCGTAATACTCGATACTGATGATGAAGAACGTTGGTTTTATTGAATACTCTTGTATAAGCTTGGTTTAATTGTCCCATAGCTACTCGTGTATTTGATGTAATTGTAAAAAATAAAATCAATTCCTCAATTAAAAAATAATGCAGATAACGCATATTACGTGTTCTTCGAAAGAAGCTCTTAAAGATTGTTATCTCATTTTTGACCCACACTTTGAGAACTGCTGCCCTAGAAAATGTACTTTCGTTCAATCACCGAGAAATAATTGATCAGAATTTCGTACGAAAATTGCGTAGCGAAATAACCTGCAAATCTTGATCTCAATTTATTCCCCGACGAAGATATTGATTAAAACCTTTTTTACTTCCTGAAACTTTGTTAATGCATTTTAAAAATCACTTATGTGAATATCGTATTACATTAGTAAACCAACTCCACAGATCCATGTAATAGAAACATCTAATGAAAAGCCAGAATCATTTCATAGTATTAACAGTACTAATAATCTGTATGTATTTACTTTCAGCTTCTATCTGTCTAAAAAGGCACGATATAATAAAAAGCTAAAGACTTATCTTAATTATATAACAAAGAAATATATATTAAAAATCTTTACCTGCCTTATTTAATTCGACGTAGAAATTTAAATTAACTCGTTCAGCATTGTGGTCAATTATTTATTTTTTAATTAATTCCTTACTAAAATTTATATCTTAATCTCTATCTCTCGGCTCATAATTTAATTTGAATATTATTCAAATAAAAACAATTAGGAAATACCAATGATATTATTTGAGCAACCGAATAGTACCTTGTAGTAAATACCAGCTAATGATATAATTTGTATGTATAGTAATTACAGTTTCATAGTAAATCATCATTTATATTACCCAAAAAGAGCGTAAGTACTTTATAATTGAGTTCATATAAATAATTAAACATCTCATATAATTTTAACTTTTCAAGCATTTAATAATCTAAATGTTATTTATTGCTTATCAAATAAATCATAATATGAATATTTTATTTGTATCAGTAGATATTTTTGTACTTTTATACGGTCGGTGTATCTTTTTCTGTTTATTTATTATATAACATATAAGTTGGGGCATATGACCTACACATAATTATCGCAAGTGCTTAAATCACTAGCAGATGATAGAACACCTCGGATGTTGGTATATTTCACGTAAGGGAGGCCCAATTCAGGCATGAACTCCACGAATTTCTTTGGAGAAATGATTTGTTGGTGTCGTCTGTTTGATGAGCATTGGGACCTTCTGTTGCTTGTCTTTATTGCTTTGTTCTTAGAACTTAATCATAAGTACCTATATTTGTTGACATCAGCATGATATAGCCCTTGCTGACGGGTACCGAAAAACTCAATATACAATCTTTCGTCTCTTATTTCTGCAAGACATGCATGTGTCGCCATATAAGCATTTCGGACTAGTTACGGAGATAGTCACTGGTGGCGCTGTGTGACAGCCCATAATGGGCGCACCAGTTGTGTGCCGACCGTTGGCGAGAGCATATTGTATTTTGGCCCGGCATGAATGCTTTGACTATAAGTTTCCGACTATAAGTGTCGGTACTATAAGTTTGTAAAGTTTATCGTAAATATATGTCAATGTATTAAATCAAAGGGTCTTGTAACATGCATTATCACAACAAACGATTGGTGGCAAAGGTTTTATAGCTTTGGTAATTTTGTACTCATACTTAATCATAAGTACCTATACTTGTATATTAATCTTAATTTTACGAGTGCTTCAGTAAGGATTTGTTTTTTTTTAAATTTGTAATGTTCTGTGGTGAAAAAATAAATAAATACCCAATATCTCCCTCTCTCGGATACTGAAAGATACATTTATTTACCTATAAAATATAAATATCACTCTTATTTATAGTTGCTGATTAAAATCTTAACATTTAATGGACATATTATTCATACTTGTATGGCGATTAACGTATAAATATTATATTAATCGGAAACTAAAAATACATTTCAATTAAAATTTAATATATTAATTATGGCATATAATCGTTTTATTATGCATATAATCAAGCAATTATAATTCAATACTTAGATATACATTTATAATAAACTGGCTTACATAGTTCTCTAAAGGAATATTTGAAAACATGTATTCTTATTACTTAAACAGCTCACACTTTTTAAATATTTAATAAATTATTTATTTACTTGATAAAATACTAAAATTAATCAGGGTTGACTGTACGGCTACTTTACAAATACATCATAAAATACGAGTATGTTTCATGAAAAACGTTAATCAATACTTATATTGCATCAATATACCAGCACATTTCATTTCAATTAAATTAAATATATTTTAATTTTCTAATCTTAAAGCTTCCATCTACAAGTATTGCAACATCAACACGCTCTTCGTAATAAATACATATTTAATATATGTAGCATATATAAACCTAACACTTTCACGGATTTTATTCGCGTGTATATCATATACTAGGTCTTGTAAAAAAGTGTTTATACTTGTATGTATTTCTTATTATAAATTTACCACATATTTTATTGCCTTCTACCGTGATTCAAATATCTCTAAAATCAAAAAAAGTCTTAAATCCTTTGCACTTCTTACCACTTTCTTGCGTGATTTTTCTTAGCCAGTGCTTGGTCGTTTACGTGCGTACTTTTGTAAGGGATTTTTTCCATTTATTGAAACACTGACGCGGGCCGGTGGGCAATTTATTTGCGGCTCGGAGTCCGGCGGTCAAAAACACGTGTCCGGCCCCCGGCGTAAATACCTCCGACCAGTGAAGTACCTAGAAGGAGAAAACACATCTAGACCATTTAATTAAATTATAATTATTTGTATAATAAATGTATAAAGAGTAATGAATGCATAGGATTTTACGATAAAGACAAAAAGATTAATTTTATTTAAATAATATTAGCATATTTTTCAAGAGCAACTGATATATGAGAATAATGATTATTTAAATTAGCAAATAATTAATTGAATAAGATACTTAATTAAGGTAAAGTAACTCGTACTTCAAATACACGGGTTTCCGTTGTGGAGGTTGTCAGGAATCATATATGCTCCCTGATGGACCTTCGGATGCAGAGTTAAGACATGTACAGTGGAAACTGAAATAACTGAGTGGCGGTGATTTTCGGCAAATATATGCTCTAGATATATATGAGAAAAAGGATGCATTCATGTACATGCATACATACATCGTATATAGATACTTAAATAGTTGGTTACTTATTTAGTAAAATATATTCTATTAATTATTTTTCTTCATTATTTTTCATATTAACGTGACGCCCTTACTATTCACAAGGTATAGAAAATGCTCATAAATATTTAACTACAAACATCTTTATACGCTGCTAGGCATCGAGGCTAGGCTCAAGACCCGCGGGTGGGAGTCTGCAAATAGACCCCTAGAAGTCTTGAGACCCAACCAGCGAGCAGTCTCCAGGCAACATGCCTGGAGCAACGCTCTTGTACCTGAATAATAATTGCACAATTCTCACTCGTAAATGCCTATCAGTCGTTCAGCGATCAATTAGTGTAATTTAATTTAGAAAAATATCGGCAGAGGCGGGATGCGAGCCATGAGCCTTGGAACCAACCTTTGCTCACGTTCATTACCCTAGTCCACTCGAGTTATATATAAAGTAATATTAAAAGGCTTGTGAATAAATGTTGACTGATTGAATTATAAAACAAAAATGTTTACATACTCTGAATATATACTATGGAGAAATCTATCATTATACGATGGTTATAATTTAATTTATTTATATGAACGTCTGTAGATATATAACATTCGAATCTTACTACATACTTAATATGTCTTGAAGTATCTTAAGTAAATTAACTTTATATCTTTAATATGTGACAGAAATTTGCTTGGTCCGAAGTTTTTTGACGGATTAATGGTAATTCTGTGTGATTAACAGTTTTTTTATAGACAACCTAATAATATTACTTAAGCTTAATTTTATATTTCTGCTTAAGTAAGATGACGTTTTGTTAACTAATACGAGCAAATTCCTTGAATCAGCTATTTTATAATTATTGTTTTCTACGAATGTATTAATAAATTGCATATAATGTTTTTGTGGATAGTATCAAAAATCAACATAGGGAAACGAAATAATAACTCCGCAATTACTCCCGTCGTTAGTAACAAATAATAACCAACTTTTAAAGCTCACTTGTTGATTGTTATGTATAAAGATACCCGCTTGTTGATTTAAGCTTTCTAAATGAAGATAAAAGTTTTATGCAACAGTTGGTCATTATTAATAATTGCAAGTCCTTGGTTATTTTACCGGAAAGTAAAATATTCATTTTTAAATATAGGGAGACTGCTTCATGAGGATAATTAACGTGTTCGGTTGATGATAAAAATAAGCTCATACAACCAGTTACTGACTCGTAATTATATGAAAGCTCAAATTGTTTTTAGCTTGTAGTTGTTATATTGGAATAACATGTTGGTATATAATGATATGTAAAAATGTTTTACCAAAATTATATGTAATTTTAAAACATGCATTATACTGTTTGGTCTAAAATAAAATAATGTACGGTGTCTCCAATACATTTTTAACGATTCTACGACTTTATCATTTCTTACAGGTACAGACATTAATTCGTTTAAATAAAAAAGTTTCTTGTTTTATAGTTGTATAAACATTTTTTTTTCTTAAAATTCGCTTTAATATTATTACTAATAGATATATTATTACAAATAGATTTATTTTAGTTGAAGACTAAAGTCGATTACTATATGTTCTAATTTAAAGCATATATTACAGTCTATATTTTTACTTTAACAACGAATTTGCCACATCTGAAATTATTGATTTTAACAATTTAAATTCTTCCAGTTTCGATTTTTATCAAAAATAACAATATATTTTTTGTCGAGCAATTGCTTTGTTTGCTGCAAATAGCGAGTTTCAGATCTTAACCTGAATGGTCGCAATATTAATACCTCCTTTACACAATGTTTGTATAATCTTTTTACAATAGTATCGTTGTTAACATACATTCAAAATATTTTTAATCGATTTCTGAGCTCCAAAATACCCCCGGTTGGTGTGAATTTGATTTTTCACCCGTAAAATGCCAGTCGTAGCCTATTAATTAAAATTGGTGGTAGACGAAAGTCATCCCGTGAAGACCAACCATCCATAATAAATTCCTGAAATAATAAGGATGATGCGTGAATCTCGGGATGTAGTCTATGACGTTGGCGGATCAACACTCCACATGCAGCGCTTAGCCATGTGCACCATGGTCAGCATTATAGAATTCCACAGACGAGATTTCAAAATTACTTACACCATTTGTTGGTATTCTCCTGTATGTGTTTTCATAAAAAAAAATCACACAATGATTTATTTACAAATTTAGTCACAAAGTATAGCTATAGGCTTCTAAGCGTTTAAATGAAATGTTTACATCGTGACGTTTATCTACAAAAAGTTTTATATAAACAGTACAGTCATGTACTTGCAGAGCGCCGTACAAAATGTGGATAAGTACGATGTCTCAGATAAGTATTATTTATTTTGTGCGGCCGGCCAGGCGGACAATCACGACTGGTCCGGTTATCTATTTTCCATCCTCATCTGTCTGAAGATCCGACAATATCCGTGCCTGGAGCACCTCGTCCCCTAGAATACATCTCAATTGAACGCTTAACAGAGGCTTGAACGTTGAACCCCGACCGGTGATCGAGACATAATTTTAATGCCATTATCACAATACAGACGATCGCACTCTTGTATATAATAAATACAGATGAGAATTATTACTTAATATATAAGCCATGTTAGTATATATGCCAGGTATAACATTCTTATCTACCGTATTGAGAATTCGAGTAAAATCTTTGCATCAGCTCTTTAATAATTGTTGTTTCCTACGAATGTATCAATTAATTGCTCATAATGCTTTTGTGTATAGTATCAAAACTCAACATAAGAAAATTAAATAATAACTTAAACAATAATAAAAATCGTACTTAAACAATAAAGTATTATTTCATATCAAAATATATCATGATATTCTAATAAAATAATTGTGCCTCATATAAATACGGTAAGATACAAACTTCAATATTGATTTTATATATACAATTACATTTCCTTTGAATTCATACTTAAATTTTAACTTTATACGCTTTTTTTATATTCTGTATTTGAGTATATGTAATATATATTTATTTGGATATTGTATTTAAACTAATGATCTCATAAGACTATCTTTATTAATAGATAAATATTGTAAAAAATCAGATGTTTTGTTTACAATAATCACGATTGCATATCCATATTTCCAAAATGGAGCGTATGCTTGTCACAATTTACCGTCATAGTGTTCTGTCAACCACATGATCTTTGCATCGTATTATGTCAGAAAAATGAAAAATTCAAAAACAAGTTTTGTATATTGATATGTCTAATAAAAATATATAATCAGGCATACCAACCTAGTGGCTTATGTTATTTAATGCACAATTTTAAATTAATTGAAAACATATACATTGTTAATGGAATCAAAAAGTAATGCAGTAAAAAAAACTTTGCAAGCATGTTTTTTATTTGTTATATTCTTACATTATAAAACATAACAAAATTGCATAACACCTTGCCCATAAAACTGCATAACGCATCCGATACTATTCTCTTGAGAAATCTCCGGACTCTATCGAGTTAGCGTACCTCAAAACGACGCTTCTTTCATGAACTTTGTACGGAATTCTCGCTTAGATGAAGATAAATACGCCGCAGTCGGGGGCCAAGCTCTCAGAGATGCAGGGGGATGGAAAATTTCCTTCACGCCAGAGGAGCGAAAATAAAAAATAAATCCGAGGGTCCGACCGAATGCAAAGTCAATAGAAAATGAGATTTTATTGGTCAGCTTTATGGCCGGTCCCTTAATGGCAGTAAAACTCGAGTTACCGATGTCTGATCTGCTTACAACACTGAGAGAGAGTCTCCGCGAAGGGAGCTCTTGGCGAGTTTTCAAACAGTTGCCGAAGAAAAAAAAGTAATCTCGTATAATGTAACTGGCAATATTCGATGGTAAATAGGGTGAAACTGTGTGAAATCAACCTATGTGGCTACTTATTTTGCCGTTTTCCCTCGCATTTTTTATGCGTCATCGAAAGGGAGACGAAAATACAATAAACATTGACTTTAAATAATTAATAGGATAATATTATATACTTGTAGCGTGTACTCTTTCTTATATACATTTAAATTATTATTATCAATCTTTTTTGGATCAATGATTTTCTTATACTTATTTATAATATGTAAAAAAACTAGTATTTTTCGTACATCAATTATCTGTATTGATAAAATTTACTCAGATACCTGAAGCAGCAAACTTAAGATAACAAAATCAGATATATATTTAAATAATTACAAAATGCCATGTTGTTATTTAAATTATTTTGTTAATACAATTATGATAAGATGCATGAAAATATATAAACCTGATAAATATACCTATAAATAAGTTTATCTTTGATTGTAAAATATACATTTAATTTCAAAAATGTTGTATTGGATATACAATTTATTCAGTGAATGAACTTTATATACACAAGTAGAATAATAAAATGTTATTTAAGAGACGTTGAACTAAATCAATATATCCATTTACAACGTTTGTGACATTTATGATTTCATAACGCTTGCAACAACCATTCGAGTGAATCACAATAAATAACTTAGTTTCCGTCATTTAAAACTTTATTTTCGAATTATGAGAGCTTTTAAGCAGCGGTGTGAGTAGTATGTTACGCAGTTGAGCAAGTGCCCACCTCCCAACGTGCGTTCTCGGCATAATTCAGAAGCTCCGTATATCAAGACGTACTATTATTTTTCCTTCCCTTCCGCGCCGCGTAATAGAATATGCCTCGAAAGCTCGTAGGTCTAAGCTTTTATTATACGTTTTTTTCGGCGAAAGTTTGTTTTTCAGGCATGTGTTCGCTTCTTCGGGCCCGTCGCCGAAGAAGTTATCGCCGGCCGTAGATCACGCGCTTTCCATTATAAGTTATTTTGAAGTTGTGAAATTTATACTTGAACTTATTTGAATATTTATTCGGCGGGGTGGGGCCGGGGGATTTATCTAGAAGCTCGCCTCCGACGATCTCCGAATGCAGTAATAATGCAAATTTTGCGAAATACGACTCGCTTATGAACGCTTTTTTGGCCGAGATCCCGCGAAAAAAATATGCACATTTTATTCAGACGACCTTAAGTACGGCGCAGACTCCTGGCAAGCCAAGCCTGATATCTCAACTTTCAATATTTGAGCTCAGCTACACGAAAAAAGTTTAATTTTGATAACTTACGTGAAATATAATGAATTTTCCGTTTTAGATACGTATTTATTTTACAAAGAATTCACTTTAAATTTCTAAGATTTTAAATTATGGTTTCACTTAAAGTTATTGAAAATGTATGCTTAGCGTAAATGATTTACGTTAAGGTTAAATACCTTACCTTAACGTTAATCATTATTACACATATATATTTCTTTACAAATATGATTGTATAAATTTAGTTATTTGCTCTCAAACACAAGAGTAAGTATTTTTTTTTAAATGGCGTTTGACTGGTTTGTGGATGCATTTTTTTTTTCATAAAATTATTTATTACTCAATAATAAATACCTACGATTAATCAAGACCACAAATAAGGCGGACCTTTGCTTAACTTTATAAATAATATTAAATTGATTTATTTAAAAATTCTCATATCTTTCAATCAATGAAGTTGAATTGAAAATCAAAATATTTTTTCACTGTCTATATTTTGTTGTTGTTTCAAAGGAAATAACTCCATATAAATGATTTACCAATCTTGAGAAAAAAAACAGCGCGTACTATGCCATCGTATATTCGTATAATATTATTAAGAATCTCCTTTATATTTTATGTAGCCTTTTAAAAGACCATTGAGCGCTTTATAAATCTTATCAAGAGATAAACAAAAGTACAAACGCAAATAATCTCGGTGATTTATGCGAGCGAGATAGTGTATAAAAATATATCACAAATTCAGCAAAGTTTTATTACGCTTTCGCCTCTCCTTGTCTTTTTTTATCTACTGTATAAGACAGCCTACCCGGGAGACCCACACCCCCTAAACAGCCTATTTTTATCAGACATTGATTAATGGCTATTCTTTCTCTTCGTTCCTCACTTACATCTTTCGCGTTGGAAGAGAAAGATTCCCGTGGGTGGGGATACTCAGGTGCTCGCTCACGCCTGAAGATTAGAAGTTTTTAATTGGCTCCATCCCTTGATGCGTCCTCTTCTCCTCCTCCCGGAATAAATTTGTCGATAATAACACCCTTTGTTTATGGGATTGACATTCCGGTTTTGAGACGCTCGAGTTTTTTAATCGCATTTTTGCATACAGGATTAGCTGGACGAATTAAGGGCTAAAAAGCAAGGGCGTTAACGACACAGCTGTGCGTGATCCTACAGCATGACATAATTACGAAGTTTTCATTTAGTATGCAATATTAATTGTTAAATAAACTTTATAGCTACAATATACGAGTATGTAGACAACTTACAAGCTATTTAAATTATTTTGTATTAATCTGACAATTAAATTCATTTATCAATGATAATTCGTTATAGTAATACAAGTATGATACTATTCATTCAAATAAGTAATCTAAAAATCCAAAGATCATAAAAGCGATTATAATATAAAAAAGTCATTAAGCACAAAAAAATATATCGAACAATACACATATCATACTCGATTGAATAAATAATAATTATATTAATAAAATATAATATATAATTCAATATATCAATTCAAAATATATTTCATTCATTAAGAATAGCAGTCAATTATTTTCTTCGTTAATAGTAAAAAGTGGTTTTCCATTACATAATGCTTAAACTACTTACAAACTGGTAAATAAACTGTTTCTTAATTTCAAAATGTTACTTTAGCAGACAGTATTTTTTTTTTCAGTCGAATATAATTTATGTCGAAAATAGACACATTAACTAATAAGTTTTTAATAATAATTATAATTAATAAAACTATCTGTTAAGTTAAAAATGTATTTTAAATAATATATTTTTTCATTTTAAGTATTCTTAAATACATTTTAATACTTTTTTATATTATTCTTAAGGGTAAAGGTATATAAATAAGTAAACAGTGTGATTTTTGCGAAACAATGAAGAACAAAAAACAATATAAATACACAATAGTCGTTGGGTGGATACATAAATGAACACGCCGTATAATTGCTTTTCTATTCAAACGCTGCCTTCGCGGACCAAATTTACGCTTGGAATTATTTCCTTGTTATTTTATTTAGGGGCGCGAACACCGGGCTATGAAATTAAACAAAGAGCAATATAGTTAGTTTAGAGTATGGTGAGTTACTTTGACATAGTTGTAAGTCATTTTATAACATTTTCATTAAATTGTAGATTTATTGGTTGAACTTAAATTGAGATAGTTTATATAAGCCGCGTAGACGAAGCGCATAAATGACAATTCTTTGTTTAAATCTTCAAATAAAACAAATTCATAGGAATTGGATAATCGCAAATTTTTGGGTAAATTTTTATTGGCTATTAATTTGTATATACACGATGGCTTACAACTGTAAAAAATAATGATCATTATAAAACTGCATGAAAACAAAGAACTTTTAATATTCAATATGTTTGTAATAACCGTATTTGTTACTATATATATATATATATGGCTCACCGTCTTGCCCTTTAGTTAATCCCTTTATACTCTATATTATTCATCATTTACTTCTTCGTAGTAGTAGTATCAATCCGGTGGATTGGTTTACAGCAACAGAATCTTGCATCTCGATCTTCATTTCTCTCGGTCCTCCACAACCCTCTTCAGCTCAGCATAAGAGCTACAACTCATGTCCTCGAACACTTGCTGCAAATACTGCCGTCTGGGGCGCCCTCTACAGTTTCTACCCGCAACCATCCCCTCCACAATAGTGAAGAAGACCATCGTGGCGCATGATGTGACCGATCCATCGGGCTCGCCACTCTGAGATGGTTCTTATTAGGTTTATATCTTCCTTGACTTCTATCGTTGCATAAATATTCGTTTCCTCAGATTTTTAAATTGCAGTTCACCAATAAATAAGTACCTCCTTATTTTTATGTAAGACGGAAATTTTCTAACCAATTAAATAATCATTATTCAATGTATGCTTCAGTATCTTACTATTTGAAACATGTATCTACTAATTGTGCAAGTGTACTAAAATAAAAATAAATATAATCTTCATCCATGTATATAGCGAAGTTCGAGAATATGTTGAGCCGCCACAAATTATTGCAAAAATATTGTTATAAATTATATATTATTGTTTGCCATTATGGCAAAGGTCCTCTATATTTTCTTTCCTCACGGAGCCCTTCCCACCCCTGGGGCCCAAAGGAGGGCATCAGAACCTTGGGGCGGGGGAGTGAAAGGATGCGCCCCTCGCCCCTTTTTGATAGTCTAATTTACTCTTGTAATTACTGCGCCGGCTAAAAGATGGCGCTACACATAAACTAGTGCTGCATCGCAGCAACTATGCGACAAGTGCGTAAAGGGACATGAAACTTATAATTATGTTGTTAATTGTTGCTTACAATTAAAACTCTCTTATATATAAATATATATATATATATATATATATATATATATATATATATATATATATATGCATAAAATACCATTGTTAAGAATTTTACTTAAATATCTAATTCAGAGGAAATGCCATCAATACATCGATGCCATTGAACAATGCAATATTTTTGAAACAGACTGACGACTTCAGTTCTTCATTCTAATGGTGTTTCCTGACTGGAATTGATAAAGCTCCAAAATAAAAGTATTTTACGTTGATACTTATATATTATTATGTTAAAGTAGTTCGATAATGTTATTAATTTATATATATCTTTATAAATATATATATAAATTATAATTATAAAATATAATTATAAATTATAAAAATATATTATAAATATATTTTTATTAAATCTGTAAAATTGTTTATGAATTCAGCTTTACATACCTATAAGATTATACTGTACTATAAGAGATAACCTTTATTATTCCGTATTACCTTTAAAAAATCACACATCCAGGTATGTGATTTTTCTCTATGTAATAATAACTTAACTTTTTTATCATATAGGTTTTGTCATCCGTATATCATAGTTTTTATATATGCTTTATATTTATTCATTGTTATTACCTCTTAGTGTAAAATATATATAAATTAATCGATAAATTACTTAAAATTTTGACGAATAATAATCTTAGTCCTTTAATTTGTTATTCCGACTAAGCTATCCGTCCGTTCCGAGCCTTCACCGTAATAAACTTTTAATCAAATCTTCATCCAAAAAGCTACTGAAACATTTAGAACAAGGACCCTCTCCACTTCAATTAAATAATGGTCCTCTGAGAGTCAGGGTCCTTTTCTTCTAATGTACTACTCATTGTCTTACTCTCTTCACTCGCAAAGTTTTTGCGCCCTTAATTTCTCACTATTACGTTTGACATGTCATTCTCTAATTGTCTCTTAATGCTTGACCGGTTAGAGATTACCCTTTTTTCAAAATTATTTGGGGAAATTTTTAATAGTTCTTACTATTCTTCTTGAACAGAAGTAATTTATTACAGGTAGCTAGCTAGGTATCACATCGACATAAATTATTTTTATTTTATGTGACCAAATTTAAATACTAGTATTTCTTTTGTATTCGCTCCCACCTGCAGCATAAGATCGTAAGAAAATTCCACCATATAATTCGGTCAAATACGATGTTTCATACTTCCTCTCAAGCGATCTAAATCATCACCTTAAACTCACAGTATCGGGCAAGACCCAGTACGTTTGAATGAAAGACCGCTGTAGTGTCAGGGGCATTTGAAGATCCTACGGGAAGAAATTGTTAAAAAATATGTATAATTATTTTGAAGTTTTCTAGCTCATTTTTATATTCTATTTCAAATAAAATTACTTGTTTTCATTATAATTATGAATACTATAATATTAACATCCTCCTCTCTTTAAAAGGTGTTACGCAGTCGCGTGGTGGCAGGATTAGGAGCAGATTAATAATACACAGACTTTTTCTGAAGCACATTGACATATATATTTCGATACACTTTACAAACTTATGGCCTGTTTCGCGGTCGGTACACGACTTACCTGTGCGCAGCCGTGGTCGGTCACCAGCGCCGCATCTATTTAACTAACGCCACACCTGTGACCGGACTTGTCCAAAACGTAAATATGGCGACACATACATGTACGTCAAACGAACAGAAATAAAGAGACGAAAGATTGCATATCGCGGTTTTCGGTAGCAGTCAGCAAGAGTCATCATGCTGATATCAATAAAAATGAGTTTTCAGAATGAAAACTATTTATCAATTAAAGATAATATTCATTTTTATTTTATCTTAATCATTAAATCATGATATTTAAGATATCAGCCAAACATTCAACTAAAAATAATTCATATATCATTCAGTTCATGGTTTTAGGCATTAAAATTATATATTTATTAGTCTTAATATTTGTTATTTATATTACATATTACACCAGGCGGGCGTGAAACAATAAAATAACTATTATATTTTTTGTTAATTAATAAATAAATATTATACTAAAAATCTAATATGACTGATCATGCTGATGTCATAAATTCGTTAATTTTGAACATTTGATGTAGTGCAGCGCATTCTAGCGGCGAGTAGCGTAAGCCATCCGTCCATATTAATTGTTATAGCCGTTGCCACTCCCATAAATCTTGTTGGGGAGGAGCAATAAACCAGCGGCCATACCTCGGGACGTCTCGCTTCGAGACGGACGCAATACCTGATAACACGCAAATTCGTGACTTTTGGGTTGAGCCGTGTAAGGCAAGATTTTGCAAATGATTTGATAAAAAAAATCGGTAGCATATCCACTCATACCTAAGATCATATATTAATATTGTATTTAGTATGCGAATTAAATATTTTTTATTTAATGTAAGCACATACAAGATAATACCAAAAGACACTGATGGAAAAATCTTATCAATGGATTCCATGACGCTTTTTATTATAAGGTAAAGCAATGTTTTGCATTAGTGTAGATCATACAACGTCATATACCCGACATTCACGTACATCCATTTTTACGTTACGACTTATGGGTGGTGTAAGGGATGAAATTCGTTTACCAACAATTTTGATTAATAGATTATGACTGTCATTTGGCGTGTCAAAGATCAAATTCACGACTTTTTACTTATATAGCTTAGAAATTGATTAAAAAACATATTTAATTTAATAATGTCATAGATCAAACTTGAAACCTGTAGGATGTTAGCAAATGCCTGTAAAATATACTCGTCAAAATACTCAAGGAATAATCTGTTATAGTTTATGCTCTCCTGCGTATTTGACATATTCTAGCCAGCACTTTGATGTACTAAATGAAAAAGAAACTGGAAATATGAATACTTTGAATTCCAATTAGAATCTAAACAGACGCTTTAGATTGAAAATATTACTAAAAAAAAGATAACACCTTTTTTATCCCATCATAAAATAAAGCATAATAAAATCAAATGCATCGTAAAATAGCTTCAAGCGGTACTTCGCTCATAGGTTTACATCCTCGCTAAATAATACAATCATTTTACCATCTCACAACCAAAACGTCACATTTGTATGAGATTCTGGCGTGAGTTGTGTTTTTTTGGGCCTCGGTTTCCAGAATCACTTGAGCGCGTGCCGTGGTTCGCTTCAACGCTAATAAAGTGAAGCAGTTCGGTTATCGGCCGCTAGATGGCAGAGGCGCGTTTTGCCTGAGTACGGTTTTATGGCGGACTAAAAATAAAGAGAACATCAAGGTGGCTGCTCCAGTACCGAGGTGATGTTTATGGAGCCATTTTCAGTCTGTATATCGTACGGTCTAACCGAACTGAGCTCGGCGTAGGGTGGCCCTTTATTTCTGAACGAACTGGAGCGGAAATAGAGACGGAATGTGGGACATTTTTAATTTTGTAAAGGGGTGCACTGAACTCTTTATTATTCGTACGTAAAGGGGTGAAGCAAAAAAATTAGTAGCTTTATTTGATTATGTATAATTTGGGCATAATTTTGTTTTATGACGATTGATTTTCTTCTTTTTTATTCGCAATCTTGCTAAGCACTTTATGATCTATACGTATATGAAACATATTTCATTCATTTTAAATATCAGAAAAAACTGATCAATATAAATTAGCCTACGATTTAGCCCTAATTGTAGTACAATTATATAGTTTCCATAAAAAAGCGTCTAGCCGTCCTCGTTAAGCGTCATAGATTTTGAAAAATGTACTTATAATCATTATATGTCCAATACGAATGTACATTTAATCTCTACATTATATATAGAGAATAATCTGATGCAATTTTACGGAGTCGGTATAGAAAATTGAGCACTCGTTCGATTTGATATAAACCAAACTTTTAAAAATACGAAAATAT
This sequence comes from Glossosoma conforme, assembly GCA_022606575.1. Classification (NCBI taxonomy): domain Eukaryota; kingdom Metazoa; phylum Arthropoda; class Insecta; order Trichoptera; family Glossosomatidae; genus Glossosoma; species Glossosoma conforme. The sequence continues at coordinate 1,459,883 of JAGTXR010000015.1, forward strand.
AAATATTTATCTACATACTTTTTACCAATGAATTCGGTCAGACAGTGATAATTATATATATAGAGCTATTTATATTTGAAATTCATACTCTCTTTGAGGTCAACTTAAACTATCAAATACATAAGTAGTTTTTACCTACATTTAATTATGATCACTGTTTATTCACATACTTGAAAGCCACGCCTTAGCTTTTAATGTAAACTTCTTCAATTCTTTACATGTATACACGTAAGACATTTATACATTTAGAAAACCGAAGAAAATAACAATTTTTAAAGTATTTGGGTATTTATATATATAATATTGTGTGATTTATTACATACAACATTTTATTATTTTAAGTAATTTGTTCGTTACTATTACGATATTAAGCTGCCGAAAATACATACGAATAAATTATATCTCTAGTACTTACGAGTATGTATAATAGTTTTATTATTTTTTCTTGTGAAATTCGTATAAGGTTTCGCTGATCGTGTGGTGAGTTATCGGGATTCGTTTTGCTTGGTATCTTCAGTCTTCTATGGCGTGTTCACGTGTCATAATTTTCAGTAATGTTCAAAGTAAAAAAAAACACACGAAGAGTTGAGGATCAGATTAATGGCATAATTTAACATTCAACACGTTCACAGAGGCGTTTTCTTTCAGCGATTTCATTAAAATGATAACTAGGTAGACATCTAATGATTATTTTATACAGATTGAGAGAAAACGATAAATGAATTAAAGTAAATTAAAATGTATCTTAATTTCATTTAAATTCATAGTTAGAATCATACAAATATCAATTATTAGAATGCTTATCAAACTTTTCTGGCAATACCTACAATTGCACTTCTTTGTAAAAAAAAAATAAAGCTAAGTAATTATTTGAATTTATATAAAGTACATAAAATGCATATTTAATAATTTAAAACACATAAATAAAACATATATCTAACATATACACATTAACATCAAACAGAAAAATTAAAAATCTACTTACTTTGACAGAATAAATATAATTTAAAAATTCATCACCATGAAATAAACATTGAAGAAAAGAATCATTTAAAATACTTATTTTTAGTTTTTGCATTCACTTTGAGATCCATTTCAATATTTATTTATTTAACTTACTAAGCTACCTGAAAATCTAAAGAATACTAAGATCTTCATGGGGTATGTGCGTAGTTTTGTCTTTTCGTGTTTTAAATTTGTAAATTTTTGCAAAACGTATTTAAATTTAACTATTAAATTAGAACTTTAAGATTGATAATATAATTTCACTTGTAAATTGATAAATTTACAGGATTGTATACTTATCTTGATGGTAATATGGGTGCGAAAAAAGTTTCATCTTTGTAATGCAGATGGCATTATGGTCTACAGCAGATATTTTATTATCTGAAAATGACTTACAAAACTATGACCAACAAATAAACAATAAAAAAGGACGTTTAAACATATTTTTTCTTTCGAAAATAACAGTAATGTATGTGTTTATTTTAGAAAGAACTCGATTCTTTGGAACGTGTTTTCTGAAAGAAATCTCGACCTAACCCAATCTTTTGTTGAGTTTCAAAGGCGAGTAGCATTGTGAATAAAAAATAAAGAATTTACAAGAAAGCAATAAAATTGCCAACGTAAGAATCGTAAAAAACACCAAAGCTGTTGTACCGGTGAATGCTTTATTTTACTGTCCAGTTTAGAGGAAAAGAAGAATAAAAACAAGCGAGTTTGCATTGTTTCTCCTCGCTAAAAAGTTATGGCAGTCCTTGAGTTCTTGCACAATGCAGAAATACCTTTGCCTTTGCTCTTATGTTAATGTGCAAGGTTGAATTGAGGATTTGCGACTTGGGAAGTATTGAAATTCAGTATTTGTGTTCCAGCTGTTTTACTGAAAGGTTGTGGGGATTTAAGTGCTACATTTTTGATAAATTAAATAAAATTATTGTGTTTAAAAAGTTAATTCATATTTCAAATAAGTGTATATATATTAGAAGTGTCATTTAAGTTCACATTGATTAAATTCTTGCAGTAATTTAAGGATATAATGATATATTTTTAATGATTATTTATTAATTTATCTGTGATAAACATGAGACTTAAAATCAAAATGCTTGATTTAGATTATTTACAGTAAGTAATTAGTTAATTCGCTTAAATTTTAAAATGCATCAGTTAAGTGTTTGCAATTCATTATTTTATTAAAATATAAACAAGTGTTTTCGATGGAGTCATCTATTGACAAACTAAGGTAACTGTTAAATATTTTATTAGACTTAACAACAATACAAAAATTATATTTTATTTTTATTACAAACTATAGTTTCTTTTGAAAAATATATTCTTCAGTGCTACAGGTTTACACTATCAAATAAAAAAATGCAAATCATCTACACATACCTAAATGCTTCAATATAAAATGAATACTTATCAACCTAATATGCACAACACTGCATTTATGTTTATCTTGAATGAATTGTATATTGTTCTCGTTATTTATGCTTAAACTATAATAACATATAGAAGCCTATTAAAAACAATGAATATAAAGTTATTAAAGCGTGATTAGTATGCTTTAATACAATTGCAGAAAAATATTTTTATACTTTAAATTATAACTGTTTTATACGTTTACGTTTTCTGGCAAAGCTGGTTGCTAAGTTCATTCAGTAAAGAGTACGTTCATCTCCCTGGGTGCCGATAGAGAAATCTCGGTAAACCTTCAGTGGAGAGCCGGGCGATCAGCGCCCCTCCACCCAGGGGAGATTTCCCCGACCAGACATTTATGACCATCGTAAACACGGCGTTTGTTTTCTCACGGAAAGCCAGAAAATCTTCCGCAAAGTTGTCGAGTGGATTTTCACGGCAATTTTCAATCAAAATTACTACGATTTTTAGCGTGAAATTCGCACACTCTTCGATATAGAGGGGATCTCTGTTTCGGGAGGGGAAATTTTGTGATTTGAACGGTTTATGACTCGACTAGTTTATTGCTTAGTGCTTCGCCGTGTTATTGATAGATTGAGACGTCGTAAAATTATTATAAAAATTCTTATAAATTTAGATAAGCATAAAATTTATAGTTAAATATGGATTTGATTTTCGTATAACTTATACAACTATAACTAAGCCAGTATTATTATAAATCTTTTACTTAAATTTATATGATGGATGTTTTTTGGCGTTCTTGATATTTTATTAAATCATTTTATTTAAAACAATTAAACATATTATCCAATAAAATTCTAATCTTGTTTTTATTTTATCCTTAGTAAGATAAAATATATAACATTAAATAAAAAATGTTAAACGTTTGATAAATTTATATACCTTGATATAAATCTGATATTGAATATGGGGTCATTGGTACATAATTATAGGAACTTTTGTTCTATTTTATTTATCACCTTTTGTTTGTTGTAATATTAAAAAATATTAAATGATGATATTTGTAAACACTTTTTACATGGCAATAATGTAAGTTATATATATTTGCTACCTTTTCGCAATAATTCCATGCTTACATATTATCATCTGTTTAACTGACGTCATTTTTTTACTATGCAAGTTTATTCAATGAATTATATTATACACATATTTTAATTCAATTTTATTGTGAATCAATTAATTTATCATAGCCTTTGAATGAGCGTTGATGTTTCCAAAAGAACAATAGAGCTTTTTGAAGGTTCTAAAAAATACTTTTTGTAAGAGAGGCGCGGTGCGATTGGGTCAGTAAGTTGTCTCTCGCTCACCCGCAAAAGCCTCCCGAAGGCTTAATAAAAGATATCGCTATTTACAACCTGTTAAACAGCTCGTAAAAAAGTTTAAAGAGACACTCGCAGATGGCGCGAGTTGCCGCGAAGCGCGCGCACGAACACAACCTCCTTCCCTGGTATCCGGTTTATATTATTATTATAGCAGTGTATTATCTTTGTGTAAAAACAGAGCCGGTTGAAGGTTTCACTAAACTCTAATAGAGATACTCGAATCACCCACAAAATAAGTATTCGTTAAACGGTTTTATCTTTGTTAGATTGCTGCGTTGTAATGGTGGAAAAAATGCATAAGATTTGAAACAAAATGGCCGCTCTGCCTTTCTCACATAATACATTTCTTAACCTGCAATATTGTTTTATTGAATTAAACTCATTCAAATTACATATTAAAAATATTTTTTGTTGATAAATAGATGCATTAATTCATAAAGTACTAATTTATCAACACAAATTAAAATTAATGATGTAAAATTGCTTTCAATTTAAATAATTAAATATAGAATAGTTGAAAATATACGTTTTATAAGCCCTGACTTTTAACACAAATAAATGATAATTATTAAAAAAATAGATGTTATAAATTTTCTCTCAAAAAAATTATACAAACTTTCAATGGTTTTAAGTATCTTAACTTACAAAAATAGAAGCCTGAATTGTAATAATAAAATTACACTTGTTTAGTTCAATAGTCAAAGATCATCATATTCTTGAATAAAATGATTTATACTAAATTAATTTATAATATAGATCATTTCATAAGTTTTATTTCTTTTATTATCAACATATATATCAATTAAAAAACATGTTACATTTCAAAATAGAGTAATAGAGTATGTATTACAGTTATATAGAAAACAAATTTTACAATTTAAAACACACAAAAAATAATATTAATCTGTTTGATAATTTTACATAAATAAAAAATATACATATATACTCGTGTAACTATAGCATGTTTCTTGAATATTTAACTGAATAAATTTTATTTAGTAGAATCTTTGCTTTTATAAAAAATATAATTTGTAAGATCACTCTAAGTATAAACAAGCTATTTTTTATTTGGGGCAAACTTGTACAATATTCAAAATTCTACTAGAAATCAATTATTCAGTAAGCTACCCACGAATATTTCTGAATATTATTGATCATACGATTAAGTAAATACTTAGTAATATAGGTTTAATAATATATTTCAATGCACCATTTTACACGCTTGTGTCTTACGTTTAGTCTTTCAGTTCCGTCTCTGCTTGGATGCATAATGTATACACGCCGTCCTCTCTCCTTTACGATTGCCGTTTAACTTTATAGCGAGATAAAAGTTACGAGGCTCTCGATGCGCGAGATAAGCAAGCGCCCGCCCGCCGCAACACCGTGTAAGACGGGCCGGATGACTTTTATTGTTTGTAAATTGGTCATAAAATTATTATTATTACGGCAGATACTGCGGGGTGTTGATGTTCAGGTAAACCAAGTCGAGACACGACGCGACGATTCACTGAACGATCCGTCGGACGATTCTCTAAGCGATTCACCTCACGACTTCCTTAAACAATCTACATCACGATACATCAGACGATTCACTAAGAGATCTGCGATTCATAAAACAACGGGAATTTAATGGGAGTACATTATATTTCAACGTCACCAAAGCCTGTCTAAGGATGTCAATTGGTTCACCTATTTCATTCGTTTTAGTTTAAATAAATGACAATGTTTATTACAATTATATTTTATATTAATTATCACTTAAATGTGTTTTGCATTTTTATTAAGAAATTGTACAACTTTTTAAGAAAAAAAGTGAAGGAGAGCACCTCTGGTTAAGACCAAAGGGCTATAAAATGTTCAGCCTTCTTGGACATACATTCATAGTGTGTGGATGTTCAGCCAGTGTAGACAATTTTAACTAACTACTTAAGTATGATAATGAGTAATTTTAACTCAAACCAAATCCTATATCCAAAGGTTTATAATTATACAGCTTCTCTAAGAATTGATTTTTTGATTACATTGTTTGTTGTAGATTCAAAACGTTTGATATATATATTTCTCATAGTTTATTTTAGGAATTGCATAATTATTACTATTGTACTTTTAATAAATAAATAATATGAGACTATTACAAATAATAAATTAACAAATTTAGTCCCACAGTTATATCAAAACAATACTTCTACATCTGGTCTACACATTTATTTTACAGTAGGAATGTTTTTTTGTTAATACATATAGCAATGGTATTTAGCCTATGTAGGTCATATTTTTACTTTATCTTGCGTATACTTATATTTATTATTTTTAAAACGTGCCACATATGGATGATATTTTTTTTAATGTGGCATACTTATAAAAATAGTGTTATGTATTAAAACATGCAAAGACGATATATAATATGATTCGAAAATCATTACAAAAATTGAATATGAATACTTAAATATTTTAAATTTAACTTTTAATATAATGAAATTTCTTCCAATAATCATTCATAAATAATTTCTAATAATATCAAATTTATAATATATTAAAAAAAAAATTCCATCTTATGAGCCTGCCTCATAATATAATATATTATTTGTATAATAAATTTTTAAATGGTATTATTTTATATTATAATATAACCACTTACAAAAAAAATATAATTTCACATAATATAATAAATTACTCAATCGGAAGATAGAAACATGTCTATTTCCAAGCCGAAACTTTGGCAATTAAGATTTAAGAAGATATGAGACTTGAAAGGTTGAGTTCTACTTAAGTTAAAAGTTTTCTGAATGGGTCCCACAAAAAATGTGACAACTGCTCCTAAGGAAGCAATAATAATTTATAAAATATTACCGAGAGACTAAATTTAGAGCTTTTTATGTTCTCTGAGATAATATTTATTACGTGATGACTTTTACACCATGCTTCCTTACCAATTGACATGAGAGGTTGTATTTTTTATGCACTCAAAAGCACTTAAATTTTATAGTGGTGCATATTACTTTAGTGAACGAAACGTCCATTTAATAATTTAATTATATTTTTATTTAAAATTACTAGTATAGATTACGGATTAACAAAATAAAATGTTGGAAAAAGAAATATACAAATTGTACGAAATTGTTTCAATGCAAACTGATTTAAATTATTGTTTATTAGATCAATTATTTTTATTAAATACATTTATTACTTTTCCTATATTTGTTCCATATTTATAACAAAGGATAGATATACCACATATTGCCTATACTCTTTTTGTTAGTTGTCATTGTCCTTGCCTCCCAAAACCATGCACCCGAAAATCTACCTGGAAACATAAATAGTTCTTGGTAACCTACAGAGAAAGAGCTGGAGACTCTAGTATCCGAGGCATATTTTTGGGTGATTTGTTAATCTTTTTTTATAGGAGATCGTATACTTAGCCCGACGCGTGACGCTTCCGAGGCCTGTACCATTTTGTGCTAAGAAACGGGACAACACAACTAACAACACGCCGTTAGCCAGGCCATGTTCTATCCAAGATTTGGTCTGTACCCAATGTTGCTTAACTTCGGTAATACAACGAGAACGGAGATAATGACATCCTTCTGTTACTGGTCATGTAAATTGGTCAGTGGTTATAGTAATTTATTTTTATTTCATCTCAATCAAGTGGATGACTGTATATGTAATCCGTTCAAAAGCAAACATACAGTGCAATTGTTTAATCTGGAGCAGCATTCTGAGCTTAAAGCTCGCGCTCCAAAAATATTTCCGCGATGCAAGTTTTGGAGATTTCTGTACCTTTGTTGGCCGCTTGTTTTATCGGCTCCGGTTGGTTGAGCTTTTTGTTGACTCTGGCTGGCGCCGGTCCAAGCGTCGCGGCGCCCGAGCTTTCCAAGCCTCGGGACTTTGGAGTTCACGGATCGAGTCCCAGACTCGAAGCTTTTTCTCTGTACCGCGAGCTTTGAACAAATATATATATTATTTTTAAAATTTGTCTCTCTCTCTTGCTCTCTCTTCTCCAAGCTGCGCGGCCATCCATTATAATGCTATCTATGAAAGCGGCTGAAAAATGTACTTTTCAGTTTTTTTAAAGCTGAATTTGCAGGGCTTTAAATATAAGACAGTCTGGATGGATATGAGCTGAGTATGCATTCTGTATCGTATTCATATTATGGTACCAAATAATATTGCAAAATTTATTTTGCATTACAAACGTTATTAAATCATTCACAGAGCATTTTTTCATCAAAATAAAAATCATATAACTTATTTGAAACAACGATACAAATAATTAAGCTCAAATTTTTATTTTATATAGTAAAATACTCCTCGAGGTTAATAAATTGTCCATTTTTTATACACTTTTTATTTCTACATGGTAAGCGATAGTTCAATTTAAATAAACTTTCAAATCCTGATATTTTAAAAACTTTACTAGCTACGTTTGCAATGCATTTTTTGAGCATATAAGTAATCACATTTTCTTAACTACTTTAAATGGTTTTTATTTTTTAAATACGTATACAAGTAAATAATACATTGATTTATATAAGTAAATGTTATGATTTATATTAATTTACATTTCCATCAATTTATTATTTTACTTACTGAAGCAGTAAAAAACAATTATATATTACAGAACAATAAATAGATACTTACTTTTTTATTCAGCACCTACTTATTTTTTATTATCTTTAAACTAAGCGATGAACTTTATTATAATTTGATTTTAAATAATATTTTTTGTATTTAACGATTCCATCAGCACATTAAATGAATTGTATTTATTTAATCAATGTCTTTAAAAAACGGTTAAAATGTGTTTATCACTTAAAATAAAATTTAAAATAATTAATGAAAAAATCTCGTATTAAACCTACGCGATTCATCGTAATAAATATCGTTCATAGATGCGTGGGATCTGAAAACAATTAAACTCGGCCGTAAATCGTGTGTACGATATTATAAAATCGATAGCATCTCAATCCCATACGCATTAAGACATTTGTGTTATAAATAATAGTCATGGACCGATATAAGTATTATAAATTAATGTAATGCGCCCATAAAAGTTTCCGCGGCAACATTTTTATTGTAAATCGTTAAATCACTCGCATGCCGTCCGCAACTCAATAAAAAAATAATAAAGTCCGACGGGGGCAAGCTGGTTCTTATGACTTATGGAATTTTACATGGAAATATATTTTTACGACTGAAATCAACAATATGGTGCCGATTTGATTACTTCATGTTTGAAACGCATATATGAAATTACTGCAAGAGAATATCAAAAGACTGTGATAGAATAATCTCTATGTGGAGTATGCGATTGAGTAAGCGATACGCGAACGTTATTACTCGTATACAGACTTGCATTTACGCATAATCATTTTTTCGAGTACTCACTATAAATGGATGGTGTTCTAATGGGTGAGTGGCATAATTATGTTTCGTTCAATACTAATAAGAAAAAACTATACCATCTCTTTCAAACGAATTCAGATTTATATCCAATTAAGGTATTAATGATGATTTTTGGATAAGAAACTTCCTTACTAATGCCATATTTATTTCTTCTTTCAAGCATATTGTCACAATACTATCCAGCAGGTTATTTTACCTTGCTTTATAATTATAGCAATTCAAAGATCTATCAAATATATTAATAAAATAATTATTTCTTTTTGATCCGTGTAAATTTATCTTGTACCAAAGGGTCGATTAAGAGTATTTTAATTTATGCCATTATATAAGTAACATGTTTCATATAAATATTTTCTAAATTATCATTTTTAAATTGCTTATGTTATATATTTATCTGATGCAACCTTCTATATGCATAATATCATCAAGCGAATTTATGTAATACATAAGGCAATCAACCAACCGTCCCACTGCTTGTATAATTAGATACCCGCAACACCCAGACTGAAGTCGCTAAGCAGCTTTCTGAGATCCACAAAACCTCTCACATCCGGCCCTGAAAATGAGAGACTCAATCTCTGGCAACAAGTTGCATCAGAGGATTTCATTACTTCAAAGGAAGGCCTCCCAACTGGCAAGAACCTTGACTGGCGGATCTGTAAATCCCTCAACAGATTAAAAACTGGAGTTGGTGAAACAAAAGGACAACCTCGAGCGCTGGGGAATGCTTCAGCAGAAGGATTCACTATTGTGTGACTGTGGAGACCTGCAGACCGCCTCACACCTAAGATCGTGCTCCATGGGCCCAGCAAGCTGCACATCTCAAGACCTAATGCTGGGCAACACACGATGTTGCCGGATACTGGGAAAAATTATTTTGACGTCGCTGACACGAAGAAGAAGAAGATCTAAAACATCATTGTAATTGTTAAGTTTACTCAATGAAAAGTAAAGTTATCTTAAAGTATGTAATAAAATTTAATTGTTAATAAAATATTGGTTATTTTAATCATCAATACAATAATTAAAGCAGTCATCAATTCTAGTGCTAATTGATTTAATATAAATAATTTGATTCACGATTGTTTACACGGGAGTATAAATTTTACGACCGACATAAACAAACCGAATAGCGGAGTAATGACACGATGGTGTTTTATAATAGCTGCGGATTGATAATAAAATTAAACGGCTGGCCCATCTGGGTGAGCGGCTAAATCAAAGGCTCAATAAAACCGCAGTAAAACGCAAATTGACATAGCGTTAGCACGTAACAAAAACAAAATCTGACGCCACCTTTAACCAAGTAACGCAAACTCATTGACGTAACTAAGTGACAACTGTCCTTCGCATTTTTTGAGTGTCACTTAAAATATGGGTGTGAGACATTCATCAACTCTTAAGACGACACCTGTAACGATCGTACAAATATCAAAGAGAAAAATAGATTGGGCACAAACAACCAAACCCAAAAGCCATAATTCAAATCATACCATGGAATCCTACTAAATTACATAGAGTCTTCTTCGTAGTATCAATCCGGTGGATTGGTTTGCAGCCCCAAAATCTTGCATCTCGATTTCAACTCTTCTCGATCCTCTAAGCCTAAGAGCTACAACTCATGTGCTCGAACACTTGCTGCAAATACTCCCGTCTAGGGCGCCCTATGAAGTTTCTACCCTCAACTATCCCTTCCACCAATGTCGTGAAGGAGACAATCGTGGCGCATGATGTGACTGATCCATCGTGCTCTCTGAGATTGTTCTTACTAGGCGCCTATCTTCCTTGATTATGTTGAGAATCTCATTGTTCGTGACGTGGTCTCTCCAGGAAATTCCAAGAATTCTTCTGTGTGTCCACACCTCAAAGGCCTCTATTTTTTTTATCATAGAGAATAAAAGTTTAAAAAATATCATTACAGTTAGATAACAATGGACGCAGACCTAAGCTTAGATGAGTTATCGCTTGTTGATTACCATGTTAGGTTGAGCCATCGTTTACAATCCAAAGGTTCAGAAATCGAAAGCGACGGGCAAATCATCCGACCTTTTTAATAATAATGATTAGCATATCAAAATATTTTTAAGAAACAAATCTTTCATACATTTTCTAATCTCAGTGATACAAAGAAAAATATTATGAGATTACGGATGTTATTTGAAAGGTCAGCAATTTTTTATGCTCTCCTGCGATATTCGAAGAACATATAATATCCATCTTCGTATTGTGATCGACAGTATAATGATCAGATATATTTAAAAAGAAGTATGATAATATATTTTTACATATATGCGCTCCGACAGTAAAGAAAACATTGCATGATAACGATATTATATTAAATAACTTGTTTTACATGCTTATTCTATCACGCTTTGATTGTTGTTAAGGATCAAGATACGCCACTGCAGCTCCCGAAATTTATGTGCGCGCGCGGACAAAAGTTTCGGTTCGCGCTCTCCATAGCCTCCTCTACGAGTCGCCGGGAGAAACATCGCGCGTCTCGAAACATATATAAAGTGTAATAAACATAAAATTAAGGGGGCGCCACTTATAAAGTCATAAAACGGACGCATTAAAACGCCGTAAAGGCCGGTCGTTAAACGATTGCGATTTTACTACCGAGGCGAGGACGCCGGCCGTTAAACGGGAATCTGTCCATTCATTCATTCAATACTTGCCGACTGAGCGTTCATTCATAAATTTTACCAAAGGGTATATAGAATAGTCAAACTGTCATACGAGTATAGCGGGTTCGATATTTGCAAAGCTTCTAATAAATAGAAAATTTTCATAAATATGACTAAAGAACTTTGTAAGGGCTCGTCTTTTTTGACCTAACCTAATTTAACTTAACTTTACGTAATATATCTTAACAAAATCTAACTTAACCTAACGTAACCTTACATAAACTAATCTAATTAACATGTCTATAAAAAAACATAGTGATTTTTTTTAGGTCTAGATCTAAAATGGATTTAAAATTTGAACACTTTTTCGCGTCTATTTTTAAACTATAAAATTATTAAATTGTCTGCTTCCTTAAGACCACATGGTTTTATTCTCATAAAATAAAAGGTAACACAGTTAATTTCTTTGAAAAATCTAATTAACCCTTTCATTACGGCTCGGTGGAATACAAATTATACTGTCAATTATCTGGTTTCTATTGTTCTTATATGTCATATATCACATTGATTCTTCTATCTTTTAGCTATCAGATGATGCATAAAAACTATTCTAAGAACGATATATTACGGCTACCGATGTCAACGGTAGGGGAATCTTACACGGTACATATCGGTTACCGATTCAAACAGGTTAAGAAACTCAAAATACAGTGTACCTTGGATACATCAACTGCCTTGTTTTTAAGCGATGCATAGTATGTACCTAATCTACATAGTGTAGGAAAAAAAAAATTTAGGCCGAGACGACTAAATGTTCTTCGAAGGATCAGGAAAGTGAAAAAAAATATTCCCCACATGGCACTAAGACATCTTTAAAATAGTAAACGGCATAGAATCCACAAATAAGATGTCTCCATCACTGTTTGGCGGTATTTTTCCGTATGTGCTTACATTATAAGGAAATTCATTCAATGCTCGTTGAATGGAGTAGCCAATATGTACCGTTCGCGAATCGATTCGTGGTCGAGGGAATCCCTCGCGATTTTTTTACGACCAGTCTGCGAATTTTTATGGCGCATTCTTGGCATTCGAGAGTGTTGCTTTTTACGAGTGATCTTTCCCGATGAGTTACATACAGTTGAAGAGTTAATATATTTGACATACTCAAAAATATGCTCACAAAAGTATGAAAATGATTTACAAGGTTCAGAGAAAAAAAGGCTTTATTAATTATTAACTGAGTTAACTGTATTTATTTTGCTTAACGAAGAACACTTTATACAATCTCTATTATATTTATATTATTTAGGTTTTTCTTATATATAAACATAAATATAAAATTAATGAACCTAAACTAAGCTATATTTTGTTTTTGACTGGATGAGTTTTGCTTTGGGTGAAATTATTTTAGTGAAAAATGCGCATAGAGCAATTTAAAAAAAAATGGTTAGTATTTAATATAATGAGAATATTTATAATATTAAATATATAATAAATACCCACATTTACATTGCATTTCTACCAATTGTAATGTTCAAATACTCATAATAATATTAATATATAAATATATTATCAAATCGCTAGGTACATCTATATAATTCGTGAATTCTTTGGGTAAAAAATTACCAAATAATAATCTGTAAACAAGTATTCACTACTTAAAACTAATGGCTCTCATTTTATCGTATAAACAATTAAGAAATAATAATTGTACGTTGTAATATAAGAGTTCATTGCTTTAATATTTAAAAATATAAATACTTACCTTATTACTACGAAAATAGCTACTTAATTACAACAGACAAAACAATTGCTTACTGAAGAAAGATTTTTATTCGTTTAACCCTCGCCTTACTATGTTAAAAACTTCCGCGCGTTCCGATGGTGTGTACTCGTTACACATTCTGATTTAAAGTGAATAAAATGAGTAGAAATTCGAAAAAATGAAAATATTCGAAGATATCGCTTAATTTTATAATAGTTGATGTCAATAAGCAGTAATAATTGACATTTTAAAGCTAAAAACATGAAAAACATCAGACGAAGACCTCAAACGGCCAGACGCACCTTGGCGCGTGAACTTCCGAGAGCTACTAACACTATTTAGCCTGTCGACATATGGATGAGCCGACGCGCATCGATATCATTTCGAACTAGCCGACCAACTGAGGTTTCCCGTCTCGCTCACTTATATTAGTACGTCAGCGAGAATGAGGAGTATAGATGCCGACGCATCTGGGTATTTTTTAATTTTATTTTTGCACACGCTTCCGACAGGTCGAATGAATACATGACAGTTGACGCGTCTTGAGTGTAGTGGTGAATTTATTCCGGATTTTAGAAAAATATTTCCTGCTCCCGATGAGTACCTATTATTATGTTTTTTTTTTCAATACGTAAATGTATTAAGGAGGAATACCTAAAATCTGAACCCTTTGTGTATTATATTTACAGAGATATTTAAGTTATTACAAGCAATGTGTATTTGATAGACATCACCGGGGAGGAGAGGTTAACAAAACGCTGAATAAGTAATTGTTGTTATTTACCTACTCATTATTAAGATATTAATATTTCATTATTTCTTGCAAATAATGATCATGCGGAACAGTCACTTATCCGAAGTCCCCTTAAAATTTACGAGTCTTTGTTTCTCGCGGCCGTGTACTTTACTGACATTACACACAAATGGTGGGCGGGAATTTTTGACGCCATTACACGCTAAGTGAAATAGAGAAATAATATGTATATTACTCACCACCAGACACGAACTGGTATAATACAATTGCCGATTATGTAGGCGAACAATGTATTTTTTTGCATTAACCTTTAAACGCACAGCGGTTTCCTTACGGGATCGCAGATTTGCGTCGTTCAATGCCCTACAGTCCCATGCAGGAGTGATAATGGTTCATTTCACAATCGGATAACATGAATTTGTAATAATAGTTAATAGTTTAAAATAAGATCATGGAAGAATCTTTTGTGCGACGAAACATTACAAACATTGGCCTGCTAGGGCATTGAATGATGCAAATCAAAGCTGGGCGGATACAGGTTAAAAGACATAACATGGTCACAATTTGCATCATACACTATGCAGCATTTTCATCAATATCTTTCTTAAGTAAGTTACAAGCCTCAAAATACTAAAAAATATCCTAAACAGGACAATACAGTGCGATAGTGGTAAAGAGATATCATGTGTGGATAATATGACGATTGCTATACTGTCACATACGCACATACGAGTTGTGTTTATACACCATCGTTTGATCAAATCATGGCATTCACGCATCTTAAGCAAATAAAAGTGGTATTTTCATTGAAAGGGAATCATTGTTTTATTCACTAGTCAATTTATTAAATTTTCACATATTCCAAGTTTCATTAATTCAGGTGTTTTTTTAAATACTTTCAAGTATTATTATTACAGCCCGAAATTAGCAGTTGAAATTTTTTAGTAACGTGTTTTGTAGCATTAAGGTTATAAGCTGACAATACTTGGTAAAAATTCATTTTTATAATAATAATATAAAAAAATATTTCAATTAAAAAATTAATAAATTAAAAATATTTAAAACTATTACATGTTTGGGCCTCCCTGGAGACCATCTTCAATAATGATAAAATAAAAACAGGCAGTGGCTTATATAGTGATATCCTCCTCTTCCATTTATGAAATCGATTAACTGGATGAAGGACGCAGGATCAGGTTCACATTATAAACAAAACTTGTTTCTGTTTCACGATACATGTTTATTGTCACAAACGTCGCCCGCCACAGCGAACGCACAGGACCCGCGCACTGTGACGGCTGCGAGTCAAACTTCAACTGCCAGCCCACGGCGCGATCTCACATCTCCACGGTACCAACTGCCAATATGACAGTCCTACCAACCGGCAATAGGCCATCTGTCATAACAAACAAGTTGGCGCATGCAAGCGCCGTGCTACATTATATAATTAAAATCAACATTCGATGTAGATGTCAGGCAAGCGGATCAAAATAATAGACAAAAGATCGCTTGTTGAGGCTTTACGGCATCGGCCTTAAAGAGCTATATCAAGCTGATATCAATAGGTATTGACAAGAAATTTCTTTTGTTGCGTTTTTAGTAGGGTCATTGAATTTTAAAATGTAAAGCACAAAGCCTCGCTAGAATCTATTATAAATACTGTGTTTTTGAAAACTTAGTTCCTTTTCTACTTGTTTTCAGTTAATTTTAATTGTTGTCAAAATATTTGCAAGTAAATTCAATTTAAGTTTCATTTTTCAATTGAACTCTATTTGTGATTAAATTTCTCGTGCATAATTTTACATATACATAGAATACATTTGTTTACTCCTACATGCGTTTTTATGTGTAAGCAAATAAATGCGGGCCTGGTTGTAGTGGTTGCCTCAACGCCACTTATGCCCAGGTAATAATGTCGGTGTACACAGGTAATTGTCACTCATTAGTCAGTTTGTATTCAGCTTATTCAATTACCCACAAGGTAACACTCGAAAGTGGGCGGGGCCGCCGCCATTAGCACTCGTTTGATACAAGCTTTAGTGTTAATAAATAATGCTATTATCACTGTGTTTGAATGACAGTGAAATTATTCAAATATGGTGAGAACAAATATACTGTTAAAAAGCTAGAATAGAGAATTGTTAAAGATACCTTATAACAGTTATTGTTGTGAATGCTTATACACAAAACATTATAATATGATCGCTAAGTATTTACCTAAGTATTTATTATTTTATAAAATATTGAATATTTCACTAGTTTGATGTTTGGAACTTAACATTTTTTATAAGCCTGGATTTTTGTAAATTTGATTTATTTAGTTAAATAATCTGGGATAATTTTGATTTTCTTAGAATAGAGTAGACAATAATACAATGTAGATACAGTTGATACATGTTAATGAAGAAAATTACTATTACTTTTGTATAAATGTAGCTCTATATAAACAAACCAGGAAGGTTTGACGTTGTACGTGGAATGTTCGGATATTATGTGATTTTTTATTACTTTTAAAATATAATAATAAGTATTATAATTAGGTTTTGATTTATTACACATATGTCATAGTAGAATTTGAAGCATTCTACGAGTGTAAGTTATATAAAGGTAATTAAATATAAAAGAAGATTTCAAACGTATTATTTAATCTACTTTTTGTATGTGTTAAAATAACACTACGATATTTGTAATATTATTCTTTATTATTATTTTATTCATTTACATGTACCCCTAAGTGAAGGATTTTTAAAGTTTTTAAATAATAAACGTACAAAAAAGTAAAATTCAAAATAATTTGAACATAATAGTTGTGAATGCTTTCAGTGATACGGACTGTGTTCCGACACGACTTTTCCGTCTCGCTCTCTCCTGCGTGTAATGTCGTAGCGCGAAAGAGACGGAAGCGTGCGAGAGGGACGCGCCTAGCGTGCCAGAGCGAGACGCCGACAAGAAGTATGGCGTTATTTATGAGATGCACATTTGGGCTGAGCATTTTGGAATAAAAAAAAATACTGGACCGGGAGTGGTTATAAAATCCACCCTGTAATTTTTAAATATTTTCTATTGCGTATTTACAAAAAATTATGATAAAATATAAACTATATCCTAAAGACAATCGCTTCTCCTTCTTATATATATATATCACCATCATTAAACATTGTAACTTATTAAGAATATTCCTCATTAAGATGTCGACTAGTTTTAAAGTCTAATAGTCTAAAAGGAAAGTATTATCTGTGATACCATTAATTTTGACAAATAATAGTATGCGACAAATTTTAGCTTTATACTCAATAATAGTGTTCTCTACACCACCTTCACAAATAAAGATTAAATATTTACTATGAGAAACGTTTTTACTGATAATAGATCACACGTAAACCAAATACGTTTTGCCAGCCTAAAATTGTAGATTACTTAAGCATCGTGAACCTTACTGTTTTTTCTTCGACTGATGCTATATGGCCTCCCTAAAGTAAGCTTTTAATTTCACTACCACATACTCGAATAAACCTTATGCAGTTTCAAAGATTGTGTTTCAAAAAAATTAAAAGTGTTAAAAAGGAGGCTTGAAATTAGTATGACTGTCAAAACCGTTTTTCAATATTTGTTATGTCAGTCCAAGCATGTATGCTATGGAGTGTTGAGAAATGCTTTCTGCCAACAGCTCTCCGACCTTCTATTTTACTACATTATACTCTTTTCACAATATAAATTGACCATATGGTTTATCGTGAATAAATGGCGTATATAAAAAGGCTTCAAATATAAATAATTATCACATATCAATCACTAAACTCGCCACACAGATTTGCAAAACGTGCGCTCGGCACGCATTAAATCAAAAATAATAATTTATAAAATACCCGACGTACGTACAGAGGGAGTGAGTCGAGTGAGAGAGCGTTTGGTCGGCCGAGGGATGAATTTTAAATCGGTGCCGTTGCCACCCCTAGCTCTATGAGTAAGTTATGGCACCGGGGTGGCCCCTCCCCTACCCCTCTCAAGCTCCGCCAACCACCCCATCATCCCCCACAACCACACGGCGCCGGGGGGCGGGGCCGGCGACCACCCCTGATCAATAAAAGTGCTTTATCTCTTTTTGGCACATTCCAGTAGCGAGCCTTGGCGCGGTCATTACGCTACGAGATCCTTCTACCCCTTCAAAAAGAAACTTGAAAAATTTATATATTAAATACACCTATTTACAAGCTTATAATATTATATTATGTTTAAAATATTTAAGACGTATAAATGACGTCAAAGAACACTCAAATTCCGCATTAGAATAAGGTAAACAGTAACGGGTTGAACTAATACATTTTATTACAAAAACTTGTCGCCCATACAATGCTTGTAATTATAAAAATATTTCTTCTCATCTCCACAAATGTAATATAGAATGTTTGTATATTATATATTGTTGATATAGTCTACAGCTGCCTTTTCTTCTAGCTCCCAGGCTCCAGCCGTACTGGAAAGCCATCGGTAACGTAGAATGAACTCGGCGGAGCTATAGCGGTTGATAGAACTTTTTGGTGGCAGATCATGAATGCCAAATGCTCTAGAATCTAGGTAGGGGAGCGGGTATTTCAAATTTATATATTTTTATTTATTTTAAAATTATTTTAATTGATTACATAAGATTAAGTAAATTCTTCCTTTACAGTTTAAAAAATATATTAATAATGCATAGTTTACAAAGTACCTAATTTGGAAATTTAATAACAGATTCTTTATTATGAACCTAAATAAAATAAAAATGTAATGATACATGTATTCCAATTTATATAGATTTTTTTTTTAATATTCAGAAATTGTTATGAAAAAAAACATTAGTTGGCATATATTTGAAGGAATTCCGTAGCTTTATTATATTATAAGCCTGATTTAAGCACAAAAAATATACTTTATGTTATGTCTTCTTATATTTTTTGATATTTTGGCTGAAATCAAAAGCTTTAGAAAGCGTTTGTTACGCACAAAAAAATGTTTCAAAAGAAAGTTCCTCAGAAAGAGTCTCATTTTAAAAAAGAGAATATTTCGCCTTTACGATACCGCAATAAAAAACTTTTCTTCAGACATATTGAGGAATAGACAATGGTTGAGTATTCTTCTTTATTCTTCTTCGTTGCTCTAAAAAAGGGCGTCCAATTATTCACTTCTTTGGCCAGGTCGACATTTTCTCTATGAATTGAGTGATATATTACTTGGGCTTGCAATGGACAATGTCCATGAAGATTTTAGTATTTTCTAAAAAAAGTTTCTTGTATATAAAAAAAATATTCTTTTAGATTTAATCTTTTATGTGTATGTTGGATTTAACTAAGTGTTTTTTGTTGGATACAAACAATGTATAAAATAATTGCTGATTCTTTGAAAAAATGTTTTATATCTATTCATTTTTGTAGATATATATATGTAAAAATATCCATTTTATCACAGCAGGTTAAACTACCATATGTTCAGTTCTTTTTAACTGAATAATATGAAAGGTTTTTATTAAATATTATGTTTAAATAAGTAATTATAATTTTTTGATATTTTTTTATATTTAATTAAAAAAATATATATTTGATACGTACGAGTATAAACTAGTATTTTGTGAAACTATCCACTTAAATCTTTTAACATAAATTATCTCCGGAAGTTACAACTGACATAGATATGTAAATGGCGGTTGATAGCTATGTGGCGGCATTTCGTGACGTCCATATGTACCAGTTAGACTGCGAATTGAAAATAAAGAAGATAAATGATTAGTTAATGGTACATCGTTTTTTTTTACATAACCGGACTAAAAAAGCTAATCGTCTGTAGAAAAATCGTATGTAGAAAAATCGTATGTAGAAAAATAAATCATTCCCGTAAAAGTATTTTTCATCGAACAAATTATCATCATTTATGTCATTAGTAATTTACAAGTGGATAATTAAACATTAATTATTCTCCAATTTATTTTAAAACAGAGCATACCTGTATAACAATTACAACCATTTTATTTATTGATTTATATACCAAATGTTACATAAAAAATAGTAAAAATCAAATAACATAATTAAAGTTAAAAATTTATAATGCAGTTAATACGCCATACAGTTAGCAGTATCAAGAACGACAGTCGCTATTTCATATATTTAATTAATTAAAAAAATATGTTGGTACACAGTTTATATATATTTTATCATTGAAGCCTTTGAGATATATCAAATATCTCAGTGAGTAGAAAGCTGTGGTACGTTTGCACTATCAATTGAGAACTATGCATATTTTATTACGGGGCGGCAATTCCGGCGGCGGAATAATAAAGTAATTAGTGGGTGAATATGGCGCGAAATGCGACACGGAGCAACAAGAGAGGGGAGCCGTGCTGGGGGAGGAGTGGAGGACTGAGGGACCCTAGGGGGCGGTGGGGGACTCGTTAAAATTTGATAGGAACAACGTTAATTGGATAGCGGAAGCGCGGCGCTTACTACTTGTGATGAACGGCGGAAGGAAAAACGTGACGCCGAAATTTACCGGTCGAGTGTACCTACCTGTTCAGAACATGAGTATATATATGCCTACATTGAATGATCTGAGATTTGATAGCATATAACATGAATAATCAAATATAGAGTTTAAATTTTATATAATTATTAAAACAATTCCCTCTAAATATATACAGAAGAATAGCAACTGACGGTAATGGAGAAATTTAATTTGTTGATTCAATTACGCTTTTTTTTTTTTATGTAAACGCATGCAGGAGAGCACAACCGGTCAAGACCAGTGCACTCTATGACGCTCAGCCAGGGAGGCTGGACGCTGCATGCGGGAAACGCGTGTTGTGTTCGTGTTTGCGTGTGGGTTGGGGAGATTGCAAGTGTATATTTATCTGTTTCTTGAAGAGATCCAGATTGTAGGAAGGAGGAAACACAGACGCTGGAAGAGCATTCCATAGCTTACCGGTGGCACTAAGGAAGGAACCTTGGAAGCTGCCAGTTCTTGGTCGACATACATTAACCGTGGATGGCTAACCACTTTAAGTGGCTAACTAAGCCCTGCGTGTGGATTGTTGATCCACAAACTTCAAAGAGTATAGACTACAGCCCGACATTCACGCATCAACCAACAGTTATCCCATTCATATTAAATTTTTTCAACAAATCTCAGGAATTCACTGTGAATGGGCGGTGCTTACTGTACGACTTTCGTCTACCTCTAATTATGATAATTATGCTATGTCTGGAATTTAACAGTTAAAGGATCAAATTCATACGACAGCAGTTACTTGCACTTATAGAGCAAAGAAATTGTTAGAAAATTATGATTATTTACATCTTCGTCGAGTATTAACCCGTGATCCTTAGATTGGTGAGAAAATTCTTTACCTCTAAGCCATACACGACGGCAGATACTTTCATTTTGATAAATTCATTTTTCAATTAAAAACACTTGGACGATCGTAATTGATACATTATATTGTGATTAACTAATGTGCTAAATGGTGTGTTAAATAAATTAAAACAATGGTTTATTACATTATCAATGGGACGAATAAAAGTAATCTAATTGCACATTTAAAACGTGTTTAAACTATTTTTAAATGCTTAGTTAATAATTTAATATTTTACTTTAGATATAGAAAGAAATGTATGTTAAATATTTTCTCCCTAAGCATTGTCAGCTCATAAATTAAAATTATTTTAAATATCCCGCAAACTCACTGTTTTTTAACACGTAATAAACAAGATACGATCAAATTTCTAATAGAAAATGATGTAAACGGTAATAAACCGCGTACGTTGATTGTTATCATATCAAATTTAATACAATATTAAATATTCAGTCGTCATATAAAATCCCATCTGTTTTAAGCTTTCAAACAAAAACAAATTTAATAAACAAATATTTGAAATTTTCGCGCTTCGTTTTGTTGAAAAAAATATACACATCGCGAAAATAAATAACTGGTCTGTGTTTGCAAGAAAATATTTTTTAAAAAATAAACTCTTAAATTATGTTTAATTTAAATAAACACAAATGCAAAAACCAATTATTTCTGCCGTGCCTCTCGCTCTCTTTTTATATACTGACGTCTGTTTTTTAATGAAAAAAAATATGATAATAATATTTGGCCAGCACCAGAGATTCTAAAACATAGCTTTACGAGTAAAGTCACCCCGGGAAACAGGGTAATGTGAGAACTTGTAAAACACTATAAGGTATTGTGAAATCATAGTACATGGTTGAATATATTAAAGTATTTTGTTCAATGTCCCAAATACTCGTATATCTGTCAACTGTCATTGTCCATGTTTACTAGTACTCCCAAGTCATTCCTACATTTAGAGGTCAACGTGAAAACATACAAACTTCTCGATGGCCTCTAATATAAGCCTAGAAACTTGAATAAAAAAGGGAAATTTAGTATCCAAAGCATTGTTGAATATCGATTTGCTTAATCGACTAACGGCATTAAAATGTTCTTAACGTAATTCTCGTTGAATCACATAAGCAACTAGAAGCGAACTATACTAGAAAGAATCAAAATCCGGTGTTTATCGCATGCCTTTGTTTATGTTGAGTCGCCTCTTAGTATCAAATGATAAAAAGAGTTCAAGAAAGTCTGAATAATCATCCGATTAATTCTTCTTGTTCTTCGTGTTAACGACGTCAAATTATTTTTGTCCAGTATCTGGCAACATCGATAGAACACACGGGCGTGTGTTCCCCAGCATTAGGTCCTGAGATGTGCAGCTTGTTGGGCATATGGAGCAAGATCCTAGGTGTGAGGCGGTCTGCAGGTCACCACAGTCATATAATATTGACTCTTATAAGCATTCCCCACCGATCAAGGTTGTCCTTTGTTCTACCAACTCCGGTTCTTGATCTGTTCATCCGATTACTTAAGAATGACTAAGTTGAATGACAAAATAGTATGCAGCTCGCTCTTACACTTGCTCTTACACAAGCACCAGCATACAAATGTTTTATATGTCACTTTCACATTGGATAGCAAACGAGCAAGACTTATATAGATATTTTATTTACTCTAATATGGTTGCGCGTCGATACATTTTTTGCAAGTACATAAAACGTGCATTCTTATTTTAGCCATGTTTTATATCAACATGTATTTGTATAAAAATCATTAAATTAAGCAAGATTTTTGTAAATTCTTTTAACATCCCTTCTAACGAAGCTTTAGAATCGCTACGTCCCTCCCCACCAGGCGTCCCTTGAGGTTGAGGGCGGGGTAGGAGCCTCCCCGGACCGCCCCCACTCGCCTTTTCTTCTTACCTATTTAAATGCAAATTTCACCACATAATTAAAAACGCGTGTGTAAGGTTGGTGAGCATGGGGCCGCATGGAGGGGATGAGAGAGGAGAAGTGACGTCACTGGCGGCTCAGTGGGTTGGAATCTTTACAAACCACGAAACACCAAAATCATCATCGTCTTCAACAGCAAAAATCATTTTATATTTTGTACCACGGACGTACAGACGGTTCACTTAGTCTTTGTTACTACTAAACTATAGCAACTCATCCTTTGAATTCAAAGAAATAATTATTTTCGTACTCACAACCTACAGATACATCTTATATTTGCTTAACTTCTGTATGCGGTTAGTAAAATGTTGACCAATAACAAACATTTTTTTTAAAATTATATCCTAAGCGCCATATAAACACTGGAATACTCCTTTAGTCTCTGCGTTTCCTAATATGTAAAAAATATTTATATTCTGTTAAGCATCATTATTTTTAATTCTACGTATATTTTTGTAACTTGTACCAAGATAAATATTTTATATTTATGATCTCCCGTAGCTCTCCTGTAGGCCCAGTATTATTTATTTATTTCGTCATTTCAGTTATTTACTTGAGTCATTTCACTAACTACTGCATGATGAAGGCTTTTGTAGAATCTGAGTGACGTCACTGGCTCGTGGGGACGTTATCTGCGCGAGCCGAATAAAGAATAAGCCGCTGAAATAGACGGGGAGGAAACTAATCGCAACCAGACACATGTGACTTTTTTGGCTATACTTGTTTAGATACAGCGTTAATATTAACTGTTACTTCATATATTTTTAGTATTTAAAAATATACTATTATTGTGACGGTTAATCACTGTCTACAAAAAGTTGACCCCTAAAATCTAGATGAGCATAAGAAATTATGTATTTCGTTCAAAGTACTTTATTTTATATGAATATTAAAAAATATTCTCGTTAAACTTTATTGTTTGAATGATTAACTACTCAATCTCTTAACATAGTGAAAATTATATTAAATATTCAAAAAATGTGAAAAAAAGGGTGTATGATATATTTACCTTGACAATAGAAAACATTTGTAGATATTAGATTGATCCCAAGATAGTAAATGAAAACAAACATATTAATACTATAGTTAGAAAATATACAATAAACTTAAATAACTGAATAATTAAAAATACTATTAATAGGCGCACGGCTGTGAGACATGGTGCTTATCTGAAAGTGATAAAAAAAGACTAGGGGCCCTTGAGATGTGGTCATACAGAAGAATTCTCGGAATTTCCTGGAGAGACCACGCCACGAACAATGAGGCTCTCAGCATAATCAAGAAAGATAGGCACCTAGTAAGGACCATATCAGAGAGGCGAGCCCTATGGGTCAGTTACATCATGCGCCACGATGGTCTTCTTCACGACATTGTAAAAGAGATGGTTGAGGATATAAACTGCAGAGAGACGCTCTAGACGGGAGTATTTGCAGCAAGTGTTCGAGGACATGAGTTGTAGCTCTTATGCTGAGCTGAAGAGGATTGCAGAGGATCGAGAACAACGGAGATCGAAATGCAAGATTTTGTTGTTGCAAACCAATACACCGGACTTATATTACGATGAAGAAGGCACATAAATTAAAATTGCCAATTTTTACCATATATATCAGTGATGTTATCAATATATTTAAAGCATTGAATGTTTTGGACTTTTAGATTTCCTTTATTTATTCAATAACTATGGTAATTTCATGTTTTTTTTTCAATATAAACAAATATTTTAAATTTTAATACAAAGTGTAATATGTTATATCTGAATTTATGTTTTTTTTTTTAATTTAAATCAATATTTTTATACTAGATTACATACGTAACTTCTCCATTGCATCTCTACTTCCAAGTAATCCACTTGTATCACTATTTTTCTTTACGACTTACCATGACTAGGCGCAATTAAGGCGCAATCACGCAAGGGTTGGACTTTGTATATATTTTTTTGTTATCTTAATACATTTATATTGAAAATAAAGCCTGTTTTTCTAGAAGGTGTTGACAGGCTTATAACTCATACTTTCCGTTTTCAGTAAAAGGAAAAATAACGTGTTTATAACAAACCTGTTTTTTTTTTAATGAAATAAATTATTTACATGTCCTAATGAATTATTTCATGACTTATCTATCCAATCCAACGTATTAACTTCCAAAATTATATATTTATAACATGTCCTGTAATATGATAATCATAGGCGTATATTTTAGTGAGAATATTTTGTACTTCCAAAATATATATTTTTAAGTCAATAATAGTATCATATACTGTTAAAATTATATTTAAGTAATCTATTTAGAAATGGATATTATCATATTCTTTTTCTTTACACTTTTATATACACTTTACACCTTATACCTTTACTCCTAACGTAAAATATATGCTGAGTCCTACTTCTTCCGAAGCTCCACCGTGTACATCGTATTTTGTTTTAACATGACTGCATTCTAGGGTGGTGAAAGCCTCGGGGCTTTTATAAAAATAACCTATAAACGGTAATAAATACTGTCTTTGATATGTAAATTTGTTTATTCTTCGCATTCTTTTTCTTTCTTAAATTAATTAAAGTAGAATTTTACGTTCAATTATTTATAATAAAGCTTAATTTAACCTTTTCGCATCAGTTGTCGGCATATGCCGTCATAAGATTCCCTGACCGTTGATATCGGTTGACGTTATGTATTGTTTTGTTACTTTATTAGAATAGTTTTTTATGCATCATTTGTTAGCTACAGTACATTTATGCTTCAAATACTAGTTTTATAATTGACAGTATAATTTGTATTTTAACCGAGCCGTAATGAAAGGGTTAAAAAAACAACTATCTTCGTACAACTTTATTACGAATTAGTCAATATTCCCGATAAATTACAATTTTGTATTTTTCTCGACGCAACGCGAAATACACTTTTGAATAAATAACAATAAATCTAATAGCATAATAGTCGATACACAATAATTTACGTTAAATGTATTTTAATGTTTGTAAAACTAATTTTGAATATCTTAATATATCTCTCGGTATATTATGTGCTGATAGTTTTAGTTGATCTCAAAGTTATGACACAGCTCCGGGCTACCATATTTTGGATTTATGTTTCGACTTTTGCCCATAAATATTTTCTTGATGTATTCCAAACCATTAATATTCCGTTTTTTCTAGTTTATATTATTTTATTTATTGAATGTCTAGCACAATTTTGCGCAAATGCCGATTGTGTATTTTATTTAAATTTATGTGTTGAGACCTTGATTCTGTCAATGCTTAAATAAATATTCTTACCAAACATGGAAAGTATGTTATTATACAGTAAAACTTTCTTATTATTGAAATATGTAAAATTTATCAAGGTTTAAGACAAACAAGTTTACTTCTATTTGAATCCCAAAAACTTACATGTATTATGGCATTTAAATTAAAATGCATTACACATAAAGTAAAAGTGTAATAATATAGCCGATACACTTACTATGTAGTTCTATTGCTAAATTTTGCAAACCTAAGCCACAGATAAATGTTATCTTCTAAAAAAATTGACTATATTTATTAAATGAAGTATTTATGTCTGTTATGTATTGACATCAGCATGATAAAGCCCTTGCTGACTAGTACCGAAAACCTCTATATACAATCTTTCGTCTCTTATTTATTTTCGCTTGTCGTACATGTATGTGTCGCAATATTGGCATTTTGGACTAGTTACATATTTTAGATCGCGACTGGCGGCGCTGTGTGACCGACCACGGCGCCGCACGGCAGTAACTTGCGAGTCGACCATCAGAAGGGCGCATTATGGCCGGCCTGGCATGTTATTCCGCCTAGGCCTGAAGTTTGTAAAGTTTATCGTAAATATATGTCAATGTGCTTCAGAAAAAGTCTGTGTGTTATTAATCTGCTCCTTATCCTGCAACCACGCGACTGAATAACTTTCTTTTAAAGAGAGGAGGATGATAGTACATATGTACTTTCAAACATCAATCAGTGACTATTCACTGCTAAACATGAGTCTTCATCTCTCTTGTTCTTCTGACTTCAGCATTCAGCTTCCTTCTGCTGATCTTATGATGGTACCATTCTTTGTAGCATGTGTCAGTCAAAACATTATAATCCGATTTTGGGGCACAGCTATAAAATATGTATTTACTATCGATCATCGCTTTAACCCTTTCGCATCGGTTTTCGATATATGCCCTCTAAGATTCTCCTACCATTGACATCAGCAGCCGTGATATATCGTTTTGCTACTTTCAGTACTCATTGTGACATCTATGGTAGGAACTTGAAACTGCAGTCATACCCTTTATCAACCTACATGTATTCTTTACAGGAATCTGTAAAGCATGTAAATGAATATCGTAAGGTTTCGTCACAGGAGCGATTTTTCAGTAAACCACATGTGTCAATACCACCACATGTAAGAGTTTTTTATGCATCATCTGATAGCTAAATGATAGAAAAACTAATGTGATATATGAAAATAGGTCAGATAAGTACATTTATGTTTAAAATACTAGTTTTAAGCAAAAAAAAATGGTTTGTATAATGCTGTATTGACAATATAATTTGTATTCTACCGAGCAGTAACAAAAGGATTAACAGATTTATACCGCACGCATTTATTCTATGTATTTTTATATTTATTGTTGCGTACCGCACGCATCAAATTCCGACACGCATCCAATCAAGGAACGAAATAAGATGAAAAAAAAAGTATAAAGAAAACACAAGTGCGAATATTTCATATGTACGCGTCACCGCTTTGTCTGTGTGAGTGTCTTTCTAAGGTGACGGTTCTAATGCGCCCCACTATACGCTAGGACTGTACCCTTGTAGAAGATCTATTATACGTTTTGCTACGGCGAGATATACGCGGGGTACATTCTAAGCGCCCGTCAAACGAAAGTTTGGTCACGGGTAATGGTTTTACGACTATCGGGGGTAAAATAAAGAAAATGAAAAACATTTTGTATTATTTTTGTTGCGCTTCGTCGTAGGAGCGATGGGACTTGTGTGTATCTTATTATTTATAACACTTATCTGTCGGAGGCTCCCCTCAAACTTTGCAATTTATAATTGCATTATCTTTTAAAGCGCGACTTTTATTTATGGACTAATCTTCAAGCACACATAACCACCCACTTGCACTATTATTTTTGTGATGAAATAATACAAAACTTTGGCATTCTCATTTGAAATAAATACCAAATATTTTAACTCTAAATAAAAGTCAGTAATTAAATACACACATACTACTTCAAATTTTTTACGCATAAATTCATTCAAAAAAATATCGGCAGACGCGGGATTCAAACCACGAGCCTTGCACCTTTGCTCCATTCTATACACCGCGCTATCTACACGACTATTCTCTGCCTGCGCAGATACGCGAAACCTGATGTATATATATACCATTGTTAACATCATATAACGACAGATGTCTCTGTAGTATATATTCAGAGTATGTATATATTTTTTATTTTTTTTTATTCAATCAGTCAATATTTATTCAAAGGCATTTTATATTATTAATTAATATTGAAATATAATCAATGATCTGTAAAATATATAATATAATCGTGTCGGAAACAACAGGGTCAGATCCTGTCTGCCCAGAAGTGGGCGACGTCGATGGCGTTACTTCTGGCCATCATCAGGTCTTTCTGGGTGCAGCCACTCGGGCACAGCGCACACTCCAGAAGGTGTGACAGGGTCTGCTCCACGCCGCAGTCACATTCAGTCGGTCCGCTGTAAAACTGCCAGGCCCTCATTTGTGTCCTCGTCTTGCATACTCCGGTCCGAAGTCTGTTAAGGGACCTCCATATATTCCACCCTTGGTCATGTCCAGGGGCTAGGTCCTCTTTCGGGGCAATCCAAGTATTCCCCTCAGTTGCGCTTCTCCACATGTTCAGCCGCAGGGTGGCCTCAGGTATCTCCAGTTCCGTTGTCGACTGTAGGAAACTTCTTCTTGATTTGAGGCGTGTAGTTATCTTTTGGTACCCAAACATAGGGTGGAGTGCGTCGTGGGTTGCTTTGGTGAGTTCCTTCTTGGTAGTAACTTCTCGCCGTATGTTTGGTGGGGCAATGCCCGAGAGTTGATATAGCTTTGATATTGGGGTAGGTTTTAGGCACCCCGTAACCACCCGGCACGTTTCATTCAGAGCAATATCCACTTACTTGGTATGGGCAGACCTCGCCCATACTGGCGCAGCATACTCGCCAGCAGAGAAACAGAGAGCTAGAGCACTTGTGCGGATCAGGTTTGGTTGGGCTCCCCACTTCGTACCTGCCACTTTTCGGAGTAGGTTGTTTCTGGTGGACACCTTTTGCTTAACAGACTGACAGTGTTTCTGATAAGTGAGGGTCCTATCCAGCTTGACCCCTAGGTATTTAGGTGTGTCGCAGTGCGCTAACACCAAGTCGTTCCAGGTAATGTGCAGCTTTCTCTTGGCAAGTCTGTTATTAAGATGAAAGGCGCAGACTTGGGTCTTGCTTGGGTTTGGCTGTAGTCGGTTTTGGTGGTAGTACGAAGAGAGGGTGGTGAGTGCGTTATTAAGCTGGGTTTCTACTTCCTCGAAAGAGACCCCTTGTGCTGTGAGCGCCAAGTCATCTGCGTAGATGAAGGACCTGGTATTGTTCAGTATTGGCTGGTCGTTTGTGTAGACATTGAAGAGTAAGGGCGCTAACACGCTTCCTTGAGGCAGTCCATTTTTGTTCGTGCGCCATCTGCTACGCTTACCTTCATGATCAATGTAAAATAATATAAGAGTATTGAAAAATATTTTAATAACAAATTTGAAATCCATTTAAAAAAAGTGTTATTTGTCGGTGTACAATATAAAGTTCAGATGCTTCTTGGGACGAAAATGACCAGACTCCGAGACCATGGGCTTTCTCTTTTTCGATTTATTTCGATAAACAAATCAAGATACAAGCTTTAAACAAGCAATAGATTATTATATTTGATCGACACATTGATTATAAGCACGGTTCCCGTAAGATAATCAAAATTAAGCAACATCGCACGCGGACCCAAAAACACATATAGGTTTTTAAATATTCATACAAAAATGTACAAAATATCGTTGCACGTGATACTCTACAAAATCACACCGTTCGTTTATCGTCTGTTACTTGCCACGTGCTGTTGATTGACTTGAGCCGCTATTTAGGATCAAATAGTCCATAACTGGAGACCGTCCGTATGATCATCTGATTATGTTTAAACTATCCGATTAACAGATCCCCTAAAATATGTCTCCTATACCATAGCTGTCATTTCTTCAATTTGCCTTGTTAGTCGTTGGGGATGCATACGTATGTCCAGGTAGACCTTGATACAGAGCAGTCTTGGTACAAGTCGTGGACAGTGGGGGCCAACAGAACTTGGTTGGGATAAATTTAATAATTCAGAAATGTTATGGATACGGAAAGTTTATTTACTATTTAATTTCTTAACTATGTGATGGCTTTACATACGAATATATTATTAGATTTTTTATGACATTTTTGAGGATCGCTGAAATTTGCAAAACAGTCGCAGTTGGTATGTTTCTCTTGTACCGAGTGGTAACTCCGCTGAACAAACTTATATTGTCTTTCGGAGCCGCGTATGTCGGCTGGAGAGGGAGGGAATACACCCCACCCACAGAGTTGGGAGGGGTAGGGGTTGTCTTAGCTGATAGTGAGTTTGGGGTACATCTTCAAAGAAAACTTTAAAAACTGTGCAAAGAGTAGAAAAATAACATCATGTTTTGTTGAAAATTTCATGTGAATAGTTTAAGATCTTCGCAAATAAAAATAAACGTGTACTGTAAAAAGTTCTTGTAAAAAGTTGTGTACAGGTAAGATAGATATAAGTTTGTAGTTACATGATATATTCTCAATAAATATATATTCATGGTATATGGTGCAATCCATTGTAAAAAACATACTCATACGTGCAATTATTGTTTCACATGTAATAATATTTTAACTGGGCTAATATTGGATACTGCTCTGCCAAGTTTTTCTCTCCAACAACACGCTTACCTTCGAATTAAAATTGTCAAATAATTTTGATCTGTAATATTTATTGTTTTGAATTGTGTAGTTTTCAATTTATTTTATAAAAGATGATCCTTTTAACCGTTTCTAAATATAATGTGATGCAATTTAATTTTATATTGTTTTACTTTAAATATTTTTTTATTATTTAATTTGGTTTAATCAATGGCGTCATCTTAGAAAAGCGATTTAGTTGAATTTTTAATTAGGTGGGTAAATATAGACATTTTATTTCTAAATAAATAATTTATTTAATAACGGAACAAATTATGTAATACAAATAAGTGTACAAATTGATTAAAAGTAATAAATAGCACTTGTCGTAGGTCCAGGAAGTCTAGAAACTAATGCCAACGACAATTTTTTTATTTTATTATGTAGATATTCAGTATCGTATATATATATATATATATATATATATATATATATATATATATATATATATATATATATATAATGTATTCAGTTGACTCAGAATTTGTATATCTGAGAAGCAAATACTAAATGTTTTGAATGTATGTTTTATATTTTTATTTTATTTACTGTGATGAATATTTTTTTCATCCTACGCTTTCGCAAAGATTAATGCAGCAATACGTTTGAGATCCCTCCATCGTACCGGATGGCGTGAAACACTGCTGTTTCATCGCGAGTGAAAAAAAAATATGTTTGGTAAAAGAAAAAACATGCGTTTTTGTCGAGTATAAAGAAAAAAGATCACTTTAATTTAGGCCCGGAACGAGGCCCTCCATTGTGAGGTGCGTATAGAGAAAATAATAATTGGAGCTCCTTTGTGGGTCCGGCACAGCGTTCAATTTAGTTACTTGTAGACAAGACTCATGGAGGAGTAATGACGAGAAGGAACTTGAGTGATTTTATGTTGCTTATGAATTTGAATCACGTATAATAGAGTTTGCGTCGGCTGCTTGCTTAAAATAATTACGTGTTTTATAAATTTGAAAAGCGAATTAATTAGACTTAAAAAAAGTGTAGATACAATAAAGTACAGAACATACTCGTAATATAATTCTGATAATTACGTTTAATATTTTGGAAAAACCTTACATAAAAATATATTGAGAATACACATTTTAAAATGAAATCTTTGGACCTCAAATGACCATGAAAGTAAGGTTACAAAAATGATTTTCACTAGTATTCTGTACAGGTTTTATAGGAGTATGTGCTAGAGGTGGAAGCCATGCTATTCTGAAAATCAAGCCGTCATCCCTGTTGATGTTGATGGGATGTCTTTTGATTTCAATGGTTTCTCTCACTAGGCGTGCATATTTTCCTTGTGTTTGAGCCAGAATTAACAAAAATATATTATCTGAATAAACCAACTCAAAACTAAATTAATTATCAATCCTGAAGAAGACCCCTGCAACTTCGGTCGAAATATTGGTTGAAGGAAGTTCACCACACACAGCTCAACACAAAATCTACAATATCAAATCTGGCCGTGAAAACCTAAGAAGTGTTAAATATGAATTAATTTTTTACTGAGCATGCTTTCAGTCGCGTTATATTTTTTGCTCGGTGGATGGACTAGTTCGTGATCCGCAGGCCTTCTCTCGCGGGATGACAGAGTGTTATTTATTGTTTATTATCTCACCGCACGAGATGATGTGCTGATGCCGGGCATGGGGAGGCTGAAGGAACACTGCGCTCGGAGGAACGGGATCAACCGCGACACAGCGCGTAGTAACTGTGTGGTTCTCTTATGTTACCACTCATATAATCTGTAACATAATATATAATACATAAAACACATTGTATATATGAGCACATAAAGTATCAGTTTACGCAATAAAGATACTTGGTACCAGTACCAGGGGATGGCGAAGTGGGTCGGTGCCCCAGGGCGTCGAACAAACTTGGTAAAAAACCCTCCCTGTTCCATCCTGTTTTTGGAGACCGAGATAGGGACCCGTTACTGGACGCACGCAAAAAGCTACTTGTTAGAGAGTGGCTGAAGGCCTTCCCGTGATTCTAGGTGCATCAGTTAGATGTCAAATAGACCTAAATTAGTATACTACAGCGAGTCTCAATTTGCCTTCTTTGGTAACACGTTGATAACCACGAAATACGTGGGAATGGATAAGGAAATGGTAAGGTTTGGAAATGGATTGTACAAAAAGCAGACATCAGTTAGGAATCATTACTTGCGTCTGCACTCTTTACTTGCGTCGAATAAGCTAAGGGCGACGAAGGAAACCAATTTTTCTTAGATTTTTTTAAAATATAAACAATATGAGACGATAGAAAAAAATGACTTAGGGCGCCGCAGGGCTTAAAGCCGGTACTGCTTTGTACTCACTAGCGTAAAATCATTTTTTGTGTCAATATTTCTTAAGTTATATTCGATTTAAGTCTTCCAGCACGTAACCCACTTGTAATTATTACAATAAAGAGCATCTGTCAGTCTCTGTCATAAGTCAGTATTGCATGTTTAACTTCACTGATTAATGTAGTGTCATGTTTGATTGGCAGTATTAAATTTAGCTGGCAACGAACGAATATTTTGTCGAATAAATATTTGGCCTCGTGTAAATGAAATGTTGATTTTTTAAGGTGTAAGAAATTAATAAATTATAAGGAAAATGCATTATTTAGTTTATTTCCATCTGAATGAATGAGTTGAAATAATTGAAAGGGGTTTCAAGTTAAAAAATTGGATAAAAAAGTAAAATTGAAAGATATTTTTTTTTAATAACATATAGTCATATTGTTAAAATGTGTTACACAGTGTATAGTGGACGGTTACTTACGGTGTCAAAATATCAAAATTTGTTGAACAGAGTTTATTGCTCTCATGCAGCAATATTGGTTGAATTACAATATATGGTCGACATACTCGTATACATTGACTGATTGAAATATAGACTAATAACCATCATATTGAAGCTACTCAGCCTTAGAATGATTAAAGTGAGGAAGCCTCAGCCCTCGATTCACCTCGAACTGTAAGAAACGTCTCTGCATACGGGTGCAAGTCTGCTGTAAAAATATATTAGTGCATTAAGTGAACTAATAATGTTATTCAAGCATACGTATCCTAGTTGAAACGAAAAAAAACTTTTTTACCATTAATTTAGTATAACAGCTACTCTTCAGGGGTGCTCAAGCATTCCTGGTGCGGAGCCGCTCAGGTGTGCGCCCGCGGCCCCCTCATCATTCACAGCGCTGCATGGAGTCCACGCGAGCGGCGGATTGAGACGTCGTCGAGAGAGAGAAAGAGATCCTCGAACTCGCGATCCTCTGCACCGTAGATCATCGCGTTATTTACCGCACGCGCGCGGCGCGATCAGAGACGGCCGCTTGTAAATGGAGATTTATCGGCGGACCGCGGGCCCCGGGTTGGGCGCGCCTTTGTTTTTTCGAGGCCCCATGCAGGGGTGGAGCGATTGTATCTCTCTCTCTATCTTCATACGTCTCCTCATCTCTTCTCCCTCCGATCTTTTTGAGTAAGATTTATTTTTGGAACCAAGTACAAGAACAGACTTTCAAGCTATTTCGGATAGTTTTTTTCGATGACGGCGCTGACAAAATGCATGCATGTTCATAATATACTCGGAATACAGCACATTCCATTTCATCTACCTTATGTTTAACTTATATGTAATTACTAATCACCATTGGATGAAGATCTTCTTCATTGATTGTCAATCTATACGTTGTTCTGACTTTCTTAACCAATTATTTCCAATAACATTAAGGTTGTCAACTGACAATACATGGTGAAACTGCAAAGTTATAATTTTAAATTAATTTAATTATAAAAATAACAAATTAAAAATATTTTGTTTTGTTTCAAATTTATTTTAAGCGATTACATCTTTCGGCCTCCCTGGAGACCATCTTCAATAAGTTTTACATCACAATTATTGAAGATGGTCTCCAGGGAGGACGAAACATGTAATCGCTTAAAATAAATGTGAATCAAAACTAAATGTTTTTAATTTGTTCATTTTTTTAATATAAATTAATTTAAAATTTAAATTAATTCCGACAGAACTAGCGATATTTTTTGCGAATCTCGATGATTATCTGCCTTCATTTCTGCGTCAGGTTATTGGTCATCGTTATCTTAATAACCTCTTTCACATAAACATGACATCTCTGCACCTGGAAGTCCACCTTTGAATATATATAGTTCCCGATGTCATTCTGGGTCAGAGACCGGGGACTTGAAGATACAGTGCAGTGTAGTATTCAAAGCATATTTCCGCTGATTTGTTGATTGGATTATTTTAATGAAGAAATAAAGATTATTTGCAAGTTCCGGAGGTCTACATCATTAGGTGGGCAATATGCGGTGACCTATCCATGTTTTAATTCGCGTTCAATGTTACTCAACTTTATAAGATAGAACAAGATCTACCCTTAAAACGTGCCATTGACTTTAGTAAATAAATTTCCGCATTCAATTATTTACATCATATAATAAATTATTTATGTGCATATTATTGTAAAATTATGATTTTTTCAGCAAACACACTATCAATAATATGTGAATCAAATTATTTATACGAGTAATACATTTGCGTAGTGATAAATAGTTTGCCCAAACGATGCTGCGTTATACAATTCATATGTATTTATATATACAATAGGAGTAGGTATATAATCATAGAACAAACAATGAGTCATCCTAAAAGACGAGAAAGGAAAGCTTTCGTTATACTCCTGCATCATTACATCATCTGCTCCGTAAATGGCAACAGTTGCATCTAAATGCCTAATATAATACACTGCCTATGTTTTTAAGCTACCCACTGTTTACATTTCGAAACCGCGCCGCAATAGTCAGGAATGTAGTGACAAAATACCAAAATGAAAGCATATTTCTTCATGAAATTCGTTTTTATTTCTTCTTTTATTCTTAAAATCTCATTTCTTGTTTGGGAATGGTTTTGGTTTAGACACTCGACTGTTATTTGAAAAGCCCCGGACAATCAATATAAAGCTTAAATAATGAATACAAAACAGTATAATAAGTATAACTGGCTTGCTTAAAAGTAATAAATGAAACGTAAAATACTTATAATACTCGTATCAATCTATAGATTACACAGTTTAATGTAAACCATAGATTATTATTTAGCATTAATTATTTACGGTTAAATTTTTGCTATGCGGATTGTAATACTTATTTATTATAACCTGTAGTTTATAAAAATAATTGATAATCTGTCATTTTATTAAAATTAATGTTTAAATACAGTTTTTTTGTTAGAAAAATAGTTTATAACTTCCTCTACAATATTTATGCATTGTTATTAAAAAAAACCGGATTTGATACAAAATATTTATTTAAGGTATTACATATACTGCTTCAAAATTTTAACATTTAATGATGGGTAAATAATAGTATAATAAATAGTAAAAACTGTTTTGAGTTTATATATTAATTACTTCAATATAAAACATGATTTATTTTATTTATGTTAAAATCAGTTTTACTGATAATCACATTTACTATCAAAAATATTGTAAATTTCTTACTACTTCTACTTACTTCTTAATATCAGGCAGCATCGATGAGATTTATTATTTTCACTATAAGATCCTGCAAGAAGTAGTCAGGAAAATGACGCATCGAGTTCAGATATTTTAAAAACGGCATGTGTTGTAGAATCCACCTATGAAACTCTTTATCGTCGTCTGGTATCTAGATGAACCATACTCTCGTGAACGTGTTGACATAACAAAAATACTCGAAAGAAGTATTTCGATGTTCTTAAAAGCAGCCGCTCAGATGGCAATTACCAGATAATAACAGCCGCTGCCTAAAGATCTCGCTGTCACACGGGATCGGTAATAGATTTGTTAGCGTTCGAAGGGATTCGAAACGCACAAGGAATTTTGAGTCGATTTATTGAGCAACGAAAACGTCTCGCCGACTGTAGGAAGAACGTAAATATCATTTGAAGAGAACCGGTTTAGCTACTGGCTCAAACTAGATAAGTTGTATGTATCGAAAGGTGGATGTGTTTAAATGTAAAGTAAGGTTCTGTGGGGCAAAACCAAATTTAAGGCAACAAGTCCCACATGTTTTTTTTTCAATCTTAACAAAAATTTTATAAAAACATTATAAAGATAGATCAAAATTATACTAACGTAATAATTATTTAAAAAGTTTATGATGAAATATTCCATTTACTGGTTTTAGCTATATTAAGAAAGATTCAAGTTCTAGTGGGTAGAGTGTCAATCTGTAAGCAAATGTAGTATATAATTAACGTGTAAGTTAATAACAATATAAATAAATAGCTTTTAAATTAATATTTGAAGCCATTTTAAACTGAATGACATAGTTTTGTGTATTTACTTTACAAATTAAATGTAAGATAATCGTATAACGATTCAAATAGTTAAATTGTTAGGAATTTTATTTAAAAATTAAATTTACCTAGATTAATTAAAGATCAATATAAAATGATACCACGTTTGATAATTTTTTTTCATTTATGCTTCCTTAGTTCTTACGGTGAAATTTCAAAAAAAAAAAAAAAAAAAAGTCATGACGCATGTAATCGTATTCTAATTTATTTGATTTGATGATATATTTAGATGCTAATTGTAACTATTATTTTCAATATTTTTTTGGTCAGACAATGGTCTCATTTACCCCTGATAACCTTATTCTATATTATGTGCCCAATAGAAAATACAACTTCAAACGAGTTGGCGTTCTAATACATACTAGACAGGAAACGGTACCGAAGATAAGGACACATAAACTTTGTCTTAATTGGTCGAAAGAATTTTTTGGTAAACTCTTAAATTGGAAAATTATTTTAATTCGTCTTTTTTTCGTGCGGTCGAAATCTTTACAGTCGTTATAATTCAAATTGGCCCAAATCTTGTATTTTTTAAGTGAAAAATTATTTAGTTTGGAACTTCCTCTACTATATTTACGCATTGACCTTTCAACGAAATCCGGTAGTTAATATATTTCTCAACATATCTACGAGATTGCATAAATTTAATTTTAGTTATTACTTACGTATCCTTACGTGTAAAAAGCAAAATTATAATGTTAATGATTTTTAAAAATAATTATTTCATATAAAATACTGTTAGTATTGTTTTTTTATAAGTCTTTTAAAAATATTTTTTGCATATCATTAAATACAAAAAACCTATTTTATTTCATTTATGATAAAAAATCTGAAACAACAATATCTTGAACTTAAAATAATACTGATAATAATAATAGTTAGTGGAGCACCGGATCCCCTCTGGATGGTCACGTGAAGGCGCATCCAGTGCCCCTCCAACCATGAATCCCACCTATCCGCCCACACAGCGACCATTGCGTTGGGACTGCCGCGAACGCGCACCTACAGAGAAGCGCACCGCTTCCTTATTATGACATGAATGCCATCCACTCGCACCTCCGTCAACATGCCTGAGGCAATACAGTATCGCGGCAGACCCAAAAACCTTCGGAAAGCGTTGTTATACTGGACCCGGAGTGCACTGTGGTATTAACTTACTTCACAGCTCGTTTGTACATACTGTTTTTTTTATTGACTGTTTTTCATTTATTTCATACAGCAAATGTATTTATTTTGTTTAATGAAATGATAATTAGCCAATGAGTAAACATTTTCTGCATGTAAAGCTGTTAGTAGAATATGCATATAATAATTTGTTATTCGGATTTTTTAATGATATCAAATGATTAGCCCAACGCTCTCGAAGCCTGAACCTTATAATGTCAAGAAGTGGCTCAATCCAATTCACGTTACAAGTTGAGTGAAATTTGGACACCCATACGTGTTTTTTCAGCGTTGAATGCTGCTTGACCTCGTTGATCTAACGAAAACCGCGCTAACAATGTGATAAAGTCATTGGTAATTACGGTATTGTTTCAAAAAATATTTTCATGTGACTCTTTTTCAGTATATTTTTAGTACATTATATATGCCTATGAAAGTATTCAGCCAATCAATTGGTCTAGATCTGCGTTGTGTTTTTTTTTAATAGTAATTTCTTTAGTATAGTAATATGTACTTAGCTGAAAGTAGCAAATTCGCGGCTCGCTTCTTGCCTACAAATTGAACTGTCCTGTTCTGTGTAATGTTTAGTGCATACCGCGCCATTCAACCCGTGAGCAGTAAATATTCATCAAGCAGGGAAGATAAACACCGGGGCTGTAAACAAGCGGTACAAAACAAATGAAAAATGTGTTTTGTCTGAAAAATATCGAAAAAAGGACGTAAAGATTAGTAATTTTGATTTCATTTTATTTATCAACTAAAACTAGTTCCTATTTGTACAACACAATAGGTTACATTATGTACTTATTTGGATGAAAATTAAGACAATATTACAAAGGAATATACAATTGAACATAGAATACTGACTATTAAACGTGAAATACAGACAATTAAACATATGATACTGAATATGGACAATATGGTACAGATTCATTTGTTTATTTAATGAAAATAGGTTCCAAGTTATAAAATTTATATAAAATGGTTATAAAATGACAAAACAATAGAAATATACTATATAACAAAAATGTTATATATAGATTAAATGTGGTTAAATGATGACAAAATGAAGACAATGGAGTACAAAATAAAATGGTTTCATAAATAAAAAATAACAGACAATATAATACAGAATAAGGACAGACATGGAAGTGAGTTGAACAAACTGTGTTCCTTTTAAAACTGATAATATTTAATTTATGTATAAAAAAATATATTTATTAAAAAATACTTTTACTTTTACTACGAAGATATGATCAGAGTGTTCAACCAAATCGCCTCGAATGATGATATATTCCATGCGAGAGAAGCCCAGCTCAGACATGAGTTTTACAAATTTGGTTGTAATTTCGTGGAGTCTTCTGTTAATTTTACTGCGAGCTTTGTGACTTTCTAATAAGTTTCTGGTATATCTGTGTAAATTGTTTTTCTCTCGATACCTCTGCAAGGAAAATACCGTGTTCTGTATTGATGCAGCGGAGTGGCACGTCTTGGGTTCTATTCCTGGCCCCTGGTCCGCAGTGCCGACGTGTGAAAGTTCACATTCCAAGTGTTAGAACAGTAGCGTGCGTCGCATTGGTACGCTACGGTACGTACCACGGCGAGTCTGTCGCTCCGGCACAAAAAAGACGTGAATTTATTGTTCAATTAGAGAAAATGTTAAAAAAACATGCACTTCTTAAAGTTTTCGACTTAACGAAGAAGGAGCTTGAAAGCATATTAGTACTTGCCACAATCAAATGGAATCCAATAAACATTTATTCTCAACTTCGTGATTGTTATTGAGGGTAGTGTTTGCTGTTTGAGCGTCGAGTTAATTACTTGTACTTGACTGTCTTAAAACATAAGATATATATTATACTGTCACCACACTGACCGTACTATTGCATCGACATGTTTAAGATAAGAGTATATTATCTGAATTTTAGTGAAAAGATGCTTCAACTTAGGGAAGTTGTCGCAGGATAACACAAATCATAGGCTTGAAAATGTTGTGAATTTGGTGGCCATGTGACGACAATGATATATTTTAATTAATATTGAATAAATAAGTTGCTTACGATATGAAGTGTAACCAAAAAAAGTTTATTACTTTGTGTTTAGGTGCCTTAAATGTTAAAGATATATGTTTAAATTAACTTACAAAGCCAAAAAAAGCTTTCAAATAAGTTAGATGTAGTAACACTTGTAAAACTGTTTTTGAACACTTTTCATTAACATATAAGCTTTAAATTATTTTAATCATTGATGAATATGAAGTTTTTTGAATTAATTAACAGAAATTGTCAATGAACAACTACATAAACATAAAATGGTTAAATGTTGATAATTATATTATGTATTTTCTGAATATATAACATAAAGCTATTAATTAATAGTGTTGACACATGGGAAATATTCACTGACAACAAAAAATTGTAGAAAACAAATCATAACAGTTTGCTTGGAAGGCCATTTTGTTGAATGTAGGTTTCTCTTATGTTTCTATTTATTTAGCGTTCTGTCTTCTTCCACATACAGCTGATGCTATTTGTTGGATGTTGGTCATCAAGGAAGATGTTTAGTTAGCAGACGTTTCACGTCTATTTCGACAATTTAACACGTTTTATTAAAATCAAATATAAAGTACAAATTTTTTGATACTTTTATATTGTATGCGATTGGCGCTTGCAGCAAACTAATTACAAATATCGCCGGATATGCAAGGCACCGTCGAGTATTTAAGCAATTTCGCAAAAGCTCTCAAAGTACTTTGAAGCGGGAGCTTTCATTACTCTTGGCTTCCCTCTAGCCCCGGCCATTCCTCACCGACGCCTTAGCCCAGCCTATTCCGCTTAATTTTATTTTCCCGAGAGGTACAAACACAAGAAGGAAATATTTGACTACATATATTTCCTCTTCACCGGGCGCGTTGAGGGCAGAATGGGACTTTAATAGTTTGCTAAACGCCCGAATTTCTCACTTGTTTTGTGGGAATTATTAGCTCCCGCGCTAACGTCGGCGTTTGACAGTCATTATCACGATATAAATTGAACGCCTCCCGGGCGATAATGCAATAATAATTGATTGTTTTAACGGTTTTATTGTTATTGATTGGTGCGCTTTTCAATTCAGTCAATTACGTGTCGATTGCCGTTGCGTTAACGAGCTTTATTCTTATAAATAGCCAAGACGACATTACACTAGCTAAGTAAATAGGTTTTGACAGTTTTTACTATTACCAACAGCGACATTACATTTCTTAATGTTTATTGGCTATAAAATAACTGCAAAATGTTCACTGCATGTAAATGATTAAGAAATTAAATTATAAAAACACGTTTTATACTTGTATTGTTTGAATATCGTTGAATTAAGCATCCTTATAAATAAAAATAAAAATTCAAGAAATAGTTATGAATTATTTCATAAATTGCCGAAGATTGATATTATTCAGGCATCAACTACTTAACTGAAAGACATTTAGATCTTTCACCCCGTATGACTACTATAGCGGTCATGAGCTTTACACGGATTTTTTTAACCTC
This sequence comes from Glossosoma conforme, assembly GCA_022606575.1. Lineage (NCBI taxonomy): Eukaryota > Metazoa > Arthropoda > Insecta > Trichoptera > Glossosomatidae > Glossosoma > Glossosoma conforme. The sequence goes on from JAGTXR010000015.1 coordinate 1,502,579, forward strand.
ATATAGCAGCTGTATAGTACTGTCGAAAACTTGCCTAAGATATGACTGAATATGTACTTAAACTGTTGCATTTAAGTAAAAAAGTGTAACTTACAACTGTCATATTTGTTTACTATAAATATATTTCATTATAATTTAATAATAGTTATAAAAACGGAAACAATTACACAAAAAAAACTTCGAAAAAAACGTTCAAATGTAAAGCATTAATTTGTGAATCTATTAAAGCAAAAAATATTTGTTTTTAGTGGTGTAAAAATTCTGATAACAATTGTAGTTTAATAAGCCGGTAGATTTTTAAAAGTATTTCATTAAAATATTTTCAAGTTTGGTATACAACTTTGTAAGCGATAGTATTGTAGGAAGTGGTAAGAGAGCAACGCCATTATAAAACATAGGTTGGGTATTACAATCAAGGAATTCATGAGCTTCTTCCAGGGCCACAACTCTTCCCTGTCACCCTTCCGAGCAGCCGACAATACTTCTCCCACGGAATTATTTTCCTTCGGAGCGCTTTGTAGTCGAAACGGAAGAAACAGTTGCACCAACTAATTTCTAAAACGGAATTCCATTTCATACAATGTAGTACAACGGAAGAAATTCATTTTTTATAAGGAAAACATTTTTTTTTATTTCATTAAAAAATTAAAATATATATGTGAAATGGATCATGTAGACTGCAGTAGATCTTAATTATATAATTCTTGTTATTATTAAAATGCTTATATTTATCCCAATTCACCTACTTTTATTTAGTAATTATAAAGATTTATTATTGAGTTTGATCTCTTTATATAAACATATATAATACTAATTAAATATGTCGCTTTAAACAAAATTTGACTGAAATACAGATAAATGTAGTTTTACTTGAGATTGAGAATGAATATTTTCACTTTATCGTTTATTAAATGGAGTTAATGATAGTGATAAAATGTTTCATAATCAGAGGGTAACCTATCGATTAAAAGAATACAAAAATGTTTTTTTAGATGATTTTAAAAGTAGGTACCGGTATAACGGTTTTATTCATATCAACTTGGTAGTCAATATGCCACAGGAATGGAGATCGAGATGCAAGGTTTTGTTGCTGCAAACCAATCCACCGGATTGATACTACGAAGAAGAAGTTAATATAATTTGTCAGATCTAATTATCTTCATCAGCTTAACTTGTAAACACACAATAGAAAATTAAGATTTTCAAATATTTTTCAATTTTTTTCGAGTGATTCTAAATCGTTCCGTCTCTTGCGACTAGCTTGAATCAGATCCTAGTTTGAATCACATTGCTTGTTTAACCACATGAGTTTTTATGGATTGCGTAGCATGCCATCTCATACGGCTTAATTTCTGTAGCATTCAATCAAAGTAAATCCTGATTTTCATGTTAGGATTTCGGTTTAATTTTCACCGCATTTTCTTATAATAACACGTATTATTTATCACATCTCGGATGTGGCCGGATCCCGCAATAAATTCTCTTGCGCCCAACTCGCGGGCGGTCGTATCTCACTTTTACATTTTCCGAAAATAAAATACTATTCCTTAAACGTATTTTCTTTTTAGCAGGTGTTGGCCATAACAGTTTTTGCGGCGAGGGTCCCGCCGTAGCTCCTCGGAAATTTATTGAAGTATTATGCGCAATCTCGGGCTCTCTCCTACATTCTTAGCCTTACTTATATCAACCTTCCACGTGGATGCTGGATGTAAGGCAAAGGCGCAACACTTTTCTCCTTCCGGAAACTCCTGAAAATCTTTCTGAAATCACGAAAAAGAACAACCAAGAACTGAAATCAATAAATTATTAAACACAAACAATATTCACCAAATGATCCTTTTAAGATGTTCAATCAATGTCTTTTTTCTGCAATGCTAAAACTTGTATATTTTTTGGAACATTTTGTAACATAAAAAATTCCACTAGTTTGCACTTATAAAGATTTTATCAATTTTTCGCTAATAAACATTGAATGATTAAGCAAGCTTCACACATAATATATACATTTTTAAGGGTAAATAAGAAGTTAATGATATAAGGGAGCAGTATATATTTTAGACGTGTTTAATTTAAAATAAAATTATCGTAATTACATAACGTCATAATTGATTGTATATTAAATTACATTTTTTAGATATTCCATGCTAATTATAAAAAAAACAATCCTGTATATGTGGATTGTTTTTTATGTGATAATATTGTTGTAAAAAATATAGTTTTCTTAATTTTACTGAATGTTTTAACAGCGCTTTGCTGTATATGTAGATACTCGTACATTCATACATTTATTTTAAAGTTTTAACCTTTTAACAAATGGTTTTTTAACATTAATAAAATATTTATTATAATAATAATGACGAGCTACAACAGTACTTCATTTTGATTATATGATTTTTTTTTACATTGTTTGGAGTGACAAATTGTTTTAAATAACATTTTAATAAGTGTAATCGACTTGACAACATACTTAGATTGTCCCTTGTCAATGTAAGAATATAATTGTTCCGAAAAAAAAGGATAAAATAGTTGATCCGGTTGCGCTCCTGAAGGACTCCTCTAACTCTAGGTTGGCCGCTTTGCGGTCTGCAAGCCTTTCAAAGGGAAAAAATCCTGAGAAAATCAATATCCACCTTTAATTTAAAAGTTAGCACTGGGCTACCCACTTACTCTTATACTCGCCTCACCTCGTGCCGCGAAGCCTTTTAAATTTATTGTCCTTTTCAACACATTTTAATTAAAATCGAATTTAAAATATCTTCTTATTTCAGAACTCCAAGCCTGAACATTATTTTCAAATCAAAATATATTACCTTGTACTGGGTTAAGTGATGAAAATGATTTTAAATACAGTTAATCAAATACAAAATATAAGCTTAGTGTGTAATATTTGTACTTGGATTGATCATGACTATTTATTTTTGTTTAATATTAAAGCCAGATTTGCTCTTCTTTTGGGTCATATCATCAATACATCCGAGTTATTATAATGCAATGATCTAAACTAGCCAAAAAATCCATATTCTAGTATCAATTCGAATTTCATTGTAGATATGAAAAATTTTGTATTAGTTCAAGATTTATTGTCGTAACATTTTTTTTTTAATTTTCTGTGTACTCTAAGAATTATTTTCTTTTGAACCTACCAAAATCTGAAAGAATCATCATTATTTTTGTGATAATGTATGCTCAATTAATTTACTGAGAAAAAAAAAGTCAAATTTTAGTCTTAAGCGTCATCAGTTAGCTTTGATTTTTTTTTGGCACTGTTCCGTTTACTGTAATTCTTTTTTCAAACAATTAGATTATTTAAATGCAACAGAAATACTAGCAATCTAACCAATCAAATCACTTACAAACTTTTGTATCATCATACAGTCCACTGGATGGAAGAAAAAAAACTATTTTTGTGCTTTATGCTTTCGTTGACTTAAACAGTTATGGATTCAATTTATCAAACAATGCAATCGTGTAAAATAAATATTTTATTAAACTTTATTTTCTAAGTCAGTTCTTCTAGAACCTATAACAGATGTGTGTTTAGCCCACTCCTACAAGATATTATCTGTAATTAATATCCAAGGCATCTCTCCAAACATAATTTATGTAAATTTGCCGTAAAAATATTGCAAATCAGATATCGGATTAGAATTTCAAATTGTATTGGAATACGATATGTTAATTAAGACAATCGGACAGAGGTTGTAAATTATGTCACTTCTGCATATATTAAAAAAATCCAGTTTGTTCTGACTTGAAGATATTTATGTTTCCTTAGCGAGTACGTAACACATTATATTTCACCAAAAAGTAACAGTTTATCTTATAATCGATTATAAAGTAATAAATTTTAAATATTTTCCGACTTATTATATAAAATCGTTTTATCTATTTATAATACAGTATATGATATGAATAAATGAAATGCTCGTTTTACTTTTTTATCTTGCTAAAATTTTATATTCACATTACTTTTAAGGTACAAAGCTTTATTAAAAAGTAATTGAATTTACACAATTTAATAGATTAACTTAAAGAATACTTGTATTCGAAGTGATGCAATAAAATGAATTGAAAATATAAGTAGTTCTTTAATAATTTTCTTAGTAAGACAGCTCTAAAGCCGGAAATTCAGACGAATAGTTCTCTTATCCATATGGTGTATATACTTTTGTTTATTTCAATTTACAATTTTATTTATTTTCCTTACAGAAACATTACAAATTTGAACAATTCAATTCATTTCTGAAGTACAATTAGAATTAATCCTAAAATAAAATAATACAATATATACAACTATAGGTACTTATGATGTACTAAGAACAAAGTAATAAAAACAAACAACAGATGGTCCCGATGCTCATCAATCAGACGACGCCAACAAATTATTCCTCCAAAGACACTCGTGGAGTTCATGTCTGAATTGGGCCTCCCTTACGTGAAATATCACATCCGAGGCGATATGGTTAAACAGTCTGATCCCTCTCCCAAGAGGCATAGTCTCTGGTAGGTTAGTGTTACTCTTTGGGAGAGCGAACAATCTGAACTGTTTATTTTAATCCATAGCAGTAACTATTTATTTTAAAAAATATTGTTTTTTTATGCGATTACTTTGTGATGTGTCCCATCCAGACATCAATACGGGAAGTGAAAGAGGTAGGAAAAAATATTCTTAAAAGTCACATTTCTCAGCATTGTGTTTTCGATGAAGAAAATTAGTTTTACACCATTCTCACTAGTTATATTATATTAGACAAATAAATAGTTATGATAATATATATGGAATATTCAATCGTTTATAAAGTATTAACAAGCAATATTATTGGACGATTACACGGCATTCTTCTTTACATAGTGTGTCGCATAAATAAATGTTCGCAGCGCCGCGAGAGCCGTGCGTTATTTTTTTGTATTACCTTTTTTTTCAAACTTGTCATGTTATGGAGAATTTACGCGCGGCTTAAAGCGTCCAAAATTTTAGCTCGGCTGTTGCAGAAATCCTGATAAATGTATGGAGCGGAGGTCTGCGTGGAAACTAGGGAGAAGCGGCGAGGCGCGATACGTTCTCAGCGGCTTTATTCGCAATAATTAAAATAAAATAAAATCGTATTTATTCAACAAGTAAGACATATATAAACATAAGGCAAAGAATATTACAAAGAATAATTCTCTATTGATCAACTAATTGCAGAAAAATAAACCTAATAAAGTTTATTCCACATACATATCACACAACGAACGGCTCTTTTGTACCGAACGCAATGGCCATTCGCCACACACGTGATCCACCGAGTAACGAAAATTAACACATATAGTATTACGTGATAAATAGCCTCTATTTATTTTGCAAGGTTCATTAATTCATTTATACTCAAAAAGTATTTTTACAAATCTATATATTAAGTGTTTCTTTAGTCGTATTTATTGTTTTTTGATCGTCTGTATCTAGATTTATTAAAATCATTATATAATGTATGCATCTGCCCAGTGTCGGTTCTAGACTCTGCGGCGACCTAGGGTGTCCCAGGCTATGTATGGGATTTTTTTTTTCGAACTTAAATCGGCTCACCTTTTACTTTTATGTGATTTGGTCCTAATAACTCCCATAATAAATTTTATTGCTATCGGACAATGTTTTCTGATAGCGACTTAATGTTGAAGTTTTAATATAAATTTTTGTATGAAGGCCAAAAGAAGCTTTTGAAAACTTATTGTTTATTAAGCAGATAAAACGCTGGTTTATATCTTTATTGCAAATATTAAGTAAATCTTATGTTTATATTATTATCTATTACAGAAAATTAAAAATATACATATTGCTCTTTATAATCAGGGCTTAGCTTTCGCGCGCCTTAGAATTCTAGTATTGGCATGTTCCGATGCAAGTCGATATCTTTTCCCGGGGTTTTAATGGCGTGAAACTTTTTTTACAATTATTTGGACACCATTCACACAAAACGAGGCGGTGAGCCTTGAAGAAAAACGAAAAAAAAATTTTTGGGACACCCTAATGTATATATATAAGAAGTAATAAAAAGGTTAAATGTATTATTATGTTATGAAAACACTACAAAAACCCCGCACATAATTCACCGAATAAATCAAAAATCAATTTCGGTATAATATATTTGACGTCTGCAATGACTACATTAATATTGAGCTTAAATTTTTATAATTAATAATTATTTTACAAAATTAGCTATAATCAAATCGTTACCCTCTTGGAATAAACTTAGTAAGCGTCAGTGGAGAGTCTGCGAATGAACGAACGAGGGTGATATGAGTCGCGTAAAGTCTCAACGAGTATAGCAAGGTCTTGGATGGTGACCGCCTCAGTAAAATAAGATAAAACCAATCCAAAATCATTGCCTATTTTATTAACATATGTATTATTTATTTATTTATATACAGAATCGAAATTCCAATTTTTTACAAATATTTAGAAACATAGAGTATACATAAATATACAATAAATAGAGAAAATAATGAAAAATAAAAATAACACAAAAGAATAAGAAGATGACACGTGTCAAAGATCACAGAGATCAAGTAGAACAATACCATCGACAAAAGAACTGGGCAATGTTCTTTCAATGTTTTTTTAGGTTTTAGTATATAAGTTTATATTAATTAATTGTTTACCTCATTGCATAGTAATACTGAGAATTATACTTTTTTATTCCACTGTAAGTCTTCATTACATTCGGATCTTATTTTATTTTAACTTGTACTCTCCTTGAATTTCATAATAGTATACTCAATAGAAATGACTTATAAACGAGTCATCATCATCATTAGTCTGCATCCGTCCACTGTTGAACGTAAGCCTCCCGCATGAGTCTTCATCCTCTTCGATCCTCCGCCTTAAGCATCCAGGTCACTCCCGCTATTCTCCTTATGTCGTCAGTTCATCTTGCAGGGGGTCGGCCAATGCTTCATTTGCTAGTTCTTGGGCGCCACTCCAATACATTTCGTCCCCATCGACAGTCGTCTTTTCGACAGATATGTCCTGCTCATTGCTACTAGAGTGTGCCTATTCGTTGGGTAGCCTCCATTGAGTTCCTCTGCGGATATCCTCGTTCCGGATTCTATATTTTAGCGACACTCCTAGCATGGAAGAGATCCATGCTAGGAGTGTCGCTAAAATATACATAGCACGCTGGATGAATTCGTCTAGGTCTATTTGGATACTCGTTTTTTGTGATAAATATCATTTTTTAACTGGTTTGATTAATAAATTAAGATATGCATTTTACGCGTGAAGATATTAATTACACACGATAAAAAAATGCAATTTATTTAATCAATATAGAACTAATAAATCCATATAAAAAACTATGATTAATAGGGAATTTTACATTGAGGTCTAGCATAACAGTAGAGCTCTTAACCATTGAGCCTCGTGTTTTCTACCAAATTTGAGACAATGTACTAAAACGTTCAACCGTATTATTTATATACCATGTACTGACATATATGCGATCGTACACTTTGTCTGACTATGTATATTTACCTCACTCTACCCCAAAGAAGATGAAGAGAGAGACTACGATCCTCTCAGTTAACAATGTTAATTTATTTTGTAATAAGATTTATGGGATTAGTTTCACAAAGGTATTTATTCTAAGAAGACTAAAGACGATTTGGTGTTAGAGAATGAATATTTGAATTTTTATACAACGAATCACGAAGATTTAAGATTTTGGACTTTTTTCGCTGCAATAATATTAATTTTTAAGAAGTTTTAATAACATATTTATGCGTAAATTGCATATTAAATAATTAATATTTTGAATTGTACTTGCAATTTAAAATTTACTTTCATAAAATAAAATATTATCATTCCAGATTCGCTACTAAGTTATAGCATGTGGTCATATAATAACTCCCACACAGTATTTGCTGTTATTTTAATATGAAATTCTATGACGCTTACCATGATGCATATTGAACAAGCCCTGCATGTGGGTGTTGATCCGCCATCGTCATAGACTACAGCCCGAGATTCACGCATCATCCTTACTAGTAACGGAATTTACTATGAATGAGTGGTCTTCACGGAACGACTTTCGTCTACCACTGATTTTAATTAATAGGCTATGACTGGCATTTTACGGATGAGTTACGGGCAAATTCACACCAACCGTATTTTAGAACTTATAAATCTATTCAATTTTTTATTTTTTATTTTAATCTCCATCAGGGATCGGACACACGACCTTTGGCTTGCAAAGCATAATAATAAATTATATCACAAGTGTTCATTTACAAGTCATTGCCAAATCTAATTGAATGAGTGTATGAATCTGATATATGTTCATAATTTAGTATTATAATATAATGCTTATAGTTATCAGTAAATGAGTTTTATTTAAAGTAAAAAAAACACGGTTAGAGTATAATAGTATCAATATAGATTCAGTGAAGTATCAGTTCATATAACTAAAGCCCCAGTAACAGTAAACTATTAGTACAGTCTCAGTAAAGTATCAGCACATATAACTATGGCCCCAGTAAGAGTAAAGTATGTATTAGCACAGTCTTAGTAAAGTATCAGCACATATAACTATGGCCCCAGTAAGAGTATAGTCACAGTGAAGTCTCAGTATGGTCCAGGCCTCAAGCGCAGATCTGCATAAGCCCATCCTTATAATATTTCATGCGTTTCTTTCCCTCTCGCCCCCTCGCTGCCTTATGACAAACGACCTAGCTGCGTCCCTCTCCCGCGAGGAGGATTGCTAAATCAGCACTGCGAAATAGCTCTCCCATAAATCTCCTCGAGCCGGCTAAGGTCGTTTTCGCATCATGTTACATCTTAATTCCGAATGGCGTTGGCTGCACCAGCGCGAGATCTGCCAAGCTGATACAGACCTTATGCAGCAAGCCGATAAGCGCCAGAGCTATGATTTAACGAAAGCGTTTTTCGATTATCAATTAACTGTCAGTGATGTATGAACACAGAAAATATTATTTTGATATTTATCTATTTGAAAATATCTGCCATTGTAAACGAAACTTATTACAGACAGAAAATAAGTGCCATAATTCGGTATTCAGAAAATAATAATAATAATTAACTGATAGTTCTTATTTTTTTATGTAAAAACACACAGGAGAATACCGACAGATGGTGATAGTAATTCTGAAGTCTCATCTGTGGAATTCTATGACGCTTACCACGGTGCATATAAGAAGCGTTGCATTTGGAGTGTTGATCCGCTAATGTCATAGACTACAGCCCGAGATTCACGCATCATCCTCATTATTACAGGAATTTACTATGAATGAGTGGTGGTCTTCATGGGATGACTTTCGTCTACCACCAATTTGATTTAATAGACTATGACTGGCATTTTACGGGTGAGGGATCAAATTCACACCAACCGGGGTATTTTAGAGCACAGAAATCGATTAGAAATCCGTCTTTTTTTTTAATCTCTGTCGGGGATCGAACCCAAGACCTTTGGCTTGCAAAGCAAACGCTTTGACCATTGAGCTATACCCGCCGGCGAATGCTTAATGTAGAAAACTGATAAGAACCATATATTTATTTAATCTAAGCGTGATTTGATCAACAAAATTATTTGATTGCCTTCGTAACGCAGTCATTTTTACGTTACAAAATGTATTTCTAGAAACATAGTAAAAAAAAAATGTACATTAGTTTATCACACATGTACAAACTTAATGAATGAATAATAAACGCTTAAATTCTTCAAAATACTGGAAGGTAGCCTACAAGTTCTCAAAGGGAATTTCTCTCTTATATATCTCAATATTATGTTACTTAAATCGATAATTAAATAAAGTCATACTTTCAAACAATAAATACATTCGTATAGGAATTTGTTGAAATCTGCACTTCAAGACCTCAATGCTGATTCATTATCAATATATTTTTATATTAGACTGTCAGTATTTAACTTATTTGTGTAAATAAAAAATATCACAGGTGTTCATATACATGTCATTGCCAAATGTAGTTGAATGAATGTGTGAATCTGAGATACGTTTCTAAACACTGTCTGCGTAATCGAAGCTTTTTTTCAAATATGTAAGACCTCGAATTTTACAATACGGTATTAGCTTAGCTAATTGTCACAGTTTATGTAAATGTTATTAACCGATAATGTTATTCTGTGCGGAATATAAAGTGACTAACTTCTTTACTTAACTGTTATTGTAAAATATATTAGCATACCGTTCATTTGATAGTGTTTCATTTATTTATAGCATTCAAAAGTAGCCATTACAATACATACTTAATATATTTCACGCGGTCTTAATTGATTTATATGTCATTAATTAAATGCAAGGTGTTTATTAAAGTTAATTGAAAATTAATTAAAAACATGTTTGTGACGAAAGTTAATATATTTATTAATGTGACGCTATCTATTAACAATCTAAAAATCAGATTTATATTCAGATCGTTTACTAATAGCGTAGGTGTGTTAGTTTTATATAAAACAAGTATACTTATTGATATCAGCTTGATATAGCACTTTTAGGCTGATGCCGTAAAGCTTCGAAAAACGATCTATTGTCTCTTTTTTTTCGCTCGCCTGACATGCACATCTAATAATGTATGTTTTAATTATAGAATATTACGAAGGCGTTTGCATACGCCATTTTATTTGTTATGACAGTTGCCTCATTTCATGTTGGTGTAACTCTCGTCTTTCATTCGCTTTTTTGCCGCAGTCTGGCAGCGCGAGATGTCAGAGTGCACCGTCAGTTGGCAGCTCGCACGCGACTGGCATGGTGAACGCCTAACAGCGAGCGCCATACCGGTTGGAAGAAAAAGCAAGTGCTTGAGAAATAAACGCGAGTTATGAACCAAAAACGAGTTCTTTGTATTGTCAATCTGCTCCTGCATCCTGTCAACGAGTAATTCGATACCCAAAATAGAGAGGAGGATATCTTCTAACGAAATAATTATTTCGTTATTTACAAAATAAATTATATTATATAAATTTTAATCAGATTTCAATGAACATAGGATGTTGTGAATATATAGTTACAAAACAATGAAATGAATACCTTTTTTACCATTTTCAAATATGAATTGCTTAGTATTTATATTATTTGCTTACATGCAACAATATTACACTTCATATGAACTTTACATTTATTATTAAAAAAATATTAAATCCACATTTTTATTTTTTATAAATTGGTCATCACAAATGTATTACAAATAAATAAATCATTATAAAAACACTTTTAGATCCAAAGAAAGTAATTTACCTTGTAAAAAACATTCCAATATTTTCACATTCATCACATTTTTTTTTAATAATGTAAATCCTATAAACACTCTATTAACATTTTAAACTTCTTTTTACATATCTCTGTACCACTAACATATTTTAAGAACTTAATTTAAATTTAAAAAACTCACACTTATATTAATTTTGCTTTTTCTCTTTTTGTTGCAGGTCCGTTGCCGTGAAAAAAATTCAAAAGTATTTTAAAAAAATACAAATCTAAAAAAAGAGCATGTAATGTACAAATAACTGTCAGGTTAGATAATTGAACTAAGCCGGTTAGTATTTTGGTATCAAATTCATAGTTACATTAATTAATTAAATAACATGTATGGTTACTAGAAAAAATATTTACCAGACAGTTAATGTGAAAAATGTAAGCAATACGAAAAAAATACAAAGTTGAATGCTGAAACGATTTAATAAATAGTAATTTTTTAGTAATTTCTGTATGAATAAATTGGCAGAAAAAATTACAAAATATTAAAATTTAAATAAAAGCCCAGGAATTTTATAAAAATCTTTGTTAAGCGTCAACTTTAATACAAATATATTAAATCCGTACTCATTTTTTTTTGTTGTTTTTTTTAAACATGAAATTAAAATTAAAAATTATGCCGATTGTGTTTATATAAATTAGATAAATTATTCATTTGTGTAAATTAGGTTTACATGTATAGATAATATCAAAAAATGTACTTGTGTATTAAATTATTATTGTTTATAAAATATGACGAACTATACAACAGTAATGCTCAATTTTCATTTTCATTTTCGAAAACTCTTGCCATAATTCTTTAATTTATTATTTCTGATAGTGTTATAAAATCTTATTGATTGTTGTAAATCACTATCGAAAATTTTGGAATTATCTTCTTGAATATAAATTTTGAAATGAGAAATCATAGTTAATTATTTTGAAAAATTAATTATTTGAATATTTATAAAAAACGATATACGTAATCAAAATGTCGATACTATAATTAAAGTACTCGTAATGTAAAAGTAATGTTTTTAAGTAATAAACATTCATTGTATTATATATATTAATTTTTAAAAACTACACACACACTGATTCATATAAAATGTATGTACCTATTAACCTCTACCGATTCACACAATCTAATGTTATTCAGCTTATTACATAATATATTTTTTCTTACATATTTTGATACTTTGATCTGCCATTACAATGTAAACATAGTTATAGTCTCGTTGTTCATGGCTGAACATCGTTGAACTATAATTGATACGACGATCCCTTAGTCCATAAACATATAGGAGTCTTATTTCACTATCGATTTAATCCATGTAACCCCTACACCACAGTAGTCAGTTAAATGTAAAGATCGTTACAACTATTTTTCTTTTACATACTCTTAAATTACAACTCATTATATTACTATATAAAGTGAACCATGGATTTATCTATTTTTCAAAATAGCAACCTGTGTCATTCTTAGAATTGTAAGCGTTTTTTGATAAAAACTATTTTTTCTTAACTGCTAATTTCATCAGTTTTGATATCTACCTACATGTTAAGTACACATATAGCTAAATATTAGATCAAAGTATCAATGTATGCACTTAACAAAGCATAAAATAATGACATTATATTGAAAACTCATTTAAATACATAAGTTTTTAGTTGTTTTAAAAGCTCTACAAAGTTCACTAAAGCTAAACAATAGCTTAAAACATTAAATTATGTGGATCGTCTAAAAAATGTAATAAAACCTGCCAGAGAAATATTGAATAATCCACACATTTGTTTATTTATGCTTTTCGTTTGATCTAGATGTACAGATATGAACGTAAAGGTGCGCACACAATAAATGAACATGAATATTTCTCACAGTGAATTACTGCACGGGAATAAATCTAGCTCCCGCTGTGACTACACGGACCGTGCCCGGCAGACATTCTGCACATTTTTTCAATACTACCTTCAGACAAATGTGTGTGCCTTCATTTTGTTGGTCGTGCAAGCACACGACAATGTAACAACGCGATTTTCTTCACCTAATTTCAATTGTAATAAAATTAACACCATTAGATACCTACCTTTAAATACTACAAAATACGTAAAATATACCTTGTTTACTTTAATTCATATTTGTACAAACTTATTCAAATGTTTAAAAAGATATTGATTGTTTACTTTGTAGTAATATATTATTATAATTCATGCCAAATTCGTTAATTGATGACCGAATAAGCGCAAAATGTTCACAAAAACATTGACAAAATTTCTATATAATATATAACGTCCTTATTTATAGATTTGATTGAAAGTAATACAAGGTTAAAAAAAAAATGTCTTCAATAATCATGTGCTTAAATACGTGTTGTTTCATATATGCCGGTATATACAAAATAAATTTATTTAAAAAAATACAACTTTCTAACTTTTAACGTAGCAACCCTTTTTACGTCAAAAATAAAGTTGATAATGTAAAGGTAGGGGTCATATTTTGCATAATACAAAAGCATTTAAAAATATATTATAACACGTTTATACAACAAATTTGATCTGCTTTCATAATTTTTTAAGTGGTGTATGAACATTTTATTTAACCCTCAATAAATTATACTGAAATGCATTTTCTTGTTTATACTTTTACGATATCTGTAGAGTACTTTACTCAATACGCAGATTATTATCTCTGATCATATAAATATAATTAAAAAACCTCCATAGAGTCAATCGAGTACAAAATGATGTATACTGTGTGAAAAAAAACTTTTGTACAAAAATCTAGGTGTAATAAAATAATTAACATAAGACACACTGTACATAAATATTGGTATATTTTCGTTGATTTTTCTTTTCGTGGTTATTGAAATGGATCGCAGCTGATCCTTACTGTAGTATTTGTACTTAAATTAGAAAAAAATATTGTTTTAAGGTTTTTAATTGACCATTGAAGAGGCTAAATAAAACGGATCACACGTAAATTATTTCAGCGCCAAAATGATAAAAAATCAAATTGAAATCTCCGGTTCGTAGACAATATAAGTCATTGCACTTAGTAATGTATTAATGAATGCACTTAGATAAATTGTCAAAACCATAAATATCTATAAGTATCTTTCGTCAAATCACTTCGTTATCATATTTTATTTTGGTTTGATTCTTTTAATTTTGCCTCTTCAATTTTAAGTGAAACTCTGAGACGTTTTAGGTTTATTATTTTTTATTTATTTAATACTGTAAAAAAGAGTATTGTTATGCCATACGTACGCGACTCCAAAAGGTCATAACTAATATGTTAACGATAATTATGATGAAATATGCCATAAACTATTTAATTAATTGAAATAGCAAAAAAATGTGTGTACCCACATAAATTAAAAAAAATACATATGTTGTAGTTTGAAATAAAACCTTGAAAAAGTAAAACAAATACATACAATAACGACAATTCAAATAGTCGATTGATAAAATGAAAATATTTATTTTGTAATCATAAATTTATGAATTAATATTTAGTTTTTTTTAATCATGGTTTTCTCAAACGATTCCGTCTAATATTTTAATCAATAACTGCAGAAAAATATCTTTTTTAAATACAACTACGCAACATTCCTATTTTTAAAAATGTTACAAAGAAATAATTAACGATTATTAAAAAAATCAATCTTCACCGATACGTAATTTTACTTAACACTTGTATGTCTGTATTTTGGACGTTTGTTTGTAGGTATTGATAATAACTTATCAAAAATGTCTGCATTAGTGAGCGCAATTGTAAAATATTCTTTGTCATTGAAAATATAATTGACTTGAAAGTATGAAAACTACGAAATGTTTTATTGCGTTAGTTTGTACGGTAATGAAAATGTATCCACTGAAGTTATGTTTTAATATAACTTTGAACAATGTACGTAATCTTGTGAAGGCGCTATGAATCCGTAACTTATCTACCTAAATACGTAAATTTAAATTTGATTTGTATACGATTAGGGCTTAAGTTCAGAAATAAGTTATTTCTATACATTAAACGTAATAATTGTGTAATATTAAAGAAATAATTACTCTAGACTGATATTCTTAAGCTAACGTCAAGAATATAACATACTTAATGATTATTTATTATTTTTTACTGAACATTGTTTTCAATTGGGGAGAATTCAGCTTAAAGCAAGATTAACTATGCTACTTGCTACTCTATTTAAAATAATTAAAACAAAAAAATGATTGATGTTATTTTAAAATTATTTTAGCATTTAAAAATATTGAATATTTCTGAAAAAACACTGAAAATAAACAGCGGTTCAACTAATTAATAATGTCATACTCATGTATAACTTCCAATCTTATATTTACATTATGATATTAATATAACGCCATCGACGTCGCCCACTTCTGGGCAGACAGGATCTGACCCTGTTGTTTCCGACACGATTATATATATATATATATATATATTATGATATTTAGAAAATATCTAATGGTACATATATTTTTTTGTATAGGGATCGCATTTTCCACAGAAAGAAAAAAAAGGATATTAAAAATTCATATTAAGCGATTAAATTATCAAATAATATAATTTGTATATCATAAATGTGCGACCACAAAAATATATTTTTAACATTATATGAATACGTATTTTCATAATTTGTTACGAGTAAATTCCAAATTCGATGCTTTTGACTGAAGTTCTCCCATTTTGAAAATAATTCTTTCATCAGGATGCGGTATACCTATTTCTTGCCACAACGTACTTTAAGATAGAAATACTCAATATTTATAAACGGAAATACTTTGTAATATACCTACCCTCTTACTACGTGTAGTCTATGTAGATTTTTCTTGCAATCCTACTACGAAAAAAATCGCTTGAAAATATTTTTTGGTGTCAGAATAAGTCTTAGTATTTTTTTGCTGTTGAAAATTTATTGATTTAATAAGAAGCATTGGGCCAATCATTCGGCCTACTTAAAACAATAAATTCTCCAACACAACGTTCTCAGAAGCAATCCTTTTATATTTACATATTTCAATGCGATAACTATATCGATAGATCGTTTGCTCAAAGAGGATAATCTAAGTTTGTCATTCAAGTCACCATACATAATGTACTAATTGGAATTAGGTGATCCAAAGCTGACTTTGGGCAATACTAAATTATTTCCGATACATTACATTAGAAACTAAAATATTCAATTTGTATTGCTTTAAAATCCATCTTATATAGACAGAAGTAAAAGAATATCTAAAATATAATTATTGAAATTTTTTTACAAATATTTTTTGTCAAGGCCGAAATTTTGCAATCATAATTTAAGTTAGACATTGTCATTAAAAGTATGTAAAATATCAAAAAATTAAAACACTTTAGTAAATGTTATAAAATTGGAATAAGAGTTTAGTTTTGATTTAGACGCGATAGTGTGAACATTTTATAAAAATATTGTTTCTTAAATCTTGGAAATGCAATTTAGGTGTTACTAAAAAATATAATTTGAACGACGTCAACAAAAAAGAGGCAAAGTGCCATTTTATCTTGATTTGTTTTGCTTTTGTGTCATGTTTGTTGATACATTGATGCTAAAAAACTAATCAAAGATAAAAAAATCGCATTTGAGACTTTTTTATAGTTGGTATTCAGTTTGGTAATAAAGTAACGCAGGAGTTTCTCAAACTTCAAGACACCAAAACGTTCATAGTTTAGATGTCTAAGCTCTATGGTATAGTTCCATTTTATCTTTTCTCGATAGTGAATCGCTGTTTGTAACAGATTATATTATATACATATATATATTTACCTTTGATACGTACATACAATATATCTATTAATAAAAAATGTCAAATACCTATTCATAGTGTTTAAATATTAATAAAGTAAGCAGACATAATTTGAATAACATTAGCACTTACGGACTACTATTAATATTGATTTCAATTGTAATAAAGTATGCTTAGGGTAATATTGATTAATGTATGTGTTAAATGTATTGTGTGAAAATTACTGTGTATTGTTTTATTACGAATATTATTTTGTAACATAATTACCCATTAAAATAATTACATGAAAAATAAATTCGATTCTGTTATGAAATTTTGTTTCATTAAAATGTGTTAAAGAAAAAAATACTCTTCAAAAATCCTCCTATCCAATGATTCCAAACGTTTTTCTTTAGGACTCCACTTATAAATATATATTCATTTATTATTAGAAAAATTTACTGGTCTTTTTAAAATTACAGTTGTATCCCCAGTGCTGACAATTTATCAATTATTTATCAAACTTCTAGTTTAGCTGATTTTAAAGAGATTATGGAAAAAGCCTCTGTTGTATGAAGTATGTTCTCTTTGTTTGAAGCATATGACAAAACAAAAAACTGATATTAAATACAACAGTAACCTAAGAAATAATTAATAAATTATTATACACCTAATAAAACAATACTTAATTCAATGCTGTGAGATGAAAGTTAGCACAAATCCTACAATTGAACAATTGAAAAAAAAACAAAATATATAATGTGAAAAAAAGTGTTAATAAGTTTTTTAATTAAAACATAAAATTAAAGATATAAATGTAGTAAATTTCTTACTTTCAACTTCACAATTTTATGTTTGATGACACAGCAAGATCGTGGAATATAAACTAAAAATCCTTTTTGTTTTCCAACGTTAAAATAATGAAATTCGATAAATAATTTTCCATCAATATTTTTAAATTTAAATTGTACAAGAAACCTTACAAAATTAATAAAATATTTTCGCTTTTCACAATTAAAGAAATGCTTTTGAAGACAATCACAAAAAAAAATCTGGTTGTGATATAGTTTTGAAATCTTAATTGGGAGTGTTTTACAATCATGAGTCAAAGAAGTAAGTGGTAGAGATATATCAATTACATCAATAATGATACATTAACTTCTTTCTGAAGTTTAAAGAAGTTAATTAAAGTAAATTTTAATTAACTTCCACCAGAATATTGGATAATTAATTTTCGTATAAAAAGTAAGACGAGTAGGTTAATCTAAAGATTTACCAAACAGAATTACGAAATAGTGAATAGAGTCTAACAATGGTTCTTCAAAGTATAATACCACCCCAAAATGAAAGTATTATGACAGATCATCATCAGCCTGTGTCCGTCCACTGTTGAACGTAGGGATTATGACAGATTACCTTAAAATTATCTTAGAAAATCATAAAAAATCATTGTCCAATTTAATGGAGACTATGAATGCTAGTATTTAGATCACCTTAAATTTGTACAACTGAAGGATACATTTCTTATTAAACGCTGGTCATTTGAAAAACTTATAAATTGATTAATGATAGATATTAAAAAAAAAGATTTTGGAAGCATTAAGCCCACGACCTTTCGCATACTACGCATGTGCTTATCTATCTCTAGGTTAGTAATAAAGTAATGCACATTGCGTGTCTTAACCCAAAATCCGCGAATTCTAAATCTCTTCAAATATACGCACATAATTTATAATAAATATTTCGCATACATTATTATTATCCGTATCACAATGGCGATAAAACGAGATATGAACATTCAAATCACGTCAATCGACAATAGGTGAAAAATATATGAAGATGATTCGAGGGGGCGACATTAAAGAGTCTGTCTCGCGCGCTTTTATTTGAGGGGCAAAAAAGGACTGCAAGTTGGGGTGTGAGCGGGAGAGAGGAGGCCCGTGGCATCCAGGGCCCAATAATAAATTACCGATTATGGAAAATGGTGAGAAAAATTGCTCCATTACGTGTCGATACATCATCTCGGCCATTTCCGCGCGTTCCGTTAGATTTCCTAATGCCGTCTATACACTCCCCCGGCGAGATTGCGAAAAAAGCGTATGTACGAGCGTGTGCGGATTTATAAACGCCTCTCGCAGTGCGATAGCTCATAAAATACACAAAGTTGCGGGAGGGTTAAGCATACAGACAGTGACGGATCAAGGTGGACCAAATATATTATTTTTATAAAAACATATGCAAGAAAATTGAAGCGGTTGAAAGTAGTGGATTCTATCTTATGTAGGACGGTAAGATACTGTGTGCCAGAAAAATATGTTGTGTTTGTTTGCGGGCTGGCAAGTGTATATTGTGACATATACCTCTCTAAGTTCATTATTGAATTGCGTGGTGACGGCATGCGGACCAGAAGAACAACACACAGACTATTACAAAAGAACATATATCTTAATGATAAACTTTACAAACTTCCGGCTCTAGCGGAATAATATGCCGGTCCGGCCATCGCCGAAAGATCGCATATCGAGGTTTTCGGCAACAGCCTGCAAGGGCTATATCATGCTGATATCAATTAATATGTTTCCTGAAGGTATGGATATTGATAACGAATAAAACTTATATACTGAATAAGCTTTCCATAGCTTACCCATAGAATTAAGAAATAAATTATGTAAGCTGACAGTTTAACATGCATTAACCGTGTAAGGATGTTCATCAATTAGGTTTTTCCTATAATGGTCCATTCTATAGTGAATATTTTGAATTGCCCTTGAGGCCTATTAGTATATGGTTACTGTGTCCAAAGCATCAGATAATTATCCGATTCTATACTACAAAATAATACTGATTAACAAAATCATCCAAAAATATGCATTGGATACTGCGTCTGCCGTCTTTTCAAATCTTCGGTTTCTGCCCTTTGATATCGTCGAAAACAATATATGTTCCTAATTGGACCGTTCATGATTTTTTCAACAAAAAAAGGTATTAAAATATGGTTCTTTGTGGTACTTTGAAGATTACGCACTGTTCGAAAAAAAAATAAAAATAATCATGTCAATTTATTGTCAGCCTCGCTAATTGTGCACGTTAATTCTGACAATATCCTTAATTTATTTCAACAGCAAGGTACCGACTGAACTTAGCAGCACTTCAAAAAGGTCTTCCTAAGAAAAAGCAGAGATTCCCAGATGACAATATAGAACACGTCTTCTATTATCTTGGATGATGCATTCCATCAGATGTGTTGAAGGCTGTTGTTTGCCAGAATCGCATATAGACCTTTGGGTCTTGGGATAAGGCGTGGACATTAGCAACTGCTAAAACTCAGTGGCGGAAATTTGTATTGAACATTTGTTCCAGTCATGGAACGGATATGAGGAAAAAAAGTTACTCCGGCATACGTGAAGTCATATATTATTTTCATATACAGACATAGAAACCTAAATAAAATCAAATAAAATTACACATAATCCGACTCTGTTCAAATGCCTGTCGTTATCTCTTTCTGGTACATCAACACCCGCGTGGTAAACAGAGATGCGAGGGTCATATCGAGTGGTCATCGCCAGCTAGGAAGAGCACCGGAGTTCTATCACTTGTTTATTGGAGTATTATGTATGGCGGTATTGACCATTAAATTATCATATGTCGGGAATGCTTCCTGGTTTGGTAACACATGACGGCGGTGGAAGGGGGCGGCCAAGGGGCGTTCGGAAAGTTTTATGAAGCGAGCGATGAAATGTGTCTAGACTTTTTGTGGGTACCTATGTTTTTTTTGTGTTGTGCTTACGTTTAAACTAATATTCCATTTACATAAAAAAAAAATGTTAATACAATAACAGTCGTTGTCTTATAGCATTCTAACTGTAGTTACTGAGACATAGTGTAGTAAAATATGTGTCATTTCTTTGGAGGACTTTTTCAAACTTCTTTTTGGTTCTAACAGTCGCTTGAAGTTGAATTACTTTAACATTTTGTATTCCTTTTAGATTCAGTAATGACCCGAAATCTACTCTGGGGGTGAAAAATATAAGATAATTTTCTTAAAAGAGAAGAAGAAAGTTATTTTACTTATTCTTCTGAGATAACCTGTTTCTCGTATGGGGTAAAAATTGTAACACGATGATATATTAGAACGACATAATTCGAGGAATGTCACTAAACATAATTATTAAACATCATAATGTGGTCCGCCGCGAATGATGTGTCGATACAGACTGACCAAATAAAAGAGCACACAGAAAAAATTCTAACTAAATTCTAAAACCATATATTAGCTAATCTTCTAAAGTATTTTAAATATTAAAACATTTTAGATACTATTTAATACTTTAAGTAGACCATTGTGAAAAAAACAGAATTCACATAATGTTATCTGTAAATGAGAAAAACCAAGGTTTAAAGTTACCGTTCGTGGAAGCCACTATATTGGCTATCAGAACTAGCAACCAAATGTTCGAAAGCCAGAATATTGGCTTCCAGAGAAGAATACGTTAAGAATATCGTAAGGATAGTGCGCGCAATTAACGAGACTGACATACAATTTTTATTGCTTTTCTTTGGTGATATGTGGCGGTTCACTCCTTATGTACAGTATCAATTATATTTTTTTATAATAATCTGTTCGTTTATTAGAAAATGGAAAAGTCGTTAAATAAATCTTATTCATCCTTTTATCAATTTTCTTAGCTGATTTCAGTTATTTATACTTGTTTACAACAGTATTAGAAATTATGCAGGTAACAAATAAGACAGCAATTCATTATTATGCAGTCACATTGTACAAGCATTCGTAGTCGTTTAAAAGCGTTCACTGCAAATAATCCTTAAAATCACATTGTGATTTTCGCACGACTTATACGCAAAACAAGCGCGAAGCGTTTCAGCGACTTTCAGCGCGAATTTGCCAAAGCATAAAGTGCAAGTTGGATATTTTATTTCTGCATCGGATAATTTATGTCGCTCGCATCCAAAATTCTAGAAACCGTGATGCAGCGTCCATTTCTCAGACTCTAGCATCAGAGAAGTTTTCTTTGTGCCAAGCAGGAAGAGAAACAACCTTCCCCGCGCAAGTTTCTCCCGGAAAACACCGCAAGCGTCAAAGAAACTCCGTATCCGAACTTTCAGCGGGACTCGCTGAAATTTCAGAGTACATGCGGAGGGAATGAAATTCATAGTTTTCCGTGTTTTATTTTCGGGAGAATGAATTTGAATTTCATGAAAATTATATCGCGGAATTGTTTGTAAGCATGCCGGGTGCGCATTTCTTTTTCTCCGTGTTGTGTGTTTTCGTTATTAATAACAATGTATTTAAAAATTATGAAACGAGAATGTAAACAAAAACTTCTTCGTCATAATTAATGTTTCTCTATCACTGGAAAAATACTTCGAAATTTGAATGGTAAACATATACTAATTTAAAATTGGTCAAAATTACATTAAATTATTTCGTCGAAAGACTATAGACATTATTTATTAACTCATGTATGTTGTTTGTATCTTTTTATTGCTTATTGCAAAATTTTTAAGACATGCGTACATCAAAGTTTAGTACTAATTTCATAATATTTATTTAATTTAAATTCGTTTCACATGTAAAAAACTATATTTATGTTTTATAATACATTATTCTTAATTGTGCAATAACATTTTTTAAATAAAATCGTCATTTTTGCTGGCGGGAATAGCTCAATACTCAAAGCGTTTGCTTTGCAAGCCAAAGGTCGTGGGTTCAATCCCCAACGGATATTTAAGATTTTTTTTTTTAAATCGATTGCTGAGCTGTAAAATACCCCAGTTGGTGTGAATTTGATCCCTCACCCATAAAATGCCATTCATAGCCTATTAATTAAAGTTTGTGGTAGACGAATGTTGCCTTGTAAAGACCCCTCATTCATAGTAAATTCCTGTAATAATTAAGGATGATTCGTGAATTTCGGGCTGTAGTCTATGACGTTGGCAGATTAACACTCTTTAACAGCGCTTTGCCATATGCAGCATGGTAAGCGTCATAGAATTCCACAGATGCTACTTCGGAATTACTATTAATATCTGTCGGTATTATCCTGTATGTGTTAACGTAAAAAAAACAGTCAAAAAAAATATAAACATAATTGAATTAAAAAAAAGTTACGCTAAGGAAATCAGACCTTAATATTTGCACTTCTGTAGTCATTAACGGCAACCATCTCTTTTATACAAATACTTGCAATCCGTTTCGTTTCTAGAAATAATTAACTTGGAATATTTTTCATTTTTAAAATAATCATCGATGACTATTTTTTAAATGGAAAAAAAGTTTTTTTATTTTTTTATTAAATTAAATGATTAAAACTGTTAGAACATACAAAACATTGCACACTTTTAACACTATTTATCTTGAAAAGAAAACTCAACAAAAGCGTGATACATTTCCTACAATCATATTGTGTAAAATCTTAAACAATATCTTAGTCTTAAAAAATATTTGTAGCGCCGCTCTTTAATTAATTTCAGGCCGTAATCTTAAGGCTCTACGTTATCCTGAAAGCTCGGGTGGGTTTTTCACGCGGAGTACCATTAACGAATTTCAATCGCGAGTCTGATGTTATTTTCTTTCAGGACGAACATAGACTACAAGTTAAGGCGGTTGACTGTCATATCCCAGTCATGAAGTTTCAGGTTTGTTTCTGATGTAGTTTAAGTATTTGTTGAAAGTTATATAGCAATTAAAGCTAAAAAGTAGTTTTTTACAAATTATTTATAGACTGTTGTCTTACTAGTTTCAATCATTTTCTTAATATAAATACCAAATAAGGTAGTACACGGTAGTGATCCTAAGTGAATGAAATGCAGTTTGCTGTGATTTTCTTATCAAGCTTCCGTTTTTTTTATGAACATGCATGAATGTCAAGCAGTAGGTGTGGAAATGTTTATTGTTTAAGTCTCTAGTATTCCAAGCCATCCATTTATGGAACCAGTCTCCTTCCGCTATTCATCGAACATCAGCGAATAACACTTTATTGGTTTCTAAACACTATTTCAACAACTAGGGAAAGTTCTACTTATGCCAGAAAATAAGTAATTTTTATCAAACAGATCATTTTTTCAAAATTAATATGCATGCGATGCAAATATAAAGTTTACATTAAACTTGAATTAAGTTACGATGGCTTGCATGGTGTGAAAAACTGTAGTAAACTTATATGCTCCGCCACTTACCTAAAACACACTCATTTAAGAAATAGATTTCCGAAAATGATTGCAAGTAACTTAACGCCGCCGGTCTTCGAGATTTTTTTATTTTTATTTTAACGGGTCAATAGATGCTAAGAAGTTGAAAAACAGAGACCATATATTGAAAAAAAAGTTTGTTACATTCACAGATAAAATACTTCTTCTTTGTAGTATCAATTCGGTGGATTGGTTTGCAGCAACAGAATCTTAAATCTCGATCTCCATTCCTCTCGGCCCTCCGCAACCCTTTTCAGCTCAGCATAAGCGCTACAGTTCATGTCCTCGAATACTTGCTGCAAATACTCCCGTCTAGGGCGCCGTTCTGCAGTAATGTTCGAACATTCCAGGTAGCATATCTTGTTGGCTGAAGGTTTTTCTTATTTGTCTTGGTTGTTTTGTCTCGAGCGGTCCCCACCCGGAAAATTATACTTGAGATGCAATCATTTTTTGCTGATACGTGGGATGTCTTTAAGACCTTTAATGTGGTATGTTCCCCTTTATTTTCACATCCTAATGCCGTTGACCATAAAGGTTCATCCGCCTTAGGAGGGCATTTACTACCTCCAGGACAATAGAGTGCCCTAACCAGCTTGACCTGATGAGGTTAGCTGGGTGTTAGCTTATTCCGGCCAACATTCGGTCCAAAAAAATCTGATCTTTCAAATTATCATCAACCACAACGCAAATTGTTTTTCTGCGTTAAATTTCGTACAAGAAAAATGATTCATATGAGTTGCCATGGAGATATAAATAAAATAAAAAATGGCCGACACCGGCACGTCACGAGAACTTCCGCCAAAGATGTTGCGCGTCGATGCTGTTTAACGAGCGATCGCTAAAGATGCATATAAACCATAATGCACGTTTTGTAGAAAATTTGATGACGATTCTGATGGTGTCAGAGAATGTTTATAAGTTTTATTTCTAAGTGCGATTTATTGTTTAAAACAAGAGCGACGGTATAGACGTCTTCACTGCACGGAGTCTATACCGTCTTCAATAAAATACTATAAATTATAATTTTTCTTATTGATTTATTTATTCCTTATTATATAAGGTGAATACCAGTATAATTTATCATCAGAAATTTCTACAGACAATATCTACATAGAACACTTACTTTTACCAAAGCCATACCAAGTACAATGTGAGAGTAATTGTTTTATTATTTCAAACTATTTTGGCAATATTAAATGAGACCAAATTTGATTTATTTTTTCTGTAGTAACATGTTCTTAAAAATATATTAACGACAGCATAAACTTAATATTAAAACTGTTATTCCAAATACCTGGTGCGGATTTTCGTGCGCTGAAGAAATTCTCCATTACCGAATTTCAATCGCGCTCTAATTTTCTTTCAGGAGGCACGGCAAGCTGAAAGGTAAAGCCGGGGCCACGCATTTTCAGGTAAATTGCTGTACCGATTCGGTAACAATAAGAATTATAGACGAGCTCATGCGGGCAGGCTCCGCATTACTCTTCTGCCTAATCCAACCAAATCCCCCAATTTATGCGCTGAATAAAGAGGAATTGCCTTGAGGCGGAGCTATTGGGCGGGGAACGGGCCAGGGAGGAGAGGCCAAACAAGACACTGCGGAAGTGGAGGATATATAATTATTTTT
This sequence comes from Glossosoma conforme, assembly GCA_022606575.1. Lineage (NCBI taxonomy): Eukaryota > Metazoa > Arthropoda > Insecta > Trichoptera > Glossosomatidae > Glossosoma > Glossosoma conforme. The sequence continues at coordinate 1,528,419 of JAGTXR010000015.1, forward strand.
ATATAAGCAATTATATATATTGTAAGCTAACTTCTTCTTTCATATCTTGACTTAAGCTCAAGTATAAAGTTGCTTAGACGGTACACAGTTTTTTCAAATAATTACTCATCCCTAGTCATCTCTGCATCAGGAGTAGATACTTAGTACATTTTTGGTTGTCTTCGAGAACAGAGTCTGGAGACTTCAAGAGAGAGAAAATCAGTCATTGATGTGTAAAGTGCTGTCGTGCGAATTACATTGATGTTTTTATTAAGATGCGAGATGATTTCTTTGACTGTTGAATTAAATAATATAATTCTTAACTTGGTATATAAAACAACATATAATATTACACGGCCTTTGCATACGCCATTTTATTTGTTATGACAGTTGCTCCATTTCACGTTGGTGAACTGTCATCTTTAATTTGCTTTTTTGCCACGATTGTCTTGGCAGCGCTGGATGACAGTATTCCGGCTATCGTCAGTCAAAGCCCGTTCGATCGAGACGGAATTAACGTCATGTTACGATCAAACGGGGAAGTCAAGTCTTTATTGGAAATAAATGCGAATTGTGCTTCAAAAACAAGTTCTTTGTTTTGTTAATCTGCTCCTATATCCTTCCTCCACACGGCCACGTGACGAACCCGCAGAGTCTAAAAATATATATAAAATATTTTATTGACGTATTTTGAGAAAGACGACACCTATGAATAGGCGTATATTTCTTAAAACTAGAACGTCCGACGAAATCAATATTATCTTTCATTCTAAAATCACAATGTTTTGGAATTTTATTCGCTTATTTGTTCTTTAATTTAAAAAAAACGAAATGTCATTATTACACTTCAAAATACCATACGCCACTCTTAACTGCAAAGAAAACATAATAAAATATGTTTCGTTTCTGTAAATTATTCTAATGAAACCATTATGTCATAAATATACGACAAATATTTTATTTGCAATTACCAATTCATTTACATTGAGTTTATACTTGCACCGTGAATTATTACTGAAACGTGTCTTAAATTCTATTATTACTTTATAGATTTATTGCACTGAATCCAAGCAAATTATTCACCTTCTCAGGCTGGTACATGTGATCTTCTACAAATCGGCTGAATTATAAAACCTCCTTCCTGTTGCGAGGTTTCCCTTTCCGGTACAATGACTTAACGAATAGAGATTTATGAAACACATAGAGGTCGATGTCTATTGCGAAATGGTAAATATCGCTGATTAAAATGACATTATTAAATAAATATTATTGTCTTGCGTGATAAAACAAGTGTTTGACAGATTACTGTTAAGAAATAAGATATTAAGAGCATGTTGTATGAGGCGACTTAACCAAATTCAAAATATCACTCTGGCTGCTGTCCTAACTGGAACATATAACCATCACGTACGGCCATATGTCGGCCGCCATAGCCCTCGCCTTATCCCACTTCAGCTCCGCCGAGTACATTATATATATAGTTCCCGATGACCTTCCGGACGGCGCAATCCTTGGGGCTTAAAGAAAAGGCCCCTGTAGTAAATACTGTCCTGCGGCGTCCGAAGAATATGTCCTAATCAGGTCCATATTAGCATGTAATTTATTTAATTATTTATATATATTTAGTAATTTGCATATTGTATTATTAGCTTTTTTTACTCATTTATTAAATTATTTTATAATCCCGTTTCTTGATTGTTTTCTATTTATATAATGATACCTTAAATAATATATTTTTAAATACTCCATTTCTCCTAAAGTTACTATTATAACATAAAAATATTATACTTGATAATGCTATCACGCTGAAGCCGAAACATGCTGTTTCAAAGAAAATTAAGTCTTAACATATATTTATTCTACATAATTGATTGATTCATGAGAGGGATCAGATCATCAACATGTCTTTCATTTATCCAACTCTTCTAAGCAGAATGATCTAATAATTTATTATTTATCTTTTTAATGAACACGTATAAGAACCTGTAATGTAAACAAGTCTTCATTTGAATAACATGTTCCGCCCGAACAAAACTTCATTAATACATGCCGAATAAGTAGGTATTGTAGATTTAAATATTATTGTCTATTGAATATATAATGATGTGTGGGCAGATAAGTATGTAAGTGGGTATTGTCAATGAAATAATATATATTTATTATAGCAGTTTATCTCAATGTGGTCCAAGTTGAGCCGCTCCTTTGGATAAAATATTTCAGGCCTCGAATAGTCAGGCTATTCATCCGATTAACTTAAAAAATCCGATTAGTAAATCACCCAAAATATGCCTGAGATACTAAAGCTCTTCCACATACCCCCTCTTTAAGAATTAATACTCGTACTTCTACTCTCTGGAGGTTGTCGGGAACCGTATATGTTCCCAGGTGGACGTTTAGATACAGATATGTCTTAGAACGAGGAATGGCCAATGCCAGGTGACAGAAATAAGATGTGGTAATTTGTGGTGGCCATATGATCCAGATATGAAACAGATATTAGAAGAAGAATAGGTTCTCAGCAGTGAACGTAAATCTTCTGCATGAGTCTACATTCCTCTCGATCCTCTGCTTTTCGCATCCAGACTCTTTCAGCTATTGGCGTAATTCCATTAATGTCGTAGTTCTCATGAAAGTGTTTTCAAATGTTGGAAATAACTGTACTTTAAAACATGAACGGGTTTTCTGTTGATTTATATTCCAAGCATCCAAAACTCAAACAAAGTATATATCTTTATATACGAGTATATATTCTGTTTAATATTCAGATGTTTATTGGAGATATGCTAAGCATAATATGGAACACCTGCATGTTTAATTGACACGAAATTCAAAAAGCATTCACCGTTATATACAGATTGAATCTCCTCATATCAAAAATCTTACAGCAAAAAATTAAACTGATTTAACGAAAACATGTTAAATAATATATAAAGCTTAATGTAAATATATTATTTGATGGCTACAGTAATAAGTGTTATACATATTTATCATCTAATATGTAAATAGTGTCGTCAAGTTTGATACAATTCTAATTTCAATCTTGAGTCGTAAAGAAACATCCAACGATGCAATGTTATAAATATTTATTTATGTTTATAACATCTATATCAACATATGTACCTTGTTTTTACATGGATTACGTAAGATAAGCTCTCTGTTTAGGATACTGCAGTTTTGTCTAACTCGTAGCCTTTCTCAATCCATCACTTGTTAAGAGATAACTGAGCTGCGATAGTACTTTACACCCCTACCCCCTCGCCTACATAAAATGGGTTTGATCACTTATAAAGTACTATGGCAGCTCAGTTATCGCTTAACAAGTGATAGATTGAGAAAAGCTTCGAGTTAGTTGAAACTCCAGTCTCCTAAACAGAGAACTTATCCCTCGTGATCCATATAAAAACAAGGAAAATAATTTATAAAATAATTTAAAAAATAAAATAAAGAATATTTTAAATTTATAATGGATCTCAAAGTGAATGCTGAAAACATTCAAAAAAAACTATTTAATGTTATTTATATTTAAAGCATTAACATTGAGTTTCTTAACAGTAGTTTTAAATGTGATTGCTAAGTAGTAAATTACTATTAAAACTGCTTAGAATGCGTGTAACCATTGTATCATTTCCAAAAACGACAGTTAAATGATATCATTAATAACAGTAGGATGAAATCGATTTATTCTATTTCTTCGGCATAATAGAATTGCAAAATCGGACTGAATATAATAAAGCACAAAAATTCAAAATATTATAAATCGTGATTAAAATAAAGATAAAAATATGAATGTCATTGAAAAAATATTGACAATATAAGTAACGTTCACTTAGCAAGCAAATCTTTAATCTACGCTTACCTGCAATTTATATTTTATAGGATGAAAATTTATTGCCACTAATTGTAAAACATTTAATCACCAATCGTTCAACATTGTTGCAAGCTTCGATAAAGCATCCTCGCACATAGTAATTGATAAGATTGTTGACTGTTTCTAATACAAAGCGAAGATATTTCCTTCCAGATAGTAATCGGGTTCTTCATCGTAGAAAACAGTAAGATTATCTCTTTTGTATTTCGAAATAAAATTTATGTTTGTTACCGGGAGTTTTGAGAGAGTGGTATCGTTGACATCGTCTATCATTAGAAAAGTCATAAGTGACAATAATAGTGCACAAGTGGCAATAATAGTTTAATGTCCTTTGTAATTATACATATTATTTTGTTGTGACATCAATGAATTCCCTCATACATTAATGGTTTCCAAAACACATATACCCATAACACAATTCATATCCACCTTTTCACTCACTCTTTGCTTTATATAGAGCCAACACTCAGTTTACTAACTGACTTGAAAATGGCCATTCGACCTGGCTGAAACATGTCGTCAAAAAATATATTGTGGGATAACCATACATGAGAAAAAGAGACGTGTTCTGTATTATCTCCTGGAAGTCTATGACTTTTCTTGGAAGATCCTGACTGAAGTAATTGGTTCTGACGGTCTCTTGGCGTTAAAGTACGTCAAGGATATCGTCGAAATAACCCGTGCTGTTATCGAAGCCGATATGGAATTCGCTTATTAGTTGGGACATTATGTACTTTGGATGCCATAAGAGACCATTAAGTTATTATACATTTTCTTTAAGCCCCAGGCTCACGCTGTTCGAGAAGGCCGGCGGGAAATATAAATTGAATGTACTCGGCGGAGCTTTGAGAGGTAGATCTGACATGGGATGAGGCGAAGTCGTTGTTAGTGGTAGTTTGTGACAGCCATATTCATCAGTAAGTGGAATGCATATGTTTATGATGTACTTATACTCATTTCAAAATGTTATTTTTTATATGTTCTATGTAAATCAGCAATATATTTTTCAAAATAAAAAAAAATTTCACTTGCCACCGAAACGCGAAAAGAATTTCTTCGAGAGAGTTATCGGATTCTCGTCCTGTAAGGCTTCTTAAGATAATCTCGTGTAATTCGCGCCAAAATTGACGTTTGAATCTCGCGCCATAAATCGCGCGGCGCATGCGCGGACCGCGTGACCACGCGGTCGCACGAAAAATCGTTCTGCGCATACGATCTGCGCAGGAGTCGCTCTGCCGGCGGGATCCTTAACTTATCTCCTAATTAATTGGTGCAGTGGATTTTTGTCAAATAATGTAGCAGGTTAAACCTTCTAAACCCTTTTTCATAATATTTTATTTTAATAATAATATTATGATATTTTTATGCCTAACCATATATCAAATAACAGCAAATATTATTTCGATTTAACTAATTGACTTGAGAATTGCCACCCGACCTGGCTGAAACATGTGGAATATATTCCAAAAAATATTTTATTTTATATCTGACGAACAACAAATGTATTAATTTTTTCAGTTGATAGTTCTTCATGGAATTTCAAAATTTCAATTGAATAAAATATTCGTTACGGACGTCCGATGACGGTTGATTAAGATTGACAATATTTAGCTTCTAGGTTCCCGGTAATGTAAGGTGGTCTGTCGAGCCTGAATAAAGAAACATTCATGGTTAAGGCTCGATGACCACCGTACCGTGGAAATAGGATATAAATAAACTTAAATTGTAGGTTGGGTACACGGGCTCTCAAAGTTGCGAGACGTGCGTCTGAGAGCTCCGGAGCATTGACATGCTGACCCAGGCAAAAGGCATTCGGCAGCGCGCTGAATTGGGGTGCGAACCGACCGCGCTGATTGGCCGGCGTTCCTCCCCAGGTCGCGCCTCCAGGATGGATTATAGTATAAATGTACGTGAAGAAACCCAAAATAAACAGAGCTGAAACTACTTTGGACTTTTAATCTCCTTCCTTGGACCTCTGGACTTCACAGCGCTCCCGGCCTCCTACTCTACAAAGGACTTCAACCAGGACGCAGAGCTGGAAGCTGCCAACATCCCAGCCCAAGGGAGCCGACCGGAACGCAGCTGCCTTACAACCAGCTGTAGAGGAACCGTGAACATCGAAAGCGAGGACCCGTGCAGCCGCTAGTAGAGCGGGTTATCAGTCGAGGACGACTGGTCGTCTACAATATTATTTAGAATTAATTTACAATTTTATTTTTGTGCGACCTGCTTCGTCTTCTTCGAGAAACCATTTTGAGTTAGTAATTAAAAAAAAAACAATTATCCATATTAATATAACTTTTTTTTAATGAATATAAGTTTTTGTAAAAGTAGTTGGTAACGAAATAATTGAAAGACATATCATCTTACTCTAGGTGTTTAATTTATAAATATCGGACATAACTATTTTTAAATTTATTTTTTAAGTTAGTTACTAATTAATTGTCGTGTCATAGTTCTTTAAGCTACTATGGTCGACATGAACTGCCGTCACAAAGCTCCGTCAGCCACCATAGTCCACGCCTCATCCCATGTCAGCTCTGCCTCGCTCAATCGAGTACATACTCATATGTTATTCAGGACCACTCGACCTCGGAGCTTGAAAGAAAAAATGTAATTGAAAATAATAATATGATAAGATAAGTGTCTAGACTGAAAGGGTAAGGTAAGGTTAGTTTAGGTTAGGAGTACATACTCGTATGTTATTCAGGACCACTCGAGCTCGAAGCTTGAAAGAAAAAAATGTAATTAGAAATAATAATATTAAAAGATATGTGTGTCTGGAATGAAAGGGTTAAGTTCACGTTTGAACTTTCTTCCCCTCTCGGAAGACGCAACGTCTTAATTAATGTATGCGATGAGGCGAGGAGGTATTTTTTGTATGCGAGTCCTTTATTTTGCGAAGATAGGAGATCGGCTGCCGATTCCAAACACGAAGACACGAGGAGCTTCTCGGTACCGGCGTCTTTCGTGTCGATGTTGGCTTGTTGCATATTTCATTAACGCAACATACAATGTACAAACTATATACAAACTTCCTGGATGCTGCGGCTTATTGATACGTTTCCATTTATTGTATTACTAAATAATTTATCTAAGTAAGACTACATTATGACTGAGTAATGTAGTAATTATTTGACTAGAGGCAATTTGCTGTGAAAAAATATCTGCCATTATGATACACAAGCCGGTGGTCATAGCTTGGCCGGCGGTCATAGCCTTATGGTCAAAGCGTTTGCTTTGCAAGCCAAAGGTCGTCGGTTCGATCCCCGACGGAGATTAAAAAAGAGATTTTTTATCGACTTATGAGCTCTAAAATACCCCCGGTTGGTGTGAATTTGATCCCTCACCCGTAAAATGCCAGTCATAGCGTATTATAATTTACTATTATAATAATATAAGTAAAATTGGTGGTAGACGAAAGTCGTCCCGTGAAGACCACCCATTCATAGTAAATTCCTGTAATAATAAAGGATGATGCGTGAATCTCGGGTTGTAGTCTATGATGCTGGCGGATCAACACTCCACATACAGCGCTTAGCCATATACACCATGGTAAGCGTCATAGAATTCCACAGATGAGACTTCAGAATTACTATCACCGTCTGTCGGTATTCTCCTGTATGTGTTTACATAAAAAAAAACTACTGGAAAAAATATTTGACTAGACTAATTGCTACGAAATAATATCTGTTCCTTTTACATCTTCTTTTCTAATTATTAAGAATTAATAAGCAATCTTACAAGTTATATTAGTTTTGACAAGTACGGTGTATTACATTTTTATTTTTTATTAATAATAGCTCGTGTTATTTGCGATCAAATTTGATGTACGTGGTGTTTTTTACTACAATTTCAGATTTACTATGCTGAATATTGTATTGAAACTTTAATTGGGGTTTATTTTCATTAAATATTTCAATATATTTTTCACAATTAATTATTGTTATAACCAAGCATAATCTAGTTTTGTATATAATGATTTGCGCTTTCAAAAAAAAAGTCAATAACATACGAATATATTCTTGTAATATGATACATATGTAGGTGTTTTATTACGAAAAATCGATGTATATGTAATTTAACTGAATTTTTATGCATTCGGTTAGAAAAATATATTTAAAAATGTAAAAATTACAGTTACCTACTTTAATTTATACTTAAATACATTTGTGTACCGGGAAACGTTAAATATAAACTTATTTGAGGATATACGATCAGTAAATGCGTCTAATCAATGACCAAAATATTAGTGCGATATTTTGAATTTACTTTCTATAATCACTATCAAAACTTTTTTAGGAATAAGATGATTTCAAAAGCACAAAGAAGAACAAAAAGGAACATTTGATGAATATGAATACAAATATCAATCACTCATCATAAATAAAAATTATGCAAAATTTTGACATTTCGCCACACACGTAAAAATACATTAAAACACAAAACATCGATACTAAGTATTTACCATTCACACAAGAACAATAAGGTATTACCATAAATAATTGAAATCACCTTTAATTGTTGCAGCCCGCCAGGTATGAAATACCTGATAATTATCTATGGTTCTCTGTGTCTGGGCGATGCGTCATTGTTCGCAGTTCGTTTATTAAAAAGCTTATCTGTAAAGCTTTTTCTATAGTCCCACGTACGCAGCGCCATAAATCATAACTTATTCATTGCAAAATATAAAAGAAAAATATTAACTGAAGCAACCGTCAGTTGACCGCCATTTCGGCAAGGTTGTTTTTTTGACAGTTTACCTGCGAGCTTACCTCAAAATTTACAAACTATTGCGACACTTTGTGCAATCATTAAATACTAAACATTTTTTTTTGACAATGCATTTTTAAAGACAATGCTATTGTATATTAAATGAAATTTCGGAGGTAATTAGTGTCATGAATAGTGAAAAATGTCCTCGCTCAATATATCTACAAAAGAACAAATTCCATTTGCATATAATAATTACGATTTAAGTTCTTTTGAATATTTGAGTAGAGTAACAATATACTAACCTCGGCATTATTTAAGCACTTTGTTTCTCAGCCGGAGAATATGCGGCACCAGTATGGGGTCGATCAGGCCATTGTAGTCAAGTAGATACTGCCCTGAATGATGCATGTATCACAAAAAAATAAGTGATTTTTAGTGTGATCGAGTGAATAAACGGACATCCCTTGTTTAGGTTAGTTATTTAATTTTCAAAAATGATATTATCACCCTCATCAGCATGTCCACAGTTAAAGACAAGTCTCTCAGAAGAGATTACATTAATTTTAATTTTCCGTGATCGCATTGATTTATTATAACTAAAATATATAACATACTCAGTAACTTGCATTATATCAACATTCTTACACTTGTATAATATTTGTATTTTTGCTGCTTGATTTAATTTCTTCGATTTCAATTAACAATCAAACCTGTTCAAATCACATATTCAGACGCCGAGCTGGATATAAATCTTATAGAAGTTTCTCAGTGTGAGATCTGAGATCAGACGAGTCAAAAGCGATGATTACACCATAACTGTCGAAACATTTTGTATGTATAACGCTTTATATATATTAAAAATAATAAAGTCGTTTTTAATTTATTTAAGCGTATCCTATACTATTTCAAAATATAGTATACTCGAATAACGAGATATGAACTTCCATACACTTTAATTTTTTTAGTAATCTTCTTCTTCGTGTCATCGACGTCAAATTATTTTTTCCCAGTATCTGGCAACATCGATAGCTCGTGTGTTGCCCAGCATTAAGTCCTGAGATGTGCAGCTTGTTGGGCACATGGAGCAGCATCTTAGGTGTGAGGCAGTCTGCAGGTCTCTACAGTCGCACAAAAGTGTCTCTCCCTGCCGAAGCGTTCCCCACCGCTCGAGGTTGTCCTTTGTTCTACCAACTCCAGTTTTTAATCTGTTCAGGGATTTCCAGGTCCGCCAGTCAAGGTTCTTGCCAGTTGGGAGGCCTTCCTTTGGAGTAATGAAATCCTCTGGTGCGATTTGTTGACAGAGCTGGAGTTTCTCATTTTCAGGGCCGGATGTGAGAGGTTGTGTGGATTTCAGAAAGCTGCTTCGCGACTTCAATCTTGGTGTTGGGGGTATCTGATTATACAAGCAGTGGGACGGTTGGTTCATTGCCTTACGCATTTCTTCGGCGCATATGACTTTGCGTCTTATGTGTGGTGGTGCGATGCCAGCCTAGGGGTATAGTTTAGAAATGGGTGTTGGTTTGAGGCAGCCTGTGACGACGCTGCATGCATCATTCAGGGCAGTATCCACTTGATTACAGTGGGCTGATTGACCCCACACTGGTGCTATAAGTAATTAATTAAATTTATAAGGGACTCAATATTCATAAAAATGCTGGTATCGAATAAAATATATAATTCATACTTCATTACACAAACATTTTATCAGTAGAATATATTATAATATTGTTTTTTCTAATACCTAATGATATTATTTTGTGTTGGCAATACTAAATTTCTACTCGCATCTAAACGTTTAAAATACGGGAATAAAATTCTCTATTATCATCATTTTGAGCTGTCTACGACTCTAAATCTTGGTTCTGTAGCTGTTTCAAATATATGTAGGTTACCATCCAATACAGCCATATTTGAGGACCTTTCTATTATTCATCGTTTTGCACTACGGATACCACGCAAATATAATTAAAAAGTGTACGAACAGCAGTTAATGGACAACAAAATAATTCTAAAATATGTTCCGTAAGGAATTCGTATTTAAATTACAGCACCTGTTTGATTAACTGATAACTGGACGTGTAAGCACATCTTAATAGTGCGTGTTGCTAAATCAGATGGATTCAGTTCTGTCGTGTTTCTGCTTCCGTTAAGATCAACTCTTCGGACGGCATCTCATCACTGCAACACGCAACGCAGCTTCACGAGCCACGAAATGCATTCGCAGGCACTTTAAAAACATTTCTTAAAAGACTGAGTTTCTTGCGTAAACCATACAATCATCTACTTCATTCGAGACTTCCAATAAACCAAAGCATCCACCTAGGAAGATAAAGGGTCCGCCAAATAACTTTTTTTTTTTTGAAAATGCGGCGCAAAACATCGAGTGTAGCTTTGGCTGTGTGGCACGTATCGCCGTCCTGTTGAAACCAAATGTTGCCAATATCTTCTTCTTCAATTTTTGTGAACAAAAATGGCCCGATATTGATCGCCATTGACTGTAACGGCCACTCCTTGCTCATTTTCGAAGAAAAATGGCCTGATTTTCAAAGTAATGTCGCAATATTTTCCAGCGTTGTCCAAGCGTATACAAAACCATATTCATTAAGCGGAAATATAAAACTAATTATTTGTTAAATCAGACATGAGCTAAATGTTACCATTCACGAAATAAGCAATAGTTGAAAAAAAAAACGTTAGATGGCGGACCCTTTATATGATTCTCGACGACCTCTAGGGTATGAGCATGGTGATTCAAACATACCAGCAGTTGTAGTACTCGAGCCATATCGTAGGTGATTTTGTGACCTGCATTTGTAGAGAGATCGGATAATTACCCCGACGCCATCAGGGCCAGGTCCATTTGGTCTTAAAGTTACTCCTTAAGATAAAAAGACGTTAGAACAATAAGTATGAACCTATTAAAGTTTTAGTCCACGTCTAATGTGATCTATCAAGAGCCGCACATATAATGTGCAATTATCGTTAGTATAACAAAGCATCACATGGTCTTCTTTACGACATTGTGGAAGGGATGGTTGAGGGTAGAAACTGTAGAGAGTGCCCTAGGCGGGAGTATTTACAGTATGTGTTTGAGGACATGAGTTTTAGCTTCTATGCTGCGCTGAAGAGAATTGCAAAGGATTGATACTACGAAGAAGAAGCAAAGCATCAAATTTTTAGTAGGCAACAAAACAAATGGTCAGAATGTTAATCAAATTTTCGTCGGAATAAAAAATAAATTATTATTTTTAATTGAAGACAAGCTTAATAGTGTTAGTTAATCTACGAGTAGGTCAGGGTGGCTTGTTATGGGTGAAAGTAATTATGTAGAACATGTTAAATAATACAAAATACTAATTATTTAATTTAAATAAAAACTAAGAAAACAGTGAATTTAACGAGCAAGTGATGGACATTACACAAACCAGGTGTATTTTTATAATTAAGAAAAAACATGATCTTGAAATTGAAGCCGCGACATCTCGCATGGTAGTCTGACTCTTGGCTATGCCCTTCAGTGTACACTGGGAGAGTGTTTTTTTCATCGAAGGCTGTTGAAAAAAAACTTGAAAGCTGGCAGGGTCGGTCCTCGGAGGTCTTAATCAGCGGGCGGGCGCACGGCAGCCGCGACATTCCTGGAACGTAAATGGCCTGCTTACATGTGAGACGCCGATCCGCGATAACTGAGCGTGCGTCACGTGCCACGCCTCACGCGACACGGGACGTGCGTCGCTGCGTGGCGCACGGCACATGCCACATGCCACATGACGAAGATTGCCAGTGATTCCTGTCCATCTGATGGTATTCGTCCAGTTTCATGGGTCATACGTTATATAGAGTTCACCAAGAGGCAAAGTTGGACCTGGTAGAGACATGTTTTGCGAATGCTGCAGGAGAGCATAAACTTTAGCTGCCTTTCCTTCAAACCCTCTAGCTCGCACCGTTCTGGAAGACCGACGAGAACAATACATAGAATGTACTCAGTGGAGCTGCAGGAGGTGGAGGTGAAATGGATGAGGCGAAGACTATGGTGTCTTTTAGAGCTTTTTGACGACAGTTTGTGATGTCCATGCTCTAGTTGGGGAACGTAACTTGTATGGAAATGATGCTTTATATCATCAGCATTTTTTCCGTGTTGTACCCCTAACTACACCACATGGTCTACACGAAGTGCCACCATAAAACAATGTCATCCGTCATGATTTTTATGACATCTAATTTCTGTACATTTTATATGAGTCCTAATGGCTTTTTAAGAAGGCCCAAAAAGGTGATCTTTATGCTCTTCTGCGGCATACAAAGTACACGTCCTGACAGCGATTGCATTTGTTGAGAGTTCCGGCTAAAATTCAGTACAATTTCTTACTCCACGGAACTGCATCGAGCTATTTAAGAGAGCTTATCATAGAAAAGTGCGCATGGAGAGACACTCAGATCAGCCAGTGCCAGTAAAAGCACCCACAGCTGACAACAAGTAGTCCTAGCACGATTTTTAGCAATCGTGCTTTCAGCTTCTTGGCACCAACGGCCTAAGACTCGCTGCCGGAAGTATTTGTACATAGGCAGTCGTAAGCCCTACATTTTTACTCATAGAGGCAAAAAATCGCTTTTGGAATGACCATTTGGTCATAAATAAACGTTGTATAAATATTGTTATAGTAATAATATCCCAGGCAGGTCCGCCTTCGTATTTTGGCCAACAGCATCTTCTTCTTCTTCGTGTCAGCGACGTCAAATTATTTTTTCCCAATATCTGGCAACATCGATAGCTCGTGTGTTGCCCAGCATTAGGTCCTGAGATGTGCAACTTGTTGGGCACATGGAGCAGCATCGTAGGTGTGAGGCGGTCTGCAGGTCTCCACAGTCGCACAATAGTGTCTCTCCCTGCCGAAGCATTCCCCACCGCTCGAGGTTGTCCTTTGTTCTACCAACTCCGGTTCTTAATCTGTTTAGGGATTTCCAGGTCGGCCAGTCAAGGCTCTTGCCAGTTGGGAGGCCTTCCTTTGGAGTAATGAAATCCTCTGGTGCGATTTGTTGCCAGAGTTGGAGTCTTTCATTTTCAGGGCCGGATGTGAGAGGTTGTGTGGATTTCAGAAAGCTGCTTCGAGACTTCAATCTTGGTGTTGGGGGTATCTGATTATACAAGCAGTGGGACGGTTGGTTGATTGCCTTACGCATTTCTTCGGCGCATATGACTTTGCGTCTTATGTTCGGTGGTGCGATACCAGCCAAGGGGTATAGCTTAGAAATGGGTGTTGGTTTGAGGCAGCCTGTGACGACTCTGCATGCATCATTCAGGGCAGTATCCACTTGATTACAGTGGGCTGATCGACCCCACACTGGTGCCGCATATTCTCCGGCTGAGAAACAAAGTGCTAAAGCTGAGGTACGAAGAAGGGGTGGTTGGGCTCCCCAGTGAGTGTTGGTCAGTTTGCGGATGAGGTTGTTCCTTGTTGCAACTTTCTGTTTGGTGTTGCTGCAATGACGCCTGAAGGTGAGGGTGCGATCTAGAGTGACTCCGAGGTATTTTGGATGGTCGCTATGTTCCAGTACTCTACCTTCCCACGTGACACGAAGCTTTCTGTTAGCTTCCCTGTTTCTAAGGTGGAAACAGCAGACTTGTGTCTTTGATGGGTTAGGTTTGAGATGGTTGGTTTCGTAGTAATGCCAACAGCATGAAAAGCTGCCTTGTCTTTTTCATCACCATATCATTCCTTACAAAATTTAGCCATCTCAACCGCAGTATTTAATGCAAGCATCTGCTTTTAAGACCCATTATACGGCTGCATTGACTTCTAATGAGTTTGTTGAAGTTGCTACAAATATGCAAATAATCTAAGTAAACATAAATTTTGATAATCAAATATATGACTTCCGTATATAAACGTAACGTATCATAAAATTTTAGAACTGTATCATCTTCATTCGCCGGCGGGTATAGCTCAAAGCGTTTGTTTTGCAAGCCAAAGGTCGTGGGTTCAATCCCCGACAAAGATTAAAAAAAAAACATTTCTGATCTCTAAAATGGTTGGCGTGCATTGATCCCTCACCCGTAAAATCCCAATCATAGCCTATTAATTAAAATTGGTAGTAGACGAAAGTCGTCCCGCGAATACCACCAATTCATAGTAAATTCCTGTAATAATAAGGATGATGCATGAATCTCGGGCTGTAGTCTATAACGTTGGCGGATCAACACTCTACATGCAGCGCTTAGTCGTATGTACCAAGGTAAGCGTCATTTAATTCCACAGATGCGACATCAAAATTACTATAAGCATCTGACGGTATTTTCCTGTATGTGCTTACATAAAAAAAAATCTTGACCCTGTATTAACTAGACCTGATCTCCCCTATATCTAATTATGCTCATTTCAAGTAGATTTTTTTCTTCAAATACACATTGATATAATTCATTTTTAATGAGACCTCAGCCGCATTCACAAGCACATCAAATATCTCCCGCTAGAGAAACAATAATTGAAATATTCGCTTCCTAATATAAATAATAAAGCCGTTTATATTCGTTCCTCTCGAGATCGCTAGTCTCTCTTGGCCCGGTGAGTAACACATTACAACGACCGCTACGAGTGGGAAACATATATCTGTTAGTCGTAACTATATAAATCACTCGGGTATGATTTAAGGTGAGGTGCATTAGCAAGGTGGCGAAAAGCTTCACGCTTAAATTAACAGGTCGTTACATCACCGATCACCGGGAATTAGTAAAGCGATGAAAGATCGTGGGTCATCCGTTACAAGTTGCCTTACCCATTTTAATTTTAAGATTAAACTTGAATGAGTTAGTTATTAAAGAAGAATACTAATATTAATAAAAAAAAATTTTTTTATGGAATCTCATGCAAGAGAGCACAACTGGTTGAAACCAGTGGGCTTTACTCCTACTAAGTTCAGCCAGGATGGGTAAAAGTAGCATACGATTGTTTTTTTTTGTATATGTAACTGTTTCTTGAAGAATTCAAAATTGTATGAAAACTATACATACAATGTACTCGGTGGAGCTGCAGGAGGTGGAGATGACATGGGATGAGATGAAAACTATGGCGGCTTACAGAGCTTTGTGGTGTCGGTTCGTGAATGCCATGTGCAGTTAGATATGATGTTGATGATAGAGAAAACACAATTATTGAAAGAGTATTTAAATTCATAAAGTTTCTAGTTTACTTATATACCCTTTCAATTTTGTATATAATATACAAATTATTTGTGTGTTATGATATACAAAACCAAAAAACTAGTAAAACACAAGACTTTTTAACTCATTGCAGGACTGAAAATCCGAAACTATGCAAGAAATTTTGTAATAATAAAGGCATGCGGCGTTAAAAAGAAGATCAAAAAGGTAAAATTGAAGAGATTTTGTTTGAAGACCACCTAAAAATGGAGTGACAGCTGGAGATGCATGTCGCAGAAGCAGTCTCCCATCAATAATAGGATGCGGCCATAGAGTTGTTCCTTAAAAAGTTTGGCCTCTGTTCTTCTGACGCTTGTTCTTGTGATCGTGGCATACGGCAGACGGTGAGATATTCTCTGATGAAATGCATCATCGCGCAGGGCGCAAAACATCAAATGTAGCTTCGGCTGTGTGGCACGTAGCGCCGTGCTGTTGAAACCTAATGTTGCCAATATTCTCCTCTTCAATTTTTGTGAACAAAAATTCGTTCAACATGGCCGCGCCGCATGGAAGCGCCATTGATGGCGCTTCACGCACACTTTCTGCCACAGCAGCAATATTGTGTCGGGTGTACGCACTGTTTTTGGCTTTTCACGCTTTGGTTAATCAATGAGGATGCCAGTTTCTTTCACTTTTTTCACAAGAAGAACGAACATATGGAGCTGACGGTGATTCTCTTCTTCCAAAATCCGTACGCAATTTTCGCACACATTCTGCAACATTACCATGATTTTCAAAGTAATGTCGCAATGTTTCCCAGCATTGTTCAAGCGTATACTCAACGATATTCGTTTAGCGGAAGGATAAAACTAATTATCTGTCAAATCAGACATGAGCTAAGTGTTACCATTCACGAAATAAGCACTAGTTGAAGAAAAGAAATGTTAGATGGCGGACCCTATACTTATTTTTGATGGTCCCTTGCTATTAAACTACATAATGGATATCGCTGAAATTATCACGCGTTTACGAGGACGTTATTAAATAGAATTCTATGTTCCTGAATTGTCTGTTACTTTGCAAAGTATAACCTTGTGTGTTACTTGCAGAGCAACCCTTACATTTTATGGTAAAAAATGAATAAAAATATTCTAAGAAAACAGAAGAGTTATATATAGTAGGTGAATGTTTAAATTATATAGGTAACTATAAAACATGATAAAAAAATATTAAACCAGTAAAGATATCTTGTTTATACTCGTACTTGTATTTTAACATTCAAGATACCAGGCTTCTCTACGGAAATAGTCTAGAATTATATTCCCATGAAATGGTTGAACTCCCAAAAGCTGTTGCGTGTATTGTGTACGGCGTTCCGGAAAAATGACTCCGTTTCATATAAATAATAATGCCAGAGATAACGTATCAGTGCGTTTTCGTGAATAACTCTGTTTGATTCGAAAAATACCACAAGGCGGCAGGAAGCGACGCTACGAACACAATCCAATTCCGTTTAATGAGTCGCTCCCATTCGGATGTTGATATTCAATTTAATTTACTTAATTGCTTCCTAGAATTTTAATTGTCATTCTTTGCGCCGCGGATAAGGCCGCAGCGTGTTTCCCAAATTATTTACTGCGACGTGACGGCTGGCTGTGGCGGAGGGTCCATTACGGAGGTCCATTCGAGGACAAAGAATCCGACGGAAGAAACCGAAGGCAAGATAAGTGAAAACGTTTTCCCAAACAAACACAATTCACTAGGTTCCCTATGATACTACGTTGAATGGAACAGTGGCGCAACCATTTCAAACAAATCACGCCCTTAATATTTTTTGTATTTGTAAACACGTGCAGAATAATATCGACAGATGGTGATGGTGATGCTGAAGTTTCATCTGTGGATTCTATGACGCAAACCCTAAATGAAGTGTTGATTTGCCAACGTTGGCCCGACATCTACGAATCATCCAATTATTACGAGAATTCACAATGAATGGGCGGTGTTTAAAAGTTGATTTTTCTCTACTAATTATTGTTAATTACTTACTACGATTAATATGACTAGAATTTTGCGGACGAGGAATTTAATTCTCACGAAGCGGGGGTATTTATATAATAATTCGAACTTCGAAATAGATTAAGAATTTTTATTTTTATCTCCACCGAAGATTGAACCTACGACTCAAACGCTTTAACCATTAATCTATACCCACTGGTAAGCCAATATAATTTTAATTGATCAATATTAGTACCATAGTCATCATCATTTCCGTGTCCGTTCTTCTAGCTGCAGCATATTGCCATCACGTACTGCTGCCAAAAATCTATTTTAAGGTGTAAAATTGAGATTTGATGTACTATTTTACTATATTTATTCTGAAATTAATAATAAAAAATGAGTTAAAAAGTTTGAATAACAACAAAAAAGAAAAATAGTTTTTTATTTTTTTTTGATAAATTAAAATCATTTTGTAAAATCTACTTTTACATAATTTGTGTGTCAAGATAAATTCTAAGCATTGGAATATTTTATGTGATTGAATAAATAATGTTATCTTTTGTGTGTGATGAAGTTTTAATTACAATTTTTCGTTTAATTTGTTGATTGCTTGTGTGCTGAACAAAAGTGGTTCCAAACATTTTCAATGAAACAATGCAAAAAAAAACCTAATAGTGTTATTATATTTGTAGATAATTTACTTACTTTCTGTTTAAAACCTATATTAAATGCAAGACCGTGATAAATCAGCAAGCGAATAAACAGTAGTAGAATAAAGAATATAAAGAAATTATTTACATAATTGATAAAAACTCAAACATTTATTGCTTGTTCTTCGCGGTTCAATTCACTAACCTGGGATTCTTTAATGTTTTAACTCCTATGTTCCAGATAAGTACACCCGTGCTCGTAGCCATCCATTGTTTTTGATCCCAGTTGATACTTGTGGAGCTTCGAGCACTTAATTTAGTACAACGGCAATGGCGCTCCTAAATGGCCTACCAGCACACCTCGATCCTTTTCCTCTTTTGTCGATAGTATTGTTCTCCTAGATCTCTGTGATCTTTGACACGTGTCATCTTCTTCTTCCTTTATGTTATATTATTATTTTTTTTTATTTTCTATGTATTGTATATTTATGCAAACTCGATGTTTCTTATTATTTGTACATTAGAACTTCGGTTCTGTGAAATAAATAAATATAATTGTCTTCTTACTTAAACTTAGATACAGCACTGCGACAACTCGACTTATTAAGCAAATCAAGCTGTTATCTGTGGCGTCTAAGATGCTTTGTATATATATTTATTCGTATAAGTCTACGATGCCATAAAATACTAGTATATATGTCATATATACTCGTATTTTAATGAGCATGAAGAGAGATGTAATTGTTCTCACATTCAACCGGATATTTATTGGTTTTCCTTATTTCTATGACGTGCTTAATTGCCCCGTATGTCTCTACTCCATTACTTACAAACAAACACTCATAGTGAATATTCGCTACGAATATTATCGTCGTTAAATTATATGGAAGCATAGAAAATTTCATGAGTTATTTATTATTTTATCATTTTTAAAAACAAGTATCAGTTTTAGATTCTTTGTTATGTTTTATTGTTTGAGAATAGTTTTTTTTCGTAATTTATTTCAAATACAATGCAACAGAAAATACTTGGCGCGCGTTACTGCGCGTCAAAAAACAACGAGAATTAATTTTTGTAAAATTAGTATTTTTATGTTAAAACAGACAGAATAATACTGACAGACGGTAATGAATCTTATCTGTGGATTATATGACGTTTTCTATTTTCACGTATGACTAAGCGCTGCTTGTGGACTGTTGTCATAGACTAGAAAGTCATAGCTCTGTATTCACGCATCATCCAGTTTTACTACAGCGGGAGGTGTTCACGGACGACTATTGTACATTAAAAACTATGATTTTAATTTGCTTTGACTGGCATTTTACAAGTGAGTGATAAATTCAAACGAATTAGGCATATTTACAAAATTTCGAAATCAATTCTATAACCTTTGTCGGGTATCAAGCCCACAACCTTTGGTACGTTACGTACAAGGTTTACCTCAAAGCCATACCCACCGCCGAAAAAAGTTTAAAGAAAAGGTGACCATGTTATATTCTGCTGCGACAAAAAAAATCTGTAGGAATATATGATAATCACAATTTTATAAAATATTCTTTAGAAAAATACTTTTTTTGAAGGTTACTGTTCAAAAGGTTATTTTCGACGAAGTTTCACTGATCTGGCCGCTAACCCAGACTATTGCAGTGGCCTTACAACCCACTTGCAGAAGAAGCTGCCTTGCAGGACGACATCAGTACTAGAGGTGGAGTTATCAATGTTCCGGAACCGAGGTTGCGGCCTCGAAATTACAGCATCAGCTTATTGGTGATGCCGGAATACCAAGGTTCCAGCACTGAGTATAAGACCAAAGACCGGAGTTGAGTTGGTACTAGTTTATTCAATACGAGACCCCTTTTTGTACCCCAATTTCCAACATGAATTAGCAGTTATAAAAGTTATATTAATACATTGAATGTTCATACACTGCAGATTCCTCGATACCGTTTTTAGACCTTGATTACTTCAATTCACATGTGTGTGAGTGGCAGATTATTGGGATGGTCCATGCTCCGTATCGATGCGTAAGCATTCCTTATTAATATTAATATTACTAATAGATAGAATTTCGTACACCGCAAATTTATCGATACTTGTTGTTTTGACCTTGATCGTACCTGACTGTATGAATCTAAGATGAAGAGTTTGATTATAACAATTACTTTGGAGGCTTAATACAAATAGTTATGTTCAAAAAAATATTTTGAACAGCTAGGTAGCTATTTTGGACTGCATTAAGCAGAAGGTGACAATGCTTTCAGTTAAAAACAATAAAAATAAATTCACGTAGCTTATTTAGTGTCCTGGTGTGACCGTCACTATAGTGCAATATTAGTACGTGATTTGCTAATTTTATGGACTTTTGAACATATACGACTAAGTATGTAAGCCTGATAATAAATCATTTAATCATGAATTATTTTCTTGAATACAGTCAACCCTACTTTAGCATGAACTCCTATGTTTTGCGATTTTACATATACCGGTTTCTTCTATTATATACATTTTGAGTTATAACGCTGCTCTTCTTATGACATAAGTGACCAAGTATCGGGACCGCCAAAAAATGAATGACAAAAAAAAACAAAATTTGGCTAAGATATTGATATCCTCTTCTCTAAGTTGGGTATCGAATTACCAGGTGGCAGGATGCAAGAGCAGATTAATAACACAAAGAACTTGTTTTCGAAGCACAATTCGCTATTAATATAAGGACTTGATTTCTACGCCCGACCGGTATGGTATTTCGCCGGCCGGGCGCCAGTTAATTGTCAACTGCCGAACACTGTGACATGCCGCGCCACCAATGATCGCGGCAAAAAAGCAAATTAAAGATGACAGTTGCCCCAGCATGAAATGGAGCAACTGTCATAACAAATTTAATGGCGTATGCAAACGCCTGCGTAATATTATATACATTTTTTTATGTTCCCTCGTACGCCACATATAGTCACCACAAATTGCCACTCAGTTTAGTCAGTTGCCATTGTGCATCCGTTATTTCAAGCCATCTCTGAATCCAGCACGAAGCATATTTTGCTCACGTAGACCCTAGGGCAGGATTTTAGAGACTTTTTCTTATGAAACAGTTGGTATTAATAGTATCAGTCATAGGTAGTTTGTCAGTCGGAATTTGTAGAGAAATTCGACGATTAGCCTGATACTTAAGCATGGATAGTTTGGTTCTAAGGAGAGGTTTGACCTTACTAATGACTCTCGGTTATTAACAGAAGGTAACTCATTTGAGTAATGGTCCGCGTCCAAGCGTGAAATAACACAAAATAATATATAAAAACAAATAAATCATAATAAAAGTAATAAAAAGAAGGAAAAGAAAAGGAGAAGAAGGTGTTCAAGTATGTTGCTTAACTTCGACGATCTAACTAAATGTTCTATTGTCTGTGACCTGTGCGCCAATGTATTTGAAAAAAAAATATTATAGGATATTAATCAAAAATTCATGCATTCATTAAACTTAATCAGATTGTGATAATCGAAATCATGGTTCGAGCTTGAGTGTATCTATAAATCTACTGGGTAATCTGCGATCACTTCAGACCACTGACCGGTCATACCAATAAATTATTAAACGAACCAAGGATTGTTTTGTTTTGTTTTTTCTAAGGCTTGTTAATGATTCATAACAGCAAGGTGTTTGAAAAAAGAATCCCAGCTAGGAATAGGTAATTATACATTAAGTGTACTGTAAGACTGAATAGTTAGTATCTATTGTAAAGTATATGTGTATTGCGTAGTGCGTACTTTCCATTCAAGAAATATTTATTTTAGTACGATGATATTCAAATATCTTCTTTATGTCGAATCTTCTTAAATGTATTGATTCATAACCACCATCAACATCACTATTTGCGCTTCTCTTACTGAAGCATATGGCCGTCACGAAAGCCGACATAAAGCTCCGTCAACTGCCATTATCTTTGCCTCACTCCATGTAAGCTCTTCCTATCGGAGCTCCGGCGAGATTATTTTTTATATTTAAACGATTTAATAGGACAACGCGAGCTTGAAGGCTGGTAAAAGATGTGGTAGTTAATGCTTTCCTGCGGCATTGAATTACATTTCCCAGCCAGGCACATCTTCGTCTCTTGCCCGAGTGAATTATAAAAGGCTGCCTTGTACTAGTATTCAACGCAGGCATATATTTTCAAAAAGCATTATACGTCTGCATTGGCTTTTAGTGAGATACCAGGATTTGCTGCCATAATGAAGAAGGGAGAAGAAGTGTTTATGGGATATCAACTCTGTATAACACCTTGCAGGCTTGTACCGAGAGGGCTCAATATACGATCTATTGTCTCTTATTCTGGTTCACACGTCTGATATGCATATAAAAATGTTAGTGTTAGATTTAGATTTAAGTAACTATAAGTCACGGCGTTGAAAGACGCCTTTTTAATTGATTTTGACAGCCGCTACGTCATGTGAGAGGAGATAGTTCGCCAAGTGGCCGATATGTGGTCTTCGGGCGCTGTGACTGTTACTGCTACTGGGGAGTCAGTCGGAGTCCGTTCGAGGCATGTGAGGTACAGGTATGGTCTGCCCCGGACGGACGACCGAATTTCGTTAGTTCTTTTATCCAAAATAATTTCATTGCGCTTTTCGACCAGTTGTTTGCTTTGGTAATCTGCTCCTCATCATCCACCATGCGTCCAGATGACGATCCCGGCGAAGCGGAGTCACTTTATTTAGACAGGGAATGAAAGGTGTTATGCAACCCAAATTTTGTTGATCGATTAAAGCTGCGATTCTGAAGTATTGCCTATGGAATTAAAAGACGTTAAACCATTTTCTCATGTCCTAAAAAGCCATTCCATATATGAAAACAGTGATGCATTGTATACAAACTTTCATGGAAATATTTTTTACAATCCACAGCTTAACATTCACTGGTGGTGGTCTCTGTGCTGGACAAAGTTTTCTCACAATCTTGCCCTCGGTGGTACCCAGAATTTTTATTGGCAATTATCTTTAAAATAGGCAACAGATAACAGTGAAAAATTTGGCCATCCTCTAAGTGTCGCTCCAACACTCCTAACCTCTAGCGGTGGCCGGCCGCGAGGAATAGTAACGACCAATCAAAGAAGTGACTTACAGGTGCCAAAAGGTGGTGACCAATCCGGATGCAGTCTGACAGCTATCCTGTTATTGTTTAGAGTGCAGATAGTCAAAGTGTGTGATATTGACCTGAATAGGACAATGCCTCTTCGAAGGATAATCCAACAATTATTGTGTTATGTAAATGAAATCAAATTCGAAATTAAAAATTACAATTTCTCAATTAAGCTACAGTGGCCTATTTTTAAAGTTCGCTCTACCCTTAAGGCCTTTGGGAGCTGTCTATAGAATGTAAATTATACACTTCATTGCTGAACTTGAGATGAAGCGAGGATCATGGCAGCTGAGAGCGCTATTGTCTACATCTGGCAATTCATGGCAACCATATTCTCCAGTCAAAGTAGCAGACATAGTAAGTGTATGTGTGATCTATAATTATACGAGGGTTATCCGTAATATAAGATTCTCATGGCGCTACAGTGCTGAAAAGCGCTGTTATGGTGCAAGATTTTCTTCAAGACCACGGATCTCATGGCGAGGAATACCTCGACTCCATCGTCAGTAGAGACGAGACTTGGGTGCGCTAACTCACACACGAAACCAAAGAACAGTCTAAGCAATGGAAGCACCCAGAGTCGAGGTACAATAGAGGTACAAAATTTTGCTTGAAATTTTTGATTAATTAAAATAAATTTAATTTAATTTAAGGCCTTCATAAAGACAAAACGATCTAGTCATCGAAAACAAACTTATTATGCGACTGTTTTAATAAATATGAAACTCCTAAATAATTCTCAAATACTAGAGCTGCTAATAAAGCCCTCTACATACCCACGCTAAAAAGTAGATCTGGAAGACCACAGGCAACCTGGACTGTAACTGAAGACAAGGATTTGAAAGCTTTGGGCTTGACCGAGAATGCAATGCAGGACAGACAGACATGATGAACTGGCGAAAGGAGAGCCGACCCCAGATGATAGGAAACGGCGAGACTTTGGAAGAAGAAGTTAGAGCTGCTAATAGCTTTTATAAGTGAAGTGTATTTGGCGGATATTCGAACTTTTCATGACTTACAAATATGTAATATAAATTTGAATATAAGTAATGTTAACGTTATAAATTATTTGATCGGATTGATAGGTTCTTAAATAAAAATGATTTAGAAATACTTCTTTTCAATATTATTTGGCCGATCCTTTTTTAAATTCGCACGTGATGTGGCTTACGTGTGAATATCAACGTAGCTCATGATTATGCAACGCAATAACAATTGCAGTATTATTTTGCAAAAGCACATGGCATGTGAATGATATGCTTTCTCCATTATTACTCTTTAACCGGCGGGAATAGCTCAGTGGTCAAAGCGTTTGCTTTGCAAGTCAAAGGAGATTAAAAAAAATGATTTTGAATCGAGCTCTATAATACCACCGGTTGGTGTGAATTTGGTCCTTCACCCTTAAAATGCCAGTCATAGGCTATTAATCAAAATTGGTGGTAGACGAAAGTCATCCCGTGAAGACCACCCATTCAATGAAAAGTTAAGTTAGGAAATTAAAAGTAAAAACCGCAGCATGTAGATTGTTGATACATAATCAGCATTACACATATAGTAGACATTCGTGCATTAATAGAATCCAGGCGTATATATTTTTAAATACTTAAAAATCATTGAATGTAGGTATAACCTGGACTTTACCCACCTCACACCCGCATCACACCGGAGGACACTCATTCAGATTATGATCAGTTAGCAACTGATAAGTCCAGTGGGAGTCCCCTCTGAACAACTGCACAGAAGTGCTAAAAAGAAAGAACCCGCGAAAGAGATTAGAATCGCACGTAAGTATAAGCTATTAAGTATTTTGAGGCAAACATATGAAACATAAGGAATCGTCTTAAGAATCAATCATAGTTCTTTTCACTTTTATTGTACTACATTTCTGCGTTAATTTTATGACATTGCAACGAAAGCAGTATTAAATAATGTCCCAGAATTACGCATATTTCAATCATATTCAACAAGCTAAGTGTTATAAAGAAATGAGCCAGAATTCTGTGGAAACTAGTAATTACTGATGTAGTTTGTTATCACAGTACTCAATCTCAGGTGCGTAGTTTGACGATTCAAACAAAGGTGCTGTCAGGATGACTTCGGTAATATTAATTACTTTGACTTTTGCGCCTATTAAATATTCCGACACAGCCTCGGGCTTTCCTACAGCCTAACGCTGTTTATTAACATAGGCCATGTCCACCGCTTATATTAAAATATATTCAAATAAACAGAGCTGAATTGTATCATGTATATGATCCAATATACTTGGAGTCTCATAATAAGAAATCGACTTTTAAACAAATAGTTTTTTTTTTTTTAAATGTTAAAATTTCTTTTCGTGAAAACGGGTTTTGTGAACGTTTTTGTTCACATACATTAATACATACTTACTCAATCATTTACTCGAATGAATATACTATTAACCTTTCTAATAATCTGATAAAAAAGAAGCAAATTCTCCCCACCATAGGTAAACTTAAAGTATGAAGTAGATAAGGTTTAATTACACTGTAAATTGTTAGAGACTTATTGTAATAAATTACGTAAATTACGTAAATTACGTGATATTACAGTTTTTATAGTACATACTATATTAACCACTCTATTTGACTGTTATTGACCCTATTACGAGTAGTACTACTAACTAAGTTACCGGCTAATTTTCAGTGTGCTCCTGCATGGGCTTACCAAAAAAATCTGCATACCGTATTTATTAATTCTATCTCAATTCACCGGCGGGTATAGCTTAATGGTTAAAGCGATTACTTGCCAATCTAAAAGTGGTGGGCTCGATCCTCGTTGGAGATAAAAAAAACGATTTCAAAACTCTCTAAATACCCCCGGCTGGTGTGAATTTGATCCCTCACCTGTTAAATGCCAATGATAACCTATTAATCAAAATTGATAGTAGATAAAAGTCATCCCGTGAAGAACACCTATTCAAAGTGAATCTGTGTATTAATAAAATTCAGAATCACTATCACTATCTGTTTATCAAATATGTTAATAAATATAATCACGGATATTATTTATACTTGAAAATGGCCTGGCTGAAACATGTCGTCAAAAAAAATATACGTGGAATAAATTCTAAAGAATCTTTTATTTTATATCTATTATTTATACTTTCAATTTTTACAAATCAACGTGGAACCAATTCATTTAAATTTATTTGACGAATTTATAACAGTTTCTCTAGATCCATTACTGGTTTTTCTATATAAGTAATGTAATGTGGCGTTATCCCTTATACTATCACGACATCGACACATAACGTAATGAGCCAATAAAAATAACTAACACGTTAATCAAAAATACTCAAAAGCTTCGATCTTTGCATACATAATGATGTATGGCCATATCAATATCGATAGGGTTAAAGCCGTATTACCCCTCCATATAAACGGATATACGAGTATAAACAACTCAATTCGTTATCATCATCACACCATCGTCATCATTTTATATCCGTTCCTCTAACTGGAGAATATGGACGTCACAAATCGCCGCCACAAAGCTCATCAGCCGCCAAGGTCCTCGTCTCATACCTACCAGATCTTTGCCGACTGCATTGTACATATGGCATTCCTATGGCTTTCCAGCCAGAATAAAAGGCATGTTTAGTTTATTCCAGGCTTTCTTACCTAGGTCTATCTTCGTTCCTTAACCGACTGTTAATAAAAGCTATGTTTATTTGACAAGAATACCATGATCAACGACAGTTGGCTTTATAAGCGACGATCTCGTAAGATCACCGAAGTTACGTATTATCGGATGGTTCACTACTACCTGTTGCTTATCACGAGTCATTGGTATCGGTTGATCCGCCTTTGTACATAACCATGTTTAATTTAACATAACCACCCATTTCAAAAATATTTTTTACCATTCTTAGGATGGCTATACAATGTATGTGGAGTTTTGATCTGTCAACACGGGGACTCAATATGAATGGGTGATAACAATGGAGCGATTTTTATTTACCACTAATTAAAATTGGGGTAGATTAAACGTTATGAAAGCATTTTACGAGAAAAGGATCAATCTCAAACAATATTTGGGGAGCTTTTAGATTGATTAATAAGGAATATATTATTTTCAATGTTTTGAGCATTCACTTTGAGATCCATAATAAATTATAAATATTTATTTATTTATTTACCTTGTTTTCACATGGATCACGTAACAAAAGTTCTCTATTAGGAGACTGCAGTTTCGACTAACTCGTAGTCTTTCTCAATCCTTCTCTAGTTAAGAGATAACTGAGCTGCGTTGTACTTGTAAGTGGTGTAACACATTTTTGTAGGGGAGGGGGTGGGGTGTGTCTAACATGAAAGGAGAGGGAGGTAGGTAGTGTTGCAAGGATGAAGGAAGAGATAAATACATAAAAGTGGTTTAGGTATAAATTTATTTTTATTTTTTATTTTTAATATTATTCTTATATGTCGTATATATAATTTTTATACTTATTTATTTATTTAACGGAAACAATTTTAAAATTGGTGAATTAATTAAGGTATTTAGTTGGTTATTAATTATATCTTCTTTCTTATTAATGGCTTTATAAATTTCTAAGTATTCTAAATTATTTAATTTAACGGTTTTATTTTCTACATGTAATATGTTTAATACTTTTTCTAAGTTGTACGAATGATTATTTTCTATAAGGTGGTTTGCGAATTCAGAAAAATTAGTGCTTTTTAGGCACCTTAAATGTTCTTTAATTCTAATATTAAAATTTCTTGATGTTCTACCAATATAAAATGATTCACAATCTTGGCAATTTAATTTATATATTCCAGAATTATTGCGTTTATCATTAGTATCTTTATTATTTATAAGGTGGTATCCTAGTTTATTATCTGTATAAGAAGAGGAGATAAAACCAGCGTTTTATACAGATAATAAACTAGGAATAATAGAGAACTTTTGTTACGTGATCCATGTGAAAACAAGGTAAATAAATAAATAAATATTTATAAGGAATATATTTTTAATATAGTATAAGTATTTTTAATTTCATAGTTGATGGATCCCATAATGTTGGTAGGCAAGTATTTTACCACAAGCCTTACCAGCTTTTATTTGTGACACTCGTATCCACACATTTATTTTTGAACACTAACAATATGCAATAAAGATTTTGATGATAATCCTAGATTTGGTTAGTATTTTGCGTAACTCTGTCGTTGATAGAATATGTATAATTTAATATTAATCTTAATGCAAAAATTCTGACAGTCACTTATAAAGGTAAGTGACGTTCATTGTACAGTACAATTAAATGATATCATACAAAAAAAAATTGTCTTGGGAAACAATTTACTTATAAACCATGCTAGATTTTACTGAAAAATATTTTTGATCATTTATATTTGGCTATTAAGTTCTTGAAGATAACGCTTTATTTGATTAGTATTTTGCGTATCTTTGCCGTTGATGAAATATACAAAAATCTGTCTTGATAAGAAAACTCTTAACTAATAATTTGTAAGCCATACCAGATTTTTTTTGGTACGCTGCTTAATACATTCTTTTGAACATAACTGTGTTGTATTAAGCATCCGAAAGTCATTGAAGTAATTGTTATAATCAACTCATTATCTTAGATTCATTTAGTCAGGTACAACACAGGGCATTTTGACACTCTATGCAAACTGAGGGGATCACGATCCAAAACAACAAGTGTCGAGAAATTTACGGTGTACGAAATTCTATCTATTAGTAATATTAATATTAATAAGGAATGCTTACGCATCGATACGGAGCATGGACCATCCCAATAATCTGCCACTCTTTATGTGAATTGAAGTAATCAAGGTCTAAAAACGGTTTCGAGGAATCTGAAGTGTATGAACATTCAATGTATTAATATGACTTTTATAACTGCTTATTCATGTTGGAAATTGGGGTACAAAAAGGGGTCTCGTATTAAATAAATTAGTACCAACTCAACTTTGGTTTTTGGTTTTATCCTCAGTGCCGGAACCTTGGTATTCCGGCATCACCATTTAGCGGATGCTGTAATTTCGGGACCGCGACCTCGGTTGATACGCCTTTTTTGAACATTGGTATTTTGCTTTTCTGCTCTTGAAGATAACGCCAGGTTGAAGATAACACCTAGCCACCTGAATTTCGTGGAATCTTCAGGGGCGCCTAGTTCGTATGACGAGTGTCAGAATTTGCAGCACGTACCTTGAACGCCCGGACCATAGCGCGCATACATGATTGAGGCGGTGGTCCTCGCGGCGGGTGGTCCGCGACATTTGGTAATCCGCGGAATGAATCGCAAATGACGAAACGGACCCTCCAAATCGAAGTGTTTACAGCTAATTTCGTAACTAGAATTGAGCTCAAGAGCAGGTCAAATTTACTGCTAAAGCCATTCATCGTTTCGAAGGGCACAATAGGGAGGATCTCCAACAGATAGGCGATGAGTTAATATGCGAACAATATATCACGAAGCTGAAAAAATTATTTGAAAAGATGTGGTTTAATCACTTATTCTTCTTCTTCGTGTCAGCGACGTCAAATTATTTCTGCCCAGTATCTGGCAGCATCGATAGCCCGTGTGTTGCCTAGCATTAGGTCTTGGGGTGTGCAGCTTGTTGGGCACATGGAACAGGGTCTTAGGTGTGAGGCGGTCTGCAGGTCTCCACAGTCGCACAATAATGACTCTCTCTCCCGAAGCATTCCCCACCGCTCGAGGTTGTCCTTTGTTCTACCAACTTCGCTTCTTAATCTGTTCAGGGATTTCCAGGTCCGCCAGTCAAGGTTCTTGCCAGTTGGGAGGCCTTTCTTTGGAGTAATGAAATCATCTGATGCGACTTGTTGCCAGACATGGAGGCTTTCATTTTCAGGGCTGGATGTGAGAGGTTGTGTGGATCTCAGAAAGCTGTTTATATACATAATGTTCTGCCAATGTGAATACCTATATAAATAAACGATTTCAAAAGGACTCGATTTACAACTCGTCTTTTTTAAGCCGCTCTCCCATACATCATTATTATTATGAAAATTAAACTATTATACAATAATAGTCATCGTGTGTTTACAGACCAAAACAATACAGATGGGTATTCAAATAATTAACCCAACCGGGGAGGCATGTCTTCATTAAAGCCTAATGACCGGCCGCCTCCCCGTTTTACATTATTTAATAATTAAATAAATTCGCACCCACTTTCACAGCACTATCGTTAATACCCCCACACACGGTGGGCACGGCCAAAATCTACATGGAAATTCAAACAAAACGCTCATTGTTTTCTAGCGGCCGAGTATTATTTTAATTGAAAGCGCGCGTGTATGGCCGGCCTAAGCGGCCCGGGCAGGTACAGCCTGTGATGAGTTATTGCGGACTCTTTATCATATCGTGAATATTATGGCCGCTGTTAAAGTGAATCGTATTTCATGTGCACTATTTTTGAATTGCGGTGCGAATTAATGCGCGCGTCAAGCAGACGTATCCGCGGACAGCGACGCATGGGTGACCGCAAAACCAAAGAAACAATCATAACCGCAATATAAAATACCGTTTTTAATGTATTTTAATATTAACATATACAGGAGAATACCGACAGATAACAATGCTGAAGTTTCATCTGTGGATTATATGATGTAAACGTACTATGCTACATATAACTAAGCACTGCTGTTAATTCGCTAACGTCATAGATTATAGCCCGACATTCACGCATCATCCAATTATTACAGGGATTCATTAAGAACGGGTTGTATTCTCGGGGCGACTTTTATCTACCACCCATTTTGATTGATATACTTGTATTTGATAGACCTGTATTTTACGGGTGAGGGATCAAATTCTCATCATACGTGGGTATTTATTACGCTTAGAAATCGATTGAAAAACCTTTTTTTAATTTCCTTTGGGAATCGAACCCACGATTTTCGGTTTCGTAAGCAAATGCTTAAAGCGCTGAGTTTTTCCCGCCGGTACTGTAGTCTGATTTGAACATTGTTTAATACACCGAAGACGGACATAGCTGAGACATATACTCGTAAATACACCAGATGGGGCAGGATAGCATAGACTATAGCTGCCTTCAAACTATACATTGTATATTTTCGGTTGAGCTGCGTAATGCAGAGCTGACATGAAATAAAGCGAGGAATATGGCGGCTGTCAGAGCTTTAAGTGGCAGTTCGTGACGGCCGTATTCTCAAGCTATGGGAGTGGATATTGAAATCATTGATAATGCCTCATTAAAAATTGACACGTGTGTAACTATTTTAAAATTAAAATAATTTTTGTTTTTGCATAGCTGAAGCATATAATCTTATTAGCTACTGACACCACAAATTTCTGTCAGTTCCCATTGTCATTGTCTTATCTAAGGTCACCTCGAATACCACTGAGTACATAATACAAGTATGCAATGTGCCTGATGTTTCCAAAGCTTACACTCTTTTTTAAAAGGTACGGCTCAATTCATTCGGAACAATCCATCTTACAATTACTCAATAATAAGTATGGTATTGATTTTTGTTTACATTTTTTAAAACCTCGTCGTATATTTATATATGTCTTTATGTTTATTTATTATTATTAAATTTTATTTTATTTCTTTCTTTCAGTAACATAACAAATACAAATATATTTAATACGATCCTGATATAAGAAACAATACAATACATTGTAAATAATGAGGTATTTACTATTATTAACAATAATTATTAAAAGTCCCGGAGCTCGCTAAGCAGAAGACTCCACAAAATTACTTTGATAAATAAATTTGTGGAGCTCATGTCGAAGCCGGGCTTCTCTCATATTATATATTTTTATACATATTTTTTTTATTTTGTGTAAATACATTAGGATTTCACAATTAGAAGCTACATTTAAATAAATAAACAGAGTTAGTAATGTCAATAAGCAAAACATCTCACTAACAATAATATTAGAAAAATCATGTAAATATATTTACCTGTATATTTGCTCAATACTGTATGATGATGTATCTGCCAGCAAGAATTTAATAAAAAACATAAACTGAGTTTATATTCCTTAAAATGAATCTAATAATTTCAAATTGATAAAAACTGAGACCGTGTTATGATTTAAACGAGTACTCACGATGCTTTGAATTTGCTTCTTAAGCTCAGTGTTTCTGAATCCCGCCGGCTGCCTATTTATGACCGCGAAGTCTTGCCTACAGTTTTCAGGAGGCGATTAATTCCGTCGGTTAATCTTATTGCTTATGTGGGACGCTAGTACCGGCGACCAAGAATTAGACCTAAGCCCCGGCGGGTCGAACGCGACACAAATCTACAACTATTCGCCACCAATGCTCTGTCCCTCCTTAATTGAAAAAAATAATATTTTTCATCTTGTTCACTCACGACAATAACCCACCCCTTCTTCGTACCTCAGCTTTAACACTTTGTTTCTCAGCCGGAGAATATGCGGCATAAGTGTGGGGTTGATCAGCCCCCTTTAATCAAATGGATACTGCCCTGAATGATGCATGCAGAGTTGTCACAGGCTGCCTCAAACCAACACCCATTGGCTGGTATTGCAACACTAAACATAATACGCAAAGTTATATGCGCCGAAGAAATGCGTAAGGCAATCAACCAACCGTCTGACACGAAGAAGAAGACACGAAGAAGACGACAATAACCAAAGTATAAGCTTCGGTGGCTATTTTTTACTATTGAATGTCTTCGTAAAGAACATACGAAATTTTGTAAACAAGACTGATATTATTATAGTTTCAAAATAAAAATAAACGATTATTTACAAATCATTCTACATTTTTTTATTACAGGACGAAATGTTTCGGCTACGACGGGTTGCCATTTTCAAGCCAATTAGGTAAGGAAGTGTGCGTATATACTGGTATAGCAAGATGTGAGTGAGTAAGTGGGTGTAGATTAAGATTATTTTTTACAAAATTGTGAAATAACTTATAAATAATCTTTTATTTTTATTTTGATTTTGACATTATAAAAATTCCACCAAAAGTTATAGATCGAAAAAAAAGTTTACCTTGAGGTTAACTCAACTTACGAGTACCTGTGTTATAAATTTTAATACAATAATTTAAGCCAAAACTAAAAAAAATCCATTAAATTTTGCAAATTAGAAATATTCTTCTAGCATCTGTGTTTCCTGCTTCTAAAATCTAAATAATTCCAAGAAACAGATCAATTTACACTTGAAATCTCCTTAACCCATAAGCAAATTCAAACCCAACACATATCGCGTTTTTAGGGTTCAGCCGTCCTAACAGATCGTCATAGAGCGCATTACTTTTAACTGGTTGTGCTGTCTTGCATGCAAATTCATCAGTGATGTAAGAAAGAGAAACTCGTATATTAACGAATAGAGATGAATTTTCGTAAGTCCTCTGGGTCACCCGCCGCGGCCTGTTCTGTGTAAAGCCCGGGATTACAATGGCGGTAATGCAGCCTTCCGGAAATTTTCGAAAGCTCCTATGTACTTCAGTATTATACTCAGTACTCACTGTATGAGTGCTTATCTAGTACGTCTAACACAATACAATGTATTTTTATGTATGGTCGTGAATGTGAGGAAAACTCATGCATATCATTTGCGTCAGTTGATACCTGTAGTTTTGACGTTTGGATTTTTCTTCGTACATATCATAGCTATTACTCAAAAGATTGGGTGGTAAGTAAGAGAAATGGTTAAAACTCCATATATTTTATTATAATCGTTGTTTAATATGAAGCGTTTTAAATGCGCGGCACAAATATTTGGTAAAGTAATTAGGTTTAGTTGAAAATTGACTTAAATAATGTGGAAAAAAATTATATTTATCATTGCTTACTAAAATTTAAAATACAACATTTTTTTTAACTTTACAGTTATTTGAAAATATTTCAAGGATCATCACCGAATCGGTCGATTTCCTGGTACACTTCCAGGTCCAGATCAAACGCCATAGCAGCGGGCATTGTGCCGTCCGCGCTCTGTGAGTTATGGGCGCCCTCTACGGGTGGCGTCCAAAGCTCACCAGGGCCGAATGGATGTAGGATTTAACAAGCAACTGCAATAAAAAAATACAAGAGAAAGCTAAAAATAGGTTGTACTTCTTAAGTAGGTTTTATAAAGTACCCTTGTAGCAACCAAAAGTTAATGAAATTCGCATGGTTAATCTATTTTTTTAAGAGGCTTAAATTTTATGACAGAGGAAACATGCAGAAATTAGATTTTTAAGCTTTGTCTGGTGTTAAGTTATGTTTTTTTATTTTTATTTATTGTTATCTCACTAGTTTTTTTTATTATGAATTTATAATTTAGAGATACAGAAGAACTGTGTGCTTTGAACTGAGAACCTTCATTATAAAGGGGTAATCAATATTGTAATTAAAAATGATTAAGATTTTCTGCATTTAAGGTTAAGAGTTAGTCTAAAACAAATATAAAGTAATTTAAAGCATTATAATTGTATATAGAAATTTTGAAAGGTATGATTTAATTATTTAATGAAATTCATAAATTACATAAGAAAAACGATTTAAAATAACATAAGTTATTATGTCTACTTAAATACATTTCATACGTGTTTCGTTTTATAGTGTGTTAAAAAAAATACGTTTGAACTTATCGCTTAAACAGTACAAAATACTACGTATTACCGTGTACCAGCAAACACCATGCGGCCTACTGTATTCCGCATAGTAGTGTAGTACTCCAGCGCATACATAAAAAAACGGTTAAATTTACGTCCGCAAAAGAGGGGCAAAAACATTTTAAATTTGAATACAAATGTAAATTAGACGTGGTGCTAATTATGGTACATACGTAAAGGCGTATCTATCTTCCAGCGCGGCCTTTTGTTTTGCGAGCTTTTTTTCAGTCTGTTTCATCCCGCTTGCTGGAGCTTTTCAGGCCATTTGTCTTCATCAGGCTCCCCACCCCACGTGGGAATGACTGAAAACTGCGAACTGGCTCGCTCTTCCGCTTTCAGGGGCTGCATTTTGAAGAGACCGAGTTGTTTTCAGTGGACAAACTCACCCTCTACCTCTCTGGACCTGCCGGGCGAGTATAATTAAAGATTAAACGGTGGGTGTGTCCGTCTTTTGTTCACGTGCGTAAAAAGCAGCGTACCTGCAATTAAATTAATTATTTTTTTATTTAAAGAATTCCTTGCTTCCTTATTCGTTTGTTTTCAGTATAAGTTAATGTTTTGCATATTCGAATGTAACATTGATACTATAAAATATGTCAGAACTTTATTAGAAAAAATCTGGACCAAAATATTAAATAATAATACAGTTAAAAATTAGAGGAGCCTTTTTTTCAACTTTTAAGCTGAAGCATATGGTTGATACAGATAGCAACCATAAAACTCTGTCAGCCACCGTGGTCCTTATTAACGCTGCATCTAAAATCAAAATTATATATTAAGATAAGTTCCCTAAGTCACTCTTGATACTAGACAAATGTAAACGCGAGGATCGGAAAAAAAAAATAGTTTATATTGAGAAAATATCAAAATATTTTCTTACAAGCATCATTATTTTATAATTTTTGACCAATTACAAAAAGACTGCCGTCCACGCTTTAAATTTTCATTCATCACAAATAAGAACCATTTTATCGCTTTTATTCCGTATGCAATCTGTATTTGTTGTAGATGTATATTGTATATATGAATTATCTTGCTACAATTTACAAAAAGTATATTTTATATTACAATAAACGGCTAAGGCGCTTGACAATGCTAATATATACATAGGATTTCAACTCCAAGTTATTTATTTTAAGAAATATTTACGAATGTAGTTTGACACCTTTAATAAATATTCATGTAAAATAATTGTTCGTTAAAAATACTTCAGGATAATTGTAATGCTTCAGGATAATTGTCACCGTTGGCAAACTCCGGAACTTGAATTCCGACCCGTTTAATTGTAATGCACGGGACGGTGGAGTTTTCACTTGTCGGGGTTGATGGGAGCTTATTTTCATAAACTCTTAATGTGACGATTTATATACGAAAGCTTCTAGGAAGAGTGACACACTTGTTTCACCGTGGCGGCGGCACATACGCCACAACTTTTAGAAGAGCTTTTGTAGCAGGGCTGACAAAGCTTTTGAAGAGTCAACGCACTTTGTGAAAATATTTCATTATTGTAAAGATTAAGATTTTATACCATTTTATGATATGTATCGCCTTAAGCATTGTTTACTTGCGTTTTTGAAGACCGCACTTTTACTCTAAATAAGAGCTCTATCAGTTATTTACTTGACAGAACGTACGTTATTAGAAAATAACTTTTTTTTCGCATTTAATGAAACCTTTTTTGGTCTTCTTCTTCTTCGTAGTATCAATCCGGTGGATTGGTTTGCAGCAACAGAATCTTGCATCTCGATCTCCATTCCTCTCGATCCTCCGCAACCCTTTTCAGCTCAGCATAAGCGCTACAATTCATGTCCTCGAACACTTGCTGCAAATACTCCCATCTAGGGCGCCCTCTACAGTTTTTACCCTCAACCATCCCTTCCACAATATCGTGAAGAAGACCATCGTGGCGCATGATGTGACCAATCCATCGGGCTCGCCTCTCTGAGATGGTTCTTATTAGATACCTATCTTCCTTCTTCAGCAAGTATGTATCCGCATAATATTTAATATGGTGTTTTAAATGAATTATTAGAATAAAAATAACATATTAAATATTGTATAACATTAGTGCTTACAAGGTATTTGTACATATTGTTGGTAGTTAAATCAAACTCATTTATTTTCTAATCACAATCTGAAAAAGATGTACAAATTCAAGATGAGCTCATGTTAATTTTAAGACATGTTAATTATTTATTTCCATGTCGTTCCTTTATTTCAAACATATAGTCAGAAGCAACCGCCACCACTTATCATCCACCAGAAAATATAAATATAAATAATTGCCGACAACTTTATATTTAGGAATATTTTGAGTTATATTTTAATCCTATTTCTTTAAGAGATGTCATGATAAGCCTGACGATAACTCAGCCCAATCAAGAAAGCGCGTTAAGCCAATAAATTAAAAAAAACCAATGTTACTTTATTTTGATGATCTAATGAGAACCGCTTGGTAAAAACCCTCCCTGTCCCATCCTGTTTTTGGAGACCCAGATGGGGACAGGTTACTGAACGCACACAAAAAGCTACATGTTAGAGAGTGACTGAAGGCCTTCCCGTGATTCTAGGTGCATCAGTTAGATGTCAAATAGAGTCTCAAATTGCCTTCTTTACTAACACGTTGCTAACCATGAAATACGTGGGAATAGATAAGGAAACGGTGAGGTTCGGAAATGGATTCTGCAGATAGCAGATCTAATGAGAACCGCGCACATTATGTTTTATTATCTTAGGTCAAGGAAATTTATTTTTAATTTTGTGCCAGCCCTAATGTGTCTTTACTTCGCCGCCGTCACAAAGAGAACAACTCCGGCATTCCCAACAAGCAGGGACTTCAAAGGGCGAAATAATCAACTGGTTGTACACGTCTGGGAGTACATGACAAGAACATTAGAAGCGCGCGCCACAAGAACGGCCCCTTCCAGAGTAGCCACATTAGGAGCACGCCGCTAGCAATGAACTAAGTGGAAGGTGAAGTGCACATCATTATAAATATACTAATTTGGTAAAGAACGAGTATATATTTTCAAAAGTGCAATAAATCTTAAAAATAAATTATTTATTTGACAGAAAATCATTTATTGAACAACGA
This sequence comes from Glossosoma conforme, assembly GCA_022606575.1. Lineage (NCBI taxonomy): Eukaryota > Metazoa > Arthropoda > Insecta > Trichoptera > Glossosomatidae > Glossosoma > Glossosoma conforme. The sequence goes on from JAGTXR010000015.1 coordinate 1,566,614, forward strand.
AATCATCAATTTTCAGTAAGACAGACCTTCATTTCTTGATGAATTTTTATTCCGTCAAGAGAACTTTATTTAGTTGAATTTTTATTTTTTATCGAATGTTATCTTCAATTTCATACATTTTTTATATTACTATGAGTAGACTGCGACATTTAAATAATAAATATAAACTATATCACCTTGATAAAGCCCTTTGAGGATGATGACGAAAAGCCTCGAAAATTGATCTTTTGTCTCTTATTTTTGTTCGCTTGCCTGACATGCACATCTAATAATGTTGGTTTTAATTTTATAAAATTACACGGCGCTTGCATACGCCATTTTTTTTGTTATGACAGTTTCACCATTGCATGTTTGCTTTGTTACATGCAACTTTCATATTTACTTTGCTTTTTTGCCGTGATTGTCTTAGTGGCACCGGATGTCACAGTGTTCCGACAGTTGTAAGTCAACTTCCGTCCGGCCAGCGAACGCCATACCGGTCGGATGAAAAAATCGAGTCTTTAATAAAATGAAATGCAAATTTTGCTTAAAAAAAGTTCTTTGTATTGTTAATCTGCTCCTGCATCCTACCTCCACGCGGCCACGTGACGAACCCGTGACTTGTCGTCCTTTTAAAGACGGGTAATGTCAAAACAAATAAAGAGATATTTTTTTTGATAAAAAATAAAAATATAATAATAGAACTTCCTTATTTAGTGAACGTTTATTTTTATCTATATGTAGATGCTATCATTTGAAAATATTATTTGTATATAAGGTTCTTTATGCCTTTCATCCAATATACTCGTATAAGTAATACTACAAAGATATTGAATCTGATATTAATGAGATTTTATTAATTAATTAATTACAAATTGCATTTTAAATTCAATCACTTGCATCATTAAATGGTGCAAACATTAAATGTATTGAATATCATAAATTTAAATAAATATATTATATATTTTTCATATGTATTTATGTATGAAATTTTTGTGTTACTACGTCATAACTTGTCATACCTTACAGCTTACATAATAAATAAGGCGTTGAACTCCATTTTATGAAAACGCACACAACTTTAATACGTCACGATGTAAAAACATTAATGTTAATTAAAAAGTGAAATTTAGGAGCACACAAAATTTTACATCATCACAAACACACACACGCATATAACATCCATCGTAGAATACCACCTTGACAGTGTGGTGGTCGGAAAAATAAGCATTACTTACATTGTCAGTAATAGAACGAGCAGTATTTTTTTTTTGAACTTCGCAGTAATTTACTGAACTAGCAGCGTTCGCAGCTTGACAGAGCAGGTGGTTCACCTTAGATAAAACACCTATTCCGTTCTTCTTTCTGTCCTCAACAGAACTTAGATGTTGTCGTTTACTCAAAATTACTGGACTTGTAAATTTATTTCTGGTCTCGGCAATATTAAGTTTTAACTCTTTAATGAGCCTCTTTAGCCTCGTTGATAGTCCAGTCCGTCCATGTATTTGTGGAGGTCTTGCAGGACGCTGAACACCTTTTTTGACATTGCCCAATATTATAGTTGAAGAGAGAAAGGCATTATAGCGTACATTTTCTATAAACGTGGCAACCTTTGTCGAAGAAGCTAAAAAATCAAATCTTAGCTCGTTTAACAAAAAAATCATAAAAACATAGCATTAGTGTTGCAAAGGAGTGTAGGATAGATATTCACTAGAATATAGAATATTATAAATAAAATGTTTGGACTTTGCAAGGAATGATATAAGTACAAATTCGGTCATAAATCTTTTGACTTTCAAGCAGTGAGTGAAGAGAATAATATATTGATAAATAGTATTGTTTGTGTTTGTTTTTTCTGAATCCCTTTATAGTGCATCTCATTGGATTAAATCCATTCAAGTAAAAACATTGCAGCTCATTGATTGACGTCTGGAACACAGACCGTGGATTCACATTTATTGCATATCTGAAATAAATGATTATAAAAATTGTATTTTTTTCAGGTAAGTGGTCAGGCCAGCCACAAAGAAAAAAAGATTCCCCTATTTACAGCAATGAGGTATGTTAATATTGTATTCCATTATTCAAAAAGTCTTCATTCATTTCTTTATTGAATTATAATTTAATAAAGGAAACAAACTTTTACAACATTTACATTGCAGTGAATATTTTAAGTTATTTCATCACTATCATCATTAACCTACAAATACTTATTTTCGTTTTTTCATTAAAATTTCTTAGTAGTTAGAAATAATATCATACCATTGAAATAGTATAATTATTTTTTTGCTTTATTAATTAATGCATTGTTTTTTAATAAGCTGTTACATATTATTTGAATATCTTATATTGATAAATCAATTATATGATTGGTTGCTCTATATTATATACAAAATACCTATTTAGATACATTTTATATTATTTATTTTTATAATATGCGTATCACCTATTAAAAAAGCACTAAAAAATAAAACATTTTGTAAATTTATTAAAAAATTTAAGTAAGATATTTTTATAATAAATATATATTTATAATGCTTTTATATGTTTTTTTCATTAATAATTGTAACTTTACAGTATTCAATGCATTGTTACTGTAAGCCACTGACAATAAAACATAGCTTAAAACTCCATACACACATAAAGAGTGTAAAGAATACAGCAGAGCTTTCTGTTAAAAGAGCGAAAAAAGGGGTTGCATGAAGAGGGTGGTGGGGGGGGGTGGAAAAAGCTCCCCGCGAATTTAAAATGGATTAAAAAGCAGATGAAAGAATGAAGTGCGGAATAATTGCGAGCGAGATAATCGCTGGATGTATACGGTTGTCTCTGTCACTCGTTTTTTTTTGATGAAGCATTTGTTATGATTATTTCGCAATCATTCTCTGAATCGATTAGTTTTTAAGTGGTTTAGAACACAAAAAAATGGGCAAAAATATTCCAAAATATTTATTTATTAACGGAATTGAGTTCCAAGTAGTACATATATTACACAAAATAATATTGATAGGTTACAAATATAAGATAAAATAAGAGGCAATATAATATAGAATAGAGACAGACAATGTATATATCTATCATATATATTGACATTAAATTCATTTAATTTCACACCAAGAATCGAAGTTCCAAGGTACAAAAAAAAAATTCAAATAGAAAATAATAAAAAATAAAAGGATCATAAAATAAGATAAAGATGATACTTGTCAGAGATCACATAGATCTAGGAAGACAGTATGTTAAAGTATGATCAATATTTCACATTCATCTTTAATTTTTATTATGGACTAATCATAATCAATAAATATCATTATTTTCAGTGGCAGAAGAAGTGTAAATAATAGGTTATTTGGAAATAAATTTTGTTTTAAAGTAAAAAGCTTATTTTAAATTGGAACGTCTTCTTCATTGATTGCTATTTTTTTTTCTTTAATGATTCTTCTTTAAATAATTAAAGGGTGTTTGTTTGGTTGCAGCTCAAAGTAGAGGACTTTACAGTATTTTTACAGCAAACTTTGCACACAAGCCAAATCGTTATATATTAACAGCGAAAAAAGTTAAGTTTGCTTATGAAGAATATCAATTGATGGTACGTAGTAGTTTTTGGTTGGTTCGCTTTCAAATAAGGAAAGCGGCAAGCAGTATTTTCAGAATTTCAGACTTCTTTACTGTCAAAGGGGTTAGAAGGGGTTAGAATTCTACTCAACTAAAAAAAATATTCGATGCATATGAAGAACTTGTATTTTTCTAAAATGACAGTCTCAAAACTGGTTTACAATTTTTCGATTCGATAATTTTGAAGTTGAAGATATCCACGTTCTGAAATGTCATTTCAAGTATATGAAGGTAGAATAATGTGAATAATGATATTGATTGCTGCAAGCTGACGGGTAACAACTCTTGAGATCGCTGAAGTAATAAATTTTAGATAACATAAATTGAATGTTTTTTAAAATATAAAACACGCTTAGTGCTGAAATTGTTATTCAGTCGACTGCAATGTAAATTTCAACCGTACAAATGCCATCATTGAAGACGCAAAAGGTTCTCAGGGAGATTTCTAAAGACCATCTCCTTTTCATTTAATACCCGACTCGCTCGTGGAAAATTTACGTGCAAGTGGAGATAAATATTACGACCAGTGAAGCTTTCATTTTGGAGCTTTCGTTCCAGAACAACTAATGCCTTGCTGTTTTTTGCTAAAGAGAGAATGAAGAGAGACTTTAGGATACTTGAGTGCACAAACAAAATGAGACCAACAAAAAATAAATACAGCAGCAAACACAGCACTGCCGATTAAATTGAGTACAAAATTATGTTTTTCTTATTTTTTATTTGTATTTTTTTCCAAAATTTAATTCTTGAATGAAATTTACATCTGCAAATTATATGAAGTAAGATGAATGGCCGTGGCTTCCATACCTACTTATATATCCCATCAATTCGCATAAAGAAACTATCTTAAACCCAATATTCTATGCATGGATCTGTTCACGAGATCCATTAAGCAGTTGCATTAGCTTTCAATGAGATGTCAGGATTCGCTATAATTTGAAAAAATGGGCTTAATACAAGCGGTATTTATGTGAAACTTGTTTTCGTTTGTTTTGGTCGAGTATATTTGTAAGCGTGTTATGCCACCCCTTTGGATTAGAAATTTCACGTTTCTTGCATGCTGCATCCAGCTGTCCTAGCTGAGAATCATAGAACCTACTAGTCTTGATCAGTTCTGCTATCCTGCATGCGTTTTTTTAATATTCAGGCATTGTTAATATTTAATCATCTTTAAAATATCTGATTAAAATTTCACACAAAATATGCTGCCGTCTCTGCAAGTCTGACAAACTCCAAGACAAACAGCCTTGAAGTTTGTCAATAGCCAATATGTTCCAAGGTAGACCTCTAAATGTAGAGATATCTTGAGACAAAGTATATACAGTACTTGCGTGTATATACAACTTAATGAAGTGAGTGGCAGCAATTGATAATAAAATTACGTTTTAAGTATGGCAAAGATATGATAAGGAAAGTTGCGAGTCCCAGATATTGTAGATTTTCACATGTAGCTAAATTCCATGATCCTCAGTAATTGTATACAGAAAACTACAATATAATTAAACTAGTTACGTCTCTGGAATAAGTAGTGCGTATCACGAAATACTCTAATAGTGTTATATATGTGGCATTCGCAAATTCAACAGTCTCACAAACAGGAAAAGAGGAAGTTCACATTCGGGAACACGACTAATAAACAAAATTCAGTAAGGGAGCACATCGTAAGTGACATTCACAGTTCAAAGGGATTCAACCCTTGCATCCCCAGGGTTAAGGGCTGTTTTAGCTTCGGCAGTAAGAGTTGTTTGGAGTTGCTCCCTATTCTTTTGTTCGCGATGTGTGTACTGGAAAGGAATCCTCAAAGCGTAAAAAATTCTGTAGAATATTTAAATGTTTATAAAATATTATTTTTGATTTTCTAATACTAATACATTGCCCATTACTAAAGCATTTTTTTCCAATTTATGATTCTATTAACCATGTATCAAATTATTTATAATATTCTCAATTTTTTTTTGTGTTTCGGAATATTTAGTGATTGCATACAAGTGATTAATGAAGTGAAAAAAGCGCACGAAACCGCAGTCATTTTTATGACTTACATTTATTAAACATGATACATATTTAGCAAGGTAAATTATCATTATATATAAAGTGTATTAATTATAACAAGTTTATACATAAAAGAGAACACACATGCGCATTGTAATTACAGTATTGACATGTATACTAGATTATTTTTTTCAGTCCAAATTATAACATTATTTTGCTTGCCTCGGGGGCTTTCTTTATCTGATAAATCGTTAACAGTTTAAGTTAATAGTGTCATTTATGATGCAGACATGCATTGTATCTTTATATAAATTAGCTGGTTTCATATCAATCAGTTTCCAATGATCAAAGAGAGAAAGCTTGTATAAAATAATACTTTCTTAGTCAAGAAAATTTCTCAATGAAAATATAAGCAACGAAGTCTAAAAGCTTAATAGAGCTGAGACATTTTTATTGAAATACACGATAAGGAAACTGACACAAAACTGACAATATATGTGAAAACAGTCTTGGATATGAAAGAAAAACTAAATTTAATGAACTTGAAATGACATTATAAACGCTGTGCTAGATTATGAATTTTTAAGACAAGTAATCAAGATTTATACACTTAGTGGCGAGTCAAAATTTTAAATGTAAGTGAACATAAAATTTCGAGAGTACTATGTTTTTCTTGTATAAATAGTATATTTTTCTATAGTTTTTGAAGCACTGCTGAGTATAGGAACAAGGTTCTGAGATTCGACTGGTAAAGTCTCTGGAGCAGAAACAACTCCAGACACCAGACGCGCCAAAAAGATTTTTGTACTGTAATGTCACTATTGTAACTCTTTAAAGGTAAAAGAAACTGGAAAAGAAAAGAGCTTGAAGGATATACATTCAAGTAATTAGAAAAAAAAATACTGTTAGGCTGACCTAATTAATACATATGAATTTATTTCAGTGCAGAATCAGTTGCACATTAACCAAAATATATTAAGTGATATTTTGAAGTAATTTGTGCGCTATGTATTTTTTTAAATATACTTACTAAGATTGGTCGGGGATCGAACCCGTAAAAGTGAAAGTCGAGCGGCTTAATCTCGTTTCCCATCCATCACCAAAAAATCTAGACACATATGAAATTTTACTATTCAGTGTATAATATAAGTCGTTATATAAAATCATATAAATACAATAAATTAAATTAAAAAAATTAAAAATTAAATTACACATAAATGGTATGTAATGACCTCATTTATTGGAGACAAAGGGTTCCGTTTGAGTACATCTTTTTAAGACGCACGCATGATGTCATCCTCTTGTAACGCATATCAGGTCATCGAAAACTGAGTATAATTACATAACATATGGATAATTTATATATCTATCTATGGCAATGAAAAAAAAGTTAGATTTGAGTTCATCAATATCAATCATCTCTCCCTGCTTCCATATCCTTAATTTGTCATAAATTCTGCCATAAAATGCAATATCAGCTTTTTAAAATTAATATGCATGTAGTTTACCTGCAAGCCGTCGATATTTTGCTGCAGATATGCAGTGAAGTATACAGCTAACGAGTTAAATACAAAGTTAAGTATCACCAGAGTGCTACTTTTAAGAACACAACTGTTTCATTGTTGTATCAATATGGAGCTTATGGACACCACAAATATATTTCGATGTTCATTAATCAGCATTTTAAAGGAGATCGGATGATTAGCCCAATGATCCCGAAGCTTGGAATTTTTTTGTTTTATTCTTAAGGGGTGTCTCAACTTTATTGGAAGCATATTTAAACTGCTATCCTGGACAAAATGTGGAATAAATATAAACGGAGAGTACATTTCTCACCTCGATGAGTCATCGAACAATATTGGTCTAAAAATGAACATGGATAAAACAAAGGCCATGATAAATAGTCATATTTCCCTGACATTTGACCCTATTTCCATTAGAGAAATACAAATAGAGGTTGTAAACGACTATACCTATCTGGGACAAGTAATACAACTAAGACGGAGTAACTTCTCAAAAGGAATCGACAGGCGTATACAACTGGGATGAGCAGCATTTGGAAATCTAAAGTGTGTAGCTAAGATTTTATTAAATAAATGTAGAAAACTCAAGCTTGGTGGAGTTTTGAACCGACAGCGCTGAATGATATACGCTTTATTCACTGGACTATGCCGCCTGGCAATAATTTATATAAATTAATATCAAACACCATCATATATGACATTTCTCTCATCACTCTGTGCATGCGACAGTAACGTAGTTTATATTTAGTTATTTTTGTTTATGTTTAGATCTAATAATGTTTTGCCTCCGTGGGCTTGCTATATATTGTATAATAGTTTGGCGTGTTACAATGCTCACCAACAATGCGCCACGCCTTCGTGAGCTCATTTATTCCGTGCATTGTTCCTGACTTGATCACCCGACTGAGAGACTACGATTTAAGACTTCCTCTTTACGAAAACACACAAAAAACGCCCATTAATCAATACAAGATACAAAGGGAACAAACGGCTCACCGAATAAAATCACTCCGAAAAACAGATCACAAAAGATCTGATAAATTAATTTATTTTGCTGACATTTTTGTTCGGCTTTGTTTGCACTATATTTATTACTGAGAGAACATTTTTTCCTTAGTGCTTTTTATGCGTGTGTACTCACATGATATTACATAAGATATTCACGTACATAAAATACATTAAAGTATAATGCTTTATTAGAAGAAAAATACTTCTAACTAAAGACCATTAGTTCTTGATGATGAATCGTTATAATAATATTTATCTGTGTACTTCGAAGAAAGTTTTTTATTTTATCAATTATTCATATTCCAAAAAACGTATTCAATCGAGTGATGTCTCGTTATATATTTCCAATCCTTACGGTTTTAAGCTTTTCTCAAACAGTTCTTGGTTTCTCTTCTTCTCGTTTAGATACGTAGTCGAACTTGGGTACACTTAAATTTAGTTATCAGCATGAGTAGTTTTCCGAAACCGAGATCGCGGTCCTGAAATTAGAGCGTCAGCTAAATGGTGACGCCGGAATACCAAGGTTCCGGCACTGAGGATAAGTCCAAAGATCGGAGTTGAATTGGTACTGATTTATTTGATAACATATCATTTTTTATATCTTAATGTTCACCGTGAGTAAGCATTCTTTATTTTATAAAATAAATATTAATAAATTGATTTTCATACACCGCAAATTCCTAGATAGTATTCTTTGTAGAACGTCGAATTTTCTTATAAGCCTTCATCCCTTAAATCTTTACCCTCAAAATTCAATCATATTCTGTTATCTTGTTGTGTTCTGATTGGTTTCATTAATTTTAAATAAAATACACAAATATGTATCAATAAATCATTTGGGGGAAATACTTAACGAATTTATGTGCATTTATATACTCGCTACTTATGCTATGTTACAGGAAGTTTATTCATTGATAGGTACTCAATATTTGTCAAAAGACACTGTGGTGGGTATACCGTGAAACCTACCTAAGCAACAGATCCCTTGATTCTACAGGAAACATCTTCCGCTCCGACAAATGAATAAATCTGCCAGAAAAATACCGGGTAAAGAATTATTGTAATCTGCCGCTATGGAGTTTGATATTATTTAATATTTGAAATATATTTAAATATATTATAATATGCAGTAAGCTACTGATTAAAAAAAAATAGCAAAGCGTCAGGTTGACTCTAAAATATTCATAAATTGCAAACTTAACATAGCTTTCTACTACACAATGAAATGATTATTCAAAAATTGTACTGATCGTGTAACTCCGATGACAGAGCGGTTGCTGCAGGAAAACACAAAATAAATATGTTATTTCATTATCTTTAGTCCTTTATAAAACGACCTTAGATTATTACCTAGACCTTTGAATAAATAATGTATTCGGTGGAAGTTGGTTAAGTGAGGTATTACTATCGCTGTGATTATAATTTGTTCCTATTCGAGTATATGTGGAATAGATGGATATAATGATGTATAGTTGTTAACCTACATGGTATATAGGTATGCATTACAATAGATATATGGATATAAATTTAAATACTTCATAGGTAAAATATAAAATTAAAAATGTTAAAGACCTTCATATAAATCATAACTCAACATAATCAAAAGTGAATTAAAATAATTGTGACGGTTTCTACGATATTTGAATAAAATGAATAATGCGTATAATAATTAAATATCCTTTCATGTGCGTATAATAATTACAAATGTAAAAAATATCTTTGAGTATACAAATATTATTATATACATATTACGAATGAATTTAGTTAGCTGTGCAAGCAGAAACGCGAATTATATTTTTAGCTCAAAGGAGCTTTCGTATTTCACAAAATGATAACTGTGCACAAACTGGAATTTACCCTACGAATTCAATCGCATAATAAATCACAAAATAAGAGAAGGACCGTGCTCGTGTGTGTGATTAAAATAGGCGTTCCCAGTGGGTGGTTCTGCGCACTTTGAACAATGCAAATCACTATTATCTAGTACTAGAGGAATGCGCTTTAGCTAAACTATAAAAAAATATATACTAGCTTAAATTCATTGCAAAGTTGTGATCAATATGTATTGATCAAAATATACCAACCTTACGATATTAAAAAAAAACAAATTTTAATAGTTTAATATGTAAGCAATATTTATTGATTATATTATATGAATATGAAATTGTTCTAAGCATTATTTCGTTTTCTTTCCACAAAGATATTAATTGCATTTTTTGACAACCCACAACAATCCGAATAATTATTATACAATTTGATAAAATTTATATAGCAAGGGTTGCTAGCGCAATGTATAATTGATTTTACGCAGTAGTTTTTGGTTGTTGCCTTTCAAATGTAGAATATGAAAAGCAGTCTTACCCATAAAATAAAGGTCACCTAGCGTGCTATGGAGAGATCCATGCTTGGATTGTCGCTAAAAGATAGAATCCGAAACGAGGAAATACGCAGAAGAACTCAAGTAGTGGATGCTACCCAACGAATAGGCACACTCAAGTGGCAATGGGCAGGACATAATTGTCGAAGAGACGACGGTCGATGGGGATGGAAAGTATTGTAATGATAATTTTGTTTTTGTAAATTAAGAAAGTTGAAAATAATGTTCATTAAAATTATCCAATGTGTATGGAGGATGTGTATTAACAGTACGCCAGTGCCAAAAGCGGCTTGTAAAATTTCAATCCATTCATGCACTACGTTCTTTAAGGCCTTTTAACGGTGGTGAAGACATGATAAAGACATCAATTTTAGTGAGATTTATGAGAAATTAAATTTTTAGAATTCATCCGTTTACAATTTCAAATATTTTGGTTAAAAAAAATATTTTTTTTTCGTTAAAAACTCATTTATTTTCTTAACAATGTTATACATAATTTAAAGCAAATCAAAATGTCTAAAAGTCGCCAATTAATGGAATATAAGTGTTATAAAAACGCATCGAAATATATATTTTTGAACAGATTTGGATTTTGCAATGAACAGCTAAAGTCATGTATTTTGAAAGGGAATTCAATATATATATATATATATATATATATTGGAGGTACTTGCACAATACAAATAAACGGTTGCATTCAACCTTAGGTAACAGTTTATTTTAAATATTTTCATACTCATCAAGAGCTTAAATACGATATTATACATATATATTATCATCATCATCAACATAAGTCCTTTCACTTCAATACGTAAAATTTACACGTAAGTGTCCATTTTTCCTGGTTCTTCGGCTTCCAGATCCAGCTGATTTCTGATGTTTTCCTGACATCACAAGTCCATCTTAAGCCATAGTATATATTTCAAAACTATCCCCCAATATTCTGAAGGCTTTCAGGAGTTACGCCACTGCGGGAAAGTGTGCTGATGCATTTATCTGTCGCCGTCATACTTCCCAGGAAACTGTAAATAACAAGCTCGGCACGCCCTGTTACACTGAAATTTCGTATTTATGTATTTTCCGACAATTTCATACATTACTTTCTATGAAGCGCACTGAAATACATAAGCACACACCAGCGTACAATGTACATACGATACATTCGCGATTGTGAAAGCATATATATTATTGCAATAATAAATACGAGTCCATATATCATAAAGTTGAATCTTCTGTTTAGATATTATTCATTGTGCTGAATTGCATCAACTACAATCCTATATTAAAATGGATCCAATGATCTTCCAACACATATTTGTATATAATGTTAAGTTTTACTAGTCTGAAATCTTGATAATTGTGTCACGTGATATTTAGATACCTGTTCATAAGTAATATATGTTTTAATTTTTACGTTCCAGATAGGTACACCCGTGCTCGTAGTCAACAATTGTTTTTCATCTCATTTGATACTTGCGGACCTTCGAGCACTCAATTTAGTACAACGGCAATGGCGTTTTTAAATGGCCGACCGGCACACCTCGATCATTTTCTTAAAACCTTTTCTTCTTTTGTCGATGGTATTGTTCTTTTCAATCTCTATGATCTCTCACACGTGACATCTTCTTATTTTATTTTATGCTTTTTTTGTATGTATGTGTATGTATACAATTATATTCTTTATTATTCTTATGTACCTCGGAACTACGGTTCTGTTGAAATAAATAACAAACCTTTTCATTAAATAATTTTCATCAAGTGGTTTTTTTTATTTTGTAGAATGTATTTCAATATACTAATACATAATGTACAATTGAGGATCCCAGTATCCCATTTATACTACTTTATAGGAATTTATAAACGTAAAATAAGATTAAAAACATATAATATGTTGTTGTATGTTAAAAAATATATTTATATACATTCAAATAACTTCTTAGGTTTGATGAAATATGTTTCAGATACATACGAATAATAATATCATCAAATTATTCAATAATATAGCTTGACATCGTAAAAATCACCTTATAAATAAGTTTAATAGGTACATTTTATTGTGTATATTTTATTTTAATATGTACATTTTATTAATTATTGTAAAAGAATGTGATTTTTTGTCTTTTCAATTTGATGTAATATTTTATATTATTTTGTTAACACCGTTTTATTACTCGGTTTTCCACTACATTAAATTCCTACTAAGGGTTTAAAGTATGTGAGTCGTAATGTCCAAGGAACTTACCCATTTCTCAAGATTCAAATACTTCAAACTGTTCTTGAACAATTCCATTAAATAATTTATTGTAATATTTGCTCGTAAAATATTTTAATTTAAAAAAAAAAAAATTTAATAAATTTACTAGACAAAAAACATTTGCCCTTAAAAATTTACAATAAATAATCAAACTATTTTAACCATTTTTCAGTTTCTATTATTTGTCTTACCCTTTATACAATTAGTCTATAAATATATGTTTCTTTATAATAAAGCAAAAAATCTTATTAAATAAATTATTTGTAATTTTATCTTTATTATGTTTTTATGAGACGAAACTCGTAGCACATACTCTTTATTTATATTATTAATCTAGAATATCTTGTTTTTAATGTTGTAAAGTACCGACCTGGCGCCCAGCGGCGACGGTCGCCTCTCGAGTGAGCTCCGGGTTTTTTGTCATTAATTCTTCATTCTCTGGATTGAAAAGTGAAGGAGTTTGTCCAGATGGGGCATTGCTCTACGTGTTGTGTGGTGTGACAGTGCGTTTTCTGTCAGTGACCGCCGATGTTGTGGAGTCGATTGAGTGTGACGCTTGGGAGGGAAAGCTGCGGACAGCACCTGTGTTTTTGACTGTACTTAGTTACCAGATGGATTCGTGAATTTTATCTGCTGTTTTACTCAGCAGTTCTTAGCCTCTGTGTGATGTCTTCAACAAAGACTGACGTTCGACATCGTCCGCCATATATAGAGAATACGTTACAATACTCACAACGAGAGTACCGACCTGGCGCCTAACGGCGACGGTCGCATCTCGAGTGAATATACCTTTATTATTGCACTTGTGATGTGCAACCACCAAGGCTGGCAGCAAAAGATGTGATGACTGAGTAAACATGACGCGGCACCAATGGCCTAGAACTCGCTGCTAGAAAGCATAAGATAACTTAAAGCAGAGTCATCCTTCAGAAGCAGACTCAAGACCCACCTTTCTACTCAGAGAGGCAAAGAAGCGCTTTTGGAACGACCATTCGGTTATTAAAAAGCGCTATACAAATTCTGATATGATAATAATAATGTAACTATATTTAAAAAAAACAATAATACGTTTATAATGAACAATTTTTTTTTTGTCATATTTTTTTCTTGTTTTTTTTAATCATTTAATGTTAATAATACTTGTTGTAAGTTATTTGACATACACTATTGAAGACCCAAAAACAAGAAGTTGTAATGAGAGAAAAATATAAAAAAATATCTTAGAAAAGACCTTTCTTCGTTGAGTTTTCAAATAAATGTGATTTAGCAACGACAAATATTTAGTATTTATTAATAATATTAACAGATATGTATTCAACACGAAGTCCAATAAACTCTAACTGTGTTTGTCAGTTAATAACATCTTGACTCGGGGTCTTATATTGATTTTTTTCAGTTTTAAACGTACAATATATTTATTATTTTTAGACAATCATTTTAATAAAATTAATTTCATTGAATCATTTCATTATAAAATATAATGAATAGTTTGAGAGTTTTCCCAACACTCGGATAATAATATAAGGCAGTAAATTTTAAACGTCCAACGAAGATCTTTATAATATCTTCCCCTCTCTTGGTATGATTTAGTAGTTTGGACAGGGCACTCATGTCCACTATCCACTTTCTAGAAAGTATCTTTATACCATCTATATAATATCTAGCAGCTATCTTTGTAGTTACTATCTTTCATATACGTTATGAACATAGTATTTTATGGGATCAGATTTGCTTTGTATGAATATTTATCTTTGACATCAATGCGGCATTGCAAATAAAAATCTACATCTTTAAAACTTGTTTTTGCTTGTGTATTATAAATCATGTAAGATATTCGTTTGCAAATAGAGTTGTTGTTACAAGGGCATAAATCTAAATAACCATCAATGTAAGTATTTTTAGCGTAAAGTTTGTCGCACTTTAAAATTTAATAAAAAAAAACATAAGTAAAATAAATATATTTCGAATGACTTCCAGAAGAGAAATGTAAATGTACTTATATATGAACATTAAGTGCAAAATAGAAGGTCGGAGAGATTTTGAGAAAAAATAAATTTTATTTTGAATGGACAGGAATTTTACGCTTAAAAGCATTTTTTATTTTCTGTGGATTGAAAAAATTACATTTAAATAACATTTATTTATTAATATATTTTTTTACATGGATCACGTTGGTAATGAGACTGTCGTTTAAATTCACTGGTCAAGAGTTGACTCTTGCAAGTGATGGATAGAATAAGGCTACCAGTAAGTCGAAATTGCAGTCTCATAAACAGAGGTCATACTCAATTTGATCCATTTAAATTTTAAAAGCAAGGTAAATAAATAAATATTTATTATTTATAATGGATGTCAAAATGAATGCATCAAACATTGAACAAAATATGTAATCGATATTGGGGTATCTAACAAGACAATTAGTAGAGAAAATGAAAGAATTAAATTTTTTTTTTTTTTTTTGTAATCGTGATTTAAGAGGCTTACAATACACAATATATATAATCGTGTCGGAAACAACAGGGTCAGATCCTGTCTGCCCAGAAGTGGGCGACGTCGATGGCGTTACTTCTGGCCATCATCAGGTCTTCCTGGGTGCAGCTATTCGGGCACAGCGCACACTCCAGAAGGTGTGACAGGGTCTGCTCCACGCCGCAGTCACATTCTTCAATACACAATGATTAGTAACAATGAAAAAAAACCAAGTCATGAGAGTAAGCCGCAATGAGCAGAAGAAAATTAACATATCAATGCTAGGAGTACCCCTAAAAGATGCGAAAGAATTTGTATACCTTGGAAGTACGATCACCTGGGATGGCAGAACAAAAAGAGAAGTCAACAGTCGAATACATCAAGCAAGGCTAGCTTTCAATAAAAAAGCAAAATTTTTGAGTCAAAGAATATTTCTTTAGGGCTCCGCAAGCAACTTGCCAAAACACTTGTTTGGAGCATCTTAATGTACGGCTGTGAGACATGCTGCTTATCTGAAAGTGATAAAAAAAGACTAGAGGCCTTTGAGATGTGGTCGTACAGAAGAATTCTTGGAATTTCCTGGAGAGACCACGTCACAAACAATGAGGTTCTTAGAATAATCAAGGAAGATAAGTAACTAATAAGAACCATCTCAGAGAGGCGAGCCCGATGGATTGGTCACATCATGCGACACGATGGTCTTCTTCACGATATTGTGGAGGGGATGGTTGAGGGTAGAAACTGTAGAGGGCGCCCTAGACGGAAGTATTTGCAGCGAGTATTCGAGGACATGAATTGTAGTGCTCATGCTGAGCTGAAAAGGGTTGCGGAGGACCAAGAGGAATGGAGATCGAGATGCAAGATTCTGTTGCTGCAAACCAATCCACCGGATTAATACTACGAAGAAGAAGTAATAATAAAATATGGGGCTTTCAAACATACCTAAAATAACATAAATATTCTAGACGTGTACTTTTTTCAGAAACTATTAAGCAATATAACTATTATTTAATAAGTACTGTTTTTTTGCTGTATTAGGTATATAGCTTCTGAAAAAACAATGTGATGATATATCCAATAAAGATTTTAAGGATATTGGAAAACTTTCATATTAAAGTAACCCATTTAATACTAGATCAATAAATAATAAACTTTCTTAGCCAAATGAATAATTCAATTATTTTGTTTTCGGAAGTAAATTCATCATCGCTTTTTATTGTTTTTATTTCAAATAGAAAATTGTTACTCTTTACATATAAAAATAACGCTTTTCGTAATAGAACATCATCTTAATATATCGTTAATCATTCAAGCGACATTAATCAAAATTATTACTCTTTTTACTTTCTTTGAAAACTAATGTTTTTTTGTCTTTTTTATTTATCTGTCTATAATGATCGAAAGGATGTATGTTGTGTATAACGCTCGGCGAAGAAGAAACGATAAAATGATAAAAAACAGGATATATTACGATAAAAAAATTGTCATGGAAATACAATTCCAATATATCACAAATCCCCCCTTTCCGAGTATTTCAGAGCAACGCTGTGTTATACTTTCAGTCGAGGGCTAACTTCTTCCTAAAATGAAAGTTGAACCCGTCATATATGGAAATGCGGAACGAAAAAGCAGACATTATAAACTCAGAGCTGCAACCTATACGAGGACCTTAAATTGAGTCATATGATTTTGTGGTTTTTAAATAGCCTCACATTTGCATCAAGTGGAGGACAATTAACTCTTCTTGATGATATGCTCATTCATAGTATGATCAGTTGTCAACTTACTTACGTAGCACTAAGTACTTGTTAATTTAGTTGCACTTTTCTAAAAACAGATGTTATAAAGAAAGGAACATATAATTCATCACCCGCCACGCTAGTCAATTTCATAACCCTCTAATTTTTCAAACTCTCTATTCTTCACTCGTTCTATCTGTTCTGGAATATGGGAGTTTAGTTTGGAATCCCAATAAATCCAAATACATTTTCATGCTCGAAAAAATTCATAAAAAATTCTCTGACGTCTTAATTTTTATATTTACGGTAACTATCCATTCAATTCATTTAATTCCGAACATTACCCAACTCTTTTTCTTCTAGGGATGCTTTCTTTCCATTCGCGTCGAGTCCCGGAGGAAAATTGCTGCACTCAAACATTCATTCCTTCTTCTTCGTGGTTCAATTCACAACCCTGGGATTCTTGAATATTTTAACTTCTATGTTCCAGATAGGTACACCCGTGCTCGTAGCCATCCATTGTTTTTGATCCCAGTCGATGCTTGTGGAGCTTCAAGCACTCAATTTGGTACAACGGCAATGTCGCTTCTAAATTGCCTACCAGCACACCTCGATCCTTTTCTTACATCCTTTTCCTCTTTTGTCGATGGTATTGTTCTACTTGATCTCTGTGATTTTTGACACGTGTCATCTTCTTATTCTTTTGTTTTATTTTTATTTTTTATTATTTTCTCTATTTATTGTTTATTTATGTATACTCTATGTTTCTAAATATTTGTAAAAAAAAAAAAATGGAATTTCGATTCTGTATATAAATAAAATAAAATAAAATAATAATGATTGAAATCGGAGTCATAGGCTTAAACGATGAATTAAGAATGAATAAAGGTTATTATTATTCATGTCATTATTATGATAATTATTTCTACAGTATAGCACGCTATAATATAATATAATTTCTGCACCCAAGGACCATTGTTTTTGGAGCAGTCCGATAATAATCCCGAATATTAAAGTATTAAGAAATTAGGTTTTTTTTGCCACTAAGATATTTTGTGCTTAAGATTATTTTAATTCAATGAGGTTTTAAGAATATTAGTTTGTCATATCTGGCTATAAAGCCTCTGCAAATAATGGGCTGCTGGTAATGTATGAAATATATAAATGAATCTGGTATACGGTAAATAATACGGTAAATAACTTCCATGCTGTATTCGCGTGGAGCTAGTTCATTTAATCTGATACAGTTCGTATGCTTGATGCGATATGACCAGAAAGGCATAAAAATCAAATAAATAAGCCGCGGTCCATTTGAGACTTCGAGAAAAGTTTTCAGCAAACTTTCAGGCGGTAGGAAAACATCCACGATGTTTACAATATTATCTGTAGCTTTCAGGGCTGAACTCAAAATATTCTCTACATTTATAATATAAGATGAAACCACAAAATTACTTTGACATTTAGAGTTTTTTTTAATAAAAGTGATTACGCAAACAAAAAGAACAATAATTAATGAATAATGAGCGAAAACTTATCAAAAAATATAGGTGTTTTATTTCAGATATTAAAACAATATCAATTGATTTTAAAAAGTATTACTTATAAAGAAATACCGAATATTATCACTTTGGAACTAGGAATACTTTTCCTTAAAAATACTCAGTACTGACAATCCAGATTTAAATTTCTTTTTTTTATCGAAATTTCACCAAAATGTATTATTTCGTTTATTATTTACAATAAGAAGAAATTATTTTTTGATCTGAATTCTTATATATCAAATTCAATGAATAATTTACATAAATTTAATCAAAGTAATTTATATTTTTCAGTCTTTCATATAGGTTGCAGTAAAATAAAATAATGTTAATTTACTGAAGATATTTTTTTTTCGATATGGCATAATCTACAAATTGTCCTAACTTCGTTATGCTGTATACCATAAGTCTTTCTATATCC
Organism: Glossosoma conforme; assembly: GCA_022606575.1. NCBI lineage: Eukaryota > Metazoa > Arthropoda > Insecta > Trichoptera > Glossosomatidae > Glossosoma > Glossosoma conforme. Next base: position 1,585,526 of record JAGTXR010000015.1, read on the forward strand.
TATCACATCCATAAGCAAACTTCCACTGCGCTTACTGAACCAACTTCTGTGTTTCATAGATTGCAGATGATAAAATGTATAAAATGGTCATTCCAGATACGACCCTGGTTGTGTCCACATTTCACGGAAAACAGATCGCTACCTACGCGATTTCTGACCCTGATAAAGATTTCTTTCAGCGTCGAGAAAAATATTGAAATAAATAACCAAACTGGCTTAAATGGTGATTTACGGGCGTGGCGGGGAAAAATATGGCCGCCGAATAACAGCATGACGCAAAGGTCCATAGACAAATGAGAAGAAAGATTAGATTGGTTTTGATTGCGATACCTAGTCAATATCTTCTTCATCTCATCGATTTTTCATTTTGTAGCTCCTTTTGGCCCAAGGCGTGACTCGTCTTACACGATCTTGATTATGTTGCAGTTCGATACCATTTGAAACATAAATTTTAACCGATTTTAATCAATCAGATACATAACTCGTAGCTTGCAGCATTCTTTAGAGGTTACAGCAAAATATTGTTAAGTCAAGATTGGCCTCGTCAAATTTAATGATTATATAAACACATGTTTTTATGTTGTACTACAAAGTAGAAAATATAGAAAAAATGTAAATATTGTTTAAACATAGTTTACTCACAATAGAGAACACGTTGGACACCTTTTATTCGCATACTTGTACTTAAAGACCGCAGTGACGCTTTTAATCTTTGGTTCTTAACCCTTTCATTACGGCTCGGTGGAATATAAATTATATTGTTAATTATAAAAGTAGTATTTGAAGCATAAATGTACTTACCTGGTCTATTTTCATAGATCACATTGGTTCTTGTATCCTCTAGCTATCAGATGATGCACAAAAAACTATTCTGAGAAAGTAGCCAAACGATATATTACGGCTATCGATGTCAACGGTAGGGGAATCTTACACGGCATATATCGGGTACCAATGCAAACAGGTTTAAATGTTAAAACAAACCGATTGGTTGAAATATACATTTTTTATTATATATTTTAACCCACCATCACTTTCCGTATTTCTTGTATTATTATTAGCCGCCCGATTACCTTTTCATAAAATAAAAAATCGATTAAAATAAAACATATTCAATTGCACATCTGACGTTTCATTATCGATTCACAGCTTGTCACGTTATTGCAACGTAAATAACATTATCATAAAACATATATAATAATGCGTATTGCGAACAGTTTGAAACTCTTGAATGTTGATAGTACTCGTACAAGTGTTGAAAATTAGCAGTCTGGTCGTAGTTCCTCTGCAATGAAAAGTGCATCGGATCGATTAGTAGTGCAGAGGTGCATCGTGAAGCTGATGACTGACATGACAGATAACGTGACACGTGCGCATGCGCGATTGCAATCTGCTAAGCGATCACGTCACGAGACTATAATACTTAAATATTGTAGTACATTTATGTGCCTCTTTATTTAAAAACGCTTTTTGAATTTTAATTGAGTGGTTAATAACTGAAGTTATTTCTAACATTGTCAGATGTTTCATCAAACTTACGCACGGATTGTTGTAATTTTTCAGAACTTTCTCCGTGTTTCAGAGGATTGCGAAAAAATTCATCGTTATTCCTTGCAAAACTAAGTACTTGGACCTTTAGTAATCTATGCTGGCTTTTTAAAACCCAATATAAAGCTACATTGGCTTTTAGTACGATACCAGGAATGAGAAAAAATGAATAAAAAATCCAACGTCAATCAATATTTTTTAAGAATAGAAATCTCAGTTGAAATGCTCTTTAAGAACCAAATGATCCATATTTCGGGTACTCCAAGCTAGTAATAATTGTATTACAAAATATTGATTTGAAAATATTCTGATTAACAAATCACCCAATATATTATACTACAGCTGCCGTCTCTAAAAGCCCTTGGTATCCTGCATTGGAGGTCATAGGAATCATTATGTATCCAAGTGGAAAGTAGGGTATTTATCATTATTGGGAAAAATTACTAACTTGTTTCAGAAATACGGTAGAAAACTTCTAGTATTTTACTTTTTCTATAGTGAGGATTGATTTTTTCAGGACCCTCTCCAGGACTTTGTCAATGCAATAAATTCCATCGGAGGGATTTGTATTTTCTGTGACCCTTCGTGAGTTACGACGCAATTCGGATGGCAAATTAAGACACACTGATTACCTCCTTGATCCGGCCCTTTTCTAGCCCCTTTTTTCGACCAAATTTTCTGGATATTTTATTTTATTTCATTGTTGTTAAAGATATTATTTCCCCGTTGATTTAATGTTTAAAATTAGTCTTTAGATTCGTAACATTATTAAATGTCAATTCTTCAAAATAAAAAAATAATAAATGAAATATTCGCAATTCATTTTTTTTCACATAATCGTCCATATATTTAACAAATGGTCATCATAAATTAACGCCACTTAGTTCATTCAGTTTTTATTATCCATGCCTCGTCCCAAGACATCTCAACACCCGAAGGTTCAACTAAGATTATATATACATATATGGAACCCAACAACCTCTTAGGCAGAAGCTTGGGGACCTAAAGAGCTGTAGTGTCCAAGGTATATTTTTGTGTTATTTTCTTATCACATTTTAATGAAGTCGTATGAATAGCCCAAGGCTTGAACCATTTGGTCCGTAAAAATCTGCAAAATTCGATCAATAGCATGCGGTTAGTAACATGTTTTGGTCGGGGATTTATATTGTTTCTGTGATCATCAGTGATCCAACAAGAACGAAGATTACGATGTGCTATTGTTGCTGAAAAATAGTTTACAGCAAATTAAAATAATACAGATATAAAAATAAAGATTTAATATTTATTTTAAATATATTTTTGTTCTAAATAAACGCATTAATAAAATATAAGAATAGTCTATAGTTGTTTGATAATAATGTGAGCAAATATTACATGAATAATAAATGCGATTCGCTCGAATTGACTTACCTTTATGCTGTTGATTGATATTCGAGATCATATCTCCAATACCGCATCATGAAACGTGCCAAGACAGCTTATTTTCTATTAAATCATATGCCTTATACAATCAAATGCATCAATGATAGTAAATTGAAAAATGTGATGTAATTTACTGCTATTTTTATACACATGCAAAAAAATACAGCCAGGTGACTATGAGAAAGCCTCATCTGTATATTCTATAGCGCCTGCCATTTTAATTGATAGAAGGGCTGAGTTCAAGAAAGCAAGTACAAACAGTTGACATCCCTCGTCTAATAAAAACTACTCCAGGTTGATGAGGTTGCTAAAGCAAATAACGTCGATAAGCACATTTACATTTATTTTACATTAAAAAACTGACGAATGATGATGATGAAGGTCATCCGTTCAGAACACAGACACTGAGTACCTCATAGCCCAATGATGTGAGAGTCACTGCGCCGAAATTAACATAGCGGCCATCTATGGAACTAGCTGCCTCACAATACCCGGCTGGCTTTCAAAACGTACGTGTACAAAAAATATAAGACAAAAAATTGCATATCGAGCCTTTTGGCAGCAGCCTGAAAGAACTATATCTTTTAAAAACACTTCCTCTTGAGTATCAAATCCAAATCTATTTTCATTAAAATTCTCCTAAGACTTGTAACTTGTTGTCACGCCATTTTTGCGAGAAAATGTTTCACACGATATATTCGTCTATCAAAAAAACGCAATCTCTTGCTGTTGCCATGCTTCAAATGATCGCCGATAGGGTTCGAACAATGCACACAGTATTATGATATATAGTTATATGCATCCGTGCACACCGAATGCTCGGCGCACCTCTGCGAGCTCTTCGGATTACATGCGATTGATTAGAAGGTCCAAGAGGGTACGAGAAGGTACGGGAGAAGGTAAGAGGATGAGATTAACCAATGTTTTTATTTTTATGTAAGCAAATAAGAATACCGCCAGACGGTGATGTAGAGCTCATCTTATCAATAATTCACGTTGAAAAATTATATGATACATTGTACAACTTTTATTATTTGTCTGTCTTGATGAAGGAGGTTTTCTTGCGTTTCCAGCAGACTAATAAAAAATGCTCGATGACTTGCTAAAACATTACAGCGTTTTAAGAATTTTTAATTTTTTTGATAGCAAATCAATAACAGCACTTCATGTTGAATCAGTTTACCCACCACATTAATTAACAATAGGCAGTATTTTCACAACCTTTAAAGGGATCAATATGTGGTGTTTATAAGATTTTCATTCATTTGATTTTTTTATTGATATAATATTTGTACGAATGAAGAAGGATTTTTTAACACTTTTTAAGATAATATTTTTATGTAGTTAGTTATAAACTGATTTAGGCTTGTAATCATTATTTTCGTCTTTGAGCTGGATACAATTCTAAAGGTTATACTTTCACTGCATTAATCATATAGCAACTGAAATCAATTTAAATGATGTCAAAATCAAATAAATTAAATTTTTCTCTCTATTATATGAATAATCACTTAAATTATCATTAATTTGAGCTTTGCCGGGCATTAATCCGCAATATTTTGCATTACAGTCAAGCACTTTATCACTCGACCTTACTTCTTGCAAAGGTTCGAACAAAAAGGTCGAGAGTTGGGCTGTTCCTTGGGCAATATTCTCATGACTTAATTTAGCCTTACTTGCACACAGAGCAGTAACTTTGCGAAATTTTGGACACTTGGTCAATCACATTTAAATTTAATACGGTTTTCCAAGGAGTATAATCTAAGCTCAAGATGTAAAGCGCTTGCCTGCTAAATGATTTTTTTAATGAAAATTAAATCAACGATTTATATCTTACATATAATCACCATGAACATCTCCATTAACCATCAAGTACTCTTCCACCAATTCTGTATCCTGAAGCTTTGTCGCATTTTTTTGGAATTCATGAAAGTGTATCTGATGTTCAAGACCATGTTTTTTTTCTTTGTGATTGGCGTGGATTTCCGCTTACTGAATTTATCAAAGACTTATTTTATGAAATATGCGTTGAAAAATTTTCAGTAATATTTTGATTAAAACTGCAATCTTTGTTATTTTTTTTCTATTTACTATCTAAATGACGATGTGTGTATTAAATTTATTTTCTTTATCTGTATATCATTTATGTATATTATTTTATTGTTTTTTTATGTTACTAAATATATCAACAACCACTTCACTAAATAACAAACATACTATTTATTTCGGAGCAAAGTGATCACGAAAATCTTTCATAACGTAGAAAAATCTTAGATTGTTAAGATGTTACCTCAACACTCCTAACGAAATTGACTGAAATTAGAAGTGGAAAATAGTTCGAAAAAGTACTTTGCACTTCTTCACCTTGCATCATGTATACTCCTGAAGCTCTTAGAAGAAACTTGGCGCAAAATTTCAATAAGAAAACAAAGCTAGTAAGACAGAAGATAAATCGAACTGAAACGTATGTGGTTGTCGAGAATATTTACGTTGTGTGACTTCCATCTTGCATGATAAATGCACGGTGCATCTTTAAGGTGGATGTGCCACATGGTGGACCAGGTGTTCACCATGTTCCATGCCCAGCTGACTGCGGGCGGACCAACCCACAGCCTCGCTGGACCAGATCTTGATAGGGAGTATTCTTCTCAGGGACGATCCCGCTCTCCAGAACTACAGTATTTTTGTGGCACGCTATATTTCAGTGCTGCACCCAGAACATTATTAAACTACATTTAATACTACAAGAAATGTGATGATTTATTTTTTTTAACTTGTTGAACCTCAAAGACAATCCAAAAAAATACTCGTATTAATTTAAGCTTGCACAAACTCACAAAATAGATAACGTGCTTTTTACATGCTATATAAATACGTCTATTGACAATTTTCTCATTCTTATTAAAATACTTAGATAAGCCAGTCATATATCAATTTATACATCATATTATAAATTTATACCAATTATGTTTTTAATGGTGTAAATTTTAAAATTATTTTAGGGCCTTTTGCCAGTTATGGTGTTTCTTGTCTTATCAACAGTCATATATACACCAAAACTTCTGCACAATAAATGTATTTGAAAATAACCCTGATTCGTTTTACCGAGGATATATATTTTATTTTAATTTAAAAAATTTTCATCGATAGCTAAAGATGAAATACGATAATGCCAAAAAAAAAATTAAAAATATTTAGAACAATTCTTTCATTGCAGTTTTAAATATGTGACATATTTCAGCTCCGTTGTGAAATCATATTTAAAGGACAATTGGTTTTTGATATCGAAACATAATTTTAGAAAATGTCATTTCTAAATAATCTTTCATGGATGTTTTCATTATTTAGGTATTCGATGCTCCCGAGTTTTTGGTTATATTCTTAGAAGTTGCTTAACCTTAACACCGAGCACGCGGAGACCAATATGCGCTGACCCATCATAATTTGGTACACATACAGTGAAGCTCAACTTTGATATGTGATAAACGAAAGGCAAGATTACAGCACTTTATTGTCCTTGGTATGAAGCAGCTATGATTTTGAAATATATATTCTGTGATTCATCATCATCATCAGTATCTACTGCCAAGTGATGGTGTCTCAAGCATATCTACGCATGGGGCAAGAGTGTACCACTGCTTATCGAAGATCGTGCTTGGAGCCAGTGGCGGCCAACCTGCAGCCCGCCCGCCGTAAATCATCGCGCCCGGGGCCCGCAGAGCGCGCCGCCCGCGCCCGCGCCCCCGAGGTGATTTATCACTGCCGGCCGCGGCGAGGATTAATAATCGAAGGCGGCATAGAAGTGGCACAAATATTTAGTACGAAATTATCCAATCCTTAGAAGCTAACTAACCTAAAACTAATCATCTTATCCCTAAAAAAATCGATTAAGAAATCATTCAAAAATATGCCTCGGATACTACAAATACTCGTCAAGTGCTCGCAATTCTGCTCTGGAGGTTATCGGTAACCGTATATGTTTTAAAGTGGACCTTCAGGTGCGGATATGTCCTAGAACGAGGAATTGACAGTAGCAGCTGTCATAACTAATAGGCTGCAAATTGTGGTGATCGTATGTTCCAGATATGAAAAGTTAGAAAAAGAAGAAAAAAAAGTTAAGAATTGTTATTTTAAATTACGTTTCTTTTTCAAGATTATGAGAAAAATTTATAATAAAATTTTGCAAGAAAAATAACCAAACGTGTACCAATTTTTTAACGTCTACTTATATTTGATTTTACACAGATGCTTAGTGTTACTCACCAAAGCTTACTACTCATATAACGATAGAGTGATCTGTAAAATACGTTTGGCGAGGTCTCCTAAAAAACACAGGTAAATATTGAAATTACAGTATCAAAATATGTATCAAAATAATTTTCGAGCGAATCCTACAAAACTAAATATTATCTATAAAATCAAAAAAATAAAAGACCACGAAAATCTACATATTTAGAAAATTTATACACTTTTTCAGCTAAGATATCTATTTCCGATGCTGCAGGATAGTATTAACTATAACTGTGTTGGAATGTCGTCGGGAACTATACATACAATACATAGCTGATATTTGATGAGATGAGGATCATTCCTGGAGAGACCACATCACGAGCAATGAGGTTCTCAGGATAATCAAGGAGGATAGGCATCTAGTAAGAACCATCTCAGAGAGGCGAACCCGATGGATCGGTCATATGATGCGCCACGATAGTCTTCTTCACGACATTGTGGTGGGTATGGTTGAGGGTAGAAACTGTAGAGGGCGCCCTAGAATGGATTATTTGCAGAAAGTGTTTGAGGACATAAGTTGTAGCTCTTATGCTGAGCTTAAGAGGGTTGTGGAGGACCGAAAGGAATGAATATCGAGATGCAAGATTCTGTTGCTGCAAACTAATCCACCATATTGATACTACGAAGAAGAGGAACATAGTGACTGGCAGACCTTTATAACGGCAGTTCATGACGAAAATACGCTCCAGTTAGGGAAAAAGATGTGGAAACGAAAAATAAATCTCTTATTTATTTTATAAATACCCCCATGTCACCTGTTGAAGTTACGCTACTGGCGGGCAGGTACTCTAGTACGCGCCGCTCGCATCGGTCGAAAAAATAATTTAGCATCGATACACGGGCCTGATAATGCAATTGCAGTTAATAAAGACATACGTTTCTTCCCGAGCAAGAGCGTAAAGGTCGATTTATAACTCCGCGGCTAATTTTAATGAGTTCGTATTATTCTTGATCGCGCGCAAGTGTGAACGACGGAACAGTACCGAACCATACAAAAAAGGTTACATTTTTGCTATTTTAATATTTAATTACTTCATCATCATCATCATAGGACTGTGTCCGTCCACTGTTGAACGTAGGCCTCCCACAATAGTCTCCATCCTCTTCGATCCACCGCACTCCCGGTATTATTCTTATATCGTCAGTCCATCTTGTGGGGGTCGGCCTCTTCGACAGGTATGTCCTGCCCATTGCCACTTGAGTGTGCCTATTCGTTGGGTAGCATCCACTACTTGAGTTCTTCTGCGAATTTCCTCGTTTCGGATTCTATCTTTTTTTCTATCTTTCATTACTTACTTTAGTATAAAAGTATTACACAGTTTAAGGTTTTTTTCTTAATGTTCGCCTCTGTTTATTTACATTGAATTTGAACGCATGCTCAAATAAAAGCGACTATTAATCGACACATTTATTAGCAAAAATGTTAGATTTCTCCCCTAACAATAATTCAAATTATTTATATATGTTCAAAGCGTTATTTTAAACATAATTATTTCGTATTAAACATCCAAAAGTCTTTAAAGTAATTGTTATAATAAAACTCTCTGTCTTAGACTCATACAGTCGGATACGAAACAAGCCATTTTGCCACTGTATATAAATTGAGAGGATCAACGTCCAAAACAACAAGTATCGAGGAATTTGCGGTGTACGAAATTCTATGTAAATAACTTCTTAGGTTTTCACGGCCAGATTTGATATTTTGGCGTTTGGGCTTAGCCGTGTGTGGCGAATTTCTTCTTTCCGATATTACGACTGCCATTGCAGGGGTCTTCTTCAGGGTTGATGATTTTGTTGTGAATTAGTGTCAGGAGGTAGTTTAGCCGTTAGCCTAGCCTAACGTACCTCCCCGAGCGTCATGTTGGGTAATAGTGTGCGGCGTAATGTTCTAAGGAGAGTACCTCCACGAACGTCATGTCGGACTGTGGATGTCCTTGCTTGTCTGTCTATGCTTTTGAGTATGTGCTAGAGGCGGAAGCCATGCTGTTTTGAGAATCAAGCCATCATCCCTGTTGATGTTTATGGGATGTCTTTTGATTTCAATGGCTTCCCTTACTAGGCGTGCATGTTTTCCTTGTGTTCCGACATGACGCTCGGGGAGGTACGTTAGGCTAACGGCTAAACTACCTCCTGACACGAACTCACAACAAAGTCATCAACCCTGAAGAAAACCCCTGCAATGGCGGTCAAAATATCGGAAAGAAGAAATTCGCCACACACAGCTAAACCCAAAAGCCACAATATGAAATTCTATGTATTAATATTAATTTTACAAAATAAAAAACGCTTACGCATTGATACGGAGCATTGACTATCCCAATAATCTGCCACTCTATGTTGATTGAAGGGATCATGGTCCAAAAACGGTATCGAGGAATGTACAGTGTATGACATTCAATGTATGTATTAATATTACATTTATAACTGCTTACTCATGTTGTAAATCAGGGTATAAAGAGGGGACTCGTATTAAATAAATAATTATCAACTCATCTCCGGTCTTTGGTCTTATCCTCAGTGCCGGATAATTCGGTATTGTGATGCTGGCACCATATAAGCCAATGCTGTAATTTCAGGACCGCGATCTCGGTTCCAGAACACTATTGTGAACAAGAAAAATATCTAGGTTATATAAAATTAGATTAATCACTTCTGTCAACTGTTTTTTTTCATTCAAGCGTTTTAAAAAGCACTACACATGTGAAAAATGTTTCCACATTTTTTTTAAATAGTGAAATACTAGATTCCAAGATCACAATAAATATCGAGTATTGTATAAACATTGACCTTTATTAGCATCAAACAAGCATTCCAAAGGCTCGCGTGATACTCTCGTTGATCCTCTTAGACCCCACTAGGATTACCATAACAATTTGATTTGAAACATCCCGAAAAGCAATAAAGCAATGCCCTCTCTTACAAAAATCCTTATGGCCAGTCTAATATAAACCCTAGAGAGCAAAAAACATTCGAAAAGATTGTCCATGGGCAGTGGTATGGTGAACGAGAATAACTTCAAAAACGTACTTACACACTAATATATGTATAATTTGTGTATACATTTTAAGTGATTTTAAGGTTCGAAGCAATTGTTTGAATTAAAGTGGCTCATAAGTAAAAAGGTGCATTATGCAAGACCATTTATAATAAAAAAATACTTCCATGAAATGATGTACTTCTAAGCTATTATTTTATTGTTTCAACATATTATAGTAATTTTAAATGTTTTCTTCTTCGTGCCAGAGACATCTTATTGATTTCACCTAATAGCAAGCAACATCGGTGGCCTGTTTGTTGCCCAAAATAAGATCCTATAATTATTAAATTGTGTGGAAAAATATTAAATTATATGGGGTTGGATTTAAAATCTGATGCAGTCTCAAAGTCTACGCAGTTTTACAACAGTGCACTCCCCAATTTCAATTTATTTTTGTTAGTAAAAAGTGTTTTATGTTAATCGGGTCAATTTAACCCGACGATCGCCATAAGCGCACCCGTGGGCGTGTCGCAATATTCGAAAGATGTATTTCAAAATTAATTCCGATTTTCTCACAAAGATATCCATGACTGTTTTAAAATAGTAACAAACCAAAAAGGATCGATAGTTTGGGAGATATTCATGAGATGGTGTCAAGGGCTGGCACTGAAAAAAATTATATTTAAAAAAAAACACCATACGATTGAAAAACAACCTTGATCCTAGGTGATTATATAGCAAAGACTGGAAAGAGTGTGTAAAAGGATGTACAAGTATGTGATATTTAGCTAGGCTAAATTTGTATCATATCATTGTAAGCAAACTTGTACATGTAATTGTACACCTTATCCATAAAGACATACGCTTGAAAGCACTAAAGGGATATTTAGTAAATCGGAATATGTACGAGTATGATGTTAAATATTTCAATGCTCATTTTGCTAAGAAAAATTCAAATAATAAATGTATTAAAAGTAATAAATTTTTGTGGTTTAAAATGTGAGTCCCATAATAACCAAAACAATGTATTTTGTGCACGATACGTGAATTTTATGATGTTAGTTTATGTACACAAATACCTACGAGTACGTAATATCACATCGTTCAATTTTAAATCATCATTAAACACAATGATATGACTACCATCACTATCTGGTAGTATTCTCATATAAACTGTGAGAATATATATATATATATATATATATATATATATATATATATATATATATATATATATATATATATATATATATATATATATAAACAAATTTTCATGAAACTTTAATAGCGTTACACCTCCTCTTCTTGGTTCCTTAGGGTCTATCCACACGCAATAAACTCAATAAATATCAATGGTCAAAGAATGAAAGAACCAAAATAAACGCATTCGATTTTCTTTGATCCGTTTGGTAGGTGTTGAATTTAAGCCGCATTAAATTCAGATTGAGACTTCCCGCTGTTGCTGGGAGTTTGTGAACGCACCCTAACAATTGTTATATTATGTATGTATCCTTGCCGTATATAATAATAATATATTATACAAGGGGCACTTCAAAAGTATCCAGGATAAAATGAAATATTATATTTTAATGTCACGTATCACTTAAAAGAGTCGGTTTACTTGACCGGTCTCTTAAAAAAATGTGTCCATGGTGTTATTTCACCATTACGTTATTTAATTTTATTATAATGAAAGTATTTGTGGTATTTGTCATATGATGTCTTTGAAAATAAATACCTTTACCGTAAAAATCAGCACATATATACATAAGTTCAGGAGAAGAAGATTTTTTTTTTTTTCAAAAAACTGTTTTAATAATAAATATTTTAAAAAAGAAATAAAATTGCTTGTCATCATCATCACCAGGATAATTGCTTAATTATTTCAATATGTATGCTGTGACCTGTGCATACAAAAGTAAGCTGACAATATTTGGAATTATTTAAGCATTACCATTTTTTAAATTTATTTATATCAAGTATTATTTAATATTATACATATTTTAAGCCTAATTACTCTAGCTGCATATTATTTGAATGTGGTGGAGTGGTATAAAAACCTTATATATTGTGTTGTAAATATAATATTTTGCTTAGGTATATCTGATTTTAAATATCAGAAATAATGGCAACTATAAACAATCATCAATGAATTCTCGCACTTACAATAAATCTTCAAGTAATTATCATTTTCTTTTCACGAGACGCGTTTGAATTAATTGAATCTTTAACATTACTTGATTTTTTCAAGAATAATAATACTTGAAAGATTTTTTTTAATTTTTGCGTGTAAATAACTTCAATAAAATATTTAATACAAACTTTTTTCGCATCCCTCGTACCAATGTACCTGGTTGGAGATAAACGCCTATAGAGTTGTAGGTATCGCTTATTTATTGCGAAGAGCGAGCGAACATCTAAATTTATTCATATGGCTCTGATTGTTTTAAAGTATTCGCTCTGTTAATCATAATAAATAAATACATTTAACAAATAGGATGTATGTGTGCGAGTATATTATTTACTGGCTGGAACTTTCGATAAATGTCGCTGTTAAATTACCGCACTGAGTAATGGAAAATACGAATAAAATTAATGTAAAAATCATTAATTAAATGTACTTTACACACATTACGAGTATAAAAAAATACGTACCCAGTCATTGATCTTTGAATGAATTAAGTTGTCTAAATATAATTTATTTCATTGGCATGTTTGTATATACTTATATAATATGTTATTTATTTATATTATTGCTAAGCTACACGTAAATTACTTTAAGTGCCAAGTTGTTTCGGTGTATGTAGCAATAGATTAAACATAAAATACAATTCAAAAATAACATCAAATCTTTCTACGTTCACAGAGCGTTTGATTGGCTTCTTCAAGTGCAAAATAATCTTCTATTTATAAAAAATTAAACAAAAATAGTCGTAGTTCAAGGGTTCTATTGATAGTGTTTTTTTTTTTAATAAATTGATCTGCTTTCTATTTTTTTACAGTACCTCAATGTGCATGAAGCCAGATAAAATTGATAACAAAATATTTTTTTTCCAAAAAAACTCTGCGCTAATTTGTGCAGTCTATTACTCAATGAACATATAATAGCCCCCAATATCCACTACGTAGTTATTTCAGTTGCCGTTACCTCTGGTTCATTCCAATATTTCCCTGCACAACATAGTCCCTGAACAAATATGGTTTCCTACGATCTCTAAGGCAGAAGCCCGAGGACACGATGAGACGGTACTACAGTATCAAAAGCATATTATTAGTAAAAAAAAAACCTTTTTTTAAAGAGATTGCATGATTAGCTCGTTGTTCTTGAGGTCTGGACCATTTGCTCCTTAAGATCAGCCAACCCTATTGTACAGTGCATTCTCAAGTTAAAGTGTAGCCTCGGAAGTCACCGTCTTAGACTAGTGTTTTCTGTTTGATAAGGTCTAGAGATTCAAAGCGTGAAATAGTCATAAATGGCACTGAATAAACACAAGTTGATGTTGTAAAATATATTTGTTATTTAGTTGAATAGAGGTGTTTGTGAAACAGTCTACCTGCTTATTCTTCCTTGTTCGAGTCCTTCCATTTCCTAATTTCCTCAGCGGCACACCTCTGGTTTCCTCTCCGGAGGGCGGTAAATCAGGCGGGCGTGATTCATGGGCGGGAGAAAAGTGGGCGGCTGGGCGGACCATCCATCCTGGGCGACGCCCTTCCAGACGATTCTACGACGCTCTACGATGAAGCAGAGAAAACGGAGATGCCGTTGCTTCTTCTGCAATTGTGTGAAATGAAACATGCTCCCGTACAACCCAGCTTTTGTATCTTTTTAAAATATAGACGGCGATATAATCAATCAGACCTTACTACCAAATGGTCCAGGTCTCTGGAATGAAAAATCATCCTATCTCCTTAAAAATCCGATTATCAAATCGCTCAAAAATATGCCTGGAATATTACAGCGGCCGTCACTTCAAATCCTCGGTACTTTGCCCTGGAGGCTATAGGGAACCATGCATGTTCCCAGGTGGACCTTTGGACGTCAAGATTTTCTTTATCAAGGGACGGCAACTGAAAAACTGAATAGAGGTAATATACGATGACTATATATTCCATATATTGACATGATTTGGGAACAAAAAAATCATGTTCAATCTAAGGTTTAAAACAAAGTAAGGCTTTGAAATTTTCTCCTAGTAACTATGTTGCTAATTTGTATCATAGTTTTGCAAGGATTAGGTGGGTAGTATCAAACCAAACTTTTCCAAGACCAAGTTGAAGCATCTGTTTTTTTTATCCCGAATTCATCTCCTTGTTTTTTATTGTTGAAAACAACTTTCGTCATTATTTTCATTAAGTTGACATAGCGTTCATTTCAACCCAGATAGCTTTTCAAGATTCCAGTCGAGTACAATATATAGCCTGAATAGAAGGCAGCGTACTATTCATAATATTTTTGGTTATTGAAATCTTTAATGCGATCGCATGATTGAATTAACGCCATCGAGAACTGAGACACAGACTTTTTACAAGCTTTTGGAAGAAAGTATGCCAGCTTTATCAGGAATGCATACTTTTTAGCTACCAATAATAATTAGTGCTTTTATTTTCCGCATGAAAATATATTTTTCTTCTTCATTTTCTTTCAACTCACGTCTACCATCATAATATCTTTTGGGTCATATTTATCTTTCGTACTTCTGTGTGGAAGCCACAATCATCTTACATATCAGTTGATAATTGATAATAAACTGAATAAACTCATCAGCAATCAAAGTTCATTGTCCTTTGATGTGATGCGAGTTTGAGCAATAAAAATTCTGAATCTCTTGAACAATTATAGTTTGGGAAACTACCCAAGCTGTGAACTTTCTTACATCATGTATTAACTTAGTATTAGAAAAAATGTATGAAAAAAAAGTTCTCTTCAAGTGACCATTTTGTAGGGTACTATTGCAGTAAATGTTTGAATACTTGTACATCTTATAAAACCAGGTCTTCCTCTTTTTTTTTTCTTATTTACTTTTCTCTACGCCACTACTATGGTGCTACGCGCCTTCCACGGAAGAAAGTATAAAGGGGATGATATTACGTCACCTCTACGTACGAGCATTGTGTTCTGTCTTATTTGTGGTTCATTTCAACCACAAAACGAATTACAAAACATACAATGGATTGCATGTGAAGTAAAGGAAAATCGTAAATTGGCTTAAACATAAAATACTTTTATTTCTTCATTTTCATATTTTTTAAATTCAATCATACAATAACACAAGCAATATCATTAAAAAAGAAGAACAAAATTTTATCCCCCAACATAAAAACTACCCACTTGATACACGATGTAATATTACATAATTACAAATTAAAGTAACGTAACTACCTACTAAATATCACTTAACCCTTTCGCATTGGTTGTCGGCATATGCCGTCATAAGATTCCCCGACCGTTGACATCGGTTGACGTGATATATCGTTTTGCTACATTCTTTGAATAGTTTTTTATGCATCATCTGATAGATTAAGGATCCAAGACCCAATGTGATATATGAAAATAGACCAGATAAGTACATTTATGCTTCAAATACTAGTTTTATAATTGATAGTAAAATTTGTATTCAAACCAAGCCGTAATGAAAGGGTTAATAACATAAGAAACTACAAAAAGTTACAAAAATACAAATAAATTGCACTTCACGGATCACATTAACTATTTTTTATCACACATGAAACACATCATCAGCTATTCATTTCCATAAGTTTTTCGTATTTTATTCAAGTTATCATCTATTTATTTTATTTTATTAAGATATCGTAAAATAAATAACTTGATAGATTTCAGTTCAAGTTCATTAGTTTAATCTAAAAGTAACATAATTCAAATATTATTAATAATAATACCAAGAAATTTTTATTAAAACATTTTTGATCGATCATTCGAGTGTATTCCAAGAATGATTGATTGTAATGATGTTTGTATAATGGTCCGTCAAGTGTATCACGTAGCTTCTACGTTGCGATGTATCTTGGAGATTAACGTTTATATGTTTCCACAAAACAATTTTTCCCTTTGATTTGTGGCCCGGCGTCCACTCCGCGATGCCGGACACGACCTTAGAATTAATCTTTTTATTGCAAATGGATATTTATGGCCTTTCTGATGACAATTTTTATGGCGCCCGGGGAGGGCACATAATATCTTGTGGTTTATGTCAAATGGTTCATAGTCGAAACAGGGCCGGATAAGAGTAAACTGCAATCACAAACCTACAATTGCGAACTGAATCTAAATGGTTCATCAATTTTTTGTAGTGACCTACGACCTCACTCTTAATTTTTTTAGGCAAGAAAACATTATTATATTAGGTGTTAAATGCATTTTTATGCTTATGTTTTGATACACATAAAATGTTAAAATCTTAGAGAACAAACGTAATTACAAATATGACATTTGCTTGTATAATCTATTGTTAAATTTTGTAAATGCCTTGCTAAATGATGAAACTATAAAAGTTTATTGAAATTAAATACATTTGATTTATTAGTTTTTAAGTGCATTTCTTGAAAGACTTTATATTCAAATATGTATTATGAAATTTACTTTTAAAGAAACCTTCCAAAGTCAGCCTCTACCTACTAATATTATTTATGAAAAGTGATGAAATTAAATACCGAAAACGTGTACTTTTGGAAGTCATATTTTGATAACAATAGAAAAATCTATACGTCGTTTGATTATCTTCATCAATATTTTTAATATAGGTGAATTTTTATTGTTTTTTTTTTAGTTTAAATAATCACAGATTCAACACATATATACTGAGTATTGTGTCAATATATATTTAATTTAAAAACCTTTTCTTTATCATAAGGCTTGAGTTTATTTGTATTTTTTAACCCTTACATATCCGATATATACCGTCTAAGATTCTCCTACCGTTGACATCAGTAGCCATGATATATCGTTTTGCTATTTTCTTAGAAAAGTTTTTATGCATCATCTGATAGCTAAAGGATACAAGAACTAATGTGATATATGAAAATAGACCAGATAAGTACATTTATACTTCAAAAAAACACGGTTAATATATGTCGACTAAAAACTGGCAGCTTCCAAAGTTCCTTCCTTAATGCCACCGGTAAGCTATGGAATGCTCTTCCAGCGTCTGTGTTTCCTCCTTTCTACAATCTGGATCTCTTCAAGAAACAAATAAATATACACTTGCAATCTCCCCAACCCACACACAAACACGAACACAACACACGTTTCCCGCATGCAGCGTCCAGCCTCCCTGGCTGAGCGTCATAGAGTGCACTGGTCTTGACCGGTTGTGCTCTCCTGCATGCGTTTACATAAAAAAAAATACTAGTTTTATAACTGACAGTTTAATTATTATTCCACCGAGTCGTAATGAAAAACGAGGAGATGCATTTTCTACGTCAAATATATTGAAATGTACATAGATGGTATTTTTACTGTACCAACACATTTTACTTGAGGCTCGTTGTAATACTACACGAATATAAATACCTGAGTCTAGCTCTGTTATCAGGGTTCCAGAGCGAGCCCAACATAACCTGTGCGTACATTTTGCAAGTGTTTTTTTGCGTAAAGAGTGCGTACCTCCTGCCCGGGTACCTTCCGCGGGTAGAATGTCCATTTTTTATCCCAGCAAAGTTTGCCGGAGCGAGAGCCGTTTATCTTTATAAACTTGTAATATTTTTCCAGAATTTTTTATCCGGTATTTATTTTTCGGGCCATCAGTCATTGTTATATTGATCGTAGATATTAATTAGGGCTTTAAATGTTACTTTGCCAACTTCTCTAGAAAGTGATTTCGTATGTTATATATTATATTATGCCAAAAATAAAACAAAAAAACATTGCGAGAACTCATATATGTATTTATGTGTATTCACAGTATATATATATTAATATATATTTATAATTTCATCACATTTTTTTTGTTAAATTTAGTAGAGAAACAATATATAAATATACGAACTATACTACCTATAATATTTTATTTTATTATTTAATATCGTTTTTTAACCATCATATAATATTATGTATGCGTTTAAAAAATTTAACTAAATAAAGCACTTCATCTAATTGTAAAAAAATCATAACTTATTCAATATATATATATATATATATATTATATATATATATATATATATATATATAAGTATTCTATTTGTTAAGCAATAAGTGTTTTTACACTCCTTTTATGACGTAGTTTTTATTTTATTTTTTATCTTATTAAATGTATAATTAATCATTGTGTATAGAAAAACAAGATTTCTATTATAAACTAACCGTAAGAAAGTACTGTGGTTATTACAGAATACGTGGAAGGATTGCATGTATAGCAAAATGTTCCAATGTATGGTATGAATAAATATAAAACTACGAAACATCCAGTTGACTATTATTCAAACTAAAGAAAAGTTGAATGAAAATTAGTTTTGATTGGTGCAAAAAAAACAATTTTATTTACTTTTAGACTGCATTGTTTTATTCAAAATAAGTTGATATATTTATTTTGCATAGTAATATAAATATTAATTTATACAAATAATTTACTACGGCATATAAAGGCATATGTTTTGTATTGTAGTGACATCATACTTTTAATTACATAATTATTGTTAAGGAAAAGTAAAAAAAAAACGTTTTCTTCACTCTACTGCTCTTACCATTAAACAGTTCTGAAATGCATGTCACTTAAAATAGCAATCATTCAATGCCATGAATTTGAGAGATGTTTTCTCCATAGGAAACTCTTAGGGGTTAAAGGATTTTTTTACTTTGTATATGATATTTTTAAACCCAAAATTATATACGTTCAAACGTGATTTTTTCAACAATTATGCTGAAGCTCTTCTTACTTTTGGATCACCATCACTCTTGCAGAGCGTCCCCAGACCGGATCCAAGTATTTAGTCTCCAGCCGTGTTCCATCTCTTCCAGGGAGCCGGTATTATTTATGCCCCAGAGATGCTTAAAATATTTACCCGCTCCTGGGGCGGGTCCCGGCATTTCCAACCCTCAACCCTTGAGCGGCATTATGCCTCGTCACGTAACGAAATACCTCCGCGTCAATTCTTCTACCCCACCATGTTTAATATAATCCCTCTGAACACTACCATATCCGGTTGAAATTTCTACACACCTAGTTTTCAGTCCATCATACACTCGTTTTACTATCTCTTACTACAAGTATTTACTCGTAAATGGAGTACTTACTAGCATATATATCATTATAAATAATGCTTTTGTTTAAATTGTTAAAAAATAAGATTAACCGAAACAAATATGTTTCCATAGAAGTTTCCATAGTGTGGAACTTTTTTTTATGATCTCAGTGCGTAAATACATATACTTTTGAAATTGAATGTACAATTGTCTTAAGTCGTAAGAATATAAAATATATACACTAATACAATTTAAAAAAATATTAAAAACAAATATTTATCAAATAAACCATTGTTCCTTTATTTTTCATAAAGTATAAATAACTACAAAGGTTTTTAATAATGCAATGGTAGATAGTCTATTTTGATATATATTTTATTTAATTAGCTAATTTTTAAATGAAATTAACAGTTATACCACAATAATAAAGTAAAGTATACTTTAATGTGGTACAAGCTTGGTAGTTTCTTTGTATAAATAAATTTACTAAAAAATAAGAACCGCGTGAAAAAAACAGGGTTATTCAATAAATAATTTGTCTATACTCACATATATACTATAAGAATTTACGTAACGTTTCAAAGAAATTACAAGATATTCAGATAAGCTATCACCTCATACATATATATTTCGTGAACAAAATGTTGACGTTATTTGTGTTTATTTATTTTTTCTTAAAATTTTTAAGAAGTTCTGAAGGCATGATATAAGGCATTTTTGTTACTATTACATAAAAATGCGTTAAATTCGTTATTTAATTCCATTGTTGCATTGTTCGTTAAATCACTTTAATTGTTTAGCTGTAAGAGTGGTGTTTTGTGTGTTTTCCTCGGCTGGTAGTTTATCAGACCCATCAGTCGCGAATTTCTTTTCGGCGTTATCACGAGTGCGCTACCAGGCGCGCATAACTCTCCCCGGGTGTGACAAATATTCGGCCCATTTAAGAAATCCTAATTAATGGGCTTATGAGAAGAATTACAAGGAAGGCATTCATACATATGCGTTGCACAATATCATGCATATTTTGATACATTATTGTTTATGCATTTTATAGGAAATTAAGCAATACATAGATAGTTGCAATTTTACGATACTTGCAAAACAACTGAATAAATCATTTTCATATGTAGCAATCCATATTTCATAAATATTATTTATTTATTTTATTTTTTAATTAACAGAACCGCAGTTACAAGGTACGTAGAATAAAATAATAAGAAACATAGAGCATACATAAACATACAATACATACAAAAGAGAAAAAAAACACAAAAGACGAAGAAGACGACACGTGTCAAAGATCGCAGAGATTAAGGAGAATAATATCATCGACAAAAGAGGAAAAGGATCTAAGTAAAGGATCGAGGTGTGCTGGTAGGCCACTTAGGAGCGCCACTGTCGTTGTACTAAATTGAGTGCTCGAAGCTCCACAAGCATCAACTGGGATCAAAAACTATGCAACGAGCACGGGTGTACTTATCTGGAACGTAGAAGTTAAAACATTCAAGAATCCCAGGGTTATCCATCTCCTAATCCCCATTATAAGTCATAACATATTTTGGTCCTCGCCTCGTTACATGTCAGCTTCGCCTACCGTAGCTCCACCGAGTACATTCTGTATATAGTTCCCGTTAGTTAAAATATGTAATGACTTCTAGTTAATATGAAATGTAGATTACTACATATGAAAATGATGTATTAAGTTGTTTGTCATCATCATCATCAGCCTGTATCCGTCCACTGTTGAACGTAAGCCTCCCGCATGAGTCTCCATCCTCTTCTATCTTCCGCCTTCCGCATCCAGGTAACTCCCGCTATTCTTCTTATGTCGTCTGTTCATCTTACAGGGGGTCGGCCAATGCTTCGTTTGCCAGTTCTTGGGCGCCATTCCAATACTTTTCTTCCCTATCGACCGTCGTCTCTTCGATAGATATCTTCTGCCCATTGCCACTTGAGAGTACCTATTCGTTGGGTAGCATCCACTACTTGAGTTTTTCTGCGTATTTCCTCGTTACGCTCTACCAGGACAGTGAGAGCCCCGGGGCTTAATTAAAAGGCAGCTTTAGTTAATGCTTTCCTGCTGCATTTTTACGACATTTCCCAGCCAGGTCTACCTTCGACTCTAACCATCTCTGAATAATTGAGTTTACTGGGTGATAAGTAGGTCTCAGGGTACTTCCTAGTTTGGTCCAGACAGTCCTAGCTTGAGTTTTTCCCAGTCCTCGCCCTGCTCTGTGTCCCGGCGTCCGCAGCTTTTGCGCGCTCGCGCCCAGATTATACATCTGCGTCGTAAATTATTTAAAACAAACCGTTGTCGTAATGCGAGACGCGCGGCACATTCCTCCCAGTGGCGTAACCGAGGTCTTCGTATCTCCCACCGAGAGGTCATCACGGTCCACACAAAAATGGGCACTATTATCATTGAAGTACTTATGTACCAACTAAATAAGAAAAAACGTTAACACGTTCACTTCTGATCTTTATGAAAATCACTATGAATTTTACCGATGGAAGATGAAATTCACACCGACCCGGGGTGTTAGTAGGTCACAGAAATCGATAATAATTTATTTTAATTTTAATATCCGTCGGGAATCGAACTCTCAACCTACGGTATGGTGAGCAAACGCTGCGTTACTACGGAATTATCACCCTTAGTTAAATGAAACTATCTGAACTCAAGTGATTGTATTTTAAAACAAGATCTTGGAAGCCAACGCTATCAGAAAATGGTAAAAAATGTGAAAATATATAGGATCGAAGTATTCTGCTAGTCCATTAAGAGTGTCTTTGCAGTTGAACCGCGAATACGCGAAACTCCTTAGGCACAAACTGGAATGTATAAATATTCGATACTGCCGCTTGAATAAATTCAGGTTGCATAAGCGAAGAAAAACATCCTGGGAAAGTATTTCAAAGCCAGCATGAATCGGTAAAGAAACTGTTAATTTTGAAACGAAATATGCAAAACTTGTAGGGATGTTCGAAAAAGCTTTCACAAGAGCAGTGACAATAGTTGCGATAGTAAAGACTATATATACTCAATAAATTTGGCATTATACCTAACTACTCAAGTAAATAATTTATATTTACTAGAATCGGAGCTCATATATTTACAATGACTGTAAGTATGTACAAATAAGTTACATAACAAGTTGTTTGGGACTAATATGTAATTAATAACAATTATTCATGTAAATACTCAAGAGATCATGATTTCCAAGTGGAACGACTGAACTGTATTCAATATATTGGTTGCATAGATAAAATAAATATAATCGGGAAATCATGAAACGTAGAAGTATTTTCCCGTTACTCCACTGTCCGTCACCCTCCGTGCCGCGGCCCCCGCGACACATCCAGCAGTTAATAACAACAACAGTGTTAATAATTTGATAATGATAAATAAACTCATAATTCAGTGCGCCGGCGGATCGGGCGCGCAGAGCGGGGAAGGAGGTGGAGCGTTTTATACTCGCACAATATGAAACATTACGCCCCGGTTTCTATTAGCGCCGTGCCATAATTCTAACGGCGCTTTCGCGTGTTACCGCCTACTCAACTATAAACATGCTTCCCTGGTAGTCCCCGGCCGAGGCGCTCAATTTAACAAGGTGTGCGCGCCTTGTAACTCATCCCGCCAGATAAACAGCCGACGCCTAACAACACAAATATTATATTACTCGCCCCCTTCCAACTACCTCTTCGAGCCCTCTGAGGTCCTGGCATTATGAAATACAAAAAGCACACAATAATTTTCGAAACACCTCACACACTCCCGATTCCACATCTACTTCCAATCCGGAGCATCCTGAATACGATGCAACAGAAAACTTGTATCTACAGACAAATCTAAAATATTGTCTCCAGTCTTATCCGAATCCCAAAATTTACTTTTTTAATGGACAAGAGTAAACTCAATGAGCAGTGTAAGTCAATTTACTTCCACAGTAATAACTCCACAACTAGAGCATAAGTCACTGAAATAAAGATAATATGACCTAACGATGAGTTGTAGGAACTAATGAGTGATTAAAGCTACTTTGAGGTAGCCAAGTAAAGTCTCATTGTAGATTAATTTAACAAATGTGAGCAATGCGACAATTAAAAGAAGTAAGATGCACTTTAAACATTAATCATTATGATATATGATACAAAAGTATGAAGGTAAAAAACGTTTACGGAATAATGGGTAAATTAAATCGACTTGTTTTCAATCATAACGCAAAAAACAGATAAGTCATTGGTATTTGAAATAATTTTAAGCTCACTTCATAATAATTACTTGCTAACAAAGTATAAGCTATCTTAAATCAATGAAATCCAGAGTTATTTAAAATAAACAGTCCATGTGTTGTCCTTTTTATGTATTCCAATAACTATATCCTAAAATGACAAATAATATATTAAATTAAAGATGCCTCAGAGATTTCAAATTTATGAATGTGAAAATTATAAGTACATGTATTATGCGTAATATAATATATCTACTTCAAAGAGTTTCTATTCAGAGGGTGAAATGAATTAAGGGATGAATTTTGACAATGTAAAGGTGTACCTACGGGGGTGGAGATTGTAGGCCCTTCTTTTCTCAGCGTGTTATAATAGGTAAAATAAAAAAATCCGCTCGATACATAAGATGTATGGGACTTGCGGTAAAGAGGGTAACTTTTTAGGTGTACGTGTCTACGGAGGAAATTAGATTAGGGCTTTAGAAAGTTGAGTGGAAGGTATTAAATCACCTGGAATATCTGATTCATGTTTCAAAATTAATGATATTTCTAAATATCTAGCTATAATAATATGTATTTGTATCATTCTGAATTATTAAAACGGTTAATATAACTTAACTTTTTTCTACCCACATTTGAAAAATATTATCACAACAAATTGCCAACACTCATAACTGTCAATTGCCATTATTCAGGCCTCGTTCCAAGATATCTCTACATCTGAACGTCCATCTTGGAACCTATATAGTTCCCAACGACCTTCAAAACAAAAGCTCGAGAACTTCAGCTGTTGTATTATTCGAGGCATATTTTTGGGTGATTTGTTAATCGATTTTGTAAGGCGATCTAATGATTAGATCAACGCTCCCGAAGCCTGAACAAATTCTTAGAAGCAACTCAATCTGACCAGTGACAGGTGTGTATTTTTTAAATTTAATTTTGGCAAGCAAAAAAATGTGTTTGAGTTACAAATTAACAAAATATTAAACATTAAATTTACCTGCGTGTGAATAAAATAAAACGTTCATTTATATTTGTTATCACAAAAGAATTAAAAAATATTAAATTGCATCAATTATTCACTCATTCAAACAAAATAAAAATTTGATTAAAGCAATAACACAAGCAAGTTCTGCCTATAAATGATTTTTTTACGACTCTAAAAATTAAAATAAATAAATAAAATACAATTGCTTTATCAGCAAGCGCCACAAACCCGTGGAGATATACATATTTTTCTCCCATATGTTTTCCATCCCAACTTTATGCTAAATAAGCTACTTGTAGCAGTAACTCTCCTCAGCTTATTTATTGTTTCAATTGAAATTGTGCGGAATCAGCTTCGAGCACCTTCCTAAAGTCTTCGTATTTTTTTTTTCTTTTTCTTCGCATTTTTTGTCCTCCCCGCCTACTCTTTTTCTGTCCGTGTGTCTCTTCAGTGGGTCCCCACACTCCGCACATATCGATCTTTAAATAATTGAAACCATATTTTATTCGGGAGATTCGATAAGGAGAGAAGAAGTGGCGGAAAAAGCCTAAGTAGAAGGCGTATTCGCGCGCAGTTTTAGAATTCAGCCCTACTGAACCTTTATTATATACCCTGAAACTTTTGAAAAAAAGCAACACAATAAATATAGTAAATCATAAATAATATCAAATAAAATATATGGCAGCTTCTTCACAGCTATCTCTTTAAGTTCTTGGGCTCATGTCTTGTAGTTCATCGGGAGCCATTTATGTTTTTAAGTGAACGATCAGAAAAAACAGGGACAATGGTAACTGCTTGATCTGAATGGCAAAAATTTACTGTGCCATATGTTCTTGATATGGTATTGGTTTAGGAAGACAAAAATCATGACTTCAGGTGTGTGATAAATCATCATCATCATCATCATCAGCCTGTGTCCGTCCACTGTTGAACGTAGGCCTCCCGCATGAGTCTCCATCCTCTTCGATCCTCCGCCTTCCGCATCCAGGTCACTCCCGCTATTCTTCTTATATCGTCAGTCCATCTTGTAGGGGGTCGGCCAATGCTTCGTTTGCCAGTTCTTGGGCGCCATTCCAATACTTTTCTTCCCCATCGACCGTCGTCTCTTCGACAGATATGTCCTGCCCATTGCCACTTGAGTGTGCCTATTCGTTGGGTAGCATCCACTACTTGAGTTCTTCTGCGTATTTCCTCGTTTCGGATTCTATCTTTTAGCGACACTCCGAGCATGGATCTCTCCATAGCACGCTGGGTGACTTTTATTTTATGGGTAAGACTTGATAAATAGTACTTATGAATACATAAACATATTTTTAGTTATTATATTTTCACCGTACTTTACTTACTACTATTTGTTATTATTCTAGTCACTTTAGGTAATTTTATAACTAGCCCAACGTTCCCGTGGTCTGAATCATTTTGTCTAATATTACAACCTAATACTTACATTTTATATCTTACTGAGATGAAGTCTTTCCAAACCACACTTTGAGGCAGTGAAATAAATTCTGAAATAAAAAAGACTTGCTGCGTCAAATATTTCATGCGATGGGAAAAATCAAATAAGCGGTACAGGAGAGATCAAGTTGAATGAATGTGTTGAGCATAACAGATGACGAGATACCACTATGCACCCGAACTCCAATAATACCACACACAATATTCTGTAACAGCTGGACAACAGGCTATTAGTAATTAGCAAGGAGCAGTCCTAAAGAAAACGTAAGAAGAAGTGTGTTCCACTGTTTCGTGGCACATTGTTTTTGAGGCACTGGCATCTGGATTTATCGCCCAAGTATCCATGGTTGTTTGGAACTTCACCTATCTCGGCAAAAAGTGAAGCCGAAGATAACTCCGGAGCGTGCCGGCGTGGAGAAAATGCGTCAACCCCTTCGGAGGGGAACATTAGCATAAGGGATCTTTCATTCGAGTACATAGATTACCCGCGCAGGAATAAATCTAACTATCTCACCGAACCATCCACTACCAACTTGCGCATGCAAATTATAAAATAAAATCAGGTGACTCACCTTCAAACCAACTTAAAACAGTTTTTTTTTCGTAATATCGCGTTAAAAGACACATCATTAACAAACCATTAAGCACATTCACTTAAATTTGGTATTTTAAGCCTGAAATGTACAGAAAACGCTGGTTATTAACAGTTTTTTTCTAATGTAATGTTTATTATTTAGTAAATATAGGAAGTAACATTGTTTTTTAGTAAAAAATAAATGTACTGTATGATTTATAAAAAATATATTTCAAAGAGATCAAAGCATTAAAATAGTAGTACCAAGTTATGTACAAAAGTCGTCCTCTTACATAACCATTCCCAAGTTGGAGCATATGGTTTTCACAATTTTTTCCCATAAAATTAGGTTATTTACTAAGATCTTCACCTCATTCCATGTCAGATTTCATGTACATTATGTATAGTTGCCAATGCCCTTCTAAATCGACGAAAGTCTTAAATCTGTAAAAAAATGCATCTGTAGTTTACTGCAGCATCCGAATAGCATGGCCCTTCTTCCAAATTACAATTCAAAATGTGTAGCTTTAATTTAAATTTATTATCCTTTATTTCGATTTTTTCGATCGATATATCGTGGTGGAATTCCATAATATCAGATATAAAATAGATATTTATTATATTAGATATAAAATAAATAAAGATATTTTTTGACGATATGTTTCAGCCAGGTCGGATGGCCATTTTCAAGTTTTCTTATAATTCCTTCTTTTGAATATAAAAGTAGATTTATAAAACATATTGCACCCGAAAGGGCGAAAACATAATGTATATCAAGTAAAGTACATATCTAAACACTTTTTATCTGAAATAACGCAATAAAAGTTTATATCTCGCGTACACTTATTCTGCTGTTCGAAGACGCGAATGTTGGAAAGTCATTTTTATATGCTAAAGAAAGGGCATTATTCTTGGCGGATCCAACATCCATTTTTTCTTGTGACATCCCCTTGGATGGTGCTCGCCAAGAGCTGCTGGGGCGGAGAGACTTGGGTGTATCTCCCCTGCCAACTAGCCAAGAGCTTTGTAGAAAAAGGTAGTTGCGGAGGCCGTATTCTACAATGAGATGTAAAGTATTTGTATCCTTTGGAACAAGTATATATTGATTATTTTACTTGTTTCCGTTGATTGCTTCTGTTGGTCAGCTGTGTAAGGCAAAGCATCACAAAATATATTATATTTAATATTTTTAAAAACCTTCGAGAACAACGACAAGCAATACTTACGAAAAGGCAAACATGGTTTATGCTATTTAAGTTTGTCATCAAACAACAGTGTATCAATTTTCATACTCAAGAAAAGCAGCATTATCCCTGATTATTTTCTTAAATAATAGACATAAATTATAATTTATAATGATTTTCATGTTTTTCATAGTAGCTTATATCATTTACATACCTTCTTGAAGCAATTTAATATATTTTTACATTTATGTAATTTCGAATTCTAGTAAATGTAATTTATTTAGATAATTAGTAATGATGAATTTTTTTATTATTATGATTATTGTAATATAAAATGAGAATTATTGTTATTATCTTTCTGAAAGACAACTTTAATATTCAGGAATACTCACAATTTGACATCGTAAGAGTAACTAATTTCTATCAAAGCAGATCAACCTTAATAGAAGATGATGAAGCGAAAATGAAGGTATGGTGTTAGAATTGCAATTAAAATATTCTTCGTTATTTCCTCACCATACTATATATTTAAGTTCTTTCTCTATTAGGTGTCTACTTGTAGCGAACGACGCGTGAAGCAAATTACCGAGCAAAAATATTCTCAAATAAATTGTGGGCTTACCCCCCGACTTCGTGTGTTCGCATACATTTTAAATGCGCCCTTTAGACGATTTATGAAAGATACTTCGCTCGCTGATTGTTTAAATATTAGCTTTAATTACAAAATGAAAAAAAATCTGGCACTTTTTTTCTGCTTAAATTATTGCATTTTTTATTCGCCGCGCAAAGCTATGAATATTTAAAATTTAACAAACAATGAATAATGGATTCAATTAAACAATGTATAATTATGCTTGTTTCGCACTTATTTAGAATACCATATAAATGAAATCATACATATATTTTTATGATTCATTTCCATATATTTCAATTTTAATACCATTTGAACAGTAACCCAACCTAATCTTTATGAATTCATAACACTTACACAACATTTGATTCACTATATTATCTACGAGTAATATTTGTATTATGTGAATCTTCTTCGTAGTATCAATCCGGTGGATTGGTTTGCAGCAACCAAATCTTGCATCTTGATCTCCACTCCTCTCGATCCTCTGCAGTCCTCTCCAGCTCAGCAAAAGAGCTACAACTCATGTCCTCGAACACGTGCTGCAAATACTCCCGTCTAGGCACCCTCTACAGTTTCTACCCTCAAACATCCATTCCACAATGTCGTCAAGAAGACCATCGTGGCGCGTGATATGACCGATCCATCGGGCTCGCCTCTCTGAGTTGGTTCTTACTAGGTGCCTATCCTCCTTGATTATACTGAGAACCTCATTGTTCATGACGTGGTCTCTCCAGAAAATTTTGAGAATTCTTCTGTGTGACCACATCTCAAAGACCTCTAGTCTGTGAATATCAACACTGAAAAAGTACTCATAACATAAAATATTTTAATTATACATATAATAATAAATTAATCTTGTTTCCAAATTTAAAAAAAATGTATACACGTCTTATAGACAATCTACATACCAAAGAAATTATCACATTGTGAGCGTGGTTCTTATTCTATTATTAAATTATAATTGACAAATCTGTTGGAGGAAACATTTGGTGATTCAGATATAAGTAAAAATATAAGGGTTCAAATAATTATTTTACTACAATCTATAAACATATAAAATATGATACTGTTTCTTCTTCGTAGTATCAATCCGGTGGATTGGTTTGCAGCAACAGAATCTTGCATCTCGATCTCCACTCCCCCTCGGTCCTCCGCAACCCTCTTCAGCTCAGCATAAGCGCTACAATTCATGTCCTCGAACACTTGCTGCAAATACTCCCGTCTAGGGCGCCCTCTACAGTTTCTACCCTCAACCATCCCCTCCACAATATCGTGAAGGAGACCATTGTGGCGCATGATGTGACCAATCCATCGGGCTCGCCTCTCTGAGATGGTTCTTATTAGTTGCCTATCTTCCTTGATTATTCTGAGAACCTCATTGTTCGTGACGTGGTCTCTCCAGGAAATTCCAAGAATTCTTCTGTACGACCACATCTCAAAGGCCTCTAGATACTGTTTAAATGGTAATTAAATTGATAACTATGCGTCATATAATTCGTTAGATATTTAAGATGGATATTACCTTTTCGATACCTGTACTTATAGATTTCTTTATCACCTTTTGCTGCACATTTACAAAATAAAACCTTCTACCTGAAGGGCTGCAATGGCCGCTCTCCAGCAGAAGGGAGAGACGGGATTCGAACCCAGATAGTCCGCCCCCGCGCGACTTGCGGACATTAATCACTGGACCACCGTCTGGGGGAGGGGTGGAATTTATTATGAAACATTTTTTAACCCTCCTTTGTCATTATACCTTGTCCAAAGCTTTTCAAACGATAGACACAAGAACGTAGAGAAAGTACGTAAGAAACGAACAACTTTTTGTGTCAAACAGATTTTTTACTTTTTTTTTTTTTTATGTAAACGCATGCAGGAGAGCACAACCGGTCAAGACCAGTGCACTCTATGACGCTCAGCCAGGGAGGCTGGACGCTGCATGCGGGAAACTTGTGTTGTGTTCGTGTTTGTGTGTGGGTTGGGGAGATTGCAAGTGTATATTTATCTGTTTCTTGAAGAGATCCAGATTGTAGGAAGGAGGAAACACAGACGCTGGAAGAGCATTCCATACCTTCCATACTTACCGGTGGCATTAAGGAAGGAACTTTGGAAGCTGCCAGTTCTTGGTCGACATATATTAACCGTGTATGGATGTTCGGCAAGTGTAAGACGAGTTTGTCGGCTGTGAGTGGGTGCAGGAGGAATTAGTTCTTTAAGTTCCGAAGAGCAGCGACCGTGGTAATAACGGTAGAAAAGACTAAGAGAACCAACCTTACGTCTGTGTTCCATTGATTTTAGATTAGACGTAAGGGTGTCATTGTTTATCAAACGAATTGCTCTTCTTTGAACTGAGTCAATTAAGTTTAGAAGGTATTTTGGGGTTCCAATCCAAAGGTGACTGCCGTATTCAAGGATAGGTCGGATTTGTCCTTTATATAGAAGAAGAAGTTGTTTATCGTTGAAATACCGACGTGATCTATATAATACACCTAGTTTTTTGGAAGCGAGACCGGCTTTACACTTAATTGACTCGTAATATTTGACATTATTCGATATTGATAAATAATTTATAACCATGTATTATGTAAGGACGTACTTAGATATCAGAGTCTGGATAACTAGAGAATTGTAAAATAACATAATCATATTCATTTAACCAAAAAAATTCAAAATGAGTAATAATGTTCATTTATTCATTATTCATGAAAATTTAGCACAATGTCTTAGACCTAAGCATAATATATTATATTTACTATTTATTTTAATAAATATTGTAACTATTTTAATAGTTACAATAATTAAAATCACACAAAAAATTACACGCTTATTTATTTGGTGCGACATGCTAGGCGTTGCTAATTATATATATATATATATATATATATATATTGAGAGTTAACTGACAACTGCCGAACACTGTGACACGCAGCGCCACCAATGATCGCGGCAAAAAAGGAAGTTAAAGAGGACAGTTGCACCATCATGAAATGGAGCAACTGTCATAACGAAAAAAATGGCGTATGCAAAAATAATTCCGTGAAATATTATCTAATTATGACTAAAATTATTAGATGTGCATGTCAGGCGAGCGAACAAAAATATGAGACAAAAGATCGTTTTTCGAGGTTTAACGGCCTCAGCCTAAAAGAGCTATATCAAGCTGATATCAATATATTTACTGGTATAAGCTGGATGTATTTACACCAAGTTTATGACGTTTTTTTTATCTAGGGTAAATAAAAAAGTGCTAATAAACAGATAAAGGTTTTACACCATGAAAATTCAAAAAAAGTGGAACAAAAAGTGCAAAAATTTGTTTGGTCGCAATGCAACCTTAAATACATTCTAAGAATTCATGACTGCATCATGTCGAATGATTTTAAGCCAGGAGCATTTTCAGTTATCATTCTGTAATCGTAATCAAGAAAATATGAAAGATATGCTAGCTAACGTAGGTTTTTTTTTGGATAAATTTTTCAAACAAAAAGGATTGAATAAATGTCTGAAAAACATTAATAATAAATATAATCATAAGTTATTACTAGTTAAAATCAGAAGGTCATAGATTGTATATAAAAAAATGAAAGCATGAATCTATACAATTTGAAAAATAACAATCAATAATTCATAATCAATATAAAAAAGTGATACATATTTGTTACGTTGATAGATTTTTTTTCGTATTTTCAAAGTTTTTACTTCAATATAAACTGTTTGAGAAACACCTTTACAGAATAGTCCCAGAATCCAATATTATCTCCACGCACGGTGCCCAGATCTATCCGAAGCATATAAAAATATATTAAATAATATGCACCGGGAATGCAACCAATAAATCTCCCGCAGGACCAGCAATACGTCATCCCCATAATGAATACGGACGATTTGTTTGAAACCTTACAAATGGAGGCCTCTTTGTGAGTCCGCCATATCTTTTTTCTATCATTTCGAGTCCCGTGACGGCCATATTATATGAGTTATTAATAGGTTGTCACTTTGGAGAACATAAATTACACGGACGCCATTTTTTCATCATTTTTTATTTATTGTTTTATTTCATACACACACTATTAAACTAAGTCACACTTTTTAAATACATTAATGTCTTTGTATTAAATATCTGTATTTTTTGTTGTTGCTTT
Source organism: Glossosoma conforme (assembly GCA_022606575.1). Classification (NCBI taxonomy): domain Eukaryota; kingdom Metazoa; phylum Arthropoda; class Insecta; order Trichoptera; family Glossosomatidae; genus Glossosoma; species Glossosoma conforme. The sequence continues at coordinate 1,618,168 of JAGTXR010000015.1, forward strand.
TATTCAACTTATTTAAATAAATTTGAACACTTGTTTTGACAGCAATAAATTAATATCTGCTACTAGATATAAATGCATATAATTTACTCTTTTAATAAAATATCCTCGCGTTTGTAGAATTATATTTAGTAGCTTTATAAAAGTATAGCGTTTAAGATGTAGGTTTCTTAACAATTATTATACGCATTTTTTTAAATGTTATACAAATCGCCTTAATGCAAACATTCAAACTGCATAAAGGTGGTCTGTGATGGGGAGTTTGTCAAATTTTTTGAAGCTGAAAACTTGATATTAGTATCATGATATTTAATTCATACACAATTTATAAGTTATGATGAAATATGTAATAGTAAAATAAACGATACACACATTCATTTACAGTATAAAAATATGTTTACAAAACATGTGCCATAAAGCAATTAATATCAATATACTGTAATAATAATAAAAAAGAAAGATTCTCGGAATTTCCTGGAGAGACCACGTCACGATCAATGAGGTTCTCATGATAATGAAGAAAGATAGGCACCTAGTATTAGTAAGAACCATCTTAGAAAGGATCGGTCACATACGCCACGATGGTCTTCTTCACGACATTGTGGAGGGGATGGTTGAGGGTAGAAACTGTAGAGGGCGCCCTAGACGGGAGTATTTGAAGCAATTGTTTGAGGACATGAGTTGTAGCTCTTATGCTGAGCTGAGGGGGAATGCGAAGGACCGAGAGGAATGGAGATCGAGAAGAAAGATCCTGTTGCTGCAAACCAATCCACCGGATTGATATTACGAAGAAGAATGATAGACAAGATTTGCATACATTATTTCTATATTGTTCAAAACAGTTCCATATTTAGCAGAAGTAGTCTGGCATCATATTTTGTAACATATTAATATGTAGATACTTATTTCGTTAAAAACCATTATGTTAACATGTTTTAGGTATATTATATAAAGAAATAATGAATTTATTGTGAGTATTCCAGCATTTAGTTAGTGAACAAATATAGAGTAAGTATAAATTAGCACGGTTAATATTGGGTTGGTGCAAAAGTTTTGACCGTTTTTTACATATATTTTTTGTTGGGTCATCATCACGACAACGCGCAACCACATGTGGCATGATGACCCAACACAATTGGGATGTTATCAAGCATCTACCGTATGGTCCAGATCTTACTCTTTCCGATTTTTATACATTCCGATCACTGCAAACAAAAAGTAATGATAAAATTTTTGATACAATATTGCAGGTAAAAACATCCCTTACTACATTTTTCACATCAAAATCCACGGAATTTTACACTGATGGTATTTATAAGTTGATATAAAGATGAGAGAAGGTTATAAGAACTGACGGAAATAACAAAATTGATTAAAATAATAATATAAATCTAAAAAAAAATGTTTAATTGTATGTGTAAAAAACGGTCAAAACTTTTGCACCAACCTATTATATACTAGTGTAAATTAAAATTATTCTTAGTATATGAAACTACAATTTCAATTGAATGGATTAGAACCTATTTATTTTTTATTTAAATTAAGTATTAAATATTTTTATACATACTAAATTATGCACTATATAATAAACTTAAGATCCTTATATAAACAAGGAAATTTCATGTCACTTAGATAAAATATAGTTTTACAAATAATGTAAAAACATCAAATTCATATTTTTTACACACATTTTACACTAGTTGGTATTATGACGCATGAGCTAGTCTCGTTTAATTTAATTTGATGGTATTTTAATTCCCGGCGAAGTATCAGCGCGGAGTGTATTTAAGAAGGGAAACATCTCATAAATTACTATGATCGCCTTTCCGACACCTGAGGTGTAAGCTGGTGTTGAATTCGGTGTGAAAATAGTATAAAAATATAATTAACCCTTTAAAAGTGAATTTATTTATTTTTCATTAAATTTAATGTTGAAATTGCGGCACAAAACTTTTTTAAGTAGTCACTTACATTTATGACACTTTCTAGTAAATTGTAGTTCTATAAATATGTATATAGTTATTCTTAATAATAATTTTATAAAACTTTATCACACAACATTTTCTAAAAGTACTTTGTCAAGTATACGTATTTTTAAATATCCTAGATGTTTATTCCATTTTAATTTTTTATTATTATATTTATAATAAAACAGGACATATTAATTATTAAGAACCTTTTTTAAACACTATAAATATGTTGATTTTCCTAATAAGACTATTTTTTCGTATTAATATATTTCATTACACAAAGTAATTTTATGTCAATTTATATGTCGGTAAGTACTGGATTTTTGACATGCGAAATTATAAACATATGTTATTGAATTTTATTACCTGTTGTCAAAACATGACAAAAAGTTAACATAATTATTGTTGCAACCCCGATAGTGAGCTTCATGTATTATTTTCTCAGAATTGTGTATGCAGCGTGCATTTTACAAAGGTAAACGAGTATTCTTTTTACAATTTGATGGGCATTTGAACCAATTTTCTAATATTTATGTTTAATTTAAAAACGCATTGTTCTTATAATTTCTAATGTTTATTTAATATTTTAAATAAATACATTATTAAATAGTTCTCCTCACTCCACATTTACGAGTTAAAGAGTCTTGTGCTCGAGTTATATATATATAAAGGATCGGATCAACTGGAATATAGATAAATCACCAGGCTCAAGAATAATTGGGGACTCAAAAAACCGAAATAAATCTAGCTCTTCTGAGTGTCATCTTAAATATTTGACCTTGTTTTCATTACTTTTATATGAAAATCAAAGAAATGTTTTTTTTGGAATTTATTTTTGTTGTAAAATTCTATACAAAAAATATTAAAATCATCGAACAAATTTATATATGTCACTAGATAATTCCTGAAATAAATATTCCTAAATAATCATAATAATCTTCTATAATAATAATAAAATTATAAATTAATTTGAATTAAAAAATTAACAAACTATAAATATTTAGTTTTATTTCACATTTATTTATGTATATTTAATATTTCATAACTATGAAATAAAACTAAATGTTATTAATTTGTTAATTGATTAAATGAAATAAATATAAAATTATGATTTTGAACGTGTTAAAATAAAATATATTTTAATTATATATTTAAAAATATAACCAATCGATTACTTGTGTGGAGGATAAATGTGGATGTTGTATAATGTATTTCGTACCTGTGTAATCAAATGTTTCATAGAAATGAGGCCATGGTTTTATGAACTTTGCACATTTTTTCAGTCATCTACTTGTAAATAATCACTAAATGTTATATTACCAAATTTAAGTTATAATTAAATAATGATTTTGTATTTTAATTGAAAGCAGTAAATAAAAAGATATATTTTATTTGTTTTTCTGTAAATGTGCAGTAGGAATATGGGATGATGTCATAGTCTAGTTTGCTATGTACCAGAGAAGCATTTTTTGTATTTTATGGCACGCGGCATATTGTATTCGTATCTTAAATCTCATGGAAATATTTTCAGAAATGATATCATTTTTGCTTCGCATGTTATAATAAATAAGAAGGAAGATAGTATGAATAATTCTCCTCCAAGTACATATGTGTATATTCATATTACATTGTGCATTGTATCAGCGATCACCAACCAAACACACAAAATAAATATACAATTCATTTATTACACAAAGAGTATCTGAAATATATAAAACTAATTCTAGAAATTAAAGTGTATGTATATATCCAGCATATATCACCATATTTTTCGCAAACAAAAAAACAAAAAAAGAAAAATGAATCACATTTGGAATTTCACCGTCACCGCTATTGGTCGCAAATCTATCGGTATTCTCCTACTGTTTATATTTATATTTACAGAAAATAAAGAAAAATCTTTACTCCTATGGAAGCCTTAAATTGAACTCTTATTTAAAATTAATATTTTAAGAAGATGCTTACATTATATATTTCTTTACATTTCCAAAAAGTTTATTATTAAGCAGTAATCCAATAAACTGCTTTCAAATCCTCAAAAAATGGTGATTAACAAAACGTTCAAATATGCCTGGAATACTTCAGTGCCGTCTTTTCGAGTCCTTGAGTTGTCATTCTGTAGGTCGTTGGGAACCCTATACGTTCCCAGGTGGATCACCTGGTTCTGAAATATACGTTCAATTTACTGAATGTAATGACATCCAGTCTTTAAAAATAACGACAAGTCATGGGTTCGTCACGTGGCTGGACGAGAGTTAACTGAAAACCCCGGAACACTGTGACATGCAGCGCTGCCCCAAGACAATCATGTCAAAAAAGCAAATTAAATATGACAGTTGACATGAAATGGACCAACTGTTTTAACAAATAAAATGGGTTATGCATACGCCTTGTAATATTATATAAAACTAAAACTAGCATTATTAGGTGTGCATGTCAGGCGAGCGAACAAAAGAGACAAAAGATAGTTTCTTGAGGCTTTACGACATCAGCCTAAAAGAGCTATATCAAGCTTAATATCAATACATTATTTAACCCTGAGATGATCTCTGTAACTGTGGTCGAAAATTGGACACAGAAAAAAAGGTTCTTAAAACGGCTCAGCTTAAAACTCAAAATTAAAAAATGGGGCCTTGAAAATCTAGAATACTTTATAATTAAATTCATATTTAAAATAAAATTTGATGAAGAGTTCATTATTTTATTGTTAATAATAATAAAATGAGGCGTAGCAACACGCACCAACACACTTTGACATACATAATTCAAATATGAAGTGTTTTTTTTCTTCTGGCACGGCAACAAAATGTTGCAAGCGCCTCCGAAATAATAATAAAGTAATAGCAAATTTGTGCGTTTTCGCTTCCCGCGGCGCCTTCCGAGGGCCCGAGGAGGCCCTCCGTCTACCAGGCACCCTACAAGGACAACACTTGCAAAACCCTCTTTCCACCCCCCGGCCACCCACTTTCGGGACCCCCGCCCATTTCACAGGGCATGCACAGGGCGAAATGTGGCTTTAAAAATTTGGAACACAATCCGGCTATTTGTCTTACCAACGTCTCTTATAAATCAAGGAGTTAAGCAGGCAGCAGTGCTTTATGGAGCCGGAAAAAATACATAAAGAATTTATGCTTTGCTATACAGAATTTAACACCGAGAGGCACATTTGGAGGTGCCCAGCGATACTACTGTTCTTCTCGACTTGACTGCGTAAACTAGAACTTGCTCGTTGTGTCAGGAAATATTTTTTTAATTAGCCTATTATTCTACCATTTTAGAAATTAATACAATTTTACGCGATGACTTCATACAGTTAGAGATTGAGAAACTAATAAACATTAAAAATATAGTAAATCAAATACTGTATTTTACATTTCTTCTACAATCAATCGAAGAAAATTAAACGACGTTGGAGCACCTTGTACACTCTTACTCATTTATTTAAAATTATCATTTTAACTAAAATTAAAGCACATTTGTTTTGACTTTATTTTGACTAATATTTAATCAAAATAAAATCAAAAGAACAGGAAATTTATTTTTTAAGTAATATTTTTGTCGCTCAATAAACTCATTGCTTTGTTTTATGTAAGCACATACAGGAGAATACCGACAAATGGTGATAGTATTTCTGAAGTCTCATCTGTGGAATTCTATGACGCTTATTGACGCTTAGCCATATGCATGCTGCATGTAGAGTGTTGATTCGCCAATGGCGTACTATGACTACAGCCCGAGATTAACGCATCATCCTTAATTATTACAGGAATTTACTATGAATTGGTGGTTTTCACGCGACGACTTTCATCTACCACCAATTTTGATTAATAAGAAATGACTGGCATTTTACGGGTGACAGATCAAATTCACACCAACCTTTAGTGCTCAGAATTTAATTAAAAATCTTTTTTTTTGATCTCGCGGTATGAATACCTGGGCATAGTTGGTTTCCAAGGTCCGCGGTTCGCATCCCGCTTCTGCCGTTATTTTTGTGTTTGGATTGACGCGTTGAAAAAAGAATTTTATGTATAGTATATGTATATTTAATTATTAATAATATTATAATATAGTAAATGATCTATAAAAGTAGATTAGAATATTGAAATAATAAAATAATATTCTAATCAAAATTAAAAAAAATCCATATAATAATGTCTCCTTGAGACAATATCAAGAAGGTAAAATTATTAATCAGTAACACAGGTAAATGATTGGTTATAAAGTCAAAGTCGGAACTATAAGTAGTCGTTTCTCATCCATTCAGTCTATAGTTTGGTTCGAGACCCGAGTGGTACTTACTAAAATAAATAGACTGTCGGAAACTGAATAAATGAAGACTGATTGAATAATAAAAAATAAAAATATACATACTTTGAATATATACTATAGCGACATCTATTATACGATGATAACAATGACATGAATACTAGTTTCAACGTGAGTCGGTCCAGGCACAGTAATAGCCCAGTCGGCTGAGCGGTATGAATACCTGGGCATAGTTGGTTTCCAAGGTCCGCGGTTCGCATCCCGCTTCTGCCGTTATTTTTGTGTTTGGATTGACGCGTTGAAAAAAGAATTTTATGTATAGTATATGAAAAGATAAATATTTTGTTCATTCTATTTACCAGCAATAGACATTTTCCTATACGTATTTCTATACGAAATAAATTCTAAGGTCTCTATGAAACACTTGCAAGCAAAGCTATATAATTATATACCTACAGTTAACGTGTTTCATGTACACATTCATCCTATGATGAATACATCTTACTAGTTTATCTGGACCAGTGATCTCTCACACTCTCCATACATTTTATACCAAACCAAGAGCTCCAGCATTCCTTACCAGGCAACTTATTCGAGAAGTTGCGCCATACGTAGTTCTGAAGACATACTTTTATGCAAGCACATAGAAAATAATACCAACAAAGGTCTATGATAAAAATCATGCCCTGAAATATACCCACCTCACACCCGTAACACACTGGAGGAAATTATGTATCATTGATTATTTCTTCATACATAATATGATTAGCAACTGAAAAGTCCATTGAGAGTCTTTTCTTAGCAATTGAGGCCATTGCACAGAAGTGCTAAAGAAAAAAGAGCCGATGTGTAAGAATTGAACGCAGTTTAAAATATGAAAGATTCTCTCACTTTAACTCTGTAAGCATAAATTATACGAATATTGTCTATGTTTATTTTTTCGCACATTACGGTTTACTCTAAAATTAAAATTTTGTAGCGTAAAGAAAATACGTTTTTTAATTTTTGTTAGTGTTATACGAAAAATCTCATTTTACTAAATTAGAAAAAAAAACAGCAATAATAATTTGAATTTTGATTGAATTGTTTCATTTAAATTACCACCACGCTTTTTATTTACAAGCAATTATCTAACGTGAAATGTATGGTGTCTAAAATACCTCAGTCTCATTTGTGTGATGTTATATAAAACGTCTGCGTTAAAATAAGCAGAAATAACATTATATATTTAAAGAAAAAATTGCAACTTCGATATTCAACCTGAGACTTATCTTATGGCGGTCATGTGTCAGACTGAAAAAGTGTACACAATATACGAAATTGTGGTCTTATTTATATGAAATACACTTATTTAACTTGATAAAAAAAACAACTTTAAATAACTAAAAACCAAAGACTTTTTATACTCAAACCCGAGTCTAATGTCACCGCATTTATTCTCTTTTCCACTAGGCATTTTCCAGATCAACCATTGAGTTACATGCGGCCTCAAAGACATAGATCTTCAGGCCAAACGCATGCATTATGGTTAGAACGAAGTGTTCCTAGAATAAGTTATGGGTTGGAGCGTATTGAAATCGCCCATTGCTTAACAATTACTGATATGTGCGTTAAAGATATGCCATTTACATAAAGTGTATGAGCGCGTAGAATTTAATGCAGATTTAACATTGATTATTCGATATTTCTCACTCGATCGCTGAAATCAAGCAACAATATACGTAGAAGGTATTCGGACAGAGACCATTTAACCTTTGGAAGTGTCAGAGCAATCAAAATATCTCACTTAAATGCTGAAATATGTCAAAATATATTTTTGAAAATGAATATATATTTTTACGTGGTCAAATATTACAGGCCTCGGAAGTGGCGGGCCGATTACCTGATCTCATTAAAGTACTGATTAAAAAATGACTAAATATTTCAATAATTTATATGCTGTTACTTCCAATGCAAGGCTCCAAAATCGTGTGATCCATTTCTAGATAAAGCTACAAGTAAAAGAGACGACTTGGTACAAAACATGAAAAATGGCAGTTTATAAAGCATTGCGGTGAAAATTTGTGGTGGGCATATTGGCATTAGCTGTGGAACCAATACGGATGAAAAATAATTTACGCCTGAAAAACGAAAGAAGCTGCCATTGGAAAGCAAAACTGCAGTCTTCAAATATATGTTTAAAAAGTGCTCAATACGATCCATAATAACACAATAGTAAAAGAAATTCATATAAAGTAAATAGAATTATTATTTAAAATTAATAATTGTATTTATAAAATTTACATTTTTATTTCTAATAAAAACTTGCATATTTTTGACAAATAATTCTTTCATATTTACTTTGCCGGTGGGTATAGCTCAGTGGTCAAAGCATTTGCTTTGCAATTTAAAGGTCGTAGGTTTTATTCCCAACGGAGATTAAAAAAAAGGTTTTAATCGATTTCTGAGCTCTAAAATACCCCGGTTGGTGTGAATTTGATCCCTCACCCGTAAAATGCCAGTCATAGCCTATTACTTAAAATTGGTTGTAGACAAAAGTCTTCCCGTGAAGACCACCCATTAATTGTTAATTCTGGTAATAATAAGGATGATGCGTGAATCTTGGGCTGTAGTTTATGACGTTGGCGGATCAACACTCCACATGCAGTGTTTAGCCATTTGTACTATGGCAAACGTCATAGAAGTCCACAGATGAGACTTCAAAATTACTATCACCATCTGTCGGTATTCTCCTGTATGTGTTTACATAAAAAAAATGTACACCTACAAACAAAATAAAAATAAAAGTTTGCTTCATTATGATTACATTAATTTGCGAACCGCTAATCAATTTTGAGTTAAGTTCAATGTAAACTTCATTGATAATACACATTTAATACTTGCTAGATCGCCCCTTTGCATTGGCTTGAATTGAACATTTTGAACAGTGTTCAGTTAATTTAACATTCCTGTTGGCAAAGAGAAAAAATAAGCCAGAATCAAGTTATCTCGGTGTCATTAAACACCGATGCAGATTACTCTCAGTGAGATAAAGACGCTGGTACTAGAGGGGTGAGATAAATGCACTTATTTTTATATTAGCTGTAGAAGTGCATTACTCCCCCAACTAGGTATTTACACCGCAAATTGAATTGAATTTGTATTCACTTTAAATGGGAGATATCTTTTTGATGAAGTCGTTACACATTATGTTATGCGTATACTCGTAGATTTTAATAGTATAAATTTAAAAACCTAATTAGTCATAGATATTATTTTTCATAATTGCGAATAAATGTGTTTCTATTATCATAATGTTTGTAAGTTTGCCATCAGGAATGTTAAATTTACCGGCAGGTATAGCTCAATGATCAAAGCGTTCGCTTTGCAAACCAAAGGTCGTGCGTTCGATCCCCGACGGAGATTTTAAAATAAATATTTTTAATCGTTTTTGAGCTCTAAAATACCCCCGGTTGGTGTGAATTTGATCCCTCACCCGTAAAATGCCAGTCATATCCTATTAATTTTAAATTGTTGGTAGACTAAAATCGTTCCGTGAAGACCACCCATTCATTGTAAATTCCTGTAATAATAAGGATGATGCGTGAATTTCGAGCTGTAGTCTATGACGTTGGTGGATCAACAATCCACATGCAGCGCTTAGCCATATGCACCATGGTTAGCGTCATAGAATTCCACAGATGAGACTTCAGAATTACTATCATCATCTGTCGGTATTCTCCTGTATGTGCTTACATTTAAAATAATGATATGATGGGTGAATTATATACGAGTACATTGCCGAAATAGATTCATGTGAGTCAAACAATATAAGTAAATCATTTAAGATAAACAATGTCAATATTATTGGGACAGTCACTAGAATGATAAACAGAATACGAGTATATTGAAGAAGTCTGTATGGAGTGAATATTTTTCCGATGCTTATTTTGTCATCAAGACATTTGGCCGAATGAGAATTATGCCTTCTTTATGACTCCGTGAACTAAACACATTATGTACAGCGTGAAGCTCCAAACTGCAAGTATGAGTTGGTAAAACAAAAAAAACAATAACAATAACAGTTGACGGAACTACGTAGTGGCAAAGTGTACTGGTTAATACCATATGATAGTGACCTTATATGAAAGAAAATAAAATTATGATTCTAATATTTAAATACTTATATTCATCATGCGATATCTCTTTCAAAGAAAATTAATTAAATAATGGTGTATTTTTATATATATTTTACATTTAAATAAAAATTAATACTTTAAGCATTAATACAATCTTGTCTTTTACGTTTGATCAATGATACTAGCAAATTGTATCCATTAAGCAACATTAAGGGATTAGCACCTGTTGCTAACCGCGTGTCGTTAGTAATGTTAAAGCACGCCTTAGGACAAAATTATGCAAGTCTCGGAAATGTCGGGTTAATCATCCGATCTTCTTAAATAATCCGATTAACAAATCACACAAAATATGCATTAGACACTAAATATGTATTTCTTTAAGACCCGAGGCTTCTACCTTGTGGGTAATCGAGAACTATACTTAATTACAGGTGGACCTCCGGATAGTTACAGTACAGCACTGAGTGGCAACAATCATTGATTATCATTATTATTACTATTAATTTATTAGTGTTTGTATAGCGCTCTTTTACGACCGAATGATCATTCCAAAAGCGCTTCTTTGCCTCATATGTTTCATGTATGGAAGAGCTATGCATTAAAGCATTTTTTCATCGCGTAATTTTAATGTATTTTTTAAACATTACTACCACCATACATTACCTGCTTCACCCTCGCAAAGTGCGTATTGGCTGATAGCCTTGGGGTGGGTTCGCAGGGTGACCCCACGCCGCGCTCCCCGGGGCGGGGCGCCCGTCCCGCCGCGATATCAAATGCGTCTTGCCCGAGGCAATATTTCGCTAAAGACGTGACGGTCACCCCAAATTGCCTGTTTATTCCGACTTCATATATTAGGAGGACGCCCGCTGGATTTTGCGTAGGTGGAGGAAAGGTTGATTGCAACCGAATGTGGGACACTGGCTGTTTTACCAATGAAGCAGTGCGGTCGTTTGTGATGCATAGTCATCACACGGATGGATCGTTATATCAATTATTAGAAATCATCATCATTTCAATAACTTCTTAGGTTTTTACGGCCAGATTTGATATTGTGTCTTTTGGGTTGAGCCGTGTGTGGTGAACTTCCTACAACCAATATTTCGACCGCCATTGCAGGGGTCTTCTTCAGGATTGATAATTTATTTAGTTTTGAGTTGGTTTATTCAGATTATATATTTTTTATGAGCGTTATTGATTTATATCTCCATGGCAACTCAAAAAGCAAAAATTTGCCATGGAGATATAAATCAATAACGCTCATAAAAACTAAATGAATTATCAATCCTGAAGCAGACCCCTGCAATGGCGGTCGAAATATTGATTGAAGGAAGTTTACCGCACACGACTAAACCCAAAAGCCGCAATATCATCATCATTTCATATCTAAATTTTCTCCAGAATTATTACAACGTTGATAAATGAAAAATAAACATTAATACTCTTGCATTATTTTGCCATTTACAACAAAGTCATTAAATGAATAGAGCGCTTGCTTGCTAAAGAAAGCATTTGACATTTTATTTTTAAATTTTATTTTTTATTTAAGCACATAAGGTAGAATACCGACAGACGGTGGCAGTAATTCTGAAGTCTCATCTGTGGAATTCTATGACGCTTACCGTGCTGCATGTGGTTCTTTGATTCACCAACGTCATATACGACAGCCCGTGATTCACGCATCATCCTTAATTATTACAAGAATTTACTATGAATGGGTGGTCTTCACGGGACGACTTTTGTCTGCCACCAATTTTTATTAATAGGCTATGACTGTCATTTTACGGGTGAGGGATCAAATTCACACCAACTGGGGGTATTTTGTTTGTATTTAATTTGCACCAACCGTCCATGTGGGTAAGCCTTCTCGTCGGGAACTATACATAGAATGAACTCGGTAGAGCACCGGGAGACAGAGCTTACAAAATATACACACTTTGATGACCATTCGTTTACTGACACCGCTTCAACAAAAAATATATCCAAAATATCAGTAGAAAAGATTATTTTTTTTCACTCCTACATCAACTTTCAGCGTACATATTTCTCCTTTCCGATTCCTTCAGCGTTCGTCCCCTCACGAAACGGTCATTTATATTGATATTTATGAAGATTCAAGTTGTTTTAGGCCAACACAATTCTGAAAACGCTAAAGTTACGAGCCGTAAGCGGATTTAGGCGCATTATTTTCAGGACATTATCTTCGGCAATGTCATCGGTCATACTTTATGTCCCCCACTATACCTAATTTTTATTTGAGAATAATATACTCTTCAGGTACTTATATTTATGCAATTAGTGAAAAAATTTCACTTATTTGATTGAACTTTCTGAACTTATTATATTGTCATACAGTGTTCGTTTTATGTACAACACGATTTAAGTGTATATATTTTTATTTTACTCCGTATTTACTATAATCCGGCAGGTAAAACTTATATACTATGTAAAGCGATAGCTCTTGACAAGGGTTGCAGATCACTTCTTGCAGATCTACAAAATGAAATATATAAAAAAAAATTAACCAATTTGTATAATTGAAAAAAAAACATGTTTGGTGTAAGCACGAATAAATTGAAATTAATCAATTATTTTTATGTAACAAAAACAACCTGCCAGCGGCCATAACTAAGAAGTAAAGTATTTTATTTACTTGAAAGTGAATTTTTTGAAAAGATTGTGGGCTTCACACCATATGAAAATTGAAATAAAAAAGATATGTATTAATTAAATAAGCTCTGTTAATACTCCTTGTTAATGTGAATTTGATCGCTCGGAAAATTTCAGACCTGTCTGAAATTATTATTTAAATATTTAAATATTTTTTACTAACCCGAATAAAGTTTTTCATCAAAACATTCTTAACCCTTTCTTTACAGCTCGGTAGAATATAAATTGTACTGTCAATACGGCTTGAATTTTTCAAACAATTTTCTTAAATTAAACTAGTATTTGAAGCATGAATCTACTTATCTGACCTATTTTCATATATCATATTGGTTATTCTATCATATAGCTATCAGATGATTCATAAAAAACTGTTATATTTAACAAACGTTTATTATGTAACTACATACATGTAGTGGCATTGACATAAGTGGCCTACATAAAAATCGCTCCTGTCCGGGAATCTTTGACGGCATATGCCGAAAACCGATGCAAAAGAGATAAAGGATCAAATCGATGGTTTTTTTTTCTCTGTATAGTTTTCATAAATTTTTGCATCACCAATTATTAATATACGTCTTTTTTTTTCAAAAATAGACATATCTTTCAAATATTAACTGATATATTAAAGTTCCCAATCATAAGATATTTATATTACTTAAATATACATATACTAAACATAAAATTCTTTTTTCAACGCGTCAATCCAAGCACAAAAATAACGGCAGAAGCGGGATGCGAACCGCGGACCTTGGAAACCAACTATGCCCAAGTATTCATACCGCTCGGCGAATCGCGCCATTGCTATGCCCAGACTGACTTGCGATGAAACTAGTATTTATATCATTGTTATTATCGTACGACATATGTCGCCATAGTACATATTCAAAGTATGTATATTTTTATTATTATTCTATCAGTCTTCTTATTTAAAATAATATTCTAATAAAAATTAAAAAATTAATAAATAAGATATTCACTTTAAAAACATACAATAAGCAATAATTTGTAATCATATAATGCTGTACTTTTACTGGCTTACAATCAGTTTTCAATACAAATTTAGTTGGTTCTCTCCTTCAATACTTTACGAACTTCTTCCACAATAGTTTGAATCATTCTTCAGGTCGTCTCGTCTTTCAGTACAGCGGCACGCAGCACCCACAATGGCCAGACTGGAAATTTTCAGAGAGAAGAAAGAGCGAAAGAGAGCGGAATAAAAAAAACACTCCCGAACCCCATCTTACGGCAAAGCGAAAGAATAAGAATAAGTTGACAGCGTCGCCTTTTCCAAGAGTTATGTCCCTCAAGATAAACGGCTGTAGCGAAATGAAGTCTCTTCTCTGTCTCCCTTTAACCACCCCCACCTCACCCACACGGGGCGAGTAAACGGGCAGGGTTTTCCGACAGTTATTGGGTGATATAATGAAGGGTAAACGCTGCATTAACTAACAATCCTCTCTGAATACAAATATAAGTGTGTTACTAAAAGATATGTTTTTTTAAAATCAATTACGTTGAAAAATAAAATCATATCATAAAATACCGATCAAATATGAGAAATCTATATTTTTAAAGATATATCATGCCTGTATTTTGTTTGATATTTTTAATCCATTAAAAAAGGTATCTTAGGTCAATCTTAAGCTAGAAGTGTCGTATTCAACCACAGGATAAATATTTTCATCACGTCTAACATCTCGATAATATAAATGACAAGACATGAAACTGACACACCGGAGTATGATTCTTTTCAGGGAATGCGCTATATATTTTTTTAACTTATAAAGTCAATAACATAAAGGTTATCAACTGACAATACTTGGTGAAACTGCATAATTAGAATTTAAAAAAATTGAAAATTAACAACTTAAAAATATTTACTTTTGATTCACATTTTGTTTTAAACGATTACATGTTTCGAGACGGTATCCAGAGAGGCCAAAACATATAATCGTTTAAAATAAATGTGAATCAAAAGTAAATATTTTTAAGTTTATAATTAAAATTCAAATTATAAAGTCAATACAATAAATGCAACAAATATGTTTGTTTTTTAATATTATAATTTAATTCACCATAACCGTCAGTAGGTAATCACCGGTATGTGCTATTCCGCAGATTTTAAGGGCAGGATTTGAAATTATGGCTTTTGAATTGATAGCCGTTTGTGGCGGATTTTTCCTTAATCCCCTCAAGTTCGACAATCATCAACCCTGAAACGGCGGTCAAAATATCGGAGCAAAAGAAAAAATTGCCACCCATGGCTCAATCCAAAAGCCAGTATTTCATTTGTATTTGTTTACATGAGAAAGTTTAGTCTAAAAGTCGGCTCAACTTGTATAATCCATTGTCTTATTAATGTTATTTTTATGAAAAATTTCAATTTGTATGATGGAGGAAACACAGATGCTGGTAGGAACGATTGATTGATCTATAAGAAACGATGTCCAAAGCACTGCCTTTGTGCCGGCAACTTTGTTCCGCGATATCTTCCGTCCCTTTCACACCCCCCCCCTCCTAGCCCTCCCAGCTCCCCTCCCGGCCCTCTTTCTTTTCATCGTACAGTCAACCCACATATTTCAGGGGCATTCATCATTGTAGATTTCATTGAACGGTACCGCTCGCGTATTTAGTACGCCGAATGTGCTTCTCTTTTGCCTCGGAAAGGGAATTTATCTGCGAACGCTTCGGGCGAGTAGGAAATGGGACCCCACACCGCTTACGAGAGCGCAACTTGAGAAAATGTAACGTTTCCATTTTTCATGTAAATAAATACTCGTACATACAAGAGGATCAGCATAATGTGTACGTCCACTGTAGAACGTAAGCCTCCCGCATTTAGCAACGCATCCAGACTTGTTCCGCTATTCTCTGATGTCGTCGGTCCATCTTGCATAGGGTCAGCCAACGCTTCGTTTGCCAATTCCTGGACGCCACTCCAGCATATTTCTTCCCAACCAACCGTCACCTATTCGACAGATATGCCACTTAAGTGTGTCTACCCTTCCGGTAGTATCCACTACTCGTGTTCTTCTTTGGATATTCTCGTTTCGGTATCTATTTTTTAGAGACACTCCGAGCATGGAATACTCTATGGCACATTTGGTGACTTTTAATGTATGGGTAATACCTGCTGTTAGATTTGACGTCTCTGCGCCAACTTGATGCATTCCCTAGCGCATCTCACATTGTTATTTCTCCATAATCTACACGAAATTAGGAAATTCACTTACTATTTATTATTTGATAAAATAAAGTTGTGTATGAAATGGTGGCTTTTGGGTTGAGCCGTGTGTGGTGAACTTCCTTCAACCAATATACCGACCGTCATTGCAGGGGTCTTCTTCAGCCACCATATCAAATCTGGCCGTGAAAACCTAAGAAGTTATTAAAGCTGTTTATGATTAAATAAATTCAAATAAATGATTACCATAAGAAATAAAATGCTTAATAGTTAATGAATTGTATTTCTTCGCGGAAAAGTAAGAAATTAAGGTAAATATGTTTTTTAAATAAATATGCGCGTTTTTTTTCATCAAATTTTACTTTCAATGTTTTAAAATGATATCGCAACGCAATTGCTTTATTTATTTCATAAAATAAATCTTAATTTGACGTCAAACTCGACACACTCCTTTCATCCCCAAACCAGAGTCCCAGAGCAATATCTCGCTCAGACTCTCGGGGAGGCGCTCGTGGGGAGGGGAGGAGGGAGGCCAGATAGAGAGGGAGGGGAAACTCACCCTCTCCCTGTCACTCCCCCCTCCACTCTGGCCCAGCGCCCGCGATGGAGGTTATTGTATTTTTCAAAAATGCTGTACGAGTGCATGTGAAGACTATGATTGCAACATCGTAAAATCGGTGAACACTGTATCTGTATAAGATTCTTAAAAACCTATAATACAATTTTCCTTTTTGAGAATATGTATTCAACATGGAAAATATTTACTTAATAAATTATCATTATCATCATCATCATAATTTACACGTTCGCTCACCTAACTGGAGTCATACAGCTCAGTTAGCTGCAATCAGTCTTCGCCTCATCCTATGTCAACTCTAAGAAAATTCAATTTTAGTGTATGCTCTCCTGCGGCATCTGAAGTACGTGTTCTAGCTGAGTCCACTTTCGTCTTTTGACTGACTGTAGTATGGAGAACTGCCTTGTCCGTTCACTCACCTTGTTACTCGTATTTCTCACAAGGCCTATAAACGTTTAAAAATGGTCTTAGGTGATTGACATGTTTTTTGTAAATTTTATTAATATTGTACTCCATGTGTGCTATTAAAATTAATTTAAATTATTTTATGATATTTTTTGAGACGTATTTTGAACACTGCAAATAAAATACTATTAAATCACGTATATTCCATGTGAGAAGACACTTCATTAATATTTTCCTGTTCACTTGTTCATTAATTAATTATTACTGTCTCCGAAATTCAAGCCGCAAAGGGTTATTATCAGCTACTGCATTACTTTGAAAACGTTCCAGTTGCGCATGTTAATATTTTATCATAGGTTTTATTTAGTTTTACAAAATATAAGTTGCTGTCAAGATACAGCTTATAAATATGTTAAAGAATATGAGGTATTGTTTTAAAAAAATATACATACTGAGATAAAAATTCTGTTGAATATGATTCACCTATACCATGACATAAGAAGCAGTTGCTACCGTTAATACGTATAATTCACCATTCAAAATAAATACAAAAAGTCATTTTAATAACATTTAAAATAACATCATATTATTTCCATTCGCTAGAGTCCCGGAGGAAAATTGCTGTACTCAAACATTCATTCCTTCTTCTTAACGGTTCAATTCACAACCCTGGGATTCCTGAATGTTTTAACTTCTATGTTCCAGATAGGTATACCCATGCTCGTAGCCATCCATTGTTTTTGATCCCAGTCGATGCTTGTGGAGCCAAGCATAATTTGGTACAACGGCAATGTCGTTCCTAAGTGGCCTACCAGCACACCTCGATCCTTTTCTTACATCCTTTTCCTCATTGGTAGATGGTATTGTTCTACTTGATCTCTGTGATCTTTGACACGTGTCATCTTCATATTTTTTGTGTTTTTTATTTTTATTATTTTCTCTATTTATTGTATATTTATGTTTACTCTATGTTTCTAAATATTTGCAAAAATGGAATTCCGATTCTGTATATGAATAAATAAATAAATAAATAAATAACGTCCAAATAAAGCACTATTTATTTCAAATTATAATATATAATTTATAGATTGTAAGATATTCTCTGATAAAGCGCATCAACCATGAGAATATGAGACGTAACTTTGCTGTTGTCAGAGAAATAAAGTTTTTTCTTGCAAGGTCTTCCCTGAACTACTGCTATATTCTGACGGTCTCTTGCTGTTGAACTACATTTAAGACATCATCATCATATACGCTCAATTATCATTTCTGAAAAAAAAACATTATTTTTGTTCACCTCGCAACCATGCGTGTAAATTGAAGGATAACCTATCAAACTAAATGTTTTTATATTAAACACAAATTAATCATATTTAAATGATATTATGAGTGGACTTTGTAGAGAGCGAATTTATAAGATAATTTTCATCTGAAACAATCTCAATGCAATATTTTCATCCACACATAATGCAATATGCTCGATATTTTTTCGGTATGCACGCGGTGTTGCGTGATAGTGGTGTAATGTTCGAGGTACTATACTCCGCCCTTCGCGCCAGGGTTCGAATCCCCGCGAAGGAACAGACCCTCGGTTCGTGTCACGGCTAGGGCGGCGTCTCGCAGTGGGCGGCGCGGAAAGTCCGCCCACTCCATGCGTTTCCAAGGGCAAGAGGGCGGAATAAATCAATCTATATCTTAACATCGTAGATAGAGTGTGCTCCACAAATACCGCTAATGTATTTTTTATTTCAAAATATTTTTAAAGCGTTTATGATATTTAGTATTATGTATAAGCTTATATACTCGTATCATCATCATCAATATATATACCTGTATATCCATTATATTACTCGAACATTGACACAAATTACGACCATAAAGTTTTGTTAATCGCCAAAGTCTTTGCTTCATATAATTTTATCTCTACTTTCCAAAGTTCCACTGAGTGCATTTTTTTGTATTTATTTGAAGATTCTACTGTAATTTATGCTCTTTTGCTTCATATGCTGTAGCGATGGCATATTTTTGATCAATAAAAGCTGTGAATCTTAGGTATACTTGTGAATTAAAAAGATGCCCCAGCATTCTCAAGACAAAAAGCGAGCTCTCTCATAGGCCATCAATCTTAGTGAGCTTAAGGCAAGATATTTGAAACTCTTATCATTCCATTTTATAATCAAGTATTACAGCAGCAATGACTTTTAGTCAGGTCTATATCCCGATGCACTAACGATTTCATTATATATATTTCATTTATATTTAATTATAACATAAACGATAATATCACATTTAAAAACCTTCTAGAGAGACAACAATCAAGAAGATGGACGAAATGGGAATTCAAGTTTTTTGTTATGAAACCATGTCATTAAACTACTGATAGCAACATGATATAGCCCTTGCTGACTGGTACCGAAAAGCTCGATTTACAATCTTTCATCTCTTAGTCTGATTAGAGAGGAAGATATCACTACATTATTTAAATAACTGAAAAAATACCCTTAATAAATCATCTGAAGATTTTTAGGAAAATCTAAGATTTAGCTTCTTTTAGTTACTTTTATCTGCTTGACCTCCAGCTATCTTGCTATCTTTTGGAGGATATACTTGAGTGTCTTTTTCCTCAGCGATGACCCCGTTGCGCTATCTAAGAAAGCCTATGTTCTATCATCTTATTTACACTTGAATTCTAATCTTCTTTGTTTTCTTAATCTCACAATATTTTACACGTGTTCCGTATTTAATGTTTTGCATACAGAGTTATATCTGAGAGACCTTGCATTTTAGAAAGCAAAAATTAAAATATTTCAACAAAACATATATATTTATTAAAAAATTAATAAAAAACAATTGGTATTTTAATGTCAGGGCGGTATGAGATATTGACAAATCAAAATGTATTACGCCTCACAGGCAGGAGTCTTACTATTTGTCTCCAGTTTGCCCTTTATTAATGAACGACAGACGCACAATATGTTACAAGTTCAACCGAGACAGCCTTTCGTGCTTACACGACTGGGCCGTACTAGGTTAATTCACTTATTTCGAATGTGCACCTTAGCTTAAGCATAACATCCACCACAAAATGACTACAAAAAGTCGGATGTTTATATTTTACTCGACGCAAAAACCACAGAGATTATTCTATGCATAGTTCAAGATAACAAATAATTCTCTAGGAAAACGAAAGCCCAAGTCAAGTCAATTGTAGTTCCGAAAGCATATTTATTTTTCTTCCTATATTCGTTCCTTATTTCGAGTCACCACAAATTACCGCTACTCGGTTTTTTCAGTGCCACTGTATCTCTCTAATTACAAGATATATTTGCATTCGGTAATCCAACTGCGAACATTTTTGGTTTTCTACAATTTTCAGAGCAGAAGCTCGGGAATTTGAAGAGGCGCGAGCTGTAGAATCCGAGACATATTTGCGTGTTTGTTAATCAACATTTTTAAGGAGATCGCCAGTTTAATCTGAAAATCGTGACTTGGATCACTTGCTTTAAGACAATGTAGAATAGGCATTCACTCTTTGGTTTACAGTACTAATCCAATGAAAGTTTAAAACGATAATTAAATAATAACGGTACCAACAACATATTATTATGAAGTGTAAGTACATAAAATTGTGATGTGGGCCTATTACTCGTAATAAAAAATGATCTAAAACGAATGTTGCCTTGTGCACACCACATATTCAAAGTTTTCCCCTTAAAAATGTATAAATTCGTTAATGCCAGGCTGTAATCTACATACATGTTGTTAAATCAAAAATCCACAGGCAGCTGTTAGTCATACTCTTTAATTGAAAGCGTCATTGAATCCACAGATGAGATTTATCTTTGAGTATTCTCTTGTATGTTATTACATGAAAAATAA
Organism: Glossosoma conforme; assembly: GCA_022606575.1. NCBI lineage: Eukaryota > Metazoa > Arthropoda > Insecta > Trichoptera > Glossosomatidae > Glossosoma > Glossosoma conforme. Next base: position 1,639,231 of record JAGTXR010000015.1, read on the forward strand.
ATAATAACTTAATCCAGCACTGAATGTGTCTAACAGAAGCCGAGCCATATCTCACAAATAATACTCACCTACTACGCTACAGCTACAGAATTAAAAGAAAGGGGCGAATCGGTAGGAGGCTGGGGGAAATTGGCACAAGTGGTTAAAGGGGGGAAGGGGGGAGGAGCAGAAAATGCGGAGGAGGGTTCACGAGGGGGTGAAAATGGGGCGTAAAGGGAGAAATGGGCGAATGGGGGGATGTTGGGTGAAATGTGTGCGGAGATAGTGATATGTCCGCCAGGAAGACACATTGCTGCTTACCGAAAATTTCTCGAGTAGATTGGCTTCGGGAGCGGAAAATAAGAGAAGGACAAAATGGGGGACGAGTACTTGTACTATGTTTAATGTGCGTGTGTACTTTTGATATTCTTTTAATACTTAACCACCTTTCTTATTTTATGTTCACCCCCACATTGTGCTTCCCCTTTTTATCACTTTTTAAATACTGGTTATATTTCAGCAAGTATTAGAGTTTTTTGTGTTTGGAAGCATCATAAGGATACTGCCAACTGATGAAATCTCATCCGAGAACTATGATCCATGCTATTTTAGTGGTGTAGAGTCCTCATTTGCTGTAGTGTCTTGATTCGCCAACGTCGTTATACTAAAAAAATCTTAACAAAAAAATGCTTAAACCAAAACTTTTGCTTAGGACTGACTCGATAGAGTTCAAAACATGTACACACTTAAAAATGTGAAATAAAAGGATATATTTTTTGATGAAGAATTTGTAAAATTATGTTGTTTTTTTTTAATTTTCAATGACAGATATAATACTATATAATAATAAATCACTCCACACAAATAAGAAAATATGTTAAACCTCTCTGAAACACATAAATTAGCAAATGAATTGGCAAATTATGTTTTCTTTATATATACGAATTTAATCAGTAAATAAATAAAGATTCATGTAAATATTGAAAACCCTACACAATCCAAATATTTACAAAAACCAACACGACCTTTTTTATCGTTCATAACCGAATTCGTATGATAATTTATTATTAATTTTGAGTAGAGCATACTCGTAATAACCATTTACCATCATAAAATCTTAAATTATTTTAACATGAAAAACATGTTATCGAAAGGAGCAGATACTCGTTCAGGTAATCTACGTTAAACTGTAAACAAAGTCTGATTATTATGATTATTTATTTATACATATTTTTTATGTACCTGTGTTTTAGCTACATAAGTCTCAGGTTTCATCTTGCTCACCTCCATAGAGATGTGATCGTGCAACTACTGCTTGTTTGTGTCCAATGAATCATTCTCTTGCGAGATTTACGACGAGCCCCACGCTGTGACATTTTCTCTTACTTATGTATTTTCCCAGGTATTATCTGGACCAGATAAGCATCTCCAACACATATGTTTTACTATTTTATCATTTGGATTCCGGTTAAGTCTCTAAATTGAAATGGAAACGCAGTGGTGATAAATAAAATGGGGACATATGAACAAGATATTTTTGAAGAAAAAAAACACATTCTTTTAATTTCAAAGATCTAGCAGACAAAAAATATGGACCGAATTTTCAATTTTCTTAGAAACTCTGTTCGATTTAATAAATTTTTGTTAATAATGTGAAATATATCAGGCAAGTAATTTAAGTTTTAAAATCAATGTAATTACTTTCATAAGTATACTATTATATTTTATTATAAAATTAATCATAAATTAATCATAATATTACTCGCTATTTATTCACTGTTATGGTATATATAATATTATATATATTTCTCATTTGGCTTTTATAGGAACACATTTTATTTCCTTTTTTAATTAAGAGATGCTTATGAAAGAGATACTCATTACGTTTTAAAGTTGGTTTATATCTTGCGTGTGTAACTTATGGGCGCTTCGGTAATATTATAAGATGACCCACTCAATCACTTTCTTTTACTATCGGTCATATATATTCTAAATGTGGAGCTAATGACAAAGCCACTATATAAATGACACCAAAGACTTTGTCTTTCAGATCATTAGCGATGAACCGACACTGTTCCACGAAGCGTACCACTTTTATATATGTTATATAGATGTCTGTCAAACTTTTTAATGACAAGGTTTGGGTAGCAACGAGAATAAATGATTTTATTTCTTTTATAATCACTACATGGAAAATCATCATAAACAGAGAAATATCCACGAAATACTTGAATATATTAAAAAATATATATTATTATTAAAATTATATTTTTTTATTAGTCCGACGTGCCTCACTCTTCTTAGAATTAAAAAAAAATCATCTAGGACATAGTAAGAAAATATATAATACTTTTGGTTTCGTACTAATGTACGAGTACTTACAGTAATATATAACTACAAAGTACTAGTAGAGTAATCAAAAAATTAAATTATTTTATTTATTAATATACTCTGCTTCGAGTTTGTTAAAAAAATTACATAAAATATGGTTCGTTTATTTGTACCTTTGTCCCGTTTTAGTTTTGTATTTATCCGCCAGGCAGCGTTGCGTGTGATGCTCGGGACAAGACATAGAAAAATAGCCTCCCTATTTTAACTTTTTGTTCTTTGTTTTTTGCCTTTTGAGCGTACAATACTAGGCCAAATATTTTTTCACGCAATTCTTCTGTGAAAAATTGTTTTTTTTTCGAGACACGGTATTTTACATTTCTCTGCAAAGATTAGTTTAACAAAGCCGTTTATTTATTTTCGCCGAACAGTATGCAGACATTTTTTGCATATCATTGTTTGTAAAATATAAATCATCGTCCACGACTACTTAAAATTCAATAGATTTTTTTATCGTTTTTTAATATTTTTTATGTGAAAAAGATTCGTAAGAACAACAAACAGTAAAAAAATATGTATATTTTTTAACCAAAATTAATTTAATTTTACTCAAAATAAATCAACACAACCAAATCAATTGAAGTTACGTGTATGATCTAAGTACAGTTTTAAAAAATCAGAGTAGAAAAATGGCAGGAGTCAAGCCACATGCTTAATATTTTTCTTTCTTAAATTACAGCAATGCTTTTCCAGTATCTGTGTTTCGTCTTTCATGCAATTTGTATCATTTCAAGGAACATATCAATATACTTTATTAAAATCGAGAAGAGCGGAGTACGAAATCCAAGGTTTTTTTGCTGCAAACCAATCCACTAAATTGATACAACGAAGAAGTATCAAAATATACACACAATCTTCCCAACCCGCACCGAATACAACATATGTGTCCCGTATACAGCGTTCAATCGTCTTGAAGAGCGTCATAGAGCTTGATGCTACTACCGGTTGTACTGCTGTACTTGCATGAAGTTTCATAAAAAAAAAACTTTATTACAATTTTATTCACTTTGGTTGAATGTGGATCAGTTTTAGATCGAATTTTTGCGAAGAAACTGAAATTATATGGGGATAGTAATGATATATGAACATTTCTTACGGCGTGATATACGAGAAATGCGGGACTATAAGAGTGCATCGGTGCATATAATGAGAAGTGCTCCCTCTTCACTATTTCTGCGATGTCTAGAATTTCCCATTTCTTCCCCATGTTTTCCCCTATGGAATATACACATTCACCAATGAGTATTGTCCAAACGCATTTTCACATCTTCAATAAGTAATATGAACGTTAGTCTTCATGTCATAAAAATACATTTATAAAATAAAAAAATGTATATTATAAAATATTTTTTACTGATATATTGATAATACTGTTGTTTTTTATGCAAGTTTGTAGGTTTTCCCGTGAAATTCAGAAATAATTTTCAATTAGAATATATTTTTGTCGACAAAAATTTGAATTTGAAATTAAAAAAAACATAGTATATTGTAACAAGAAGCTGTATCGCATATAAAAAGTGTTTTAAATAAATTAAAATATAATTTGAAAGGAATCATAAAATAAGAAAAAAATAATTTACATGTTGTCCAAGAAATAATGAAACAAATATTAAGCTGTAAAACCTAATTGAATTTTACATGTTTTGGAAACAAAAATGCCTTTAATGGAATATGCGTACTAAATAAACTTTAATGAATATTACGTGTATTTGCCTTAAATATTTATAATTGTAAACGTAAGTTTTCGCTAATTATTAATATAGCTTCTAAACTAGTTGTTCACTATCTTTTATGTTACAATAACCTCGTAAGTACTTCTTAGACGATAATTTACCCCTACAAAATTGGTGAACAAAAACTTCTAATACGCATATTTTTAATTATCAAAATAACATTTCTGTATTGACATTATTTACAGCTTTAAAAATTTGATTCGAAAAAAAAAACACGCCATGCACATCAATCATCTCATGGATCTCTTTAATAAACCATTTTATGGAATTTTTAACTGGCTTAAAAAATTTAACCACCACATTAACGTTAAACTTGTATAGTTGTATTAAGTGAATTAATATGAATAAACAGTTTCAATTTTAACAAACACTTCTGAAGAATGTGGAAAGTTGGAAAGTGCAAGCGCTCTTCAAGCGCATACATTTCACGAATTGGATTTCACCTGATAAATCATACCTTTGAAGTCTCAAATGAATATGTACGGTCAGGGCCGGTGGGTGGGGAATTCCTTTCGCATTTTCTTGCGCTCGAAAAACGAAGAAAATAAATTCCTCTTTGCGAGATTTAGGAAGAAGTTTAGCCCGGGCGATAATGTCTCACTTTTGTGAACGGTGACAGATGGCCACCACCGGGAGAGGTGACAGCGAGGGAGAAGGAAAGTACGCAGAGAGATATACGGCCGCAGACGTAACAAGAATCAGACCAATATAAGTAATATCTCCCAGTGAATAGATAGACGACTAATTTAAAGACAGCCCGTTATATTAGAGACTCTTTTCAGGGACGAATGAATTTGTGTACTTGCTAACTGTGTGCTTTGAGTGGTGGGTTTTAATGTTGATAATGAGTCTAGGAAATATAAAATACTTTTTTTTGTTGGTCAATATATCTCATTTAACTACGAAGACGTGGCTTAGAAGAAAATTTATTGGCATAAAAAAAGTCTAATGCTCTGACCAATGACTCCCAACTATTTTTGATACCATCCATTGGCTTCTTTTCAAAAGTTTATGCCCTTTAAAGTATTTAGGAAAGTAAAAATACGTTTCACGTCTTCAAAAAATTAATCCTTGCTTTAATTGTAACCTCCAAAAAAATTAAAAACAATGCATAAAATGACAAATTTTCTATTTTCGTTTGGGAAATCAAATAATAATTCCATAAATTTTTCTAACATTCTACAGAAACCACTGGTTCAAAGCATCTATTAGCATCTGTTTAGGTAAATATTATGTAATTTGTTTCAAGTTGTTGTCAATACGTCGGTAAACTTGGTAAGACTGATTTGTATTTTTTTTTTCAAATATTCCCATATCCGTTTAAATAAAATTTCATAGATATTGTTACAGTTCACAATTAAAAAATAGAATTTAAACGAAAAATCCTCCTAATTTTTAATATTGTAGTTATGAAATTCAACAAAATAATATCAATCGAAAAATTAAGTCGAATTATATTGGTTGAAGGGTAAATTGATAATTATAAATAAAATAACTAAAGTTTATTAAATTTGGATTAATTTTATTTCCCTTACAGAAACATTACAAATTTGAACAACTCAATTTATTTCTGAAGTACAATAAGAATTAATCCTAAAATAAAAAATAAAATATATACAAATATAGGTACTTATGATTAAGTACTAAGAACAAAGCAATAAAGACAAGCAACAGAAGGTCCCATTGCTCATCAAACAGACGGCGCCAACAAATTATTCCTCCAAAAAAACTCTTGGAGTTCATGTCTGAATTGGGCCTCCCTTACGTGAAATATATCAACATCCGAGGCGATTTGTTTGAACAGTCTGATCCCTCTCCCAAGAGGCATAGTCTGTTGTAGATTTTAATGATATTTAAATTTCATAGTCACTTTCAACGCAATATAAAACGTTACAATGTAAGAGGCAATTGTGTTATATTTGTTGTGAAACTTTATTATGTATGGATGTTATTAGACGGAATTTTAATTCCGCAACAAACAACTTGTCCAACTTTTCAGAACAAAGCCAACAGTCGTGCAGATAATTCATATTTATCTGCAAGTAGTCGGCTACTTTAATATTGTCCCAATAACTTTTCGTATCAATTTGGTCTGTAGTATGTTTACCAGTCGACAGAACAACATACAAGATGCCATTGGCGGATCCGAAAATTATAATAGCGAACAAAATCAAGTACAGGGTCCGCCAAATAACTTTTTTTTTTAAAACAGGGCGCAAAACATCGAGTGTAGCTTCGGCTGTGTGGCACATAGCGCCATCCTGTTGAAACCAAATGTTGCCAATATCCTCCTCTTCAATTTTTGTGAACAAAAATTCGTTCAACATGGCCGCGCCGCATGGAAGCGCTATTGATGGCGCTTCACGCACACTTTCTGCCACAGCAGCAATATTCTCGGGTGTACGCACTGTTTTTGGCTTTTCACGCTTTGGTTTATCGATGAGGATGCCAGTTTCTTTCACTTTTTTCACAAGATAACGAACATACGGAGCTGACGGTGGTTCTCTTCTTCCAAAATCCGTACGCAATTTTCGCACACATTCTGCAACATTACCATGATTTTCAAAGTAATGTCACAATATTTTCCAGCGTTGTTCAAGCATATACACAACCATATTTGTTCAGCGGAAGGATAAAACTAATTATCTGTCAAATCAGACATGAGCTTAGTGTTACCATTCATGAAATAAACACTAGTTGAAAAAAAAACGTTAGATGGTGGACCCTATACTATTCTGAATTTGATTAAAAGTATTTAAGAAGAGTTCTCTGGAATCATCCTACTCTACAGAAATATTTAAAAAATAATAAGGATATTGCAATCGATGGATGTTATAAAGGTTACATTAAGTATTAACTTCTTTTATATGTAAAGAAAACTCATTTTTGTAATTTTTATGATTATTTTAATTGTTCATCTTCTTCGTAGTATCAATCCGATGGACTGGTTTGCAGCAACAGAATCTTGCATCTAGATCTCCACTCCTCTCGGTCTTCCGTAACCCTCTACAGCTATAAGAGCTACAACTCATGTCCTCGAACACTTGCTGCAACTAATCCCGTCTAGGGCGTCTTCTACAGTTTCTACTCTCAACCATCCCCTCCAAAATGTAGTGAAGAAGTCCACTATATTGTGGCGCATGATGTGACCGATCCATCGGGCTCGCCTCTCTGAGTTGGTTCTTACTAGGTGCCTATCTTCCTTGATTATCCTGAGAACCTTATTGTTTGTGACGTGGTCTCTCCAGGTAATGGTTTTGAAAAAGTTTTGTATGACCACATCTCAAAGTCCTCTAGACTTTTTATCACTTTCAGATTAGCATCATGTCTCACAGTCGTACATCAAGATGCTCCAAGCAAATGTTTTGGCAAGTTGTTGACTGATTTTTCTCTCTTATATACAGTGACCAACGACAATAGCATACTAATAGCTCTGATCTCGTTAGATCACCTTAGTTGGCAACATTTGATATTAAATGTTGCTCAAATCAAACTAGAATGGGCTACCATTTGTTGCTGACCGCTTCTCATATGGTTAAGGGTGGATCGCGCTAATCTCCTAGACTCCTTATAAAAATCTAATAAACATACGCCCAAATATGAATCGGACTAAAAAATGATTATGTAACTAAACAATTTAAAATTATAACTCATCGGGCTCATTTTCCAGTATAAAGTAAGCGATTTTATCAAACCCAACCTTAACAAAATTTAACTTTTTATATATCTACCTATATTTAAATTGATCATCTACCATATAATAGTTATAAGATAAGGTTATTGTTATTTAGGTTTCGTTAATTTAGGTTAGGTTAGGATTGATCAAACCACCTACTTTTTAAGAGAAATTATCCCAAGAAGCTGTAATTTAAACATCTTACGTGAATATTTTTTTCCTACGAGATTTGATCTCCGTTTTTGTCATTTTGCTGAAATAAATATACGTATAAAAATAGCTAAGTATCTCGTTAATTTATGACCTGCATCTCTTAGTGGTGTCGATCCGCCTCTGCATAGAAACACAAGTAATTGCGATTTCCTTCCGGACACTAAGACCCAACGCATGATTTCACAGAAAAATAAACGCCTGAAAAAGACGGCTCCGTCTTGGCCGGTCGCTCTAAATTAGAACTTTTGACGTCAATAGAAGATTAGAAAAGGAAATTTATGGGCGCACCTAGACCGGGGGGTAGCCACCACTGGCGCGCGTCTCGCTGATACAAACTTTGGCATTGCAAAAACACACTGATAGCGGATAATGCAGGGATCGATAACATGAACGAGAAAAAGTTTTCATACTTCGCATCTTCTTTTCCTGCCTCTTCTTCTACTTCTTCTACTTCTTCTTCGTTTCCGTTTGTTAAGACTTTGTCCTGAAAATGCTCGGAGTATGTTTTTAGAACTATATCATAGACGTTAATTTAGCTGTTTCACCATCTTACAAGTGTTTTTTATATACATATATTTATTTTTTTCAAAGTATATGTTGTCATCCTGAAATTTGAATGGTCAATGGTAACTCCTCAGAATATGAGGCCATTACTCTTTTAGAACACTTTCCATACTGTTATGGTCTTTACTTTCAGAACAAATTATTCAAGACTGAAAGTTCCTGTTATCAGAAAAATGACGTTATTGTATGCAATTTAAAGATAATTTTTCAGCCATTTCAACGATGCGAATTTCATCGCGTCAAAAATAAATTCCCACTATTGTATTTAAATTTGCTAATACGTGATTCCTGGTGATTTATTCGATTAGGGAATCACAAAATTTTCTTCCATTTAACACGTGACATTGGAAAGAAAATAGCGTGGATTTTCGTCTTACCCTAGAAAAGGAATATTTTAAGTATTACTTAAGCGTTATGGCCTTTTTTATGACGCCTGGTAAACGTCAGATCGTTAGACATTATCTAATGAAATGGATCATCCATGAAAACAAGACGTACTCTGCGTTGTTGTGTGGTACCTGTAATGCTGCTGTTTCTGGCGGTCTTTCGATGTTGAACATCATTAAGACATCAAATAGAGAAAAAAATTATACATTCTTTTAACATAGATCACATTGAGCGCTGTTTCACTTTATGAAAGAAAGAGTTTTGCAAATTATGAAAAAAAAAAGATTCATCAATTCCAATGTACACAAACATACCGCACATTTCAAATGATACAACTTTCATAAATCGTGAAACTGTAGTCTTCCATCAAATGAAACATTACCCAGTGTGATCCATGTTAATGCAAAATATGTAAATCTTATCTTTTATATATTAAAATGGATTACAAAGTGAATGCTAAAAATATAAATAACATTAAGAATATCTTTGGCAAAATGCGTGCAGTTAATGAGACTGACATGGAATAGACTCTTATCTAATTATTTACGCTGCTTTCGTTTTGTTTAACCTTGTTTGTAATTTGTAGGATACTACTGATATTTTATCAATAAAAAAATAATGGTTGGTAATTTCTGAATTTTCGTGTGTAGCTGTCTAGCTAATATTTGTATTCCCATAGGCTCCCGACTGTCTCGGCCGATGATATCGGATCATCTTGATAGTCCGCCGGTCCAAGATGGACTGGGCTTTCTGCTACGTTTATCTACTGGACCGAAGATGGACCGGGAAGCTGAGCTCTATCTGCTGATCTTGACTATCTGGAGCCTCCCTTCCAGAGATATGGGGTGGCTGCTATAGGAGGAAAAAATTGACCTAAGAATAACCGCTGAAATTTTTTTTTTGCAAGTAAAAAGATACAAAATCCGCAAATAAATATATATTGTTATTCAAACGTATAGTATTATGTTTTTGTGAAGTTATATCAACAAAATAAAAATAAAATGAAAATATGTTGAAACTTTTCGAAAAAAAATATTGTAAAATCACCACGTATCAACGTAATATAGATTGATAAATTTCCTTCATAAATCACATACTAAATTGTCTATTCCTCAATAAGCTGTGCATTACAAAACTACATCAAATATATGAATCAATACTTGAAGATTAAGAAATTTGCCTCTTGGTGCTCGGAGACTTGGAGAATAACAATAATAATTACTTTTCTTTCGTTATATTTCGATTTTTTTTTTTGCTTTATTTTGTAATTCACGGTATATAATAAACTTACACTTAAACGTCAAATGTCCATTTAATTGATAACTGTAAATACATATATATATATATACATATATACATACTTAATACGTACACTAAAGTATGTAATCTTTATGTTTTATTACTGAAAAATGTCTAATCGTGTGCTTAGTATTGACATTATTAATGGATAATTTTATCGCTGGTTATTAAAACTAGTTTAAATCCATAGTGCGTAAAATTACATATTTTCAATATACTTGCCATATACTCGTAGTTTGATGCTATTTTTTCATATATTTTAAATAAGCCTATTATATTTTTTATGCATGATTAAAGTCATCAAATTTATTATCCACCGTCACATCGATTTTCTTTTAAGATAATAAAATCGGATATTGGTTTATCATCCCTTATGTGATAAAAACTTATACAACATATAAATATAATAAATGGAAGAAGTGAAGTCGGGTCTTTATGGAAAATTAATTGGAAAAAAAACTGATAATTATCACGCTGCAATTTATAACAGCATTATCAAAAGGCATCAGTGAATTATTAACAATGTGTTTAATTGGTATTTTTTGTGCGTCAACCCGCGGACATTACTCATACGCCACGAAATTGTTTTTCGCGGCGGGTGATAGATACAGTGGTGGCGAGATCACGATACCGGGGATGTTACAGGGCGCAGAGGAAAGTTGATGGTGACTACAGAACCGCACGAGGTATTACACATCAGGTGTGACACTTGAATTTTAACCTGGATTAAAAATATCCGACAACTGACACACGTATAAATTAGTATAGTAAACTCTATTGTACATAACATTTCACTCATCAAATAATCGGAGAAAAATAAACTGCTGTTTTGAAGATTTGAACCGCTGGTCTAACAGGATACACAACAGGAATTGGTTCAATAACTCATATCAATTGTCTTTTCTTCGTAGTATCAATCCGGTGGATTGGTTTGCAGCAACAGAATCTTGCATCTCGATCTCCATTCCTCTTGGTCCTCCGCAACCCTTTTCAGCTCAGCATAAGCGCTATAGTTCATGTCCTCGAATACTTGCTGCAAATACTCCCGTCTAGGGTGCCCTCTACAGTTTATACCCTCAACCATCCCTCCACAATATCGTGAAGAAGACCATCGTGGCGCATGATGTGACCAATCCAATCAATTGTCTAATAGTCATATAAATCTTCAGTGTTGTATGGAATATTCAAAACTTATTATTTTAACCTACTTACAAATTAAAACAATTTATTGTTAGAATGTATCGATATCGGTTAATACTTGGACGATTAGCTGGTATTTGCACAAAAAACTGGTAGTTCTAGAATCATATGGAATATTTCATCATTGTTGAGGGATTCGGTGTTAGAGATTGTTGTTTTTGTAATTGCTTTATCTAATGTCAAAATTAAACAAGTAATTGATACAGTTATTGTTGTAGCCTCTATATGTTTTTTTACAGAATAAGGTTCCAATATAAAAGATAATTCAATCGATACAAAATATATATTAAACGTTAAATATAAGGTAAGACACAAAAATAAAGAAAATAAAGTCAAGCAATAAAAAGATTGATAAACTACAAGTTAAGCAAGAGTACAATGGATACATATTTTTTTGATTATGCAGCATGCATCGTGGTAACTGGATGATACTTATTTTACATTAAAGTTTACAAAATGCATACTTGTACTTACAATTTTTCATGGATAAACGCTTTGAATTGTATTCTGTTATGTCAAGTAAAGAAAAAAAATGATCACTTGACATAAAAGTGAAAAATTTGATAATTTAAGTTCAAATGTGATTTTATTTAATTAATTTTCATTCGATCTGAATAAAAAATATAAACATCATTATTCCACGCATTTAGTTTCATGAACAATAAAGTGGTAAAAAATATTTTTCCATCCATCTCCATTTCGATGTTTTTTTTATTTTTAAATCTACTGTTTTTAAATTTGGTGCCACGACTGTTTTCGATTATTGAGATACCTTACGCCAGCCCTGCAATTCGGACAATCACTGTGCAGTTATTATCTCCTAGTACATCGATCAGTTCGCCATTGGCAACAATGAATAATTTATCATCCAATAAAAACAAAGGGCCGGAGCAGGGACTGGGTGTATGCGCGGGTGTGTGGGCGGCTGCTCCAGGGGGCGCCGCGCTTTGCCGTTGACCGATAAATCATACTAGGAACGGAAAATTTCCAGTGCGCCTCGCAAATTTATTTGCGCAAAAATGAACGGATAGAGTTTTCGGATACGCGGAAAAGTTTCGCGAGTCTGCCGCCAGGGTATGCTGATTTAAAATAAATGGAAAAAAAATTTTTTTTTTATGTAAACACATACAGGAGAATACCGACAGATGGTGATAGTAATTCTGAAGTTTCATCTGTGGAATTCTATGACGCTTACCATAGTGTATATGGCTAAACGCTGCATGTGGAGTGTTGATCCGCCAACGTCATAGACTACAGCCCGAGGGATTACAGGAATTTACTATGAATCGGTGGTCTTTAAGGGACGACTTTCGACTACCACCAATTTGAATTAATAGGCTACGACTGGCATTTTACGGGTGATGGATCAAAAATTCACACCAACCGGGGTATTTTAAAGCTCAGAAATCGATTAAAAATACTTTTTTTTTTAATCTCCGTCGGGAATCGAACCCACGGTCTTTGGCTTGCAAAGCAAACGCTTTACCATTGAGCTATGACCGCCGGCTATATGTCTCATATGAAAATATAATATTCTTAGATATAAAAATCTTAAACTAGAAAATATTTAGATCTTTGACTATTTTAATAAATGATTACATTTACTAGAATCCGGCTAATACAAATGTTAAGATAGTTTGTATAACTAAAAATATGTACAAGTTATTTAAAAATATATATATTTGTAAGTTAATACTCAGGGATCATGCTTGAGTATATTATAAGTCGAGAAGTCATTATTATCATATCAATGCTAGGAGTACCCCTAAAAGATGCAAAAGAATTTGTATACCTTGGAAGTACGATCACCTGGAATGGCAGAACAAAAGAGAAGTCAACAGTCGAATACATCAAGCAAGGCAACTCAATAAAAAGCCAAAATTCTTGAGTCAAAGAATATTTCTTTAGGGCTCCGCAAACACTTGTTTGAATCATCGAGACATGGTGCTTATCTAAAGTGATAAAAAAGACTAGAGGCCTTTGAGATGTGGTCATACAGAAAAATTCTTAAATAAAAAAATAGGTTCTGAATAAGGAGATAGGCAACTAATAAGAACCATCTCTGAGATGGCCTGATGGAACATCATGCGCCGATGGTCTTCTTCACGATATTATGGAGGGATGGTAGAAACTGTAGAGGGCGCCCTAGACAATTTGCAGCAAATATTCGAGGACAAGAATTGTAGCGCTTATGCTGAGCTGAAAAGGGTTGCGGAGGACCGAGAGGAGTGGAGATCGAGATGCAAGATTCTGTTGCTGCAAACCAATCCACCGGATTGATAATACGAAAAAGAAGTCATTATTTAATAATTTAAATAGTAATGGCAATGGACGTAGCCAAAACATATCACAAGGAAAGAAATATGAAATAATTAGAAAAATAAATATAAAAATAATGAATTGAATCAAGGATAAAAATCTAATGCTTTGTCTGTACATTTGAACACAATAAATAAAAACTTTATTAACAAAATTTGAATAGGAATTAACAATAATGTTTTCAATGTTATTTACCTTTAAATATATAAACTATATTATAAGTGGCGGTAATTCATGATGACCATATGTTCCAGATTTGGAACGGATATGGAAAGAATGCATGAAATATGAAATTTTGAAATGTAATCGTAACTTAACCCTCTCATTACGGCTCGGTTTGAATACAAATTATACTGTCAATTATAAAACTAGTATTTAAAGAATAAATGTACTTATCTGGTCTATTTTCATATATTTTGGTGTTTGTATCCTTTAGCTATCAGATGATGCATAAAAAACTATTCTAAGAAAGTAGTAAAATCATACATCACGTCAACCGATGTCAACGGTCAGGTAATCTTATGACGGCATATGCCGACAACCGAAGCAAAAGGGTTAAACCTTTTTTAATATAATTAACAGCATTATGTACATACAATAATATTAAATCATACTTTGATAAAAGAAAACAAAAACACAAATACCAAAATCAGATCTTCATTTCTCAAGTAGTTTTTCTTCATATTAGTTTACGTACATATCCGTTGATAAAGTTCGCAACGCGATAAAAAATAAAACTTTTCAAACGCCTATAAAACAAACGCTTTTGCAACAAACGCGGCGGCGATACAAGCCCTCCCCTACCGCTGATCTCTATTCCCGCCAACCCACTCCCCTCCACGGTGCGTCTAGTTTTCCGCCCCAGAATACCTTGCTACATGGAAATCGAGAAATTTCCACTACCTATTCCGGAGCTTCCACCAAAAGCTCGAATCGTTGATTCGATTCCGGGCTGAATTGAATTTCGCTGAAACTTTTTCCGAACTTTGGAACCTTATTTTGAAAACGTTCTAACGCAGCACTTAATACGAAATAATTTTCATTAATAATAATATTTATTTTTATTCAAAAACATAATATTTGTAGTTGGCATCTGAAGAACATGACTCAACAGGATTATATTTAATCAATTGATAGATGACTTGAAAGCTCTCAGTTCTTTTGCTTTGTCACTCCTCAGTAGACAAATTCGTACCCTTCAATTTCTACACATGCACTTATTTACAATACATATAATACTGCTTTATTGGCTTTTGATACAATGGCTGAATGAAGAAGAGCCGCACAAAAGAATTGGGATAATACGGGGGTGTGTAAATGAGTATTTCTTTTCAACTTATATATTGTAATTATGAGTTTTGGATTCGCATATGATGTTAAAGGAGATTCCATCATTGCCAAAATGATAAGCGAATTTTCTGCAGGTGACTACTCTCAATTACCAGGTAAATACAGGTATATAGCAGTATATACAAAACATTGTATTCTATCAACGACGGATTGCCATGTTCGAGCGTGCATCTCAACATACGCTATTGCAAAGCAACTGAGATGTTTTGGAATAATTTCCATGATTGGAAATGTCTTATCTTTCAATATTACAGATAGTCATCAATTATTAACAAAACAAATAACTTTAAATATTTTGTAGTAATATTTTTATCCCTTCGAAATACGTTACACTTTCACACCTTTACATAAAAATCACACATACTATTTGCATGCAGCGTACAATGGCTGACCGCTCAAGATCTCATTTTGATACTAACAACCAGGGAATCGTTAAAGCAGTAACCAAATTTGTTTAATAATTATGATATTTATGTGGTTTCCGCCCATTTTTAACGCTCCCGTGCTCACGTTTGTTGCTACTTATTTTTTTTTAATAACGGAATATTGTTCCAAATAATACATACAAAAGTTACTTTAATATAAAAACATTACATAAAGAAGACAAAATAACAATATAAGACAGGCACGGAAGATGAAATATAAATACAATAAAATAACAGACAATAGAATACGGAAAACGACAATAAAATAGAGTAAATAAAACAGACTTAAAGTCAGTTAATAACATGAAAAGACAAACTTTGATTTCTTTACTTATTTTTATTTGACCTATTAGAACCATCCAAATGTAAAGCTGCGACTTGTTTCGTAGGAAAAGTTTCAGGATTGCTTTTCACGAGCTGGCTGGGGCGAGTTTGGTTAGTTTGAGCAGCTTTTTTGATTGCGTGTCGAGCTTTTTTCTTCCTCCCGGGCATATTTATTTCGCAACCAGAAAGCTTGTTGCCAACTAAGAATTGCTTCCGATTCTATCGAAAAATTTCGATAGTTTTATATCCAGCTACCTACTTACTGTCATAAAATGGATTTATGAAGTTATCGAATTCCATATTTTAAAAATGAATCCGAAAAGCATTGCCAATATTTAACATCATGTGTTTTAAATTTCTTAGTAACCATTTTTTAATGTTCATTTAAAACAAAGTAAACATATGTATTATTATCATTGTATATTTATTTACGTAGTATATGATGCTTAAGACTTTGAATAACTATTCAAAATATTTTTTTAAATATATTTTTAATAGCTTTTTGACTTCCGACTGATCTTCAATAATGTTATTTATTTTATGTTTGTGTATGCACAAACAATACTTACATTTTTTACGATTCTGGCCATTTTCATAATAGTTAAGCGCTGTTGTTGAGTGTTGATCCACTGACATTATAAAACCACATCCTTGTGAATTATCAGATGGAATGTCACGTGACTTTTATCATCAAATATCATTAGCTCTGACCTCATTATTGGAAATTTACGGGTTAGTGATTAGTGAAAATCCAACTGGGGGTGTTTTTTTTAGTTTATAAATTGATAAATCCGTTTTGAAAATCAAATATTGTATGAGATCAACGGTGATAAAAACGAGGATATTCTACATAGGAAGCAGATGTTTTACCTCGTTTAGTTATATTTAAGAACATTTCAATTGAAAACCTCCGGAACTTGAAAAACCATACAATTATTAACGGTTTTGTATCTTTCTGAAAATATGTTGTTGTCATATTTTTAGTGTATTATCAACCTATTTTAAAAAATTAAATTCAAATTTCCACCACATTGTTGGGACTCTAATTTTTCATAAATAATGACTGTCCGCTGTTATTATCAATGCCTTGTCCTATTGACATCCTGCTCTCTAAGTTCTAAATTGAATTGCGTGGTGGCGGCGTGAGGAGCAGATTAACAGCATAGACTTTTTAGAAGCACATATATATTCACGACAAACTTCCAGCCCAGGCGGAATAACATACCGGGCCGGCCATATTACGACCTTCTGACGGTTGGTACACACCTGACCGCGCGCCATGATCGGTGACACCCAGCGCTGCAAGTGGTAATCTATGTAACTAGTCCTAACGGCATTACAAAATGACGATATAACAAGCAAACAGAAATAAGAGATGAAAGATTGTATATCAAGGTGTTCGGTACCAGTCGGCAATCATGTTGATCACTATGTTATTTCAGGATATTATGGCATTTGTAAGTCATATTTGGGTGTTTATTAATGAAGTTTAGAGATCTAAAGAGATCAGATGAAAAGTATATAGAATATACTCTCCGGAAAACTGAAATTTATGTTAATTAATAAACAAAATCAATTTAATTACAGTCCTGATTTTTTAGTTTAAAGCCGTGGTTACCGTGACCCGTCAGGTAGGGCCACCGAACGTCACGTCGAATGAAAAAATACCTCGGCGGAGTTGTTCCCAAAGTATTCTCTCTGCTACAAAGTTACCTGCGTAATCTCAACTTTGAACTTAAAGGCGCTCGTAAATCTCGGCCAGCGACAGCCGAAGAGACGCATATTAAGGCGGCCGCATGATGCGACACCCTGCAGTTGCGAAAAAATATTAAATTTTCTTTATCCTAGCCATTTCCCATCATCTGGGGTCGGCTCTTCTTGTGCACATTCACCATATATTTCTGTCCTGCGTTGCATTCTCGTTCAAACACAGGGTTTTCAGATCCTTGTTTACAGTTGCAGTCCAGGCTGCCAGCGGTCTTCCAGGTCTTTTTCTCAGCGTGGGTATGTTGAGGGCTTTCTTCACCATGTGGTCCTCATCTCTCCGTGTCACATACCCATACCATCTTAGGCGTTTTTCCCTTATCTTTTCAGGTATGGAGGCCACCTGAAATGAACCCCCGAATATGCTCATTTCGAACTCTGTCCACTCTAGTCACACCGCCCGCCCACCTCAGCATCTTCATCTCAGCCACATGAATCCTATCCATGTCACGTTTCAGCGGGGTCTAACACTCCGATCCGTAGAGCATAGCTGGCCTTACAGCAGTTTTGTAGATTTTGCCTTTGATCCTAACTGGAATCTTGCATGTGACCTAAGTGTGTATACTATATGCATGAATTTCAGAATTAAAAATCAGTTGCTTTGGATATATTATATTTTTATATATTATCCTTAATTCTAAATCAAAATTAAAAACAATCCTCAACACCTTATATTTATTACACGTTACGATTTATATATTTTATTTTAATTTTTCGATTGATAATACTTGATGGAGTTCTTATTGTACAATTTTATTTGTGACGACAAGTTTAGCTGCTCGTGTACAATGTGCTTCGTGGAAAAGCTTTTCTTTTACTTGAGAATGATTTTTTCATAAAACCTTAGCATGTCAGAAATAAAATAATATTACTAATACATATTTTTTCTTTGATTTACCACATTAGAATTTATATAACACTTTTTCGTTTAACTGTAGACATAAAACTGTCGAGAAATTAATTATAATTTTTCAAGTGAAGTGATGATATTAATGTACTTATTTTTATATTTAAATTTACATAAATAAAGTTTTTTTTCTAGTTTTATACTAACGTTATTTAATAAATAAAAGATATATTTTTATACAAAAACATCAAATATTTTTTTCTCAACTGCGCAGAGTTGTGTCTTCACATTTATTCTACTTCTAGGTTAATGCGCCGTTTTTTGGTAAGAAATAACGAATTTAAATTATATTCCAACTATGTACCCACCTCTGAATATATTTTCTACGGAGCCATACATTAGGAGGACTGATAAATTTTATATGCGAAAAATCAATAAATCTCTATAAGCGACTCGAGAAAAATCTTATTTAAGAAAATAAAACTTTGATATGCGGGATTGTTAAATTTCTTTGTATAAATCTTTTTAAGTTTACTTACACTATTTATTTAAAATAAAATAACTATGTATGTAGAATAAGTAAGTAACTGTGTACGAAAGTTATGTAAAATATTTAACTTTTTCATTTGGTTTCCATATAGAAATTTATTATGCGATTACGTATATATACTTAAATATATTCAATCATTTTCACAGAAGGCTACAAACATTAACACTTTGGTAAATTTACTTACAGCTAACGCAATCTCTAAAGATACTTTAATTGTCAATAAATCGGAGAAAAATAAACAGCAATCGCGGGGATTCAAAACACGGCATTCTGTAACCATATCCATTACCTCCACTCAACATGTATTAGTGTCATATAAGATGATGTTTGTTTTGAATTTGCGTCTGTATCAGTGGTTAAATATTAGCAAGTACCTTCCGTAACTAATGGAGTATTAGAATAATGAAATATATTACTATTCTTAGTTATCGTTAGTAATTAAAGTACATATCTCTGATAAGAATACTACTTTAATAAATTGATACGCACTTATAAATCTACATCAAAGATCATATTTTTATGACATTTCTCTCTATAATATCGAAGAAAAAAAACGGCAGTCACTGGGATATTGACGCTGGAGAATATTGAAGTATATTCTATAATACAAATAAAATAACTCCAAATTTTGTCAATTGTGGTAAGGTGCTTGGTAGCAAAAGTGAGGTACAGTATTTTACTTATCATACAATGCTACTCTAGCAGTTTGTATAAGAGCTCAAGGTATTTTAAATACATTTGTTCATATCCAATGTGATCTACCTATTGTTATATACAGCAAACAAAAGGTTGCTTTACAAATATGTTCCAGCTAAAAAACACAATGCATCTTGGTCTTTTAACAGTCCGTGAGGTCTGTCTTTTGGGGTTCTTTAATTCCGAGAAAGAAATGTTTCATAATCCATTTTAAATAGAACCGGTGAGGCCATAAACAAGACCCGCGTGTGTCAGCTGACATGACCTCTGGTATCATGTAACAAGTTTTCGGGAAGAGGGAGTGTGGTGCTCTGCGTTTCCACAAAACAATATGGACGACCTCGACTGCTCGCGACAATGATGGATGACCGGCCACCGCTTATCGAAGATCTGAGAGCTTTGGGTGGATGGAGATAGTCCACTAGCAAGTGGTGTCTTTGAGTATATACTACATACTAAAGTGAATGTTTATAAATGTTTAAGTATTATGGCCCATAAATAATTCTTACTCACAGACCTAGTATTAACTGTGCGAAGAGTGGATTTTTAAAACAATCCCAATCCATAGAATAAAGGTTTTCCAATGTACCAAAAATTAGTTTGAGCTAATTCTAGAGAATTTCGGGATAATCATTCCATCTCCTTAAAAAATCAGATTGACAAAATCAAAAATATGCTGCAGATACTTTAGATTTATTTATTACACAGAACCGCAGTTCCAAGGTGCGAAAAATAAGAAACATAGAGTATACATAAACATACAATACATACAAAAGAGAAAAAAAAACATATAAAGAAATAAGAAGATGACACGTGACAAAAATCAAAGAGATCTAGGAGAAGAATACCATAGACAAAAGAGGAAAAAGATGTAAGAAATGGATCGAGGTGCTGGTAGGCCATTTAGGAGCGCCATTACCATTGTACTAAATTGAGTACTCAAAGCTCCACAAGTATCAACTGGGATCAAAAACAATGGATGGCTACGGGTACGGGTTGTACCTTTCTGGAACGTAGAAGTTAAAATATTCATGAATCCCAGGATTGATATCCCCTTTAAAAACACTTGGGCTCTGGAGGTTATCGGGAACGATATATATTTTCAAGTGTATCTTCACATCCAGATATGTCCTAGAACGTTGAATGGACAGCTGATAGAACCAAGTGGCTGCAACTTGTGGTGACTATATCTTTCAGATATGGAACGGATATGGGAAGAGATAGTCAATGGGCTCTTGCCGTGAAGGTCTTTGGCAAGTTGACGTTCGGATGCAGAGATGTCTTGAGACTAGACATGGACTGGCAGATTGTGTTGATCATGTTTTATTTTAAAACATACCTAAATAAAAGGAATAAAATAAATTAAAACATGCCAGAGAAATATAATAAAATTTCATAAAATATAAGGGTATCATTTATATTGATCGGGTAAAACATTGTACATCTTGAGTACCAAAAAAGTATATCTTTGCCAGTGACATTGCCAATAATTAAAGTGTCCAGCAGTGTATTTTAATTTTTTGTTAGTGGCCAAACTACTTCAGTCAGTAAAGATCCACCTATCTCCCATCTATCTTTCATCTATATCTCATCACATCCAATATTCAACAATATAACTGGTTTACAAAATCCGATTCCGAAAAAGTAGGTTGCCATGCCCATCGACTATGCCAGTTGTGCCTTGAAAACATTCCGTATGGTTACCTCGTACCTGTTGGCTGCTAGTGACACTGTTAAATCATATGCAACTTACCTGCGCGTTATTAATATCCAGCCCATATCGCGGGTAATGGCATTCATTAGTCCGATGTCAGCTTTTTAATAGTAGAATAAAAATACTTGGAGGGAAATTCATAAGCAACAAAGCTACTTACCATAATAGTGATGTGTAGTATCTAGTGAGACCATTGTAATTTATTAAATATTCAGTTAGTTAATAAGAACTAAGTGTGTTTTTATATGACCGTTACTTCTTAATGTAAGCGTCGATTTCACTATTTAAAAATGAGTTGGAATGCTCAAAAGACATATTTTTCTCTAAGTTACAATTTATTACGTTTTATTTATTACAAGAGGTCAGTTTATATAGCTTATTTATATATCATTTGAGTTCTTGTATTGCAACTGTCAGGCAGAGTAACTTCTCATAAAGCTCTACGAATAATTTTCATTTTTAACTTTTGTCAAGAGTTTTTTCAGTAAATCCCTATTTTAGAGCATTTTTCCTATCTGTCTTTTATAAGTTTTTAGTTTAATTTCTTATGACGTCAGATTAATCAGCTTGTAATAAATGATTATATGTACATTCAAGAATAATATTTGTATTATCTATCTTATACTTGTGGTAAGTGTTAAGATGATAAATTATGTTCTCTGATAGTAAAAAATTCAAAAACATTTTGTGAGTCCAAAATCTTACGTCATTATGATAGAACAGTAGTTTCACAACTGATTCGGTGGAATTTTAACATGGAGAATCGTCTTGCAGTCTTACCTAGTTTACTAATGAGCTTATTTATTTACTAGTTTATACCTACATATAGTACTCGGTAGAAGTGTTGAATTGTGAAAGCCATAGACTCTAAATTATTTATTGCCATCATGTTAAATGGATGATGTAAAATATTAAATAAATATTTTACTTACATATGTTTCTTTAAATTAAACAAAATATCATACATGGCAGGTGAAGTTTGTAACACGAATATTATATCAGTAAATAATTAAATTATTTTGAAACATTTTAATGTTAATTATTAATTTTTTTTTTATTAGAATATTATTTTTTTATTTCATGATATTATAGTCAATATTTTGAATTCTGATAGTCATAGATTATAAAATATATTATTTTAAATATACATATACTAAACATAAAATTCTTTTTCAACATTGTTCATAAAAATAAGCGGGATGCGAACCGCGGACTTCAAACCAACAATGCCCAGGTATTCATACCGCTCGGCGACCTCAGCGCCATGAATAGTGCGGGCATTGTTGGTTTTAAAGTCCGCGGTTCGCATCCCGCTTCTGCCGTTATTTTGTGCTTGGATTGACGCGTTGAAAGAATTTTATGTTTAGTATATGTATATTTAAGTAATAATAATATTGTAATATAGTCAATGATCTATAAAAGTAGATTAGAATATTGAAATAATAAAATAATATTCTAATAAAATAATTAATTAATAATGTCTCCTTGAGACAATATCAAGAAGGTAAAAATTATCCATCAGTAACACAGGTAAATGATTGGTTATAAAGTCCGAGTCGGAACTATAAGTAGTCGTTTCACATCCATTCAGTCTATAGTTTGGTTCGAGACCCGAGTGGTACTTACTAAAATAAATAGACTGCCGGAAAGTAATAATATTAAGCTTGTGAATAAATGAATACTGATAGAATAATAATAAAAATATACATACTTTGAATATATACTATGGCGACATCTGTTGTACGATAATAACATTGATATAAATACTAGTTTCATCGCGGGTCGGTCTAGGCATAGCAATGGCGCGATTCGCCGAGCGGTATGAATACCTGGGCATTGTTGGTTTCCAAAGTCCGCGGTTCGCATCCCGCTTCTGCCGTTATTTTTGTGCTTGGATTGACGCGTTGAAAAAAGAATTTTATGTTTAGTATATGTATATTTAAGTAATTTTAATGTTATCCATAGTGGAAGAAAATTTTGTAATTAGGTAAATTAATATTTGTTTTGATGATTCTATGAGAAATATAGTCAAATTTTGGTTCATCTTAAGGTCATAGAACTTACACGTATGAATTTTGGGTGATCTACTAAGTCAGTAAACATTTTTTCTTCATTGTTCATACAAAAGTGAAAATCTTATACCAAAACGTTTGATTTGAAATCTAAAGGAGCTCTCAGAGTAGCTTTTTATAGTAGTAATAATTTTTAATTATTTAAATGTAATATTTTATTTTTCATCTACGTAAGTATATGAACCTGAGCACTTTATTTTTTATTTAGATATTTATTTTAAAAAAAAATGTTTTCGATTGTCGACTGATTGAAATGAATTAAATTATGACGTCATGGAAATGAGAATATGTATTTATTTATTTATTTATATACAGAATCGAAATTCCAATTTTTTACAAATATTTAGAACCATAGAGTAAACATAAATATACAATAAATAGAGAAAATAATACAAAATAAAAATAACACAAAAGAATAAGAAGATGACACGTGTCAAAGATCACAGAGATCAAGTAGAACAATACCATCGTCAAAAGATGAAAAGGATGTCAGAAAAGATGTATCTAGTGTTATGAAAATTGCTAAATAGTTTTGTAGTTAATTAATTGATTGAGTATCATAGTCATGAATCAATTTGTCCACTTAATCAACCGTATCATAGTCAGCGTACAATAATATGAAAAAATAATTAAAACATAATTTTACAAAGATATATTTTTTGAACAATAAAATACATCGCTTATTTCGATCGCGATCCAAGCGCTCCCCCATCTTTTCTCGGCGTGACGTCACAGGAATGGTTCCCCGCGGGACCCCCTCCGCCCCCATCAGCCAGGCGGTCATGATTTACGACCCTACAATGTGGCGGCACTTGATTTATGGCCAGGTCCGAATTTCGCTGGCGCGCGCCCGTGTGCGTGAGAGGCCGGACCGCGAGCGGTACCCATGTTTGGGGAGCACTGATCTCCGAACTTGCTATATTTAACACAACACGTATACGTCACTCAACAACCACACATTCTTCTTCTTTTTGATTACTATTTCTCTAACCTAGTTGGAGCATATCATATAATAAATATGCCAATAGTTAAATCAAATAAGAAATACAAAATGTACATCAGTCTTAGTTGAATCATATTACAAATTATAATCATCATCAGCCTGTGTCCATCCACTGTTGAACGTAGGCCTCCCGCATGAGTCTCAATCCTCTTCGATCCTCCGCCTTCCGCATCCAGGTCACTCGCGCTATTCTTCTTATATCGTCAGTCCATCTTGTAGGGGGTCAGCCAATGCTTCGCTTACCAGTTCTTGGGCGCCATTCCAATACTTTTCTTCCCCATCGACCGTTGTCTCTTCGACTGATATGTCTTGCCCATTGCCACTTGAGTCTGCCTATTCGTTGGGTAGCATCCACTACTTGAGTTCTTCTGCGTATTTCCTCGTTACGTAGAGATAATAAAAACAAATGTAAGATATTTGATCAATTTTTCGGATCAATAATTATTGGTGGAATTTCATTGTAAACGTGTAATTTTTTTCGCTTAAATTTAAATCGTTTAAAACTAACTAAGGGAACGGTATTTTACAATCATAAAATATACTTAAAACCCGTTATTGAATACAAAAACTTTATAACTTAAATATTTAACTAAAATTTATGGTGAATATAGGATTTCTTTTTTTCCATTGATTATTAAAAATATATAATATTGTATAATTTAATAGTATGGGGAACACTGATTTTGAAGTTGTTGTATGAAATCTCTTATATTATGTGTATTGTATGCCTTAAGATATGAAGCTTTGTATCAAATATCTCACAAATAAGGGGAACTATACATAACAACAATGTGTAAAATACTATACACCTACTGGCTACTAAAGATACAAAATATTATAATTAACAACTATCAATTAAACAGAAAAAAACAACTATTTTATATTAGATGTGTTTTGTACTAGGCATTATATATAAAAGAATATATAAATCAAAAATTTCCTAGTTGTTATACTAGACATATTTTTTGCATGTGCAGAATCCATTATAATTGAATGGTTATTAATTTTACTCGAATGAACAGACTTCTATTTTTCAGCAAGCTTGTATTAAATAAACTGTAATGTTCTTACTATTTAAATAATCATTTATATTAATCAATGGAAGAAATCATAGTATCAATTGTTAAAGTTTTTTTTTGTTTGTAGGTATTTATTAATGTCATGATTTTTAAGAATATTTACTTAAATAGCGTTTTTTTGCGATTATATTTATGACTAAGTTCACAAAAATTAAATCTTTTGACCAAAAAATTTAAGTTTTTAGCAACATTTACATTATTAAACTCACATGCAGTCTGAACAGCGCCACAGTGGCAGTAGATGAAAGCTCCCACCACGTGCTTTACAACTCATCCCTGTTTCAAAAAGCTCTAGAACACGTGTTCTTATAAAAAAAAACATCCATACAAGTACTCCGTTTAAAAGCTCTATCGTAGGAGTTGTACAGTTTTTTCATATATAATGCTTCCATAAAAATATTTAAGTCAAAGGACTTTAATTCAACATAAATATGCACCATTAACCAATTAAAATAAGCTGTGTAAATTCTTATAGCTCTTCACAAAGTTGCTCTGAATGTTAGTCCATTTTAGGGAGAGTATTTTAGTTTTTAATTATTTCATACAATTAACAGAAATTATTTTTACCAAATATAATATATAAATAACTTATTTTAATTAATTGTTAAATAAATTGATTAAAATAAAATAATTTAATAGTAATTAAATATACCCTACATTAATTATGTAAGTAAAATTCAATCAAATTGAAGTAATTAATAATAATGGTGAACATTTTAAGGTTACTGATTTAATTTAAAAATAATTCAAATCATTTCGATTTTATATATTATACAATATTGTATGAAATATTTGATTTGAAATCTGTTCATGGAATCAATTATGTCAATACTTATTTAAGAATGGTTAAAACTCAAGCCTTTAGAACTATTCTTAGAAAGACTAAATATATTTTTCAATCAATCGTCCAGTTAGTACATCCAAAAGTTATAAAAGGACAAACGTATCTCAATATAAAGCTTTCATGTAAGTCTTTTACTGTATTATGAAAAGTTTTCACACGCGTAACCCTCTTAAAAGGATCCTCTCTACACGTATCTTTTGAGTTTTATTTGCACATAAAGTCACTGACCTTACCCAACTGGGTGTAGGGACAAGCTGCAATAACGCACTCAATCAGTGAATACTTCGAACTTTCAAGCAAGGACGTTTTCATGTTATTTATATTCTTAGTATTATTTTTAAGTTACATTTTAATATAAAATTAAAAAATATTTCATACCTTCATTTAATATAGATCATACTGATCACTGTTGTATCACATACAAGAAGACTGCAATTACGTCTACAGGGAAGGAATTAGTTACTTACGTGTATAAGCTTACTTAACACGTTAAACCTGATGGAGTTACCATGTTAAAACATGGTATGAAATATTAAGGATGTTTTTAAATTCATTTATCAATGAAAGTGATCTAAATAGAAGGCTAGTGTAAATATTACCATTTATTCCTTGTTTATACAATTAATATTTAATATGCTTACAAATACTTCCTTAAAAAGCGTTATAATATCTGTAATTCAGAAATAATAAAAAAATGGCACTGTGCATCACTATGAACAAGCTAGATCCTTAAGTGTGGTGCGAGAAAAAATTACATATTTTATACGAGTACATAGATTCAAATAAAAAGTAAATTGTAAAGTGATAAAAATAAATATTTCATTTAAAAAATATTAAATATCAAATAAGAAAATATTAAGAAAATGTTTGAATTTTTGTGTCATAGAAATATCCGTTGAAGTATCATAAATGTTTTCCTTAAATAATAGAGTAATAAAACATTAAATTTATAGCAACATAAAAAACGCAAGAAATCGATCGGAAAACATGAAACGCTTAGCGTCACAATATTTTCCCTGCCGATCGTAGACTTGCATAAATGAGGTTTTTTCAGTGAAGTGTTTCAACGTAGAGGCTTCCTAGCTCGTAGCACTGAAGTGTCACACCGTTAACCCTTTAGGAGACGAAAGCCAATTATAAGTTAGTTAGTGAACCAGTTCGTTAAATAGTTTTATTTTAAATCTGAAATGCATAGTACAACTTGGTTCTTATCCTATTGTATATTTGCGTTATAAAGAGTTAATTGAATTTTCATAATTTTATTTTCAGTGAAATTATTAACATCCTATGAATTATCTTGTATCATGAATCATTTAACAAATCCTTAAAATGACTTTAGTTTTTTTTTCATTATGATAAAATGTAACTAGATAAAAAATACTTTTTACGCAATAATATATTTTTATTTATCGTGGAAATACATACGAGTATAATAAGATATTTATTGAAACGTTCATGTATGTGTGTATTATCTTACATAAAAAGAATTAACAATATTTAATTCGATTGAGTCTATATTCTTATGATAACTTATTGGTACGATATGTTAGTGATGTTTTATTTTATTAAATAGTATAATATGTCTGTAAATGAATTATTTAAGGCACTGCGTATACATTTGTTGGAATATAAAAATAATAATAAAAATTAAAAAATCTAGCAAATTAGTAAACAGTGCTCAGTGTGATCCATGTTTAATCAATGTTAGAAGTATTTATCTATTTAATATAGGAAATCTGAATACGAAAAGTTAATGCTTTAAATTTACAAAACATTAACGAAGCTACAAATTTAAAAAAAAAATGCAAATCATATTGAACGATTATTAAATGATTTTCGTGTGTGATTGGTTCGGTACCAAGTTTCAAAATTTTATTACATGGGAACACTTAAAACCTAAGCATATAATTTAATATTAATACGTATATATTTTAGATATTTGAAGAAATGTGTAATAATTCCATAGGCAAGTAATGATTATTAAGTAATAAAATTGCAAATGTAGGCATTAAAAACATTTTTGTGTTTTTATAAAAACTGGACTAATACCTCAATCAAGAGTAAACCGTTTATGCGACTACTTAGGTGTTAAGGAATGTAAATATTCTGAAAGAACGCTTTGCAAAGGAGAGTTTGCTGTAGAAGCTGGTCTTGCAAGGGTTAAGGCAGTGTCCCAGTGCGCCTTAGCGGGGTATCGTGTGAAACAGTGAGACTAAACGTTATGGTTCCATATTGAGCGATAAAACCAAATTATGTTTACGGTTATGGGGCGGTAAGGCGAGGCACACTTGTTGTTACAAAGGTTCCTTACCATGCCTCTCAAACCTTCTAAAATTAATAAAAAATACATTGAGACTATTTATTTATGTTAAGAAAAAAAAGCAAGTGAAATGAGCTGACACATATCGTTGTGTTATTACTAGAGCAAGTATTTTCAACTCATTTTTTAAAAAACATATCATTCGTTTTGTTTATATTTTATTACGATGTTTTTTAAAACTTTAAAGTTTAATGAGTAGAAATAATTTGAATGGGCTACGGATAATTTAATTTTATCTTTGGAAATAGGAGACATTCATGGATTAAAAAATTTTTTCATCTCTTTATCCAAGTTTTTGATAAAATTTATTATATTATCAACAAAATATGAATTACCGTGAAAAAATATGTACATTTTTAAAATATATTTTCACTAGTTTTATTAATCTATATCCGTTTTTTGTTTGCAGTTTATTGAAAATCGGTATGCTGAAGTAACGATATTTTTAGTAGCTTACATAAGCTCTTAATCCTCTACCATATTTATGTGTTGAGGTAAATAACATAACCATCATATTTCAGGTTTATTATTTCATATCAATAAGTGTTTAAAATGCAATCCCACTTTGTACTCTTCTCACACTTGCTACCACTAAAGTATAATAGAAAACGACATATGCTTTTATATATATATATATATACTATAATTTTAAGTATTGTGGTTTTTGGGTTTTGCCGTGTGTAGCGACTTTCTCTGTACCAATATTTCAACAACAAAATCGTTAACCTTGAAGATGATCCCTGGAATGGCGCTTGAAATATTGCTCAAAAGCCACAATACAAAATCTGGCCGTGAAACCTACGAAATTATTTGACTCTTTTATTTTTATAATTCCGGTGCTTACAATTTGAGGTTCTCTGCCTGAGGTCTGACGCAGCGGTGTCGAGTGAATTCGGTTTTGGATTTTGGTCTGGCGAGCTTCACCGGAGCCTCTACCTCGCCTCACCACACCTTGCCGCGCATCTCCTCTCCCCGCCATCCCATACCCGGTGTCTGGTGCTTCACGGATGTAAAACGATCATGCCCATGAACATGTAGATACGGACCCTCAAACATCAAAAAATATTTATTATTTACAGAAACTCATGCAGATTTGTTTTTGTATGTTAGTGACTATAGTTGCAAATAAGAAAAATTGTGTCGGTATATGAAAACTGGTTAAATTCATAGTGCGTGAAATAATATTTCTTCTCAAAATGCTGTTAAAATACTGCACAGAAAATAAAGATAGTCCATCCTTATACTGGGTTGACCACGTTTTAAAACTAATTATCCAGACACCTGAAACAACAGGCTAATGATTCTATTTCCTTAATAATTCATACAAAGACATTACTTTGCCTCGGATACTGTCGCTGATGTATATTCTTCCATATGCATATATATTTAAGGATAGCGCATGGAAAATAAATGCTAACCCAAGATGAGTGTTGACAATTTGAAGTGACTATTTTTTCTAGATATTGAATGGATATGGGAGGAAAATATGGTTAAGTTAGACATTAATTTATGTAAATACACACAATGGAGCACCTTCTGTAAAAGGTTTTCATCCTCTATGACTTCAAATGAATCAGTTGAAAGCTGCGTTTAGGAAAGTTGTATTGTATGCAGATGAGTGAATTTTCTTTTTCACGATATCAAAACTGCTAGATGAAGAAAACATACATACTCAGAAATAATTTAAAATCATACTTGTGTTAATAAAAAATGTACTTGTATAACATTTTTTGTCCTACATTAGCACGTAAAAGGATGTTGATGAATTGTGATATATAGGCGCAGACGTTATCAAATTAGGAACTTTAGAAAAGCAATGTTTGTCGTACTTATAATAAAATACACTTTTATTTATACATTCAATGTCTAACTGAAAAACTTTTGACTGTTTTTTTCTTGTGAATGATTTTTTTCTTCTTCATTAACGCCATAACAAGAGTATATGATCATTAACTGTCACCATACAGTTTTTTTAGATGCCATTATTATTGACTAGTCGTATGTCATTTCTACACACCTAGAGCTACGCTAATTATATAATATACATAGTTCATGTTGATCTTCAGGGCAAAAGCCCTAGTGCTTGAATTGAGCTACTTCTTAGAACAAAATATTTCAAGCCTCAGAAACCTCACCCTAATCATTCATTTTTCTTTAGAAATGGTGCAGAATGCTCAAATATTTCTCGGAAACTGCATTTTTCTCCTGAGGCAAAACTGACTGACTGTGTTCCATAAATCAAACGCTGAGACCCATTGGACTACTTATAAATATTATTTTAAGCAGTAAAATTAATTTGATTGTGTTTATCACAGGTAAATTTCGGTACTATATGGCCTAGTCAACTCACCTCACAAACCCTCTAATCCACTCCGGCTCGCCGTGTCGCACAGCGGACTTGGTCCCCCGCCCCCATACAATTTGGCTCAGGTTGCCGCGCCACAGCGACACGAGCCGGCATCAAATGACTTAATACGGGACATAAGGCAAGAGTAAGTCATTTTACTACCGGTAAAGTTAACTTCAAGTGTTTTAAGTCAACGCATAATAAACAAGCAGTTCCTCCTTCCAGATCTTCTCCTTAGCTGGAACATATGGATGAAATTTTCAACATAAAAACACGAAAATCAACGAAGAAATGGCTACTACGCGTCTATCCATATATTATAACATATAGGCTAAAGAATATATTATGAAATATTTTTGCATCATTAAAAAGTTATTCCAATTAGTACATATAACTCTGTTTCTTAAAGACAAACAATATTTATATTTTGTGCATTAATTTTTTTGTAATATTTAATTATGCATATTATTAAAACAACGCAAATTTACAATGATTTTTAAGCATAATAAAACTATGATTTCAAAAATATGTTAAGAAAACTAATATTTATTTAGTTTTTAACAACAACATATTAAAAGTGACATTTTAAGAAAAAATATTTAGGTTCATCAATACGAAATGTCTATCTTGGTATACTTTATTAGCCCTAGATTTTACTAAAATGCTAACTAGATACTTAGGTACCTAAAAGACATTATGGCTTTTATATCAATTTATTTCATGGGTTTCATAGGTGTATTTTACACCAAATAAGTTGCATTTATCATCAACATAAAAAACTTGATTGGTCTTAGTTCCCTGTAATATAAATAAATTACCTATAATATTAAATATATATTTTTATTATGATAATTTATTATGGGAATTGAAAAAATTTGTTACATTGAACAAAAAATATTTCACTGGTTATTATGTCCAGTTTCTATGCTTTTTAAATTTACAATAAAAAAAACTTATATTTCCTATCTATACATATTGTTTTACTGAAAAAACATCAATACGTTTGTAGACATATTATATGTAACATTTAAGTGAAGAAGTTAGGAAAAAAATAGTTAATTAAGTAGGTACATGAACTTAAAAACTTTTTTAATGTAAATATTATTATCAATAATTGATAAAGTTTTTTTTTTCATTTAAAATAATTGTGCATTCTAGGTATAACATGTACCTTTTACTGTTTATAAATTCAATAAAATTCATTTAAAATATGAAAATTTTATTTACTAACAAAATAGCATTTTACATAACTATTTAGCTCAATAATTTATAATAAACAGAATTTGGCCTTATTAAAAAGTAAAAAATACTTAAAATCACTTAAAGTGAGTACAAATTATTAGTTATCTAGATTGTACAACATTGTACATTAAAATAAATATTTATTATTTAGGAACATGCTATATATGTCTAGTATGTTTTTTTACATTTAAGAAAGTGAAATCAAGGATATAGTTTTGTATATCTCACACCTTAAAAAAATAATAAAAGGCAATTAAACAGTACAAGATAAAATTGATTATTATGCATTTAAGAAATATGTATTATTTTATTATTTTTCATTTTAAAATACTATATTTATTATTGACGTATTTTGATATGTTATATGTAAAAATAATTTGTTAAAAATACAAAAAATAAATTAATTAAATTTATAACAAAAATATCTGTACTGAACGGCTCACAGTGTATGTGTTCGCTAGTGTTTGTGTCTCACGGCACTCACACCGCGCGCGCCGCGAACAATCCCCGCCCATAAAGCCTTCAGCCGTCCGTCTAGCCCCTCCCCCCGCGCGGCAATAACTCAAAACGCACATAACTCAGGCGGCCCACCTCGCTCGTTCGCGCGCGCATAAACCATGCGCGAGCGAGACGGCTGCCGCGCTGAGCTACGAGCGAAACGGTTGAAGCTCTCTAGGACGCCGATCGCGAGTGGGCGGCACCGGGACATAACCAGTTACACACCAAAATATACTTACAATGTATTTTTTTTATTCATATGTGGAGCATATAGTCCTTAAAAATTGTCGCCATGCTTTTATCGAATGCCATTATCCTGGTCTCTTCCCAAGTTATCAATAAGCCAGGAGCCCCACCGTGTAAATACATACTACTTAATATGCGTAGTTTGCAAAACGTAAACGTATACATTAAGTAAAAAAAACATAAGCTGAAGTATTCAAAGCATATTTTAATTCTCGAAAATTCTTTATTTTTTTAAAGGCGCTGGTTCAATTCGAACAATGAAGCATAGTTGGATTCAAAAACAGTGACCATACAAGTATGGACCGCATATTATTTTGCTTTACTTCGCTAATCCAATGATATACACTGCTTATCTAGTTATATTTTAAACTTCATAATGTTACTAATAAATGATCCTGTTCCACTTTATTTTTTAACTGAATTATATCCTTTATCATATTTATCATCATAAAAATATAATACGTAACAATACTCACAACGAGAGTACCGACCTGGCACCCAACGGCGACGGTCGCCTCTCGAGTGAATATACCTTTATTATTGCAATTTGTGATGTGCAACCACCAAGGCTGGCAGCAATAGATGTGGTGACTGAGTAAACATAACGCGGCACCAATGGCCTAGAACTCGCTGCTAGAAAGCATAAGATAACTTAAAGCGGAGTCATCCTTCAGAAGCCGACTCAAGACCCATCTTTCTACTCAGAGAGGCAAAGAAGCGCTTTTGGAACGACCATTCGGTTATTAAAAAGCGCTATACAAATTCTGATATAATAATAATAACAGAAACACTTAATAAATTTGAAAATAAATTTGAAAATTGTAATAAACGAACGAAACCGTAAATATAATAATTTAATTTGTAATATATCTCAAATTGATGAGTTATTCACTTTGCTAAGTAATGCTTAGATATTTTTATTAAGTTTTGACAGACCGTTTACAATGAAACTTTTTTTATTTTGCTGAGATGAACCAAAGATCCAGGAATGTACCAAATGACAGCGTCTGTAGTAACCATATACCTATTAAATAAAATGGGTGGTGGAGTATAAATGTAAAGATTTCAAATAAATTTTCAAGTGGATGTTATGCTTAGTCCAAGAAAAAAAAATGGTTTAAAGAGTTTTTTATTTAAATAGTTGCATTTTATTTAACTTTGGAATGGTTCACATGTTTCCTCCAAATAGCACCAATGTTCAGTGAATTTATGTAATTTAACATTTACATAAACCCTGATTATAATAACAAGACTGGTTTTAACCCACCTCACATTCGCATCACACCAGAGGACAATTAAGTCTCTTTTATGATGCGCACATGCAGGTTATGATCAGTTAATAACTGATAAGTCTAATGGGAGAATTGTGGACATTTCACAGAAGTGCTAAAGAGAAATAACCCGTGAAATAAATAAGCATATTCAATTCGTCACGGGTCATGCTTAATTTTTTTGAGCATAATAGCACAAATTGTATAGTTATAAATTGACAAGAAAAAAGCGTATTTGTAAAATGTCGCTTACAAAGTTATTTCACAAACGCCAAAGCGGACATAATGAGTTTTCTTCCCTTCCCCTCGCCGCTGCGTGGATAGCTCTGTCTCTCTCCCTCCCGCAATTCCCAGATCGTAAATTTGAAATGGCCGCTCGCGCGCGGGAGGTCATAAACAATACTGCATCTCGCTCTTTTGTCCGAGATATTCGCGAGTGAAAGGAGAGCGTTCTCGTAAACTAGCACGGGATCACTCTTGCCACGATGCTCGGTCTTGAGCAGCGGATTGTGTGCGAGTGTGAGGAGAGCGGCGCCGTCAGCTGTTCGACATAAATTGCGCGGCGGGCTTTGAGACGGCATCCCTCTCGCTCGCACACACAACAGTTTGTAACTCATGTGGTACTAGCCTGATTTGTATGGAATCTAATATTTAAGTTTTTTTATTTTTATATCTTTTCCAAAAAAAAACAATTTATGTATAATATTATTAAATGATTTTATATAAAATACTAAGCTTAATTTTATTACCAAAAACAGTATTATTTAATTATTAGGATAAATGTCCATTAATAGGATACTGTCCATTAATACCTAAAAAAAAAATTCAACTTCACGTTTGAATAAAATAAAAACACAAATTAAGAGCCTTAAAATAATGTTTCTTTTGAATTTAAGAAATTGTATACGGACGCTTTTAGTTTTATAACATAAAAAACTATTTTAATATAAAACTAAATATCTATTTAAAAAAAAATTATACAAAAATATATTTTAATTGGAATCCGAGCCTATATTAAAATTTAAGTAAATGAAATTTAAAAATTTAATTATTTACCTTACATGTTAAAAGGAATTACTAATTTGTATCGGAAACGTGAAACATTACAAGTAATGAAAGATAACAATTATTTAGTTGTATACTCAGGGATCTTACTTCATTTTATTTAGTAATTTCCTACTCATTAATCTATTGTTGACTAAAATATAGTCTTAATACTTTTTGCCTGTGAATAATACATTTAAAAAATTACAAAATTAATACGAAGCATTTATGTAGCTATTTAATAATTATTAATGTTTTTTTTTTGCTATTACTTTCAATAAGAAATATGATTCTTAAAATACAAAAAGTAATGTCGTTTCTTTATTTTTTCTCAACTTAACCAAGACTGCCAATGAAATATTTTTTAAGGTAGTTTTGTACTATTACATATATGCCAGGTAGTTAACTAATGAGCGTCACAATTATGATGAAGAACTGGTAATTATTAAATTTTGTTGTGTTAACTATGATTCGTGTTTGCTTGAATTAAGTAAACAATATTTTCATTCGACTTACGACCAAAACAATAATAAAATAATCACATTATTAAATCTATCAAACTGTCTAATCGACGATCTTTTTACGAGCTTCTGAAAAACTTTATGAATCTCTACATCTCGCTCCTAAAACGTAATTTTCGCTCTGAGCGAAACGAGAGAAATCTCCGAGCGTGATACTTTTATATTACGTGACGACAATTAAATCGTGTGGGTGATAAATATCGTGCGTCTTTCTCTGTTGCGGTCGCGATTTTTGGGGACAAAAAGAGAAAATGGGATAAGGTTTTGCGGTAGGCTGCTTGTATGGGGTATAAGCTTCGCTGGTATTTCATCCCGTTAGGCGGGCAGGGTGATAAAGAATCTTGCGTCCCTCTCTGGCGGAGAGTTTCACGCTCGTCGTAAAGCATTGGTCACATTACTCGAATCGTCCTTCACTGTGCGGGCGTGTACGGGAGTCATTAGGTTTTCAAAGCGGGAACCACGACATCATCCACAAATAAGAAAACATCACAAAAAAATATATTCAAAAAAAAATTATACTAACAAACAAAAAAACACAAAAACGTATGGTTGTGTTTTAAACAACAATAAAAAAACAACTACTTGAACATTTTTCAACTTTCTTGTATTCAATATAAAATAATGATACTTTAAATAAATCTATATAATAAGCATCTTCGCTCTTATTCTTATATGATACATGTTGTATGGTACTTAAAAATATATAAACGTTTAAAAGCACATAAAAAAAACGAATACAGTGCTTCGCATAATTTTGACATTTCACACTTAATTAAGATTACAGTGTGATTTTAAAAAGAATATTGTTAGACTGTTGCGAGTGCTGTGTGAAAGACTTTTTTTTGACTTTTTGGCGCATATTTTGAAGAGACTTTGGGGTCGATCATAAACCATGATCAGTGAAAGATGCGGAATGTTATGGCCATCGGTTGCTGCCGGCGGCATTGTCTGAACAGCGTCGTGCAATCGGAAGTCTTTTGACGAGCTTCGCACGCTGAAAAGGTAAGCCCTGGACCGTGAAAACACGCCAAAAATCACCTGTCATCTTATCACGTAGATGTCACGTAGAATCGACAAGTCAAACATGTCATTTTGAGCTGTTAAAACGCACATAAAATACGTCAAAACCACGTGACAATGGCACTAAAAATTAGGTCACTCCATAAGCATTCAATCTAATATTAATTTAACTATATAAAAATATTTTAAATTGTTCTAAGCTCAACTAAAAATATTGTAAGAAAATTGTATTGTATACATTAAAATTTATGTTTATAATTCAAATCACAGAGTGAATTAAAATGATAATTGAAATCAATCTTAGCTTTGCTACTATTTCTGTAGAACATATAAAAAACTTAATAAAAATAAATAAAAATATACATTATTATATTATTTATTCGTTGAATCTATTTAAATTTTGACATCTGATAGTAAAGTGAAATTACTTTCAGTGTAAATCTGTCAAAAATAGATGCAATGGCTTGAAAAGATCTTTTGAATTTTCACAATGATGACAGTTGATTGAAATAAATATGTGTGCCTTAATGTATATATTTTTATATTATATAAATATTAAATTTTATTGTATTATTTATTATTAATAAAATGCTTTATTTTCAATCGTTTATTTATTTTTTGCACCTTATTTCTTACCGCTTTTTTATGTAATAAAAATAATTCTGTTTTTAGGTTACCTATTGACATAAATAACTCATTCTGATTATATTTAATTTATTTATAAGACATCTAATATTTTTTGTCTGTGAAACTCAATTTATCTAAAACTACATACATAAATGTTTTCAATATGTCTTTTAATTTTACAATATTATTATTATGAATGATACAAAGGTAGGTATCAGCTAAGAATTCAGTTTTTTTATGTTAATAAATAATTAAAATAATATATAGATTTAACTAAAATAATATATAGATTTAATTAAAGATTGTACAATCATACCTTTTAAATAGGAATATTTAAATATTTTTTATTTCATAAACGGAAAAAATTTAAAGGTATGTATAATAAATATATAAATAAATATGTTATGAATTAAATTGGTCAAAAAAATACACAATATTTTTTTTTTGTTATTATAAGTATTAAATTTATTATTCATTTTTTTTTGTTTCCATTAAAGTTATATTAAGATTGTTTGTGACGGTGATCAAATAAATATCCTTAAGTTTTTATACATATACAAATAAAAGAAATTATTTCGCAATTCAAAAATGGTATTTATTTAAATGCAAAAATAATATGTCTACATTTTATATATTTTTTCATATTTATGATTATAATCAGCTAAATGTAAGACAATACATAAATAATTTGTTCAATTAATTTATTAACAATTATATAACATTAGTATTTTACAATAATTTTTTAAAGGGATTGTCGAAGTTTAATGCTAGATACATCGGTATTTAATTTATCATAGATAGGTACTACTAGATAATACTACAGGTAGGAATCTGAAAAAGGTAACCGATCCTAAACAGAATTTATAAGTTGACCTTTATGTAGCATTTAAAATTTCTTTGTAGCTTTAACATTTTAAATTACAAAACGATGTGATTTTTTTTCTCAAAACAAGTCATAAAAGACAGTTGAATCAGAGGGATATGTTAAAAGTTTTATTTTAAATGGCATTAATTTATAAATATTTATTTATTTATTTACCTTGTTTTCACTTGGATCACGTAACAAAAGTTCTCTATTAGGAGACTGCAGTTTCGCATTAATTTACTTTGGATCATATAATACATCTTTTAAACA
Organism: Glossosoma conforme; assembly: GCA_022606575.1. Lineage (NCBI taxonomy): Eukaryota > Metazoa > Arthropoda > Insecta > Trichoptera > Glossosomatidae > Glossosoma > Glossosoma conforme. The sequence goes on from JAGTXR010000015.1 coordinate 1,677,928, forward strand.
TGGTCAAGTTTGTAGTTTACATGAATATGTGTATCTTATATAAAAAAAAACAGCACATAACATTCAAATCAAAATTGTCCTTTGTCTGCTCCATTAAAATTGTCATAAAAAAACGGATACGACTTTTAATAATGCATTTAAATTTATAAGTAATCATTTTTTCCGATAGATAATAATGTGTAAATAATATAAATTTAATTCAATGTATCACTTATTACTTGTTAATAATGTTTCACCGAGTCAGCTTATTTATCAATAATTATATCGTCTGTACAAGTAACACTTCTAATCTGACTTAAAATAACAATAATAATTAATTTCTAGCTACTGATTGTATTTAATATGCTACCTTTTATGTTTTACGTTTATATATTAGCTAAAAAAACAACAACTTCTTTTTAGAGTCTTACAAGCTTTAAATAATATGGCATTCTTCTACTTTTATTTAAAGTAGACAAACTATTTAATTTATATTATTTGAAACGGTAAACAGTTTCATTGAGGATATGTTCTCTCCACCCTATAGTGGTTTTTTATACATGTAATTTACGTATATTTCCATCATTGAATATAAAAATATTGAATTGAATTCGAATCTCGATCAGATATTATCACAGTGATAGTCCAGCACATCTTTTAACTCACATAATTAATCTGAATACTTAAAAAGTATTATTAATAATAAGATTAGACAAAGTCAACGTACTTAAATAAAATATATTCCCATTATGCCAGAAAGAATAAGAATATTCATAAATCAATTAAACGATTATGGAGTAAACACATTACTCAGTTCAGGTGTTTAAAATCACCACCATACATGTTCTTTGTGCCATCCGCTAAACCTGTCTTGTCTCTCTCTATTTTGAAAATAATCTATTTTGTGCATTTTTATTTACATAAAAAAGCTTAAATGCATGTATTTATATGATTATTGTATTTTTGACTTTATTAACTACTTACATTAGAAAGATACATAATAATCCTTCAAAATTGTCAATTCACCTATGAAGGTATATAAATGCATTGAGATATCATATATTAGGTAAATCTATCAGGTTATAAATCTTACATTTAGATTTTTCAAAGTAAATACCGTTGGTATTTTCTCGCTCATCTTGTAAAAAATATTTATCTTTAGACGTTCATAGTTTTCTCCGTTATAATTATTAATTTAAAAGAATAAATAATAAATCAAATAACGATCGAATTATACATTAATAATACGATATTTTATCTTTAATCGCTGTGTTGCTATTCACACATTTTATCTATTTTTTTTATGAATATTCTTTTTCCCAAATACGCTACGTGTTTTGACTGTAAATGAAAAATATACCGTTTGTGCATCTTGTTTGATATTGAAATGATGCATCACTTATCTATTTTACACCTTGTATAGTGTTGATATCTCTCAATCTATCTGAACAGGTGTGATTATGATGGGCAGGCAATAACTCATTTCCCATTTTAGTTTATTCATTAGTAATCTCACGCTGATACTGTGGACGTGTAATTAAAGCGACTGATATCCCGTATATCGTGTTAACAGAGAGGTTTAATTAATTCCGCAAGTCCACATTTCAATTATTAATGCAACAGCAATCGAAGAACCGCCCGCATGCGTCAACTACATGCCGATTCATGGAGCATAGAATCCACAATGCAGGTTGATCCTGGATGCAATAAAACAATGATTTTTAAAACAATTTATCGCTATTGATATAAACATACAAAATAATCTTGTCTTTATCTACTGTATAAACTTTTAGTGTAATTGCTAAAGTAAATTTATTATCAGTTTTCTAATAAGAAGAGTAAATACAAATGAAAACCTCAAGACAAGAAGTTGTTGACTAAAATGCCATTTCATTTTTATTTGTATATATTGTATGTTAATGTGACATTTTTAAAAACAAGTGAATTCATTCTTTGTATTAGTCAAAAAAAAAAACTAGAATGATCTCTTACATTGTTTTTAATATATTTTGTTATTTAACAACTAAATACCTAAATAACTTAAAATGCCTAAACTATAAACTCTGTAGAAAAGTAATATAAATATTATTCAATCAACATAAAGTAAATTATATTTTTATTAACATATTTTTGAAATATGCAAATAAAAAATAATTAATTTAAATAATATAGAGACTACATTTTCATAAAATAAAACTTAAGCAATATATAGAAACTTCTATTTATTCAAACATGAATTTTGCATATTTGTTGTGAAACGGTATTATAATGTACGGTGGCATATTCAACAAAGTACTTTTAGTTTAGATGTACTATTTTTTTAGACATACGACGTATTGCACCTTCTAGAATCAAGATAATTCAATTACTGAAAACGGCAATTAATATATATTCTATTAATTTACATAATATTGTTTATAAGTTAAATACACATAGGTACCGTAAAAAGATAAAAATAAAGTTAGACCCGATAGATTTTGTATTGTCTAATGTTATGTTTGTGTGAATCGATCTTCGATAACTTTATTCAATTTGGGTGAAGGCTAAGAAAATACTTACAGTGCCATTGAAATAAGTCTCTAGCACTTAAAGTTTTTTATTTACTTATAAATAATTCCACTGGTACATATTGAGCTTCTTAATTTTTTATGGAGAAATTGCTAATCTAAAATCCATTTGGATTGTGTGAACAAATAACTTATTTTATAAAAAAATAATTCGATAAGTTTATTTCAGTTTATCATAATCATTCATGAAAAATATTTACTTATGATCTAGTTATGTAAATATGCGTGGGTTTTATAACTCAAGCAAGATAGCTAGATACCGAAAGCAAAAATGACGTGTTTTGTTTGCGAGAGGTATAAAGATTGCAAGTGTATATTGATGTTTCTCAAAGGAACTCAAACCGTATGGAAGGTATTACACAGATGCTAGAAAAGCATTCTGATTTATAAGACGTTATCGGACGAAATTTGGAAATAATAATACTGTTTAACCTGTAATAGCAGTAGAAAATTCTAGGTGAATCAATCAAACGTTAGATGTTAATGAAACACTTTTTACCTGGCATATTCTTAAATTCGTTACAGAAATAATTTATTGTAAATCAAATAGTCTTTTGGGTATTAAGACAACATCTTTTAAAGTTACTCTTTCGTGGTTTGAGTATAATATTGTGACCATTAAATGTCAACAATATCTATCGTATTTTTTGTCTTATTGCAATGTTCTGATAAATGTTCTCAACCTGAAGGTCCTACTATTTTATCTTAGTGATGCTAACAATATTATTAAAGAATAATAATATTCTTTAGTTTATAATAATAATGGCATATTTATTCTGTATGCAAAATATTTCTTCCAATTTTTCATTTACAACTTTATTAAAAATGAATCTATTATTACATATCAAGGTTTCACTGCACGATTATGGTCACTTTACTTGTTAGATTTTAGGTTGAGTGAACGCAAAATTACTCGTTATATTTTCATAGGCTTCACCTACTAGCTATGTGACCCTAACGAGGTGGCTTATTTATAATTTTAGAACTATGATATATTTAAGAGGAACCTAAACCTTTCAGGAAAGTCTTTTCATAACAGTGAAGCACAAACAAAACAAAAACTTGATTTCTGATTTCATAAATATTAGACTTCTATTTATTACTAAAAAGAGTGTACTTATCATGTAACATGATTATTTATGATGTAGCTAATCATATTTCCTTCCAGATCAATCTAGTATGAACTAAATGGTTTCAGAAAATATAAACTTCTGATATTATCTATTAAATTCTTACTATAAAATATACCACTAATTATTTAAAACAATAAGAGTCTCTTAATAAATGAGTAAATATTACTATATAAGCAGTATATAATTAATAATATTAGGTAGATACTATTCCGAGTGTAAAATTATTGGAAAAATATATTATTAATTCAATGAATTGTATTTAAAACTATTAGTTACTGTTGAAGTGTCTACAGATGTCGAGTTAACTTACAAACTTAACCTACAAAGTTATAAAAATAAGTACACTGCCACTAAAGTGTTCTAAAAAATGTCACCTGTCTTTGTGGTCGTTGGCATGCTTTTCCATTTGTCACCTTGGTGTCACGTTATTCCCGAGCTCCTCCAAGAAGGGCACGTTTATTCGTTTTTTCATCTTCAGTCCATATTCGTAAACTGCTGGACACATGCCTCCTGCAGCTATTTCTACGCATTCTGTGTCTCAAACGTCCACCTTACCCACACGGTTCGTTTTAATTTAAGTCTTAAAGTAATGCTCATTTCACAATCTTTTTGCAACCACCATAAAAACAGATAATTTTTTGTTACCAACATACGAGAGTGAATTTCATTTGTCTACAAAGTAAAAAAAAATTGTAATTGATTATGTCATGAAAAAAATGAATACAAACTTTTTAAGCGTCATGTTAATTGTCTGCACTTGTGTAAGATTATTTCACTTATATATTTTTTTCTCATTACATTAAAACCTATTATGAAATAGCATATTTGTAATTTATAAAAGTTTTAGTTTTATTATGAGTGGACGCTTTTCTCAGCTGTTAACCCTTTCACATCGGTAGCCGATATATGCCGTCTAAGATTCTCCTACCGTTGACATCGGTAGCAGTGATCTTTTTGCTACTTTCTTGGAATAGTTTTTTATGCAGCGTCTGATAGCTAAAGGATACAAGAACCAATGTGATTTATGAAAATATACCAGATAAGTACATTTATGCTTTAAATTCTAGTTTTATAACTGACAGTTTAATTTGTATTCCACCGAGCCGCAATGAAAGGGAAAAGAGTACTCTTATACAGAGTGAATAGCCTTAAGTCTCAATTAAAAATGTAGCTGAAGATTAGTTAAGTTATTTATTAAAAAAACATACATTTTTAATTCCATTGCAGAATTTAACCATTTAATTACTGTCTAGCAAGTAAAATCATTCAAATCAATCGATAATTTTTCAAATGATTTGATGATGAAAAATATTGTTTAATGATTTGTTGTTAATTGAAGTATATGTATGTGGGAGTACTACAATCTAGAGAAGATACAAAAATATTGGACCATATAAGTCTTACATAATGGCAAAAATCAAGTTATAAAAGCCTGGTATTGTCATTTAATGCATCCTTTCATAAACTTACTAGTAATATAATATAAATATAGTATGAAATGAAACATTTACGTTTGCATACTATAAAATTATGCGAGTGTGTTGTACTATCTTCAACTTTGACTCATAAAAAATAGGTTCTCACAAAAAACATGTCGGGAGAGAAAAAATAACTCGTACGTAAAACAATGAAGCGAATATTTTCAAATAATCAAGCTGTGAGATCAGATTTTATTTTTTGTGCTGGGGAATTTGTTTAGCTGTAGACAATAAGGAAGAATAATATATGGTACATAAGACAATCAAGTATTACACTATGTGTTTCTTTGCGAAAATCTGCCAAGGGTGAGGAGTATTCAAAAAAAGAAATTGAGGTTGACTGTGAAGTAAAATTTTGGGATGAGTAAAATAATGTTTTTTTAAATATATTTTGGCATCTAAAATCCCTTAGAAACTTGCTACAAAATGTTTTAAACGATCAATGAAACTAAATAGAAAGCGAATATTATTATATGGATCAAAATTATTGATAGATTTTTCTAAAAAAACTTCTCCTAATTTGAGCGTAAGGCTAATTTACTAAAAATACCAAAAAATATGATACATTTTCGTACACGTTTTCAACCAGAATTTCGTAATTACCTATATTTTAACTATAATTATTATTAAAATTATATTACAATTAACACAACTTAAAGAACAATGTATTCAAGTGTTTTAAGTATGCTAAAATGAAAACATGCTAACTTACACACACAAACAGATGAATTTTTAGTATTTAGGTGTATTCCAGTTTATTCAAATATTTTTTGTTGTGAATCACCTACGTGTTTTCCTTAATCAGCAAATATAACCACTCAAATCTTTGATATCATCATTCTTGAATCAGAATAGATGGGATCATAATAATTTCACACTTTTTCAGCTATAGGATCAATGTCTTTTATTTATTTTAAGGCTAGATTAATTACATTACGTTTTTTTAAATAATAGTATTTCGCCTTAAGAAATCAGACAATTAAAATAGCACAATCCGTGTTGCGCTTATTCATCGGAGATCATCATAAAATTCACTTTTATAATATTTTTTCATACAAATTAATAAATAACGACAAATACATTAGAAAATTACGTATAATTTATTACATTGTGAATGAAACTTCCAGGATTTCACTGTACGCGTACGGTACCATCTGACTTTAGATTAATTTGTTAAAAATTGTGATAGCATATTTTTTCTCTTTAGCGATATTCACAAGAAGTAAAGAATGTTCTTATTTATTGTCAATTCTAGATAACTTTAATAATATAATATAAAATTCAACTACATCAACATTATATTATATTTGAATAAACGCACTTATATAGTATTATTAGGTGACTCTTGAAATCGCGTGTAGAAGTTCTACTGTAGAAGGATTGATGGTGACGTTCAGACTCCACGCCCACATTGTATTTGAGACCAAGTTTATGTATATATTTTTTTGCGATTGGTGTACAAGCCGATTTTTTATTAAATTAACTCTCAAGAAAATATATTTTATATACACAATTTCTATGAGAGGTGAGTATATGTTTAATTTGACTCTTTATTCAAAAGCTCATTAACCCTCGCTTTACGATGCTAAAAACTTCCGCGCGTTCCGATGGTGTCAACTCATTACACATTCTGATTTAAAGTGAATAAAATGAGTAGAAATTCGAAAAAATGAAAATATTCAAAGATATCGCTTAATTTTACAATAGTTGATGTCAATAAGCAGTAATAATTGACATTTAATAGCTAAAAACATGAAAAACATCAGACGAAGACCTCAAACGGCCAGACGCACCTTCTCGCGTGAACTCCTCGATACTAACATTACTCAGCCTGTCGATATATCGATGTTCCGATATTATTTCGAACTAGGTGACCAACTGAGGTTTCCCGTCTCGCTCACTCATATTAGTACGTCAGCGAGAGTGAGGAGTATAGATGCCGCCTCATCTGGGTATTTTTTAATTTTATTTTCGCACACGCTTCGAATGATTCATGACAGTTGACGCGTCTTGATTGTAGTGGTGAATTTATTCCGGATTTTAGAAAAATATTTCCTTTTCCCGATGAGTGCCTATTATTATATATATTTTTTTCAATACGTAAATGTATTAAGGAGGAATACCTAAAATCTGAACCCTGTGTGTATTATATTTAGAGAGATATTTAAGTTATTACAAGCAATGTGTAGTCGATAGACATCACCGGGGAGGAGAGGTTAAAAAGATGCATAAAATACATACTTTCTATTTTATTTGTTATTAAAATACGCATATAAACAAATCTCTGATAGAATAATGAATTCGCAATCTAGTTAATGTTGATACATTCTCATAATGATTTATTACAGAAAATATACCTTAAATATTCATAATACTTGATGTTGACATTAAATAAATATTATTTTTGTGTGTTCAATGACAAAACCACATCTTAAGTGCGGCTCTTGTTAGATCATCGAAGTTTATTTATTTATTTATTTATTTATATACAGAATCGATATTCCAATTTTTACAAATATTTAGAAACAGAGTAAACATTAATATACAATAAATAGAGAAAATAATAAAAAATAAAAAATAACACAAAGGAATAAGAAGATGACACGTGTCAAAGATCACAGAGATCAAGTAGGACAATACCATCAACCAACAATACCATAAACATAGAGTATACATAAATATACAATAAATAGAGAAAATAATAAAAAGTAAAAATAACACAAAAGAATAAAAAGATGACACGTGTCAAAGATCACAGAGATTAAGAAGAACAATACCATCAACAAAAAGAGGAAAAGGATGTAAGAAAATGATCGAGGTGTGCTGGTAGGCCATTTAGGAGCAACATAGGTCGCGGATCAAAACTAGGATGGGGCTCCCCAGTTGATAACCGCTTTTCATTAGTTGAATAACTCATTAGGATATAATAATCCAGATCTCGAGAGCGTCATGTTAAGCATCTGCTCTTCTTTGAAATAACGGTTTAAAAAATTACTCAAAATATGCCTAGGATACTACAACGGCCGTCTCTCCAAGTCCACGGATTTTCGTCTTGAATGAATATAGTCAGGAACTATATTTATTCATACGGGTACATAAGATATATCTTGAGATGAGAAGAGGTACGAACTTAACTGACAAAACTGCGTGGCGGTAATTTGTGATGAACATATTTTCCAAATACAGAACGGATATCTGGAGAAGAATTATTTGTGCTTTAAAGAGGATGCCTAGTATTACAGACTTGATTGATTGTAATCTTTTATATTTTTCTGAGATTAAAGTAGCTTTTTCGGGATTCGAACTCAAAGCTGTTCGCAAGGCAGACCAAAACCCTTCGATAATTATCATGCGCTAGGTAGACCTGCTCGCGCGTGGTCCAGTGAAGTTGAAGAATGCATCTCGCATCCTAAAGAACACGCCTTTTTAATGGATCAAGTGTAGCGGAGAAAAAGCTCATTGACTATCTGCTGCTTTAGATAAGTATTTTGTGTTTGATAATAGTATTTAAAGTAATGTATATTTTAAGCATTCACTTTAAGATAAATTTCAAATATTAAATAAATTAATATAATACTTTTCATCTTATTTAATCATGTATTGTTATTTATTCATGTGCTGGAAAATTGTGATATCGCCTTCAATTAAAACTGAAAAAATACAAATAAGGGTTAATTTATTTATGATTTAATGTACTTTAGTTATAATTGAAGAATAATGTTATGAATTGTTTTGTATTGAATTGTAGAGATTCGTAAAATATTGAGTAAGACAGTAAAATATAAAGACATACATAACTGCGATATTTCTAAATAAAGTTCAGTATTAATTAAATATACATATACTATACATAAAATTCTTTACACGAGTCAATTCATTCAGAAAAAATATCGGCAGGAGCGGGATGCGAACCGCGGACCTTTGGAACCAACCATTTTTGCCCAGGTAATTATACCGCTCGGCCACCGGCCATTTTTTCCGCCATGAGCTGACTCGTTTCGTTGATTAATTATAATATTAATTAATTATAATATTGTAATATAGTCAATGATCTATAAAAGTAGATTAGAATATTGAAATAATAAAATAATATTCTAATAAAATAATTTAAAAAAAAATCCATATAAAGTTCAGTAAATTTGATTAATTTTCTCTATTCAGTCACATTATTTTGTGGAAGGATGTTAAATTTAAAAGTTCGTTGGACTTTATCTGTTCCTTGTTCTAAGATATTTCTACATCTAGAAGCTTACTTGTGAGCATAAACGGTTCATAACTTTTAGAACACGAGCCCAAAAACTTAAACAAAAGCTAGTTGTAGTAACCGAACCACTTTTTGGTAAATTTTGGACCATGATTTTATGGTTTATTGATATGAATGATACGAGTAAGTCCAACGCTTCTGGAGCATGGAACATTTTGTCCACTATATTAACTATTTATTAATTTTTTCAGTCAATGGCTAGAACATACATAACTACATATATCCGCTACTCAGCTCTGTCAGTTATCATTGTCTATTCCTAGGCCCAAGACATCTCTAGAAATCTGGATCATTTGGTACTAAGATGCTGTTTTACTTAAGCAAATAAACGCTCTAAGCAACAATCGGTTACATATACACATATTATGACTAACGTCTAGTGTACCTTAATTTCGGCGATCTAACGAGAATTGCGCTTAAGATATGCCATTGTAAATAAATTAAAATTCTCATTTATAAGCGCGCTGTTTTGTGGAGGATAGATACATGTGCCTTTTGAAGTTAATTATGCAAATGTATATAATATAGGTACTGACATCAGCACGTTGTAGCCCTTGCTAACTGGTACCGAAAACCTCGATATACTTATTAGTATTATTTCAGAAGACAGACATTTATGTGTCCACATATTGTCATTTTGGACAGGTCGACTCACGGGTATGTTAGTTCTAGAGATGGCCACTCAAGGACTGAGCGAGCGCTACCGCGCCAGTAAGACCATCACGCCAGTCGGTCCCCACCCTTTAGTGAGACAAGGCCGCGTTACGGCCAGCGGTATGTTTCCGCTTGGCCGGAAGCTTGTAAAGCTTAAATAAATATAATCAATGTGCTTCTAAAGGAAAGTCTTTGTTTGCTGACCTGCTCCTCATCCTGCCCTCACGCGACGTATTAACCCCCTTTTTGAGAGAGGAGGATATGTCTTCGTCACATTTGTTTTGACGCGCGCGATAATGGAGCCGTAACATTGATATTGCGGCGCCCAATAAATAAAACAATTAGCCAGGGCCGGCGGTAGTGCGGGCCGCGTCATAAATTATCCTTAATCAGTGCGGCCATCCGCGCGGTCAGAATCGCGCGCCGAAAAATACACATTACTCTTCTCGGCGCGCGGGCCGCGGACCAAGAGTTGCGAGCACAGGCGGGGACACAAGCTATCATGCCATCGTTTGATAATGCCACTCCAAGCTTCTTCAAAATGGCAAGCGTCATAGATATATCTCTCTACTACAGCCTGGCAATATCTTACACTATCAGTATTTGGGATTTAATCCAGCGTTCATGACAGGTATGGCTGAGAAATAAGATTTCCCTGTATATTCTTAGATAAAACACCTGTTTATCTTTGTAACAAATTTAGTGTTTCCAAAGAATTTCAGAAACGGATTATTTATTTATTTATTTATTACACAGAACTGAAGTTCCAAGTTACAAAATGATAATAAACAAAGCATAGATAAATATACAATACATACAAAAGATAATAAAAGATAAAATTAACATAAAAGAAGTAGAAGATGACACGTGTCCAAGATCAACGAGATCTAGGAGAAAAATACCATCGACAAAAGAGTAAAAGGATGTAGGAACAGGTTCGAGGGGTGCTGGTAGGCCATTTAGGAGCGCCATTACCGTTGTACTAAATTGAGTGCTTGAAGCTCCACAAGCATCAACTGAGATCAAAAACAATGAATGGCTACGAGCATGGGTGTACTTATCTGGAACATAGAAGTTAAAACATTCAAGAATCCTAGGGTTGTGAATTGTACCGCGAAGAAGAAGGAATGAATGTTTGAGAGCAGCAATTTTCCTCCGGGACTCTAACGAATGGAAAGAAAGCATCCCTAGAAGAAAAATAATTGGGTAATGTTCAGAATTGATTGAATTGAATGAATAGTTACCGTAAATATACAAAATAAAGTTCATTTATCTTTAGTACTAAGCGCATTACAATATTATTCAAATAATCTTAACCCAATAGAATGTTTCAATTTTATCTATCCCTTAATTTTATTTGTCCGGTGAATATACGTTTACAAATTGTAACATAACGAGTTTATATTGAGTATGTAGTCAAGAAAAGAACAATTAGTTCTTAAATCGAACTGAGCTGAATGTTGTGGACTTTTTTCTACTATTCTTCTATTCACACAAATAATGTAAATAAACTAAATCTTGAAATATTTTCTTACTAAAATACAATTTGTGGACTTAAAAAAGCACTTTTAGTCTTGTTGATTGAATTTGGTCCGTGATTGTGCTTCATACAAATTCGAGGGGGTTCCGTTTTTTAAAATGGCCATAAATACATCGGGCGCTCTTGGCGCGGTCGCCTATTGATGTTTTTGCTTTTGAGGCGCCCAAGATAAAATATTTCAGCCCCGTCAGCCAGTCCGGCCCTGGCGGGATTGATGGACTTGTGAATAATCGGCTATGCTTTATTTATTATTTGTGGTAATATAGGTAGTCACATGATCAAATTTTTAAGCATTTCATTTTATTAAATGTTTTAATGCACATAATATCATGCATAAACATTAATCTCTAAGAAGCCGCAATAGTCTTTTGCCTCGTCTCATGTCAGTTCTCTCCTCCGAAGCCCCACCCAATACATTAAAGAAATAGTTCTTGATGGCTTTCCTGAACATTGAGATGGTGGGTACCTGAAGAAAAAGTAGCTGTACTTTTTACTGCTGCATCCGAAGAACATGTCTCAGACAGATTTTTGTGCTTTGATCGACTGAGCTACGGAATGCCGCCATGTTCACTTTGTTGTTTCTAACAAAGTCAAGCTACTGTATCCTTAATATCCTACACTTAAACTTTTCTCAAAGCAGATATGTAATATGTCTTCATTTGATTGTGTAATATAATCGAACGAATCATGATTCGCAGGCGTATATACGCTTCAATTTAAAATCCCTCACAGTATTAGGTCACAATGCACTAATGATTATCTGCTTCATATGTACTTATGAATACATAAAATAATATTATCTTAGAATCTATGGGATTTTACTTTGCCAAAAGTTGTACACAAACAGATTATTAATATTAGGAACAAAATATATTTGAAAGTACTTTAAAGCAAGCATTAATTAGTCGATATTTGCTATTGTACTCGACTTGCTATGATTCACATACCTGTAAGTATCGTTTGCAATTATCTTTCAATTTTGTATTTAATAATTAACCTGTTGAATTATGAATGATTCTGACACTGAATAATCGTCAAAAATAATAAAAATATTTGAATAAAATTATATTCTTAATATGTCGCCTGCCGGTGGTTATAGTTCAATGATCAAAGCGTTTGCTTTGCAAGCCAAAGGTAGTGGGTTCGATCCCCGATGAAGATTACAAAAAATACAAAATTAATCGATTTCTGAGCTCTGAAATACCCCCGGTTGGTGTGAGTTTCATCCCTTACCCGTAAAATTCCAGTCGTAGCCTATTTATTAAAATTGGCGGTAGACGAAAGTCTTCCCTTAAATACCACCAATTCATAGTAAATTCCTGTAAAAATAATGATGATGCGTGAATCTCGGGCTGTTGTCTATGACGTTGTCGGATTAACACTCCACATGCAGCGCTTAGCCATATGCACCATGATGAGCGTCATAGAATTCGACAGATGATACTTCAAAAATTACTATCACCGTCTGTCGGTATTCTTCTGTATGTCTTTACATAAAAAAAAATGGAATTTCCCAATACAAAACAAAATGACGTACGAGTATTTACCCACAAGTACGAATAATCATTTATTCGTCATGTATATTAATACAAATTCACCAGTTCACACTCCACGCTGATAAAGATTTAATTATTTTAAGCGAATTAATTAGCAGCGTGTGTCTGGAATGCGAAATATTAAATGTTGAAACTGCAACGTTTTGTACGAGACAATCACTTAATGTCAATCAATGGACGTTATCTCGTGTATTGGACGTAATAGCTTTTAGATTTGGCGTAATAAAACATACTCTTATATCAATTAATGACGGCTTGTTATGTCACTTAGCGTGAAATGCTTAAATCTCCTTTTGTTGATAATCAAACCACCCATATTGATGGCAAACTTAATATATATAATTGCTGGAGGAAAGTATGTTATTGTTGAGGAATTATAAAATTTGTATGACATAATCACGCTAGATTGTAACACCGAGAGTGATATCTGACAGTTGTTGATAGCAGATTTATGCGAGGCTGTCAGTGCTGGAAATGGGTCAAGAATTTTAATAAAATAATCAGAGTATAACTTAAGACTTAGACAAGCGCCTACGTGAAGTACTCGTATATAACGAATAATTTAAAGTGTTATTTTTAAATGTAAATGTATTCAGGAGATTGTGCGTTGAACAGTACTTTGTTGGGTTAGTCAACAAGGTTATGTACAAATATACAAATATTGTATTACAATGTTTGTCTTTAGATCATGTTGTCAATAGTAAACAAGTAAATATCAACTCAGTGTTGTTATGACGAAAAGTAGAATAGAAGAAATCTACAAGGTAAAAAGATCAATGTGATACAGGGAAAAAAATGACACTTATTTCGTATCGTTTCAGTGACTAGTATTTTACGTAAATGTAAATAATAACATAAAGCATAAGGTATTTTTAATCGAACATTTAAATTATCTTAATGTAAATTCTGGTTGAGCTGCCTCTTAGTAAAAAATGGTCTATTTTCGATTTCCTTTACAAAGCCAAATAAGAAATCACCCAAAAATACGCCTGGGTTTCTGGCAACCATACCTGTATATTATATGTTCCCAAGTACTTTTAGAGCTTCAGTTGGAGATATGTCCTAGAACGAGGAATGGACAGTGACAACTGAAGTGGCGGCAATTTGCGGTGACCATATGTTTCAGATATGGAACGGATATGGCAAGAAGAATAATTGTGAATGTATTGTTTGGCAATTATGGCCTTGAGAGAGGCGACCTATTCTTTGAAAGTAAGCAAGCATCGCAATTTTTAATCATTGCGTATCACACTGTATTCCATTCATCCATCCCCCTATTCCAAGGTTCACAGTAGATTTTCAGTGCCTTATTCGCTGACACTTGGCTTCGTGACCTACTTCCGTTAGGGTCTGAAGGCTTTTTCCTGAAAGCTCTTCCTCGAAGACAGGGTCGGACGCCCTGCGGCGTCTCAAACGGCCGGGTAATTACTTCGGCCGGGCGTCGCGGCGCCGGGGGGCGACAAGAAACCCCGCGGGTGAGATAAATAACGGTCGATGTTTGATCGGGACACTAAAAAAAATGTTTCTAGAATGAATTACAGAATATAAGATTAAGTTCTTAAATAGTATTTAACATTATTTCTTAACATGAATTACAATAAGAATTTGGCTTGCAGTATTAATGTCCAATCACTTCTTTTAATTCATCATTCTGGGCAGTATCCACTTAATTACAATGGGCTGATCGACCCCATACTGGTGCCGCATACAATTAATGATCAATCAGTTACTAGTGTAGCAGATTAATATATAGAATAAAGTAAGGGATAAGTTCGATTAATAAGTAAGTCATTATCGTCTTTGTTTATCAGAATTGAATATTAATTGCGTTTTCGATAGCAATCAAATTCCCATATTTAATGAGAAAAATGACATGACATGGTGCTTGCTATTAATTCACATGTGTGTCAATTTTTAAGTTGATTAAATGTAGATTACGACTGTAAAACCATTTTTTTTAATCTCATTGATTAATGTTTATTATCACACTTTTTAAAGCGCTAACGACTTAATCTCAATACGAGGAGGTTCCGTATTTAAATAATTAGTATATTTATCACTTACTCGCTCACATAGAGCGCTATCAGATTGCCGAGCGGTCGTCGCTGAACTCGCCACGAGTTGCGAAGACTCTTGTCGGTACTTCGAAACAATGCGAATTAAGACACAAACCTCGGTACTCCGAGCACAACGAGGCTGGCACTAAAGTCATGCCAACCAGAAAATATAACTTAGTAAATTCATATAAATAATAATCAGATAATATGTATGTCTGTGGAGATAATAATAGCAAAATTGGACGTGGAAAAATTGTGAATAGGTTACCGCACACTGTTCAAAACATTATTTTGAACGAAATTATTTTGTATTAAGCATCCAAAAGTCTTTAGAGTAATTATTATAATCAAACTCTTTATCTAAGATGGAATCTGTCGATTCATACATTCGGGTACGACACAGGGCATTGACCATCACAATACTTTGCCACTCTATATACAATTAAGGGGTCTAAAAGAACAGGTATCTAAGAATTTGCGGTGTATGAAAATCATTTTATTAATTTTATAAAATAAAGAATGCTTACGTTTCGACACGGAGCATTGGCCATCCCAATAATCTTCTACTCTATGTAAATTGAAGGGATCAAGGTCCAAAAAGGTATCGAGGAGTTTGCGGTGTATGAAATTCAATCTATTAATATTAATTTTATAAATGTAATTTTATAAATGTAAAATTTATGTTGTATACAAAGATATAAAAAGGGGTATATTAACAAATAATTTAGTACCAATTAAGCTCCGGTCTTTTTGGACTTATCCTCAGTGCAGGAACTTTGGTATTCCGGTACCATCATTTAAGCTGATGCCGTTATTTCGGGACCGCGACCTCGGTTCCGGAACACACACTGTGTCCCGGGTGTCGTTGATAAGTTTGAGCACCTCTGTTGAAACAATTGGTTCAAGCTTCGGGTACGTCAGGGTATTTATCCAATCTTCTTAAAATGTTGTTTCATTAACACATTCCAGGACGTCAGATATAAAAGTCCGATAATAGAAATTGTAAATAGCAACACAACTGTTGGCGGTAATTTGTGGTAAACATATGTTAATGTTTATATTAGAATCCTAATTATGAACAATTATTTAAAATATTATTTTATTTGTTATAAATAAAATTAGTTGAAATTACTATTTCATGTTAAGCAACGTTTGATAATTATTAAATATTATTAAAATTAATATAAAATGTAGAGCTCACGAGTATAGCTTAGAGGGGTAGCTCTAGTATCCGAGGGATAGTTTCGGGTGTTTTTATTTTAATTAGTCCGACGCTCCTGAGACTTGAGTGGTATAGATTATCCTGAAATTATTGTGCATACAAATATATCTCCAAAATTACATGACTTTCGTTCCTGCATTTACATTCGCAAGAGAGTAGGCCCGCGCAAAGCGTGATAAATTTGCACACACTCAAAAGCTTCGGTTCCTGGGCGGCAGGGTTGCGAAGAGAGGTGGGAGGGGGGAGGGACTCCTCCATACAGGTGGCTAATAACCATTGTAATAATGTGCACACCCCGCCCTACCTACCACCGCTCCCCTCCCGCGTAGGGATAGCGAGCACTTGCGATGCGACCCAGTAGGTGTTAGTGTAGTATTGAAACTGGAAATATGGAAGTCTCTCGTCGTCAGGAATTGAAGACTTATAAAATAAAATCATTCCGTGATATATTTTTTAATTTTTCCTATTAGACATTACACAGTTCTGCCATCATTATTTTTACCTTCTGATAAATTATTTTCGTTTCCAGAGCTCTGAAGGCTACTCTTTTAAACCGTTGTAGTTATCAAACCATTAAACTGACTAATTTTAATAGTATCGAAAAAAAAACAAGTTTAAGTAAGGTTCCTTTTCCAATTTATGATATAAATACTGTGTTAATTTTGCTTATCAGTACATACCTATGTAATGCTAGATTTGTGTATTTAATAATTTAGAAATATATTTTATTAATTATTTAAAACTAAAAAAGTATCTAGTATTATTCTATTACATCAAATTTTAAATATAACAAAAAAATGTATTCAATAATAAAACTAAGTAACAGTTGAATGTCCTGTTTTAAGACATTCTCCATTTGAAAAAATAATGATTTTTACGTTCCTTATTAAACCATGTTTTAAATGTAAACTATACATAAAAATCTTTAAACGAGTCAATTCATTCAGAAAAAATATCGGCAGGAGCGGGATGCGAACCGCGGACCTTTGGAACCAACCTTTTTGCCCAGGTAATTATACCGCTCGGCCACCGGCCATTTTTTCCGCCTTGAGCTGACTCGTTTCGGATCTTTTATATAAGGTTATCATCGTATGGTAGATGTCGCTATAGTATATATTCAAAGTATGTATATTTTTATTTTTTATTATTCAATCAGAATGCATTTATTCACAAGTTTGATATTATTTCTTTCCGACAATCTATTTATTTTAGTAAGTACCACTCGGGTCTCGAACCTATACATATGTTTATCTAACGAATATTATTGGTGTTCCGTAATAGAGTTTCTCACTGTCATATTCACCATTGAAAATTAAGTTTTCAGCTAGTTCTATCAGTTCAACTGTAGTGTAAGAAATGTAACCGTATAGGTATTTTCAAAGCGATTCGACCAGCTTAACCTAAACTATCAAACAATTTCATTTAAGCTGAATTCAAATATTAGTAATTAAATACACACATACAATTATACATCAAATTTTACGCATAAATTCATTCAGAAAAAATATCGGCAGATGCGGGATTTGAACCTCGAGCGTTGCACTTTTGCTCTGTCCTACAAACCGCGCTGTCCACACGACCATTCTCTGCCTGGGAAGATACGCGAAACTTGATGAATTGTAAGCATCATATAACGATCGATGTCTCTGTAATATTCAGATTATGTATATTATTATTTTTATGATTAAATCAGTCAACATTTATTTACAAGCTTTTTATACTATTACTTATTAGTAAACGTCAGTCTATTTACTTAGTAAGTACCACTCGGGTCTCTTTTTGTGGTGGGTTGATTTGATGTAGAATTTTGTGTATTATTTAATTACTTATAATATTGAAATACAGTCAATGATCTACAAATTAAGATAAGTATATTAAAAATATTCGAATAAAAATTAAAATACAAAGAATTAAAATATATTTATGTATTTAATTAAATTAAGACACTTGCTTTCGTATTAAAGTATTTTTTGTAATTATACAAAATAACTCATGTGTAGGACCACAAATTCGGCTTGATGTAAATTTATTAGATAAAATTACTAATTTACTTTTTCCAATGTAAATATACTACACGCTAATTGCGCATTCACTTACAGTGATTTTTTGTGTAACCTCGAGAGTAAACAAGGAACAAATCGGTTCTGGTGAAGTTTGAAGGTAACGGAAGTTGGTCGAACAAAATGTTATTTATAACACTTATTGTCAACAATCACTGAAACCTAAGTCATTCAATTCACAAAAATAACTCATAAATAAATATTGTAACATATTAAAATAAGTAAGTAAAAACAGGAATTTTATTTTGATAAAAGTTTACCTATAATTAATAGGAAGTTCTTTTCTTGGATACTGAATACCATTTTTTACTTTGTAGATACAAATAACATTCATACACTTGAAATACTTATTATTTTAAGTCTTATTATAACGTTTATTAAATTTTTCTTGTGTAATGCATTACTAAAAATAAGAAGGATTCGTATGAGTATTCAATGACAGATGTTCATAAGAAAAGTATTTATCATATACAATATGATAAATCGTTTTTTTTTATGTAATCGCATGATATGACGTTCAGCCAGGGACGCTGGACGCTGAATGCGGGAAACGTGTGTTGTGTTCGTGTTTGTGTGTGGGTTGGGGGATTGCAAATGTATATTTATCTGATTCTCGAAGAGATCCAGATTGTAGGAAGGAAGAAACACAGACGCTTGAAGAGCATTCCAAAGCTTATTTCAAATAAAATCTATATGTCTAAAATACTTGTGACTGAAGTATTTTGTTTACGAGTTAATGTCTTTCTTCTGATCTTATTTTTTTGAATTTTTGATAAGAACACTAAAAATTACTTCAACAAAAAAATGAATTCTTACAAACAGTAGACGTATTTTTAATTTTAAAAATAATAGTTTTTTTTTAATTGTTGGACCAAAAAAGTTAAAGAAAAAGCTCATAACATTAGACGTGTGAATTGCAATAAACAATCGTTCACCGTTGTTTGCTTTGGTTATTGTTTACACACAAGAGTTTTGGCTCAAAAAAAAAAGTACCAAAACCTTAAACAATAATAATATGCAAAAAGTAAGCATTGTAAATTACGACAAGGCCGCACGTTTGAAATCTGACAATAAATATCGACTGTCTGTGGAACAAACGGTAAATATGTAAATATTTTCAGGGTATTTTGTTTCATGCCTGATATTGCGTAACAATGGTCTTTCATTGTCTTTTCTTTCCCGTGCAAGGAACGCCAACATGCCGATAGACCGTCCTTGGGGAGACGCAATATTGAATAACATATTTCGTGGCGGTTTTCAAATATAGACAGCTATAAATCTCCTTCAGCACGGAAAAAAAAACGAAACAATGTCGAAGCCGGAATAATTTAAAACGTAACTGTCTTTCAGTTTTTTCTACGTCAAAGCACTGCGTACCCTTGGAAATATTAGAATGGAAACATATTTTGTATGTCACAGTATAAATAGCTATGAAATTATAAAATATAATTTACCCATGAGTTCTATTTTATACAAGTAAAACTTGGTGTAATCGCTGGTTGAAGAATAATATTTTTATAGTGTCAAAAAAATAAAACTTATAAACATTCTCTAACACCATCAGAATCGTCATCAAATTCTCTACAAAATGTGCATTATGGTTTATATGCATCTTTAGCGATCGCTCGTTAAACAGCATCGACGCGCAACATCTTTGGCGGAAGATCTCGTGACATGCCGATGGCGGCCATTTTTTATTTTATTTATATCTCCATAGCAACTCCTATGAATCATTTTTCTTGTACGAAATTTTACGCAGAAAAACAATTTGCGTTGTGGTTGATGATAATTTGATAGATCAGATTTTTTGGACCGAATGTTGGCCGGAATAAGCTAACACCCAGCCAACCTCATCAGGTCAAGCTGGTTAGGGCACTCTATTGTCCTGGAGGTAGTAAATGCCCTCCTAAGGCGGATGAACCTTTATGGTTAACGTCATTAGGATGTGCAAATAAAGGGGAAAATACCACATTAAAGGTCTTAAAGACATCCCACGTATCAGCAAAAAAATGATTGCATCTCAAGTAAAATTTTCCGGAGATAAAAAAGTCCCCCAATCGGATCTCCGGGTGGGGACTGCTCGAGACAAAACAACCAAGACAAATAAGAAAAACCTTCAGCCAACAAGATATGCCATCTGGAATGTTCGAACATTACTGCAGGACGGCGCCCTAGACGGGAGTATTTGCAGCAAGTATTCGAGGACATGAACTGTAGCGCTTATGCTGAGCTGAAAAGGGTTGCGGAGGACCGAGAGGAATGGAGATCGAGATGCAAGATTCTGTTGCTGCAAACCAATCCACCGGATTGATACTACGAAGAAGAAGTGTCAATGATATTGAATTGATTCTGACACGTATCTGGCAACATCGATGGTAATGTATTAGTTAATATAAGGTATAAAAATATACACCGTATTTAAAATATTGAACAGGGTTTTAGTCTGAAAGTAACTGGCTTTAAATATAAACCATGTAGGTTAGTGCATACAATGTTTTAAAAAGCGGCGCCTTTAATAATATCGATAAAGCAAGGTTAAAAACTGCCTTCTTTTCAAGCCAAAGGCTCCCTAAAAACACACATAATTGATGAATTGTAAACATGAAAAGATAATAACAGCTGACAGAAATGCGTGGCTGTAATTTGTGGTAGCCATGTGCTCCAGTTAGAAGATATATGAACTGATATATGTGAACGGATATAGATTTTAGGTATTTCGGAAAAGAAATTACCATTTTTTTACGTCACTTTAACGTCAGTTTGTCAACGGTCGCCGTTGAGTTAGCACGTCGTGGTTGGTATCATTTTAAGGCTCTTTCTATTTTGACGTATTTTGACTTCCACTTTTTGGTTCATCCGTTAAATTCCTATTTTTTTTAAAAAATCTAGAGCACTTTCGAAGCTTCACGATGTCCCCATAAACATTGCAAATGGTCTGCGTAGCTTCTTTGCATTTCAGTCCCTTATCAAATAAAATCAGCACGATATGGCGCAAATGTGTTTCTTCAATTTCAGGCTTCTGCATTATTCTACAGCGGCATTTTTTTTAAACAACGTCAAAATAAAAAAAAACTAGTTTGGCTTTAAAATGATACCAACCACGACGTGCTTACTCAACGGCGACCGTTGACAAACTGACGTCAAAATGACGCAAAAAAAGGTGATTTCTTTCCGAAATACCTATTATGTAAACAGACTATTAGTTTTTGTTTATTTAATAATTTTAAATGTTTGCAAATAACCATTTAGATTGTTTGTAATCATGCTGTTAAGTATTGATCTGCTGCAAAAGGTTTCATTATCGATTATTTTCCTGATATCACTAGTAGAGTTTCAAAGCCTCTTAATATGAAATTCAATTTCAAATGCTTGTGATTTCATAAAAAAATACCGTGTTTTGTTTCTACGAGTTAGTATGCTTCTATTGAATTGAAATTACTCACATATTGAATAAACATGTTTTGTTCGAGCTAGATAATATATTATTGTATATCCGATACCAAGAAAGTTGTATGTACAACTTTATATTAGTTAGTAAGTTATTGAGTGGATTTTGTGAACCTTTTTCGAAACAACCTTGCCCGTATGCAAGGCACACTAATATTTATATCAAATATACGGACTTGATTCAATTAATTTATGGTTTTAATAAAGACGTTGTTTAACTCTTTTAATATAAAGTTTGATTTAGTGCTCCCATGCCGCCTAGGTAGCGGCTTGATTATTTAGAAACTGGCCTCTCGCCCGTTTTCAAGCTTTTTAATTTATTTTTTTGGATACTTTTTGGAGGGAAGACAAAACCTGTTCCTAAAACGTAGACTTCCTTCTCACTCTCTATCTCTCTCTCTCTCTCTACTGTAAGATACCATCTTGAATATACGTGACCAATTCAGGGTCTTTAATAATTTGACATTTAAATTTATATTATATCTTCAACGAATCATTATCAAAACATATGAATGCACAATCAATATAAATTACTTAATTATTTGTATTTTATATACATAAAGTATGTCTTCTTTTGACGATGACCAAAGACAATAACACAATTTAAACGGGGTTTTCGATAGATAAATAAAGTAAAGCCATTTTGATCGTAGACCAAAATTGCTTATCGTTGGTTGGGTTGACCTGCTCTTAAGAATAAAATGGTTAAGGCCTTGGATACGTCGGACCAATAATCTGATATTCTTAAAAATTGTCATTAATGATATAGCTGATTTTTAAAGTCCCCAAGCTCCTTTTGTGGAGTTTGTCGGAATTCATATATGTTTCCAGGTAGTCTTGTTGGTGAATATAGGTCTCGGGACAGTGAATTTAGTGTGAAAACTGATAGAAGTGAATGATAGTAATTTTTGGTGACGTATGAGTATGTTCCAGATATGAGACTCAAAATTTTAAAAACAAGGTATATCGAGTTGATTATAGGACCTACGGATTAATTTATCATCTCAGATACACGCTGAACAGTTCATTGAATTGCTCTTGACAGTAGAATATTTGAATTCCTGATTTTGATATTGTGGCTTTTGGGCTTAGCCGTGTGTGGCGAATTACTTCTTTCCAATAATTTGACCGCCATTACAGGGGTCTTCTTCAGGGTTGATGACTTAGTGAAGAAGAAGACCCTGAAGAAGACCCCCGCAATGGCGGTCGAAATATTGGAAAGAAGTAATTCGCTACACACGGCTAAATCCAAAAGCCACATTATCAAATCTGGCCGTGAAAACCTAAGGAGTTATTCCCGATTTTAACAAAAACTGAGACGCCTAAAATTGCACAATCGTATGCGTCATTAAATACATGAAAGTTTGATGTTAAATCGCATTTATTAAGCTTTACCTTTCATGCTTGTATGTCAAAGATTTTGATTATTTTTCATTCACGCATATAATTTAAATAGTCGCCTTTGTGGTTAACATTTTCGCGAGGTGCGTTCGATGTTTAATTTTCGCACAACTCATCTGTGACCCGATAAAGGGCCGAGGTGAGATCTTTTCAGGTTTCAGTGAATTGAGCAGGTCACAAGCGCGGGTCCTCGCAAATAGCGAGATCGACTTAAATTAATATCAATTCCGCACCGGGGCCTTTGTAGAGGACCAGGACCTTTGTGGAGGACCAAGACCCTAGTAGATGACTGGGCGTGGGACCCTGAAGGCCTCATCCTCCTTCACAAAAGACCCAGCTTTTCAGAGGCAATGTACTTGCAGAGGCGTAACAAAAAAAAACTTATAAACAAACACATATTCATGGAACGCAGTAACTTTGTGGCCTTATTTTATTGTGACTTTTTTTTTCCTTTATAAACATTACAAATCTCATACTTATTACGTTTATAAAGAACGAAAACAAAATACAAGACTACCAATAACAAAACCAATTATTTTGACATCTGTGTCTATATTATGAATGCTTCAGTAATGACAAATTTAGTGTCAACGACCTCACATTCAGTACAAGTGTAGACATACTGGTGAGCCAATAGTTAAGATTTGTGACAATAAGACCGCGTTATAAGAACATCAAATTTGACACACAAAGAACACACGTATTATTGTCACAAAATCCAACATCTAACTCTCCGTATCGGTTCACACCAACACCGAACCAGAAGCAATATTACACCAAGTATGTCAATATTCTAAACACAAGTGGTATTTTCATTCACCTTGCGACTCTTGTGTCGCACACGGGATCCAAGGCTAGTCCAGCAATATATTGTAGAGTTTTCATCTCATTAATTATGGAGAGGTTTTTCGATTGTGTGATATCAGCCCTCATCTTCATACACATTATATCATAATAAATAGAGTGTATCAAAAGTGTTTATATGGAGTAGCTACGTCAATGGTCCAATTCCCCGAGGTATGTAGGATTGTAGAATCCATTGTTTGGGTATTTCGACATTTTGGGCGATTCGTACGGGACCAGGTAGGGTTGCGAAACCTTTTTCGTTTTGGACCGCCGGACCTCAAGCCGCTAAGCCACGCACTCGGACCCGGAGAGAAGTAATTAAAAAGCCCTAGTTTAATCAGAGCCATCCCGGACCCTTTAAGGACGAAACGAAACCCTTTTTTGACTATCTGATCGAAATAACTTTGGTCCGTTTTTTATTCGATATTCGGCATCTAAGGCAGTAGATAGAGTAAAACCTATTTCTGTCTAATAGGTTTCTACTCTTGATATATAAAATACCTATCAACAGTCTATAAAACAGGTTATATATTTAAGTCTGCCTTTGATTCTTTATTTATTAACTCACAGATATATTTTCTATTTTGGTTAATTAGTTTTTATTATTTAAGCAATCTACGAAATCTATTGTACTGATTATTTGCTTCAAAAACCAGAGCATTAATAATCATAGCTATTATCAGCTTATCATAACAAAATAACATTGAAAATGTTAAGTAAAATCGAATATCCTCTTGGTCTTTAACCTGTTCGCATCGGTACCCGATGTATACCGTGTAAGATTCCCCTACCGTTGACATCGGTAGCCGTGATATATCGTTTTGCTACATGCTTAGAATAGTTTTAATGCATCATCTGATAGCTAAAAGATACAAGAACCAATGTGATATATGAAAAGAGTCCAGATAAGCACATTTATGTTTCAAATAATAGTTTTATAATTGACAGTTTAATTTGTATTCCACCGATCCGTAATGAAAGGGTTAATCCAGGAAGACGAGAAACCTAGTTAGTAAAAAAATGAGTGCAGAGAAACTTACATCTAAATCTAATAAAATACATAAGGATTAGAAACTGATATTAAAAAGGCAAATAAAATGATAGCTTTGTGATTGAAAATAAATACTCAATAAAATTAATTTTCTGATAATATAATATCATAATCAACAAATGAACTTGTAAATTCACAGTTGATAATAACCTCATTTTGCGCACAGACCTTAAATTTATTATAGATCTGTGGTTGTGAGACTTCATCCCTTTTAATACTTTGTCTTCTCCATTTAGCAATCAAATAAATTACTATTACTACTGAATGAATAATAGCCTTCTACTATTTTTCTTCAATTGGCCAATTATTTTCATGAGCTATTTTCCAAAAGAAGCTCTTCAATTTCGATACATTTATTTCTCATTGTTTACTTGTAAATACCAAAATGCGGTAAAAAAACAACGCAATTGTCGGCCAGATACATTTAAAATAAAGTTTTATGCAAAAATATATTTCATTACATATCGCTGGTTTTATATATATATATGATATTAAATAACGATGATTACCTCCATGTTCTTAATATGCATTTTAACAGAATAACCTGCACTAGAGCAGGTCGCTAAACGATGCAATTATGTGCTGTCAGAAACATGATTGATGGCAACGTACCCGATACCCGACGAATGCACGTCACCTGCTCGATATTGGGCTGCTAACCGATTATGTAAGTGTTATAAAAAACTGGCACTAAAACTAAAACAAACTCAATTTATGCGGTTTATAAAAATATTAAAAAAAAAACTTTATAATAAGCATGATTTTAAAAGGTATTTAAGAAGAGTAAAATAAAACCTTACATCAAAGAGATTTAAACGTAAGCGTACCAATTATTTTGCAAATCAATAATTCTTAAAAAAATTGACAGCTTTCAGCCATCCGGATTGAAGCAAATAAAATTTTCAAGTTTTCTCATCAAAAACTTTTTGCAGGTGTTTGGTTATATATAACATTGAAACCAACTGTACTTATCATGTGATATCTTTATGTTGAAGATCGGTAGCTGCAAAATTGAACTCCTGGCCTTTTGTTGGATGGTGAGCGCCACGGGCGAGGGAAATTGTTAATTAAAAAATACTCAGCCTCGCCCGGGACCCCTGTTGATCACTACACATATGTGAGGCTCTATTTATAATACATATGTGTATATTATATATGTCCGTATTAAGTTATACGAATAATGTATGGTGGTAAATGTGGTATGAACTGTTGTTATGTTTATTATGTATCTACTTTTATTGTAACCTTCGTAGAGATTGAGTTTAATCATTTGCGCCACGCAGAGATATTTTTGATAAAAAATATAGCATGGCTTCATAAATAGAACCTTCTTTTTTTTTAACATAAATTTACTTTTAGTTATTTTTAATATAAAAAATTGAGTACAATTTCAAATAGATTATGTACATTCTTTTTACATTGATCACTATGATAACCACTATGATTACTAACTGAACTTATAAATATTGACATACACCGTCTTTAAAAAGGTACAAGTTGAGGGTTCGTCACGTGGCCGCATGGTGGAAGGATGCAGGAGCAGATTAACAACACAAAGATATTGTTTTTGAAGCACAAATCGCATTTATTTTTAATAAAGACTTGATTTCCTCGTCCGACCGGTATGACGTTTCGCCGGCTGGACGAGAGTTAAGTGACGACTCCCGTCACACTGTGACACGCAACGCCGCCAAGATAATCACGGCAAAAAACAAATTAAAGATGACAGTTGAACCAACATGAAATGGAGTAAATGTCATAACAAATAAAATGGCGTATGCAAACGCCATGTAATTTTCATATAATTGAAACTAGCATTATTAGATGTGCATGTCAGGCGAGCGAACAAAAATAAGAGACAAAAGATCGTTTATCGAGGCTTTTCGTCATGAGCCTAAAAGAGCTATATCAAATTGATATCAATAATACAATACGTGTTAATTTTTCGACTCAGTGAGCTGATCAAGTGGCAGCAGGCCAACGCTGAACATAGAATAAATATTTATTTCAAAATTTCGTCGTTGGAACCCTAGCGTCCGCCTTTTATTTGTCTCCGATTTATTGACGAGAAAAAAAAGTTTATGTTAGCTGTGAATTTGTTTGTACTGACATCAGCATTATATATATCCCTTGCTGACAGGTACCGAAAACGTCGATATACAATCTTTCGTCTCTTATTTCTGTTCGCTTGTCAGACTTGTGTGTCGCCATATTGGCGTATGGGTAGTTATATAGATATCCACTTATGGCGCTGGTGACCAACCACGGCGCTGCATGAGCCAGTTGTGTCCCGCCCTTCAGCGAGAGCATATTGTATTGTGACTCAGCCGAATGCTGAGACTAGTTCGGGCCACAAGGTTGTAAAGTTAATCATAAATATATGTCAATGTGCTTCTGAAAAAGTCTTTGTTTTCTTAACCTGCTCCTCATCATGCCCTCACACGACTGAATAACGACCTTTAAAATAGAGGAGGATGTTAATACATATCAATTACTTAATATATGTGATGTATTTTTTAGTATGAAAAAACTGCGATGACACAACACTAGCATACAAAAAAATTGCTTGCTGCCATTTTTAAATATTATTTGATAGTATGTATTAATGAATAATTATCTCATCAAATGCCCATTCAGACGTTTAATATGGCAGGATGTGCCTTTCTCTGAGCAATGTTGTAATTATTGCCTTGAAAACTGGTTACATTAATCAATTTTGACGGGTAAGAACACATTAAGATTACTTTTGAACGTAAAAGTTGTTAATATAAAATATTGCGGTTTTTATCTTGGATTTAACAGTTAATTACAGATAAAAGCACTAATTATTATGTAAAAGCAATAATTATTTAATTGCTCGTTTGGGACATTTATTGAGACTTAATAATGTTGTTATCATATATGAATGATACAACAGAACGGGTAATATAAAATTACAATAATTATTAGAAAATCAATAAAAAAATATTTTCATTTTAAATGCTTAAAACTATGCTCACCTACATACTTATGATTTGAAAATATGTTCCCTAGAAAACTCCTTTTTTTCAAATCAAATATAAACCTTTAAACGTCCAGTGGTTTCCTTACGAACAATGATGTTCTCAGGATAATCAAGGAAGATAAGCACCTAATAAGAACCATCTCAGAGAGGCGAGCCCGATGGATCGGTCACATTATGCGCCACGATAGTCTTCTTCACGATATTGAGGAGGGGATGGTTGAGGGTATAAACTGTAGAGGGCGCCCTAGACGGGAGTATTTGCAGCAAGTGTTCGAGGACATGAGTTGTAGCTCTTATGCTGAGCTGAAGAGGGTTGCGGAGGACCAAGATGAATGGAGATCGAGATGCAAGATTCTGTTGCTGCAAACCAATCCACCGGATTGATTCTACGAAGAAGGTTTCCTTACAGGATCGCAGATTTGCGTCGTTCAATGCCCTACGTTCCCATACAGGAGTGCTTATGGTTCATTTCACAATCGGACTACATTAATTTGTAATGCTAGTATTAAAGTAAGTTCATGGAAGAATCTATTGTGCGACGAAACATAACAAACATTGGCATGCTAGGGCATTGAACGACGCAAATTTGCGGTCCCGTACGGGACCACTGGGCGTTCTTACAGGTGAAACATACCACTAACAAAAAACTAGTTTGCCGGTTTTGGCACACAATTCATCATTATGACGTTGTTCGTAATGCAATAACGTTATTAACCAAAATAATTAACTAATATTTTTTACCCTAGGGTAAATTTTTTACCCAACGCTTAGGCGTTGCAAATATCATGACTGGTCAAATTCAATCAATTTAATCCCTCACCGATTTTACGGGTATCAACAACTTGCCCTAAATTATTGTGTTTTCGTCTTCAAATGGCCTTCCAGAACATGATGCATCATTAACATCAAATTTTTGGCACTGGTTTTGTATCAATGCATCCTCAACACATTTTTTTCATACTAGAACGACATTTGTGCCTTTTTGTTACTTTGTAATTAAATCACACCAACTGGGAATTTGGGAACGTTTCTGAAATACTATGCTCAGTAACTTCTCTTTCTATTGGCGTTGTTAGTCACAAAGTCATCAACCCTGAAGAAGACCCTGCAATGGTGGTCGAAATATTAGAAGAAAATAATTCGCCACACACTGCAAGACCCAAAAGCTAGAATACCAAATCTGGCCGTTAAAACCTAAGAAGTTATTCTCGCCAACTTTATTACTTCTTTTCAGTTTTTATATGTGAAGGATACTAAATAAATACTACTGCATATAGTAACACATTTTTTTTCACAAGCCATTGTGTATAAGAAAGCTATAATGATTATTCAGCTTAAATTCGAAATTGACTTTAAAAAAATACAATTAAATCGTTTGTTGGAGAAACTTTATTTTTACCTTAAGAGCCATATATTTCTTTCACACAGATTCATCCTCCGCATCCTGAACAAGTCTTCAGCGTGTCATGTATCATACTGTAGAAAAAGCTTCAGAGATTAGGCCGGAAGTCTGTGTTCCAGTAACGGCCGACTCAACATAATTCTCGTACAATTTATCGTTTCAACTTCACTTTATTAAGTCTCACCTAGCCTAAAAGCCTGGATCCAGACCAAACTCTCATAGTTCAAGACACTAATCGGACGTAGACTTCGTGAAGAAATTGAGAAGACATTAGATAGACGAGTGATTAGATATTTGCAAGTAATGCAAAAATGTTTATATACTCAGTACATTTAAAAAATCTAATTTTCAATAAATAGAAACCGCATATCATCAATGTAACCTTTTTAACTGGAACTTTGAGATGCAGAGTTGTCGATTAATATGAGAATGAACTAGTTTTCAATTTGGAACGGATCTGACGTAGAGAAATGTTATTTTATTGATGATTAACCATCTTTTAAATCATATTATTTCGTAATTAATTGCTATATATTTCAATAAAAATGAATGGCGGTACGAATATAAAACAGTTTATTGATTTTATGTATTTATTATAAGCTATGCCTTATACAGGGAGCGGTAAAAATATATGACAATTTGATTACTTGAGGTTACAGAAAACCTTCAGATCTTTTTACCGATCCCTGTACTATGTTGATCCTTAATTAATTGAATACGTCCGCTTACAAAGTCCATTTAATCAATTTATAACAAAATAATATGTCTATTGTATCACTGTTATAATTACACATAACATTTCCAAGCAATCTTACTTGATCTATTATGTACCTGTACACCAACTTCACACTCTTTTTGAGAATCCCTACATAGTTGAAATATGTCGTCATAGAAAAAAAACCCTTATTCAGCTCATTTTCGTATACAATAGGCAAGCTTTGAAATGCTTTCTTAGCATCCGTATTTATAATTGTATAAAATCTGAATCTCTTCAAGAGGCAGATTATTAAATATTACCATCTTCTATACATAAACATGCTTGTAACCACTAGACATCTTTCCTACAAATATTGTCCATCAGAAATGAGCAGTTGAAAGATTCTAGAAGGCTCTTTGTTGATGTTCTCCTAAATGTTTTTATAAAAAAAACAATTGTTTACATCACGTTATATTAAAAAAAAATTTTTTTTTTTTTGAGTTGTAGGGAATATTAAAAGTGACCATACTAAAATAGTATGGTCTCTTTTTAAATGTTGTAACGGATAATATGAGGAAGAATACATACATTATTGGAAATATCAAATAATATTGTATGTGGACGGAACAATATCGAAAAGTAAAACCTTGGTTACGATTGGGCGAATACGTTCTCTGGAAGTAACCACGTGTGCCTTGCGTGTCTTTAGTCAATGTCATCGATTTAATATCGAGAAAGAACAACGAAAATATAATTGTTATTTTTGATTCGATATTTCAAGAGAAAAACAAATTAACCAAAACATACGAAAGCTAGATATAATTGTTGCTGTAATATTACATCTTCAAAAAACAATATTCTTAAATAAAAGAAGTTGTTTTTAAACTATTTAAGTTGAATGTAAGAGTAAATTAAAATAAAATTGTAATGAATAGCATTTTTATATTCGAATGGACGTTTGAATTTAATTTTAATATCGTTAAGAAATAAATGGCTTAAAGTATGGTTTTGAAGATTTTTGACTGTTGTTGTAATATTAACTCTGAAGTTTCCTTTCTTGTTTTGAAAGCACGTGTGAAAAACTGAAAATTACTTAACTGGCATCCGGGGAATTCCTTGGTAGACTGCTGAATTTTCAGTTGACTTAAGTAAAATTTATTACTCCTAGTCTTCACTTTTAGAGAATTTAAGTACTTAAATGCCTACCACATAGGCTCATAGATGAGGCTATACATACAACTCAGTACTATGAATCTCAACAACAATAAATATTCAACAATAGTAAATAAATTGTTTATTAATACATGTATAAAAATATTATTCAAATATTATTATATGTATTTTAACACTCATTTAAACAAATAATTTATATAAAGTAATAAGTGAGCGATTTTTCATCTTTGTCATGTTGAATTCACAAAATAATGTTGATAGCATATTATAATGTTTTTATTTTTAATCCTTTCATTACACTCGGTTTGAATACAAATTATATTGTCAATTGTAAAACTAGCATTTGAAACATAAATGTACTTATCTGGTCTATTTTAATATATCACATTGGTTCTTGAATCCTTTAGCCATCAGATGATGCATACAAAACTATTCTAAGAAAGGAACAAAACGATTTATCACGTCAAACGATGTCAACGGTCGGGGAATCTTATGACGACATATGCCGATGACAACCGATGCGAAAGGGTTAATGAACTTCGATCACCTCTTATTTAAATAAATACGTTTGGTGTTAAAACGTTTTTTTTCTAATCAATTGTCGAAATCATTGTAATATAAGAATTTCATATACAACCTTAACAAAATTGAAATTATAATCCTGAAATAGTACACTCGTTGAGTAAGATTTGTTTTATATAAATTCAGGCAAAGTGACTTAAATTACAAAAGCTTAAAGTAAATGCCTGACCAAGTTAAAGCACAGTAGTTTCCCGGGTCATTTTTCTTATGCCGTTTAGCGCTGAAAAGTTTCTCTCACCCAAACGGAGTCTCTCGTCACCGCACGAGGTTTTCGAGCTTTGAAGATGGGATGCTGGAACTTGGAGTAGAGCGAGGTTGAAAGTCTGGTGAAGCCGAAATTCTGGTGAGGATGGTAGAGAGCTCCCGCCGCGGCTGCACTCCTGTGTGTAGGAAACTTAGTTCTGTGCTCTGCAGTAATGAGGAGTTGGAGCGAGGAGTTGCCTCTGATGCCGCAAAAGCTCGGTTTCTCGGCAAGATCTCCTTAAACCAAGAAGCTGCTATCATAGGCGCAACTTGGGCGTTAATTTTGAACTAAACTTTGGCCATTTAACCCAAAAACAGTTTATCTCGTTAATGCTTAGATTTTGACACATTGAGTTAAAAAACCCATTACTTGTTAAAATTCCAAATATTGACACATTTCAACTTAAATTGCTTTTTTCAATACATATGTTCAATGTACATAATACACAATATGGTTTAAATCAAATTATTTTTACCGATTTCAGAAATGAAAATTTTTGAATGTTTGTTTTTCACAAAAAAAAATACTTAATTTACTCGTATTTGGCATTCCTTTAAAACGTCATTGACAAAGTGCACCAAATCACATCACTCGATTTCTATTTTATTTGGATAATTGTTTTTCATTTCCACTTAATAAAATAATTAACATCCAGAATAACAATATTAGATCAACAATATACCTATATTTTTTCATGACTACAATACATTTATATTATATATGCAACTTATTGGAAAAAAATATTTACAAAGCATTCATGTCATTCCACGTTCTTAAAATTGTTCTTTTGACTGTGCATCCTGGAAATCTATTAAATACATATGGTATCTTTAGCTCTTGTCAGCCTTTTCGATCTCACAAACTTAAAGATAAGACGGCTATAGCTTAATGCTGTCCCGCGGCATTTGAAGAACATTTGAAGAACATATTTCAGAATTGTACTTGGTGGTCTTTAACTGACTGTAAGATGGAGGGTACTCTTGTCTATTAATATATTTTATAATTTCTTAGAAAATCAAAATAATGTTTACTTTCTAGTATATCTATTTGCAAATCTCATAATAAGACGGAATTTTTTGTGAGATGCCAAGATTCACTGATACAGCGATTCGATAAAAGTGTTTTATTTAGTGCATGAATTTGTGGTTTTTTTTTTGACGCTGTGGTTACTCCCATGCCATCACCGTTTAGGGTGCCACCTAGAGGTTTCCACAAACTTGGTACCACCGCAAAGGAAAAGGGGAGAAGTGGGTGGCAGCGCCCTCTACACCCTGTGGCAAAACTTATCTCATTATTCAAGGCGGGCAACGCTGAGTAATTTTGATATATTACAATTACGAAGTACTGCTAGGTATTGTAACTTATTATACAGTCGGTAGGCAGGGAATAATAAGCTGTTAGAAGAAGGAAAATTTAAAATTTATCGCTGGTATTTTTTGCGCCCCCATCTCCCAGTTCTCCCCTGGCGAGATGCGGCTCTTCTCTGTGTTGGTTGAATTATTGTGTGAGTTCGTGTCTGTGTGCTTTGTATGATTTGTTGCGAAAGTGATATGTTAGAAATGAGCATTAAAAGTTTTGGTTTTGGTAGAAGTAAATAATGTAAAAGCATCGTAAATAAATATCTATATTACATACAATTTTTTTGTGTTGATACATATCAAATGCCATTAAATCCATTACAATTTAAATAGGTGGGAAAAACTACGTATTTAATAGCTTTATCTCGTAAATATGAATACATATATATATAAATTTAAAAAAATTTAATCAATTATACACGATTCCTGTTTAAGGATATATAATATGACATAAATATATTTAAGACTTACAAAAATCAATTAGATTGAAAAAAATGAAGCCTTAAAATACAAAAATCGCTGCACATTTAAATACGATTTCTATCTGATGTACGACTACATATATAAATCTCATTATCACACGTAGATAACGTGTGATATAGAAATCAAATTATAGAGCAAATCACAATAACTAACTTTAACTAGTGTATTAAAGTTAATTCAAAATAATTATTAATACTAAATGCAACTTATAAATGAACATATATTTTTGAATGAATTAATATTATGTAATGATAACACAAAAAATATATTTATATATTATAGAATATTAACTAATATGTTTATTTACGTATTTATTAACATTTTTCTCTTTTTTTTTCTAAACTCTTTCAACAATTGTCAGTTTTTTTTTTTGTAATGTTTAGTTTTATTTTGATGCTTTTTTTTAAAGGAAACATGTGATTCAATTAAATGCTAGATTACTACAAGTTAACTGTATTTTAACAGATGTATAAAAAAATATTCATTAAATCATGTTTTAAAGTAAATTCATCTGTCGGCAACAGAAACGAAATTCTTCAGAGTATTTTCATGCAACTTGTCGCTTTGAAATTCATGAAAAAAAAACTTCCACTCGCATTTGTCCATGGCAACACATTTTTGGCGATTTTGGCAATTCATGTCACCGCGTTCCATAAATCACCAATTCCGCGCACATCGATTTTAGCGAATCAACGTACATTGTTTGCAAAATTCAAAAAATTCGCCCACTTTCTCGTACCGTAAATGGCTAATACCTTTTTCGTATTAACCTTATATTACGAATTTAAAAAAAAACCGAGAAATTCCCAATTTTTTCTTTTTATATATTACAACTCTTATTACAGGTAATGCACGCTTATATTATATGACATTCCTCCTTTATTTGGAGACAGTATGTATCTCTCATTCATATACTAAACAAAAAGTTTATATTTCCAGTTTCATTGTCCAGTTCTTTTAACCACTTGTGATATTATTTTCTTTTGATTTCATTAGTGAGACGAATTGAATTCCTTATACATAGCAATATGTTATATTATAAAAGTATTAAAAATATATCTAAATCAGTTAAGACGAAATATATATTTTAGTTTATTCCACATTATTTTTTCCACCTTTAATGCATTTTGCCCCACTTTTCTTTCAAAACACAGATAAAATAAATGGAAGACAAATAAGATTTAGGTTTTTTTTTAATATTCTAAATTTAAATTTATTTAATTAAATGTTAATTAATAAATATTTATTTAATTTTCTTATTTTTTCATGGATCACGTAAGGATAAGTTCTCTGTTTAGGTTTAGCCTTTAGTTATCTCTCAACAAGTGATGGATTGAGAAAAGCTACGAGTTAGTCGTAATAAATGAAAATTGCTTATACTATAACAACTACTAGTTAATATTAATGAAGTTTCACCATAAATTATCAGTTAATAATCTAAGCTTTTTAGTTTTAATGATAGTACTTGTCTTATAAAGATATATTAGTGATATTTCTCCAGATTGATAATTTTTCTTCGTAGTATCAATCTGGAGGATTGGTTTGCAGCAACAGAATCTTGCATCTCGATAAAACACTCCATTCTCTCGGTCCTCCGCAACCCTTTTCAGCTCAGCATAAGCGCTGCTGCAGTTCATGTCCTCGAATACTTGCTGCAAATACTCCCGTCTAGGGCACCGTTCTGCAGTAATGTTCGAACATTCCAGGTGGCATATCTTGTTGGCTGAAGGTTTTTCTTATTTGTCTTGGTTGTTTTGTCTCGAGCAGTCCCCACCCGGGAAAACCGCCGAGATCCGATTGGGGACTATTTTATCTCCGGAAAATTTTACTTGAGATGCAATCATTTTTTGCTGATACGTGGGATGTCTTTAAGACCTTTAATGTGGTATTTTCCCCTTTATTTCCACATCCTAATGCCGTTGACCATAAAGGTTCATCCGCCTTAGGAGGGCATTTACTACACCAAACTCCAGGACAATAGCAAAGTGCCCTAACCAGCTTCACCTGATGAGGTTAGCTGGGTGTTAGCTTATTCCGAATAGCCAACATTCGGTCCAAAAAATCTGATCTTTCAAATTATCATCAACCACAACGCAAATTGTTTTTCTGCGTAAAATTTTGTACAAGAAAAATGATTCATATGAGTTGCCATGGAGATATAAATAAAATAAAAAATGGTCGACATCGGCACGTCACGAGATCTTCCGCCAAAGATGTTGCGCGTCGATGCTTTTTAACGAGAGATCGCTAATTACAAGAAATACTTCTCCAAGTTAATTATGACGAACATTAATGAATTACATACGCAACATAAGTTTAAAAGTAAAAGAAATGAGTAAGTTTTATGAAATATTTGTCAAAAACGGCGGGACAAGTCATGCGGGTAATATTCAAAAATAATAAATCAAAGACCCAGCATTTAAGACAAGACCACAAAATGCATTAATAATAACTAACGCCTATTTTTGTAAATAATAACATCTCGTTTATAAGACGCTCTTCACGTAATCACTGGTAACTGGCGTAATACTATTTTACATTCTTTTAATATCTGTTGTTAAGTTATTTTTAATATAATTTAACTAAAAATAGGTTGTCGTTTACAAGATTAAACGAGGAAAAAAAATATATGTCAACCAGCTGAAAAAAAGCGAGTAAGAGAATAACACTTATTTCGCTCGTAAGAAAACAATTATTAACAAATGTTTGGTGAAAATAAAATGAAGTATCCCAAAAATGCTACTTTTCACTTCGCATATTTGAGAGTGTATTAAGCTGGTACTGCCAATCAAAAATCATGATGTAGAAAATAACATCCTCCTCTCTTTAAAAGGTAATCATTCAGTCGCGTGGTGGCAGGATAAGGAGCAGATTAACAATTCAAAGACTTTTTCTGAAGCACATTGACATTTATATTTCGATAACTTTACAAACTTCTGGCCCGGACCTACTCACAGCAATCAGGCCGGGCCAACAACAATGCGATCTCGCCGACGTCGGCACACGACTGAGTGCGCTTGTGATGGGCTGCCGCCCAGCGCTACAAGTGGCAATCTATATAACGAACGTCACACTCGTGATCGGACTTGTCCAAAATGCCAATATGGCGACACATATATGTACGATAAGCGAACAGAAATGACACGAAAGATTGTACATCGAGGTTTTCGATACCAGTCAGCAAGGGCTATATCATGCTGATGTCAAAACATTCAAACTTATTCAAAATCAAGCGTTGCTTTATTACTTGTCAAACTAAATAACGCTTAAGCGGCTTTTTTGGGAATTTCTTTGTGAAAACAAAACTTATGTTCAAAAATAATACTTTTGCAAAAACATTTGGAACCTAGCTTCTTGTTGTAATTATTTGAAACTTTTAGTAAAACCACCAGTACTATTCTGTTACGTTTTTTGTTTGAGAAGAATGATCAACTTTCTATATAAATTTAAATTTAAATTTCCGCTAATAAATAAAAACTAAATATTCAAGTGAATAATGCGCAAGTCGGATGTGCGCTATATATCAACGTAATGTATGATAGCCGGAAAATGTATGTGGGACCCCTATGTGAAGTTCTTTGTAACATAAGAACTCATCTATGTAAATTACAACTATGTGGTTACAAGTTTCATCGCGTCATTAATAATAATCGATTGATGAAAAACAAGTAGGAATGCCATAATGATAAATATATGTAAAAAAATGTATTTGTCATAAAAATATATTCGTTTTCGTAATAAATACGTTGAGCCATTTATTATATACTGTATAATATGTTTCTTGTTACCCCTATATAAAGAAAAGATGTCCACAACTCGAAATCAATAATTCATGACAATTTATTCGTTCCTATAAAAGCCAATGAGTGGGTACATTAAATGCATGTTCGATTAGATAATACGATCGCTATATTAAAAAGCTTATGTTTAAATGGCAACATAAAACATGAGAATCAATTTAATATGTTGATGTAAATAACATCAATTTCATATTATTTAAAAACAAAATTGTACTTGGTTAACTGTGTATTTTTTAAGTCGTTATAATTTATGACATAGCATATTCACACCTAAATTTAACGCCACATACTTGTTTTCAAGAAGCTACGGGTATTTTAAGTGTTAAATGGCATCTCAACCTAAAAATACCCGCAGTTAGCCACACGCGATGACCTATTCAAGTTAGCTTGTAAGATTTCTACCGATTGCAATGTATGGTAACATCCTCCTCTCTCTCAAAAACAGGTGTTATTCCGTCGCGTGATGGCAGGATTAGGAGCAGATTGATAACACAGACTTTTTCAGAAGCACATTGACATATATTTATTTTAAAACATTACAAGCTTCCGGCCAGACGGAATGACATGCCGCCGGCTGTAATTCGACCTCCTCGATCGTCAACACATAACTGCCGCGCTCGTGATCAAGCTCTCGCCCACGCCTCAGGCGGTGTCTATAATTAACACACCCGTGAGCGGGCAAGCGAACAGAAAATAAGAGATGAAATATTGTATATCGAGGTTTTCGGTACCAGTCGGCAAGGGATACATCTTGCTGATGTCAATGGTTTTCGATGCGTTTCCTGGACAGCAAAAGCGCCAATCTTCTTCGTAGTATCAATCCGGTGGATTGGTTTGCAGCAACAGAATCTTGCATCTCGATCTCCATTCCTCTCGGTCCTCCGCAACCCTTTTCAGCTCAGCATAAGCGCTACAATTCATGTCCTCGAATACTTGCTGTAAATACTCCCGTCTAGGGCGCCCTCTACAGTTTCTACCCTCAACCATCCCCTCCACAATATCGTGAAGAAGACCAATAATAAGAAAAAAAGGAAGGCCGTAGTTTATTTGGTCTTGTTAGTCATCGAAAAATAATTCCGCAATCAACATCACTTTTGCCTTTTGAAAGGTTACAGGATTCAAGGCTCGCAAATCTGTTGTACCCTTAATATACATTATACGCAGGCATAGCTTCTCCGAACTTATTATTATATATGGCTGAATTGCTAAGATGCTGTGAGTTGCAATCGTTTAAGATTAGACGATGTGTAGGAGCTACAGTAGACTAACCTCAAATATGTGCTTACGTTAACATTCAACTTCTTGCTTAGTTGCAGTACAAAATGAAATATTAATTGTTCAGAATAGTTGCTTGAAGAATGAAGGGGTTGACTGGTCTCTTGTTTTGTTTGTAGGCTGTAAGAGAATCTTGGGACTGTGTTTGTTAATGCCTTAAATACACCACTAATGACGCCGCAAAAATCTTAAGCATTATCATCAGCTTATGAGGAGTCTGGTGGTGGACCAGTAAATGTGTAATTACATGATGGTCAAACTCAGAGAGAGAAATTGTAAGTTTATATTTCTTCGAGAAAATTTTACAAGTTATTTATATTTTTAGCATTACCTTTGTGATTCATTTAAAATATTAGATAGATAATTACTTTACGCTGCTGTAGGAGGGCATTAAATACAATTCACTTCTCAATCCTTCAAGATAAAGCCATCCTGAAAAGCCTACTCTATTTACGAGTACATAGAATTTACTCGGCGAAACTCAGGTAGGCAGAGCTAACATGGAATGAGGCGAAGATCATATCGGCTGACAGAGTTTTACGGCAGCAGTTAGTGACAACCATATGGTCCAGTAAGGGATGTGCTGATATATTAGACCATATGGTGTGATGATGATATACTATAATTATAGTTAATATTCTCTTTGAGATCTATTTCAAATATGAGATATTTGTAAAAATCCTTGTTTTTATATGAATTACGTTGAACACTGTTTATTTGAACATATTTGAAGACCACGGTTTCGTTTTCAATGAGAGTTTATTCAATTTTCGACACAGAAGAGAATAAGCGTATGTATAGATACCAGACATCTCGCGTGTGATGTTGAAATCGAACCTCTCAACTAATAAGAAAAATATATAAAAAATGAGAGAACCCACAAAGTAAATAATTAATTAATTAATGAATTATTATTTTTAAAAAATATAACCTCATCGATTATCAGATTTCCCCAAATTTAATAACGTTAAAGTTTTTTTTTCAAATGTATTGAAAGAAGATTCAAATTTGGAACAAAATTTGTTATTGTTGCAAACAATGATTGTTATTTTTCAGTTTTCTTCAATTGTTTCATTATATTTGGGCAGTGTATCGCCAACCGTTGGGGCTATAGGTGATTTAATTGAACTGCCCTTCTTGTCCGCAGAAACGTTCTATTGGAATTTGACTAACGCTCTTCGTAGTATTAATAAAATTTTAGTGATCTCTTTAATTTTTCCGATTAATAATAGTTATATCTTTAGTGCCGTGGTTTTTTAATTCTACTATTTGGTATTAATGCATTATAATAATTTTATACTTGTGAAAGCATATTATTTAGAATCGTTAAGACATTACAGAAAATGTATTATTTTTGAAAAAAAATGATAGGTGATCAAGAGTCTACAAAAGCCTGTTAGAGGAAGGATTTTACAATTTCGTAGAGTTATTTTTCTATGAATAATACCTCTGAAATCCGCCGTGAAAAGTATAGTGCAAATTTATAGCGTTATTAAAAATCATATTGTGCAATGGCTGGTGAATAATTGGGCACGTAGTAGTGCAGCCACATTGTATGATTAAGTGTAAAATGACGTGTATTTTATAAGGTGATAGAAATAATAACCCTATGCTTTTAAGGCTGACTATTTATTCAAGAGGTGACTCAACTTATCAAATGACACGCGGTAAGCAACAAACAGTAACACATCCTAGTTTTGATCCACGTCTAATGTTGCTTAGCTTTGGCGATCTTAAGAGAACCACAATATGATATTTTTTTATTTGTCTAAAGACATTGATTGTTTGAGTATTTTTAGCTGAGCATCATAAGACTTTTCAATTGTGCTATTCTGCACCCCGTTGCATTAAAAATAGTTATATTTTTATCTGCTTTGACTGTATGTGACAAATTTTCACTCCTGAGCATTTTGTCTGTCTAGTCATCATCATCATCAACCTGTGTTGAACGCGGGCCTCCCGCAAGGGTCTCCATCCTTCTCAATCCTTCGCCCTCCACATCCAGGCTACACTCACATGTCGTCAGCAACTCCACCACTTTTTTCCCCATCAACCGACGTCTGTCTAGTACTTAAACGCTTGGATTTCAAAACTTTACTAGGATTTGAATCAATAACTACTTAAGTAACGTCTTAACCACTGAAAAGCGATGCCCCTCAAATAATATTGCCCTGCCTTATTCTCTTGTTCCGTGCATGTTTTCTTCGCGTCCGGCCCTGGAGAGATGTGCGCGGTCGCCCTTTTTCACGAATAAAATAAAGAGAAAATTATAAGGCCTTAATAAAATTATGCGATTTAGTATTGGCGACGAGCGTTTTGATTGAAAAAGACGAGACGAAATTTATGTTCGATCGACGAAATGCGTTCGTAATGTGAATTTTTAATGTTTTTTAATTCGATATTCTGTTTTGATAATTTTTGGCATTCGAGACGAAACGAAGAATGGTTGGAAATATTTAATGATAATTTGTTTTTTTTTAAATAATGTTTTGTTTTGAAGTACATATTCAGTTAAATTGGAGGAATTGTTGAAGATTAAGTTGTTATGGTATAATGTCAATAATAAAAAAAAGTATTGTTTTAAAATGAACATTGTTCAAAAATAAGCGAGTAAATATGTATTGAATTTTTTATGTGATATTTTATTTTATTTTATGCTTTTCACTTACAAAACTCAACCGACGGGTTTGTGTGCTTTTTTTAACTATAAGAAAATTTATTTTGGTTTTTCCCAATAGATCATAAAATTATATTTATTATTTATTCAGCAACTTCACATTAAAGCCACTTAATAATAACATATCATTACAACTTCCTTAATTTTAAAAAAAGGTCAATTAATTATATACAGTAGTTTGTTCTGTAACCGATGTCGCGGTCCCGAAATGATGGCGTCAGCTTAAATGGTGATGCCGGAATACCAAGGATCCGGCACTTAGGATAAATCCAAAAACTGGAGTTGAGTTGATACTAATTTATTTGATAAGAGACCCCACTTTATATCTTAGTCTACAACATGAGTAAGCATTTATAAAATTAATATTAATACATTACATTTAATAAACCGCAAATTCCTTGATACCGTTGTTTTGAACCTTGATCCCCACAGTTTACATAGAGTGGCCAAATATTATGATGGTCAATGCCCGTGTCGTACCCGACTGTATGAATCTTCATATTCAATCTAAGATAGATAATTTGATTATAATAATTACTTTAAAGACTTTTGGTTGTTTAATACAAAATAATTATGTTCAAAATAACGTTTTGAACAAGTTTGTAATTCACTTATTGTCTTTAATTATAAAATAAATATATCATATTCAATTAACAAATCATATAAATTGTAAGTATTATTTGAGAACGTATGGTATCCTTTTTTATTTATTTTTAGTTTTTATATATTTAAACAAATATAAAAGAATACAGTTAAGGATTTTGGTGACAATAAATACATTCCATTTTTTTATTTCTTTTGTAAAATTCGCTTACTACGTCACTTAAAGATGAATCTTGTGTTTGGCGAAATTGCTCCTTTACCTCCCGAAAACTCCACCATTTCCCCTCCTTGCTTACTCAGTAAAACCTAATATCTTATTTATCTAATTTAATCCATCATGGAGTGAATACATGTGAAGCACATGAAGAAATTGAAGTAACTGTAGTAACTGAGGAAACCGAAGAAACTTAATTAATGTTAAGTAATTAATGAAACAAAAAAAAGTCTCATTGAGAGCGATATTGAGGTGTTCAAGTATGTACATAAACAGTGCTCAATGTCATCCATACTGAAGCCATGTCAAATGTATTTATCTATTTAACAATAAAAAGAAAAGATTCATGGGTCGAAAAACACAAATCTAATAAATGCAGGTAAAGTTACGTTGCAGTTCTCTTAGAGTTTTGTATCGAAGTAAAGTAGAACAAAGCAATGAATCACGCGGACAATAATTATAAATATTTATGTTTGTTTTGCTTTAGCGTCTATCGATTCCGCACCGACTGAGTACTAGGGAGGCGCTTCTTTCTTCTACTCTGCTGTATAAACCAACAGGAATGGAATATAGGAAGAATATTTCGTATTGCAACCTTCGCATAGGAAAAACGATTCGTATAGCTAGTACCTTTTACCCATTTGCCGTACAAGAAATTAAATCAATACAGCATTGTGTACAAACACTTTGTCTCCAACAAGAATTTACACAACTTTGTTTAATTATACATTTTTTAAAGTAAGTATATACAAGAGAAAACCGATAGACCGTTATAGAAAAATGTCATATGTAAATTATAATGCGGTTGGTATTATTGAGTATAGTTATGCGCCACAAGTACATTATTCATCCGTAACTAATAACGTCTGGTATTCACACATTTATCAATGTATGTGTGTTGTTTACGGGACGACTTTCGTACACCACCAATTTTAATTAACCTGTTCGCATCGGTATTCGATATATGCCGTTTAAGATTCCCCGACTGTTGACGTCGGTAGTCGTGATATATCGTTTTTCTACTTTCTTAGAATAGTTTTTTATGCATCATCTGATAGTTAAAGGATACAACAACCAATATGGTATATGAAAATAGACCAGTTAAGTACATTTATGTTTCAAATACTAGCTTTATAATTGACTTTACAATTTGTATTCAAACCGAGCCGTAATGAAAGGGTTATTATATAAATTCAATATAAACGTAATAACTTTCTTATACAGTTAAACTGGATTCGGTTAACGAACTGACATTCAATACTTAAAAAATCGTAATGCGATCATTGAAACCATTCCATAAACGCTTAGAATGTAATTAAGTATCTAGCATCTGATATAATTACATCTAATAAAAGAAAATACTGTAGAAGGTACTAATATGCTCCAAAAAAAAATTTAAATCTAAAACTGTACCTGACGTCACTCAAAGTACGCACAATTCAGCAAGGTATTTTGTCATCAAAACACAAAAAATCAATGCCACTAGACAAAAACAAACAAACTTTTAATTGTTTTCCAGATATCAAATTTAATGACACTACGTACTGTATTTATGGGCAAGACATATCTGTCGAAGAGACGACGGTTGATGGGGAAGAAAAGTACTGGAATGGCGCCCAAGAACTGGCAAACGAAGCATTTGCTGACCCCCTACAAGATAGACTGACGATATAAGAAGAATAGCGGGAGTGACCTGGATGCGGAAGGCGGAGGATCGAAGAGAATGGAGACTCATGCAGGAGGCCTACGTTCAACAGTGGACGGACACAGGCTGATGATGACGTTAATGAAGCACTGTACTCAAATTAGTGATGTCACATTTAAAATAAATACTAAACAACACTTATCTATATATACTTAGATATAATTATCTCAATTTAAATGTCAAAGCTCACATGTTGAAGAGACAAATATATGAATGCGATATTGTTTGATAATATTAATTATTAAACTGTCTCTTTAATGTGTTTTAAAAATGACTTCCTATACAATCTCTCCGCAGCTTCTCGATGACCTTTTGCTAAT
Source organism: Glossosoma conforme (assembly GCA_022606575.1). Classification (NCBI taxonomy): domain Eukaryota; kingdom Metazoa; phylum Arthropoda; class Insecta; order Trichoptera; family Glossosomatidae; genus Glossosoma; species Glossosoma conforme. Next base: position 1,722,720 of record JAGTXR010000015.1, read on the forward strand.
ATTAAATAAACTAGTTTTAACGAAATATCTGCTATCAATTTTACTGAATGAAAAATGAGTCGCATGCGGTCGTTGACCCGACGTTTAATCGGAAGTTTTTGTGTGAAATTAAAAATATAGTTTTATTATAAATGTAAATAAAAAAACTCGTTTTTATCTGGCTGAGAATTTTGAAAAATATTTGCATTCGGTCTTCTTAGTATGTCGTTTGCCGTACAAGTTATATATGATATACATGTATAAATTTGTTCTGAATTAATATTTTAAAACAGTTGCAGTATATGCACGACATTGTTTTCTACATCGCCATTTATTTGTTTTATATATACATTTCATTCTTATACTATAAGGGTAAATTATATTTGTGCAGTCTTCTCATATCCAATCCATATCTGAAAAATATGATCACAAAAAATCGCCACCACCTACTTTCGTTAGTTGCCAATGTTCATGCATTGCCCCTAGACATCTTTTCACTCGAAAGTCTAGTCAGGAATAAATTTAATTCCCGACAACCTCCAAGCCCCGGAGGTCTTGAAAAGACGACTATAGTATCCCAGGCATATTTCTGGAAGATTTTAATCAAAATATTTAAGGAAATCGAATTATTTTACCAACACTCCTAAGGCGTGGACTATTTGGTTATATGAAGCTGTTCAATACAGCCAACGACACACGGTAAGCAAAAGGCGGAGACCCAAGTTTTATACCACGTACAATACAACGTACGTGGCCTACAACTAAGATTGGATAATAGTTACTGATTCTATCAGTATAATTATTATATGACGATATTTCTTATAAAATATAAACGATCTAAAAATGATTATGTATTATACTCCATTCTGCAACAATACGTATACAGCGAAAATGTATGCTAATATTATGAGTAGGCGCATAATAAAAAATACAACAACACAATAAAGAAGAAATAATAAAATCATCGAGATCCATCTATGAATAAATATTTTGCTAGCGGGTTTTCCGGCTCCAGGATGATTTAGCGCGCAGAAAAAAAGCTGATAAAAAATCGCGATGACCGTCCCGCGTGTCGATTAGGCTTTGAAGGTAGCCGCAAAACCTGTATTACCAGCAAGTCTGGACCATCCTTCACACGGGCCATTGTCTTTGAAGACGTTAAGGCTCCAGCACGATCGACAACCAAGCTTTTTAAGACGACGTGTATATTTGTCGAGAAGATATTTGTAAGTAATTTTCAGTGTCGCGGTGCGATATCTCGACAGGTCTTTTTTACGCACTTACAAATGTATTTAATTGCATACAATTGTGTACATTTAATGCAACGTTGAAAACACATTGTAAGCACGGTTTTTTGTAAAATCACCGAAACTTAGCTAAATTGATTGCGGATCAAAATTACATGCGTTAACGGATGATGCTTAACGATTTCAGATATAAAATAAAAGATTTTTTTAGAATTTATTCCACATATATTTTTTTGACGGCACGATTCAGCCATTCAAAAAAACACATGTGGAATAAATTCAAAAAAATCTTTTATTTTATATCTGGTATTATGGTATTCCACCAAGAAATATCGATCGAAAAAATCGAAATGCTTAACGATTGTTGTTGTTCGGGTTGAGTCACCTCTTAGTGACCAAATGGTACAGGCCCTGGGAGTTTCGAACTATTCATCCGATGTAAAGAGATCTAAAAAATTGATAGACAAATCACCCAAAATATTCTTAGGATATTACAGAGCCTTACAGGTTGTTGGCAATCATTTTTTCAGTGGATCTCCTGATGCAGATGCTTTGGGAGAAGGCATGGACGATGACAACTAGTAAAACTACGTGATAGTATTTTGAGGTGGCCATATTATACAGATATGGAATATATAAAGGAAGATTGTTTTTATACTGTTATGTCGCCCGCGTATTGTGTATATTTTTTTCTGTTTGTGTAAATGCAATTTTTTGAAAGAAATTGTATTATTTTATGTGATTTTTTTTCTTCAAAATATCTACTTAGCGTATGAGTTGGTAGGAAGACTGTTAGTTCTTAGGAGTAAAATGAGCATTGAGTTTCTCTTATAAAAACGAAGATTACGTGATAAATATTTGTATTCAAATTGTAAGTCTACATGTAATCTCGGAGACTTTCTTGTATGAGTTCTAATTAAAAAACGTTCAAAACACCATTTCAAGATTCACCACAAATTCAATGATTTAGCAATGGAGATAGATAGTCGTTTTGTACTTTAGAGGTGTGAGCTATAATTAAGTATGACATTGTCACCTTTATTAGCGACAAAAACCATAGTGTTACCCGCCTAATTAATGGGCAATAATTGTCGGCACTTAATTAGAAATGCCTTCATTTTAATTGACATTAGCATAATAAGTCAATAAATCTTTTACGAGGGAGTTAGTTACCTGTGATAGTTGTCTCGAGTTCCTTTACAAAGATTTCTTAACTTTTAAACGCATATAAAAAGCTACTTCGTATCTCCCAATAAGGCTTCTACCGATATGTTTATGTATGAATATGCTCCCTTATAGACGTTCTTTGTATGAGAATCCCTCTGCATGGAATAAATAATTCTTGTATATTGATAAACGATAATGCTAAATATCGAATTTTAATTTTGTTTAAGGATCACAAAGAATCGAATATATTTGAATGAACATGTATTTTGTTCATTGAAACTTGTTTTAAAAAGATGACTTGTAATGATGAATGATTAAAATATGAATTGAATTATTAATAAGTATTTTTTTAGCTTAACAGGTTTTTATATAATTTTTTTTAATAAATTTGGAATATTCAATCAATAAACAACTTAAAGGATCGTAAATAATATAATTGATCTCATTACGTTGGATGAAGATCATGTTTTTATTTGGTTAGCTACCTCTGGATTACACTCCATCCTTTTTCTACGCGACAATTGGTCCCAAAAAAATAATTTTTCTTTTAATTTAATGAATCGGTTCCTACAATCAAAATATCGCTAAAAAAGTACCAAAATAAATCGTGTGAAATGTAACGGTGCAATGGAAAGAAATCGATTGAAAGCGAAATAGTGTAAAGAATTAACGTATTAAAAAGGTATCCGGGTTCCCGTCCGTGGAAATCGTAGGGAAATATATATTTACCAAGCGGACTTATGGGTGCAGGGATATCTTGAAACATGGCATGGATTGTGGCAGCTGACAAAAGTTAGTGGACCAATTTGTAGTGACCATATGCTTCAGTTATGGAGTGGATATGGGATAGAAATCAGAAGAAGAATAATACAAATTATAATGAATGTATTTATTTTCGTATATTGGATATTAATTATTTTTTTCGTAATAGTCTTCGAAGATTATATTTTAAATTAAGAATTTAACATAATTATGTATTTTAGAAAAAAAATAATTACGTAATGTTCTTCTTAGTCCAATGAATTATATAATAGTGTTTTTGGTCATATGAGCATATTATGAAAACGGGAAAATATATTACATAAATAATTATAAAATATTATTACAAAAATATTACATTCCAAATCTGGGACAAGAGGCTAAAAAACTTATTTTTTGCATAACAATTTTTACTATTATGAATATATTATATGTTTTTTAATAGTGTGCATATTCGCATGTATCAAAAATGTCTTATTCGGTAAGAAGTTTCTTCGACGTTTCTATTTTAATTACTACAAAAATGATCCATTTAATTCAGACTACTCGATACAATATCTTACTCTTTTTTTCAGAGATTATTTCTTTCTATTTGCTAAGGTTATTCATGAAAATTTCTGGATCTAAGTACGCATACCTTCTCTTTTGTATTGCTATACAGAACCTTAGGATGCTTCAATGCTTTCAGTTTCACATTTCTGATATGTATACCCGCGCTTTATCGTTCGTCGTTTTCCATTATAGTTGAAACCTGTGGGGTTTCACGTACTAAATTCATCTCAAGTGCAGTGGTGCTTCTAAATAGGCTTCTAGCAAACCTACAGTATTGATTTCCTGGATCTCTTGTTCATTGACAAGGCGTTATATTTTATCGCTTTTTAAATTTATTCTTTAATTCATTTTGTTTTTCATTATAATATTTGTTTTGACACTATTATTTATATTTTTAAGTGTCTTATCGAAACTAAAATTTCATTGAATAAATAATTAATTAAATAAGCTACAAACAAACTTCAATGTTTTTTAACATCCTTATCGACTTTTATCGATGGTATTTGATTCCTGTATCTTGTTAATCTTTGACATGTATTAATTTATAATTATATATTGCCTTATGTTTTCAATAACACTTTTTTTTCACGCTTTAAATGTCATATTTTTTATCACTTGCACTGTTATGTTGGATCATATCATAATATCACTTGGAAATGTCCAAAAGGAAGCAAAAATACGTAAAGGGTGAGACAAGGATGCTTTCTGTCGCCTGTATCCTTCAACGTAAGCATACAAAATGCAATTAATAACATCAGGGAAAAAATGGGCCATAGAGAGGGGGTTAAAAAACATGACCAAAAGATTGATATGATAAGGTTTGCTGACGACATTGCTCTGATTGCTGAAACTGAAGATGAACTCACTAAAGCGCTGACATCCATGAAAAACATATTTAATTCCAACTTAAATATGAAGATAAACAGCACAAAAACCAAAGTCATGAAATTAAGCCGCAATGAGCAGCAGAAAATTAACATATCAATGCTAGGAGTACCCCTAAAAGATGCAAAAGAATTTGTTTACCTTGGAAGTACGATCACCTGGGATGGCAGAACAAAAAGAGAAGTCAACAGTCGAATACATCAAGCAAGGCTAGCTTTCAATAAAAAAGCCAAAATTCTTGAGTCAAAGAATATTACTTTAGGGCTCCGCAAGCAACTTGCCAAAACACTTGTTTGGAGCATCTTAATGTACGGCTGTGAGACATGGTGCTTATCTAAAAGAGATAAAAGACTAGAGGCCTTTGAGATGTGGTCGTACGGAAGAATTCTCGGAATTTCCTGGAGAGACCACGTCACGAACTATGAGGTTCTCATGATAATCAAGGAAGATAGGCACCTAATAAGAACCATCTCAGAGAGGCGAGCCCGATGGATTGGTCCCATCATGCGCCACGATGGTCTTCTTCACGATATTGTGGAGGGGATGGTTGAGGGTAGAAACTGTAGAGGGCGCCCTAGACGGGAGTATTTACAGCAAGTATTTGAGGACATGAATTGTAGCGATTATGCTGAGCTGAAAAGGGTTGCGGAGGACCGAGAGGAATGGAGATCGAGATGCAAGATTCTGTTGCTTCAAACCAATCCACTGGATTGATACTACGAAGAAGATGAAGTTTCATAGAGCATAAATTTCAATGTCAAGCGTCAGATGAGCAACTTAGGCTCTAGATAACATCAACTCATTTTTGCCCAGTGTTCCAATAGTGGATAACTTTTACCCCAATTCCATTGTGCATGTCACAAAAAAAGATTAGATTGCATCAGTTTAAAGCTAGCAAGTTCAGGGGTCGTTTTGCGTATGCTAGAAATATGAACGAAAGAAAAAAATGTTTTGTATCGAATACACTTACGAATTACTAATTTAATAATACTTAGAAATTACTGTTAATTAGAAAAAAAACAGGGCAAAATTGAGTTAGACCTTTACAAAAAATACCACAGTCCAAACAACTATTAATGAACATTTATCCTATGACTTGTATGAACACGAACATTGCATGATAATTTATCAAAGATTTTTCATGAATGTATAGTAGGTTATATTACACATAATATAAGTGTTGGTTTGGTTCCGATCTCGAGAACAAATTAGTTTCGATAAGAAAGCTCTCCGGCTAACTTTCAGAGACCCGCTAACATTACCGCCTTCTCTTCTCATTGCGACAAACTTTTCCCTAGGTAGATAGTAATACGATAATTTATGACCGCGTGAGGTTTCGAATGTCTCGTTTGCTAAATAAGTTTAATCGCGTGTGCATGGGTTCTCGACTTGTTGTGCAGAGCAGAGATGACGTGAATTGATGACGAGAGCACGGAGATTGCTTGAGAAGGTTATCCGTAAAATAAGGTTCCCGGTGATTTTTCACGGTGTAAAACATGTTTAATCCCATGAATGCGTACATTTTTACATGCGGTATACGAGCATTTGAATGCCCGAGTCAAAAAAATCTCGTAAGTTGAAATTTTTTGGAGTGAGATTTTTATTTTTTTATTTCTTATAATTTATATACAATGAAGATTTGAAAATGTATACAATTACGATTTGTGGCGATAGTATTAATTATTGATTTTGTATTTGTAATTAAAAAAAATTTTAGTCTTGAGTTGATATCCTGTAACTAAGATGTTATGAAAAACCATTTTTGTTATAATTATTAATATGCAAATTGTTGAAAAAAAATATTATTCATTTATTAAAAGTGATGTTTCGATTGTTTCAGGTTAGACGTCTTATTTTATCAACACATTTGAAAAATCAAACTAAGGTAAGAGCCCTTAATTAGTTTTTTATTTTCTACGCCATTTTACTGATTAATTAGATTATATTAACGCACTAAGGATATTAAGAATCTTCTTACTTTCGCAAAAACATTACCCGCAGTATTTTACCTCAAAAATATGAAGTCAAATTTTTTCAACACTCAAGAAATTACTAGAACGTATTCTCTTATTGCTATGTTCATTCTGAATATGAAGAATACGGCACAAATTGCCGCCACACAGTTCTGTCGGCTATTACTGAGCATTCCTTGCTTGGAGACATCTCTGCACCTGAGGACATGTATAGTTTCCGACAGTTTTCAGAATTAGAACACAAATAAATAGAAACAGCAATTGGAACATATTTGGGAGTCAGTTATCATCCACCTTCACCTCATGACTGATTTGTAAGGAAGGTTGCCTTGTTAGAACTTTTGCCTCGTCATTCTTCACAAATTCTAACAAACTAACATCCTGATCTCTCTCAAAAGGGGTGTTATTCCGTCGCGTGAGGACATGATGAGGAGCAGGTCAGCAAAACAAAGTTTTCTTTTTCAGAAGCACATTTACTTATATTTACGATAAAACCTTACAAATTTAGGGCTCGACCTAGGCACAGCAGTAGGTCGAGCCACAATACAATATGCTCTCGTCGAAGGGTGGTAGGTAACTGATCTCCGCGCTTGGTATGGGCTCTCGTCCGTGCCACGAGCGGCGGTTTATATAACTAGTCCCAACTGACAATATGGCGGACACATTCATGTTCGTCAAGCAATCCAGAAACAAGAGAAGAAAGATTGTATATCGAGGTTTTCGGCACCAGCCAGAAAGGGCTACATCATGCTGATGTCAAAACATACCCTCAGCATTGTACGCAGATATCTGCTTTCGAAAACTTTTATAACCCGACTATGTATTTGGATCAGCATTTAACGCAAACCAAACGCGGTAAGCAACAGGCGGTGACCTGTCTTAAAACGTATAATTGCGCTTATCAGGGTGCGTATCAGATTTTACATATTTTGGGTATTTTTTTTGTCATTGAATCCATTGCACGCACGCACATAGCCTCCTCTCACGCACTTGGGCCTCTTATAATTCCTCCTGCCGGCGCGTCTTCGCCGCCGAGATCCAATGATGAATGTGTGTCAATTACTGTGCGTGTACAGTCAGGGGTACCGAAGAGGGGCCGGGGGACCGCGGACAGGGACAGGGCGCGGGCCGCGTGATTGATAGGGCCCCGTCGGAGACCCTCGCCCCTCTTCACGTCTCGCTGCAGATCACGATGCGCCACTGGACGAGGCTTTGTTGCGACACGAGATCAAGAGAAAGCATTTTTGTTGCAGCGTTGATGGCAAGACAAAGCAGGAAGCTGCTTTTGGTCCACTCCTCACATAAACAAACAATTAATTAATGATTGATGAAGTAATAATTGCTTGATGTTGTTAACGCAAGAGAGCGTTATCAAATTGTAAATTAACGATTGCCAAAGCATCACTCTTAAACATCAAAATTTATATTTATTTTTTTCAATCTTTATATTGCTTACCATTTTTTCCTACAAGATGTTGTTGACGTATGAGAACATAAATCGATATATTGACATTCTCCTGTCTTTAAAAATATGATATGTCGCGGGTTCGTCACGTGGCTGCTTGGAGAGAAGGATGCAGGAGCAGATAACTAAGCAATATAACTTGTTTTTGAAGTACAATTCGCATTTAATTCCGATAAAGACTTGATTCTCCCGTTCAATCGTAACATGACGTTAATTCCATCTCGATAGAGCGGGGCTTGACTGACAACTGCCGGAGCACTCTGACATCTAACGCCGCCAATAAAGTCGCGACAAAAAAGCAAATTAAAGATGACAGTTGCACCAACATGAAATGCCATATGCAAACGCCGTGTACTTTCATATAATTAAAACTAACATTATTAGATGTCAGGCGAGCGAACAAAAATAAGAGACAAAAGATCGTTTTTCGAGGCTCTACGGCATCAGTCTAAAAGAGCTGATATCAACATGTATCTGTTAGGCTGCATTTTTTTAAATTTATTGGCACTGTCTATAACTTCTGTAATCACCTTGTACCTAAAATCCTTAGAGACACTTATCCAGGTTTTGTTATCAGAGAATTTTTTACATAAATGAGTAACATGCTTTTTGGTAAGCAACACCATTGTCGGTGTAGAAGCAATATAATAAACGTAAACCTTTTGACTTAAGATTTACGTATCCAACTATTTCAGGCTTTGTATTGTCGGTTCGCTTAGGCTGAAGAGCCTTTATTCCTAATTATACTATTTTTTTTTTATTAATTATGCTATTGCATTTATGAAGGTGTGTTAGGAAGGGGATAATAAACTCTTAAAGTAGTATCTTCATAGATTCCTTGCTCACCTGAATTATCTTCGACAAGTACCTATATAACAAGTAACATGGTAAAATAAATGATATTTTTATATGCTACGGAACCTATCCAAATGAATTTATTATGTGTAATATAATTGAAATTAACAATTTATTAAGTATTGCCTCCGTAACCAAAGCTCGACTTGTCCCTTGAGATACGTCAGTCGTGGTTCGCTGGTCCGTCTTCTTCCCCATGGGTACAAAGTAGACCTGTCTTCTGTCTTTCGGCAGATCCTTTCATAATAATCCTTCTTTTTTAGCTGCCCGTCCTCCCGGCTTCATTATAATAACATTCCAATCAGCGTTGCGCAAAACACACCCTTATACCGAAGTGATTGCACTCCCAACAGTATAAAATAGTAATATCAGTAATTAAATATACACATACTATAATACATCAAATTCTTTATACGCATCAATTAGTTCAGAAAAAATATCGGCAGAAGCGGGATGCGAACCAGCGAGCGTTGGAACCAACCGTTGCTCATGTTCATTACCCTAGACCACTCGACAATCTTCTGCCCGAACCGTTGCACGGAATAAGTTGTATTTACACCATTGTTACCATCACATAACGATAGGTGTCTGTATAGTTTATATTCAGAGTGTCTATATAAGTTTTTAGAATTTGATGTATGTGTATATTTAATTACTAATAATATTGTTATATAGTCAATGATCTATAAAAGTAGATAAGAATATTGAAAAAATTAAATAATATTCTAATAAATATTTCAAAATCCGTATAAAAGAGTATTTAATAGATAATTACTTCTTACTTAGAGCGTAGGCAAATATTTAAATGAAATACCATTTATATGTTGTGTCCACAAATATGTTCACTATCACTAGTAGATTTTTTGTACCATATCCGCTCCATATTTGGAGAATACGGACACCGCAAATTGCCGATTCTTAGTTCTGTAAGCTCATGTTGTCTATGCCTTGTCACAGAACACCTGAATTCCGTAAGTTCACAAGGTAACGTAAGTGGTTCCCGGGAGCCTTCAGGACATGAGCCCGCGAACTTACATAGAATTCGGCTGTAGTACCAGATAAATATTTGGGTATTCAATTATCCGGGTATTTTATTTAAGGAGATCGGATGATAACACGATGCTCCCAAAGCCTGTACATTATTTTTGTCCTTAAAGCATGGCTCAACTCTAAGCAAAGCAAAATAATATTTCATATATTCGTGTCAGACGAGAAAACAAAAATAAGAGACAAAATATCCTAGTTCGAGGCTTTTCGGCATCAGCCTACATTGAGTTGATATCAGTTGAAAAAGTTGTATAAAGTTGTGAAACACCATGTATTATAGATGCTATTGTCCTCTAAAGTCGATCAAAGTTCCAAACAGAATCTGAAAGAATCGTCGGAAGACGTTTTTTCAGACGACATTCTAAACTTTTCTTTTTTCTTCGGATACTGCATACATAATAATATTAAAACACGTGAACGCAAGTCTCATAGAAGCTTCATACAAGTTATGATATTTTGGATTTGAATTGAAGTATTGTTGTGAAAAACAACTATTTATTATTTTTTATTTATTTATTTAACGGAAACAATTATTTACAAACTATATAAATAGGACATTTATCATGTATGTGGCTTAAACATTTAATATATAAAACAAAACATTATACAATACAACAAACTCGTACAATATTACAACAATATTACAATATTACAACAATAAAATATTTCAAATAAATGGCAGCACAGTACACAAAAATATAGATTAAAAATAGCTCTTCTTGTGCACATTCGCCATGACTGTCTGTCCTGCGTTGCATTCTCGGTCAAACCCAGAGTTCTCAGATCCTCATCTATAGTTGCAGTCCAGGTTGCCTGTGGTCTTCCAGGTCTTTTTCTCAGTGTGTGTTTGTTAAGGGCTTTCTTCACCATGTGGTCCTCATCTCTCCTTGTCACATTCCCATACCATCTTAGGCGGTTTTCCCTTATCATTTTAGATATGGGGGCTACACGAAATGAACCCCGAATATGCTCATTTCGAACTCTGCCCACTCTAGTCACAATAAATTAAATAAATCATTGAATTTAATTTAAATTTATAAACCAAGAGAATAAATGCAAGTGATAATGATGGAATAAGATATGGAAAAGAGATCATAAATGTATTGAGAATATATCATATATAAGTGTTTTCGTTGTCAAAATTCAAAACTATTTTGACCTTCATATAAGTCTGTATTCTAGTAAATATAATTTATTTGGTTAAAAATAGTCATAAGAACTAAATATTGTTGAGTAAAGTATTATTTTTAAAACCGATCATTAGTAGTGGAATTGCTTAGTTATATGTGAGCAAAAGAAATTAGTTAATTCAATTCGATGTAATAGTCATACGTCTTTCATTTTAGTCCTGAATTCGTTTATTTAAAAATATGTTTCTTTTATTCGTAACTTTTGAATTTAGCATAACATGTGTATCGCAAATGTTGAATTTACAATATTATTTTTTGCTTTGCTCGCTGGATGTGAATGCCAATTTAACCCGAATAATAAACACGATGGAAGGCTTCATAAGACGCCGTGCGAAATATATTTGCAAAAAATGGAATTTAATATAATATTAACGTGGGCGTATTTAGGATGTAGTGAAAAGATTAAAGAAATACGAATAGGCTTACAGTATTTTAAAATAAATAATATTTCAGCAAATACATCATGAGTTATAGTCACGTATATGCATTTAAGTAAAAACAAAAGCATAATCATAGGTGGAATTTATGGCGTTCTATCATTAATATGAGATAGATTATTATTATTTTTATCAAAATTTGATATAGTTATGATTTTGACAGCTATACACGAACGAAATAAAGTAACTACTGTACTAGATTATTAGGTCCTAATGGGCGGTTCAAGACAACATGTGGTAAGCACCATTTGTTGACTTATTCACATTTTGTAATGCGTTAAATATTGCTTATCTTCAGTGATCGAAGATGAACAGTGCTTTTTTAGTATACTTTTATTATTAGTCTCTAAATACCTAATCAAATTAATTAATTACAAATTTAAATAGTTTGAATGGATTAATATTTATAATTTTATTATTATTATTAACCTTCATATTCTTACAGCTCAAGATGGGCTGTGTAAGTCATAAAAAACGAAAATTAAATATTTTTCTCGAATTTATAGGCGTATTTAAATAGTAATGTAGTATTATATAACACGTTAGTATGTTATTTAAATTTATAATCATCTCATATTTAAAATACCTACTTTAAAAAGAAGCCAAGTAGCTGTTTGACTTCGGAACACATAAATTACTTGATCCTCCGCTAAGATATTTGAGTAGGTTCCCGTTGCCTACTTATTCCGCTTTAATCTCCCATGGTTCTCTATGGTGGATGGCCATAACTCTTCCCATTGGCATCCTTCCCACGCATCTTCATTAGCCGAGTGGACAGGTGACAATATTTATCTGCCTCTAGTCTACCTGGCCACCGAAAAAACAAGGCTCAAATCCCACGTGATGCATTTTCAATTATAATTACGATCACCTTCATACATATTCATAAGCACAAAACGAAAAAAATACACGGATTTTGTATGAAAATATAATATTTGAGTAGCATGACGTATAATAAACACCTTTTTTTCGTTCGAGTTGAGTTATAATTTATATTTTTATATAAATTTATTAATGTAATAAATTTGAAATAATTTATTTGAGTGCTACGATGAAGTTCTTTGATCTTGGAAATTTCTATGATAAATCAATTCATATAATTATTTTGAATTATGTAGGCAGGATTCTATACACTTAATTCATATATTTCAATGCATGCAAAACTAAAGTCGTCTAATAATTGTTATTGATGTCTTCTTAAACATATTTCGCACTTTAAATTATAATGCATAACTGTAATAAATATTAATAAAGATATATTTTTCATCATTCTATTAAAAAATGAAAAGTACATCAGATTTACATCATCCAATGTTAGCTCTGATGTAATTCTTTTATTTTATGTTATTTTCTTAACATTTATTTTGAGATCCATTTCCATCCTGATATATCAAAAAACAATGTTTTTCAGTTTGTACGTGTTTTATGAGCTGCATAACGTTCCCTTAAATACGATAAAACTTTGTAATATATAGGTAATTAAATTTTACTATGTTTTACTATTAATCACGTTGAGTAGTCGTACATGGACTTCAAGACTGTATTTGCTTTCAATAAGAGGTTCGTACACATAAATTAATACTAAGAACCATCGCAGAGAGGCGAACCCGATGGATTGGTCACATCATGCGCCACGATAATCTTCTTCATGAAATTGTAGAAGAGATGGTTGAGGGAAGAAACAGTAGAGGGTGCCCTAGACGGGAGTATTTGCAGAAAGACAAAGACATGAGTTGTAGCTCTTATACTGAGCTGAAGAGGATTTCAGAGGATCGAGAGGAGTAGAGATCGAGATGCAAGATTTTGTTGCTGCAAATCAATCCACCGGATTGACACTACAAGAAGAAGAGGTTCTTTAGTTTTTCACATGCATAATAAACTTATTTAAACTTTTTACAAGCCAATAATTATTTTTTAGAACCATTTTAATTTCACTTATTCCATATAAAATAATCAATCACTCCTTCTCCGTTACATAAAACTATTTCATATATCTTCATCTAGCCCGAAAAGAAAGATATATTAAAAAAACTAAAATAATAAAGAGATAAATAAATAATACCTTTAAATTTAAATCTAAGCCGATGGGTACAGATCAACGGTCAAAGTATTTGTTTTGCAAGCAAAAGGTCATGGGTTCAATCCCCGAAGAAGATAAAAAAAAACACCACATGCAGCGCTTAGCCATATACACCGTGGTAAGTGTCATAAAATTCCACAGATGAGACTTCAGAATCACTTTCGTCATCTGTCAGTATTCTCCTGCATGTGTGTACTTAAAAAATATTAAGATTCACGTTGAGCACGAATTTTTCACATGCTTGGAAACAAAGGTCTCGATTTGATAGAGAGCTTTATCGCTTATTTACATAAACAAAAATATACTGTGTAGTACATTAAAGAAGGAAAAATTATCCATCTATTTAATATTTGAAATGGATCTCAAAGTGAATGTAAAAAAAATATACGAACTAAATGCATTGATAAACACCAGCAATCTCATCAAAATATGAGTTTTTGCACAGTACCTAGTTAATTCATTAGATCAACGTAATATCACTTGTTCATTTTGTTTATGTTCTACTTAAACTATCATGCAAGAGCTTTAACGAAACAAAACAAAACCAAAGCACAGTTAGTCGAGTTTATTTACTCGGCTCGGTCTTCTCAGTGAAATAGTCGAGACCGGGATCATCTCCAGTCTCTCGTCCCGCCTATGATGATACGTTTACGGTCCATCCGACCATCCAGCACTCCGCTACAGCATCTGAGGAATAACTTACGGCGATGCATCATCCTGAGGATATGTTCCGCCGTTGACGCATTTACTCGACTAATTTTTACAAGGCAAAGAGACCGTTATATTAATTCATTTCGTACGTTCAATGTGCGTGCGTGATGTAGTGTTGGAACATGTCGGATGTCTTATGAGTAATGCTGAGTGTTTAGTATATAAGTTATAAGCCTTTAATTATTTAGGTGGTAATGTTTATGTGCGCTAGTACATAATGAATAATTATTATTGCAAGCTTTCGTTTTAAGTACAAGAGACATGTATTTTATTAGTGACAAAATTTTAAAAGTAATTACTGAAGACACATTATCATAAATTAAGGCAAAATATTATGATAGTTTTATTAAATTAATTTAACTTCATTAACAGAAAACAAATATTAAAATTTATATTTAGTGTTAAATTGGTATTTATTTTATCAATCAAGTACTTGTTACAAGAAATTAACGAAACATTCATAGAGTAAAAAAATGAAAGAGTTCAAAAACACTACTCGAAGGCATAGTGGTGATATCAGCTTGATATAGCTCTTTTAGGCTGATGCCGTAAAGCCTCGAAAAACGATCTTTTATCTCTTATTTTGGTTCACTCGCCTGACAAGCACATCTAATAATTTTAGTTTTAATTATATACTATTACACGGCGTTTGCATATCCCATTTTATTTGTTATGACAGTTGCTCCATTTCATTTTGGTGCAACTTTCATCTTTAATTTGCTTTTTTACCGCGATTGCCTTGGCAGCGCTGCTTGTCACAGTGTTCCGAGCAGTAGTCAGTCAAGCCCGGTTCGATTGAGACGGAATTAACTTCATTTTACGATCTAATGGGGAATTCAAGTCTTCCTCCACGCAGCCACGCGATGAACCCGCGATGGTAATATTTCAAATAAACAGTAACAAATACTGCTTTAAAATACTAATAGAAAAATAATAATATATTAAGACACACTGTTTCATGAAACGTATTTCAAAATATTAAATTTATAAAATAAACGATATTAAATCGCCATATAAAACAAATAACCTTAAAGCGTTCCCAAATAAAAAATCTCTCAGAGAGCAGTCTCTAATCCTCTCAACACTTGGCGAGACTTTATTTAACAATCTCAGCAAATATCACTTCCCAGCGCTGCCGAAGAGGGAATTGTTCTCCCGCCCACTGCAACACTCCCGCCTCCACCCTAGGGAAACGTAGGGCTGACAGGAAATATCATGAAAAAACCTTGTTTTCAGGAAAGAAAAACAAAAAATATATATACTCATAGCATTCACATTGAGATTCATTGAAAATATTAAAAGGAAAATACTTTTTACTTGTTTATTTACATGCTTGAAGACCCCAGCAAAGCTTTCAATGAATTTTTCACATTAAACTTTTTATATATATATATATAAATATATGATGAATTAAAGAACCTTTTTTCATACTGAAAGTGTGGTATAAGAGAAGGTGAATGAAAAGTTCTCAATGTAATACATAATAAAACATGTTACCTGGTTTTGTTATGTGTTATATGTTTGTACAAAGCCTTCTTGACTTGATTGACGAAGCCTTCATTGATTGCGATACTGCAGTATTCTAGAAAGTGAAAATGTGCTCAGTATGATCCATGTTAAAACAAGGAATGAAATGCTAATCTTTTTAAAAATAAAAAAGTGATTCCACTTTATTGTAAATTTTAATAACTATTACTTGTCAATTCTTAGTGAAACTATTGTACATATTTAGAATTGTAAGTAAATATTGCTTTGAATTAAAGTTTTATTTCACTTATTAATTTACCTCTACAATATTAACCATAGAAACATCATTGCTTACCAGTTCTAAAGTCATGGTTACTAACTCTACATGTGTAGAACGTATATAATTAAGGATATCCTCAAACACATTTATTATCTGATACCTTCTGCTTAACACATTTCTTCAACTAGTATTTAAGACAAGAAATATGAACAGAAGTAAAAGAAATATCAGTAGTCTTAAGTCGCAATGGGAGGATGATTTGAAAAAATAAAGCTTCCTAATGCCTAGAAGTGTAAAAATGGAACAGTTTAACGTTTCAAACAAAATGCAAAGTAAATTGCAACTAGTTTCAGGAAATGAATATTCGTATATGTTTTTAATCGTACCTACAAATAATTATTTTTTAAGACAATCGTCCGTTGTATTATATTATTATACAGTTTAAGTTATCAATGGTTCTGGCAGCCCTAGGGTATCGCTTTTCGCACCGGCATCCGCCCACGTTCACCGCCGCCGCCCAGAGTTATGTTATGGGCGGCATTGTTGACTTGATGGGAGAAGAAGCCGGGACTCAGGAAGCAGATCGCATCAGGGGATAAAGCGAATCATACAATATTTACAGATGTATTTTTGTTTTTGTTATGAAACCACGACGCAGTATTTTATAAAGCTTTACAATCTCCGTTTTTTGACTCATTGGTACATTAACTCACAATTAATTAATCAAATTGATGTTTCACATTAAAACGCTGCTGAATTATTTTGTATCTAATCGGATTTTGTACATTTAAACGTTTTTCTTATTTAAAGCTACTTTAATGGATGAAAAAACAAGCAATGTAGTGATAAATCTTTTCATTGATATAACACACAAGAAATTTGTATATACATATAACTATATACAATAATTAATTTAATATTTATAATATCTGTCGACAATTTCACGCCATTAGCTCGGTTCGCTTTTGATCACCGATGTTAAGCAACCTTATACGTGGACCACAACTTTGATGGGTCTGTTGCTAGTTGCGTGTCATTGGTAGTATTGAACCGCTTTTGTAGGACCCAATAAATATTTCAATGCGTCGAGCTAGTTATCCATCCTCTGTAAAAAATCCGAATAACAAATCATCCAAAATATGCCTCGGATAATACATCTGTCTCTTCAAGTCCACGGGTGTCTGTCTTGAAGGTTTTTGTTCTCAAGTGAATTTTTTAGGTGCAGAGTTTTGATTTGCTCAAGATGTTACTTAACTTCGGTGATCTAACGAGAACCGTGCTTACGATTTGCTTTGTCGCTAGACTCCCCGTATCAGCCAATTTCGTGATTCTTTCTTACCATTTGGAAATACTTATACATGTTTTCGTACGACACAAAATACGTCTCTAAAGTGTGTCTTAGTTTTCTTCACGTCAAGCTTAGGCCAGACTAATCCGTCATAGAGTTGGCCGCGCATCACACAGAGAGCGGTTTTAATTAAACGATCCCCCGGTACGCGCGCATGCGCCCGGAATGCAGCGCCCAATATAAATCACGCGACCCGACATAAATTAAATCAACACTTTTCACTGCGCGGCCAAAGAGATGGAAAACCTGCAGTGTGGTAACCGCCGAACCGATAGTGTAATATCCGGCTACATTAAATTGCTAATATCATTACTAAGGATGGCTTTGATGAAGTTCGAAAAATGTACAATCACTTACATACGTGAAGAATAACTTAATATTTTTAAATTAAAATAAATAAATAAAAAAATAACAATTATAACGACAACTAGCAATATCGTCACTAGGTCTGCATTCCTAACTGAAGCATATGGCCATCACGAACTACCGCCATAAAACTTTGTCAGCCACTACTGTTCTCGCGTCATACTATGTGAGCTTTGGCTTCTGTAGCTTCTTAAATAGATATTATACTAAACAGATAATTGGATTTTACTTTGTTTTAACAAAGATTAACTTGAGTATTGTTTATTTAATTGCTGGAATACCACGATTTTTGCTTCAATTAAAGCTTCGCTAATTGTCCAAGTGTCGCACACTGATGGATTAAGCTAGATTGATAATTAACTAAATATAATGGCAATAAAAAAGTATGTAGGAAAATAAGGTGTTCCGGAACCGATATCGCGGTCCCGAAATAATAGGATCAGCTAAATGGTGACGCCGGAATACCAAAGTTCCGGCACTGGGGATAAGACCAAAGACCCGAGTTTAGTTGGTACTAATTAATTTGATAGTAAACCCCTTTTTATATCTTAGTATACAACATGAGTAAGCATTTATAAAATTGATATTAATACATTGAATTTCATTCACCGCAAATTCTTTGATACCGTTTTGGACCTTGATCCCCTCAATTTAAATAGAGTGGCAAAATATTGTGATGGTCAATGCACTGTGTCGTACCTGACTGTATAAATCGACAGATTCCATCTAAGATAGAGAGTTTGATTATAATAATTACTTTAAAGACTTTTGTATGTTTACTACAAAATAATTATGTTCAAAATAATGTTTTGAACAACGGATTATGGATTTTACCCAAGTATTTGTTAATCTATACTTAAAGAAACATAACTCTAATCATATGATCATCTACAAACAAATTTTCATCAGAATGTGATAATAATATAAAGAGTGGTTCTTGCAGAAAAAAATATAATGTATTTACGTGAAAAGCAATCCAATTATAGCGAGTTATTAGCCGGTTTATGTAAACATAAAAAAGTAATTGAAATGATTGCTTCGATTTCATTTAATTTTATTTACAATTACAAATAAATATTTTTTGAATTATGTTACGCCTTTGAAATCTGCCCAGTGTTTACGCATTAAATTTTAGCAGTGTCCTTTTAAATAAATTAATGTAATCATCTGTTTTAGCGCAAAATAACATTGTTTGAATTTGCTAAAATGTAATGCGAGAACCCATTTTTTGCGGAGATTCGCGACTGGTCCAGCACCAATATCTTCCCCGTTGAACAAATTTACAGTACATTTAAGTATATTTTTTGTATGTACACACATACACGAGAATATGTACTGCCAGACGGTGTTGAAGATACGTGGATTCTCAGTTTCTTACCATTTTAATAATGCCCTAGCGTATTACGTGGTGTTCTTATCAGTCAACGTTATCATACTTTTAATGAAGACTCACTGTGTTTTTATTGTTTAATACAATCAATAAAAGCATAACACATAATCAAGTTGACGTTAGTTTGAGTTTTCCAGTGATAATTGTAATATATTTATGAATTAAAAATTGAGTTAATAATACTAGCTTCAATATAGCCGAAAATTCGGGGTAACCATTAAATATTTAAAAAAAAATAATTATATTTTGACATTATGTTCGAATTTTTCAACACAATAATATATAACGTGAAATTAAGTTTTGAATACTATCTTCATTTTCTCTTTCCTGGTAATCTAATAATGTACATATGTACTTTGAAAGCTCGCCTTGTATTCTGACTGAGAAAATGTTTTAATTGTTTTTTATTACCAGAGTGGCCCTATTTTTGCGAGTTATAAATCTATCGCAAGCAATCGAAAACTGGGTATTTATGGACGTGAAAAATGAAAATAAAATAGAAAGTTTTTTTTAGTTTAGTGGTTTGTACCCCTGCATTATCTTTTGATAGTAGAGCGCTATAATACTCGGCCATATTTTTGGCAGTTTATCTTCAAGTCACCACCAAGAAGGTACTTTAAGACATTGTAGGTGGACTTTGTTGCTAATGTGTTTACTGGTTTGCTTACAAAAATGTTAAACATACATTATTTGGAGTATTTTAATATGCAATTCATAAAAATTACTGCAAGGTTGATATATATATTTACATATTTTCTTAATTTTTTTTTATCTACAATACAGTTGTTATTATGCCTAAAATTAGATAAACATAATTGCGTATAAAATTATAATTAGCAATAAATTTGCATCGTGTGCTAAAAGGTAAAGCGTTTGCTTGTCATACCAAATATTTTGGATTCAATCCCAGTCACAGATCAAAGTAATTTTAAAAAATAAATAATTAAGGTATATAAATACCATCAATTGGTGTGAATTGGATCCCTCACTCATAAAATGCAAGTCATAGCCTATTAATCAAATTTAGTGGTAAACGAAAGTCGTCTAGCAATCACCACCCATTCATAGAAAGTCCCCGTAAAAATGGATAATGCATAACGACCAATATAAAGTCTAATGATGTTGGTGGGTCAATAATAAAAAAATCGTAAGCGTTACGGAATCCACGGATATGATTTTTCTTTCATCGTTTGTCAGAATTCTACCTTGGATGTTCACATAAAAAAATGCACATTTAATCCTAACTCTTACAAATCTGATACACGTAACGAATTTGATTGTTGGTACTAAGCGAGTATGAAGAAGTAGGGGTAAATTAGGCTTTATATTTTGTTTAATATACACTGAGGTTTGAATTTTAATGGAAAGTATGTAAAAAAATAAATATTCTTTTATTTTTTGTAATAACAAACGTAAGGTAATGATTAAACTGAATAAGGTGATTTTTTTAAAGAAACTAAATAAATAATAATTTTAAAAGCTACACTCGCTTTATAAAAGAAAATATACGTAATAGAACATTTCAAATAAAAATATTTACTCAACAAATTAAAAGCAAACACCTCCATGATTTACACAAACAATTTGTTTTCTCAATTTTTCAACACGAAAAAAGAGAGCGCTTATTTTTTTATTCCATATAATTCCATTTTTATTTAAATTTATTTATTTAAAAATCCAAGATGGCGCTCTTCGTGTTCATTGGCTTGGAGCCCAGTCCAGGGGCGGAGGTGAAAAAAGACAAGCGACAGGTGAATTCCGGAACACACGCAGACGCGTCGTATAGAAAATAGAAAATAATTTTACACAGTCCAGTGGTGGACATCACTCATTTACTTCCTGGTATTAAAATAGTAAATATATTTCGTGCTTTTGGACATCGGGTTGACTAACAGGCATTCTAAGATACACAGATCAGCTTAAATCTGAATTCTGAATGTTAAAGAAATTCATAAATATTATTTTATTATTTATATTACTGAGTATCGGATTTTATAGTATACCTCTAAGTGAGCTTTATTTCAAATATATATGTTGATGGCCAATTTATACATCTTTAATTCATTTTGATTTCTTTCTTCTGATGATATTCTTTATACAGAATACAAAAGGATTCAAAAACTTACTTCAATTACTTAACTCCTTTGTTCAATGTTTTTACGTTAGGTAAAATATTTATAGATATTTTTTAAAACCTAATAATGAAATATTCAATATCACAGAGGGCACTGGTAGCACATGTAATCGAAAGATATGTTTATGCACATTGTATAATCATCATTGCAACATATGCAAAATTGCAAGGTAGTTATTAGCCATAAATTAGTCCATAATGTGTAAAAAAAAGTTTTTCATCACACATATGTTGTTTGCTGAACCAAATTATCACTTAATTCACAACACAGTGATAAGTAAAAAGAGTATCCTAATCGATATATATATTTTTTTTATTGCACATGCTTTTGCATATCATCATACTTAATGCGAAAAATCGAAAATTTCTGCAATATATACATCAAATTATATATGCCCTCTCTCAATATGACTAAATATATAATCGTGTCGGAAGCAACTGAGTCAGATCCTGTCTGCCCATAAGTGGGCGATGTCGATGGCATTGCTCCCGGCCATCATCAGGTCTTTCTGGGTGCAGCTACTCGGACACAGCACACACTCCAGAAGGTGTGACAGGGTCTGCTCCGCGCCGCAGTCACATTCAGTCGGTCCGCTGAAAAACTGACAGGCTTTCATTAGTGTCCTTGTCTTACATACTCCGGTCTGAAGTCTGTTAAGGGACCTCCATATATTCCACCCCTAGTCGTGTGAAGGGGCTAGGTCCTCTTTCGGGGCAGTCCGAGTATTCCCCTCAGTTGCGCTTCTGCACATGTTCAGGGTGAAGTATGACTGAATAATCGAAATCACCGTTTTTCTAATTTTACTGCACAAAATAACGTATGAAAAATAAACGTATGTTATTGTTAATCAATTGTAAAAAGTAGGACTGAAAGTCGTGTTTCCAGATTGCAGACTGTTTCGAACAATCGTGGACAATTTCGAAATATCATCCACTAATAGAATCGAATCATTTAAACGGCACCATTAAAACACATTTCTTATTACGTATACTATATGTACTTCCATGCTAGTCATTACATAGAATAATGACATGCACCACTCAACAGTCGTCTACGGGTGTCTTAAGCCTATGTATCACTTTAATACCTATAAATGGACGCACATAATTATTTATGTGCGCAAGTACTTGCATTGAACATCCTGTCGCTAAAAATGTAAATGTTTTTACGTTGCCACTTTACTTAATTTATGTATATATTGCTTGTTTACGGTAATAAATTACGTTAAAAACTTTAACAAACATAAATAACGATAAAATTAACTTTTACTACCGTTGGCGTTTTTCAGTATTTTTATAATAATTTATGTCAAGTAAAATTATTAACCGTAAGATTCATACCATTTTATGTTTAATTATGACAAACGTGCTTTTCTATTTATATAATATTTATATATTGTTACCATTTTTGTAAATATATCCTATAATACAGTAACAAAAATACCCATGTTTTGTAATTAAACTTGGATAATAAAACATACATTGTTTTTTTTATTTCACACTTTTTTAACCCTTTCATGACGGCTCGGTTTGAATACAAATTATATTGTCAATTATGAAACTAGTATTTGAAGCATAAATGTACTTATCAGATTTGTTGTGTACTATTTTCATATGTCACATTGATTTTTGTATCATTTAGTTATCAGATGATGCATAAAAAACTATTCTAAGAAAGTAGCAAATAGATATATCACGTCAACCGATGTCAACGGTCGGGGAATATTATGACGGCATATGCCGACAACCGATGCGAAAGGGTTAAATCTAACATTATCAGCGTTACCACTGCTTTTTTAAAATAAATAATTAATCAAATAAATAAAAAACTATAAATATTACATAATTGTTTATTCTTAATCATTAAATATATTTTGTATACAAAAAAGCAATCCATTTAAATATATCTACTATTCTACTAAAAAAATGTAACTGTCATTTATTGATGACGTCTAAAACTGCATCGTTATAATAGTAAATATTATTAAATAAATTTAAAATATGTTTTATTTGACATTAAAAAAAGTGGTTATCACATTCGGTTCGCTGCGTTAATCGGTTCGAAAGAAATTATAAATTCGACTTCTTTTTATTCTATTAATTAAGTCAGAATCAAGATGTGACCAAAACGTGTTCCGATAGTGACGTAACACAAAACGAGAAGCGGCTAAGGGACGACCACAAAAACAATGAGCCGACCAAATGAGAAGGTAGATGTAATTAAAATAGGAGAAGAATTCCATATCAAAGGCGTTCCTGGACCCTCGCAAGTAGAAATAACATGGAGTCTCTTATACTCATCTTTGTACATATTCTACAGCTATGTATAGCTTTCTAGTTACTTTTTTGCTACCTGATGAAACCGAGAAGGGATATTCAAATCGTACGATATGAGTATAAATACAATATTACGGGGGTTATCCGTAATAAAAGATTGGCATGGCGCTACAGTCCTGAAAAGCGCTGTTATCGTGGATCCCGCGATTCTGTAGCTTACCATGGTTCCTCCACTGCAAATCCCTTCCCTATCAAGCTGCCTGCGGAGCTCAGCCTTGGCTTTGCAGCCGTACGTGATGGATCCCCCCCTCGTTTCGCCCGGCCAGGTGTGAGCTGCGCTCGTATAAATTGATGTATATATTTGTGTAAAATAAATTTGAAAGTTTTCTCGGGACGATTTAGAATTGTGGCTTTTGGTTGAGACGTGTGTAGCGAATATCTATACGTTATTTATAAAATATACTTAAAATATATATTGTCATATTATAACTGGAAAAATACATACTTTTTGAAAGGCGTAAATACTCGAATTATACGAAATTAAAATATTTTATTTTTTCACTATAATCGTCACAACTTTCTGCCACATGTCTGTCAGGTCTAGTACTTTTTATTCTTCTTCATCTTCTTCTTCCTTTTATTCTTCTTTCTTTTGTTCATCTTCTTTTGATTTCTCTAGGGCTACATCTTGTTACTAAACGGACCCCTTTGATGCGACTCAGATTTCTGAGACAGCTTTCGTGACAACTTTTATATGATTTTCCTTGGGTTCGGAGTAGTATCTCAAGTCTTAATTAAGTAATAGAATATCTTATTTTCTCTATATATCAGTATAACTCAAGCGTAAATAATGTGTTTAATATGGCAGGGTTCACTTTAAAAAAATGTGTCTCAAAAGAGAAAATATTTTAACTGTACGTTCAAAAGAACAATGGTTTGGCATATCTGATTCAAGACAGTCATCCGCTACTATTCGATGACCGCGGCGTCTTTAATTCTGGAATTCGTCCTGCACATGGAGTATAGACTCCAGTGACCCTCAACCTTGAAGCGGCTCAATGAAAATCGCAAGACCTGCCTATTTTTTATGGACCTATCGGATGCCATTGCCCTCGAAGATGCCCCTTCTTTCTTACAGGAACTTACCAATGGTTAATTTAAGGATGCCATTTGAATTTCATTCATACAAGCATGCACAGTATTTAATAATTTATTAATTTTATGTATTGATACATTTTTTTCTGAAATGATATGGCGTCTTTATTGCTACATAACATTCCTTAAGTTTTTGAGTTTTTTTAACTAAGGTCTCTAATATAATTCAGTTATAGATTTGTTTTCTATTAATCACGAATGAAACCTATTTTTTCAATAAAATAAATATTTAATTTTTAGCCTTAATGTTAAAACTATTTAATAATTATTTTCTACGAAGTAATTGAAGGAGCCGAGAGCTTAAAATATATCAGTTTACATTATCAGATACAACAACTAAACAGTCTAAATAAATAGTGATCTGCCTATCTATGTTAAAATTATATTTTTGTTCACTAATGTACTTTTTTTGTTGTTGTAAATTTAGATGAAATAAATAAATTTAGTATTGATTATAATAAATTTAGTTTTAAATATTTATGATGCCGGTTGTTCCGGAATCGAGACCTTGATCCCTTCAATTTACATAGAGTGGCAGAATTCGTGATGGTTAATGCCCTGTGTCGTACCCGACTGTATGAATCGGCAAATTCGAGCTAAGATAGAGAATTTGATTATAATTTGACAATGAATACTTAAGAGACTTTTGGATGTTTTATACAAAATAAATTTGTTCAAATAACGTTTTGAATACCGGTATATATTTAAAGGAGAATAAAATTATCGTCTAATTTATTATTTTAACAATATGTGTTTTAGATTAACAGTTAAAATGAACGCTTATTATAAATAGTCGACACATATATATCTGTTCAATTAAGAACTTGGCAATAATATCACTGTTATATTGAATACACAATAAAAATGCCCAATCGTTGCCAAAAGATTCAATGAAAATCCTATAGACGCAAATATCATATAGTCATATACCTACTTTGCTTATGTACACATTACCTAACTCTTAAATCGTGTTTTTTTTTGTGGAACGCAAAGCTAATTCTTCATGAAAAATGTCTTTAAAGTAGTTATTTGTGGTGACCATAAACTTCAGCTACAAATCAAATGTTCATTTCTTTAACATCATCATCAGCCTGTATCCGTCCACTGTTAAACGTAAGCCTCCCACATGAGTCTCCATCCTCTTCGGTCCTCCGCGTTCCGCATCCAGGTCACTCCCGCTATTCTTCTTATGTCGTCAGTCCATCTTACAGGAGATCGGCCAATGTTTCGTTTGCCAGTTCTTGGGTGCCATTCCAATACTTTTCTTCCCCATCGACCGTCGTCTCTTTGACTGATATGTCCTGCCCATTGCCATTTGAGTGAGCCTATTCGTTGGCTAGTATCCACTACTTGAGTTCATCTGCGTATTACTTCGTATCGGATTCTATCTATTAGCGACACTCCGAGCATGGATCTCTCCATAGCACGCTGGGTGACCTTTATTTTATGGGTAAGACTTGCTCTTAGATTCCACGTCTCTGCGTTATAAGTTAATACAGGGAGGATTCATTGGTAAAACGCCTTAGTTTCAAGATATTGCGGAATTTTAGCTTTAAAAATATAATTTAGTTTTAAGTTACTTCGTCCTAGTTGTATTACTTGTAATAGATAGGTATAGTCGTTCACAACCTCTATTTGTGTCAGTCTGGGAAATATGACTATTTATCATGGATTTAGTTTTATCTATGTTCATTTTCAGACCAATTTTGTCTGACGCTTCATTGTCATTCTTTAACGTCTTCAGTAAAATGATAATATTTTATATGTAACTGAGACGCTCGCCAGCAATTTATAAAAAAATTAAATCCCGACTTTATCGTCGCGAAGACTTGTCATATTGATGGATTTTACAGCTGTTGGCGAGATGATGCACTGCGCATGTTCCAGCAAGACTAAAGCTTTACTTAATACGATTTAATGCCTTCTGACTAAAAATCAACATCTTCCAATACAGATTTTTTATGTGAGCAACTCTCAAATATATATATATATATATATTATGTAAACACATGTAGGAGAATACCGACAGATGGTGATAGTAATTCTGAAGTCTCATCTGCGGAATTCTATGACGCTTACCATGCTGCATATGGGTAAGCGCTACATGTGTAGTGTTGATCCGCCAACGTCATAGACTACAGCCCGAGATTCACACATCATCCTTAATTATTACAGGAATTTACTATGAATGGGTGGTCTTAACGGGACGACTTTCGTCTACCACCAATTTTGATTAATAGGCTATGACTAGAATTTTTACGGGTGAGGGATCAAATTCACACCAACCGGGGGGTATTTCAAAGCTCAGAAATGTTTTTTTTATCTCCGTCGGGGATCGAACCCACGACTTTTGGCTTGCAAATCAAACGCTATGACCATTTAGCTATACCCGCAGACTCATTCATATATGAGTATGCATATAATGTTATTCATCTTGTATAGTTATTTGAGAGATATAATATTAATTTATATCAATCAGATCACTTCGAATTTGGAGTGTTTAGAGTTGCCTTTCGTAAACTACTTCCTTTGTTTGAAGAACCTACAATTATTTAGCATTAATCTCACATCAGCAAGTACTTTTGTACTCAATAATTAAATAAAAATAATATATGTAGAAATTGTAAGCCTGGCAACTTGCATTAATTATTTGGGCGTCGGCAATATTCCTCGAAAAATGTGTATTATAGAAGGCAAAATGACATATTATATGCATATAAAAGTTGTATCCAATGATGCTATGAAAGAAACTAGTATTTAGATTTTGGATATTCTATTTGTGTATGGGAAGCTAATGGACTTTTCTGTATCGGCGTTGGGTAATGGCGTTTGTATATTGCGTTTAAATGAAGTGATGAATGATTTAAAGAAGATGTGATTTCACTTAAGAGTTTCAAAAACTTTGCTTACCGTACTTGAAAGTCATTGAACAGATCATGGATTCGGATGAAATATTGTGGAAATTTTATCGTATGCGTTACACACTTGATTACTGTGAGTATTATCTTATATTTTAAAAATTCAAGAGATTATTGAGTTGTAAAGTTTCAATTTTCATTTTCATTTTTTTTTCACTTCACACAGAAACATTACAAATTGAAAAAAAAATTGTTACTTAAGGATAATCAAGATTAATATACGAATACAGGTACTTATGATTAAGAACTAGGAACAAAGCAATAAAGACAAGCAACAGAAATTTCCAATGCTTATCAATCAGACGACTCCAACAAATCATTCCTCCAAAGAAACTCGTGCAGTTCATGCCTGAATTGGACCTCCCTTACGTGAAATATATTAATATCCGAAGCGATTTGGTTGAACAGTCTGTTATTGATATTTAATATCTTTCTTATAAGATTTATTAAGTATAGAGTTCAAAATATTGAGAAAATTAAGTGATGCGGTTTGAAAATAAAACCTAAAAAGAAAATATTTCAGTTGACCCGTTTCTAGAAAATTTATATGCCTCTGACCTTAGGCGTGTCAAAAGCAAAAAACTTTCTTCAGAGCACACAAAATAAATATTTTCATTCGCGATCCAAAAAACGCGAAAATATTTAAAACGAATACTTTTTTTTAAATTTATTTGATAATCAAGAATTCCATTGGAATAAAAGAAATACGTAACAATAATTGAGGCGCATTTATCAAACAGCACTATTCATTAATTTCCTGAAAGTGAGAAAACCGAAAGCTTTCAGTAGTCTGGCCATCTCGTTTCGACTGTATTATGAAGGCATTTGCTGAGGCAAGTCCATACGTTTTCTCGGCTCCGCTGTTAAAAGCTCATAATAATAAGAACTAAAGATCCGGATTTCATATATATGCAGCTTTCAAAATTTATTTTAAACTTTGCGTTCAGCGCTTGGTGCGGTGGGGCTGCCCCCACTGGAGTATTTTTTCGCCCCTTTTAATCGAGAGCCCGCTTCTTTCATTTATCATGGTTTTCGCCTTGAAAACGTTAATGACCTCTTTCCCATAATAAACTGGAAATTTCCTAATTCTCGCGTGATATTTATTGCGTTGAGATCAACATCTGAATGAAAACATCCTGTTTTTAAGATTTAGAAAAAAAATATGATTGATTAGTTACTACAGTTACAAAAATAAGAAAACACGAATTTTACAATATATTTTGAAGTAGATTAAATGTATGATTATATTATACCTTGTTATTTATATTGTTAGCATTCACTTTGAAATCAATTTTAAAATTAAGTGGATAAGAATTTCATACCTTGTTTGGATCAGCATGGAAGATTGCAGTTTCGCGATCAATAAAAGCTTCGTGAGTTCCAGCGTCCACAAACGTACCTTTGTGCACGTGACATGTTCTTTTGATGTTTCAAGAAAGCAAAAACTGAAATTGCTTTATCTTTCAGCCTTCAGACTCATGCCATCAAAACGCCATCGAGAAATATACATAAAATATATTCGGCGAAACTCGTGGAGGCAAGGCTGACATAGGACAAGGCGAGTATCATGGCGGCCGACAAAGCTTTATGGCAGTAGTTCGTGATGCTCCAATTAGGGCAGCATACATGTCGATGATACTGTATATATAATATAAAGAAAAATAAATATTAATAAGTCATTTTTTTCAACCCTGGCCAAGACGCCTTAGTTCCGTCTTCTCTGCACGGTCCGCAGCATCTTTAGTTACTACAGCGAAGTCCGCCGGGACACAGAATCCGAGTTTTGTTTTCGATGGCTCCCTTCCAAACTATTTGTTACTCTCTCACAAGATGCCGGGACACTTCTACTGGCCTTTTTGCCACGCTAGTATGTCTATTTCAGATTTTATTATTTTTCTCGAGGCATTCGTCTGGGTCTCTCTCTCTTCCCGTTACATTTCGGAAGCCGTATTTGTTCGAAAGGAACCCGCTCCGCAACGAAAATTTATCGGCCCCTCCTTACGACGCATATATTACAGACTTTTTTTTAAATACATTTTTCTCAGATTTATTCTCTTGCCAGCTCTATGCACAATTCCGCCATTCCTGCTGCCATGTAATATATAATATTATATTATGCTAGTCCAATTTATTCTGCCAGATATATCGCATAAATCTTACTGTTAATTAAAAGATCACACATCTTGCGTATATCTTTTTTTTTCACTCTCGATAATTATCATTTTAATGAATATGTTTTAGCTGCGTTTCATTAACCTACTTTAAATATTAAAAGACGTATTTTATTTATTTATATATCCGCTCTTATGTTGCAACATAAGGTTAATTCAAATGATTCCACAGTTGAATTTTATGCCGAGATTATACGATCTCCTAACTGAAAAATATGGCCGTCACGAACTTCTGACACATTGCCACGGCTCTTGCCAAATGCCACGTCTCAGGTTAATTCCTCTCCTCAGAACTCCGCCGAGTACATTCTTCGATGCATCGTTTCTGACTGCGCTCCTGGAAAGCAAGAGCCCGGGAGCGTTAGAAAGATAGCTGTAGTTTTTATTCTTTTACAACTTTTGTAAGACATGTTTCAGCCAAGTTCACCCAGTTGTTGAGCAACACAGTGTGTGGAGCATACTTAACCAGATGACCATCTGAGAACTAGTTGAGTTAAGCCACCTCTTAGAATCAATTGTTTTATGACTCAAGTCAACGTCAAGCTAATCATTTGATATCCTACAAAATGTACAAATATCTTTAACTTCATTAGCATTACGTTACTTACATTTAAAACTTACTTCGTTCAAATAACTGTTAAATAATCATATTAAATTTAAATTCAACAATTGTACTCGTACCTAATTGTTTGCCATTAGGACTGTAATAAAAATGCATTTACGAAATACTTTGATTCTTTATGTATCCATTCAAAAATATATATTGCATGCATTTATATGCAATCAAGTACAAAAATTCTTTGAACCAAAGTTACATACAGTTCTAGAATACACATGTGCGGTAATTCCTTCTGCAAAGGGCCCGCTCTCCACTGCTTGATTAATGTCCGTCACCTCTTAATAGTCTATTTACTTTTACACACGGTTAATTGCCACTTATGTATTTACATAAAGCAATTTCATTTACTCTTTCCCATAGTTAAGCATTTGCTTATTTTTCCAAAAGAGACACTAGGCACTTAAACTTTTGCCCGCGGCTTAAATATTCAATGCGGACAAACATCGTTAGACAGTTTGCTTTTTTTAAAGCATGTCGTAGACTCAGTTAATAATTGATTTGAAACTAGGGACGGTATAAAAAGGCTTACAGTGGATTTTTTGTTTAATTTATACTTTATTTTTTATTTACGTAACATAACGCAACTTATTCAAAATACGAAGAAGAAATCTGTTTTACGAAAACACTCATTTACAGTATGTGGTTATCACAAACTACTGCGTTAAAGTTTTTTTAGTTTACATTACCATTATTTATTTTCAAGTCACTCTGAGCTCGGAGGTCTTCAATGCATAGAAATTATTACGAAAGAGATAAAAAATACTACAAATAATTCTCAATATCTTTCAAAACTAAAGCTCAGGGATTGAAAAATTTCAGTAATATCTTAAACATAATTGGGAGTTTCTTAATCAGAATTATTAAGAGCTTTGATGATTTGCCCTTTACTTCTGAAGACTGGTAAATAAAGTTTACATGCGGTAACCCATCTGAGTACGTTTCATGCTTTATGTTGCTTAACTTCGTTGATCAGACGAAAATTGTATGTCTATGATTAAATATTTGACACGTGTTTTCTGTCATCAACCATCTTTATAAGATAATGATTATCTTCCTTGTTCTATTATGAATCATGTTAAGTGCTTACTTAAGTACTTAAATGTTAATAATTGAATATGACTACAATTTAATAGGCACTTTATTTTAATTTTTTTATACGTTTAAAATCACTCTACAACAACTGGTGATTATAAGCAAGTAAAACTGTTAAAAAGTGCTCAAATTGTACGGAAATGCAATCTCATTTTTGTGATCAAAATTAATATATATCTATAATTACTGCAAGTACCTTAATATTTAACTTCATTCACGTCAAAACAAAGTAAAATGTGGTATCTTATTACGAGAGTAAAAATATCTTAAAGAAGTATAAAAATAGCTATATAACTAAAAAAAAAATAATTTCCGCTTTCCCTTAATTATTTGTAAAAAGGTCCTGAATTGCCCCATGATATTTAGGATACGAGCCTAAATAGATTTTTCAGACACGCCACAAAATGCCCAGATTATCGCACTCTGCCTCGCTTTTATCGGTGAGGGTCGCTGGAGTAGGGAGAGGTGGAAAAAACCTTCGAAAGCTTTTCTCGAGGGCTTTTTTCGTCCCGATCTCTCTCGAGGCGCGCAATAATTTAAGTAAAGCCTTAGCAAAAGCCGGTTTCCTAAGGGGTTTAGCCCGGTTAAGTGGGTGTCTAGTGGCTAATCCCGGCCGCGGGGCGGACGCCCTCGACGCCTGACGAACGATCCGCCTCGCCGCCCGCAGTCCGCTCGCTGGAGTATGAAGAAAAATTCTCGTGAATGCGATACATTCCGCCTTTATTTCAGGCTCTATTTTATCGAAATAATTAAAATTAATTAATTTGATTAATTTTCGCTTTAATGTACAAGTACATCACAATAGAGCTCGTCACTGTGATTACCATTCGGTGGACAGTGTATTAGTGAACATTAATAATAAATTCACATGAAATTATAATATTTGTTGTAGCAAAGTAAAATTTTAACAATCATGATAAAATATGGAAACCTCTTTAAGACTACCGTTGAACAGAGGTGTATGTTAAATTTATACTTGTTAAACATTGATTATAAATCCTTCACTATTTACACACAAAAATCACTACCATCAACTAAAAGATAAAACTTTAGAACGCCAGATTAGACTCAGTTATCTTATGATTAGTCGATATTTATTAAATATTTCACTGTGTACTGCAAAAAAAAAACATTGAAATTCGACTGACGTATGAGTGAACGTGTAAAAGCCGTCAATTCTTTCATTAACTTTCTTGGAGATTTATTTTACAATATCTAAATAATACTAACAAAAACTCCTACTCATGGTTAACGTGAAAGACATACATACGAGTATGTACCACAAAAACAATGATTCAGTCCTATTAATATATTTTATCAATTAAGAGAAGTCAACAGTCGCATACAACGAGCAAGGCTAGCGTTCAATACAAAAAACTAAAATTCTTGAGTCCAAAAATAATAATTTAAAGCTCCGCTAGCAACATGCCAAAATATTTGTTTAGAGCATCTTGATGTACGGCTGTGAGACATGGTGCTTATCTGAAAGTAATAAAAAAAATCTAGAGGTCTTTGAGATTTGGTCATACAGAAGAATTCTCGGAATTTCCTGGAGAGACCACGTCACGAACAATGAGGTTCTCAGCACAATCATGGACGATAGGCACCTAGTAAGAACTATCTCAGTGAGGCAAGTCCGATCGATTGGTCACATCATGCACCACGATGGTCTTCTTCACGACATTGTGGAAGGGATGCTTGAGGGAAGAAACTGTAGAGGGCGCCCTAGACGGGAGTATTTGCTGCAAGTGTTTGAGGACATGAGTTGTACCTCATATGCTGAGCTGAAAAGGACTGCAGAGGATCGAGAGGAGTGGAGATCGAGTTGCAAGATTTTGTTGCTGCAAACCAATCCACCGGATTGATACTACGAAGAAGATTTTATCAATTATTTGACTGATGTGAATATATTTCAAGTGAGCTCTTTAACCCTCGCCTTACTATGTTAAAAACTTCCGTGCGTTCCGTTGGTGTACCATTCTGATTTAAAGTGAATAAAATGAGTAGAAATTCGAAAAAATGAAAATATTCAAAGATATCGCTTAATTTTATAATAGTTGATGTCAATAAGCAGTAATAATTGACATTTAATAGCTAAAACATGAAAACATCAGACGAAGACTCAAACGGCCAGACGCACCTTGGCGCGTGAACTTCCGAGAATAACACTACTTTTGTTCGCTCAGAGTGTGAAGAGTATAGATGCCGCCGCATCTGGTTATTTTAATTTTATTTTTACTTCCGACAGGTCGAATGAATACATGACAGTTGACGCGTCTTGAGAGTAGTGATGAACCGGATTTTAGAAAAATATTTCCTGCTCCCGATGAACGACACTCTCACATTTTCTATGTAATATCATCATCTTCGTAATCACTTTGTTTCAATTAACTGCTGGGCATAGTACATCCGCTCGAGTCTCAACCCCTCTTATATACTGTATATACACGTACAGTCAGGCATGTACTTCTAATACTGCTATATAACATGCGACACGAGTATTTAGTATTAGTTGGTGGGACAGCCACGTGTGATCCCGCATTGTCCGAATATCTCCCCTCCACCACCTTGACAGCCCACAACAAATGATCGGCTTAATCACAGGCCGTGTCCCCATGAACTATCTCGCCTGAACAGAGAGTGGCAGCACATTCCACGCGGAGCAAATAATAAGGTGGCACTGAGACACGCGGCATAACTATGCAAAAACAATCAATTATTTGATATCTAACAAATACTTACATACGTAGAATGCAGTGACTTTGTGGTTTGTCAAATGAGTTGTTCCTGGCGATAGTGACATCAGACACGTCACCGAAACCAGTAAACTGATAAATTAAATTAACATTCGATGTTTTCTTCATCATTAGTCTGTATCCGTCCACGATTGAACGTAAGCCTTCCACATGAGCCTACATTCTCTTCGATCCGCCGCCTTCCGCATCCAGGTCACTCCCGTTTTTTTTCTTATGTCGTCAGTCCATCTTGCAGGGGGTCGGCCAATGCTTCGTTTGCCAGTTCTTGGGCGCAATTCCAATACTTTTCTTCTCCATCGACCGTCGTCTCTTCGACAGATATGTCCTGTTCATTGCCACTCGAATGTGCCTATTCGTTGGGTAGCATCCACTACTTGAGTTCTACTGCGTATTTCCTCATTTCGGATTCTATCTTTTAGCGACACTCCGAGCATGAATCTCTCCATACGTTGGGTTACCTTTATTTTATAAGTAAGACTTTCTGTTAAATTCTACGTCTCTGCGCTATAAGTTAATACAGGGAGGATGCATTGGTCAAACGCCTTAGTTTAAGACGTTGCGGAATTTTCGCTTTAAAAATGTACTTTAGTTTTCCAAATGCTGCCCATCCTAGTTGTATACGCCTGTCAATTTCTTTTGAGAAGTTACTTCGTCCTAGTTGTTTTACTTGTCCCAGATAGGTGTTTTTTTGCAAAGTTAATTTTTACACGAAATAATATTTTGTAAGCATTTCTAATTTCATTGTAATCTCCAACTCCTATCCTTTTTCTAATTTCTTAAATCTCATAAATAAAAAAGTTTAAACAATGAAAACAATACTATCATATTAATATTTTAACAAAAAATCAGAATAAATAATAACGGTTCGAGCTACAAAATATTAACTTCATAATTTCCAATCTGCAGATATATTGATTTTAACGGCATTTTAAAAGTAGGTTAAACAATTAAAAATGTACTATATATTTTTTATTGATACGCCTGCTTGTTGTATCCGGAAAGGAGTTTAATACATCAAATATTAAATTAATACCCAACAGCTGATAATATCACAACGGGAGGTAATTTTTCGATTTAATGTAACATATTTATTAGATTTGATGTATACCTGTATGCAGGCTTTTTCTGTTCATTATATATAAGCCAATTTTTAATGCGTATATATTTAATTTATTATGGAATAAATGTTTTTAAACCAATTGATTCTATAACAAGTAATTAAGCTATAGAAACATTAAAATAAATTTGGTTAAATTTATTTTTGGAAATAAAATGATAAATAAATCTTCGAGTATAGAGAAAATGTAAGCCATATACTTTGTAAATAGGTTGTTTGAATTTGTACTTAGGTTCCGTGACTTTATTTTAATTGATTTTTGAATGCATTTTATTTTACTGCTAGTATAACCAGACACTATTATATTATAATCAAAATTTAAAACAAACAATCATTATTTCAACACATAAAGAACTTTTTTTTATCCATATCCACTTACTAGCTAGAGCATATTTATTTTATCAATCCGGTGGATTGGTTTGCAGCAACAAAGTCTTTCATCTCGATCTTTACTCTTCTCGATCCTCTGCAATCCTCTTTAGCTTAGCATAAGAGCTACAACTCATGTTCTCGAAAACTTTCTGCAAATACTCCCGTCCAGGGCGCCCTCTGAAGTTTCTACCTTCAACCATCCCTTCCACAATGTCGTGAAGAAGACCAACGTGGCGCATGATGTGACCGATCCATCGAGCTTGTCTCTCTGAGATGATTATTACTAGGTGCCTATCTTCCTTGATTATGCTGAGAACCTCATTGTTCGTGACGTGGTCTCTTCAGGGAAATTCCAAGATTTTTTCTGTATTACCACATCTCAAAGGCCTCTTGTGTTTTTCTTACTAGCTAGGGCATATTATTATCACAAATTTCCACCCAAGACACATGTAATGTAGTTCCGCCGAGTAAAATGCAAAGCTTCTAACAACTTACCGGACTTACTAGAGTTTAGTATCGTCTATAAATGACTCCTGTGGTAGGTATTAGAAACATACTTGGGTGTTTTTATTTATCAACGTTTTTCTATAAAATACTCTACTCCAATTCTTTAACTATTCAGCTCTAAAGAGTGACTTAAGTTGTTTTTAACATATTGTCATTACGAATAACTTTATCATTAATCATGAAAACGTAGTATAAATAATGATAAAAAAAATAATGAAATATTCATTTAAAAAATGTGTTTTATAAAAGATTTTAAGCATCGATTAAACAATTTCCAACAGTCACGTCCTCTGTTTTTTCTGTTTCGCTTTATTAAAAGAACCTGATTGAATTCAAGAGTAAATGTTTAATTAAAACGCTGGGTTTTCACACGGCATCAAAGCTTGATCGAAGCCTACACAGCGGCATTCGAGAAAGGCTTTTGTATTCATTTTTTATATATATGGTATATTGTTGACAGTCCGTAAGCCAGATACGTAGATAGTACGTACCCACTATTTCTATATTCTGAAGCATAGGAAGTGGACTTTTTGCTTTAATTAGCATTTGTAGCCTACAGACTCCAGAGGCTGCCAACATGGTGCACGCGGTCCAATTTGTTACACAACTACAAAAACATTTTTTGTTTTATATATGCTTACCATTTTTTTTATGTAAGCACGCACAGGATAATACCGACAGATGGTCATAGTAATTCTAAAGTCTCATCTATGGAATTATATGACGTTTACCATGTTACATATGTTTAGCGCTGTATGTGTCATAGACTACAGCCCGAGATTCACGCA
Organism: Glossosoma conforme; assembly: GCA_022606575.1. Taxonomy (NCBI): domain Eukaryota; kingdom Metazoa; phylum Arthropoda; class Insecta; order Trichoptera; family Glossosomatidae; genus Glossosoma; species Glossosoma conforme. The sequence continues at coordinate 1,759,824 of JAGTXR010000015.1, forward strand.
TCATCTTTATTATTACAGGAATTTACTAAGAATGGGAGGTCTTCATGACGACTTTCGTCTACCACCAATTTTAATTAATAGGCTATGAATGGCATTTTACGGGTGAGGAATCAAATTTCAAACCTACCGAGGATATTTTAGAGCTCAGAAATCGTTTTTTTTTTTTTAATCTCCGTCGGTAATTGAACCCACGACCTTTGGCTTACAAAGCAAAAGCTTTGACCATTAATCTATACTGGCTGGCAGCTACACAATTACATTTTTTTTGGTTTTTGTTTTATATATACATCCTTACCATTATTTCTGTCAATATGAAGATTGTTATTAAAGCTATTCGTTATATAGTAGCGTCTAGGAATAAAATATTGCATCACTCTTACTTATTTTATATATTATAAATACACTGTATATATTAAGTAATAAAGTGCAATGCTTATTTATTTTTAAATTTAAAATTTAAATTAGAGATTTTTCTTTTTAATAAAAATGAAATAAAAACCGAGTCATTTAAAGCGCTTTATATACATAAATATAACAAACTTAATTATGACATGGGTGCAACCAATTTTCAGATTTTTCTTTATTTAAACACAATTTCAAACCTTAAAATGACTACTGAATTCGATATAAAGGAAAGTTTTATAGAGCAGCAGCAACACGCTTATGAAACCAGTTTTTCCTCCAACTACGTATAAATTAGAGATTAAGTCTGGATACGCAAGAAGGAAGATATCCTTAGTTCGATAGTGCCTCATATATGGCAAAGGTGTCGCTTTAGCGTAAAATGAAATAAGCGATAAGGTATCAGATGAAATCGACGAGTAAGTGTGAATGTTCCGCCTGGTCTTTTTTTAGATCTCAGATTATTTATTCTGATGCTTGTAGGTAAGTAGATAATTAATCATTTATTATAACAGATTTAAATTGAATGAAGTAAATAAAATTAAAAATTAAATTCTATTTTTGTATTATTGATTATATTCAATTAGTTCAATATTAAAGAAATCAAAAGAAAACATTACGTCAAACATGCTTTTTTTTATTTAACAAATATACTCGTATAAATGCTGTGACTAAAACTGTTTGAATAATTATAATAAAACAGTACAAGTTGTTTTATTATATATATTAACATCCTCCTCTCTTCAAAAAGGTTGTTTTTCCGTCGCGTGGTGGCAGGATAAGGAGCAGATTAATAACACAGACTTTATCTGAAACACATCGGCATATACTTACGATAAATTTTACAAACTTATGGCCCGGACCTAGTCACAGCATTCGGCCGGGCCAAAATACAATATGCTCTCGCCCACGGTCGGCGCACGACTCGCACGCCCATGATGGGCTGTTGCACAGCGCCACAAGTGACTATCTCCGTAACTAGTCGAAAACGCCAATACGGCGACATTTACGACAAGCGAACAGAAATAAGAGACGGAAGATTGTTTATCGAGGTTTTCGGTACCAGTCAGCAAGGGTTATATCATGCTCATGTCAGTATTTTAAAAGAAAAAAAAACTGTCATACTTTTATTAAGCATCAGAAAAAAGCTGAAGCAATGTTAGTTTTTGTAGGAAATAGTCAGTTTAGTAATTGTAGAAGTATGTTGTGTACAGGTACAATGTGAATTTATTTTCTATGGAAACGAACTGAAAAAATGGGAAACTTCACTACTAATACTTCTATTATTGTGAAAATATCGATATAATAAATATTCATGTAAATAATCAATAAATTAAAATGATGCCTATTATTGTTAATATACCATTTACACACATAAAACTTACAAAAAATGAAAATTCAATCTCAAAAAAAATTGCGTTTGCTTTTATTTTGTTGGTACCAGTTAGTTTTTAAGGATCATGTACGTTCCCAGACGACTGTTCGTCTTTGGAGAGGTCTTGAATCCTGGCATGAACAATGGCAATTGACAGATCTGACGCATTTGATGAATAAATGCTCCAGATATAGAACGGATACGAGAATAAAAAATATGGAAAGGAATCAATGTCAAAACAATATTATGATTTGCGACCTCTGGCTCTAGACCCCGCTAGACTCCATAGTTGTAGAGTTGTAGGCCCGGCCAGTCGGATAGTCGAGGACTGTTTTATCAGCCGCTGAACAACTTTCTACATTAAAATGCTTTTATGTACAGACCACGAAACCGCCGGCATTCGTTTGATAAGATTACTTCAAAATAATTACATTTTAATCCACGATTATGTCCCTGAAACCGACAAACACAAGCAGGTAATTTTCTATAGGTTCTTATGCATGTTTGCCTAATCAATTATTGTTTCTATTATCTTTATTTTTTAAATATAATTACGGATAACTCTCAAATTTAGTCAACTGTTAAGGAATGTAAGAAATCGTAAAAAGATTACTTCTAATTTCTACCGTATGCAACCTAAAATGGAACGTATTTAAACCAAATAATATTGAATAGAAAAATACTACTTACCTTGTTTTAGTATGGATCACGTTGAGAAATGTTTATTCACATATTTGAAGACCACGGTTGTGCTACTTTTGAAAGATTTTTTAGTTCCTTGCATGTTAAATCGTCGTATATATGTATTAAATGAATGTTTTTATTATGGACTTTTTGAAATCAACCAGATTTTTAAATTATTTTTGCCACAATGTAAGCTGCAATCCCACAACACAATAATTTAATTGAATGATATTCAATGTTTTTTTCCTATTATATTATCCTTACAAAACAGAGTCAATTGGACACTACAGATATGTAAGATATGCAGATTTTAAAAGTTGTTTGCTTATATGAAATGAGGAAACTGCAAGTATTTATCGATCTCCCTAGATACCCTTTTTGTAATATATTTTGGAATCGTTTACTTGGGAAAACAGATGTCAGTTAGTCATCCTGGATATGTTAATATAAATTTTATTGGGAACACATACAATACGAGCATGCCCAGTATGTTATGCTTTTGGAACAGGTTATAATCTAAAAGTTAATTTATGTAGGTACAAAGTCTCAGTCTCGTTTTCTGGAGTGCATTTAAGTACAGCCATTCTCTTACATAAAAAATATTTCAATTACTTTAGAAGACAATAATTGAATTTGTGTAAATAAATGTACCGGTATATATTAGTCGTTTAATACTAAAGCCATGTTGTCACAAGAGCTTTGGTAAACCTTACTGTCGGACTGCAGGACGGGGCGTCAGTGTCGGTCTTCCTGGATGCGTTTAAGTGCATTCACTCGCGTACATAAATATCCGAAGCAGCTCGCAGGTATTTCAGCTGCACCAGCGACCGGGGGATTTATGGCTGAAAATTCATTTCGTGGAATTAACTAGACTGCGCGATATGTAAATAATAACTCAGCATGGCGCGCGAGTCGCAGATTAACTGACTGTAAATGGGGAAGCTCAAATTCAAAAGCAACAATAGTATTTTTTTAAATTTTGCTCTTCTTCACGACCCGAAAATCATGATGCGCTTCTGCGCTTCTTCACAAGGCGTTGTTGTGTCAGGAGTTTAAAAAGATGCATTTTTTACCATCGTTGATGAGAAGATAAGGAAGGTACCTGAATGTGGACTTAACAGTTATCAAATGGTGTATAAACGAAGCATATTACAGCTTTTGTTCACAATCTTTATTGATTATAATTTATTCCTAGTTTGTAATTTCGCTGACGCAGGAATACACAAATGAATGTATATAAGTATTGTTAAGATGTCTTTTTTTCCTAAATACTAGACTGTTTTTATCCTTTTTGAGGTTTAAATATTCACTATCTAGTCACCTTGTATCATCACTTTTTAGAAACATTTCCAGAACACAACTAAAATATTGCTTACTAAGCACTTTTTCTATATATGTGAGGCATCTTTTGATAAGTTGCGCCAAACATGACTGAAAAAAGCAAATAGATATTAAAAAAAAAAAAAATTCGCTTAAGATGGTCGAATATGTATAAGGGTATCTGAGTTGCTACTTTTAGAAGAAATAACATTTGCTTACAATTCATTTTATCACTCAAAGATTAAACATTAACAATAGACATTGGATTTTCAACATTCTCTATCTCTTTTAATACAGACATCTTACTACGCTTCACAATTTAACATCAAATAAATTAATTCATGATCACCAATCATACGACAAATATGAAAAAAAAACATTTCTTTAATTCGATAATATGTCTAAAAATCTTCATTGTTTTATAAAGTTAAATAAAATAAAATAAAATCTAATGGCTTATTTAAATTCCGAGTAATAACTGCGGTATATTGATATGCTTATTTTATACGTTTTTTAAATATATTTTTACTGTGAATCTTAGATACATTGTGTTAAGAATATAATTCATGTATTTTCTGTGAGAGTCAAGATAGTCCATGAACTACCCCTCCCTTACACAGGTGCTATTGCTGATAACCGCGGCCGGCTGATGGATTACCTTTAACCTCGACCGCTCACACAAATATAATAACCCAAACCTCTCAAACTATTGATCTGCTTGAGAGCAACGAGGCGCCATTCACGTGATCACAAACAAAGTTATCTAAGTTTAAGGATATCAAAGAGGCTGTTGTTCATAAGTGGAATAAATACGAGTACTATAGCTCTATATCTTTGAAGAATGATAACTACTTCGACTTCTATATCCGCTAGTTTGGAATATATGCTTGTCACAAATTGTTTGTATATAATATTTTTAGACGAAATTATTCTTATTTAATATAATTTTTCGGGTACATCTACGTATATATTCGGCCGAATTTATTTTAAGTATAATTTTCAATGGCCTTCAGGAAGCGAGTCCATAGTTTTGAAAAAAATAACAATATAGTATATGAAGTATGAAATCATTTCTTTATTTTATATTAATCAGATTTATAAGACAATATTTTTGAGTATAACAACAATTCGAAGTATTTGAAAAAATAGTATATATTTCATGAAATCTTTAAACATCGATAGAAATATGAAAACTCTATTATTTTATTTCCATAAAACTTTCTCTAGCAAGAGTATGTACAAATTACCAACAGTAAGTTTTATCAGCAAATTCATGGTTTTATTAAATGTTAGCTCAGCTTTCCAGAGCTAGTATATTCTATGCTTAGCTTTCGACTTCGTTCCAAGACAGAAAGAGCTCGGAGGGGCTGAAAATAAGATAATTGTAGTAAGTTTATGTTCTCTTGTGGCATCTTGAGAACCCATTTTTAAACCTAGTCTACCTTGTTTTCTTCATTGATTTTAAGAATGACCGTCGCGTGTTTTCCGTAACCTCATAAAACGTCATCAACATAAAATACTGTACGTCAAATTTTAATAGAACCGCCTTAAATAAAATGACTTAAGTATCCAAGTAATCCAAGGTTTGTTATCAACCTTCCTAAAATTATGAAATACTCGTATTTTAAAGCTAGACACTGTCAATATTCGATAAATCTATAAAACACTTCTAGAAATGATAAGTGTAAAATTGAATTATTTTTAGAGTTATTAAATTTTCGAAAACGACCCCGTTGTACGCTAAAATTTAACTATTCGTTTCCGCGTAGCTTAAAAATTTCCGTGCAATTTATCATTTCTGTACCGGTGTTTAAATGCGATGGCATCCACTTTCCATATTATGATAGAGAACGTCCATAGAAAAGCCACAAATAAAAAACACTTGTTTGGTGGCTGAAAATTTTAAAGGAAGCCATTTTTCATGATATCTCCGCGCCATACATCAACTTCAAATATTATACGCTATTTTCGAAACAATTTGCGGCCACAATCGCAAACTGTACAAAACGATGGAAACACACATAAAAAACATGTAGATAAAAATTGTTATGCGATAAAATGTGGTACCTTATTTGAAACTTTTCATGAGCTAAAAATGTATGCACAAAATCGTCTTTTTCTATATTTATTTACTTATTTTATATGTGTTCACTACGAATTTTTACCATACAGTTATGTCAGCTGCCAATATATTTCCCTCATTCTTAGTTACATCTGCACAAATTCTGTCTAATACATATAAAGTATACTATATATAATTTCGGCTTAAATGTACGGGATGTTGCTAGCTTGGTCGAGCCGCTATTCATCATCAGCCTGTATAAGTCCACTGTTGAACGTAAGCCTCCCGCACGAGTTCTACATTCTCTTCGATCCTCCACCTTCCGCATCCAGATCACTCCCGCAATTCTTGTCCATGGAGGGATCCATGCTAAGAGTGTCTCTAGAAGATAAAATCCGAAACGAAGATATCCGCAGAAGAACTCAAGTAGTAGAGGCTACCCAACGAACAGGTACACGCAAATGGCAAAGGGCAGGTTATATCTGTCGAAGAGACGACGATCGATGGGGGAGAAAATATTTGGAGTGGCGCCCAAGAAATGGCAAGCGAAGTATTAACCGACCCCCTGCAAGATGGACTGACGACATAAGAAGAATAGCGGGAGTGGCCTGGATGCGGAAAGAGGAGGATCGAAGAGGATGGAGGCTCATGCAGGAGGCGTTCATTCAGTAGTAGATTCAGGTTGATGACGACGTTATAAAGTAAAAAAACACGTTTATATAATAATCAAATATAAATAATATTCTGCTCACGACCTCTATTGTTTTTACTCACTTATTTTTCAGTAGCGCAGAAAAAAATACCAAAGCACATTTTGTAAAAAAAAAACAACGCTGACTCTGAAAAACTGAAAACAAAATTAATCCTGAAAAAAAGGCATTTTACATTTACTTGTATGAAATGTATTAAATAAAACAAACACTCGCCCTAGAGTTTTAAATTCCTTTCATGAGCTTTAGCACTATACAATTTTCGGTATATTATGTACACGCTCCTTTGACCCTTTGTTTTCGCAGAGGTTGGGAAATGAATTCGGAAAACGGCACGGCCAAATTGATAACACTTAATGCCGCCATTGTATGCTGACGATACATGGTGTTCTGTTCAGTACATGGGCATATAATACAAAACGACGATCGGTGGTCCACTTTCAGCCATTTAATAAAAAAATATTTAGGATGACATCTTTCATATATGACAAACTTGAAGAATTAAAAAAAACTAGTTATTAATTTTGGTAAGTTATTTTTTAATAATCGAAGTTCAGCAACATTGCAAGTAAAGAGTAATCGAATGGTTCTCACTTAAATACACTTTGTATTGCTGATTGGAATAGTTAAATTGTTCAAATCTCCAAAGGTTTGCTTAGTTAACAGACCTCTAAAAATACTGATAACAAACGTCTAGTATGTATTTGATGTTAAGATTTTTAATCATTTTTCTGTTTCAAAGTCAAGACAGAGAATTTGGAGTCTAACATATAATATTTTTGGCGGAACTTTGAGTATTCTCGTTTAGTCCTTCAATTTTGAATTTGGAATCCGTTGCTAAACATATACGTTTTCAAAGTCTGCTTCTATTGTAGAGATGACATGAAAAAACTGACTAAATTTTATGGCGAAAAATCGTGGTCGTCATATGCTTTTTCTCTCTCTATAAATAACAATGATATTTTTTTTTTATGAAATGTATATAATTCATTTATTAACATGATAATCCTTTTCCGAGGCCTGAAATATTCAGTGGGTTTAGCTCAATGGTCAAAGCGTTTGCTTTGCAAGCCAAAGGTGGGTTCGATCCCCGACCGAGATTAAGAAAAATATTTTTAATCGATTTCTGAGCTCTACAATAGTTGGTAGTGAATTTGATCCCTCGCCCGTAAAATGCCAGACATAGCCTATTAAAAAAAGACCACTCATTCATGGTAAATTCCTGTAATAATAAGGATGATGGGTGAATCACGGGTCTATGACGTTGGCGGATCAACACTCCACATACAGCGCTTATCCATATGCAGCATGATAACCGTCATAAAATTTCACAGATGAGACATCAGAATTACTATGACCATCTGTCGGTATTGTCCTGCATACGCTTACATAAAAAAGTATTATCCGAAGACACTATAACCATCTACGTATAAGTGCGCTCGTAATTTTACTTAACTTTATACTTTTTTCAATGGTAATGGTTTGAACTTAACCGTTGTCTTTTATGGCAAAGAAAAACTTATTCACAACAAATCGCTAAATCTTTAAGAGGACGATTATTTCAACACTTGAAAAGGCTTTCTGGGTATAGAAGTACTTTTTTGGTTTTCAGTTTGTGAGCCCTGGTATAGAGAGGCTAAACTCGGTATTTGGGAGTCCTTTGCGCTTCAGTACTGCGGCTCTCACTAGAGGGCTCTGGTACATCTGGACCGGTCCGGGCCCTACACTTCATTATGGCCCGGGTCCATAAATCTCCCTGTCTAATATTAAACATGCCTTTGCGTACACCCCGTATATTAAAATACGGCGTGGACATACTAGATGTCTGCCATTGCGGTAACAAAAGCCTTGCACTGTATTTATTTAATACGAGTATATGCGTATTATCAATTTACATTTTGAAGATTTCATCCACGTTCTTTCAACATTCATTTAATCTTCTATTTTATGATCAATGATCAAGTACGACAACATATATTTTATCTGATTATAACACATACCCAGCGGGTATAACTTAGTTCTTAAAATCTTTGCTAAATAAATCGAAGATCGTGGTTTTTATCCCCGACGGAGATTAAAAAAAAAAATATTTTTATGCTTTTTAAATACAACCTTTACATGTGAGGTTGATTCCGCGTCTGTTTAATACCAGTGATAGCCTATCAATCAAAATTGCTCGTAGATGAAGGTCGCCTCGTGAACACGACCCATTTATAGTGAATTCTTGTAATAAATTTGGAGGATTATGCGTGAACGTCGCACTGTGATGTGGATAAGTTAACTCATCGGTCTACCAGACGCCCAAATCAGACGTCTTGCTTTTAGTACGTTCACTTATCGCAAGCCTAAATAGGACTCCCACCTACTTTTAGCATATTCATATTGATATTAATATAACGGGCTTACATAATTTAACTAGTAAAGTAGTGGTCAGGGAATACTTATTACGCTGGCAATGTTTTGTTAAATATTTAGGTAAGCCGATCGGTTAATATGTAGCTGAAGCAAAATTAATTTTTATTCCATCTTAAAGTATTAAAAAAAACTTATGTTTTATAATGTTCTGTTTTTAATTTATATATTTTTTCTAGTTATAAGCTACGTTAATTGTTTCAAGTTTCGAAATATTCATACAAAAATTAATTGAAAAAAATGTACTGTCAAAAAACGTACGGAGTTAGACCTATTTTTCAAAATGATCGGTTGGCATTTAACTTGCTGGGTTACTTCCTTGAATAGTGTGTACGTGGGTTTGCGTATATCCTCTGCTCTAGCAGTGTCTAAGCTCGCTAATCCCAAATACTTACAAAATTAGGCGTTCTAAATCATCGTGTACGCACAAGATCGTATTTCAGAATAATCTCTAATAGTTTATTTAAGGTTTTCACTTCCACGTGAAATATGCGGCGAAAATAAATAAATTATTGTGTTCAGCTATACGTACACGTACATAGTGAACTCACTGCAAATCATTCTACTACATACTTCCTTATGTGATATGTTATATGTGGAAATTTCCTATTATATATGCTCTTGAACTCATAAAAACTCTTTTACTTTAAATTCAACGGTAATCGCTCATCCGTCGATTAAACTTTTAATATACAGTATAAAAGGCAGTATTAATGATGTTTTCTTTTACTTTGTCATTATTCTATATAAATGTTTTTTTTTCCGACTTTTTTTTCAAATATGTATAGATAAAATTGCTCGCTTACGTAAATTGACATTAACAAATTGGCTTAATTTTAAGTTTAAGAAATTTTGTCGTCAGATAAACGTTTCAGACAATAAATGTTTTCTATCAATCGGAAACTAATATTTAATATATTTTCAATTGTGGGAATCGAGAAAAATGTCTAATAATTAGTAATGACAAGATTCGAGTCAAAATAATACATTTTTATACAAGTCATAAAAATAACAATGATTTAAAATTTGACATGAATAATAAAAGATAAAAATATAATTTATATGGTGATTTTTAATAACTAGGTGTATAATTGTTATTTGCAGATAGGTTATGTAAATTTAACTACCATCTTATTAGCGTTGGTTCTTCAATATTCCTTTATTATCGTGTTATTTGGCATATTAACCCGCATTATTCGCACTCAAACGATCAATTTATTGATTAACATAACTGGAATTGCGACCAAACGGGACTCGAAGTGAAATTTAAGAAATAAGAATAAGAAAACAATTACGATAAACACGACAATCAATTAAAGCTTCTCTTCATAATGGACTCCTAATAATGCATAAAACGAGTTTGATTTTTAAATTCAAATATCTTTGGAGTTGTGTAACTCATGATTGAGCATCGTGGCGCCAACTACCTTGCACAAGTATATATTAGATTACTTGGTAAGTAATAACATTTTTCTCTGATATAGAATACTTCATTGTATTTTTGTTTACAGTCATCTTTACATTTAAGGTAGATAATTGTTGAAAGTTTGTACAGCTTTAATACAAAGATTGCTTGTAATAAAATTTGATTGATTCTACACTTCTTCGCCGGCGGATATAGCTCAATGGTCACAACGTTTGCTTTGCAAGCCAAAGGTTTTGGATTCGGTCCCCGACGGAGATTTTTTTTATCGATTTCCGAGCTCTAACATACCCCAGTTGGCGTGAATTTGATCCCTCACCCGTAAAATGCCAGTCAAAGCCTATTAATCACAATTGGCGGAAGACGAAATTCGTCCCGTGAAGACCACCCGTTCATAGTAAATTTCTGTTAAAATAAAGGATTATGCATGAATCTCGGGCTGTAGTCTATGATGTTGGCGGATCAACACTACACATGCAGCGCTTAGCCATATCCACAATGTTAAGCGTCATAGAATTCCACAAATAAGAATTCAAAATTTCTATCACCATCTGTCGGTATTCTCCTGTATGTGCTAACATAAAAAAAAGTTATTTAACGTGGCTGTGAAATATGGAAAATAAACATATCATTTATGGCATATTTTTTATTTAATTTTATATATTCTTTAAGAAACTCAAGTGAGCATCGCATACACACTTATTTCGGGCTGAAATAAATCAACAATTTTTAAGTAAATGAGAAAGTAAAAGAAAATGCATAATAACAAAATATTAAATATGAATACTAATTTCTATAAAATGTAAATGAATTTGTTTGTTGTTCATCTCGAGAGGCGAGCCCGATGGATCGATCACATCATGCGCTACGATGGTCTTCTTCACGACATTATGGAAGGGATGATTGAGGGTAGAAATTGCAGAGGGCACCCTAGACGGGTATATTTGCAACAAGTGTTCTAGGACATGATTTGTCGCTCTTATGCTGAGCTAAAGAGGATTGCAAGAAGAGTGGAGATCGAGATGCAATATTTTTTTGTGGCAAACCAATCCATCGTATTGATACTACGAAGAAGATTTTTCATAAATATGTAATTTAATTAAGCAGATATCATAATATGTCATATTATATATTATTCATTGCGTCATTTCCAATAAAAATACTTTTAAATAAACGTCAATCAACGTATATATTTAATTAATTCTTAATCCGGTATTCTAAAAAGTAGCGCCCCCGTATATATGTATAACACAGAGCTCTATGGACTTAATATTCTTATATAATTGACTAAGCCGGGGGAGATATATTAGCAGAGAAAAGCGTCCACATTTTTCATTTAACACGGAGAGTTATATTTCCAGGCCGTTACATTAATAAGCCATTAGTTGATAAAGAAAAATAAAAAAAAACCGCACGGCCTTCTTACATCACTTAATGCCCGCGGAGATGTCTGTGCGCAGGGCCGCAGCAGGAGGGGGCGTAAATAATGACACTCGAAAAAAAGGGCACCAACTCATTTTTAAATATAAAATTTGAGGCATTTTTGATATCAACAGCAGAATACAAATGTCCGATATTAAACCCAAAGTACATTAATTTTAATTGTACTTTATTCAAAGCGAATCAAAATTTGAACGAAGTACATTTTAGAACGCTTTAACTTTATATATACATGTTTCTTTCCTTGTACATCCGATTCAGTTCCATCTCCTTTTTCGTAGTATCAATCTGGTGGATTGGTTTGCAGCAACAAAATCTTGCATCTTGATCTCGACTCCTCTAAATCCTCTGCAATCCTCTTCAGCTCAGCATAAGAGCTACAACTCATGTCCTCGAACACTTGCTGCAAATACTTCCGTCTGGGGCGCCCTCTACAATTGCTATCTTCAACCATCTCTTCCACAATATCGTGAAGAAGAAGACTATCGTGGCCCATAATTTGACCAGTTCCATAGAGTTATAGAAGTCTAGTATACTTACTTTGGATGATGTTTTTTGGTCTGTTGTTATCTTTCTTTCATTACATGAACCCGTGCAAGGGCGTATATTTTCTATAAATAGCAACAACAAATTACATACGAAGATCAGATTTAGTATGAACATTGCATAAATATTACATACGAGCATAATCATTTGCCTCAAGTTCAGAAGTACAGTGAAGATCGATCTATCATCATCATCATCATCATCATCATCAGTTAGAATGGGTCCTTTCCACCCCTCGATACAGTGCCTGTAGCAACAATTCTTCTGATGACATCGTCTGTCTGTTCTAGGACGCACAAGTTTCGTCACCCATACATCATCGAAAGATATCTCAAATTTGCATGTGAGTGTGCGTATTCTTATAAAGGTGTCCACTACTTGAACTTCTCGTTTTGGAATCTACCTGTAGTGACACACCGAGCTTAACATTATTCACAGTACTTTGAACGACCTTCTTTTTATGGGTCAGACCTGCTGTTAAATGCCGCGTCTTTCGCCAAAAGTTTATACTGATATCAGCTTGATGTAGGTCTTTTAGGCTAATGCCGTAAAGCTTCGAAAAATGATCTTTTGTCTCTTATTTTCATTCCCTTGCCTGACATGTACACCAATAATGTTTATTTTATTTATACAATAGTACCCGTTGTTTGCATACGCTATTTATTTGTTATGACAGTTGCTCCATTTCATATTGTTGTAACTGTCATCTTTAATTTGCTTTTTTGCCGTGATCGTCTTGGCGGCGCTGGATGTCACAGTGTTCCGGCAGTTTTCAGTTAACTTTTCATCCGGCCGGCGAACGCCATACCGGTCGGACGAAAAATCAAGTATTTGATAAAAATAAATGCGAATTGTGGTTCAAAACAGTTATTTGTGTTGTTAATCTGCTACTGCATCCTTCCTCCACGCGGCCACGTGACGAACTCGTAACTTGTCGTTCATTTTTAAAGACGAGGGATGTTAATACTTACAAATAAATTTTAAGCTCAGGGCGCCAGAATCCCTAGATTCGTCCCCGCAATGTCTGTTTACATTAAATTTGCTCATTCTTTCAGCGCAATAATACAAGCGAATATATCGCGCAGTGAAAATAAACTATTTTCCCAAGCGAACTTTTGCCCCATAAATTACACTTATCTCCCTTAGACCGGGCGGCGCACTTGCTTCAATGAAAAGATTTTTTTTCTCACCGAATCGCCTAGGTACGAAAAAAAACTAAATACATTCGAGATATCCGATAAGAAGTGCTCGGTATTGATCGTCCTAAGGGTCGGATGGTATTTTTTATGTTGTGATTTTGTCCCTACACAGCAGTTTGCGATATATAATCGTGTCGAACACAACCGAGTCAGATCCTGTCTGCCCAGAAGTGAGCGACATCGATGGCGTTACTCCCGGCCATCATCAGGTCTTCCTGGGTGCAGCTAATCAGACACAGCGCACACTCCAGAAGGTGTGACAGGGTCTGCTCCACACCGCAGTCACTTTCAGTCGGTCTGCTGTAAAACTACCAGTTTTTCATTTGAGTCCTCGTCTTGCATACTCCGGTCCGAAGTTTGTTAAGTGACCTCCATATATTCCACCCCTGGTCGTGTCCGGGGGCTAGGTCCTCTTTCGGGGCAATCCAAGTATTTGATAAGCTTACGATACCTAAGACCTAGAATTAAATAATGTAATTCCGTAAAAGCGAATACAAAGAAAATAATGATTGATAAGAATAATGCATTTTATAAGCAATCATTATGAAAATTTTCGATCACGTTGATACACATTTTTGATATTAGCTCGTGATATATACGTGTTTCTAAGGTGAGCTTCTCTTTAGGACCAAATAGATCTTTTGTTGGAAGCGTTGAGCTATTCATTCCTTCTTATTAAAAATCTGTTTAATAAGCATCTAAGTATATTACAAAGACTATATAAGCCTTCTTTTAAAGCCATCAAGGTACCTGTAAGTGTGTGAGAAAGTAGAATATAGTGCATATGGTATGATTTTTTTTTATTAAATATGCTCTTTTAATTATTCACCACTCTATTTATATGGTCATCTCACTGCGTAAGCATTCGTGCTACATCACATATTTACTTTCATACTCATTTTATCCAATAACTTAGAATATGAGACAAAAAACTCAAAGAAGATGGAAAAAGATGTAACACTTAAAAAATATGTTTTGACCACGGTATCCAAGTATATACTGGTCCCAAACAAAGAATGAAAAATGATTACTTCTTTGTACCCGTAATAACGTATAAATGTCAAAGTATCAAAATATAGTACATTAGAGCGGATTTTTGACGAAGATGAAAAATGTTGTGAATAATAAAATTGTAGAATTCATTCTAAATTATTTTTTTATTAAAATTACTGCAATATTATATTTCCATTTATAACCAACGTTTAAAAAATCAATTGAAAACGATCAAAAATCTACTAAAATAGTAAAAATACATGCATTTTCTGCATAGTAAATATATTTTTTAGACAATTGATAAAGCGTAAGAGTATGTTCAATTTAAAATTCTTGAGATTGTCTTAACTTTAGTATACATTGATATGAGATTACTACAAATTCCATTAGAAACGTATTGGGCTATGCATGTTAATGATCAGCCAAGTGAGGTTAATTCCTTTGTAGGAGCAAATCAATTCTTAAATGATTCAATCGACGGTCATAAATTATCGATTCAGACTTGGAAGCTCAGGATACCGTGGGATGTTGAAGATAATATGCGATCGTGCATATGTTGGTTTCTGATAGATGTGTGTTGTGTTTGCTCGTAGCAACGGACTGATATATTCAGTATGTACTCGTAGGACGTAGTACTGCCATTTATTGAATACAAATCGCCATTATGACTTACAATCTAAATTGATTTATGGAGATTTTTTGTCTGATATTTCAAATGTGGAGCACATATTGCTTACCACAAAATTTCGACATACTTTTCAGCTAGTTTGTACATGTTCCAAGACATCTCTACATTTTGAAGTCCACCTGGGAACATATATGGTTCCTGAAGGCTGTCAGGGAAAGAGTTCGTGAGCTTAACAAAACGACAGCTGTGTATCAGTAGCATATTTGTGTTGTTTTTAATCAATGATTTTTAAAGAATTCGGATGATTATTCTTACATTCCCAAGGCCCGTATCGTTCAACAACATAATAGATTTTAATACAAAATATATTAAAATCCTCCTCTTATAGTCTGTTACCGAATTGCGGTGGCAGGATACAGGAGCAGATCACAAAGCAAAATAACTGGTTTTTGAAACACAATTCGCATTTATTTTGAACAAAGACTTGCTTTCCTCGTCCGACCTTTCATGCCGTTGCGCCGGGCCGAACAAGAGTTAACTGAGAACTGAGCGCGCTCGTAATGGGCTGTCACCCAGCGCCGCAAGTGGCGATATACAGAATCAATGGCGCACCAATTAAAGCAGCCTTGAACATACTAAAGTCACACCCGTGACCAAAATGGCGACACAACAGAAATAAGAGATGAAAGATTTTATATCGAGATTTTCGGTACCAGTCAGCAAGGTCTATATCATTCTGATATCAATATTTATTAAAAACAATTTAATTTGGTGTATAATATGAGGATGTTATATTTTTACGTGTCCTTAAATAATACTGCTTTAAACCAGATTTTCCTTTTTTCCTTCATGTGTAACAGATAATGAAGATTTCGCAATAGAAATAATATTTCGGGATGCCGGGATTCGAAGTCCATAGTTTGGTTCCCTAGGTAGTTTCGTATAACATATTATGTGGGATAAGCGGCTTGAAATTATGCACACCGGTGTTTATTAGCAATATTTTAATATCTTGAGTGTCTCTAACAAGATTTATTACCGCATTAATATCGCATAATATTGCATAATACATTATTGATTAATATAATTTTTTCTGCAATTCGCAACAGTAAAAAGTCGTAGGTGCATTATTCAGATATGTAAACGTCTCATACAATTGTAAACAATGTACTTGGTTTCTTACAATATTATATTAAAGAAGAACACATTCAATCGCTAAAATTCAGCGATCGAACGCGAGCGTAACATTATGTTTATTATTATATTATTTTACTTACAGCATATTACATTAAGAAATAATCAAACTTCAAATATTTTCTTAAAATATATTAAAATAATTACATTAGTTATTAATTTGATAATACATATATAATTGATTCATTTTTTAAAGGTAAATCAATGTAGAAATAGGTGCTTTACTCCTTTGTAGAGTAAACTTAAAAAACATGTAAGATATAAAGAAGATCATAAAATGTATCATAATTTAAATACAAGGTATTCATTATTATTTTGAAAACAAGAATAAGTATATATACGAGATAACCGAGCAAGGCTCCCATTAACTCCCGTGCTATGCCAGGACGAGTCATCATTCGAGGAACTGGAGGGCCTGGATGCTTTGTCCCTGGATGCCCTCTCCCTCACCCAAGCAATCTTTCCGGGAAAGTACATCATTCCGATTTAAGTCGCACCTCTCCTGTTGGGGAAAGGCATCAACGTTCACTACGTCGGGTGATCCGTGGTTCTGCAGCTCCTTCTAAGAATGTTGCTGGAGTGAAGATGGCGTATCGTCACGCCAAGGGTCTTCACCCAGATACAACGGCTGATGACTTGCAGACCTTCGTGGCAGCGACCGCTGCATTCAATTCCTCTTGGATGACCATCAGGAGGATTATCAGCAGACGGACGCTGTCAACATCCTTCAAAGTCGGGGTCATCGCGACTTCGCTGGAGTCTCTCATGGCGCCTGAAGTGTGGCCTGAAGGGACCATCGTTCAACCCTGGATACGCGTAAGACGAAAGAATCGCAGTGAACAGTGATTGAACCCAACTTGAGTGAAGATATCGACATATTTAGTGTGTTATTGCTTCGGATTCAGTGCAGGTGTTGACTGATATGAAATGTTGACGTTTGTTTTTGTAACAATAATGCCGTATTATTTGTGTGTCCATCACGATATACTTATAGCATGGTTTTTGTTGTTGCAATTCCAACAATTCGCATTGAAATATTTCGACACTAGTTCTGAGTATGAGGTCATGGACACTGAATGTGACAATACACTTCAACGCTGCACTTATAAATGTTAGTTTGAATGAGAATTAAAAAAATATTTTGTAATTCCTTGATAAAAGATCTGATACTATTTTTACTTCTGTAATCATGCTTTATTCATTTGCTAAGTGTATCTTTATAAATTTATGTATCTTGTATTGGAGCTTTGCTCTGTTAAATAAATAAATAAAATATACTAACGTAAAATGGCATAGATTTATAATTTTCAAAATTATCTTCTTGTACATTCAAGAAAATTTTATAGTAATTAATAATAAATATAAAAGGGTCTGAAAAAAGGCTCGTTATAAAAATATGTTTACGCGTTCTCTCCAAATGGCAACAAATAAACTGCCCTACAAAGAAAGCTTTCTTAGGATTAAGCGTAATGCAATCTGCCAGCAAGCTCTGTAAACTGTTTATATAATATTTCAGCTGAAAATTTTCTGAAAAAGCTTCTCAGGCACCCAAAAAAGCTCCAGAGTCTAAATTACCCGCGGCCGACTATAGACGTTTGTGTTGTGATTTATTCCTCGGTAATGTGCTTTTAAAAACGCTAGGTCGTTAATCACACTTTTATCTTTTTCTGACGCTATCAGCTGGCTTGAAGGCAGGGGCGCTGCCTCCGGGGCCCCAAGATGCGAGGCACTAGAAGCCCCTTTTAGGCCTCTCATCTCAGCTTCCCCTTGCGGCCCAACCCCAAAACACACAAAACGCAGACAACTAATTTGCATGACAATTTTTTTTTTGCGGAAACGTGTTTTGTCCTGTCACGCCTTGGTATTCTTTAAGATTTTTTTACATATGCTATAATATTAACAATAGTATTTTTGTCCTTTTAGATTAATTTCAATACTAAATAAATAAATATGTCGTATCTTGTTTTAGAAAAATCTCATTGACCACTTTGTAATAAATTACTGAAAGACTGAAGTGTCGCTTTCTATAAAGGTTTCATCAGTTACCAACGTATATTAACATACTAAACCGTTTATACATTATGCTTATACACGTAAGGGAATGATAAAACTAATGTTTAAAAAAAACTGCGATCTTTCGGCAAGTGAAATAACAGTGCTCAGTGTGATCCATGCAAAAATAAAGAACGAAATATTTATATATTTAAAACATCATCATATTTAACATTCTCAAAAATCATTACTATTGTATATAATAAATAAAATATTCCATTTCTGAGCTTATATATATGTTTAAATACTTGAATTTACTGATAGTAAATATACAATGATTAATGTTTTCGGACAAAGATGTTAACATAAAAATTATAATAAATATCATTATATATGTACAATACTCATATATTGCTTTGTTTTCATGAGAATAATAATATATTTAGTGATCAGAGAAAATCCAAAAGATCCAAGTTTGTTTATTTATCACTACATTGACTACTGAGTCTTCTATGTAAGTAATTAAGAAAACTAAAACTAAAAATATGAAAAACGATACTTTTTTGACCATAAATAAGAAAATAAACATTTTTATAATGATAAACTTACATAAAAACTTTTAAAAAAATACACTTCAAAAATTACATATGATTAAATGAATTGATAACCATTACAAACTAAAAAAAAAATTGTACAAAAAATCACATTTTGTACGAAAATATCTCTAAATAGTAGACCATTAAATAAGTGCCATTAAATTTAGATTCCGCTGCACCCTATAAAGGGGCGTGGTTGCAAAAGATGGTGAAAAATATATGTTCTAGAATTGCTAATTTTCAGGCCGTCTGTTTTAGATGGAAAACTCCCAAAAATATGATTTACATCTAGGTTGATTCTTCTCTTCCAGTATTAAAGATATTTAAGGTCAGTTTATCAAAAGAATTCTAAGGTCATAAGGTATTATTTATAAGTGACAATGAATATGTGAAAATTAAGGCGATGACTTAGATTTTGCTTTTTTGCTTATTTTAATATTATTTGATTTAATTTTTTATCACGAAAGATATACTTGTGTCAAAAATGACAAAGTAAATGTTGAAAATAAAAAAAAAATGTAAAATATTTCCTAACATTTTTTGACAATTTACGTGATAGGTGTGCATAAATATTTATCAGTTGAATTGATTTTTTCATAATTTACAATATTTTATTAAAATATATTATTTATTTTATAATCTTGCATCCTAGAAGAGGAAAACCTTTGGAATTAATACCGTAAAAATGGAAAAAATATCTTATGAATCAGTTTTGTAGTGATTATTTACGTCTTTTATATATTTTTATATATATATTTATAGAAAAAAAATTAAGAAATAAAAGATTCCATCAAATTGGTAAATATTTAGAAATAAATTAACTGAAAAGTTAATGAATATTTGTTTGATAATAAAAAGGACAAATTACTTGTATTCGATATACTCGTACAAAAAATATATCGTTTTTTTACAAACATTCAATATTCTGTGGATTCTCTCTAGTAATAATTAAAAATAACTTAAACATAAGAAAATATTTCAAATCATTATATTTTTGCTAACGAGGCATTGTTTTTCAGGATTCTGTTTGTGATAGCGGTTGCTGAGAAAATATGATTAATCACTGAATTGATTTTTAAGGCCGCATTTTGCATTAGGGCTCCACCACCATTAATCACGTGTTGCAAACTTTCCCGTTGCTTACGGCAGCCTTATTTACGGTTGTTTATAAGGATTTTTTTTCAGCCAGCTTGTACCTTATATAAGCGTAGGCAAAATAAAGCAAGTAAAAATGTTGGCGAGAGTTTTATTTTCTAAATTGCATGAATAACGTAGATTTGTATAAATAATTAAATATTTGGTTGTCATATATTTTTACAATATTATTTGCAAATTTATTTTCTTAATCTTACTTTAGATTTAGATCCATATTCACTAAAACATTAAGTTTATTAACTGACAATACTTAGTGAAACTGCACGATTTTAAGTTAAAATTAATTTCATTTTAAAATTGAAAAATTGATACATATAAACCATATCTATTAATAGTTATTAACATCATCATCATTATCACCACTTCTGTTCCCATAACTGGAGCATATAATCGTCACTAACTGCCACTACAAAGCTCTGTCAGCCGTAATCCTCGCCTTATCCCATGTCAGCTCCATCTCACGCAGCTGACTAATTCTATGAACATTCACACTCTGATGCAAATACGGAGAAGAAATCATTTAACCTGTTCGCATCGGTACCCGATATATGCCGTGTAAGATTCCCCTACCGTTGAAATATATCTTTTTTCTATTTTCTTAGAATAGTTTTTTATGTATCGTCTGATAGCTAAAGGATGCAAGAACCAATGTGATATATGAAAATAGAATAGATAAGTACATTTATTCTTCAAATACTAGTTGTATAATTGACAGTATAATTTATAGTCCACCGAACCGTAATGAAAGGGTTAAAAATATATGTTATATAAAAAAATAGTAAATTCAATATGTACAATTTTACATGATATGAAATCTAAGTTTCTTTTATAAATTTAACTTTTTTTTCCAATAAAATAATTGATTAATTTAATAATTACTAAGTTTATACATAAATATTCGCGGTATTTAATTATAGTAGGGCGTTTATTCCAAATAATAAAATAGCAATTAACTCATTCTGTCTCTGAATGTATTTTTTTACATTTTTGTTCTCCTATTGCACATATTAATAAATCTTCCCGGAAAGCCAGCGGCTTAGAGGAAGAGTCTCTCTTCTTTTTCCAGTTAAGTGAATTTCGTAACATACAATTTAATTAAATTGCAAGTTTTTTTAGCGGCGAACTGCAAGAACGATTCTACCGTAGAGTTTAAAGGAGCAGTATAATTTTTACTAAACTTAATTGAGTTTTTATAAAACAAAACTCTTCTTAAATAAAACATTACAAATTTGGATTATTTTTTATTAAATTTAAAATTGTTTGATTTAACTTAAAATCTTAAAGGATGGATCAATATGAAAATATTTGTTCAATTAAAAAAATGATTTTATGCACTATGTTCCGGAACCGAGGTCACGGTCCCAAAATTACAGCATCAGCTAAATGGTGATGCCGGAATACCAAGGTTCCAGCACTGAGGATAAATCCAAAGACCGGAGTTGACTTGGTACTAATTTATTTGATACGAGACACCTTTTTATACCCTAGCTTACAACATGAGTAAGCATTTATAAAAGCAATATTAATACATTGAATGTCATACACCGCAAATTCCTCGAAATCGTTTTTGGACCTTGTTCCCTTCAATCCACATACAGTGTCAGATTATTGGGATGGTCAATGCTCCGTATCGATGCATAAGCATTTTTTATTAATATTAATACATAGAATTTCGTACACCGCAAATTCCTCGATACTTGTATTTTTGGACTTTGACCCCTTCAATTAACATAGATTGGCAAAATACCCTGTGTCGTGCCTGACTGTATGAATCTTAGATATAGAGTTGATTATAACAATTACTTTAAAGACATTTGGATGCTTAATACAACACAGTTATTTTCAAAATAACGTTTTGAACAGACTATATATGCAAAACAGTAGTTTTTACAAAGTTATGAAGCATTTTTATATATTTTAATATTGTATATATATATTTTTATATTTTCTTAAAAACCTTATTAACAAAAACCTGGGTATTACGCCTAAGATGATATAATAAATGTATGTATTTATGAAATGATTTTATAAAAAAGTGTGTTCAATATTTTTCTGTGTTTCTTTATAATGTATTTACATATAAAATCATTTATATAACAACTGATTCATTTATAAAATATGAAATATCATCTATTCATCTTCTCTTTATGACATTTCATTAAAAAAAAAGTAAACACAAAATAAAATATTGATAAATAGAAGGTTTACTCTAAATAAGCGCCATCTATAAATCATCATCATCATCATCAGCCTGTGTCCGTCCACTGTTGAACGTAGGCCTCCCGCATGAGTCTCCATCCTCTTCGATCGTCCGCCTTCCGCATCCAGGTCACTCCCGCTATTCTTCTTATATCGTCAGTCCATCTTGTAGGGGGCCGGCCAATGCTTCGTTTGCCAGTTCTTGGGCGCCATTCCAATACTTTTCTTCCCCTTCGACCGTCGTCTCTTCGACAGATATGTCCTGCCCATTGCCACTTGAGTGTGCCTATTCGTTGGGTAGCATCCACTACTTGAGTTCTTCTGCGTATTTCCTCGTTTCGGATTCTATCTTTTAGCGACACTCCGAGCATGGATCTCTCCATAGCACGCTGGGTGACTTTTATTTTATGGGTAAGACTTGCTGTCAGATTCCACGTCTCTGCGCCATAAGTTAATACAGGGAGGATGCATTGGTTAAACGCCTTAGTTTTAAGGCATTGCGGAATTTTCGCTTTAAAAATGTACTTTAGTTTTCCAAATGCTGCCCATCCTAGTTGTATGCGCCTGTCGATTTCTTTTGAGAAGTTATTTCGCCCTAGTTGTATTACTTGTCCCAGATAGGTATAGTCGTTTACAACCTCTATTTCTGTTCCTCCAATGGAAATAGGATCGAAGGTCTGTGAAATATTACTTATTAATGTGACTATCTATAAATACTGACTATACATCTTTAAATTATATATCTTAATTATATAAAAAATATTAATTTCTTGATTGGGTGAAGCAGCGTAATTGGCTGAGCGACCACGCGCTGGAAAATGCCCAACTAAACAAAGTGTACGAGTCTATGGCTCGAATTCCGAATTAGTTTTCTTCGATTTATTGTTGGGGGAAATGAAATATAATATGATTTGATTTGAATTCGTATATGCATCAGTTGTTTAATATTTATATAAATATCCATTTTGTTTAAAAATTTGAAATATTTATGTTCACGCATTTTTTTTATTTCTAAGGTGATTTTTTTAAATGTATTTGTAGCGATATTTACAACAATAGTCGTTTCATAATTTAATTTTGGCTTGAATCGCTTCTAAGGACGAAATGGTGCAAATCTCTAGAGCACCAGTCTGATCTTCAAATTGTATGAAAACGATATATAGGAACGGTAACTGTCTTAATTTGGAAAAATATATTAAAATATGATCATAGTTACACATCAGATAAAGTTATGTATATATGAATTTATGGAGCATTCGCAAGGCATCAAACCTTGGGCATCCGTTTCTGGGGCGTCCACCAGTCGACTCCTTCGCCCCGGAGGTTGTTAATTCTAGGAACGTTTGGACGATAAATTATAGGAAAATGTCAGAGGCTCGGACAGGGGGAGTGGGGGTGAAGAAGTGGGAGGTCCATGAAAGTTTTTCTTCTCAAGAGCCGCTTTTCTCCAAGACTCAAGGCTACGAGGAAACTCTTGAAATATGCACTTGGAATGAATAAACATTTCCAGTGTTATCTCATTAAGTGAAGTATTTAGAATGTAGCATCTATATACGTATATGGATACTTTGTATTCTACTTGGTAAGTTAACACAAAATACACGATTAGATGTATTATAATGAAATATATATTTTACAATAAATATTAACATCCTCCTCTCTTTCAAAAGGTGTTATTCAGTCGCGTGAGGGCATGATGAGTAGCAGGTCAGCAAAACAAAGACTTTTTCGAAAGTACATTGACATATGCTTACGATAAATTTTACGAACCTATTTCTCGACCTAGTCACAGCATTAGGCCGAGCCACAATACAATATGCTCTCGCCAACGGGCGGGACACGACTGGCCCGTGCAGTGCCATAAGTGGCAATCTATATAACTAACGCCAATATTGCGACACACATATCCGACGACAAGCGAACATAAATAAGAGACGAAAGATTGTATATCGAGGTTTTCGGTACCAGTCAGCAAGGTTATATCATGCTGATGTCAATATAATAGTTCATAAAAATGTTTCTTGTTCGATGATCTTGGTTCATTTACACTTTAATGTACTATAATACTTTGATTAAAATAATGATTGCGAAACTACAGTTTTCCTGAAAATGATAAAACAAATTTTAAAATAGTCCATAAAACATGGCATAAAAATTATTCTTCTTAACTAAATTAGATCAATAGAGGTATATATCTGGAACATGTATTTTGAGTAGCCCTTTTTAGGACGCTGAACATGTTCTGTGGCATTGCTCAATATGAGATTTAAGTAGGTAAAGGCATTATTAGACGTAATCCAACAGAATCCTGGACCGGTTGGATACTTCGACCTCATCGCTACAGCTTCTAACTAGGACGGCGTATCTATATACGCGGCGACCTTCGGTGAAAAAGTAAAAAAATCGTAATTTTAAAGTCTGAACTTTATCTGCATTTGCAAATATTTAAAATTAATAAAATAAAATAAAAAAACGCATTCTCTTCATTAATCTCTGGTGCGAGGGTGGGAGTTGAGTGGGCGGTGGTGGGCGTTTTCTGCACCCACCTCCCACCGCCCCCTCCAAGAGACCGCGCCCCATAAATTCTCGCGTTTCTCTCGAGAATTCGCCGCCGCTCACTTTGTATTGATAAATTACATTGTTTACGGGGGCGGAGGAGCAGCTGCTACCGCCCCTTTCTTCCCTCGTCCAGATCTGACGCGAAAGGGTTCAAGAGAATACTTGCGAAATCTGATACTGGATGATCTGGCGATGGTGTGGCACAACTCTTAACATAATTAAAATGGAGATAATTCCAAAGTCAGTAATTAAAAATTAAAATTTTTAATTTGTACTGAAAAATAGGCATTATTATACTGATATAAATAAAACAATATAGAGAAGTACACCACTTGTTTATCATGAGAGAAGTTATAGTAAACTTAAAAAATACACGTTCTTCAATCAAATTATGAGCTCTGTGTAAATACTTACGGTTGGTATGAAATTTATCCTTGTATCGTTAAAAATACAGCCATAGTCTATTAATAATCTAAATCGTCGGTAGACGAATGATGTCCCGTAAACACCTTTATAGTCAGTCTCCGTAAAAATGGGCGATGTATCAATGCCCGAATGGCAATTTTTATGCACTATCGTTAATAGTAATATTGAAAACTTACAGCATTTAGCCATATTTAAAAATTACAGGCAGCATATAATTAACATAGGAGAATTCTTATTTTAAAATTAAATTTTAATTAAAAAAATATAAATATATTAAAAAAATTATGTTTTGATTCACAATTCATTTTAAATGAATACATGCTTCGGCCTTCCTGAAGACCATCTTTTAATAATGAAACAATAAAAACAGGCAGTGGCTATTTTTTATTTACGTTTCACCAAGTATTGTCAGTTAATGTTATATGAGAATTCATCATAGAGAAAACCAATAGACTATACTTTACAAAATTGACAATTATATAAACCTACATTTTAAAATGAATATTAAAATAAACCGATTCACTGTATTAAGAAATTTAAAAATTTCACCGAAAAAGATAGATAAATAATCATGTTTTTTTTAAAATTATATATTTTTTTATGTCATTCACTCAGCGGTCGAAAGCTTGTTTGTTTTTCTCAAAAGATATTCAACCTGGTGAAATAAAAATTAATCAATCGTTATATCCAAAATATGCTTTTTCAGTTTCCATGTTAAAAATTATAGTTTAATAATTTAAAAAATGTTTTCACATAACATTAAATATGATCTCTCTAATATTAAAATAGCTTTGCGTCTGAAAAATATGACAAAGAGCTGAATCGGATCAAAAGTTTTCCAGGGAGGGTGAGACAGGAAAGCCCGAAAGTTACTTGACCCGAGCGTAGCTCTTCGCAGGCTTTAGCTGGAAACTATATTAGAACTTCGGCGCGACTTCTACTTGCTCGGGATTATTCAAATGCGGATCAAACAGTTTTCAAAGAAAAAGCTCTGAAAGTTTGAAAGCTCGAATTTGCATAATTATGTCTCAGAGTTCCCCGGGCCGGATATTCAAAATTGTTTTTAGGCAGCTGTCAGGTTGTTAATTTTGAACGAATTCCAACTTTGTGCCGAAGAGATGTTTTTGTTTGAACGAAATTATTTTGCGATTCAATACATACAGAGTGGAGAAGAATGCTGTTTTATTATGTAGGTGACCCGACAGACACTATTCTGTACGAATTTTTATATATTTATGACCGTTTCTTGAATTTTTTAAGCTGTTGATGAAAAATGACCATCATCACCTCGTCCGCTACTCTACTGGAGCATATCATCGGCACAAACTGAAGCAACAAAACTCTGTCAGCCGTCATGGTGCTTGCCTTATTTCATGTCATCTCGGCTTTCTCGAACTCTTGTAATTAATAACGTGTTTCCAAGCGTATTATTGGGTGAATTTTTTAATCGTATTTTTTTTATGTAAAGCATGTACAGGAGAATACCGACAGATGGTGATAGTAATTCTGAAGTCTCATCTGTGGAATTCTGTATCACTTACTATGGTGTATATGACTATATATGACTAAATGTTGCATGTGGAGTGTTGATTCGCCAACGTCATATACTACAGCCTGAGATTCACGCATCATCCTTAATTATTACAGGAATTTACTATGAATGGTTGGTCTTAACGGGACGACTTTCATCTACCAACAATTTTGATTAATATACTATGACTGGCATTTTACGGGTGAGGGATCAAATTCACACCATACGGGGGTACTTAAGAGCTCAGAAATCGATTAAAAATAGTTTTTTTTATACTCCGTCGTTGACTGAACCTATGACCTTTGGCTTGCAAAGCAAACGCTTTGACCATTGAGCTATACCCGCTGGCAAATAACCATAAAAATAAACAGGTATATTTACTCATATATAATATAAGGTGTTAACTTGTAAAATTGCTCTCAAAATGTAATTTTTTTCACACTCATCATTTCATACAAAAATATGGTACAAACATTACTTGATTAATGTAGGGTTACCACAATACAGATCCACAAAAAATGTAATTTAATGACCTATTATTGAAAAAATATTTTTCAGCGTATCACAAAGCAATTCTTTATTTTGAGATACGTTTTTCGCAGTCGTTCTTTAAGTGTTTTGCGTCCTTAAAAAGTGAGAAACTTTGCCTAAAATATTCACCCCTTTAAAAATTGCCAGCAGATATTATATTCCAGTTTGTTTGTAAGCAGCTTTTATATTGTCTATTTCGCAAATCGTCAACCGTTGGAATGCGTACTAGTTTATTAATATAAAATATTTATCCATTCTAGCAGACATACTATATATTTTCTTATTTAGTGTTAATTTTATATTGTTTGTTTCTACAAGTTGAATATAAGTTTTATAAAATATCATATTCAATCCAAATAATGTTAAATAATTAATTTTATCATTTTATAACATAAATTTTATTCAAGTTGAGATGGCGGGTATAGCTCAATTGTCAAAGCGTTTGCTTTGCAAGCCAAAGGTTGTGGGTTCAAGTCCCAATGGAGGTTTAAAAAGGGTTTTCATTCGACCTCGGTTGGTGTAAATTTGATCCCTCACCCGTAAGATGCCAGTCATAGGCTATTAATTAAAATTGGTGGTAGACGAAAGTCGTCCCGTGAAGACCACCCATTCATAGTAAATTCCTGTTATAATAAATGATGATGCGTGAATCTCGGGCTGTAGTCTATAACGTTGGCGGATCAACACTCCACATGCAGCGCTTAGCCATGTATTTGTATCATGGTAATTGTCATAGAATTCCACAGATGAGATTTCAGAATTACTATCACCATCTGTCGGTATTCTCCTGTATGTGTTTACATAAAAAAACCTACATTTTCATGAAAAAAATTAAGAAAGTTTAGAAATCCTCTAAGGTCTTATCGTTATTCTACCTTACTGGTCATAAATAATTTAATATATGAGACCGTAATGGTTTGTTAATTTATTTTTATCAAAATGTGTAACACCTATACATATCATACCTCGGCGTTACATCAATCACACTGAGTACTGTTTAATTACTTGCTGGAAGACTGCAGTTTCGCCCACAATGAAAGCTTCAACATGAATAAGAGGTGTTCAGTGTGATTCATGTTAAAACAATGTATGCAATATTTATCTAGTCAATTTGGAAATATATTTTAAAGTGAATGATAAAAATATAAATGACGCCTTATATTTGATATACGAGGAAATACGCAGAAGAACTCAAGTTGTGGATGCTACCTAACGAATAGGCACAGGCAGGACATATCTGTCGAAGACACGACGGTCGATGGGGAAGAAAAGTATTGGAATGGCGCCCAAGAACTGGCAAACAAAGCATTGGCCGCCCCCCTGCAAGATGGACTGATGACATAAGAAGAATAGCAGGAGTGACCTGGATGCGGAAGGCAGAGGATCGAAGAGGATGCAGATTCATGCGGGAGGCTCACGTTCAACAGTGGACGGATACAGGCTGATGATGATTTGATATACAATATTTTTAAAAATCATTAGTAATATCTTTCGAAATTCGGGATGGCTGCCACTCGAGAGTGAGCGAATAAAATCGTTGCGAACCCCTCTCTTGTCCGTATATATTACATCGCTGGGTGTTGTATTATGTGGCAGACGAATGCTGGTGACAGTTGCGCGGGGCGAGAGCGCATGCGTCTACATAACTCATCTCCTCCGAGGGTGACGGCCGACGCTTACTCTCAAACTACACCAGAACTTTTGTCGAGGGGTCGGTCTATGAGGTCGAGGTACATAACTGTTATACCAAGAATCCAGGGTTCAAATGCTCGCGAAACATAATTTTTAAATACATAAATTGACTGTTGGAATTTATAGAGCCTTCATTGATGGCATAAAAGGTTTATTTTATCAAGTGATTAAATAGTGCTCAGCGTGATCCGTGTTAGAACAAGGTGCGAAATATTTATCTATTTGATAACGGATCTCAAAGTGAATGCTCAAAATAAAATAATAAATCTTGAATGAGTCACTGAACGTTGCTAATCTTGTATTATTGGTTGGTTTATTCCATCTCGGGGGCATCACTGTTTAAAACGTTATTTTAAACATAACTGTGTTATATTCAACATCCAAAAGTCATTTAAGTATTTTTTATAATCAATATCTTTATCTTAGAGTCAGGTACGACACAGGGCATTTTGCCACTCTGTGTAAATTGAGGGGATCAAGGTCCAAAACAACAAGTATCGAGGTATTTACGGTGTACGAAATTCTATGTATTATTAATATTATAATTATTGTATCAATCATCCGAACAATCCATTTAAAAAATCTTATTTAACAAATCACATAAAAATATGCATCGGATTATAATAAATGTCGTTTTAACAACTTCCACGGGCTTCCGCTCTTAAGGTTCAGAATCATATACGTTTCCTGCTGGAGCTCGAATGCAGAAACACGTTTTAATACAAAGCATGGACAGTGGCAGCTGAAAAGACTTTGTAGTGAAAATTTTGTTTACCATTTTCTCCAGATAAAGGATGTAAGATAGAATTAAATAAGTATTAGTATTTAAAGTGTTAAGATATAAGATCGGACACCAGTGAGAGTCCGACTATTGAGAGGGTCAAGAGTTTCAGACTTTTATTTGCGTACATGTTACCAAGAGCCATGGCCGGATTAAAAATTGTATGATTCTAATTAATTAATTAAATGTTATGTCATAATATATATATTAGTATTAGGGATATTTTTGGTATTATTAATTTAGTGGTATAAGACATTTGGTGTTTTATCAAAGAACACAACCCAAAATGAGTTACATACTTGCAATTCTAAAAGTATGAACAATTTCAAAATTTTATGTATCATATAAAATAAAAAACATAGCATTACAACTGACGAGTATTTTTTTTTTATTTAAGCACATACAGGAGAATACCGACAGATGGTGATAGTAATTCTGAATTCTCATCTGTGGAATTCTATGACGCTTACCATGGTGCATATGGCTGAACGCTGCATGTGGAGTATTGATCCGCCAACTTCATAGACTACAGCCCGATATTCACGCATCAGCCTTTATTATTACAGGAATTTACTTCTTCACAGGACGACTTTCGTATACCACCAATTTTAATTAATAGGCTATGACTGGCATTTTACTGGTGAGGCATCAAGTTCACACCAATCGGGGCATTTTAGAGCTCGGGGATCAAACCCACGACCTTTGACTTGCAAAGCAAACGCTTTGACCATTGAGCTAATACCGCCGGCAAAATTATACAGTATCTTCAATCTTCAAAATAAAGCAAAATTCTGTATTATATATTCAAGTTTGTATTGCAAAGAATACTGTATGGTGGGCAATACTGTAATGTAGGGTGGGCCTTTTGGTTTCTATGGGGTAGATATATTAAGGGTTCTCTCCCGATGATGAATTGGTAAATCTGCAGATTGGAGTATCGTCTTTGGTAGCAGGTGGCTTTAAAAATCGCATCTGCTATATAATTGCCCGATTGTTATTGCGTGTTTTAAAATGGAGGCGGGTTGAAACCGATTATAGTTTGGCCAATGGTAGATGACTATGCAAAATAAATTATTTTTGTATGATGGGTGCACTTCGAGATAATGTTATATAATAATGAAATTACATAACTAAAATGGTGAAATTAAAATCAAATTAGGACAAAATAAGACAAAAAAGGATATTATTTTTGTTATTTCCTCAAGCACAATAAAATTATTTTAAAACTGCAATTAGTATATAAAATCGTTATATAATGTTATAAAAATTTACTTATTTCACAGAATCGTAGCTCCAATGTACAAATATAAGAAAAATACATAAATATAGAATACATAGAAAAGATAATAAAAAAATAAAAATTAAAATAACATAAAAGAAGAAGAAGATGACACGTGTCAAAGATCACAGAGATCTAGAAGAACAATACCATCGACAAAAGAGGAAAAGGATCTAAGAAAAGGTTCGAGGTGTGCTGGTAGGCCATTTAGGAGCGCCATTGCCGTTGCATCTTATCTAAATATCACAATTATGCTTTTCTACGTTTACTTATGTATTCTATTATATTACAAAATATAAAAATAATAATGTATAATTTCTTACCGAAGGTGTAATATACTTTGGAACTACAGTTCTGTTAAAATAAATAAATAATATTAAAATTTTAATCTCGTAGTCTTAAATAGAATTTTATATCTTAGTATATATGCTTTTAATATTTATATCATGTATTACACATTTTTTACTTTTAAATAAATTCGATTGATTTATATTACAGAAAAATTAAAGAAAAAAAAATTTAAGACATAATATATATATGAATTATAAAAAAAATGATTTATGACTTTTTAAATCGTTCGATTTTTGCACACATTTACCGTAAAGGTAATTTACATAATTTTCAGCCCCGATGTCAACATATTCCGGTACACGTCTATTGATTGCCCGTTCACCTTTTCAATTTGTCGTCGCCTCTAACACGCGTGTAAATATAACCCTTCGGGGGGGCATAGGCGCAGGCATCGCTCCCGATCGCCGTCGACAATGGCATGTTGCGTCGACAATGGCATGTCTCATCGACAATGTCATGTCGAGTCAGACAACGGATCCATGCTTCATTTGGCGCACAACAAAACACAGGGAAAAAATAACTGAAAAAAACAACAACAGAAATGCGTTGAAAACCCCACCCCTTTCCGAATGTTTTTCGCAGTGGGGTAGGTAAGAGTGGTTTTCAAAATGTTTGATTGCTCGTTTTAAATTTATTTTACAAGTGGAATAATCATATTTTGAGAACACAGTAAATTAATTTCTTTTTTTTCGATTAATAATTCTTCGTAGAGTAACCACAATATAAAAATAAAAATAAGATATTCTTTAGAAATTATTCAACATTTTACTATGGGATGACGTGTTTTAGCTTCATCGGGTACTGGGATAAAATAATGGCTACCTGACTAAACCGAAAAATATCGTCTATTAATAAAAAAAAATGGTACTATTACTAAGTACATAATATTTTACTTTTATTTCGTAATATTTCTTATTTTATTTACGTAGTTTAAGCGTATACTCGTCTCAAATTGCCGTCATAATGTTTTGCCGCTTTGGCTGACTAAATTATATGTTAATAGTATTTATGTATATAAATATAGTTATCGACGGCTAAGTCGGTTGATATTTGTAAGGTGTTTGAATGGTTCAAGCCTCGGAAGAGTAGGACTTATTGTACAATTTCCTTAAAAAGACGATATCTAAAATACCCGAAATAAACCTAAGATACTACAGCCGTCTCTTCCTCGAGATCTTCCGGGATAATATATGGTTTTTGGTTGACCATTGGATGCGGACATGCTTGAGACAAGATATAGATTATAGACAGTACTATTTGAGATAAATGAGTGGCGGCAATTAGTAAATTCTCTAGAAATGTAACGAATATGGGAAGAAGTAATTTTGAAATTCATTTTTGCATTACTATCTCTATGCTCTTGATTCCTTGACCAGTTAGTTCTACAAGGCGACTTTATTTAATCGACAACTAAAGTAGAAACTCACTCTTTTTATCAATGAAATTAGATGCTTCGTATCAGCAACTTGATGAAAACCAGTGCTTTCATCATCACATGCCTGTTTCTTCGGTTGATATTTTTTCAGGTTAGTTTAACTGAAACGTTTGACAGCAATCGGCGTAGCTGAAGCGTCATTTTGTAGGCCATTGTTGTAGCGTCGGCGTCCAAATTTAATATTTATTTCCGCATCATCCGCCCGTGATGAATGGCCGCCGGAGCGCCACGTTGGGATCCGGGGGCTGGGGCTCAGTGGGGACAGTCACTACGCTCCACCCCATCATCCCCCTACTCCTGTGAGGACATGCGTAATCTCACCCTTACCTACTCGTCATCGCGGAACAGGGAAAGTACACCGACTGTCAAACTATAAGCTAAATTCTTAAACTTACGTTTAAATCAAACGAAGATTCGCTTATCCACACCCAACTCCTAAAATTAACTTAGTTTGACAATTTAATCTCAAAATGTCGATCTATCAGCGCACCCACCAACAGCCGACAAACTCGTCTTACACTTACCGAACATCCATACACGGTTATTGTGTGTCGACCAATAACTGACAGCTTCCAAAGTTCCCTCTTTAATGCCACCGGTAAGCTTTTGAATGTTCTTCCACACACAAACACGAACACAAAACATGTTTTCCGCATGCAGGATAGACGTCATAGAGTGCACTGGTCATTACCGACTGTGCTCTTCTGCATGCGTTTACATGAAAAAAAAATTAGCCTATGCTAGAAACCTATTTTATATTACTTCACAGATAATATATTACTACCAACATGTCTTAATTGTTTTCTGTTAAAAATATATAATACTTTGAAAACCAAATACAATACATGAATATATCTTAGAAGTATTAATTTTAAAATTATTTAAAAATCGTTTCTGATTTGTTTTTCTCACGTGTATTTTAGTCACGAGTTAATAATAAATATTGTATCTTTTTTTTCAGGTATGATTCTCTTCTATATAAAGATGACGAAAAATCAACCCTTTATCAAGTAAGTGCTATTACAACAAGCAAGTCGATTTTCTACAAATCATATAAATACACTAAATATATGAGAACCGTTTGGGGTTCAGGATTCGAGGCCGGTTCCTGCGAGGTTATCCGTCCCCCCGGTGGTGGTTTTATGCATAATGCATCGGGCAATTTACATTTCCAACCCCTCCCCGCCCGGGTGGGGTAGCTACCGACCCCGCGGTCCGGTGATGATCCGCTAGGTCGCATTAGTGAGATTATACCGGGCTGTTTTGAGTGTTTACAATTTTTGGCTCGATTCTCGACGAAATAATGCAAGTTTCGAGCAATTAAAATTAAATTCGTATTTTTAATCGCGTTGCTCTTTTAGAATATTAGAAAATTATGATCTAGGGCTTAATCAATTAAAAAGAACATTATATAATAGATGTAGTGTTTTTTTTTAAAGGCCAAGGCCAATACATACGGTTTTAAATTTAAAAATACAATGAAGAAAATGGTAAAACAGTATAAATATTTTAGGCAAATTCTCAACATAGGAGAATAAAAACCGTAATTGGTTTTGGATGTCATGTAGCAGGTCACTGCCTCTAATTAACCGGGAGTGAACATTGAACGTAATTTCCTGCAAAAATGTTGAGTCATCGACTAAAGAGTTCATAATTTTAAAAATAAAGAGCAAGTCATAAAATTTATTCAATATAAATATATTACATTATATTTTTTAATAATGAGTAATTAATTTAATTGATAGTAATTTGATTAAATTTATACTTTGTAGGTATACTTAATGCATAAAACTATTAAAGAGTTTTTAAACATTGATTGCATCAAAGACGATCAATAATTCAAAATGTTTTAGTTTCAAAATGATATAAATTACTTATATAGAGATGTGACTACACGTATCAAAATCAAATCACTCACTGGCATGGCTTTGAAACCTCCCAAAAAACCATTTTAATTAATTTGAAAATGCCATCAAACTGTAGTAGCCGCGACTGCAGTTTTCACGTCGCAGTGCATCGCTGGGGGAAGTGGTGCGGGTAGGGATGCTAACTTCCCCGAACCCATCCCAAAGTGGTAGCGAATTTTTATTCTCTGAAATCACAGCGACCCAGAACTCTATATGAGAACGGTTGTACCTATACGGTATTATAACTATAGCAGGGCTTATTTTATTAACAATTATTAATTTATTTACAAATTTGATTGTTTAAAAGTTTTAACTAAAATAAAATATTATATACGCGATTTCAGTGAGTTTATCGAAGTATAGTAACATTAAAGAAGCAACACAAGGAGAAAAAAATGGGCCATAGAGAGGGGGTTAAAATACATGGCCAAAAGATTGATATGATAAGGTTTGCTGATGACATTGCTCTGATTGCTGAAACTGAAGATGAACTCACGGAAGCGCTGACATCCATGGAAAACATATTTAATTCCAACTACAATATGAAGATAAGCAGCACAAAAACCAAAGTCATGAGAGTAAGCCGCAATGAGCAGCAGAGAATTAACATATCAATGCTAGGAGTACCCCTAAAGGATGCAAAAGAATTTGTATACCTTGGAAGTACGATCACCTGGGATGGCAGAACAAAAAGAGAAGTCAACAGTCGAATACATCAAGCAAGGCTAGCTTTCAATAAAAAAGCCAAAATTCTTGAGTCAAGGAATATTTCTTTAGGGCTCCGCAAGCAACTTGCCAAAACACTTGTTTGGAGCATCTTAATGTACGGCTGTGAGACATGGTGCTTATCTGAAAGTGATAAAAAAAAACTACAGGCCTTTGAGATGTGGTCGTACAGAAGAATTCTCGGAATTTCCTGGAGAGACCACGTCACGAACAATAAGGTTATCAGAATAATCAAGGAAGATAGGCGAGCCCGATGGATCGGCCACATTATGCGCCACGATGGTCTTCTTGACGATATTGTGGAGGGGATGGTTGAGGGTAGAAACTGTAGAGGGCGCCCTAGACGGGAGTATTTGCAGCAAGTATTCGAGGACATGAACTGTAGCGCTTATGCTGAGCTGAAAAGGGTTGCGGAGGACCGAGAGGAATGGAGATCGAGATGCAAGATTCTGTTGCTGCAAACCAATCCACCGGATTGATAATACTACGAAGAAGAAGTAACATTAAGCGGAGATCAAAATTTAAATGGATTACTGCCTGATGCTTGAAGTGCAACTTATTATTATATCAGTATTTGTATAGCGCTTTTTATGACCGAATGCTCATTTCAAAAGCCTTTCTTTGCCTCTCTCAATAAAAAGATGGGTCTTGAGTCTGCTTCTGAAGGATGCCTCCGCTTTGAGTTTTCTTATGGTTTCCGGCAACGAGTTCCAGGCCATTGATGCCACGTCGCTGAAAGCACAATTGCCGAAGATCGCGCTAGGACTATCTCCCGTCAGCTGCGTGCTTCTATTTGCTCTGGCTGATCTGTAACTTGGATTGAGCCATATTTTAAGACCAAGCGGTTACGGCTCGAAAACCTCAGTCTTATCATAGGATTCTCATAAAAAATATATAAAAAAAGCATTCAAAAATATACGTCTCAAAACGTCTCTGGGCGCTTGCTTTGGAGGTCTTCAAGAACAATATTTGTGTAAAGGAAGACCTTCACAAAGATATCTTGGGATAAGCTTTGCTAGTCACCAGCCGATGTAACTGGATGAAGACCCTTGGCGTGAAGATACGCCATCTTCACTCCAGCAACCTTCTTTGAAGGAACTGCATAATCGCGGATCACCAGACGTGCAATAATTTAAATCAATTACTGCCTGTTGCTCAACGCGTGTTTGTACAAATGTTTTTCTTTTGAAAACTGTTAAGATCTCGAGATCGTCGGTTTATTCATCGTATCTCAATTAAAATAATTACTAAGAAATTATTTTAACATATGCCTTAGATAATTCAGCTGACGTCTCAAAAAGTTGCTGGGTGCTTGCTTTGGAGGCCTTCAAGAACCATACTTGTGTAAAGGAAGAACTTTACAGAGATGTCTTTAGATAGTCCACGTACAATGACAGCTAATAGAAATGAGAAGCAATTTGTGATAACTATATGTTTTTGATTAGTAACGGATATGGAAAGAAAATCAAAATAAAAAAATGTATGACACAACCTTGTTTGTAAGCCTACAGTAGAAGAGTAAATGTCTGTATGTGGTTTCAGCGTTTTCAGTAGTTTCAGTTCGGCCCAACGGTCATGGTGTATTGCGGATAATTTCATGCGAAAATGAATTACGACCTGCGAACGCACGCTGTAATGACATGTTTGGAAAATAGAATTTACCGTTTTATCAATACAATGGGCGGCATTAATTGTGCAACGCAGCCGCCCCCTAACCCCCATACGTCCCATAAGCCCTCCCTATACGCCCACATACAACGCCCCCTTCCGCCCACCGCAGGAGTGATGATGTGTATATTTTCAATTTAGCTTTTGATTGTGCGTTATGGATGGTCACGCATAAATCTTGCAAAAATATTGCGCTGCTCTTCGCGCGCGGCGATAGACTGAATTAATTGAAAGCTGAAAACTATCTGACTAACGATTCTTTGCAAGTGAAAAATTTAGGATTATACTATCGAAAGAGCAACGAGAATCATCCCAATTTAACTAAAACTACCCACTGTAAGACGTAGGATTCTTGCATACTAGACAATTTGTTAATAAACAAATTGTCTAGTATTGTTTATTATCATGACTTAACTTTGAAACGAATTAGACCTACAATGATGAATTATGTTAGAATTTAAAAAACATTGTTTCTTTTCAAAAATTAAACCATTTAAGTATTTTGTATCAAAAATTAAACAATATTTGATAAACAATAAAATACACATTCTTAGACTGAATTATTTTTTCTTTCATTTTTTTAGTATTTTTTCAAAAACTTATCGCAATAAAGAAGATTAATAGTTTTTGTAATTAAATCAACTATCATATATCATAATTAAATTATATCATCAAACTTTGCATGGAAAAAATCATTTATCAAAATATTCAGATTTTTTTATTCCATGATGTTTGTTTTTATTATAAAGAACCAACCCAGTTTAATTTTATCATTCAAATGATTTTAAAAATTAACCTTTTATTATTTGTAACTTTTTATTAAATTTTATTTTATACGTCAATCCTTGAGATAAATAAAACTACGTGGAAGGTAGAGTTTCGTCTCCAATTGTCAAAAAAAATATATATAATTTTAGATGTATCATATTGTTATAAAAATAAGGATATAAAAAACTGGCCAGAGCATATATTTGATATCACATGATAACCATTAATCGTACGAAAAAATATTTGCAAAGTAATTAATATAATGGTTTTCTAGAAAATATATAAACATGACAATGATGGACAATGTGTATTTCAAAACTCAAACATGTATTTCAGTGGATGTACTTTTTTGTCGGATTTCGCTTTACTGTAGTTTATAATAATTACGATAAAGTAACTGTTAACTTCAAATTGTATTACTGTATAATATTTAGATAATATTGAACACTTTATGATTTATGATGAAGGTACATAATATAACCCCTTTTCGATCACATGACAGATGCATTAGTATACAATTTTTTATTGAAATATGTGAATAGTGCAAGCAAATCATATCATGCATTACATATTCCGATATTCAATAATGACTTTCATAATGTATTGCGAAATATTAACAAAAAGATAAATATCTAAATTTGTAAATGCTCTCAACAGTTGAATACACAATTTAGATTAGCTCGATTGCTTTATGAGCTCTCTTATGTAAATATTTATTCTGCTATCAATAAAAGTGTTGCAATATGCTCCGACGTAACGCTCATTGATTTATAATCGGCAGCTTAAAAAATAATTCAAATAATAAATATTTAATGGCAATTCTAACAGATTTATTTATTATGTAGTGTGGAAATATCACGTTTAAATTCAATGATGTAAGAATTTAAAAAATGCATGTATAAAAAAATATGTCATTAAGTAATTTTGCATTCGGTGTTGCATACGTATAAATAATTAATTTTGCAATTTCTAGCACTTAAATTTACTATAGAAAAACTATCATCTAGTGAGATTTTTTTATCAACATATTAATAATATAACATAGAGTTTTTTTGACATTGTTGCATTTTTTATTTTTAGACTCATTATATTTAGAAAAAAACAAGAAATCTGACGCTATAAATATTCGCAATAAGTTGTTTTTGGTGGATTTTTTCGAATATATTTCAATACTTTTCAAAATTGACAATCTTCAAAATTGATACGTACATACGAATTCACAGCAAATTATATGACATTGTATCTCATCAATGAATCGGATAAAAATAAGCGCCAGACGCTGGGATTCGGTTGCAAAGTTTTGTGGTTTGAATCCCAGCGCTCGTCGCTTATTTTTCTCCAATTCATTTATGACAGAAATGTATTATTAGATGACGTTTTCTGTGAATCTGTATGCAAGTATGAATTCTTGATTATTAATATTATTATTTTTACTATTACGAATAATATTCATATTTCCAAATATCATAAAACGAAAGGTTTCTAAGCATTATCATAAGCATGAACCAGTTATAAGAGTATACCTCATCTTTAATGAGTGTGAATATAATACTTTGCCTTTCCTTAATACACGATGACCTTTTGCGAAGAAATCAAAAAGTCCAAAATGTAGCGTGTAAGGCTTTTACATCTATGTATGTTGTTGCTAACCAAAATTCATTACTTATATGATGTTAAAGTGCTTTAAAAACAATGCCTTTATACGTGCTTCCAAGAATTGCAGGTACTTGTAAGCCGGATAGTTTCTCATATCAAATATTTTATTTCACTGTAAATTTTCCACTGTGATTTCTCTCTGTATTTTTTTCAGTAAAAGTTTCAGCCATTGCGTAATTTGCGAACTCTTAAATAATTTAATTTCGATTCCAAAAGCGATCCGTGTTTCATCCGATGGTAAAAGCCTCTTAAGAGAGTTTCAGTAATTAATTCTGTTCGACAGACGAGAGTACTTCTTTGCCTCTCCCCACGTGGAGAAAAGAGGGACGAGAACCGAGGGTCTGGACCTCCAGCGTCTCCACCCGACCCTCACAGTGAAGAGATTAATCCAGCTTGGTCAGCACCCCCTAGCTGACCGTCCCGATCCACATCTGGCGTGAGGATATTTTGCTACTCGTATGTATATAATACGATATTACATTTATTATGAAGCGCATATGCATAGTACATAATGTGCTTGTGCATTTTTTAAGCGTCCAGCGGTCGTTATATAATGCCACGTGATTTATGCGACGCGTCCAAACAAAAGCAATTATTCATGCGCTGATCATATTTTTGTGGTGGGGTTGAATGAAATAAAAAACGGATAAACGGAGAGTGTCATATAATGAACCACATAATATAATGAGCATAACGATAATAATAAATAATGTTTATAATTTTTAAATAATAAGCTTGGGCTGTAGATACTGGGGGTATAATGGTTTGATTTTGTTACGAATTTCGTAGTGAGAGAACAGGAAAGGCAGTTTTCCACAATCTTCTTCGTAGTATCAATCCGGTGGATTGGTTTGCAGCAACAGAATCCTGCATCTCGATCTCTATTCCTCTCGGTTAAATTTTACTTGAGATGCGATAATTTTTTTTCTGATACATGGGATGTCTTCAAGACCTTTAATGTGATATTTTCCCCTTTATTTCCACATCCTAATGCCGTTGACCATAAAGGTTCATCCGCCTTAGGAGAGCATTTACTACCTCCAGGACAATAGAGTGCCCTAACCAGCATGACCTGATGAGGTTAGCTGGGTGTTAGCTTATTCCGGCCAACATTCGGTCCCTGTCTATATTGGCCGACTGATGTCGCTCACCCCCCACCACGAGAAGGAGATAGATCAGGATTTTCCTTTCATGGAACCTGTGACCATAAGGCATTTCCATAATACAGTCGGTAAAAAGATGAATGTGGACCTTACTGGAACATACTTCAGATGCAGCAAGAAAGCATAAACTGCAGTTGTCTTTTCTTCAAACTCTCGGGCTCTCACCGTCTTGAGAAGCCGTCTTAAATATACATAGAATATACTATAATGTATTAACAAAAGATTCTGCCATCAATATCTATAACAAAATATAATCATTTTGATCCTCCAACAATATATTATGCATAGTTTTTGATAGTGATTAACACAAAAACCCTCGGGATTACAGATAAGGCATTTCAACCAAACAAACGATACGCAGTGGATACCACAAATTAAATTCGAATTTATCGTAACTAATGTCAATTTTGATTATATAAGCTTCATACATTTTTCGTTATTGTTTATTTTTAATAACTTGTAATTACATAAGAAGGTAGGTAATAAATTTTGCGATGGCTGTCAATATATCT
Source organism: Glossosoma conforme (assembly GCA_022606575.1). Lineage (NCBI taxonomy): Eukaryota > Metazoa > Arthropoda > Insecta > Trichoptera > Glossosomatidae > Glossosoma > Glossosoma conforme. The sequence goes on from JAGTXR010000015.1 coordinate 1,801,139, forward strand.
TCATTGCATGATTTTTTCATTCAAACAGTGAATTCGCAAGTGTTTTCATACTAAGCCGGGCTCCCATTGTTACATACCGAATAACCGCTATTGTCTTAATTCGGCCCATATTGTTTTGCAGCATTTCCAGTGGTTCCGAAACTGGAGGGCATCTAATAAAGGACGCCATAACTTACTGGGGGGCATGTTATATTAATAGTAGCTCCCCCTCTTCCATCGACAGCCTGTAGTGTCCACTCCTATGCCTGACCATGCCTCTAATATTGCCTTTTCATTAGATACATGCGTAGTAGGTACAACTTAGATACACACATTCGAAATACATTATTATATAACACACATAAATATTTTATCACATATAATACAATAAAAACCTTTTTTATTTGCAGTCGATTACAATTATAATTTTATATAATAAATCCATTGAATATATAAGAATTTTATGTATACGTGGAAAAGCCAATGCAGCCGTATAAAGTTAAATTTGTTCCTAATTGACGACTAAGGTCAACGAATTAGTCGATAACAAAAAAAAATGTGTATTTTTTTCTACGTATGGACCACCGTTATAAGAGATATCATCATAATTAATATGTACAGATGTTTAAATTTACGTCTACATTTTTTTTTGTAAGCACATCCAGGAGAAAACCGACAGATGGTGATAGTAATTCTGAAATCTCATCTGTAGAATTCTATGACGCTTACCATGGTGCATATGGCTAAGCGCTGCATGAGGAGTGTTGATCCGCCAACGTTATAGATTACAGCCCGAGATTCACGCATCATCCTAAATTATTACAGGAATTTACTATGAACGGGTGCTCTTAACGGGACGACTTTCTTTTACCACCAATTTTGATTAATATGGTATGACTGACATTTTACAGATTAACATATCAAATTCACACCAACCGGGGGTATTTTAGAGCTCAGAGATGGATTTTTCATTTTTATTATTTAATATCCGGATTGTAGGGGATTGAACCCACGATATTTGGCTTGCAAAGCAAACGCTTTGACCATTGAGCTATACCCGCCGGCAAATATTAGTACACTTGTAATAAAAAACAATTTGTGCGAGACAGATGTACAATTTTGTCTTATTTTTATTGAATGACAAAAAGGAACCTTCACAAAACCAAAACAATACATATTTACTAGTATATATTGCTTTTATGATGAACGAATAATATGTTTCAAAGGAATGCTCATATATTTAGTCTTTACATGGACCAGTACCGTTCCATTAATTTTTATCCTTTTTATTTTGTCTATTTAGTTTCCATATTTATTAAGTTCTAATATTTGTAGATATTATAATTAAATAATGCATAACTTTTTATGTCTAAATGTAACCTAATATACATTAATGTTGTATTATTAACTAGTATTCTTAAATAAATAAACGGACCTGCATTTTTCAAGCTTTGCATTAAAGGTTCTCTTAACGTTCTATTAATGTTGTCTACATTAAAAATAAATTTAAAATGCAAGCATAACGATTTAATTCACACGTTTCTTTTATACCTATCACATCAAATATTGAAGGAATCGTTCCCGTTGCGTGTGAATTTAGCTCCTCCCGGCTGTAGTTGTGCGCATGCGCTGATGTGACAGATGCGCAAAACATGGCGGCGAACGAATGCGCAAAGGAAAAAAAAAGACCAAGCAAAAAATAACACGATACAAAAAGACTGATGAAATACTGATGTATGTTGCTCGTCTGCTAGAAGTCTAGAGTTCGTATGTGTGAATCTAATATAGTATTAGTCCTTAGAACGGCTTTATAAAGAGAAATTAAAATTATTATTTTAGTCGTATATGCTGCTGTGTATATTATGAATTATTTGTTTTGAAATTTAAAAAACACACATGTTAAATGAGCTGTTCTGACTCTTAAAAACAAACAGTAAAGGTCTTGGGAGCGTTGCTCTTATCAGGCAATCTCTTAACCCTTTCATTACGGCTCGGTGGAATAAAAATTCTACTGTCAATTATAAAACTAGTTTTTGAAGCATAAATTTACTTATCTGGTCTTTTTTCATATATCACAATGGTGATTGTATCCTATAGCTATCAGAGTACCGATGCGAACAGGTTAAACTGCAGTTCCAAGATGTTCAAAAAATAAACATAAAATAATCAATTATATAATCATCCTAGAAACACACAGCGTATATAGACATAAAAAGAAGGTTACTCAAGTCAAAGTTAACAAAGACTTAGGAAAACAATACCATCGATACTGAAAATGATTTAAGAAAAGGATTAAAGTGTGCTGGTAGGCATTTAGAAGCGCCATTACAGTTTAATTAAAATTAAAAAATATATAATTAAGACATTATTCTTACTATTGTTTATAATTCAAAATGAAATCCTCGTTACTCTGTATGTCGTGTTTGATCGCTTTTACACTGTGTGGGTATAGTATTATTATGTTGTATTGGCAACAGTCTGAAACAAAACAATGCCCCCTCCTATACTTTTTGTTCCCGTTCGGTCTCTCGGGCTGTTATGCTTATGAATATTGTTTTGTCGGGTCCTGGACTCGTGGCATAAATATTATAGAGAGGTAGGCGAATTATTATTTAAGACTTCGGTTGGGTTTAATATACTGCGAAGGCAGTGCAGAAAAACTGCAGCGAAAAGGCTTTCGCCAATTGTTTTAATTGCAATGAACATAAAAATCTTCGGACTAATCGATGGGCTTACTATATTATGTCTTTATATTATATCTCACGCAAGAGTCTAAGATACAGTAGTTCTGTATATTAGACTCTTACAGTACCTCTAGAGAACATGTTTTGTGACATTGTCCAATATTACAATCAAGTAGAGAAAGGCTCTTTAGCGTAATCCAATAGAGGCCTACACAGGTTGGATACGTCGATTTCATATTAACATCAGCATGTATAGTTCTTGCTGACTGTTACCGATAACCTCGATATACAATCTTTCGTCTCTTATTTTTGGTCGCTTGTCGTGCATTTAGGTGCGCCGTGTTGTCATTATGGATGGTTCCGCTAACGGGTGTGTTAGTTAAAAATACCACCACTCGTGGCGCGAGTGAAAGCCGAGACATCGTGGAGATCGGCAGTCAGTCTCCACTCTTTAGCGAGACAAGGTGATTGCGGCCGCATGGTATGTCATCCCGCGTGGTCGGAAGCTTGTAATATTTTAACGTAAATATAATCAATGTGCTTCTAAAAGAAAGTCTTTGTCTGCTGACCTGCTCCTCATCCTGCCCTCACGACACATAATAACTCCCCTTTTTGAGAGAGGAGGATGTTAATATCTACCGAGTCTAACTACCTTTTCTACATAAAAAAATCCTAAATACAAAGAATCTTATTGCTCAAATTTTTTGCATTCACTTTGAGATCCATACAGCTTTCCATGCCGAGAATGATGATAAAATATGATTATTACTATATGCCAGACGATGCCATGCAAAAAATTCAGCCATGACAGTTGTTTCAGCGGAACGAGGGATATAATAAATATTTTTAAGTAAGGCAGGTGATTTGCATGGCATATCAAACAAATACATGAACGAGTACATAAACTGTGAGAAGCACGGTACAGGGAATAATTTTAATGATCAGTAGTTATCGTATTACTTCTGCATGCATATGCAAGAGCGATCTCTTGCAAATCATAATTGCGTGATTACACCCCGGCAAGCTAATGTCATACTTTCGCAAAGCTACACCACTTTGTTCAATTGCCCGTGAAATCAGCAGGGTAATTGCGAAACCCTTACCTTCCGTGTTCTGCGCCCCTCAAATCAACACGGCGACCGCGAAGCCAGCCCAGGTGGTGTTTACGCCGTCTTCTGAGGCCCATCAACTGATAGCTCAACACCGGACGAATAACCGAGAGCCTCGAAGAGAACCGACACTATAATGGTGCAAGTAAAGGTGAATCCACGTAACGTCTTATGTACTTCAAATACTTCTGAAAATACACAAGGTTTCTGTATAAGTACAAAACTAGGTAAAATTGGTGCAGTGATGACAATAATTTGATTTTCAGTGAAATATATATTTGCTTTAGGAAGACATACAATATCAAGCAAAAAGGTAAAATATATTTGAAAAGCCTTAAATATATTTTACGATGCCATATCTGTCATAGTATTCTTCTTCGTAGTATCAAGCCACTTCTTCGTAGTATGAAGACAAAATCTTGCATCTCGATCTCCACTCTCCTTGATCCTCTGCAATCCTCTTCAGCTCAGCATAAGAGCTACAACTCATGTCCTCAAACACTTGCTGCAAATACTCTACAGTTTCTACCCTCAACCATCCCTTCCACAATGTCGTGAAGAAGACCATCGTGGCGCATGATATGACCGATCCATCGGGTTTGCCTCTCTGAGAAGGTTCTTACTAGTATATATCATAGTATAGGTGGAATAAATTCGTTTTAAAGAGACTTCACTTTATGATACAAGTTCATAGAAGTGACTAAAATAAAAGAGAACATACTTTTTCTGCATTCAAATTTCAAACTTAGCCTTAACAATATATGTATTTCATTTTTGTTGTTGGCATATATTGAAATAACATAATATACATACGTTTGTCTTTTTGAGGAACGTTGATATAAAGATCGCACAAGGTAATACTCGTATCTCATATTACAGTCGGCTAAGAGACGAAGATGTACCTGAAACGTCTTGTTGAATATTCAAGCTACAAGTCTGAGCTTTTGACCGGATCTTTAGGTTATAGAAGCATAGAGCTTTCTCGATTATTCAGTTCCCTTGCTCACGACCGCTGGCCGAGATGATGGTCGTTCTCGTGCGCGGCTCTTGTACGGCCCGGCCCACTCATCGAGTCCCGGGAATGTCTTTATTACGGCCGGGACGCTGCGAACCAGAGCCGGTAACTCGAGAAAATCAAAGCCTGCAAATATCCACTTTAATAATTTCATCATAATAATAGATTGAGATTGCACTAGACGCCTAATTGCAGTACTTTACTTAACACCGCCGTTTTCACAATAGATTTATATTGATTTTTCAAGATAGACTTTTAAGATAATCATATTTTTATACAAATTTACTTATATTTTAATGCCAATTTATTTATCACATAAGGTTGATACATTTTTTTTTTTTGTAAGAACAAGACTCATTTGATAACTGTGGGCGTTATTTTTACAGATATAGATCACTTAAATTTTTCTTTATCATGTCAATTCTTTCACATAGCAACAATCTTTTTTTATGTAAACACATACAGGAGAATACTGAGAGATAGTGATAGAAATTCTGCAATCTCATCTGTGAAATTCGATGACGCTTACCAATAATGCATATGGCTAAGCGCTGCATGTGAAGTGTTGATCCACCAACATCATAGTATACAGCCTGAGAATCACGCATCATCCTTATTATTACAGGAATTAACTATGAATGGGTGGTCTTCACGGGACGACTTTTGTCTACCACCAATTTTAATTAATAGGCTATGACTGGCATTTTACGGGCGAGAAATCAGATTCACACAAACCAGCGGTATTTTAGAACTCAGAAATAGATTAAAAATCATTTTTTGTTAAATCTCCGTCGGGGATCGAACCCACGACCTTTGGCTAGCAAAGCAAATGCTTTGACCATTGAGCTATACCCGCTGTCAAATCTTACGATGGATCTTACCATAAGCCAGTTCAGTATTGTGATAGATTTTGAAGGTGTCTTAAAAGACCATTAGAAACTATTTTATACAATGTAATCGAAAGAGTTTAGGGAAATAGAACTGTCATTGAAAGTGAGGTGAAAATGTAACATGCGATAACTATTTGATTCAATTAGGGAACGGATATAATTATATAAAAAAAATATCAATTCACTTTCTTCAGACTTTATTGCACATGGATCGGACAAATCATTAGACATCCTTAAATATGTTGGTTAATAAACTACAGGTTTGATTTTGTCAAACTTCCAAGCTCTCACCCGGATGCCACAATGTGCCATAAATAATATATATACTCGGTGAAGCTCCGGTTGCAGAGATGACCTGTCAATCCAAATTTAATGACAGTTACCCAAATTTTGTGGCAACAATCTGTGGTAGCCACATTCTCCAACTATGAAATAAGCTTTAAGCCTTAAGTCTTTCGTCTCTCGAAAGGTCCATTCATTGCATAATATATTAAGAAAAACTTGAATAAATATGACACAAGGTTTGATACATGCATAAGATAAAAAAAAGTACTCTGAAACCACCTAGAAAGGCATTTTTGTTCTTGTTGATAGATTTATTTAATTGTTTTTCTCTCTAAGCTAGACATCTCTCGGTCGTCCACGATGCCTCTCGAGGACGTGCGCCGGCTCTGAACCCAGAACCTCGAGTGCCGCAGTCTATACTCTTTACCCGTGCAGAATTACGGGTATTGTTTGCCGACACCTCACCGTGTACGTGGGCACACGAACAGAGTATACTTGTCCGATGGAAATATTGAATGATGATGTCATAAATAATAATATTATAATAATGTTGTCAGATCGACGATCGTACACGTTAAAACACAGTCTCTCGACCGATCACAGGAGTTAAGTAACATTGGACGCGGATGATATTTGGATGGAAAACTTCATAAAAAAACGCGTCATTGGCTTACGTTATAATTTAAAAATAAATGTTCAAGGCTTTGGAAGCGTCAGGCCGAAAATCATGATACCTTACAAAATGGATTATGACAAACTCCTGCACTATCTTACTAAAAGTCGACTGAAGTAAAGTATTATCATTACTATTTGCCGTCATACTGTTCTGTTAGCTGCCATTACTCTTGGATGAACCAAAGTCTTCTCTACATTACTAGTTCTTCTGAATACACACTATGAATATTTTCTTAATAAGGCTTTCAGTTCGAGAGCCAGGGGTCATAAAGATAAGGCAGCTTTTTTTAATGAGTTCTAATGAATACCCTGATCGAAGCCTGAACAGTTTGTGCGCTAAAAGGCGTCTCTCAATTTAACCACCCATATTTATTTATTTATTTACAGAATCGAAATTCCAACTTTTTTTTTAGAAATATTTAGAAAAATAAAGTATACATAAATATACAATAAATAGAGAAGATAATAAAAAATAAAAATAACACAAAAAAATAAGAAGATGACACGTGTCAAAGGTCACAGAGATCAAGGAGAACAATGTGTTCTAACAGTCACCCATTTGCGTACTATCTGTTGGGAAATATGGTCAACTTCATCGATCACAAAAAATCTGTTTTTTTTTTAATTCAGTATGATCGTCAGTCGACCAACAATTAGACTCGTAAATATATAATACAAAAGCTGAGAATTTAATTGAAAACGTAGGTTGTATCAAAGAGTGATAGAGCGTACGGTGAGACCCCAGTTCAAAATCCGGCCGAGCACTTTCACAGCTGAATTTACATGGTTATTGCCTGAAAGATTAATGGTCGAGTTTCGGCTGATGGTGTTTTTGAAGTTGGTTGCCCACTGTATCAACTACCTGACCCATACATTATTTATTTTTGGTGGAAAAGATACCGAGTGACCGAAAATAATGATTTTTTAAATTTAAGCAAAGCAGGATATTGAGTTTCAGAGATCTGTTAGCAGATTGCTACAAAATTAATAGAAATAAAAGTTTAGCTAAACCTTTAAATCTATCAAAATTATGACCTACCCCTCAAAATTTTAAAACATGAAAAAAATTGATTTATAAATATGGCTATAAACTGCCGTCACAATTATTTCTTGCCCATGATTTGTCGCAGTAAATATCTGCATCCGTATGTATAGATGATAAAATATAAGGTTTCCGACATCCTCTTGTCTAGATTAGTAGCCAAGAAACTTGATGAGATTTTGATACTTATTCGGATACTATCCAAGTCACACTTTGGTGTTGTTGGTTAAAAAATGTTCTCAAGTGAATCTACATGTGCAGAGATGTCTTGAGACTCGGCGCGAATAACAACAACTGACAGAACTGAATGACTGCAATCAGTGATTGTCAATCGAGAATCGATAATCTTTGATTACTTTATTTGAATGTCATTTTTATTGCAGTACTCGTATTAAGGTTCAGGCTAAGGCTCATATATTTCTTTTCCTTTGTTGATTATAAGGTCCTCAACAATCATTTGCATTGAATTTTTTCAATAATAATAATATTAAGAACAAGGCAAACCCTTTTTTCTTACGTCAGGTTACCTTGTAATTTAAACACAAATTATGAATGAAATAATTAAGCGCCGTGTACTTGTTTATGTCCTTACAACCAAACCTGTGATTACTACAGCTTTTCTAGACTCCCAATTACTTTTTGCAACACTTACTGGTAATCACAATCAAACACACTACGAGCAAAAAATGGATTAATAAACTACACGAGTTATTAAAAATTTATCGAAGAATATTTTGCAGCATTAAATCTGTCAAAGTTTTTTTGAATGATTGACTATTTTTGTTTAATAATTAAACTATGATTTTTATTTAAATAAGTGTTAAAAGAAGTAAATAAGTTGTAAAATGACCTGACGGTGGATATTTATTAATTTGCCTATGTTAAAGGTACAAGAATAAAGAAAGTAGACGAAACAATGCATAAAATATAGGTATGTACTTATGATTAAGTACTAAATTAATAGAAAATAAGAAAGTCAACAACAATTATTAAATAGTCCCGAAACTCGCTAAACAGAAGACTCCACGAAATTACTTTGATAAATAAATTTATGGAGCTCATGTCGAAACTGGGCTTCTCTCAAGTGGAATATATCAATTTTCGAGGCGATATGTATGAACAGACTGCATAGTCTCTGGCAAATTAGTATTACTTCTAGGAAGAACAAACAATCTGTGCCTCCTTATCCTTAAATAATTGTCAGATTAATAAAGTTCAATCAGTTAATATACCAATACCAAACATACCAATGAACTTACAATCGTAATATATGTACATTACATTGAGAAAAAAAACAAATTTGATTGGTTTACTACGCAAATTTGAAGGAGAGGAGTCAATCAATTTGCACTTGTTTGTTTGCTGCAAACCAAAATTAGTATGTGTAGTAGTTAAATTGTAAATAAGTTATACAATTGATTCGATATTATACATAGTTTATCTTTCCTAAGAGTATCTGCTTACTATGGATGTCGTCGGAATCAATCTTTGTTCTCAGGTGAACCTTCGAGTGCTGAATGTCAAGGGGCAAGGTTTGGTAAATGGCAATTAAGAAAACTGAGTAGATGAAATTTGTGGTGACTATATGTTCTAGATATTAAAGAAAGAAAACGTAAGTTTTATAACATAAGAGAAATATATTTAATTATTAATATAAATTTGAGATAGAAGTATATACTTAAATTATACGTCTCGATTTTTGTATTTACGGTAACTATCCATTCAATTCAATCAATTCTGAACAATACCCACCTCATTTTCTTCTAGGGATGATTTTTTTCCATTCCTTAGGGTCCCGGAGGAAAATTTCTGCTCTCACACATTCATTTCTTCTTCTTCGCGGTGCAATTCAAAACCCTGGGATTCGTGAATGTTTTAACTTCTACGTTCAGATAAGTACACCCGTGCTCGTAGCCATCCATTTTTTTTGATCCCAGCTGATACTTGTGGAGCTTCGAGCACTCAATTTGGTACAACGGCAATGGCGCTCCTAAATTGCCTTACAGCACACCTCGATCCTTTTCTTCCATCCTTTTCCTCTTTTATCGATGGTATTGTTCTTCTAGATCACTGTGATCTTTGACACGTGTCATCTTCTTCTTCTCTTATGCTTTTTTCTCTCTTGTGTGTATTGTATGTTTATGTATACTCTATTTTTCTTATTCTTTGTACCTTGGAACTGCGGTTCTGTTAATTTTTTTATTTTTTTTAATGTTGATGATAACCAAATAAAATAATAATTTATGCCATGTTGAAAAATTGCTTCAGAAATAATAATGAAAAAAAATCTTTTGTCGTCTACGAACACATTTTATAGCCGGAATTCTTAAATCGTTATTGATGTTAGTTAGTCATGACTTCATGAATCTTATCTGCCGAATAAATGTATGGGATTTGTGAGAAATAAAAGGAATTATTATCACGTATAAATTTTACTGTTTTTTTATGCCTAGTATTGTTCACGTTGTAAATTTAAAACGAGAATATAAACATATAAATAAGGTTTTGGGACTCGTAACGTATTTAGATTTTATATTTATATAATGAATGTAACAATGACACATTTACCAGAATGCTAAAAAATAATCGCCATTTAACAATGAATAAATTTGTATAAATTTTGTTTTTTTAAATTTTTACTTTTTGGAAAGGAGCTTCGTGCTGTTTTAATGTAGGTGGCTTAATAGTGTGTTTATAAAATATGTAAATGTAATATATATATGTCAATAGTTATTAACGCGTGATTTAAAATAATCATATTTTTCTTATAAATGTCATTTAATGATATTCTTTACTTTAAAGTTCTTGTTCTTAAGAGTAAATAGAACATACTTTAAAAGTATAAATTTAATGAAGTGATATCTTAAAAAAACTGATAAAAAGACATTGATAAATCATGTCTTTGGATTATTTAAAAAATATGTATTTATAAGTCAACCGATCAACAACCTAACCATGCTGAAAACAGCGGGTCTTGTTCGATGAACGAAGTTAAGCAATATTGAGTGAGGATACTATTACGATGGGTCACCACCGGCGTATATCGCATGACGTTGGCTGGGTTAAGTCGCTTTTTAACATCAAATGATTAAGATTTCCAAAGCTGCCTTCTTTTCAAGTTCCCTGGTTTTTATGTTGGAACCTTTGAAGATATCCACTGCAAGCTTTATGTTTTTATTCTAAAATAACAAGAATATCTCAGATATGTATTACAAATTAATTTAATAAAGTAGTACGGCTTTTGCTTCGTAGTTCGTCAGGAACTAAACAAATAATCAAAGATGACAGAACTTTACACTAACAATTTTTTGTGATCATATACTCTATCTAGGCAAAATTATAAGTGAAAGGTATCTTTTAAATATACATTGTCCAAATTATTGATGGCTGCTCTCTTTGGTTTTCAAAATTGTTAAAAAAAAATAAAATACATATCTAAATATATTGTTAAGATATCAATAAAAAAAATATATATACATCATCTTGCAGTTCAAATAATTTGATAAATCGGTGCTTGATTGGCTGCTGTGAAATTAAATCGAAAACAGACCAATTTTCGAGTCAGGCAATAATTCTCATGTTTTTTTTCCTTGACCGTTTACCGCATTTTTTTTGTCTTCATGCATTATTCAACCGGTCATTGCGCTTGTCCGATGGACTGATAATAATTTGTGATAAGTCGTCGCACCAAGAGTTTCTCGGGTGCATACAAATTGCATACACATTGTTCGATGTGTTTTTTTGTATATATTTTTTTTATTTAAACACGTATTTAAGCATCACAGAATCCAGTCAATGATTGTAAATTCACGTTCTTAATCTTTTACACTGGTTTATATAAAAATTAATAGCAAACCAATAAGCGTGCTTATTTCTTTTTATGACCATCTTTTATTATAATAAATATTATACGCGAGACGAAACTATCATTTTTTACTATAACACACTACGTTTCATATTTTAATTATATTGGCGATCAGTAGCCATTATATTTAATATCAGATATAATTAAAAGCATATTTAAAAATAATCCCACAATATATTTGTAGACGACATCTTTCGGCCACGTCGAATGGCCATTTTCAAGTCAATTAGTACAGTGAGTGTTTGCACTATATAAAGCAAAGAGTTAATGAGAAGGTGGATATGAATTGTGTGATGGGTATATGTGTTTTGGAAATATATAATGTATAAGGGAATTCATTGATGAAAACAACAAAAATATGACATTAAAAAATGGTCAAACAATTACAAAGGCCGTTAAAAATCAACAAACATTTAGATTAATAGATTAATTGCACTTAAGTTAGAATTCTAGATAATTTTAACAAAATTTTTGATGGGTCATTAAAAGGTAGATGGGGAAGTTATACAATTCTAAGTAGATATATGTTACTAATTGATGATACCGCTAACGGCGTTGGACAGTCCGAAAATCGAAACATTATATTTGACTTATTAAAAATATCTGACGATTTTTATATTGACCTAATAGTCCTGCCGTGGATACGTTGAGTTGATCAACCATTCTCTTGAAAACATCACATTAAAAAGCAGAAAAACACTTTTATTTTCTATATCAGAAACATATAATCACAACAAATTAAATCACTCAGTTCTGTCAGTTGTTATTGTTCATGCCTTGTCCCAAGATATATCTGCACTTAAAGGTACGTCTGGAAGCATATATGGTCCCAGACGGTTATTAATTGACAACTCTTGTTTTTTTTTTTTATGTAAACGCATGCAGGAGAGCACAACCGGTCAAGACCAGTGCACTCTATGACGCTCAGCCAGGGAGGCTGGACGCTGCATGCGGGAAACGTGTGTTGTGTTCGTGTTTGTGTGTGGGTTGGGGAGATTGCAAGTGTATATTTATCTGTTTCTTGAAGAGATCCAGATTGTAGGAAGGAGGAAACACAGACGCTGGAAGAGCATTCCATAGCTTACCGGTGGCATTAAGGAAGGAACTTTGGAAGCTGCCAGTTCTTGGTCGACATATATTAACCGTGTATGGATGTTCGGCAAGTGTAAGACGAGTTTGTCGGATGTGAGTGGGTGCAGGAGGAATTAGTTCTTTAAGTTCCGAAGAGCAGCGACCGTGGTAATAACGGTAGAAAAGACTAAGAGAACCAACCTTACGTCTGTGTTCCATTGATTGTAGATTAGACGTAAGGGTGTCATTGTTTATCAAACGAATTGCTCTTCTTTGAACTGAGTCAATTAAGTTTAGAAGGTATTTTGGGGCTCCAATCCAAAGGTGACTGCCGTATTCAAGGATAGGTCGGATTTGTCCTTTATATAGAAGAAGAAGTTGTTTATCGTTGAAATACCGACGTGATCTATATAATACACCTAGTTTTTTGGAAGCGAGACCGGCTTTAAAATGAATAAATATAATTAAAATTGAACCCTTGTGATTATTAATTGCAACATTATAGGATCACAAGAATACAAATTATTTATCTGTTTATGTTGATATATAAATATATATAATTAATGTACTCAATAATATAACAAATATAAATTGAAGTCTTAACACATATTTCAAATGTCCAATGTATTGTACTCAAACATTTTTGAAATGAATAACAATTCGTCACTAATTTACAACTTGTTTTCAGAATACCAAACCGGAAACGTTGTCTGGGTATTCTGTTAAAGTTTATTCACACTTCCCTATACACCCAAAGTCCAAAACTCGCTGCTAATTAAAGATACATCTCTGTAAGAGAGAGAAAGGGGCCAAGAAAGAACGAATCTTCGAGCGAACAAGTTCTATTATTGTGTAAAAACAACACACTTCGATAGCCAGACTGTGTATTTTTTATGTTACATTTCTTCTGTGAACACAGTTTTTTGCGAGTTGTTTTAACGAGAGCTTTGTGTAATGTTTTCAGACACTATGCCATATTTTCGTTACAAAATCTATGTTTTTTTTTTTACTTATATTCTCAACAGTCGCTTTGAGTTCCTTAAATTATTATTTTCTTAGAATATATTTCAATATTTGAATATTATATAGAAAATTGATCTACACAAATAGTTTGAATCAATTGATACACATATACAAATCTACATCAAATATCATCTGTTATAATACATATCAATAATACAAATACGTCTTAAAATTCTCAACTCAGTAAGTGGAAGCAATGATCATGGTGGGCTGCTCTGTGTATATTATAAAACTAAGGTGCATAGTTCGCGGCTCAGATACTAGCGTCCGCCGTTTATTTTTCACTAACATTGTTTAGATAAGTGTCATAAAAAATATGATATTTGTATTTGTGCCTTAAGTTCCGTTTCAAATATTAAATTTACAGTTATTTTTAACAACGTAAGTTAAGTACGCCACTTTGCACTCAATCTAGGTTTTATTACAACAGTGATTTGAATCATATTTTGTGACTGTTAATTGGCGAATTGAAGACTGCGGTCTTGCACTCACTGAGAGTTTCAACCGAGAACCAAGTATGTACCTAGATGAAACTTTGAGCTTAAAAATAGTTATTTGACACAATGAATGGATAATAGCAGCTAACATAACTCTGTGGCGGTATTTCGTGGCAGTCATATGCTTCAGTTTTAGAGCAAGTGTGCGATATTTTTTAATGAAAACCTTTAATTTTTTTAAGGCTTTATGAAAACTAATATTAAAAATTATTACTGGTACTTTTGTAATGATGTACATATTACGATATATTTCAAAAATAATCTTAAAAAACAAAGAATTGTTAATAATTATAATTCTTAGTTATTTTGCCCTTTAATTTTGTAACAATAAAAGTACATAAAAAACGTATATACGATTAGTACGTTCTTAATATTATATACAACGAATATATCTCAATTCAACGTTGGCATATTTTTAATTAACACATTTAATTATATTTGATACCAATCTTGAGAATAGAATGGTTAAGTTTTATTTTTGATAAAAAAATTACGCTAAGAGAATAATAAATTGTAGCAAAGAGCTGCCAAGCGGACTGAAAGAGCTTTATGGCCGACACAAAAACGTACACTAAGAAAATACGTAGTACACTTAAGCTGAGCTTACACAAACAGTAAGAAGTTGGGAATGTTGTTGGTGAGAAGTATAGGAAACTAAAGTAGTATGACATCAATAACAATTCTAATATGATTATATTACTGGATACATGTTTTAATTGGCAATGATAACTTTTCTAATAATAAATATTTGTAAATATCACTCCAGCGTATCGAGGGGGTCATTGATATATATATATATATATATATATATATATATATATGTGTCGGAAACATCAGGGTCATTTCGTGGCTGCCCAGAAGTGGGCGACGTCAATGGGTTACTCCCGGCCATCATCAGGTCTTCCTGAGTGTAGCTACTCGGACACAGCGTACACTCCAGAAGGTGTGACAGGGTCTGCTCCACGCCGCTTTATATCAGTCGGTTCGCTGTAAAACTGCCAGGCTTCCATTTGTGTCCTCGTCTTGTATACTCCGGTTCGAAGTCTGTTTTTAAAAATGAAATGTATTTATTATGATGTACCTTGTTATAATAAAGGCATACTGATTATTTTAAATTTATAAATATCTTTGAAACAATCTTGAAATGTTTGTACCAACATATTTTTACAGATTTCTTTTAGTATATCATAGTAGACAAAATATTTTTCTTTAATGCAATTATTAGAAAAAATGATTTTAAATATACTTTAACAATAAACTAACCGATTACTAATTAATTTAAAAGTACGTAAACATTATATTGAATACCTATTTTTCCGCGAAATGTCAGGGTAGTCATCTCGTATTTTTAATGAGCTATAAGAGAGTTAACTAGTAATAATAAAATTCTCGAGGATTCAATTAGATTCAGACAAAAAATATTTAACCTCTTCGCAGCGGTTGTCGGCATATGCTGTCATAAGATTGCTCTACCGTTGACATCAGTAGCCGTGATATATTGTTTTGCTACTTTCTTAGAATAGTTTTTTATGCATCATTTGATAGCTAAATGATACAAGAACCAATGTGATATTTGAAAATAGACCAGATAAGTACATTTATGCTTCAAGTACTAGTTTTATAATTGACAGTATAACTTGTATTCAATCCGAGCCTTAATGAAAGGGTTAAGTATTATACAGAATGAACCAATATAATAAACGTAGATAAACACACAATGCTTAAAAATTAACATATCCATTTATAGCACTGGCAGTACAAGCGCACCTCGAGATATAAAAAAGCAATTTACATTCGTGTAGTTCACAAAATGTAATTTACAGCGATCTCTCTATTCTGCTAGAGAACTTATTTCCTTCTTCTCAAGATGATATAAAAATAATAGTTTTGTATTCAGAGGGTGCCGTATCCACATCGAGCACTGCGAAACTGGCAAAGCCTTAGAAAGAGGATCTCCACTATGCAAATTTATGTACATTTTTGTATTTTTTTTCGGCAAGAAATTTATCTATTTGCTGAAAATTATTTCTTTATTTCCAAGCTACAAATAATTGAAAACATTAGTATTTTTAAGCTAGATAAATATTATTAAAATACGAAAATGGTATAACATTTATGATTATAATTTAATTTAATTTTAATATCCTTCATTTTCTGATAAATTGTTTATTAAGAATATTTTTTTTTACATTGGTATAATATGTAGTTTGTAATGGATGTCCTTTGTTCCTTATGATCATTCTTAAAGCATATTATTTTGTTTAATTATTTTTCTCAGTAAATTGTTGCATAATGTGCTTAAAAATCTTTAATATTTTTTGTTTAAGCGTTCATTTGTCATTGTTATTCGACAATTATTATTTTCATCAAATAATATTTCACAAAATAATATAAAATTATATCATTACTTAAATATACATATACTATACATAAAATTCTTTTTTCAACGCGTCAATCCAAGCACAAAAATAACGGCAGAAGCGGGATGCGAACCGCGGACCTTGGAAACCAACTATGCCCAGGTATTCATACCGTTCGGCGAACTGCGCCATTGCCCTGCCTAGACCGACTCGCGTTGAAACTAGTATTTATATCATTGTTATCATCGTACGATAGATGTTGCTAGTATATATTCAAATTATGTATATTTTTATTATTATTCAATCAGTCTTCATTTATTCACAAGCTTAATATTATTACTTTCCGACAGTCTATTTATTTTAGTAAGTACCACTCGGGTCTCGAACCAAACTATAGACTGAATGGATGAGAAAATGACTACTTATAGTTCCGACTCGGACTTTATAACCAATCATTTACCTGTGTTACTGATGGATAATTTTACCTTCTTGATATTGTCTCAAGGAGACATTATTAAATGATTTTTTTCATTCAGTCTATAGTTTGGTTCGAGACCCGAGTGGTACTTACTAAAATAAATAGACTGTCGGAAAGTAATAATATTAAGCTTGTGAATAAATGAAGACTGATTGAATAATAATAAAAATATACATACTTTGAATATATACTAGCGACATCTATCGTACGATGATAACAATGATATAAATACTAGTTTCAACGCGAGTCGGTCTAGGCAGGGCAATGGCGCAGTTCGCCGAGCGGTATGAATACCTGGGCATAGTTGGTTTCCAAGGTCCGCGGTTCGCATCCCGCTTCTGCCGTTATTTTTGTGCTTGGATTGACGCGTTGAAAAAAGAATTTTATGTATAGTATATGTATATTTAAGTTATAATAATATTGTAATATAGTCAATGATCTATAAAAGTAGATTGGAATATTGAAATAATAAAATAATATTCTAATAAAAATTAAAAAAAAACATTTAAAATTATATCAGTTGAATGAAAATATTACTTATTTTGTTCACGATCAAAGAGTTATGATAAAATATATATTTTAAAATTATCATGATCTTGTGTATGATCACTTTCTCAATCCTCCGTATTCCATATCGAGATTCCTCCTGTATTGATATCTAGAACATTCTTAAGAATACTACTCCATTTATATGATCATTGTCATCCATTTGTCTCTATGGAGATGCCGAGGCTCGCTATTTACCATATATTTTGTTACATAACTTAGTATGTGACAGTAAATTAATTATCATTTTTTCAAATTGTAATTCCTATGTAATCTAGACTATGTAATCCTATGTATCTTATGTAATATAACATCCTATCTAATCTAAACTAGGGTCTCTGGAGTTGTCGAGGCTAGCTTTTTTCAAGATATTTTATTAGAACATTAATTAACTTGGTGTGCCTTTATACAGAGATCGGTAAAAAAAGCTGACGATTTTAAATCAAAACAACGACGAAAACCGTCAACAGAAAACAGCACTACCTGTATAAACCAAATCATCACTTGCCACGATCGATCATCTTTGAAAATTTATATCTTAAGTAATCCACTCATGTTTTGTTAGCAGCATCACGGAGTTGCGTATTTTCTACATATCATATAACATACATGCTGTGACTTTATATAAACTAAAACATCACTTCGTATGGTCAACCTTCCTTCAGAATTTATTTTATCATTATTGTCTCTTTTTTTAGAGCGCCATAGTTCGCCAAGTGGCCACTAGGGGTGTTCGGCGCAACGATCTTCACTACCACCGAGTCATTTTCTGCCTGTGTACCGTCAGGAACAGATCATTCATTGTTTGTGGCCCGGGCAGAACACCGAAGTTTATCAGTCATGTATTTAAAATAAGCGCCAATGTGCTTCTCGACGAGCTTTGTAACCTGCTCCTCATCCATTCACCGTGTGTCCCGATGACGTCATTTTATTTGTATTTAAACCAAGTTAAGATTGTTTTATATAAACCAAAAAATTCACTTCGCATGATCAACCTTCTTGGATTTGATTCCTTTTTAATTCACTCTGCTATGTGCAGTTATCAATTTTCGCTATTTTCCACACATTATATGAGTATATTACATTACATACGAGTAGCGTAGTATGGTTTAATATAAACCAAAACATCTCTTCGCATGATCAACCTTCTCTCAGAATTTAATTCCGATGTAATCCACTCGCGCCGGCGGTGGTGCCGAGTCGAGCAATTTCCCATCTCGGCCTCTGGAAGAAAGGCGAGACGGAAAAATAAAGAAAAGAGGCTGCGGGTCCACGGGACGTGGGTGGATGTACAGCGTAATACGCCCGGCCGCTCTGGGGCGCTCCCCAAGCCAGGGGTGTTGCAATGGGGATTGCGGTCCTAGATCTAACTATTCAAAAATAAAAAAAGGAACTGAAAGAAGGTATGGAAGACGCTTGAAAAAAGGAATTGAAGAAGCTTATCATCATAGCCTTGTGTCCGTATATTTAGGGCTTCTTCTCCATCTTCCTTCTCCCGCCTACAACCTCCTCCTGTTCTTCTGATTCTTTTGATATCGTCAATCCATCTTGCAGAAGGTCAGCTAACACTTCGTCAGCTCTTGGCTGCCATCCTAATACTTTCTATCTTCACCAACCATCGTTTTTTCGAGAAATATGCTCTTTGCCACTTGAGTGTACCTATTCTTTAATTTTTTTATCACTACTCTAATGAATAATGTTATTCCAAGCTTTATCAATTGATTATTAATTTACTACCGTCAAACGCACGGAAACCTTCTACGGGCACCTTAACACGGTTGACATATATCGATTAAGAACGAACAGCATTTCTAGATCGCTTATTACAATCGCAAGCTGGTATTGGAATGCTCTACCAGAAATTGTGTATTTTTCCATGTACAGTCTCTTGTTTAACGTTACCAAGCATCCATTAATTTATTGTACATATGACGTAGTTTTTTATGTTACGATTTCAGGTCTCCAGTGCTGGGTATTGTGTTGGCACATATCAGTATATCCGTTGATATTGAGTTCAGTTGCACCAAATATCTAAATTCTAATTATATTATATACGTATAATGTTATATATAAGAATAATTTAGTGTTTTACAATATTGCGGGCGCTTACGCCAAATACCATTTACTAGTATATTCATTTTACGAATTAATAAATATATATATTTAATAATATTTACTCTGTATATAAATTATTAAATTAAAAATATAATACAGGTAAAATAATAATTGTATGTCATATCATGACTAAAAGATAAACTTACGAGTTGAGTAAGTTTTTTTTTTAATTTAAACTATTTCTTTAAAGCTAAATTATTGATCGCAAAACCATCCAAAAAAAACCGCAAAAGGCTTCGAATAGACAGAAAAGGGGCACAGCGGTTGGTTTCCCCTGGCGTAGAGCAAAGATCCAAGCCAATATATCACGCGGGATTTATGAGGCCAGATACGACAGGGAAATTGCAAGAATGGTGGCGCGATCCATCTTAGTTGGGCGCAGCGTGTGTGGGGCGGGAGGGATCGGCGGAGCGAGCTCGGAGGAGGGCGGTCGGGGCGGAAACTTTGAGAGGTTATTAGTCCGAACATCTGTTGTTCGGCGGGAGGGCTGCCCTCTATGGCGGAGGGAGGAAAACACCCGAAAGCCTCCCAAACCACCCAAACCACCCAACACACCCTATTTCTCTCCCTTTTTATGTAAATGCTACAACAATATAGTTACCAAAGTGTGAAGAGAATTACTAGCATTAAAAATTGATGTTTTTTTTGTGGGCTAAAACTATACTTGTATATTTCCATATTCTAATAACTTTTACACCACTGAGTAGTGATAGTTATGTTCAATAATGATGCACTTACAAATTAACAGTAAACATCATCTTATATGACATATTTCCCATCAATAAATCACAGAAAAATATAAAGCAGATGTGGTAAATTGAACTGCGAACCTTGCATAATTGTACAATATGTTCAATTCAATCAGAGCCCAACAAATTTTATAATTAACAGAAGCATTAAGCTTGTGAATAAATGCAGTCTGATTGAATAATAAAAATAAAAATATACATAGCTTGAATATAAACTATAGCGACATCTATCATACTATGATAACATATATAGAAGTTCCA
The DNA here is from genome assembly GCA_022606575.1 of Glossosoma conforme. Classification (NCBI taxonomy): domain Eukaryota; kingdom Metazoa; phylum Arthropoda; class Insecta; order Trichoptera; family Glossosomatidae; genus Glossosoma; species Glossosoma conforme. The sequence continues at coordinate 1,821,783 of JAGTXR010000015.1, forward strand.
AGACGAGTGAGCTCAGGCGGAAGAAATGGCCACGGTGGCCGAGCGGTATAAATACCTGGGCAGAATGGTTGGTTCCAAAGGTCCGCGGTTCGCATCCCGCTCCTGCCGATATTTTTTTTGAATGAGTTAACTCGTTTAAAGAATTATATGTAAAGTATATGTATATTTAATTACTTATAATATTGTAATATAGTCAATGATTTATAAAAGTAGATTAGAATATTGAAATAATAAAATAATATTCTAATTAATATTTGAAAAAATCCATATCATTTTTTGTCACTTTACCTACTCCTAAATAGCTCAAAATTGGATTGCATCGTTCAAAACACTCTTTTTCTTAAAAATTTTGAAGGCAACTTTTAAGACTGATGTTCATCATCATCATCAATCCAACGTAGGCCTTCCGCGTATGTCTCCATGCTTTTTGATTCTCCGCCTTCCGCATCCATATTTTTCTGATGCCGTCAGTCCATCTTGCATTAAAGTCAGCCATTGACCGTCGTCTCTTCGACATATATGTCTACCTGTTGTCAATTGAGTGTTCCTATTCGTTAGGTAACCTCCACTACTGAGTTCTTCGTGGGATATTCTGTTTTCGACTGATGTTATTTGCATTTTTATGCAATCGCATATAGGATAGTACAACCAGGTAAGAGGAGTATAGTACACTTACACTTCACATAATGTCTATAACGCTTGTCCTGAACGACTGGACGCTGCAGTTTATTATAGTAAAGTAAAATGGTGATCTAACACACTTAAACACTTTATGAAAGTGGAAGCTTTATGAATGGTTCTTTCTTTTCCTTTTGTGGCACATGATGGTACACGATACGCCTTAGTCTCCCTGTCTGAGAGTGGGTGGCTTTGTATCCCCTCTTGCTTCCCTTGTTTTGAGGGTGGGTGCTACACGTTCCTCCCCTTCTTCCGCAGCATGGAGCAGCGATCGGCGTGATGCTGGAAGATGAAGTGCTCCGCTTTGACCGCATCGACACGCCGAATGGCCGCGCGGTAGTTTCGGGGTTTTTAATGGGGTTTTAATGATACATGCGATTCGCATGATGAAAGGGAATTTAAGCGACATTATTCAATATGAAACTTACATATAACTATTTACATACATAGAATGATTCTAACTATTGACTGCTACACTCTATACGCTGTGAATAGAGATTTTATTGTAGCATGCTGAAAAAAATACAAAAGTGCTTAAGCACTAACCGACTGACTTACGATATAACATTGTTCTTTGAGTCTATACTTATCATATAATAAGTTTTTCGATTATTATTTGCTTACTTTTATATTTGCACAATGTTTTTGCACATACTTTAAATATAAATTTTAACTCAAGAAAATATACCATTCTTGTTAAATATTTACATAAATAAGGGATGTTTTTCAAAATATGTTAAAAAATTCTTCACGTGTGTACCCTAAATAACTAATAGATTGTACCTATTTTCAGTGATTTTAAGCATCTCAACATTAATATAAATCCGGATTCTCATAAATATAATTTATTTCATTAACATTATTTAATATAAAAACTGATAATGCAATCACAGTTCGGTTTTCTGTAAAACTATGAAGTGCACATTTTATATTTGAAGATCATATTAAATATGATAATTATAATATCTTACTTCTGAATCATGTGTTCTTTCATGGCTTCAAACAAAATAAACTATCAATGCATGTAAATTAAAGTGTAAATATGGTGCAAGCGAACAGCTTATGGAAGAATGATTTATAATTTAATTACATTTTATGTATATATTTTTAATTTAGTTTAATGATAAAATTTATTTATTAAAAAAAACCTTTATTTCTATGTCTGCAACATGGTGGCATGTTTGTATACTATTTCTTTTAATATAACAAGTAGGACTGTTGTTTAAATGCTCAAGCAAGCAATTTAAGACACAACAGCATTTGTATCGAGTATATTAATCTTCAGTCATGTACTTCCAAGGCAAAAAATAAAGACTAATTAAATACCATCGCAATGCGAAATTCCGCAAAATAAGAGGCCACTACTAAGCTATGTACAACGAACTGAATTATCTCTCGCCGCCCATTAGAGTTGTTCACTTTCTTCGGCTGATACATTTTTAAGTGGCTTATTTACCGCCTACCCGGCAGCCTGGGTGGGCGGGTAATATACATGGGCGGTTATACATAAAAATTAGCCCGGCCCGGCCAAAGAGTTCGCAGGGCAACCCATTCGTTACAGGAGTGTCACATTGACTTGAATATTTAAAAGATCGGAAGGATTTATAGAGGGATCTTTCCCGCTTTCACCTACCTACTTTCTCCCTTCTCTCTGCTACTCGACTACTTCTCTCTGGATGGTCTGCTCCTCCCCTGGACCACTCCCGGAGGATTACACTCTCTCTCCCACTGTGGAGGCCACTTTTATCATTCGCCTGCAGATATCTACACTTCTTTTTGGTCGAGATTTATGTGCTGGATGGCGCTATATCATTAAGCAGCCGTTTTCATTAGATACCATTATAATCGTACAAATTAAATTCTTGCAATATTGCCAATAATTACAATGATAAAACATGAATCGTAAAAAAAAAACATCAACGTAATTTTTACAGAGATTTGCTCTTCAGCGTTTGGGAGGATTTTCAATTTATTAATCCCTACTATAGTCTACATTATATTGTAGATTTTACGACCAATAATAACCAACAAATAGTTTTGGTCTACGCATCGTTTTGCTAATCCATTTTTTTAAAATAAGGAAACACTGAAAATATTGCTTAAACACGAAAAGTTGCCGTTTCTTCATGTCCCCAGGCTGCTGTCTTAGCAATTGTTTTTATTATGTAGCTATATGTAGCTCCCATCTAACCCATATCCGTTCCACATCTGCTACATTTGGTCACCACGTGACAATATAAATATGGTTATCACAAGTATGCAGAGATGATTTGGGGCATAGCATGGACAACAGCGACTGACAGAACTGCATGACGGAAGCTTATGATGGTTTATGTTTCAGATATGCAAAGGATATGGGTGGGAAACTAATTTTCTACACCTATTTTTCTATAGTGTGGTACCTATCATGATGCTATAGAAAGGTTTAGTATTCAGCCGAATATTGCTTCCACATGTTTATTACTATGATTAATTAATAAAATATTTAATAATGAATCAAGCCCTATTTTATAAAATTAATTTCATTTATAAATAAAAGTAGGTACATCAGTTGATCTTGTTTATCTTCAGTACGTTAGGTTACAATAGAGTAGCAAATGTCCTTGAGATTACCCGCAAAATGCATCCAATCATTGCAATGTTAAAAAGAAGAAAACTCCGATACCTCAGCTATTAGAATCAGACATAACCAGTGAGCCAATAAATACGAAATCACGCGAATCATAATTCAGGGAACAATAAGTGGAAAACGTAGTCGTGGAACAGTTTGCATCTCGTGGTAGAGTAATTTTGCGGTACGTGTCCGATTGCGATTCCATTAAGTTAAGACTGCTGTGCGAAAAATGATTTTCGCACAATTTTTGCACACCTCATCATCATCATCAGCCGGTGTTCGTCCACTGTTGAACGTAGGCCTCCAGTATGAGTCTTCGTTCTTCTCAATAATTCTCACTCAGCATCCAGAATACTCCATTCATCAATCATTTTTTAAAAAACATTAATTTAATCCTCTAATCCTCTAGGATAATTAATATTATGGATCTAATCAGTAAGGAAGTTGTAAGAGTGGGAGTTTTGAGACAATCGTCCAATGTCTTCAAAAAATCTAACTAACCAATCAGCATCTACCAGCGGGTATAGCTCAATGGTCAAAGCGTTTGCTTTGCAAGCCAAAAGTCGTGGGTTCGATCACCGAAGGGGATTAAAAAAAAATATTTTTAATCGATTACTGAGCTCTGAGATTTGCGGATAATGCGTGAATATCGGGCTTTAACATTGGCGAAGCACTCCACATGCAGCGCTTAGCCATATACAACATGGTTAGCGTCATAGAATTCCAAAGATGAGATTTCAGAATTACTATCACCATGTATCGGTATTTTCCTGTATGTGTTTGCATAAAAAAAAAATATGACAATGAAAAATTGTGGTGATTATAACGTATGTTTGAGATATGGGAATAAAAATCATGCCCCTGAACGACGCTCTTAAATATATAAATTATAATGTTTCCACTAAATATGAATCATTTATTTAACTACAATTTTACTCGTAAATGCAAATTTATACATTTTGTTTATTAATAGTCAACATACAACCGCAGTAAGGTACGCTTAGAAGGCTTATGTAGATAGGCATCTAGCACATTTGTTAAGTGACTGAAAAAAAAACGAACAAAAGAAAAATTATCCGTAGCCTTTCGAGTGATTGATAGATTTTCAAAGTTCACGTCATAAACTTTTTAACTTACTAAGACAAAATAATCATTAAATTTAATTAAAGGCGAAAGACATTCAATAAGGAAGTGTTAAGTAGGCAACTTTTAAGAATTAAGTCGCTTTCAGTATAAAATTAACTACCTTAATCGATAAAAAAAAATGTTTTTAATTAACGGGGCACATTTTATTTTTATTTATAAGCATTTAAATTAGTTACCGTACTATTTATTTAACAACGTACATAAATATGATCATTAGTGAGTTACGCCAAGAATTTTAAACGACTTCAGTTTAAAATTCTTCTTTTTCAATACATTAATTAATACCATTGCAGTTAATTTAATTAAGCCGCCTATAATTTATACCATCAAACCGACTATTATTTTTTTATTTCGTTTTGTTTGTGTAAACAATGAAGAAAAGACCGCAAGGCGGTGATGAAAATATCTATTAATTAAATAACACCATTTTTCCGACTTAATTTGTATGTAATTTGATTTGCAGATGTCATTATAATACAGCCTAGTATATACTCATTACTCATTACCCGTTTATATGAAGATTCAAATTAGTAGTTTTCATAAGATAACTGAAAAAAAAAATTTGGTTAAAAATATATTTGAGCGTTTTCTTTTAATTTTTATTGAATGCGTGGTTAGCATCAGAAGTACGTGGAAATTGCAATATTTCATACTGAATAATTTCAAATTATTTTAGTTCTTTAATTTAGATCACGACTTACAATAATTCTAACCTTTTTATCTTATCCTATGTTCAGACAACAGCAGTCTTTGGTTACGGATTAATAAATAAATAATGTTAATACTTTACGATAATGGAACCTACTTTAACATACACACTTTTAATATATATTTAAGGATTTTGAGCTTGTTCAAGCTATGGCAAGAAACCTTTTTTCAGTTTTTACTAATATATTATTCTTATAATTCCGGACCTAAATCCTCTTTTTTAGAGCTTTAAGTAAAGAAGCATTGCCCTACCACCTGCAAGATGGACTGACGACATAAGAAGAATAGCGGGAGTGACTTGGTTGTGAAAGGAGTAGGATCGAAGTGGATGGAGGCTTATGCGGGATGCTTACGTTCAACAGTGGACGGATACAGGCTGTTGACGATGGTGATGATATCAAAAAGAACGATCACTTTATTACAAAAAAAAATATGCGAAAAGTCGTAACAATCAATGTGTATATTATCGTAGATAAATTATACAAAAATATTGAACACTCATTTTCTGTTTGAACGAGTATTCTAACGTAGTCAATATTAGTTGCCAGTACACTCGGTACCGAAAGAATTTCCATATTTTGTGCAGATTTTGAATACATGAATGGATATAAGTTTTTTCTCCAAGATCTTGCAATCTAGCTGAAAAAAGGCATCAATTTCAATCTCAAATGGCGCCGGCACTTTATTTTGCTACCAGAAAAGGCAACACATAACTGCCTACTACGTGTAAATGGAATGCATATGCGAACCAGTTTTCAAACTAAATTGCAAATCGGTCTCACTTGACTCTGATGAAGTTGTCTGCAGTGATTACAGCAGCGAGAAAAAATGGAGTGAAGTTTCCTATCAGCAATATTGTGTACAGTACTATCCGTTTTTATTATAGTACTGTACGCAATTGACTGTACGAAACAGGTAAATACTACTTTCCTTGTTTTAATATAGAAGACTGATGCTTCACTTTCCCGTATGTAAGTGAACAGTGCATTTGTTATATATGTGAATATATTCATGATGTATACAAAATGAAGGTGATTATTTCTTCCATTCTTAATACATACCATTTAAACTTTATAGATTATAAACTATCTAAAAAGTTAAACTTTATAGATATAAAAAAATTCAAAAAACGTACAACGTTTTAGTATATTGAGCAGATTAATTGAAAATCTTTTATTTTTACTTGTAACGACATATATCCATTAAACATCGCGTGTTTTTAACATTATAGTAGATTAGATTTTATTTCCAAAATAGAAAAAAACTCACTGTTCGATAATCTTTTTCCAATTCATAATGAGTATTTATTTTTGTAATAATATATAATATATTTATTTTCATCATTTCCGGATACCTACCTACTTATTGTTATATTTTATATTAAATTTAGATATGCAGTATACTTATTCATCTTGAGGCTGAAACTTCGGTTAAGTACTCCAAAATATGATTTTAAAAATGTTTTTTTTAATTGTAATGTTTTTCTAAAATCAATTTAAGAATAATATATCACGGAAACTATATTTTATGTATTTGTAAAGCCCTGAGACATCCCTCAATCCTCTCATGCACACAACTACACATCTTTACCACATCCAGCATTTAGTTGACCTGATTGAACAGCTTAAAGTCTATTAAACCCACATCTAATCCTCTCTTTTTGCAGGAAAGAAATCGTATGTTGCAGGAAAAAAATATATGTTTTTTTCATAATCGATCTAAGCTTCTTTTCTTCGTAGTATCAATCCGCTGGATTGGTTTGCAGCAACAGAATCTTGCATCTCGATCTCCATTCCTCTCGGTCCTCCGCAACCCTTTTCAGCTCAGCATAAGCGCTACAATTCATGTCCTCGAATACTTGCTGTAAATACTCCCGTCTAGGGCGCCCTCTACAGTTTCTACCCTCAACCATCCCCTCCACAATATCGTGAAGAAGACCATCGTGGCGCATGATATGACCAATCCATCGGGCTCACCTCTCTGAGATGGTTCTTATTAGTTGTCTATCTTCCTTGATTATTCTGAGAACCTCATTGTTCGTGACGTGGTCTCTCCAGGAAATTCCGAGAATTCTTCTGTACGACCACGTCTCAAAGGCCTCTAGTCTTTTTTTATCACTTTTAGATAAGCACCATATCTCACAGCCGTACATTAAGATGCTCCAAACAAATGTTTTGGCAAGTTGCTTGCGGAGCCCTAAAGAAATATTCTTTGACTCAAGAATTTTGGCTTTTTTATTGAAAGCTAGCCTTGCTTGATGTATTCGACTGTTGACTTCTCTTTTTGTTCTGCCATCAAAGGTGATCGTACTTCCAAGATATGCAAATTCTTTTGCATCTTTTAGGGGTACTCCTAGCATTGATATGTTAATTTTCTGTTGCTCATTGCGGCTTACTCTCATGACTTTGGTTTTTGTGCTGTTTATCTTCATATTGTAGTTGGAATTAAATATGTTTTCCATGGATGTCAGCGCTTCCGTGAGTATCTAAGCTTAGAATTGTTAAAATATTGCGTAAAGTCGGTGTGGACTGTACTGCAACCGATTGAACGCCAGAATGATCATTATACAAAACGTTATGTTGATTTAATACCGGGCTTGGAGTAACCACCAAATTAATATTTACATATTTCGCTTCCACAGCTGAGGTTTGTTCAGTCTTCTACTATAAGTGGAAGACGGGAAATATTTTTTATTTTAATTTTCTTGGTGTTGTCCATACAGTTTTTACATTACGTGTATAATCATCAACAACATTTATCAACACTTATTTATGTGAAACTATTTTTCAAAATACATCAATTTTGGTGCATATAGAAATTGTTTTTAAAAAAAGATTTTTTTTTACCATATCCGCTTCATATTTGGATCATATGGATTATTTATATTACTACAAAAAGCATTTACTTTGAAAACCATGCCAAATATTAAATACATAATAACTTTTTACCTAAGTAACTTCTTAGGTTTTCACGGCCAGATTTGATATTGTAGCTTTTTGGTTTAGCCGTGTGTGGCGGAATTAATAATTTCCAATATTTCGACTGCCATTGGAAGGGTCTTTTTTAGGGTTGATGACTTAGTGTATGAGTCATTTTTTGAGTTACTTTTTACCTTGTTTAGTTAGTTATCATGTTGAGCACTTTTTACTTACAGAATTGAAGACAATAATTTCGCTTTCAATAAAAGCTTAGTCAGTTTCTTACTTGAATAAACGAATTGATATTCTAAGCTAAAAAATAATACTCATAAATTAAGAGTTTAAAATAAAAATGGAAAGAACGAAGAGAGAAAGTTGTGCAGCGAAAAAAAATGGGTTGAACCGTCCACTATGATTCAATTGTCCAAGCATTTTGAGAGTCAGGCTAATCATTTGAACTGATTCAAAATACTAGAATACTAGATTAGACATTCGAAATATAGACGAACGCCAAAATACTCCTATACCACTACAGCTTACTACATATGTACGAGTATGTATACTAGAACTTAGGTAGATTTCCGGTACAGATATGTCTTGAGAAAAGGCATCTGATAAAACTACGTAGCGATTAATCATGTTTGTGTATATAATATTTATGATATTTGTATTGTTATTTGGCGCAATCGTGCCAATAGGTATATATGTATCGTACATTATACAAGCGAGGTCGGTATCTATCGCCAGCCCAAAAAAAAACCTCCTAACAGTAGCAGCCTTCGGTCGAGCTTTAGTTATGAGCCAAGAGTTGCAGCCAACTATTTATTTGTGGGCCTGAGATAAGGAAGGCAATAATTAATGCCAAGTTTTGGCCGGGCAGCCATCTTGCTGGAGGCTTATCATTAGAGGGGTAGGGTTGTCGAGGGGGTCATTATCATTAGGCCTATGGAAGAGGTTTTGTGGCGTCTCTTTGTAATTAACACAACAGATATACACAGTGATTTGTGCGACGTTATTTACTGCGCTGTCAAGATATTTGCAACATTGTAGATGTAAATTATGCTGGACAGAAATAGACACAATGTCTATACAATTAGTACACAACAATAAAGATACTCTATTCATGCAAGAAAATCAAGAATTTAATTTATAAACACCTAAGCGGAAATTACCGTTATTTTATGTATTAACAATCATTTAATATTCTATTAATTTGTGATCTCAAAATATTTCTCGGTACAATAATTTCGCTTGAAATTTTCGTTAAAATACATCGTAGATCTTTATAAAAATGAAACATTAAATTTGCAAACATTTCTAAACAAAGTCAATCATATAAAACATTCATTTTGTGGTAAAATATTGCTTACAATTTAATACGTATTTCAAAAGAGTTTTCATCACTTGCATACTCGTATATTATACTAACATCCTCCTCTCTTTAAAAGGTTGTTATTCAGTCGCATGGTGGCAGGATGAGGAGCAGATTATTAATACACAGACTTTTTCTGAAACACATTGACATAAATATTTTGATCAACTTTACATACTTATGGCCCGGACCTAGTCACAGCATTCAACAGGCCGGGCGAACAGCAATACGACCTTTTTCACGGTCGGTACACGACTGAGCGCGCTCGTGATGGGCTGTCGCCCAGCGCCACAAGCGGGATATATCTAACTAACGTCACACCCATGACCGGACTTGTACAAAATGCCATTTTGGTGACACATACATGTGAGACAAGCGAACAGAAATAAAAGATGAAAGATTGTATGTTGAGGTTTTCGGTACCAGTCAGCAAGGGCTATATCATGCTAATGTCAATACATTGTACCAAATCAGCATTTGCACATTCTGTACAATAGGAGTACTTAAACATGTGTTAGGTAAATACAGAACATACGTATTTTAGCGTTATTTTTTTTATATATTGACTGCAGATTTTTTATGAATTTGATGTAGGAATAACATATTTGAAGGTGAAACCAAACTATTTACACTATGTATAACTTTGCTCGCATTCTTGTTTTATTTTCATTTGTTCTTAATGCATCTTTAACAAATCAATTGCAACTCCATCTTGCAATAAGCGTAAAAAATAATGTTACAACTTTACACACGTTGTATCAATGAGTAGGATACGATTGACAAAATTTTCAGTTTGTTTTTTGTATACATAAAATAAAACGGTAGTTTTCTCTTTTATAAGTCACATGTTTGGAAAAAAGTTAGAGTTTAATTTAACGTTTCTTATTGCCTAAACCATTATCTGACGATTAAAGTAATAATTAACCAATTAAAGTTCATTTATCAGTAATTATTTCTGTTGGTGAACAAATTTCTTAAAATCTGCATTTTTCTATTGTATTTTATTTAAGTACATAAATATGAAAATAAACTGTATTAAATGCTAACATGAGAACTGAACTGATTAAGCCTTCGGAATAAGCGCGCGTGGAGAGACACTCAGATCAGCTAGAGCAAATAGAAGCACCCTGCAGCTGACGGGAGGTCGTCCTTGCATGGTCTTTGGCAATCGTGCTTTCAGCTACGCGGCACCAATGGCCTGGAACTCATGGAAAGCATAAGGAAGCTTAAAGCGGAGGCATCTTTCAGAAGCAGACTCAAAACCCACCTTTTTACTCAGAGAGGCAAAGAAACGTTTTTAGAATGACCATTCGGTCATAAAAAAGCGCTATACAAATACTCATATAATTACAATCATTTATTAATTAACTGTATATGATAGACCTGGATTGATTCCAAAAATCACTCAAAAATAAATTTAAAACAAAATAATTATAAAAAAAAAAAAAACAAGTCCCAATACTTAAACTTCATTCATCATAAACAGGTCATAAAAAGCGCTATAAAAATAATAATAATATAATAATAAACATAGTACACTACAATTCAACGAATAAAAAAACATATTTATTAGTAATAACAAACAAAATATATTTTGCTCAGAATATACGTTTTAACTGTAAACGAACACGTCGAAAGAATTGAATGAATGTATTTATTGCATTGATAAACGGGTAGATTAACTCAATCAGTGGTTCGCCTTATTGTAACCGGGTGTTTGTCTCTACGCCAGCGGCTTCCAAACTGGGAGGCGCCAAAAACTTTCTAAGAAATAAAAAATTTCATACCATAATATTTACGAATAAATCTAACTTTGTAACATATCAGTAAAAATTCGGTTAATGAATGTTTATTTTTATTTTTCTTACATTTTTATATATTTAATTCCTATGTATGTATGTATGTAAATACATAGGTATGTATTATATTAATGTACAATAATTATCTGGAGGGACAGATTTTGAAAATGGCACCTTTGCAAACGCTATTGTTCGGTAATGCACAAAACGACCGCTAATTGCATTAGATGAAAACATAACCTCAACATTAAATGTCATTCGCGGCTAAAGAATCAACTGAAGCGTATTTTCGGGGTGTGATAGTGTTTTTATCGTGATTTCTTTCGATTTTATCGAAAATTTTCGTTAGTATACTTTTATAATTATATTTAATTATTAATTTTTCTAAATTATATCAATCAAATATTTTTTAGCCGAATGGATAAATTTCTGAGTGCTTACAAGAGAAAAGTAGACAATAATGAAGATACTGAAGCTGATACAAGTGGTAATAAAAGCAAAAAAGAACAAGGAGGTCCAGCTTCCAAGAAAAGACGATACAGTTCATCGTATTTATCGTTAGGATTTACAAGTGTTATTATCGATGGCTTGGAAAAACCAATGTGTTTGTTGTGTTCGAAAGTTTTAGCTTCAGATAGTATGAGACCAGTCAAATTAAAACGACACCTAGAAACTCTACATTCTGAATCTGTTGAAAAGCCTATTGAGTTTTTTGAAAGAAAATTGGACGAGATAAATATTCAGAAGCAAACGTTCAAAAAAATTGTTTCAGTTACACCAAATGCATTATTGGCTTCATACCATGTCTCCTACCGAATCGCAAAATGTAAGAAAGCACATACAATAGGAGAAACCTTACTTTTACCAGCGGCTGCTGATATGGTACGAATAATGTTCGGTGAATCGTATGCAAAACAGTTGCAAAAAAATCCTCTTGCTGATAATACAGTTAGAAGAAGAATCAATGATATATCTGAAGATATTTGCGATCAATTAATTTCTCGTCTGCGTATTTCGAAATTCGCCATTCAAGTAGATGAGGCAACTGATGGCTAAAGATGCCCATTTAATTGCATTTGTTCGATATGTTGCGGAAAAGAATATATCAGAAGATATATAATTTTACAAACCCATACTTAGAAAGACTACATCCATTGAAATTTTTAATATAATAGACAGGTTTTTTGAAGAAAATGACATAACGTGGAATAACTGCGTTGGGCTGTGTACCGACGGAGCTCACTCAGTGTCCGGACACAAGGCAGGTCTTCAAGCATTAGTCAAAAAGAAAGCACCACATGCTATTTGGACGCACTATTTGCTTCACAGAGCAGCTCTAGTATCAAAAAATATGAGCGAAGAACTAAATATAATTTTTATAACAGTTATAAAAATTATAAACTATATTAAGAACAGTCCTTTGAGAGATAGGCTGTTTGCAAATCTATGTGTTAATATGGAAGCAAATTATACCTCACTTTTATATTATTGTGAAGTTCGCTGGCTATCTCGTGCAAAAATGATTCAAAGGGTATTTGAACTGAGGGTAGAAATAGCAACCTTTCTCGAAGAAAACCAACATGAAGAAGCACATTTGTGGAAGCACAATATTTTTATTGTTAAGCTTGCATATTTGGTTGAAGTTTTTGGAAAATTGGGCAGTTCAAATAAATCAATGCAGTGGTCAAACATGCATCCATTTGTTCAAAAAGACAAAGTTACAGCTTTCATAAAAAAGTTACAATTATGAAAATCGAATTGAGAAAATAATGAGTTGGATATGTTTTCACTTTCAAAAGATTTCTGGGCCACAGCCAATATTGAGGCAAGTAAAGGCAAGGTAAAAACCTATTTCTCGAACACTTGGATGGTTTAGTTCTTTATTTTGCCCTTTTATTTTAAAGACCTTGATTTCTCAAAATTTATGTGGGTACAGAATCCATTCAACTACAATGAAGAAGACGAATTTGAACTGGCAACTTTCAAAAAAGAAAAATTGATAGAATTATCATGTGATAGCTCACTAAAACAAAAGTTTCAAAATGAAACTATGATTCAATTTTGGATGAATCTTAGAAAGTACGAATCATTGTATTTTAAAGCAGAGCAAGTGCTTTTACCGTTTGTAACGTCGTATTTATGCGAAACGGGCTTTTCAGCACTAGCTGCGACGAAAACGAAATATCGAGTCAGATTAATAGTCGAAAAGGAGCTACGAGTGGCACTCTCCACACTGCCCTAAATATTTCAAAAACTTTGTGCCAATAAACAGCAACATCCTTCGCATTCAATTTTTGTGCGTTAGATTGGTTAGTAATTGAATATAAAAATAAATGTTCATTTGTATGTACATGTTCGTATTTAGTTTGGTTTTGCTAAAACATGCAAAACTTTGTTATTGTTCTGTTAATTGTATGTAATTATAAAATTATTTTTTTTAGAAATAAAGTTATTATTATTTAAATCGTGTCTATATTAGTATTATTATATACATTAAAAAATTAAAAGTAGGGAGGGAGAGAGGCGCGAAAAAAAAATTTCTTTTTAGGGAGGCGTGGTAGCATAAAGCTTGGAAACCGTTGCTCTACGCAGATGTACCCGCTTGGGCACGCACTGATTCCTCATTCCCTGCATTTCTTATCAAGGCAAGGCCGGGTAACTGTCTCTTAGATGCAAATGATGTCGCTATAGGCAGTCCCCGGCTTGCGTCACCGGTTCGAGATATGTCGGTGACCATACGTTTGTACGAAATATAATTAGTATATTTTTACGTCGATTTAAATTTTTATTAGAATATTTTTTCAATACTATAATCTTCTTTTATAAATCGTTGACTATATTTCAATATTATTATTAGTAATTAAATATACACATACAATTATACATCAAATTTTCTACGCATCAATTCATTCAGAAAAAATGCGGCGCAAGCAGTAACGTTTGAAGAAGTTGAGGACATCCAAAGCCAGGGACTCAACAAGATGTCCCACTACTGCGAGACCAACCATCTCAAACCTAACCCATCAAAGACACAAGTCTGCTGTTTCCACCTTAGAAACAGGGAAGCTAACAGAAAGCTTCGTGTCACGTGGGAAGGTAGAGTACTGGAACATAGCGACCATCCAAAATACCTCGGAGTCACTCTAGATCGCACCCTCACCTTCGGTGTAGGCGTCATTGCAGCAACTTTTTTTTTTAATTATGTTTTTTATGTAAGCACATACTGTAGATTACCGACAGATGGTAATAGTAATCCTGAAGTCTCATCTGTGGAATTCTATGACGCTCACCATGGTGCATATGGCTAAGAGCTGCATGTGGAGTGCTGATCCGCCAACGTCATAGACTACAGCCGAGATTCACGCATCATCCTTATTATTACAGGAATTTACTATGAATGGGTGGTCTTCACGGGACGACTTTCATCTACTACAAATTTGGATTAATAAGCTATGAGTGTCATTTTACGGGTGAGGGATCAAATTCATACATTAAAAATCTTTTTTTTTAATTTTTGTTGGGATTGAACCCACGATCTTTGGCTTGCAAAGCAAACGCTTTGACCATTGAGCTATTACTGCCGGAAAACAGTCTTCAATCTGGAAACACGAATTTCAGTTCTACTCGTTACAATTGATTAACAATGACACACGTTTATTTTTCGTATGTTATTTTTTGCAATAAAAATAGAAAAACGATAAATATGATCGATATATCGATGTGAATATGTCTATGATAAAGTGTTGATGTTTCATAGTGTTATATTGAGAGGGGACATAATAGAATGTTATGTATATATTTCAGAAATGTACAATTTTTCGCATTAAGTATGATGACATGAACAAAAAAATGCGCTTGATTTACACATTGAATATATTTTCAATATCTGTTATTATTTTCAAATAATATACATTACATGAGGTGAACCTAAAGGTGTTTCTACTTGAGTGTCACAGTGTCCGAGGCACTTGTAACCAGCAATAGTCCGATAGCGCTCGCCGCATGCAAATGCTCGCATACCGCGCGTCAGCGGCCGCGCCCGCGAGAAGCTGTCAACCAGTGCCGGGAGGATCTTGATTCCAAGGAGCCTTACTTAGTATGCTAGAAGGTGGAGAAATATACATTAATTTGTTTATCCTTTTAACCCTTTCGCATCTAACCCACCGATCTTTTCTGAGATCCACACAACCTCTCACATCCGGCTCTGAAAATGAGAGACTTCAGCTCTGGCAACAAGTCGCATCAGAGGATTTCATTACTCCAAAGGAAAGCCTCCCAACTGGCAAGAACCTTGACTGGCGGACCTGGATATCCCTGAAAAGATTAAAAACAGGAGTTCGAAGAACATAGGACTATTTCGAGCGGTAGGAAATGCTTAGCCAGGGAGAGTCATATTGTGTGACTGCGGAGAACTGCGGACCGCCTCACACCTAATATCCTGCTCCATGTGCTCAAAAAGCTGCACAACTCAAGACCTAATGCTAGGCAACACACGGGCTATCGATGTTGCTAGATACTAGGCAGAAATAATATCACGTCACTGACACGAAGAAGAAGACCGTCATTCCGTCAGTATATTTGGGGTCAAGATTCACAGCCTTAAAGAATAATGTAGACGATACAGACGTTGCATAGGCGAAAGTAAATTTTGATGGAGGAGTCCAGAAGATTACCAGATATTGAAATTGAACCCGGTTGGGACACACACTTCGGATTCCGCAAGAAAGCATAAAATACAGCTATATTTCTTTCACGTCTGCATTTTCATGCCGTTCTTGAAAGTCGTCGTTTACTATACATAGAATGTATGCGGAGTAGCTACGGGTAGCATAACTTATATAGTGATATGGGATGAGGTGATTAGCACAGCGGTTGACAAAACTCTGTGGCGACCATATGATCCAGTTAGGGCAGCGGTAATAGCGTGAGTATGTTATTTGTACTCGTAATATAAATTTATTTTGTATTGTGTCATGAACTACATGTATTAATGTATTTAAGACTCAATAAAACAAGAATTATCACACTCAAGAATCGATATCTCACGCTTTTGCCAATAAGATTTACTTGGTACGAGAATTTAATAATTTAACGAATTATGATTAGATTTGTCTAATTACTTTAAGTGTCACCTATAATTATGGACGTCTTAAAGTCTAGCGGGTTTGTTCGATGTATTAAATCATGCAAATAGCCAGCGTATACTATTGTGAAAGCTCGGTGCTGTGATAGAGTATTTGTTACTAATTAGCGTATGTCACAGGTTGCCAGCACCTCGACCTCACCACACCTGAGACGATTGAATTACGCAGCGGAGCCGAGAATTGTCATTCTCTAAGATGTAATTTACTACATTAATTTGTTAATTAAATGATAAATGATATTCTTTTGAGATTTTATCATAGAAATGCATGATCGTAATCTGTAATTGATAAGATTAAAAATGATAAATTTATACGTCAGAGTTAGTGTTTAATAATAGTAAGCGTCTCAGAATCCACAGATGAGATTTCTACAGCACTATCACCATCTGACAATATTTTTCTATATTTGTTTATTTATTTATTTTTAAAAATTATAAAGACTATGTGTTCATTGAAATAATGCCGTTTAGACAACTTTCTAGAAAATCACGAGAAATAAATTTAAAAAATTCTACTTCTGCCTTGAAGAGCCGTCGAAACGTAAGATTTCTACAGAACTATCACCATATACCCGTATTCTTCTGTATGTGTGTAAATGTTTTTAATTGTCTTATGAAGACTAAATGTACATACAAAAATATTGCCGTTTAGACATATGACAACGTTTACGTAAGTGTTAATAAAATCTTGTTACATAAAATTTAATCTTTCTAAAGAATCACTTGAAATTAATTATTTCGCAAGTTATGTAAGTTGTGTGTTCCGCGGCATGTTATTACCTTTTTCAAATGTCTCAATCGCCCGCGATTAAATCGTCGTTTCAAAACGCGCTGTTTTGAGTGAGTGAACGTCGCGATACTGATCGCTGTCCCACATTAGTATTGGCCGCACGGATCGCCCTGGAAAATGCTATCGAGATGAATCAATAGCCGATCGCCAATTCAGCCGTTTAAAGGTAAAAACACCTCGGACGGGACAATAATTGCCCGAGATCGGAATGCCTCTAGAGGTATTCCGCGGCACCAAACACCGCGGCAGATTGCTGTACGCCAAGAGCTGCTAGTATCAACGACCGAAGCCGAAAACAAGGCAAACGCCAAAGAAACATTTTTTTATGTTTTTTTTTTTATGTAGACACATATACGCTTGGTGAAAATCCCTTCCTCTCCCGTCCTGTTTTTGGAGACCCAGATGAGGACCCGTCACTGGACATACAGGAGATTACCGACAGATGATTCCGCCAACGTCACAGACTACAGACATTGCCCTTTCATCATTATTATTACAGGAATTCACAATGAATGGGTGGTCTTCGTGGGACGACTTATGTCTACCACCAATTTTGATTAATAGTCTACGACAGGAATTTTATGGGTAAGGTATGAAATCACACCAACCGGTGGTATCTCATTCGGGGATCGACCCCACGACTATCAGTTTGGCAAGAAAATGCTTTAGCCACTAAGCTATGCCCACCGGCTATGTTACATAATCGTGTATATTAGAGGCTTCAGAGAGGATCTGTATTAATGCTTAAAATTCTTCAAAATACTCTCCCGCTGCATCAATAAACGTATCTATCAAACTTGGAAACCACTCTCAAGCAATGTCCTCGACGGAAATGTCTGACAAGAACGTTGTGACATGCTTTTGGATGTTTTCCACGGACTTTTAACGTTTTGCTTTCAATTCTGTTCTCAGTAGAGAAAACTAAAAAATCATACAAAGCCGCCTGCGTAAGACGAAAATTTTCGGAATTCGTCATTTTTCGTGTCAATATACGCTTAATGGATAGGAATACTTTCATAATTAACTTTTTTTTTCTTATATGTTCACTAAATAGCATGTAGTGCATTATCTGTTAATGCAGACGGGTATTACAGCTGGCGGGTATTGAGTCGCAAATACGGCCGGTATGTAGCGAGGAATTCCTAATTCTGATATATTCCGTATTCAGGAGCAGCTGGTTAAGGAGGGGGTGTTGCTCTGAGCACTTGCGTTCCATT
Source organism: Glossosoma conforme (assembly GCA_022606575.1). Lineage (NCBI taxonomy): Eukaryota > Metazoa > Arthropoda > Insecta > Trichoptera > Glossosomatidae > Glossosoma > Glossosoma conforme. The sequence continues at coordinate 1,840,168 of JAGTXR010000015.1, forward strand.
GTTGCACAAAGCTGAAACGGTAAAACTATATCGCTTAACACACGACGCTATAATTTTGCAATGTCATCGTTAAATCGACATTTAAAACAAAATGATTTTAAAAAAAACATTTTAATTTGATTATTCAAATTTGAATGCAAGATGCTAGTGTAAATGTTGATATCGGCTTGATAAAGCTCTTTTAGGCTGATGCCGTACAGCCTCAAAAAACGATCTTTTGTCTCTTATTTTTGTTCGTTCACCTACCATGCACATCTAATAATGTTAATTTTAATTATTTATTTATTTATTTATTTATTTTACATAATCGAAATTTCAATTTTACAAATATTCAGAAAAATAAGTATACATGACTATACAAAAAAAAATAGAGAAAAAAATAAAAAATAAAAATTGCACAAAAGAATCAGAAGATGACACGTGTCAAAGATCACAGAGATCAAGGAGTACAATACCATCGACAAAAGAGGAAAAGGATGTAAGAAAAGGATCGAGGTGTGCTGGTAGGCCATTTAGGAGCGACATTGCCGTTGAACCACATTGAGTGCTTGAAGCTCCACAAGCCTCGACTGGGATCAAAAACAATGGATGGCTACGAGCACGGGTGTACCTATCTGGAACATAGAAGTTAAAACATTCAAGAATCCCAGGGTTGTGAATTGAACCGCGAAGAAGAAGGAATGAATGTTTGAGTGCAGCAATTTTCCTCCGGGACTCTAGCGAATGGAAAGAAAGCATCCCTAGAAGAAAAAGAGTTGGGTAATGTTCGGAATTAAATGAATTAAATGGATAGTTGCCGTAAATATAAAAATAAAGACGTCGGAGAAATTTTCTATGATTTTTTTTGTTGAATTATATAATATTACACGGCGTTTGCATATGCAATTTGTTATTTGTTATGACAGTTGCTCTATTTCATGTTGGTGCAACTGTCAACTTTTATTTGATTTTTTGCCGCGATTGTCTTGGCGCCGCTAGATGTCACAGTGCTCTGGCAGTTGTCAGTTAACTTTTAAGACTTGATTTTTCGTACGACTTAAATAAAAATAAACGCGAATTATGCTTCAAAAACAAGTTCTTCGTGTTGTTTTCTGCTTCTGCATCCTTTTTCCACGCGGCCACGTGACAAACCCGCGTAGTTCTTTTTGAAGACTATCATTGTATATTTTTGATTTTTCTTTTTTCATTGAACATAAAAATAATAGCAAGGCATTAAGAGTGAGGAAGAATTTCTTACGCAAAAGGAAGGTTTCTAAAAATACCGATCCAATTCTGAGGCCATTTCTCATACTCTAATTAAGTACACGCACGCAAATCTCGGTGGAAATCATAAAGGAATAAATAGCTTGTGCTGGAGCTGAAGAAAATTCTCCGAGGAACTTAATGACAGGGGTTTTCAAGTGCTGCCACACCATGAGAAATAATAATTAAGAAAAATGTAAGCAAACACGCGCATGGATGGAAAAAAAAAATTAGTTGATCTTTCAAAAATCTGTTAAATCGCAATCTTCATTGAATTCACAGTCTGCTTCTTTATTTTTGTAAGCTCATCTACAATCTAAGATTGAGATCTCAGGAACGGTGCACTAATCATCCAAACTGCTTACAAATATTGATCAACTGTTCACTCAAAAATGATTCAAATATAGAAAAGTCCCTAAGTTTCCCAAATAGTGATCGTCGGGAACCATTCATATGTTCTCAGGTGGGTTTTCTAGTGCAAAAAATATTATGGTAAAAGGTACGGACAATGACAGCTAGCAAGCTGAGTAGCGGTAATTTATGGTAACCATGTGCTTCAGATATGAGACGGACATGGTAAAATAAATTAGAAAATAACTTTAATAACTTCTTTAGGTATTATGGCTTTTGGCTTTAGCCGTGTGTGGCGAATTTCTTCTCTCCAATATTTCGACCGCCATTGCAGGGGTCTTCTTCAGGGTTGTTGACTAGAGAGAAGAAATTCGCCACCCACGGCTTAACTCAAAAGCTACAATATCAAATCTGGCCGTGAAAAACTAAGAAGTTATTTAACTTCTTAGATTTTCACGGCCATATTTGATATTGTGGCTTTTGGGTTTAGCTGTGTGTAGCGAATTTCTTGTAACCAATATTTCGACTACCATTGCAGGGGTCTTCTTCAGGATTGATGATTTAGCTGTGAGTTGGTGTCAGATTATCTTTTTACGAGCGTTATTGATATATCCATGGCAACCACATACTTAAGTTTCATTGGTCCAGAGAAGCGTGGGTACTTTCTAAGAATACGGTAGGTATGTTCTAAGAATTGTACCTCCACAAACGTCATGTCGGACTGTGGTCGTCCTTGCTTATCTGTACAGGCTTAAAAGTATGTGCTAGAGGTGGAAGCCATGCTGTTTTGAGAATCAAGCCATCATACCTGTTGAAATATTGGTTAAAAGAAATTCGCCACACACGGCTAAACCCAAAAGCCACAATATAGAAAATATCTGTTTTCTTTTGACTTCAGCTTCTTCAGTTCTTCGGTTAGTATGTTTATACGTGTACAGAATTTAAGAAACTTTCATTAAGAGCAAAATTATATCCTTATTACAACAAGGTAATTTTTGTCTTTATAATACTTCTAATAAATAATATAATGACTAACTCATAAAGGGTAATATTAAATTTCGTTATATTAAAAATATACATAAATTAAAATAAGCTTTCACAGATGGGAGTAAATATTTCGAAGTACGTATAATAAGTTTGGCAGAAAAATTCTACGGTGCTTTAAAACTTAAAGCTCGGCAAAATTTTCGCCAAACTTTGAGCTTTTAAAATTATAAACGAAATTTTTGGTCGGGCGTACATTTAGAATAACACAGTTCCTTACTTAAGAAAATGAGTAATTTAAATAAGTTTAAAGCTTCTGGGCTGAGGTTAGAGTTGGAGTTTGAAATATGAAGTAAAAGCTCACGCGACCGAGCTCCATATTGTGTTACATAGAACCTCAGAACGTACTTGCTCCATATACGTATTACACTTAGTTGTTTTATTATATTATATAAAGCACGAAAAGATACAACACCGGTTAGTACATTGTCTAGTTACCAATGTATCACCTACTCGTATATTTCTATGTATTTAAATATAATTTAATTTACTTTTACTGTGCGTATTTTATAATGGATCATACATTTTTTGATAAAAGTGTTGAAATTAATGAAAAGCACTAAAATCCACAATACTTTCGGTTAAATTTTTCGATCAATATTTACTATCAACACATTAATATTTCGAAATTTTAGAATTCAATTTGGAAAATTAAGGCATGCTCTCAACACATATGTGTATAAACGTGATATGATACAAAGTGATTTTTTTCATCAAAACTCCACATGCAGCGCTTAGCCATATGCATATGCAGCATGGTACGCGTCATAGAATTCCACAGAAGAGAATTCAGAATTCCTATCACCATCTGTTGGTATTCTCCTGTATGTCCTTACATAAAAAAATGGGACATGTCTGTTGAGGTATAACATATTGAATTGAATATTTGATATTGTGTTCGATTTTTCAATGTTTGTTTTAGATTATCTACCTTTTGTCACTTTGGAATAAGTTGTAAGGCAAATATGTTATCAATAACCATCCATAGTAATGTCTTATCAAATTTGATAGGTGTATATATATTTGCAATTTGAATCATTTTCTTGACTTAAAGCATCATTTAAAGCTTTCATAAAGGGTAAAAATATATCCGTTTGGTCAAGTATGATCTAGCAACAAAAAACTTATTATATTTAATCGACATATTTATTTTTTTGCTATCATAATGGTTGCATTATACTTTTTTTTATTAAATGTCTTCCACCTTGCTTTTATATTTTTTTCCGTCATAAGAACTCACATTATGATGGTAATCCATCAAGCCGGTCATGCGACATATCATGAGCTTTAACTATCACTTTATTGCAATTAATAAAAAAAATGTTTTAAAAAGTTATCTTCTGCTCTACGAAATTCGCATTGCAAAATACCAACATGGATTACGGAATTAAATAAATGCAGGTCATAAATATTGCGAGGCGATGAAACTATGTGTGAAAAAACAACTTAAAGCGCACCTTTGAATTACTGTAAGAAAACGTAACGCTAATGAAATACCTGGCTTATTGATGTCAGTTTTTGTATGAAGCTCAGACCACCTTTACATGAGCTTTTCTGTTGACTACCTTTATATGCCCTCATCGTGTATCATATCATTGATTTCTTGGTCGATGTGTCGACGTTTTGTTAAGCCGGATACATTCTATACTTGCGAATAACTTGTGCAGAATGTTAATAATATTATTATACAAAAATGCTTAATCATCCCGCACACATGGATACTTTTTTACATGATAATGCACCTTGAAAACTCTTATTATAGATTATCATTCTTTATAATGTATTGTTATTAATATGTTATATTTAATCGTTACATCATGCACCCATCTGCATCGGTGTAATCTCTCCTCTCAGGGATCTCACAATCAATGCATCAATTAATGTCTTTATTGTGCTTTCATCAGCGTTAACTGGCCATCCAGATTGTAGTGCATCTTCAACATCAAAATAGCAGGATTGTATTTTTGAAAAATACTTTTGGCATTGGTGTTCTATCAATATATCTTCTACATACACATCACATAATCAACAGATTTTTCTTGCATGAATAGCAATTTTAATTTATCTTATATATTGCTAAAATTCTGCTTTTCACGTTCTTTCTAATATTAAAGAGAACCAACGAAACACAACTGTATATAATCAATCAATCATTTTCAACAGCAGGCTTTTTATATAGGCTTTCAAAATATATCATGATTATTCGGGTGAAGTGTAAACTAAAATATTTTCTAACAAATCTAAAATGTACTTTGTTTTTTGTCTCTTAGGCTTAGCCAATGCTCATGTCTGCTCCCCTAACAGCAGCATATGATCACCACAAGCTGCCATAATTTTTTGTCAATTTTCGCCAACCTTTTTCAACTGCCATGTTCCTTGACTCGACCAATCAGAAAATTTAATCAAACCTTTTTTTAGAACAAAATCTCATCTTTCGAACGCCATCTAATATAACCCGTTAGGACTTATACACCACAAGATACAGATAACTAAAGCTATCTATTTGAAAAATAGTTTATAGTAATCTTGATTTATTTGTACTACACCTAATACTTTTAGTTATTTCGATTTTTTCGATCGATAGTTCTTGGTGGAATTTCATAATGTCAGATATGAATAAAAGATTTTTATTTAATTTATCCCACAATATATTTGTAGACGATATATTTCGACCATGTCGAGTGGCCATTTTCAACTCACTTTACTAACTGACTTGAAAATGGCCATTCGACGTGGCCGAAACATCTCGTCTACAAATATATTGTGGAATAAATTCTAAAAATTCTTTTATTTTTATCTGATAATACTTAAAAACGCATTTTTACACTTATTTTAGAACAGTTTGCTTTTTGAATGTAAAATATAATAACATTATTTTAATTAAATAAGTACATGCAAATATAGTAAAATTATTACATAGTTTTACTTAATTAAACGTTGATAAGCTAAATGTCAGGATAAACCATGAATTCAAACATTCAATGCTCTAACTGTCATACGCTGGTCGTGTTTGCCATGTTACTGTCTATGTCGCTAATCGTGAGTTCACTTCAGCTTAAAATGCATTGACAGTCATGCTGAATACAGGACACTCCCGATTTCACAAATAACTTTTTCTTTAAATCACGCATTTTCAAAAAATTACCATAAATAGTCTCATAGCATTATTCATCTGTCTATTATACAGTGGTTTTGTCAAAAATAATGCGTGTTATAATTTTACAATACTATTATTTTTTACAGAAGTAAAGCGGTTCCCCAATTTTAATTAGTAATTAAATATATAATAATATTATTCATAGCTATAAATAAACTGACTTGTGACCAGCTACCTGACCAAAGCAAGCATCCCAATGCTTCCGCAGCCAGCCTACAGCCAAGATGTGGCCCCCTGGACTTCTTTTTGTTTCCGGCTCTAAAGGATATTTCGGAGAATGCCTTCCGCGACGCCTTCAATGCTTGGAAATCGCGCTGGCAGCGCTGCATCGACGAAAAAGGAGCCTACTTTGAAAGTTTTAAAAGAATTAAAACGATTGGCTCAATATTTTTTTTTAAATCGACTCAGTCCTATAACTTTCCGGACAAACCTTGTATGTGCTTTCACATTGTGTGGAGAATACAATTATAAGCTTGGAACATAAAAAAATAATTATCCCCTTAGTTTTTTGGAAATTAGAGTTTTTAATGTCTTACTAAATTAATTCCTCCTACACCCATCCACAACTGACATACGGTTAATGCACATCGGCCGATAACTAGCACACTCTAAAACCTCTTCTTAAATACTCAACATTACATACATTTTCTTTTAGTTGAATTCGAACTTTCAATTCATGACAAATCTAGAGTCTGCTGTAGGGCGAGCCCTTACTCGATCATCACGCACCGTCAGTTTAGCAGTCTGGTGACGTCACAGCTGCTCGAAGCACCTGCCTCCGGTGTGGAAGCACCGTCAGACCGCCAGGTCGCGGTTTTTGCCCAATTAATGCGAAAACACTTTTTGCGCCATTACCCCGGCAGATATCATCTGGAAGTTGCGCGAATAGTTCGAATAGCTCGGGGAAATTTTTATTTTTTAAGCAAACACCTAAAAGAGCTTACCCTTCAACAGCGACAATAACGTGTCATCAGTTTGTTGTATGAAAATATAAGCTTTTTAAATATGCTCTTATTGTTATGTGATTTCTGATATTAAAATTCTATGACATATATTCAATATTTATTTATATAAGCTCGATATCAAGATGAAGCATATGGCCACCATCAAAGCAACGCAATCCACACCAAAAATTTCTGCGATTATGCACTGTAATTGGCGGTCATAAAGGACGACGAGTAAATAAATATTCTATGTAGAATAAGAAGAATATATTTGTGGAAAAATGCAGCATGCGTTTCAATGAGGTATTTGCGTCACCTCTGAGTAGTTAAAACACAATAAATAATTTATATATGATTAGAAGCATATGGACTCCGTAAGCTGCCGAAACACAGAAATTTTAGCGTCTTTTGTTGTTGCCTTCTCTTATTTATTTTTTACATCGGAGCTCTATCTGTAAACATAAAGCTTGTTCTAAGATCAGGGGCTTGAAGACTCGGCATCTAAAATATCTGAGATAGATTAGTCATCTCACGATGAGCCTCATGCTCTCGAAGCCTGTATCTCTTGCTGCTAAGAGACAAATCACCTAACGACATGCATTGAACAACAAGTAGAATGCCTCTAATGTTATACACAACATACTGTTATTATTGAACAGTTGTATTTAATAAAAATGTAATATAAATGCAAAGACTCACTACACTGCAAGCAAACTATTTAATACTGGGTGTGGAAATTACAATACATATTGACAGACGCGGGATTCAAACCACGAGCCTTGCAACCTTTGCTCTATTCTATATATCGCGCTATCCACAGGACCATTCTCCACCTTAGCAGATACAGATACATATATATATATATAAAATCAGGTATATATATATATATATATATATATATATATATATATATATATATATATATATATACCATTGTTAACATCATATAACTACAGATGTCTCTGTAGTATAATTATATATTCAGAGTATGTATATTATTACTTGTATGATTCAATCAGTCAACATTTATTCACATGCCTTTTATTATTAGTTACCGACAGTCTATTTATTTAGATTTTAGTAAGTACCACTCACACTTTAATGATTTTATTTCACATATACTCGTAGTTATTTAAAAATATCAACTTTACCGAGATTCGATCCGAGAGCAACTTGCGTGGAATAGCGATCGCTTTGACTACTTCACCAAGCGGATTGGCAAAAAATATGCGAGGGAATAAATTCATTCGCGCTATTTTTATTAATTACCCGAAACAATGGACTCTTATGCGTACGGGCTCCTAGGGCCCCGGTTCGATGACTCGTTTATCGCATTCCTTCTTTATTATTGAGATCTCTAGATTGCATTATAAACGGATCGCGGGTCTACAAAAATAAAAATTGGAAAAAATCTGAATAACTTACGTTTTTTTTTTGTACGGAAACATCGGCCAACGGCAATAGCACACTATAAGCGCAGTTCTTGTAATATCACCAAAGTTTAGTAACATTGGACGCGGAAAAAATCTTCAATAGGTTATCGCTTTTTAGCTGGTTCTTAAGGTCAATGCTCCAAGCCTCAAGAGCGTCGAGTTAATCACTAGCTCCTTAAAATGTCTTCTGATAATCAATATGGTGTTTTTACTCACATAGAGACGGAAAGTTGGCCTAATCAGTTTTATTTACCAAAACTTCCGAACTAGAAAAATGTATTCCTCTTGCATCAACCTTAATTGTATTAAAATAGTCATTTTAGTAGTTGGTGCAAATTTTTCAAGAATGATAAGCGCTTAATTATGTCAACCAAAAACCGTCAATTCGGTTCTGGAATTCTCTTCCATGATCAGTATTCATTATTTTATTCACAATAAAAAAATATTATGTAAAAACATACAGAAAAATACCGACAGGTGGTGATAGTGATGCTGAAGTCTCATCTGTGGAATTCGATGACGCTTTACATGATGCATATGGCTAAGCACTGCATGTGGAGTGTTGATCCGCCAACGTCATAGACTACAGCCCGAAATTCACGCATCATCCTTATTATTACAGAAATTCACTAGGAGTGGGTGGTCTTTACGGGACGAATTTCGTCTAGCACCTAATTTTAATTAATAGGCTATGACTATCATTTTATGGATGAGCGATCAAATTCACACCAACCAGGGTATTTAAGAGCTCAGAAATAGATTAAAAATCTTTTTTTTTCTATGTTGGGGATCGAACTCACGACCTTTGGCATGCAAAGCAAATGCTTTGATAATTGAGCTATTTCCGCCGGCTCTCTTAACAGTTGCAATATCTCCAACATTTACTCAAAAAAAACATAAACTTGTTTAAATAGTAGAAAAAAATTTTTACTCTTGATGTTTACTTTTTTTAAGCTAATTATTTTTATTTTTGTTACAGGTATGTTTTGAGATATTTGCTGCTACACTTCCCACAAAGATGACATTCGTAAATAACTGATCAATTAATTAGTCAAGAGAACGTAGAGAAGCGCCGAGGTATGATTTGACATGACATTTAAATAATAAGTTTACTTAAAATCAGAAGCATGTTTATTATTAAATATAAAGTTAACAAAATACTTTTAAGTTAAAGGAAAATAATGTACATACGAGAATACAAATTTCACCAATGTTATTTTTGTTTTGATGATATGCAAAATATAATCTCCCTTAAATAAACACATGAGGGTGCTATAATCATATTTGCGAATCCACTTTAAAAGCTCGATCATTCGGTGTCGCAAATTGTGTCACACTGTGCGAAAGCTCCTCAGTGAAGGCTCGCCTCTATGAACGTTTTGAGGGAGGCTTAGCGGGCTGAAAGTTTCTAATGCGATTTTCGTGTAAGACCGGAAGCACTCTTCCGGCGCGAGCTTCTAGCGGGAGGCTCTCATTCAAAAATTAGCCTCGACTACTTGCTATGTTGCACGAAACGAAAATTACTTAGTTCTGAAATGTTCACTTTGTAGCTTTTTGTGTAAATGAAAATGATATTATTTTAATATAAAACATGAGTATCGTTAATATCTTCTGTACATAGACGGTACATATTTGAAGTATGTAGTTGCCCACCACATAGTTCTTTAATCTGCGAGTAAGATAGATAAAAATATATATCCGAAATGCATTGTTCCAAGAATTTTCTGCAGTTGAAGATTTACCTGAGAACTTTTATGGTTCCTAACGACATTTAAATCAGAAGTACAGAGACTTTATGTGACTACAGCACCTATAGCATCCGACGCATATTTGGATGTTTTTTAATCAGATTTTTTACGGGGATCGAATGATTAGCCGACTCTCTCCCGACTTGAACAGTTTGGTCCAGCTCATCCCAAATAAAGACACGCGGATAGCAACGGGCGGTGACTTATCCAAGTTTTAATCCGCGTCTATTTTTGTTTACTTTAACGATCATACGAGAACCATGATAACAATTTGCAAGTTTCATAAATTTATCAATGATTAAACAAAACATGTTAAAAAATATTTAATTAAACATTAGATAGAAGCGTTATAGTTTAGTTTTGAAAAGTAATTATTCAGTTTACGCTATTAAAACCTATGTGACGGATATTAGTAGCATAGTTTATGGTTTAAACAAATCGAAAAACTATTGCTTTGAAATAGATTCAAATTAATATAGTTTCAATGAAAATAAGCGAGAACGATTATGCACAAAAAAACACATGGTATGATAAGAACGGTTACGATAAAAAAGAAGAATATTTAAATACGTTTCAAATGATTTCGAACACAGTAATTACGTCATAGACTCGTATATATTATTATTGGATACTTAAAGCTACTGGTATTTTAAATATCTTTATACAAGTATACATATGCATAATAACGTGACTAATCTTTATATATTCATTCATTACTGGTATTAAAAAATAACAACTCAATTTGCTTTAAAAAAACCTATCCCACGAAGTTCATTATTAAAGGTACCAATACACATTAATGATATCCGTCTTGTATAAAACTCGAGCCGACTTCTGTTTATGAACTATGTAATTATTATGATAATATGAAATCTGGAGGTTCGCTTTTAATAGGGACCCAAGACCGGGTTCAGCTCACTCCGAATTGCCGTGAAATTTATAATCAGAATTAAAACCAAAGTTTGACATCTTAATACGGAAGGCCCATTAAAGTTGAGAGAGTTTACGCTATTGTTAACAAACTAATTAACTATACATAAACACGCCGGCGTTAGCGGCAAATCATAAAAATAGATTCTCCTATCATCATCGTCATCGTCGTCATCTTCACACAACTGGAGTATAGGGTCGTCACGAACTGTAGCCACAAAACTCATGCTTAAACGATGATATTGATGATTATCTGGCGAATTCAAGAAACTACTCACAGTCTCTTTGATGAAACTCCAGGACTCAACCTTGCTTTTCCTTGTTCGGACAAGTATCACCTGTACATATATAATATATTTAATGTATGTACTAATATAACAACATATATTATAATCTTTTACCGGGAATTTCGAGTTAGTTTTATCATTATTTCATATCCGTTCCTCTAACTGGGGTACATACATGATTGTCACAAACTGCCGCTATAAAGGTCTGTATGCCACCATGGTCCTTATGTTATTCCATGTCAGCTATGTCTACCGGAGCTCCGCCAAGTATATCATATGTATACTTTTGATGGTCTTTCAGGCTAGAAAACGCAACTTTAGTGTATCCTCTTTGGATCATAAATGATTTTCGAAGACATTCGAAACAGGATGCTGGTTACTTGATGAGATGACAACAGTAGATTCCAAAGTATATTATGTATGATTTGTTGTTCAGAATTTTTATTAGCATCGGATGACCATTTGTTCATAAGGAGCGACTCAGCAAAAAATATGAATTTAAAAATCAAGCACCTTTTGTGAGAACATGTGTTTAATCATTCACGACGTTCATTTTTATTTGAATAATTAAATAATGTTAAATAATAAATTATTTGTACGTTTTTACGAGTAAAATATGAATTTATTAAATTCAACACATAACATCTGTAATTACAAATATATTGTTAAAGATTAGAAAATATATTTTCTCATCATTATATTTAACACAGTATTTTGATTTACTACCGACATTAACAGTTGAACGGTAACACTGTGTATTAAAATATTATTATACATGAACTCTTGATATGCATCTCGATTTCATTACATAAACCTATAAGTATCAACAAACCATTGCCAGCCAACAGAGTGGGGGAATTCGTTAGGAACTGCCGTATAATAAAGTAATATTAACACGTAAAGCTTTGGTTAATTTTTTGTTTACAACCACAAGAATTGTACACTGAAAATTAAAAGCATAATAATACTTTGAGAATAAAGGTCTGTGTATACATTAAAACTAAAAATAATCGCTATAAATATTTTTTTTGTCATCATTTTCATTTCCGTGGATGCTCTCTTAACTGGAGCATATCATCGTCATGGTTCGGTTCTCATAAATCTCAACTTTGCCTCCCAGAGCTTTCCCGAGTAAATTTTATGTACATATAGCTATCGACGGTTTTCCAGGATAGCAATAGCCTGGGAACTTTAGTAATGTAACTGTTGCTTATGCTCTCCTGCGCCGTTCGAATCAAATGTTTCAGTTAGTTCTGTATTCATGTCTTAACGAATGTAGTATAAAGTTCTGCCTGTTCCGCTCCTTTACCTTGTTATACTTCACAAAATCAAACAACTTTCTTCTTTATTGTAATAAAAAAGTATATACATTTTTAATTTTACTTAAAATGGCAGTCGCACATTTTTTTTTAAATATTGCTATTTTGCTATTATTAATTAAATTCAGTTTTGTTTTTGATATAACGCATGTATTTTTTTCAAATATTGAAGATTGATAGATAGATTGGATATATCAGTACCCACTTAATCCTATTATATACTGAATTAATTATTATTTCTTATTATTTTGAACTCTAGGTATAAATCTTGCCATTTTTAAGATTTGATAAAAATCTGCATGTTTTGTGTTGATCCGCTAATTTATTTTAATTTAAGAATATTTTATTTGTACGAAGCGTAGCTTAAAGTACAATTATCGTCTAACACAAATTTTAATAAGTAGGTTTTGACTATCATTTAACCCTTTCATTACGGCTCGGTTTGAATACAAATTATTCTGTCATTTATAAAACTAGTATTTGAAGCATAAATGTACTTACCTGGTATATATTCATATATCACATTGGTTCTTGTATCCTTTAGCTATCAGATGATGTATAAAAAACTATGCTAAGAAAGTAGCAAAACGATCACGTCAATGTCAACGGTCGGGGAATCTTATGACAACAACCTTTGCGAAAGGGTATACTTTGTGATGAATCAATTTTTATTGTGTAAAAGAAGAAGAGAAGAATAATTTCTGTAGATTTGTCTGAATGATGCCGAGGCATATCTGAAGAGTACGTTTATGTACGTGCGCATGAACACAAACCTTTACGCCCTAACAAGTTATTCATTATTTCTCAAGTTTCCTTCAATAGCGCGATCAATTTTCTAGATAGCGTTGTTGGAAGACTTACTGTCCGTCAGAGCAAGACAGTTGTTCTGTCCCGGGACAGGCGATTACATTATTATTGGAAACAACAGGTCCTTAATAGGGACTCTACCTCTACTGACAATCTCAATTACCGGTATGTATAATGTTTTGTTTAATTACGCTGCAATTTAATGTCCATTATTTTTTGTTTACACATTTTAATCAATACAAAAGCATATTTTTTTAATTGATTGTCTTTATCCCATAACGGCCAGCAAACTAAAGAAGAGCGTCATAGTGACCGCTAGTTTCAACCGGTTATACTCTCCTGCATCGCTTACTTAAAAAAATCACCCGTTCATTGTGAGTCACCGCAAAAAAATATATTTGGAATGTCGATGTAGAACTACATACATCGTCGAGATATCTTCTGGATAATGCAAGCAGATAATGAAACAAATTTTTTAAAAATTGTTTTTAATTTATTTATATTTCTTCTGAACAGTCTTACTTTGTATTTATTTTGTAGTGTACCCTACGAATTTTTTCCATTTTTAAAAATGAATAATTTTGTATTTATTTTAACAGGATTTTCCAAATTTATGGAGTATATTTACAAACATTAAATCTTTATACTCAGATATGACATGACATATAATTAAAAATAATAAAAATATTATACAAGTCTAAGGTTAAATAATTTAATATAATACAGTACATTTAGTGACAGACATGAAAAAGTAGATAATAATAAATAATCAAGCCCTTGACGTGGTGAAGTCAATTTTATTTACTGTTGCAATAAGTATATAGGCACTTAGAAGCTATTGGTTCGTTGAGGTATTACCTAAATAAAAATGGGAGGTGTTACCTTAAATACTTTTTAAAAAACAAGCCCCAAACTGAAAACACACAAATTAATTTCTGACAAAATACAATAAAATGCTCGCATTACTTGTATTTGTAAAAAAAAACATTTTTTTGTAATAAGCATTAGCAGGTTCATTGTAAGCTTAACAAATTATAAGCATGAGATGTCAATTAAATTATAATCTTGAATTTTTACCCGTTAACCGGTATATTAGTTTTACTGGTATCGTGATCCCTGAAATCGAGTGATAAATGTGCAACTACATAAGCAGACATGTATGAGAAGAATATTTATTTTACCTTTGGCAGACTTCTCTTCCGCGTTAACGTAACAAATTGAACTGTCTTAACGGTAATTATTTCTTTCAATCATTGATATTATAAACCTCAATAAATTACAGGTTAATGTATAAGGACATATATTTATTCGAAGCATTTTTTTATAACATGAGTAATACCTGACAGATACTTCTTCATTAGTTACGTACTATAATAAAACTTTTTTCTTTTAAATTATAATTATCGTCAATACATATTTGTGATGTAAGCAAATTCGAATAATTGGAAATATCACACATGTTTTAAAATATTGCATTATATGTAAGTCTCAATGAGATATTCTTAGTGTTAATACATTTTGTTGTATTATTTAATGAATAGACGTTTACAATGAAAATATACTTCAAGGCTTATACATGATAATAAAATATATATATATTAATACATAACTGCCTAATGATATCAAGTCTTCGTCGGTTAAAATAATAAAAAAATGACTACAAAAATAATTATATATATATTTTAAACATTACAAAATTATATAAAAAATCAAACATTATAATTTTTCGTATTTTAAAAACACTAGTGTAAACTTGAAACTGAAAAATAAAAACAAATAAAAAATTACACTATTGGAAACTTACTTCAGGTTCAGCCACCCCTTGCCTTAAGAAGACGTAAAAATAAAGACATCCGAAAGAGCTGTGTGATAAATAATTATGACAACTCTGTTTCAACTAATGAATATATATAAAAAGTTTAATAAAATTATGAAAAACTGACATTTCCCGATAAATCTTAATAATTTTAAATTTATGAAATTTTGCTTGAAAGAGAATAAGTGCGCATTTTTTAAATTATGTGAATAAGCGACCAAGTAGCACTGGGCATCTTATCTTTAAAATCATTCAAGAAGTTCTTTCAAAAGACGATCTAAGAGATGGGCATGCGAATTGCAGGATCATGTTTCGAGAAATTATAGGACACTGTACTAGAAAAAGCAAAATTATAAATAAATACGAGTATTTACCAAAAAAACAAACCAATTGCTTTGAAAAATATAAATAGAGCATTGTTTTTAAAGCAATAAATATAAAGTATTAAAATATGTTTAGGAAAAACGTCAAACTGAGTTTTAAAGCAAAAACATAGGAGGCTACGAAATTGCATCAAAATAAAACTGCTGTATTTTAAAATACTCAGAAACCTTCAGAGTCTAATAACTCATCAATCTTAGCTTCACTTTCGAGAGTGTATTATTTCGAAGATTAATTTAGTTATTACGGCGCGCCATTAATTTCTAGTTAAATACGAAGTTAATTGATATCGAACTCGCGGCCGGAGCGCAAAAACGACCATTACGGTGGGGCTCGCCATAACCGCTTTCTTCATGTCGGGCGCTAATAAAGCCTGATTAAGTTGTACGTGAGAGCCTCCTCAGCCGGCCCCTTCAGCCGCCCGCTGAAAAAGCTGAGAACAAAAAAAAGCTCAGGAAAAACGAAGCTTTTGACGGGAGATGAGCTCCAACCCGCTGGATTGCCGTGCGAATGTATACGAGTGGGAATAAAAATTGCTAACACCTTACAAGTCAAAGATTTAATATTTGAAATTATTTCCAAGCCAGCACAATATGCATTGACGATTAAATAATTATGTAATACATACTCATTTGTAGTACTAAAGTACATTTTTAAAGCGAAAATTCCACAATGTGTTAAAACTAAGGCGTTTAACCAATGCATCTCTTCCCTGTATTAACTTATGACACAGAGACGTGGAATCTGACAGTTAGTCTTGCCCATAAAATAAAGGTCACCCAGCGTGCTATGGAGAGATTCATGCTTGGAGTGTCGATAAAAAACAGAATCCGAAACGAGAAAATGCGCAGAAGAACTCATGTAGTAGATGCTACCCAACGAATAGGCACACTAAAGTGGCAATGGGCAGGAAATATCTGTCGAAGAGACGACGGTCGATGGGGAAGAAAAGTATTGGAATGGTGCCCAAAAACTAGCAAACTAAGCATTGGCCGACCCCTTGCAAGATGGACTAACGCGACATAAGAAGAATAGCGGGATGATGATGATGACATAATCATTTTATGACGTCTTCTTCTTCACATATCCATTACATATCTGGTCACCTACATATGATCACCACAAACTGCCGCCACTTACTTCTGTCAGCTGTAACGGTCCATTACTCGTTCTAGGACTGCTTTCTATCAACACCTAAAGGTCCACTTGGGAACATACTTTATATGGTTTCCAATAACCTCCAGAGCAGAAGTCCGAGCGCTTGAATAAGCGGCAACTGAGACATATTTTTGGATGATTTGTTAATCGGATTTATAAGAAAATTGGATAATTATTCCGATGCTTCCGAGGCCCGAACCATTTATTCTTAAAAGGCGAATCAATCTGAACGTCATTCAATTCAAAGGATCACGCCATGTCTGCCTAACTGGAGTATATAATCGTCACAAACTGCCGCCTTAAGATTATGTTAGTTGCTATGGTCCTTACCTCACACCATATTCAGCTATATCTCCCAGATACCCTCCGAATACATTATATGTATTGTTGAATACAAAAAATATTTGTTCATCACAAATTTCGACCATAAATTTCTGTTTACTGCCAAAACTTTCACCTTATCTCCAAGCAAGTATGAATGCCACATCTCCACATACACAGTATATTATATATATATATATAATATATATATATATATATATATATATATATATATATATATATATATATATATATATTCATGATTTCTTATATAATTTGCAGCAATAAACTGATCCAGTTAAGCGTTATAGAATCCACTGCTCTATGTGCATTTTTGCATGTGCTTTCATAAATTTATCTTAAAATAAAAATATTACTACAAATTTAAAAAAAAATTGTTAAAATGTTCTTCTAGTAATAAACTTTTTCCACACCTTCTCGTGAACGTAAATTGATCCAGGGCAGTTAAAGTGCGGCCCTGCGCGATTCCCTCCGCCAATCAGCTGGGTTCTTGTCTGGTTGCAGCGGGCGCCATCTTTGACGGAGCGCCGCGGCCGCGCGGCCAATGAGCGTGACCGGGCCGGCTCCGGCCCGCGGGCCTGTGATTACTACCCCGAGCCGCTCCACCAGTCAAAGCAGTAACCCTGACAACCCTATAGCCCATCTTCGATCATTGGTCTACCCAGTTTATGATGCCACGTACAATGGTTAATATCTTGGTAAAATATTTATTTGTCAGGTACTGTCACTGGTATCAATCCACAGAACAGTGATTAATACTCCAAGCCACTGAAGTAAACCAATTTTACATCTGTGTTCTAGAGATTGCATGTTAGAAGTGAGTGTGACATTACTTTCAATATACTTAAAACCATTCTAGCTATCATTCAATAAAAAAGCAAAAAAATTTGAGTCAAAGAATATTAATTTAAGGCTCCGCAAGCAACTTGCCAAAACATTTGCTTGGAGCATCTTGATGTACGGCTGTGAGACATGATGCTTATCTGAAAGTGATAAAAAAAGAATAGAAGCCTTTGAGATATGGTCATACGGAAGAATTCTCGGAATTTCCTGGAGCGACCACTTCACGAACAATGAGGCTCTCAGGACAATCAAGGAAGATAGGCAACTAATAAGAACCATCTCAGAGAGGCGAGCCCGATGGATTGGTCACATCATGCGCCACGATGGTCTTCTTCACGACACTGTGGAGGGGTTGGTTTAGGGTGGAAACTGTAGAGGGCGCCCTAGACGGGAGTATTTGCAGCAAGTGTTAAAGGACATGGGTTGTAGCTCTTATGCTGAACTGAAAAGGGTTGCGGAGGATCAAAATGAATGGAGATCGAGATGTAAGATTCTGTTGCTGCAAACCAATCCACCGGATTGGTACTACGAAGAATAAATCCATTCAAGCACATAACTACTACACAATAATCACTTATGAGTGTTTGGCTTCGGAACATTTAGTCTAAATTAACAAGGCAAACGGATATTATGACAGAATGAACCTTTCTCCGAAAATATATTAGCCAAACGGACATTTCGTCAATTAGACAATTGGATTTATGAACATTTAGTCGAATTATTATTTGTTGTTATATAACATCGAGTATATCGGACAAACATCGCGAAATATAGGTAAAAGAGTAAGTGAACATGAGAGATCGTGCAGACTAGGCCACCCAATGGCGTCAGCACTGGCAGAGCATCTTGCTGACACGGAACATAAGTTTTCGTTCGAACCCGAAATCGTAGTTCGAACACAAGGAAAATATGCACGCCTAGTAAGGGAAGCCATTGAAATCAAAAGACATCCCATCAACATCAACAAGGATGACGACTTTATTCTCAAAACAGCATGGATTCCACCTCTAGCACATACTCTAAAACCTGTACAGACAAGCAAGGATGACCACAGTCCGACATGACGTTCGTGGAGGTACAATTATTAAAACATACCTACCGTATTCTTAGAACATACCCACGATTCTGCGGAATGAAACTTGAGTATGTAGTTGCCATGGAGATATCAATCAATAACGCTCGTAAAAAAGATAATCTGACACCAACTCCAAACTAAATAAATCATCAATCCTGAAGAAGGCTTCTGCAATGGCGGTCGAAATATTGGTTGAAGGAAGTTCGCCACACACGGCTAAACCCAAAAGCCACAATAGCAACCCAGTGTTGTTTATATTTTTTTAAACAATAATTGTAAGTAATTGATATATTTAAGAAGTTATTTATTACGATAATGCAAATATGTACGCCTCTGTAATCCATATTATGCAACGAGCAATGAAACTCCGTATTCACAGACGAAAAACTGCGGTTTTAATTGAAGCGAAATGTTCACTTAATGTCTTCATCAATAATGTATAATTTATAGATCCCATCGTGCAAAATTGCCAGATCGCAACACCCGCCATCACAAGTTTCCCCCACAAAACACACCTCGAGAGGAACAAACGCGAGGCAAAATTTATACACGCAAACGGTAAAATTACCAGATCGCAACACTCATCAAAACAAGTTTCTCCAACAAAACACACGCGAGAGAAACATTTTATTGTAGAAATTTGTTCGCACGACTGTTAAAATTTTCTGATCGCAACATCCATCATAACAAGTCTCTACGGCAAAGTGCATCGCGGACGAAACAAATCTTAGGTGGAAATTTATAAGCGCGGCCGGTAAAATTGGCAGATCATCGTCGTTTTGTATACAAGTTTCGTTCGTTGTATGCAGCTGATGAAGAACATTCGCGTGGGAGAAATCTTTATTGAAGACTCGTGAAATTACGTGAGCTCAGACCTTGTGAGGTGTACAAGTTTCTGCTCTCGTTGAGTGTTGTGGGTGATGTGTTTTTATGGGAGAGACTTTTGCGGTGGATCGTCGTCACATGGGCGCCGGTTATTTCTCAGACAAGAAGGTGCTCAGAGCACCAGCGAGTATTCAAATAACTAATACAAAATATATTTTTAAATATATTATTGTATTAAATAACATTTTTAAATTAGTTTATTAAACTTTTTAATTATTATTAGTTCATTTTTATTCTAATTCATTAACCTCTCTGCTAAGCATTGTAATACATCCATCTCACTCCCAATTCCCCTCTCGTTGACGTCGGAAGCCATGATATATCGTTTTGCTACTTTCTCATGCATCATCTGATAGCTAAAGGATACAAAAACCAATGTGATATATGAAAATAGACCAGATAAGTACATTTATGCTTCAAATAGTAGTTTTATAATTGACAGTATAATTTGTATTCCACTGAGCCGTAATAAAAGGGTTAAAGAATGTTAACCATATATGTAGATATAAGATTACTGAAATAGAGTTGATTGAGTTCTTCCAATAAGTATGCAAGTCCAAAAAAATGAACAGCAAAAAAATAGTATTAATTTTATTCAAAGGGTTAGGAGAGCCATCTGTTGAATATCTCCCGCCGGCCCTGCGTTATGTTTAATGTGGTAAACAGCGCCTAAGTTGCTCGTTATGAAAATCACGACCGCAGAACGATAAATTACATACAGCCTGGTCCAGGCTGAATATTCAATATGCCTACCTGACCCGACAGACGGCTGGGATTCAGGTTTCCTCGGCGAAAACTCACTCAGTGATACCACAGATGCCAGAGACTCCCAAAGACCAGCTGTTCTACACTCTTAAATCTATCATCCAAACGTCTATAAACCAAAATGATTTACTTAAGAAAAGTATACTATTATGTATTTATACATATGCTTCTACTTTATTGTTAGCCTCAGTGTTCCTCTGGCATTTCTTGTACAACATTCATCTGCATACTTTGCAGTCCTTAACCATGTTGATCGATGTTTTATAAAGAATCTTAACCTCTTATATTTGCCTGTATATTTTTATAATTAGACATAACTACCTTAAAATGTGTAAAGCTAACCTAATCTTACCTCTTCTGTTTATCTCGTTCTGCTTCTGTGTGTTTGAATATAAAAAAAAAACAATGCTTTTTCTTCACATCTCAATCATAGATTTTAATTGGCATGGAAAGACTATTGGCTTGAATTATGTTTTTCTACCCTTACAAGAGATTGTTCTCGTTCAATTCGTATATATTTGCTATTAAATTCGAAGTGTTATTTTATACTTTCATTTTTATAATAAAAAACGTCAAATTATATAACACCAATAGATCAATCATAAGCGGCCAGCGTAAGTACATTAAGTTATATAAAGTAAATATATATTTACAATTAGTAGGCTGCTTGGCAACCGCTGTTATATTCTCATTTGCCAGTCTTAGATGTTAATACAGCTGCTTATTTATTTCGATTCTTTCAGCTCCATTTTTCATACCCTCAAACTTATCAATTCCCCATTTAAAAACGGTGAAAAAAAACCTTGCGTGCTACTCAATAAAATGTTAATTGATCTTGTACCACTATAAATAAGAAATTAAGCTATGGTTTCTATAACTCGCATACTTTCAAAAAGCATCGACAAAGAGAAAACTATAAAAAAATTGTTGTAAATTACAAATTTTATTTGTATTATAACTTATTCGGTCACAATTTTTTGACGAATAGATCAATTTTGATAAGCGAGTAGATATAAAACTTGCGATTTGCAATCTTTTTATGATTTTTTTTTAAATAACTTATTGACCTACTCTGAAAGATATGCTTCTGAATAGTGTACGTATAATATTGAAGAAGGAAAAAAAACTTTTTACATATTAAATATGGATTTTATATAAGTGAATGCTATTATCATATTGTTAATTTTAGCAGCTCTTTAAGAACAAATGGTTCTGGCTTCGGAATCAATGGCTAATCATCCGGTTTTCTTAAAAAATATGATCGAAAAATCATCCAAAATAAGTCTCAGCTGTCATCTCTTCGAGTACCTGAGATCTTATGGCAGCAATTTGTGGCTTTTTGACAATGCAATTTATATTTAAAAGTATTACTTGTTTAGAAAATCGTGTCAACTTAAATATCTTTTGAATAAATCAAGAATATTTTATATATTTTTTACATTCCGAATAAACTTAAAATTTGTCAATAATTCATAAATCAAAGACACAAAAAATACACTCTTATAAAATAATTCAAAGACGATAAATAATATATGTAAATAAATAAAAAATAAAAATTGATTCGGCGAGTAAAATTAAAAATAAATTTGAATCTTAAAAAAATCACCGTCGATTCTGAAGTTATGTCCCGTTATCACGCTATATCGTACAAGGAGATCTTGTATTGAAATTCCCTAACACGGTACTTAGGAGTTATCTCGTCAGTTTCGACGCTCGCACCGCGTTTCTCTCAGGTGATCATCTACCTGTCGGACTGGCCTTATTCCACGTGGTAATTAGTTTAATCTTGCCCGCAGCATCGGCTTTGGTCAGAGGTAAAAAGCGACGAATGCCTGGCGTTGAGCCGGCCGCGGACTCTTCGTAAAGAAATGTCAAGCATAAACGAATTAATGTAAATGCTGTATTTGAGTACTTTTATTATATGTAATTGCTTAATTTTTTTATTCAGCAAGTGTTATTACAGCCCACACATCCACGGGGTTACGCGTTTTCGCGGTCACGAATTAAAACTGATAAGACTTCTTAATCCGCGGCAAAAGTCCGCCATGACAAGCATGTCATGTCATGCAGCGAAGGGATACAACAGTCAGTGATGCACATTGAAAACTATGGCGGTGTATTTCTTAGCTGGTTATAACTCTGTTTCTTATCTATATTCATTGCATATCTGGAACAAATGATCACCATAAATTGCTGCCACTCAGTTCTCCACTGTCGATGGATTGTCCCAAGACATGTCTGCATTATAGTTTTACCTAGGAACGTACATGTTTCCCGACGACTTCCAAGACAAGAAAATGGGACTTTAAGAGACGTTAGCTTAAGTAACCGAGACATATTTTGAGTAATTGGTCGGTTGAAATTTTGAATGAATCGGATGATTAGTTCGACACTCTCGAGGAACGGACCGTATATTCTTATAAGAGTAGCTCAACTCATAACTATGGTGCATAAAATGTAAATACAACTCCATCTTTAAGCTATACAACGACAGATTTGTACATTCTTAATATAAAATGCCCTATTAAATCATGGTCAACAGTGCAAGCAACTGTTTACTTATTGGTTGGTTCATCGTTATTTAAAATTTTTGTCAGAAAAAAAAAATGAATAAAATTTTACGTCTTATTTTTATTTATGTTGACTTTGGAGACAAATCTGATAGGGTCAAATGTAGAAGCTGCTTTAGTCACCAGACCCCTGGCTGGACTCGCATGAATGTGCGTTGGTCTCCATTCAAGATAAGGAGACTGCCTTGTGACACTGTTGAGCAAACTTGCGTGCAAAATGCGTTCAAGATTCAAATTATTATTTTTATCTCGACCAAGAATATCAAGTGATTGATCGTTCGTAATCAACATCTTCATATGAAATCAGTATAATACCAATTACTGACATCATTACATAACCACTCCCCTAAATGGAGTCATAACAAACTGCCAACACAAAGCTCTGTTAGCCACCATGATTCTCGTCTCAAAAAGCCTTTTACAACAATTAAGTCAAAAGCTTGGTAATTTTGAGGTCTGAATTGATCACTGCAAAAAATAATGTATGCCATTCAGGCAGTATTCTTCCATCCTCAGCTTGTTTCTTATACATACTCCTTCATAACTACACATAAATCTCCCTTAACTGACTGAGTGAGCCGCCACTTATCAAATTCAGACCTCGCGAGCATCAGGCTAATCACCCGATCTTCTCAAAATATATTTAAGAGAAGCTAGCTGTAGTTTACGACACATATTAAAAAAAATTTAAGCAGTATTTTAAGTGGACACTCCCTAGGATTGAAATATCTTGTGCTAAAGTCAGATGGTGGTAAAGCTTGCCGGTGGTCATAGCTCAATGGTAAAGCGTTTGTTTTGCAAACCAAAGGTCGTGGGTTCGCTCCCCGACGGAGATTAAAATAAAAATGATTTTTAATCGATTTATGAGCTCTAAAATACCTCCGGTTGGTGTGAATTTGATCCATCACCCGTAAAATGCCAGTTATGGCCTATCAATTAAAATTGGTGGTAGACGAAAGTCGTCCCGTGAAGACCACCCATTCATAGTAGATTCCTGTAATAATAAAGGATGATGCGTGAATCTCGGGCTGTAGTCTATGACGTTGGCGGATCAACACTCCACATGCAGCGTTTAGCCATATACACCATGGTAAGCGTCATAGAAATCCACAGATGAAACTTCGAAATTACTATCACCATCTGTCGGTATTCTCCTGTATGTGTTTACATAAAAAAAAATATGAATTCTTTTAAAATCTCGAGTTGCTCCGATATTTTTGCAATTTTTTTACAATCCGCACCCAGTTACTATAATTGTACCAAAAATATATATTGTGATATTTTGTATTTATGGTAACTAGACGTATGCATATGAACCACCCTCATATGATGGTCAATTCCCGAGATATATTCACGATATTATGTATTTTTTTGCTCTTGTAAGTATAATATTATAACACACACTCGCATAGCGTCAAAGCTTCTGTAAGCAAAGCGTCACCACATAGGTTATAACGACACGAACATATTTTTACACTAATTAATTCATTGCAGGTATAACAGCATGTGTGTACAACTGAAACTATTGTGCATTAATTTACAGATTTATTTTAGCATATGATTAGACACTTAGCGTTTTCATTTCGTATATTTTGTAATATACTAATGGCACATTTATGACGGCAAAAAACACTAACAATTTCCAACCACATCCAATATATTAAACATAAACTATAATAGACTTAGTATGCAACCGAATATAAAATTTACAATATTTATATATTCCGTTTACCTTTTCTTTTTTCTATATCAATTCCATAGCTGAGGCTTGTCAAGAATTGCCACCATAACGTTATTTGCAATGGTTTTCGTCTCATCTCATGTCATCTCTTTATCCCAATGTTACACTAAGTATATTATTTTTATAATTTTGAGAATAAAAGCAATGAATTCAATAAATCCCGGACTCGCTGAAATGGCAGCTGCAGTTTATGCTCTCCTGCTGCAACCGCAGAGCATGTCCCAGCCAAATCCACCTTCGTAGTTCGACATACTTCAAAACGTAATACTACCATGTCTTTTGGTCTTATATCAGTATTTACAGTCACAAAAAATAATGATATATATTACAAACAAATGTATATGCGACAATAAAAAAAATATTAAGTTACTAAGCAATATTTTTAATTTGTTATTTTATAATTTAAACTTGAATTAAAAAAAAACATATCATTTGAATGTTCTTAATTGATTACATTGTGCACTTCTGAATCTAAAGCAATAATTAAATTTCTGCTTACAAACACATTTTTATTTCACCATAAATGTTTCATGATTCGCATAGTGTTTCAGAAGTAGAAACAAAATGTAAGACTTACGTTTCTCATATTAAACCAGTGCCGGTTTTAGAGGGTTGTGCAGTGGGTCGGCTGCCCAGGGCACCGAACGAACAAAAAGCGCTAAGGGCGGACTTAGCTCCTACAGGAGGTGTTTTCTAAAGATTTTTTCTCACACTAAAAAAAACCAGGGGCTCCAGATTTTTTTTTGCCCAGGGCGCTGCAAGGTCTAAAGTCGGCACTGTGTTAAACCAAGTAAATATTAGTTAGCAGCGGAATAGATTGACTTGCAAGCACCTCGACAGGCTGCTCCTGAAATTTTTACCATCGCCTTTAGGTGATTACTCAATTCGCCCACAATATAATATACATTATATATACACAGGTACTGGCCCAGCAAAGAGCGAGAGACTCGCGTGTTGGACTTCGGGTTAAGAATTCAAAGACGCCAATATCTACATCCACTCAACACCATATTTCCATCTCACTCAAATGGCATACAAATTGCATTCGTTTCCCTGTCATTTATTAGTAAACCACTCACTGCTTTGATAATTACTTTGGAATAATTTCTCAATATACCTACGATATACATTGAACCAGCAGAGAGCAAGAAGTTCGAGTATTGAAACACAAAGCATAATTTCAAACCATAACATTTAGTTTTGAAGTAGAAGAGCATTTGATGCGGAACGTACTTGAGTGGTGACTGCTTACTTAAATATATTATATATACTATGTATCACTTTTTAGGTTGTAATTCTTCTTTATGATTTAATTATCCTGCCTTCAAAAGCGTTTTTCAATGTCTTTAAAAATTATGGATACTTTTAAAATATGTCATGAAGAACCATTATCATCAGCTTGTGCTAATCTACTATTAAACTTAGACCTCCCGCATGAGTCTCCATCTTCTTCGATCCTCCGCCTACCGCATCCAGGTTATTTGAGCTCTGGCTCTGAAACCCTTACCTATAAAACGACAATATCCAATTAAAACTGCATTTATAAGGGTTTAGACAGTCGTGGCTACTATGCATGAAAGAGAAAAACAATTGACGATATTATAATGTGAGAGCGTGACAACACGTTGGTGGCGGTTAGTAGTACTTTTTGTCAGTATAGCCCGGGGTTAAGGCGAGTGCGGCTGATCGTGCTTTACCCCACCCCCGCTTTGTTCAATACAAAAGTTTCTGTTCTCCACTCATAACATGCTAATACCAAAAGCTGGATATAGCACCGTAATACTACTACAAGGCTCCATGCAAATAATAAAACTATAGCGGTGAAGGGATGGATGAAAAATAAAAAATATTTATTCTATAATTTTTTCCTCTTCGAGTCATTCTTCTCAGCTGATTCATATTATTGTCACAAATTTCCGTAATAAATTTATGTCATTTAAATTTGCGCCATTACACTAATTTATCTCAAAGCTCCGCCTAATAGATAGACAGGTATCATCTTACATACATTATGTGTATTTATGCCGCTTTGAATATTATTCGGTAGACAATTTGTGAATACATATATAAATTTAAACATCTAATACTATGATAAAACAGTTTTTTAATCTAGCATTTTCAATTATGAAATTCAATCAATTAAATCTCAATCAATTGAAGCAATTACTTTTCAATATTATTCGGTCGGATTATGTTAGTATCAACTCATATTAAAGGAAATGTGATGTGTTATATTCTTGCAAAAGTAAAAAGAATTTTCAAAACATTTTTTTTTAAATCTGCAGTGTTTTTTAGCGTCAATGAGAGCCTATATTAATCGAAAAAAAAAACAATTATATCGATTAATTTCATAATTTAATTATTTAAATTGTGCAAAGGATTTTTATTTTAAGCTGTCGTGACATGCACTGTCTAAAAGCCGCTTGAGAATGGTTTCTCGAGGAAGCCAAAATATGTCGTAAAAAGTAGAATAGTAGAGTTTATAAAAATGTAAAAACTTCCTTTACGTACAATATTGAAGCATATATACTTGTATATCAAGGTAAATTTGAAAAAGTAAACAATTAGTCATTACCATTCATAATAAAAAAAGGTAATTGACCCAAAGATTTTGTTCTGGAAGTATACATAATCATGGGCAGATAAAGTACTTCTACATAAATATTGTTGAGAAAAAAAAAACTATTAAATAAACACTTGGTCATTAGCGCGACTCGACGTAAATTAGCTTTTAATGACTTTTCGCGTCAGTTTATTGCATCTTTTATTGCCGAGGAGATTTATGAAGAGGTATTAAACCAAGAAACTCGACAAATCGTCTCACCGCTTAGCCGATTGACTGTAACCATATCAATTAAGTATAGAAATTTATTACGTTTTTTATGTTTTATTATCGTCAATCTTAATTATACCTTTTCTTTAAATGTTTCAATTTATTAATCACTAATCTGTATACCTTTAGTTTTTTTTATACGTGATACTAATGTAGTGTAGCATTTACCTTTATTAATAGGTGTATGTGATGTGGAGGCTTTCTTTTTCTTTTTACTGCGCACCAGTAGCTGGTACATACCAAAACTATTATTTTTAGAAATACTGTGTTGAAAACCATACATGGATAATTAAAGGTAGTGATATTCATACAATATAATGTAATAACTTAAAAGCTGTATGAATACTGCTAATAACCACAATATTATATATAATGACTTTGATAAAAGTAGTAGAGTGAACACCTTCATTAATGTGTTTACAAATGAGTTTTTCTTAAGCACAGTATTCATATCAGATTCAAATAAAATATTTAAAAAATTACATTTTACATCACAACCTGTTCACAGCTTCAATGTTTTCATAAATGTGGGTTTTTACGTCATTTTAATATTCATTTCCTTATGATCATAATCCTGAACATCGATTAGTAGCATCTTATCAGTGTCAAATATTAATAAAATATATTTTTATATATATTCATACACATATATAAGAGCATCATTAGAGAGTTTTAGTTCCATGTATTCTATGACGATCAATTGATTTGGCAAGCAGTTAACAGCTATAGAGTAACGAGAACGTATGAAAAAAGGACCGCAAGTGGTATCTTTGAAGATATTCAGATTTTGCTCGTATAAAGGAGTAAATATAGATGCTGGAAGAGCAGAACAATGCCTGTCTATGGTGTTAAAGAAAGATCTAGAGATTTTTTAAGCCTGAATTAATACATGATAACAGTGCATGGATATATGGTATGTTCAAAAAGGGTTTTATCAGTCTGACATTTATATAATAAATACCTGAAAAATGTATATAAAAGACAGTAGCACACGATAGTAGTAGTCCACTATGTAAAAAAGTTCAGAGAACTGACTGTGTTCATTAGTTTGGAATATAGATGTTATTATTTTTTAGATACACTATGTACTTTGAATTGATAGATTGAATGTAACAGATATTTAAGGTAGTTTTTGAACAAGGAGGTAAATAATTTTATCATTCTGAATCGACAAACTTAAACGTAAATCAATGGGTCATATAGTATATTATTTTTTTGTTTAAAAGTCCTATGACACTCTGGGTATACGTAGTCAGAGAAACAACACAGAACACATAAAAGTTCGACTGCCGAAGCACAAATGACCAATCAAAAGCGATAACAAAAACGACATTATTTTCTGGTACACCCATTATTTAAAATTTTCAAGTAAAACCACGTAGCCAGGTCAACTAGTGAATTATAAAAAGGCGCTGCGAAGGCGTCGCGCTTAAAATAAAATTAAGGTGTAATTTAATCCACGGTGAACGTGAAGTGCAACTACCAGTATTTTAATGAGTTATTATGAATAAAGTTTTTCTAGATGTATTTGTCATTTTCTCTAGAATAAATCAAACAACGTAGAACAAGCAATATCAGTGTTGTATGAGTTTCAAATTTATTGGGCACACCTCAGATGTTGTCAATGCAGGTGCTTGCCCAATATCGAGTACAATGCAAACAAGTTTTTTAAGAATTTATTTCTTTAAATTCGTACTAATTTAACGTAAGTTGTTTAACTCGTCAAATGGTAGAGCTTCTCAAATAGACAAGCAATTTAATTTCTTTTGTTTATTTTTGGAATCATATTGAAACGAAATTTTATGAGAACCGACTGATAAATCACTTTTAAATAAAGTTCAAGAAATATAATACTCTATCGACATTTGTTTTTCTTTCTCAAAGTCGATTATGGTTTATAATCAAGACGCTATAGGAACATTGACGTTTTACGTACTCCACTGAAGCCGTATCCCTGAAACGGTTTAAGTTTATTATTAAAAATATTATATAATATTTAAAATAAATGATTTTGGTTTCTAGGTATTAAGTGATACAAAATATGAATAAAAGTGTACAAAAATAAATAAATATTTTTTCATTTATGTTTACTCAACATAAAACACAAAAATTCCATATTTTCAAAGAAAGCGTACTTCGTTAGTTCACAAACCTATCATTTATTTATTTTCGATTATTGATTGAATTTTCAGAAACACGTAGTTAACAGATGAGTAATAATGCAATCGTAAAAAATATGTAAAATATTTCAATCGTTAAAAATAGGTTAAAGTGTTAATTACCTATTAACAGTTACCAATTAGATTTGTAATACTCTTGAATCAAATAGGATAACAGTCACTTATATGGGATTAAATAATTTTATCAAATTACATTAACTATTTCATTCAAACTTAAACAATTGAATATAATCTATCCAAATACACAAAATGGCACAAAAATTACTGTGAAACTGTGGTGAAGTGTTTGAAAAGTACATAAATGTTCGAACGTAAATATTGTGTGATTGTAGTAAACGTGTCTAAAAATACATGCCAAAAATATATCCAATCGAATAATAGACAATGGCCATGGAAGTGCCCGAAACTTGACCTTCCCTGTCCAGATAAAAATGTAGCCTCGCGGTCCTAGGCGATCCGACTCAGAGGAGCTTCGTAGACGTTCAAAATACTTAATAAATCATTATTAATTTAAATGATTTATTGTACGGAAATGATGTATGGCTGTTACAAAAATTGTGTTTCTGCCCATTCACCGGGGGCGTGAGGTTGGATGAGGAAGGGAGGGGATTCGAGGGGAGAGGGGAGACTGAATTTATTACTGTTTTCGACATCAGCTGTTTGGTCTGTTAAAGTACATACGAGCATATCGCTAAGTTAAGAATAGATATCCGCCAACTGTACAAGTGCCTATGTTCTATTATGCTTTACATAAAATGATCTATAGTACACATACGTGCATTTAAATATTTTTTAATATAAGACAAAAGCAAATATTATATTAGTTAGTAAGATAAGTAAATTAATTAAATTTTATAAAAATGTGTGAATTGAAAAGGGTTATGTATTCAGCTAGATAAGCCAATGTGTATTTATTAAATTGGTTAATTAACCCATTTATTACGTATGACGTCTACTATATAGCGGACATGGGCTTTACATGGCAATTATTCTACCGTTGTAATGTCCAAAATCAACCAACCTATTATTATTAAATGAATATAAAATATATGGACTCCAGTAAAAAACTATAAGCAATAACTGATATATTTGTTTACTGGAAAATATATATTACAGTCTATTTAATTTTTCCGAAAATCGATTGCAAATCTACCGAAAAGGCGCCGCATTCAAAAGATTACCGATTGAATGTCGATTACCAAAAAAAACATTATTGATTTAGTAACTTGTACTGCTTACAGCATTTTTGAAAGTGTACGAGATCCGTGGTTCAAATCCCCATACCCTCCGCTTATTTTTCTCCGATCATTTGATGAGGGAAATGTCGTATTAAATATAATATGCTAAAAATTTAGAGATGTATCAGTTTTTAAAGCTCTAAATATTTTACTTGATTCATGCAATTCCTACGTTTTTCATCGAAGAATACCTATGACGTAAACTTACATTTTGAAAATAATACATACGAATACAAGCCATTAGAGCTGGCAATTTCATCTTGATCTTTTATGATGCATTTTATGATGATTATTTACAACCTTCACAAAAACCTATTTACTCATTGAGCTGAATAAATTCTGTGTGGGCATTTTCTTACGCATATAATAAGTTTCAACGCATTTTTCAGTTTTTTTTATTTTTCGCATTATAGAGGTAGATGAAACCACTTCCAATCTAAATAGATAATATATTTTTTATTGATATTTTACATTATATATTTTTGTCTTATTGCTGATGTTTTGCGGTCGTTGGTTTGCATACTCGATTGGCGAACTAGTTTTTACACGCAGCCTGGTAGAGCTTGACGCTCTTGATTTATATATTGTTTTATTTATTTTTTATTGCATTTTTTCTTTTGTGCTGTTTGTTTTTACGACATCCTTTGCCTATGGTGATTGACTACCAGGAAATTCGGTCCATTATAATGCAGTTCGCAGAAAATAAGGCGCATCGGAATCTGTATTATTGCTATGAAACCGCAAGCTAATCACGACTGAGGCCAGCGAGAAATCTAAACTTGCATATTGCAAATTCCAGGATCGTCCGGTTAATCACCCTGCATGCTTAATAAAACAAACAAAACGCACAAACAACAATAGATAATAGATACTCTAAAATATAAATGACTACTTTAGTATGAGGTGAATATATATGGGAATTATTTATGATTATATATTTTTTATACATGCCTTAGAATGTACATTTGCATGTAAATAATTCCATTATTACATAAAACAACTTAAGCATACACAAACAACTTAGACATCCAGTTCACCAGTTATCCCGTGCACTAAATGTCCCGTGCACCAGACGTCCAGTGCGCCCCACTTCGTTACTGATGAATCGTTGAACAAATTGTCTGGGAACGAAATGCTACGGAACCAATAAGTTTATATAAAGATATTGATATTCTCTAATCGCATTTTTATAGCAATGTAGTCTTCACTTTTATTATAGCTATAAAGTTTACGATTAACATCCTACAACGCTTTAACCTTATAAATATAACAATAAAAAATTTACGTTCTTATAATGAACTATTACGAGTGTGCTTAGCACACAAACGTAAAAGCTCAAATAGTGATGTGCCCGCAGCTCATTTTAAATCGTTCCAATAATAGTTCATTTTATCGTAATCACTACACTCCATTAACACGTCATTACTCCAACGTGAAACGGTGAAAAAAACATCGGGACTGATTTTATTACAGCTTTCTTAATTTTTCTTAGCATGTGGAGTAAGAAACCACAAAAAGCTTGCCTATAGTTGCCGGTACGTGGGGCCTTTTGCTTTTGGATCACTTTTCGCACGCAACCACGTGTAAATTCACGTAATTTTCCCTCTCGAATAAAGAAAATTGCGTTTGGCGATTTTAGAAACGGAAGCCATGATTTACATGTAATTAGTTAACACAGTTTTTAAATAAAATGTTTTTTTAATGTCAGCACAAACAAGCAAACTTTCTGAAAATGATGGAGATATTTTTTTCTTGGCTGGACTTTTACTGCATCACATGAAGATCAGTTGTAAGCAAATTGTCGAAACATTAATGAAATTATTAAAATAAACTATATTATTTAATGCGATAAATAAATTGATTAGTAATTGTTCTGTTTATCTGTATTTTATTATTATTCTGGTCAATTGAGTATTATTATAAAAAAGTCGTCATTGAAAAAACTAAGTTATTCCACGGTTAACGCAACGATAACCATAATATTTGAAATATAGCAAAAGTGATTATTTTCTATGGTTTAATTTTTTATTCTCATATTATGCTATGTCAGTCTTCTGTTGCTATTCTTCTGATGTCATCAATCCATTTTACAGAAGGTCATCAAACTTCATTTGCCAGTGTTTCGGTGCCTCTCAGTACACTTCTTCCTCATAGACCGCAATATCTTCACTAGATGATATTGCAAATACTAAATATTAGTTTAACATAAATCACATTGAGCATCATCGCTAACAGAAATGAGCTCAAGGTTTTGTGTAGCGAACTATTAACTTATATTCAGTACCAGCTTTCTGCCCTGTTACCTGGCACCCGTTATTGATTATATATAAAAAAAATCGGCGGCGCCTCTAGCTTATTGGACGTCCTAGTGTACCGACCCATTTCGCCACCCCCTAAAAGTGGCACTGCTTATATTCATTTCGTCTCTGTATTTTATTTAGCAATGATTTTGATTCACGTTAATCTCTAAAACTTTTCATTATTTTTAAAATTTTGCCATTATTACGGCATAAAATATCTTGAATTTAAAAAATGGTCAATCATCAAAATTAGTACCTTTTCAAACCTAGCATTGTGGCTTTAAAATAGTTCCCTTCCACCAATTTCATGGTTGTGCAAGAAAGCAATTATAATTAAAACGGTTTTGTTTTTGGAGGCTACATTTTTTACCTTCTACTCACCCCTACCTAATGGTTAGGTATCGTTCTATACCTACCCCATTCCTTACGCAATATTTCACAGCGCACCCTTATTATTTTCTTGAATAGAAATCAATAGTAATCTTTCTTCTCCATCCCCTACTGAAAAAAAAAACTAACACCCCGTTTTTCTTCGTATAATTAGGGTTGGTTCAGTTCGACCATAATGCGTTTTTAAAATTCAATTATCTACCTTTCGGTACCTCAAAGGGATGAAAAAATGGGGATTGTAACCAGAAGATAACACGAAACTACCACGATTGGCTTATATTATACAGGGAACGGAAAACAGATCTGACGTAAAACCGAGAAAAAAAAAGTTAAAAAAACCTTTTTGCCGCTCCCTGTATAACGTTTTAATAGTTGACAATTATTACTTTATTAATCTCATTATAAAACATAAAAGAGTAAAAAAACAATATTTACTTTTAATAAGAATTTAATATAAGACATACATGTATTAAAAAAGATAATTTATTTGTTCTTATTTTTTGTTTCTTTTTTAACATTTTTTGACAAAGGATATTGGTGGCTCTTTACAAGAATTAATTTTACAACTTCATATAGAAAATTCATATTAGTTTAACTGATTAATTATTTTTATCTTACAACATCTGTTCTGTATTTGGAACATATGATCATTTGGAATTTCAACTGCTCTGTTCTATCGCTCACTACATTTCTGCTACAGAAAGTCCACCTGAAAACGTATATGGTTCTTAATGACGTTCAAGACAAGTACCCAGAGTTGTGAAAATAAAACAGCTGTATTATAAAATATAAGATATTTGTTAATCTGACTTTTGAAGGAGATCGGATGATTAACCCGACGGTTACAAGGCATTTTACTATTTGCATAATACATTGGTGGATCATTAATTCACACACAGCGCTTGCGGCATATTTATCATCAATTTTTAAACATAATGAAAACCATATAATATCCGTATGTTAACCCAATAAAAAGATTTGTATTTACATATACTATAGAATGTAGAGTTATAATTCTTTAATTTATAGTTTTTGTTTTTACGGCTATTAATAAATTTGTGTGCAAAAATACTAAAAAAAAACATTTTTAAATATTTCAACCGCTTCAAATTTTCTGCCAATAAAATTAAGCTGTGGGTTCTTGAAAAAAATAGGGTTTCCCTCTTTCAGAATTTTTATTCGGACCTTGTAGTTATTTTAATGAAATAAATTTGAAACTAAAGCGATTGCTTAAGCTCTGACCACTTATTTATTTGGAATTCGGCGTAATATATTACTCACGCAATGCCCTGTAGGTATGCAACAAAGTAATCCTAAACATTTTTCAAATTAATATTTTTTATTGGAAGCTTTCTTATTTAACCCTACATTAATTGGCGTAGTCATGATGAAATCTGAAACATTCTTAGTCACAAACGCACGTATACTGTATAATTACGAAGTATAAGAAACCAGCAGATATTTGAGAATTATACTCTAGATTAGATTACGATTTCTGTTATATGAAAATTGAGCTATCATTGACCCATATATCTTTCTTGAAATGGAAATTGATGTATATAAGAAATATTTCATCTAATTTATTCCCGCTGTCCATGATATTTTTGCACCCGAAGGTTCACTTAGAAATATATATAGTTTCTTCAGGCCTCAGGATAGGCATCCAGGGACTTAAGAGACGGCAGCTTAATTACATTGTTTTTAAGTGATCGGATTATTATACCTTTTTTTCAAGACCTGTAGCATATAAGGGTCGGCTTAATTACCCTTCAATACATAGTAAGCAACAGGCAGTACGTAAGCAGTCCATTATTAAATAGATAAATATATCGTACCTTGTTTTGACATGGACACTCTGAGCATTGTTTAACCACTTGCTGGAATATCGCAGTTTCACCTTCAATGAAAGCTTCATCAGTTCCTAACGTGCAGGAAAGTTATATTACCGAACTCTTCCGCGTTCAATGTTGGTCTCTAATTATTGGTTAATAATCGCTGTTGTTTAAAAACCGTAAAGTGTATTTTTCTAAGCCGTGTTGGTATCTCTATCGGCCTCCCGCGGAAAAGTAAAGAATCCGTTGCGTCATTTTTGGAACGACTCTTTATTTAAATCTTCGCGCCGGACCGGAAGTGGTTCGCGCCTCGGGCGCGCAGGCGCACTACTCTCTGCTCGGCGACTCTCGCATGGCAACAGAGACGAATCTTTACCTCAACAAAATAAAACAATCTTTTTCACTGATCTTATTGTCTAAAGTCTGAATACCCACCTAAAGAGACATTCCTTATAAATGGACACATATATGTTGCACGCTCAATATATATGTTTTTATCTAAACACGTGCAAGAGAATACTGATAGACTGTGATAGAGAAATCTCATTTTTCGATTTTATGTCAACGGCCTCTTTTGAGTATTTTTAAACGCTGCATGCTAATGTTGATCCACAAACGCTATAAACTGCATTTAAAAGTGTATGCATAAAGCTAAGAAATTGTTTAAGATATTATTTGATTTAATCTTCGTCGGGGATCAAACCTCAGATCTTTATTACGATACGAAAATAACCTACATATAAGTAACAACTGCCGGTAAAATTGCTGAAAATATTTTTAAACAATAAATTTTAATTATATATGTTCGATTCAGTTTTTTTTTTTTTTTTTAATTATAACTTTAAAAGTCTTGAGTATGATAAAAAAAATTAAGGTGACTATTTGTGGTATCCATATGCATTACATTAGGAGTGGGTATGACAGAAAATAAAACAGAATCTTATTACGATCAATTATTAATATGGTTTTAAAGCTACAAGGCTAGTCTTGCGTAATTATTTTAAGTGATTATTTGAAAGGATCGTTTTCATATGTGATCAATTTATTTAACCAGTAGAAATGCCATAATAATGTATTTATTATAATGCCAACCACTGGTCAAACCCTAGAAATTGCAATACATATTTTTTGTATTGTCCTGAAAAAGTCACAATATGTCTCAAGGGATACTAAAAAACTTATAGAAATGTTAAAAAAATTTCAGCAATAATAAACAATCTGAAATATGCTAAATATATAAAGAATATATAAGACTTATATTTTCCTATGCTTTAGCGCTTTGTTTCTTTTCATACTTCAAGAATATTTATTTTTGACCAGTTCGTCCTGGCGTTGGCCATGGTCTGAGGAAATTAGTCCCACCGTGTGACTGAAGGTGTTCCGCAAACGCAGTGGCAGCGTAACCGAAAGGATTGCGTAATTTGCGTACAACGAGCGTAATATCGTCGCATTACCTGGGCCATTGTATTAAAAAAAAAACACCGTCCTACGAACGCAACAGGACTGTTTGCTGTGCGATGCGAATGTTGATATAGTCGATCATTGCCATGTCGCTACTGATTAAAATTAAACAGAATAAATGCATTTGTAATATTCTACTAGAAGATACTTTTTCTTGTGTATCTTTTTTTCTAACATCTTTTATTCATACGGAGAAGAAATTCAAGTTTCAACGTTTATTTACGAAGACAGGCTTACTCTAACAGGATATAGTTTGCTATGATTATAAAGTTAAATTATATCAAGCGCGTTGAGAAAATTTATTGTACATGGTAGAATAAAGTAATATAATTCTAATAGTAAAAAATAAAGCAAGGCTTAACTTGGCCTACAAGTAACTGCCTGTGTAAATAAATAAAACCCTGGGATTCTTGAATGTTTTAACTTCTATGTTCCAGATAGGTACACCCGTGCTCGTAGCCATCCAATGTTTTTTATCCCAGTCGATGCTTGTGGAGCTTCGAGCACTCAATTTGCTACAACGGCAATGTCGCTCCTAAATGGCCTACCAGCACACCTCGATCCTTTTCTTACATCCTTTTCCTCTTTTGTCGATGGTATTGTTCTACTTGATCTCTGTGATCTTTGACACGTGTCATCTTCTTATTCTTTTGTGTTATTTTTATTTTTATTATTTTCTATATTTATTGTATATTTATGTATACTCTATGTTTCTAAATATTTGTAAAAAATGGAATTTCGATTCTGTATATAAATAAAAAAATAAAAAATAAATAAATATTCAATGGATCCAGGGAATACATAAAATGTAATGAAATTTATAAGTTTAGACGATAAATTAATAATAAATGTATACACTTGTACATAATCTATAGACATAAAATAGAAGTATTAGTTTGTACATAATTAAGTATGTCAATTAATTATTATGTATTTACTCGTATTTATTGAAAAAAGAATCATTACATTTTACGCTGAGGTAAATACCTATCTATTAATTATTTATTTATTTAATAAATAATAATAATAAAATATTTTATAAAATATATTTGTATAATTAATTTACACGAAGAAAATACTGCAAAATCATATTTTAAACATATTACAAAAAAAAAAAAATGGTTTTGAAGCTATTTATTTACAAATGTAATGTATTAATTATGTTTATATTATATGCTCGTACACAAGAAATTCACCTACTTGTACACTATTTTAATGTTATTTAAATAATACCATTATGTTAACAGGCTTAAAAAAGCTTATGTAGTAAATTTAAAGGAATATTAAAGTATATATTTTAAGTAATCTCAACACAACATTGGTACATTGCTACAACTTTTTAAAATTTGTTTATAATAAACTTACATAAATCATACTTAAATTGGAGTACACACAAGATTTTTTTTAAATTAATTAATAATACTTCGTTAAAACTACAAATACTATTTTAATGCTTTAATTTTTAAACTGAAATACATCTGAGAATATGTAATCTAAAACAACAGACTAAAAACAAAACGGATATGACTACAATAATTATCGAATCACAATAAATATAATTTACTAAACAGCAACACAAATGTTTTCCACAACTTCAAAAAATACTCCAAAACCGCTGAATTAACACTGAAATAATACTTTATTTAATTTCGAATATTTGAGTTGAGAAAATAAGGGTCAAAATAACTTTCGAAGCTTACTCTATAAAACGTACAATATTTACTATGTTAATTAAAAGTAAACATACACGCGTAATTAAACTGTACATAAAATATTCTTCAATTGATTTATCAACACTGCAAATATGCTTTTAATAACTCGATTATTCGAGTCGAAAAATCGTTCGAAAAGTGATGGAGACCGAAAATTTAGTACCGTCGGCTGCCGACGGCGAGCGATGCTTTACGACCCACCTCCTTGTCAGACGGAACAAATCTAAATATACCAGAGCCGACCGCAATGCATCCGTCCCTCTCTGGACAATGCATAATCGCATCAAGTTGCTTACGCTCTATCTCTTTTTGGCGGTCTCGTTCCGCCGAGAATAGAACGGCCACGTCAAAAAAACTTATATCTTCTTATGTATCATCGTACCCTGATACTCTCCCTGACGTATCCCCTCCACATTTTTTAGGTGCTGTTGTTTTCTGTTTACACACAAATGAGAATGCATCTAAATGCTTAGAAAGATAGTTGATTATTTGCAGTCTATGAAACTTGCTATTTTTACTATGACTAAGCACTCTTAATTTTTTTAAATTATCTGTTACAAATAGCGCTCTATTCTTAGTCTAAATAAATACATTATTTTTCACTAATACAATTACACAATCAATTTTTTTGAGTATGTGTCAGTTTTACACATTCATTTATTATTTTTGGAATTATTATTTTACTTTATAGTAGAGAAGAACCATTTTGACGTTAGAAAATAATATTATTGCAACAAATAACTGCAATAACATATCAGATAAATTCCCAGGACACTCCTTTCCACTATGATCTGATCCCCATCTTGCAGTTGAAACCAATACATAGTTTTTCACTGTTTATTATTTATTACATATATTCATTATCAATTTATCATATATGCTTCCTAGCAGGAGCATATAAAGCTCCAATAAATACCACAGCTATCACGTCTACAGTCATTATTTCGAAGTTATAATAAATACATTATATTCAAGATTTGTGGTCTTATATACTGTCGATCTCCCAAATACGCTATCTAGCAGAAGCTTAGATTTATCAAAAATTACCGCTATACATTCCATAGTTTTTACATCGTCCCAAGAAGACTCCGTATTTCAAAATTTCACTGAATACATTATGTGCTTCACTTCGATCTTAATTATTGTCTATCTTCTATATACGCTATTTAGTAGAAGCTTTAAGTCGCCACAAATAACCGCCATAAAACTCGTCATATCAATATGTTTGCTTTGTATCATGTCAACTCTATATTTCGAAGATACATTGCCATATTATATAATGTCTATTCTTCCTAGTAAGAGCCTCAAAAGTCACCAAAAAATACATTTTACATAGCAGAACTTTCATCTTAAATCTTGTCTAGCATTTTAATGAAATTCTGAATATATTTTTGTGTTTATCGTTGCAGTATTGTTGTTTATTTTTTGTTAAAAAAAATTGGTAAGAGGTGTAGAACTCGATAATGCATTGTATTTGCATGGAAGTCGTCCGCTTTGCTACCGAGTCGTAAAGTATAATGCCCCTCGATCGTGCCAGTATCGAAACTCTCCCGGGGCGCGCCATCTAGCGTCGTTTTTCAGAGTAAACTAAGCCGCTCGTAGCGGGCGCCGTACGGATGATATGTTTATATGGTGTGATCAGTCAGTTAATGCAAAGAGTTGGCGACGCACATACGCGCCTTGGTAGCGGACGAAAATACTAAGAGCGTACGGATTATACATTACGAAAAACCATTAAAAGTCATCAAAAAACAACAACACTACAAAAAATATACAACAATACATAAAAAGCTTAAGCAACAAAAAAAAAAATTAAATTTATGTGTTAAATTTACGGCTTATTAAAATAAAGATTACTGGAAATCTAATCAGTCTTTTGTACACATCATAGAAAAATATTAACGTTTAAAAATAAATATAAAAAATAATTCAATTGTAGTGTTTGTTTATTTATTTGTTTATTTTTGGCGTGTGATTTAAAGGTGCTTCTTAGCGAATGAATAAAGTGTAACAGTCAAATTAATTATCATTTAATAATCGTGTATTTTTTGAATACATGATTATTTATTTTAAATATAAATGTGCATTATTTATTTGTAAATTCATAATTTGTTAATTTTGTGGGCATTAAAAAAACAAGATTTTTTTACAAAGTGAATGAAAAAGTTTCAGTGAAGTTTTTCAAAAAAACATTCCCAGGAAAACATGTGAGTACTCAATATTAAATTTAATTCTGCTTAGATAAGTTTTCTGGTTTAAGTTTTTGCAGTTTTCGAAAGTTTACAACATTAGCGGCAAAACAAATTTCGCGCCTTTTTTGCGCAATCGACTGTTGAAATATTATCTGGATGTTTCGTAAACTATTTGTTTGTAAAAATAAAGGACATTTAAATATTTTAAGGTCATAGTTGAATACGTTATCAACGTTC
Organism: Glossosoma conforme; assembly: GCA_022606575.1. NCBI lineage: Eukaryota > Metazoa > Arthropoda > Insecta > Trichoptera > Glossosomatidae > Glossosoma > Glossosoma conforme. Next base: position 1,881,381 of record JAGTXR010000015.1, read on the forward strand.
GACGAAATTAAAGTTTATTGAATGAATAATTATTCGGGATTGTAGTTACAGAATACATTTATATTCTCTTACTTCGGCGTATGAAATACTTTACTAACCAATATCATAGAATCAAATATTTTATTATACTTACCAATATGTTTTACAAGATATTAAGCGACCGAAATAGATGTCTAAGATATATGTGTATTGAATTATGTTTCAAATTAAGAACTCAATGGATTTATTTCCATATTATTATTTAAATTTAAATCATGCTTTCAATTTAAGTAATTTAGGCTATCAAATAAAATTAAATAGACAGGTAAATAATTTTACTCATAATGTTTGGAATAACATGTAAAAGATACATAATCACAGTAAATGATTACATGTTTATAGTTTCAATTATTATGTGCTGATATTATATAATATTACGAATATAACTTCATTTAAGACTCTTTTATTTTAAAACTATTATTATGGAAAAATGTTGAATATAGAGTGTGAAATAAGGTTTTTAATTTTTATAAGATTTTTATAAGATTTTTGTAAGTATGAAGGCACATCTCTTTATTTAAAGCAATACAAATTTATACCTTTTATAACACATTGATTGCATATGAATATGTATATACATCTTGCTTAGAAAGTCAACGCTTAAAAATATTTAAATTACTTAGGTATTAAATATATTTACAAATAAACGTCAATAATAGAAAGAAATATATATGAATGTAATTGCCTATTTAAGAAATATTTACAAAGTTACAACTCTTTTTAAATAATAACATTTAGGGCTTTCGTTTATTTATTACGATCTTCACTGTGGATAGGAATCCTATGCGGAGAGGTTTATTAACTTATATAAAAAATCAACGCCTTCAAAAAACTGACGAGAATATTTTTTTTATTCTTAATGTTTGATTTTACACTTTGGCCGGATATTAACTATCAGTACATTAATCATTTAAAAAAATATATGTATATTTTTTTTTAATTATTTACGCTGGAATCCAGTCAAAAGGGAATTTTCATTAAACTCAATAAATTTACAGTACATAAATATTAAAAAGTTTAATACAACCAATTTTATAAGTAAAAACACAAAACATCAAGTAAGAGAATTAATAATTTACCAAACAACATTAGTACAAAATTAGTGAATAGTAGCGTAAACTAAAGGTAGAAGTTAGTTTTAATTTTAAAGTATTTTAAAAAGCATTCGGTTTTTTACATTAAAAAACACTCCAAATATATCAGAAATAAATTAAGCCCATATTCGCCATCAAAAATAAGACTTCATAATGTGCTGGCAAATTATCATTTTGTAATAAGGTGCATTAAATCATAAATGGAGATTTTATTATATTGTAAGAATATTTGTATTCCAAATACATAAAAACTTGAAAAATTAAAACGAAGCAACCATTTTTATTAAAATTGCTAAGTAAGTTGTTTCTACAAAACAGAGCTCAGTATGTATTCAGCACACTTTATTCTGGCTTCCCTAATTTATTGAAAAGTTTATTCTCGAGTACGAAATCTGCGATCGTATCTCCTCGGCCGTCACGTCCGAGAGATTCCGATTATTTTATTCGATGTTATTCCGGCCCAGCTAACCTCCTCTTCGCTTCTTGTATACTCCGCGTCTATTTATTTTCTCTGGGCTTTCGCACTAAAGAAAAGTTTCTTTTATGCGTGGCTAGGAAAATATTCAGAAAAAGCTTCTAGATATTTCTCCCGCCGTCCGCCCACCGCGAGAGCTTTCTTTAACATATGCGGCGGCGCTATCGACGAAAGCTGGGCGGGAATTTCCTCTCTGGAATGAAAGAAAAGCTTTCAGACCATGAACAGGTCCGCTTTCAGTCCTAACAAAACGTTACCTGAAATTCATGAAAATGCAAAGGCGACTTACAAAACATGAAATTCCGACAAAATCAATTTTTCATAAAATACTATAAATATTTTTATGAATTGATAAATGCTTTTATGAGTTATTGACTGAATTATCTGTAAAATTATTCGTTCTATGAATAAAAGATGGCATATTTATTATTTTAATTTTAATAAGTTAATTGCTTATAATATTTATTGTGTTAAGTTAATTGGTTTTATTTGTTATTCTTATAACTGCTTGCTCATTTAAAAAACTAATATTTAATCAAATTTAAAGATGCATTTTTCGAAACAATTTTACTTACATATTTAATAATTTGTAGATTCAAAATCATAATATAAATTTGAATCATATCTGTTATTGGGTTCTTAGCCACAGTTTACATATAACAAACTAAATAAACAGTCAGTTATTAACGGTGACTCTTAAATATTGTTTATATAATTCCAAAGTTTACGACTAATCATCAGGTTATAAAAAACAAACATTTTCGAGTCTTTATAGGCTCATTATACATCTCACTCAACACTTAATACAAAGTAGTATATGAAAAAACGCTGTAAAAATTACAACATTTAATCCTACCAATATCATTTAAGTATTTAAATGATACTGGTAGTATTTAATTATTTTTAAAGAAAATTTAAGTGGATAATAGTTTTGAATAAGATAGAAATTAGTTTGTTAAAGCATGCAATGTTTTTATTTATGAATATCAAGACAAATATTAATTTGTAGAGTGGTTTTTTTCAATTACAAAAAACGTTTTATTTTTATCTATAATTATATCAGTTATTAAGGATCAGTTACCGCATAAGAACACAAAGCCAAGATATATTTTCCCAATATTTTAATATTGTTCAGTATCAGTAAATTTTTCGCCTTAAAAATCTAAACATATACAATAAATAATACACGTTAATTGCGTAGAATGCTATATTTTTGTATGTTCTTGAGAAATGTAAACTTTTTTCTTTTTAGTATAGTTTGAAACAGTCTAAAAAATATATATTTAACTTGGATTATTTGGTGTTTGTGGCACATTTAAAAACTGAATATTCTGTATAATACAAATACATTCGTTGGTATTTTTGTTAACGCAGAGCAGAATGGTGATAAATCCGGTTAGTGCCATAGGCTCCTGGTGGAGGTTAATACTCTATATTTGTAACAGATATAACATAGAGGCCACATAATATGTCATGACCGTATCCTTCGCATTTTAATAGAAGTAATAGTTAAGAGGACAAATAACAGGATGCTCTAGAATCTAGATGAGAGTATTTGAACGAGTATTTGAATGAGTATTTGAATATATGAATTGCGTTTAGTTGTAGAAAGCTGCAAAGGATAGAGCAAAGTTATTTTATAAACAAGATGTTTGATTCGTGTTGCTGCAAATTATTCCTCTAGTTTGATGTTGTTTTTTCTTCTTAGTCGTTTCATTCAGGGTTTCTGCAAATATGATAGCATCGAACAATCTATATATTTTTTGTCGTCATATTCTTGATGGTCTCTTTAGGAGTGTCCGCTCCTGGTCTGAGGATGGAGAGGTTTTGGCTGAGGGGGATAAGGATCGCCACCGAACCGCGACAAACGCCGGCCGGGAAATGAAATTCTTATCGCCCAAATGAATTCTTACATGCCACGGAAAAAATATACGGGGGGCGAACAAATAAAATGGCCCCGGGCCGGATTCTGGGGATCGGGAGATTCTCGCGTTGGAGTGGAGGCCTGACTCCTACTCCTCCAATTCTTCTCCACTTTTACGCGGCGCCATTTTTCGCTAGGAAAAGTTTTTTGCGCGATCAAAATAACAACATTTATTTTTTTCGACGTCACATCTCGGGAATGTATAGACAGAGAATTAGTCAAATTATTTTGTATTCGAGAATACGTTTTCAAATACTTATAGTATTTTTTTAGGCAATTTTTTTTTAAGATTCATATTATATTTATGTTCGCTTTTATTGGAAGATTTAAAATAATTGATTCGGAATGCAGAATAGGAAATTACGAAAATCGAAACATAAAATGTTTTAACGAAAAGTTTAAAGTATCTATTCTTACCATTATTTCATAAAGTTCCATATTAATTTTTGAGAAGCATGTTAGAATTAAGCTACTTATAATTATAATTTGTTTTTTAATACGCTTAATAAAGAATCAATTATATGTTTTATATTGTGTAAGATAAGGAAATTAATTGATTATCTATTTATCTAACGATGTTTTTAACATTTTAATTTAGCAGCCTTTGTCATGTAATTTTTTTTAAGAATATTTTCGAACACAAGAATTTAAAAATAAAGATGAAAATATGATTGGATAAAAATCGGATAAAATAAGTCTTTTATTTAAAAAACATTACGTCTATAAATTAAATAGATATTTTGTATAAAATCTCTTAAACAATAGTCATATTTAGTACATATCTACAACTGTACTGCTCACAGTTCCCTAGGTTCAACCTGTTTTAAAGACCTCAATGAGATACTCTTCGAATCTCATCTCTTCGCTATTTTATATATTTACTTATATACTGATGGCTTTCGCTTAAGTAATTACAATAAATGTACTTATCTTGAGTGAGAGTATGTCCCTTCAATTATGAGCACATAAAAATTTCAATCGCAGAAATAAATAACTATTGACGACAGCTTGCAAACTTTCTATAAAAGATAAAGACGACTGCTAAATTATTAAAAATGACAAATTATTATTTTATATGCCAACGCTTCTTTTTATGTTATTATCTACTTAAGAAATTTATCGCCTTGATTCCAATATTTATTATGTGAATTAATATATTTTATTTTATATTGCCGTTGTGTATTATTAATATTAAGTCTTCACCTCTTAGTCGTTATAAATAATAATATTTACATAAAAAACAATCTTTAGATTTTCTAAATCTTTAAATGTACGAGTATGGTATATTCTAAAACTACCAAATTGCATAATATTTCTAATTTACTCGTATCTAAATATAAATATTTTTGTGATATTCTCAGTTACATAAGTTTAATTATTTGCAATTTTACAAAATTCGTTTGTAACCCTTTCTGAATACTCTAAAAAATTGATTTTTGAATTACATATTTTAACTGTATTTGAAGTAGTGAGGCTAGAATATGCAACTATTCGTTTGATGGAAACCAGACTTTTGAGCCGGTTAAGTTTTTTGCTACAACATTTTTAATAAATTAATGAAATATTTTTTAATATTTTGTACAAGAATAATAAATTACTGCAAGAAATACTGCATTCTTCGACAGTCATCAAGTTAAATAGCATATAAATAATTGTAGAAACAACTCAGTATAAATATACATACCTTTTCACCTGAACAATATATTTTAAATATCAACAATAGCTTGTTAACACAATAGAAAAAGAACCACACTCAACAAAATTCTACATCATCACAGACTATTTTACTTAAACAGATATATTTAATTATAACCGAGCTTATATTAAAGTTGAATTACTCAAAATCACTGAAAGTTGTAACGAACTATTAGTCATTTAAGTCGAATAACTATTAGTTCATGTGAAAACTAAAAATTCTAATAAATACAAGTCATAAAGGTAAACGCTAAGGAATCAAGGTATATATTCTTGCGCATCTAATATACGCTGCATTATCTTTAAAGTTGAGAAAATAATTCAATTTCCTTCGAATATTGCTTTAAATATGTATTTGTACAAAAATCTTTCAAAACATAATAGTGTCTAGATAGCAGTTCTCCAGTCATATTATGCTTTTGTAAGCCGCAGTTCTTTCAGTATTTAAGAAAAACATATCATATTCTTCCAATCGCTTGACCGGGTCATATTTTTTTCACCGGGGTTGCACAATGAACTTTCTAAGAAGTAAAAAGGTCAAACGTACGACGAGACTGGCGTAAAAAATATTCTAACGGTTATAGCTCTAAAATATTTTTTATTGCGCAGTTTTGTGTGTTTTTTTAAATTCTATTTTTTTCAATGGCGGTGCATCTTGGCCCAGTGACCTTCACACGTGTTTTAGAAACATTAGGTTGGACCAACTAAATTACATTCTTAATATATAAAAAATGATATTCTGTTGAATGGGTGGATACTAGGAAATTCTTACCGTGTAAACTAACATACATATGTTTTTAATATGACATGTTTATTAAGGATGTAAGGTTTCTTAATACTGTTGTTTTATAATGTTATTTATTGTTTCATTTATTATGAAGTATGATAAATATTGCAAGCTTTAAATAATTCATTTTCTAATCATATACAGAAATGTTTTTTTTTTGTTTTGTAAAAATAATCGTTAGGTATTTTTGTTTTTATCTTAGTTAACGTTAAGGTTATAACACTGTGAGACTTCATATTTATAATTTTATAAAAGTCTTTAAAAAAATATCAAAACAAAAATATTTACATTTATTAAATATATAAAACTTATATAATTATCTTACTTTTTTAATCAACTAAAATTTATTTTATATATGTAAGGGCATTATGTCAAATTATGTCCGAAATAACTTTATTCAAGAGTAAATTTTATACAAATTATTTATTTCATTAAATTAATTGTGACGTTATAAAATTAAGTTAAATTTGTTCATAGTATTTTAAAAAACAAGCAGAAACTATTATTAGATATCATGCTAAAAAATACCATGTACTTCATGTATATTTCTTATGTATTTTTTATGCATGTGTTATAACTGTATTATTACATATATAATAAAATAATCAACCGTACGGCATCTGGTAAAACAGTATAATTAGGTAAATATTATCAGCAATTTCCTTCCATTAACATGGCACAATCGGCGAAGATATATTAATTAGACACTCTATCGCTTTTATTACGATGCACACAGAAATATGACTTCATTTACTAGCATTACGATTAGCTTTCAGATTTGAACTGCACATGCATCGTCTCGTTGTTTTGCTTGCACTTATTGCAGATCGCATGCGTATGCATAGAGTAGAAAGTGACGTACATATATGCATTTGGCACTGCATCCAATGATGTTTATACTTGTTTTGTGAATCCGTTGCACTACGCACACTGTTCTGATTGCTAATTTAATTTTCATTCGTCTAACCACCGACACTGGGCTATGAAACTCTGCCAATGCTTAACGTGTCCATTCGAGCTGAAAAAAACGCGAAACACACTTTTGAAATCGCTGCAGCAGGCGTGAAAAAATAGGCGTCCGATAAATTCATCTGACAGATCTAATTTTTAACACGTTGATAAAACTGAGTTAGAAAAATTGGTTGAAAATAATTTCGGAGGCGTTGCTTCTCAGCGAGATTGATGGTCGATGGCCTCAGCGTTGTGGATTACAAAAAGAAAGAAAAAATAAAACTTAAAGTAAACATTAGGCAAGATCAACTATTTTTATTTTTGGACGCCTTCTACTTGGCTTACGTTGGTATGAAATAACATTATTTTCTTTAATCTTACTACTTAAAATATTACTTACTATGTGAACTTATTTATTGTAAAACAAGAAATAAGTCAAGTATATTTTAAATAACATAAACTTGATCGTTAGATGGAGAAACTCTTACAGTAAATAATGTGTATTTTATATATTTCACATTCATATATATATGTATGTAGTCGTATTTATATATCTTCAAAGTAAATATATTTCATAATTTTGCTGTTTCAGTAAGAACATACAATTATTACTTAAATATGACAAAAAATAGTTCATTACTCTGTTCATATTGAATAAATAATCAGGACAATATAATGTATTCATCTAAAAACTAATTAAAAATCACGAGCAAATACAATAATTTAATTTATAAATATATATTTAAACGGTTTTTGATATGTGCTTTTGAAGATGGTAGTTAATATTTTTAATATTTAATGATAAAAAATTAACAATCAATTTAGTAATACATACTTAAAATACATGGTTTGAATTGAATAAATTTTGTTAACGTCTTAATAAATACTCACAGCCTGCGTGATTCTCATGGTATAAATAAATATTACTTATACCATAATACACCACGCTCGGACATAGGAAATAATAAGTTTATCCTTTAGGCGTGACTGTAATAATTTTATAAGTAATAAATAATGATGAACGCTTTATAAATATATATTTAGAAAATTATCATTGTAGAGTTTTATTTTTCATCTATTTTAATGTAAATTTTATGTACAAATGGAACACATAGAGCTATTTAAAAACGCAGTAATTATCATCCTCTATTAATTTTTAGTATCAACCACAACACGAACAATGCCTTTTTAACCTTATTATCTCGAATTAAAAAAAAAAAATACAAAGTAGATTTTTTTTTTATGTAAACGCATGCAGGAGAGCACAACCGGTCAAGACCAGTGGACTCTATGACGCTCAGCCAGGGAGGCTAGACGCTGTATGCGGGAAACGTGTGTTGTGTTCGTATTTGTGTGTGGGTTGGGGAGATTGCAAGTTTATATTTATCTGTTTCTTGAAGAGATCCAGATTGTAGGAAGGAGGAAACACAGACGCTGGAAGAGCATTCCATAGTTTACCGGTGGCATTAAGGAAGGAACTTTGGAAGCTGCCAGTTCTTGGTCGACATATATTAACCGTGTATGGATGTTCGGCAAGTGTAAGACGAGTTTGTCGGCTGTGAGTGGGTGCAGGAGGAATTAGTTCTTTAAGTTCCGAAGAGCAGCGACCGTGGTAATAACGAATAGATTCATTGTATTTCGCTTATTTTTGTATAATATATCTAACAAGCTGAGTTTTATGTTAGTTTTTATTATTATTGCTTTTATACCCACCCTGTTTATTAATAGTATTTTTTATTATAAGTGTTCAAAAATAATATTTTAATATTATCCATGTTTTGTCCTGATTGCTTATGATCGCGATTTCTTTCACATGCCCGTGATGTATCTACGTCAGCTCTTCAGATCTTCTTCTAAATTGACAATTTTCTAGGCACGGAAGATGTGACCAAATTTTTTATTTGCTCCAACGTCTGCGCGGAAGAACATCCTCGACTCTCGAGGTCTACACTCTGGCACTCTGCCTGCTACTAGTCGTATCGACACTTGAGGTCGCTATTCTAACGGCTGGCTAAGAATCGTATACTCACAGTAGGAAGCTGAAAAAAATCTTGACCGTTACAAATAAAAAGTATTCTTAAATACTACTACTCTGATAGCCAAATAAATACTTCAATAGTTCCTTATTTTTCATTAATAAGTAGCAAAAAAACAATTATAAAAGTCAATAACCGTTTTATTTATTTTTTTCTTTTTCGTAAATATATTTCATTATTATATTTTTATTATGGTGCATTTTCTATGCACGTAATATCCACTTATTACGTCACATAATTATGTTCTTCATTTTAGCATACTGGTTTCACAAACAATAATATGCCACTCAGTTGGTAAGTAATTTGCTTGCTCAAAAATCAACGTAGAAAGTGTCTCTAAAATTGACACTTTTCATTCGTTTATTATCAATTATTACATTTATTGACTCCAGATTTTTCTGTCCATGTGTTCTACAATCTTCAATTTACACTACTGTATTAACGGGATACGGGATTCGTATTTTATAAAGTAATATTTTTACGTAAGTGGGATTATTGAATTAAAAAGTTACGGTACTCTCGTAAAGATTTCACGTAGTAAATTGCATTAATTTTAAATACCTACTACATTAAATTTTAGCCATAGGTTAGATAAGGTAAAAAACTTTATATATGTGTAACACGGAAGACTATGTTACTTATTTTTAAATGTTCTTCCTTATATGTTCTTCCCTTTTAAAAATTCTGATATAAAATAATCTGATTCTCCAAAACACTCCACATTACTAGAACGCATTATTTCCTGTATATGTAACAAAAAAAAAACGTTAAAAAATATTGAGAGACAAAAACGGCTTGGGGTGCTAAAAAATGGTTCTTTAGAATTTATTGGAAACCAAAAATGATGCCGATATGAGACCCGGCCGAGTCCATTGTTGTGTCTGAAAAAAGGAAACCTTGAACAAGTTGTGCAATACATTATTACGTGTCTACGAAATTCAGGAGAATGATTTCTGAAACGGTAATATTTTAGAGAAATTATTATCTTTGGAAGATCAGACAAAAGGTTTAGGGACTGTGTAATAATAAAGGGAATGTCTTTCCTTTTAAAAGGCTGCCTTTTTTGTAAGGGTCGTGGTTGATTCTGTAAGAAAGATCATAAACATAGAGTCTAAATGGCTGGCGTAATAAATATTATTGTTTAGGTGATTACATACAGGTGAACACTTACCCATAATAAATCACACCCGAATTTCTTAATATCTTGTCAAGTATTTGAAATTTGAATGATTTTAAATTAATTAAAATAAAGAGTTATATTAATATTGACTTCATTAAGACTTATTTCAATACCATATTTACATCACGATTATGTTTTTCTATAAATTACTTTTAAATTAGTCATTTTTATAATAAAAAAACTTATATTTTATAAAACATGTCTCGGTTACGTGTAACGTACAATAGCAAAATGGAAAGCTATTTTTACGCACTTTTAATTTTTTTACAAACCCTTTTCATATTTATATAACCTATTATTGTATTAACATTTTTTTAAATAATTTATTTAACTTAAAATAAATAGGCTTTTAATTTGTGATATTTTATGTACTTTTTCGTTTAACTTATGATAAGAATATTTTAGAAAATTATACACATAATTTCAGTCAAATTGGCATAATCTTTGTCCATATATAGTTAATTTTTAAATATAATACATAAAAATACTTTTATTAATTGATATGCTTACAACACAATTACAATACAAATAAAAATTGTTCAATATAAACCTTATATTACGAATATATAAAAATGTAAGCATTTACAACGTATTACTATTGAATATCGTTTTGAACATAAATGTGGAATATAGACCTTATGTAATCTTATTTAAATGAAGTCGTATCTACACAACAGGTAAACAGCAATATCAGCTGTTGTTCTAACTCATTTTAATGTTTTTTTAATCGCATATTGCTTATTTAACTCATAGATATCTCCTACCAATAAGAGCCCAGCTATTTTCTAGTACATTAATTAACGACTATTCATAATGTATTATAAGTAAAAATACTTGGTGTATGTTCCAAGTTGTGTATTGACAAACAACTGTGGCTCTAGGAACTTAAGCCAATATTATAACTAATTAATTCAGCAAGTTTATATTTTATACCTAAACACCGTTAAACAGCTTGCTTATGTTTTATAATGAGTCATTTTACCTCAAGTTACACGACAAGCTTAAGCGCTTTTTGATTCGCTAATTTATATCACTGGGCAGGTTTATAAATAAACAAACAATTGATGAAGTTTGACTTAACATATCATTAATTGATAACTACTATTTATAATAATTTTCAGGTTATTCACTGACAGTACCTGTTGAAACTGAACTTATAAACAAAATGAGAAATAAAACTATTTAGTTTACATAATTATGTATTATTTTTAAGTAAAATAATATATACAAATGCATAAAAATATTGTCATAATATTGCCAAACACTAACAGAAATTCCCTTAGTCTTACTTGTTAAAATACATTTGAAAACATTGAAGAAATATTATTAATAGTCTTAGTATTCACTTTGAAATTCATTTCATTCAAAAAAGATAAATTATTTTTGAGAATCCAAATGTTTAAAAAAAAGAGAGCCTTAACTTAACTAACTTAGGCTGCAGCATCCGGAGAATGTTTCAGCCAGGTCAATCTTCGTATCTTTACCTAATATAGGATGGATAATACTAAAATAATTTATTATTTTTACACCATATTTTTGTAAATCGAGGTAATTTTTTTATTTATTTACATAAAAACGGTCATAAACATTAATATCAGATCGCATTAAATATTATAATAAAAATTTAATTGATAATTTATTACGAAATTTAAGTATATAAACGATAATAATAAAACACATTTAATAACAGTTAAAAACATCCTTGAATATGTAAGTATATTTCTATTTTCACGATACAACACGTAAAATATTGTTTCCTTCCAATAAATAAAAAAAAATGATGATAGATTTATGCACACGAAAAAAAATCTATAAAATACATCATGAGACACTGGCTCGGCTAATATTAACACATCATGTTTATTTTAACAAGCAATTCTGAGTGTATTATAATCAATATTGATAACTTCCTTTTGAATTGCCTGAGAATTTTGTTCTTACAAACATAAAATGTAGCGTGTTTAGTAGTATTTTAATAATACTCATGAACTTTCTTAATGCATGTGATACTTTTTTACAAACTGGTATTTTTCTTGTTATTTTGTGAATATTTTTTGTGAAATATAATATTTATTCGATTAATACAGTTATATATCATCTTGTTTTAACATTGATTCAATATTTGCATCAGGTAAATGATTTAAGAAACGTATTTTTAATTTTTAATTGGATAAGTAGCTCGTAATTTTTTTCTCCTTTTTATTCTTTTTTATTAGAGATTTTTATACCAGCTTATTTGAGTTGGTAGAATGTTTCTTAGACAGACCTTTAAAACGATGGCTAGACAACTGAAAGGTCGATATATCCTTAACAAATAAGTGCTTACTGTGATATAAAATCGACTTATGATTAAATAAAAAGGACAATAATAAAAAAAAAAAAAAAAAAATTTTTGGTCAAATGAAAACTCCAAGAATGTAACTTAAATTTATGTTTTTATAAAAATATTTTATTAAAAATACGTTTTTTTCTGTGCAGTTTTATTCTTGATTATATTTAAATTCCGAAAATGTAACTTATATACAGGTATATTATATTAAATACTTATATTAAATATAAAATATAAATATAAGAATAGTGAACTTGAATTCACCATTGAATGCATACCATGGAACTCGCTTGGTGAAAACCCTCCCTGTCTCGTCCTGTTTTTGTAGACCCAGATGGGAACCCGTTATTGGACGCACGTAAAAAGCTTGTTAGAGAGTGAAGCTGAAGGCTTTCCCGTGATTCTAGGTGCATCAGTGAGAAGTCAAATAGACCTCAGTCTTATATATCAGCATACCATGGAATATTTAATTTTTATCGATGGCTGTGCTATAGGTACGGGATGTATGTGGTCACCCCAACGGGACCGAGAGCGTCCGGATTCGGCACGCCGGTCACGCACTTGTATGGGAAATGTGCCTCGAATGGCGTTTTAATGCATAATTCAATAACTTCTCTGCGACCAACGCTGCGTCTCGCTCACCTGGGAATACCTGCCGCGTGGTCGCACCACCAACAGCTGACCGGTTCCATTACAAAATACTATAAATAAAATTATTTTTAAATATTAAAAAAAAAACTTCATCATAGTCACCCTAAAATTTCCATAAAAATGAAAAAAACTTACTATTGGTTCAATTGCGATATCATATAATATATAGAATATAGAGTGACCACATCAGACTGTTAACGCGATAATATTGAACATATAAGAGTCGTCTTCTTCTTATTATTCTAAATGTCATAGTAAATTATCGAAATTGTCGGTAGATAATGTATGAAAGTTGTCATGTTAACAGCACTCATTAATAGTAAGTGTCTTTAAAAATGGATGATACGTGAATGCCAGAATGTAGTTTATAATGATCTTCGATCAATTAATCCAATTGCAGTGCTTAGTCATGCTCAAGAAACGGCAAGTATTTGTCAACTGTGTGTGTTTACATAAAAAAATCTTTCTTATTATTCTTCTTCGTTGAATTATTCTCATACGTGTCGGCGTTTATCAATAAATTCACCCCAATATCTGGTGTCTTCAATGACTCTCAAATTATTATGATTTTAATATAAATTTTATATTGTAATATTGTCAATGATTTATAAAAGTAGATAAGAATATTGAAAATAATAAAATAATATTCTAATAAATATTTAAAAAAATAAACGTAACATTTATTATCCTTAAGTGTGGTCACTCTACTCCATCCATTGCCAGCTGATCGGCTTACATACATACATTTTAATCAAATATATTTTTTTACAATGTTTCATGGTCACATTACAATCAGCTGATCGAATCTCGTACAACCCAATCTTATTTATTTAATTGAATTGATTTTTTATTGATTTTGATTATTTAATACTGAAATGGTCACACCATTAATCATATATTTTTTTATTAATTAAATATACATATACTATACATAAAATTCTTTTTTCAACGCGTCAATCCAAGCACAAAAATAACGGCAGAAGCGGGATGCGAACCGCGGACCTTGGAAACCAACTATGCCCAGGTATTCATACCGCTCGGTAAACTGCGCCATTGCTATGCCTAGACTGACTCGCGTTGAAACTAGTATTTATATCATTGTTATCATCGTACGATAGATGTCGCTATAGTATATATTCAAAGTATGTATATTTTTATTATTATTCAATCAGTCTTCATTTATTCACAAGCTTAATATTATTACTTTCCGAGTGGTACTTACTAAAATAAATAGACTGTACCAATATTGAATATTTAAATGCCAATTTAATATTATATCTGACCACATTCATACTGACACAGTGGATACTTCCAATTTATTAAGTCTACAGCTAATTAATTTTATTTACTGCCAAAAACTTGAATTAGTTATTGAACAAAAAAATTTAGATCATTTCAAAATGTGCTTTTTATTATTTTCTTAGTTTTACAGTCGTACAAAAAAAGGATAATACAAGCGCTGCAAAAGCGGAACTTTGCTTTAGTCTAATGCAGCTAAGGTTCCCAAATATTGTGCAAGAAGTTGAAGAGGCGTTGATTTAGATAACAGGAGTAAATTATATTGAAGAGATCTTTGGTTATGCATATTCACTATCTAGATGGAATTCTTCAACCACAATAAATTCCTGAGACGTATCCATTAATACCGGACAAATTATCACGTAGAGATGTCAAATTGGATAAATTTACTACTTAAACGACAAGATGACGCACATTCAATGTTGTAATTCTTATTTAAAAATATAATATTTTTGTTTTAAGAATAAAATGAAAATATCAAGGAAGATGTGAAGTTCGTGGGTTGCTGATTGGTTTATGTTTTGATCTATTTTATAACGTGTGATCGTAATGTCGGAAGCATAATCATATATATACTAAAATATATAAATAAATATAACGCTCTTCGTATTACCCAACTTTTTTTCTACTTGTGAGGCTTTCTTTCTATTTTCTAGAACCCCGCACCGACAATACCTTCTCTTACACATGCATTACTTCTTTGTGGTACTATTCACAAACCTTGGTATTCTTAAATGCTTGATAATTTATTGTTCCGGATAGACCAACTTGTCCTCATATTCATTAATTGTTTTCTA
The DNA here is from genome assembly GCA_022606575.1 of Glossosoma conforme. Lineage (NCBI taxonomy): Eukaryota > Metazoa > Arthropoda > Insecta > Trichoptera > Glossosomatidae > Glossosoma > Glossosoma conforme. The sequence continues at coordinate 1,896,638 of JAGTXR010000015.1, forward strand.
TTCATTTGAGAATAAGTTGAGTTTCATGTATACTTAGAAGTTTTATCTATAGTTATATACATATAACAGTATCTGCGCCGACTTTAGACCCTGCGGCTCGCTAAGGCATTTTTTTTCTGGTGCCCAATATTGTATGTATTTACAAAATATTTGACATATATTGCCCTAGGCGCCCCTAGCTCATTTGACGCCCTGGGTCACAACCCTACTGCCCCATCCCCTTAAACCGGCACTGAACAGTTTATCCCATTTCAACTTCAGTTACTGTAAATAGGACTAGGCAGTAAACCAGAAAAAGGATCCAAAAAAAACAAAAATTCAACATTTCATATTCAAATTGACCATGCGCTACATCAGAGAAATGTTTGATTTTGTTAGTTAAGAGAAACACTAGCCATTATTAAAGCGAAATACTAAATAAACCCTTTTTACGAGTGTTCCGACAATTAGTGCATTATTTTTACGAAGAGAACAAAATTTTTGATGTAGTTCAACAGCTCAGTGTGTCATTAGATTCGCTTACTTATTATATTGGTCTTACTATATTTATTTATTTTATTTATTTTAATCACAAATAAAACTGAAATCATTGCTCGTAGTACATGCTTGCTTTGATATTATGAATAAAATTAATGAAAATAGTAATGCATTCAATGAAAGAGTAAACATTTTTTCTTAGTATAAGCATTTAGCCATAAGTGAATCAACTGCATTTTCACTCTTAATTGAATATGAATATAACGTTGAAATTTAAGAAATCGCTTATTTGTAGTAGTTTTTCGAAGACATTCTTTAAAATTGTTCACCAAATGACCAAAACATAAATTTGTAACGTTACATGGTTTGACATAATGAACAAAGCCTTATAAAAACAGTCGAGCATTTAATGAAAAGACGGCGCATTCCTTCATATAAATGAAGTCATAAAAACATCGACAGCATGCCCGTTCTGTGTTGCACAGCGCATAAACGAAATTTAAGGAAAAATTCACCATTGCCTGCATCATTTTTTGCCATTCGATAGAGACATAAAAAACCTTCAGGCCGCATATAAATTTGTGCCGAACACGGGACAAAGGAAGAGAAGGACCTCGTCATTTATTATTTATAGGGTGGTAAAGCTCAAAGAGATAAGGGCAAAAAAATATGTGAATCGTATGACGAGCAGAGTGGGCCCTATCTGATCTGTATTCGTCAGGGGCCTGTTCCATCGATTGCCTGACAGTCGGCCGATGTAATCTCCCCGGTACAAAACTATATTTTGTTCGACATTTTTCAGCGCGGACGGCTTTGACGATTCTGTTAGAAAACCTCGAGTTGCTGCTGCTGCTGCTCCTAATTCATACGGAGGTCTGGACTCTCTTTTTTCGGACGCTTTGCCTCTCTGCGCACAAGTCATTTCGTTTTTGCCTTTTTGGGGAATTTAAATATACTGGTAAATAAGCGAATACGAACTATGAATAAAGCATCATTTAATATTTTATGCAGCATGCTTTTATAAATTGATTATAATGCTCTGATCGCAATGAAATTATACCTTCCCAATTGTACTGCCATTTATTCTTACATTATTTGGTGAAAATTCGTCAAATCGATTGAATTTCTCCATAAAACCATGGTTGAGGTTTTTGAAGTAACGTTTTTTTTTATGTAAACGCATGCAGGAGAGCACACCCGGTCAAGAGCAGTGCACTCTATGACGCTCAGCCAGGGAGGCTGGACGCTGCATGCGGGAAAAGTGTGTTGTGTTCGTATTTGTGTGTGGGTTGGGGAGATTGCAAATGTATATTTATCTGTTTCTTGAAGAGATACAGATTGTAGGAAGGAGGAAACACAGACGCTGGAAGAGCATTCCTTAGTTTACCGGTGGCATTAAGGAAGGAACTTTGGAAGTTGCCAGTTCTTGGTTGACATATATATACCGTGTATGGATGTTCGGCAAGTGTAAGACGAGTTTGTCGGCTGTGAGTGGGTACAGGAGGAATTGATTACTCAATCTTCGTTTAAAAAATATATAAACCACTTAATAGTGGTATTATTTACGTTAAAATAAATAATTTGTGAAACATTTATTGTATACTCTAACTAAAGAACAAATATTACAGATGATAAATAACGTAATTTTCAGATTTTACTTAACGCGTAAAGGTTTCTATATAAGCATTACATATAAATTAATGTTTATAAATGACAACAATGATATTTTATTATTTTAAATAGTTAACCTACCTAACCTCAAGAATATTATGATGAAAAATCAATGAAATGTCTATGTTTATTATATTTTTAACATTTACTTTGAGATACCATTCAATATAAGCAAGTATTTCATAACTTGTTTTAACATGAATCACACTAAGCACTGTTTCAGTTCTGAAGGACTGCAGTTTTGCGATCTATGAAGGCTTTATTAATTACAACGGATACAAATGTACAAGCGTACAACGAGTACGAAACTTTAATAGATCGTGAAACTGCAGTCTTTAGGCAAGTGAAACAGAGCTTTTTAATTAAAAAATGTATATATATTTGTAGAGATATACTTGTAGGCATATACATTTAGTTAATTTTATCCATGATTTACTTATAACAGGGTTTTTGTTGTTTACAAGTCAACTATTTTCATTGAGTCTCCTAACGCTTGTTCTGGTGTGAGATCATTGACACTAAATGTGTCAATAAATTTACACGGCCACACTTTTATGTAAGTACTTCAATAATGAATTAAGATGTAAAAATATTTTGTAATGTTAATGAAGGAAATAAATAAATAATTGTCTACTTGTAGGCATATACATTTAGTTCGCACGTTATTGTTTTATGTATATAATTGCTACATTCTGAAATAATATTGTCAATATATAAAACAATTATGCTGTAGATTAATATACTACATGGCGTACGTATAGTAAAGCGCTTATACATTATGTATACTTCATCAGTATAAAACATAATCCAATTCAGTTACCGACCCCATAACAGCCATTAAAATATTACGGAATCGGACATTTTAAAAGGGCGGGTCAACTCGCGGACCGGGATTAGAGCTAATGCCCCGAATTGATTGCGGCCCGCGGACCGGTCCGGACAGGGGAGGGGAATGGGTGTGGATCCCGCTCCCCTGTCCTTCCTCCCATCCCATCAGCCTTCTCCCACCGTGCTGACTAAACCGCTACGTCCATTCTTCGTTATAATCAATGGTTTATGAATCAAACTATCACATCGGACAAAATTTTGTTTAAGCCGCCAGCATTGCAATTCAGCATCAATATATTTATTACATACTCGTATAATGCTTTTTTCACATCATTTGCCTATCTTATCAATGACATTGGTTTCCTAAATCTCTATGTTCTCCTTATTTGCTTAGTAAATTTTTTATATTTTTTTCTCAATATGTATAATTTTCTTTTGAAACATTTGTCCTGTTTGTACGTACATAATTATTTGCTAAAGAGTGTGGTTCAGAGGCTTTATAATAATTATCTAATTACCTTAATTAATATCATGGAGTAATAACACAATCGATTTCTCAATCACTTTTTTATCCATACGTGCTTAGGTCAATTTTTCACAGAAACCAAATTAATATAGTGTAAATATATTCTGATTCAGCCGTTTCATAGGACAAAATAGTGTCGGGTACGTCGGACTGATCATATGATTTCTTTAAAAAATCCGATTAACAAATCACCCAAAAATATGCTCCCGTATACTAAAGAACCCCTTCTTCAAATGCTTGGTCATGTGCTCTGAAGGCTGTCAGGAACCATATATATTCCTTATTGGACATTAATGTGCAGATATGTCCTGAATGAAGAATTTAATGTATACAAGCAGCTGACTAAGTGGTGGTAATTTAAAGTGAAATCGACAGGCGTATACAACTGGGATGGGCAGCATTTGGAAAACTAAAGTACATTTTTAAACCGAAAATTACGCAATGTCTTAAAACTAAGGCGTTTAACCGGATGTGGGATATTTGTAGAAGGATATTTGTTTTTATTTGGTGATGATTTGGCTCAGAGAAAGATCATATATATATTAATGTTCTGAAGAAATTCTCATTGAACAATCACGTAACACTGGGTTACTGATCCCAGGGGGGGGGGTTGTGTTACCAGGGAGCGTGTGTCCTCATTAATTATACGATTTCATCAGATAATTAAAATTGTTTGGCTGAAACGTGAAAACGGGCAGATCGCATGCATTATTCATTCGTTCGGCCAAAATGCTAAAAGTTCAACTCTCGAGATTTTAGATTATAAATGCGATAGAAGAAGGAATCGGACGGCGACCGCTGAACGGATACCAGGCAACGCATAGGCGTATCTAAGCTCATTATTAATTATATTATTTATTTTTAAATTACCTTCAGCATACATATTGCCGGCAGGTATAACTCAATGGTCAAAGCCTTTGCTTTGCAATTCAATGGTCGTGGGTTCAATCCCCGACGTAAATTAAAAAAAAAACGATTTCCGAGCTCCAAAATACCCCGGTCGGTGTGATTTTGATCCCTCACCCGTAAAATTCCAGTCATATCCTATTAACACTGGTGGTATACCAAAGTCATCCCGTGAAGACCACCCATTCACTCAGGCTGTAGTCTATGACGTTGACGTATTAACATTCCACATGCAGCGCTCAGTCATATGCACCATGGTAAGCGTCATAGAATTCCACAGATTAGACATCAAAATTACTATTACCATCTATCGGTATTCTCCTATATGTGCTTACATTAAATATATACAACAATACCAACAGTGCGGATGGACTTTATTGGATCAATTTCCTTTGTATTGTTGGTAAGAAAATCTATCTTCATCTTCTATTGATCCATGATTACGTCTCACTTTCATGTTTTTTTTTCTTTTGAAATTCTATGTATTGTTTATAATTATTCAAATAGATTTCTCACTCCATTTATCAGTTGCAAATTAATCATTCTCTGAATGTGGGCATCAATCATTATGGACATTTAATTTTCCTCCGGTAAGGTGCGAAGTGGAGACGGGCAACGTCCATTCTACAAAGTAATGGAAAAATCTTATCAGTAGGTTCTAAAACGCTTGACATTTTAAGTATGTCTAAGCCCTACAATATGAAGAGTTGATTTTGATTCGTGCATCGTCAATTTTCACATGGACTCACTATCAATATGTGGTGTTCACAGGACGACGTTTATCTATCAAATTTTATTATTGGCCATAATGCCATATATTTTTGGTTAGAATTAATTGACGAAATACGCTAATGCTTTGTCCGATATTTCCGATGACGCCGAGGATATCAAAGTCAGCAACGATAATGGCAGATGGATATATATAAACGAATAATTATATGCGAATTTTATTGTAAGCAATTCTTTAAAAAAACAGTCGGCCTCCCTAAGTATAATCGCGTAACCCGCGGACTGGATAGTGTTAGGCTACTTGTATTTTACGGGTGAGACATCAAATTCAGATACCCCGGGCATGTATGTTACACTTACGGAGCTCACAAATTAGCTTTAAAAATGCAGACATATAGTGAGTTGTCACAACAAGTGACTACATAGAATATTGAAATTGCAATGCTTAGATTTTGTGAAATATTATTATGTGAATAAATAAACACAGAAGATTTCCACTTTACAGTATGTGACAAATGTGAACCTACAGCAACTACAGCAGCATTAATTTCTTCAGACCCCCTTGTTTTGACCAACCTAAACTTATACGTGAAATGTACTCTCTAAATTCCTGAAAGTAAAGTTGACAATTGGACAAAGCTAAAGTCAAAACGAGTGACGTGATTTGATGTAAAAAAAAATATTTCTCAGTTAGGAAGAAGATTTATAATTATGATGATGTTTCAAAGTGGTAGTATAATTAGTAAAAAAAACATTTTTTTCGATGTGGAACTTTAAATATTCCCTTGTACGCCTCTGTTCTGCAGGCCGTCTGCAGAATGTTCCAGCCGAGGAAAACTGTGTGGAATATTTCAAATGTTTCGGCCATAGCCCAACACCACTGTTAGGTTGGCTGGTAGACGATAGACGTTGAAGGTAGACGTTAGATGTAGTAGAGTTGGCCATGCTGTTGGATGTATTCATACGGCGCGGCCGAAGAATTAGACGCAACAAGGTTTTAAATATTCCGAGGTCCGTTACCGGTGCATACTGATCATCTACCAGAGATGAGAAACCATGCAATCAATTAAATAGTAAATACATAATATCCATATAATTAAACTTATTTTTTAATTCGATTTCTTCTAAACGATTTTTTAGGGTTTCACAGGAAAATTATCATTTTAGTTTTAAATACTATATAAGTGCCATGCTTTTACATGTATCACGTTCAACACTGCAGTCATCAAGTGAACGCAATTTTTATTCAAAAAATTCAAAATATTCATATTTTTTATTTGAAAACATGTCCATGGTATTAAAGAATGAGCTGAACAAACTATTTGTCAGAAATCGACGAAAAGTTTTCTTCTTGAGATGCTTGAAAATGTCATACGGATCTGACGTAAATAAATATTTGCGGGTTTCTTCAATTGATAATACTAGGATTAATAATAGATTATTGTCTTTAATTGAAGCGATCAAATAATCTTAGAAAATCGACTGAATGTCTTTTTTTCAAAAATTGGAGATAAGATGTATTACAGTCGTCTTTTAAGGATCTTAGGTAAGGGTATGTAAGGTAACGTTTTTTGAAATCACTTTACTTTTTAAGTCAAACAAATTCTGTAAATTTATCATTTTCTTTGGAGATTTAATAGAATCTTCGTTTATTCATTTCTTCTGCAACAAATAACATTTTTTTTCGACAAAACTTCAGGATGAGAAAGGTTTATTACAACTGATTTTTTCGCTTTGGAGATGGTCCGACAGCTCGTTGCTGTTTTGAAGCCAAATTTTTGCATCTCCAAACGGATGACGTCAGAGTTTTTCAGCTGCTTTTCTGCTTTATAACATCAGGCCGGCCGAGATCCTTATCGCTGCCTACAACTAAGAGTTTCTAGAGATTTCTATCAAAAATGAACGTCGCTCTGTTTATATAAATGTGGCGTAAAATTATCATACCGGTTACATTAGATGTAACCATAACATACGCACGGCACCATAAAAAGCATTAGATAAGATAAAATCCAAATCTCTATGCACACGATATAATCTCTTACTTACTTGATAGGTACCGGATAGTCAAATATTCACTTTAAAATGCAAATTTAAAGTATCTTTCAACCGGTATTTCTTAATATTTTTATTTTTGATGATTTTACTAGAAATGGGTTTACCTAGAGAATAATTGTGTCGATGAATATCGAAACTGGTTAAATCTAAAGCGATGAAAAAAACTACATTAAGACTAGTAACGTACGACTGACGACACAAGTTGCTTATTTTATTAATCCATCGTTATATACTTGTTATATCCTTAAGTTTTTGTAAACGTCGCAATTTGTAAGCGTCAATTATTCACCATGTAAAAGTACAAAATACATTGTTTACTTAAGCCTAACCTTTCATCCACTAAAATATTTCTCTGATACTCACTACAGCCGCAGTTCATGCAAGTTTACGGCCTCTTGTCCTGGACGCTCCCTGGAACGATCTATGTTCTCATGTGATACAGGTGATACGGGTGTTTTAGGACAAAGCATTGACAATCTGAGGTTAAAGAACTGTGAAACGTGATTTTGCGGTGTCCATATGCTCCAAATATGAAGCGGATATGGTAAAAAATAAAACCCTTCATCATCGTCATCATTTTTATCAGCCTGTGTTCTGATTTCTTCAGTAAATCTTGCAGGGGGTCGACGAGCTCACTTTTTGCCAGTTTTTGGATGCCACTCAAACAGTTTTCTCCCTTGTTGACCAACGCCACTTAAACTCATGTCCTACCCATTGCCACTTGAGACACACGATATGGCTTTTAAAGCCAAATCGTAGCAATATATATTTATCTTACATAACAATAAGTAATATTTTAATGAACACAAATTAAATATATAGTTATTCGCACAAACACTAAAGCGTCATATTTTACAATAGCCACATCCAATTAAGGAATTCCGCCGATAAAGAAGTGCAAAAAAGCATACAAAAGAGGTTTTTGATTAAAAGTCAAAAACCGCTTTAAATCCATTTGATTTGATTGTCGGCGAATGGGAAATCGTCAGTGAGCTTCTGCAAGATGCGACAAAAGCGACTCGTAGAATTTAATTCCGCATTTATTAAGAGCAGGATTCCAATAAATCTATGTGAGAATCGATTTACAATAGTGTCTCGAACATCCGCGGAATTCCCGGCAAGAGATCGTTTTATAAACTCTCCGGTTTTTACTCTCGGTCGTGTTCGATTTTCCGTTTAAATGATTGATTTTATTGTTAACCGATACCCGTGTTGTTCAGGAGTAAAAAGCAGTTGCACAGTTCGATAAGGGCAATGTTTATCATCGAGCCGAGATGAGTTTTTACTACCTTTCTATTGATCGATCACGGGAATACAACTCTAACATATCTATTCCCTGTTTTCCTATTAAAGATATACAATTTATTTACTTTTATTCTTTCATGTAATTGGAATTTTTACCGAGTTTTAACATTTGTGCACCCATGGAAAAAACAACATTACCCTGAAACTGAAAGCATACGAATCAATTTGTTGTACTTTTACGACTCGAAAATGATTGAAAAAGATATTACAAAAATATACTATAATTAGGATACATAGACTGCTGCATATTTGTTTTTAACAAATCTAGTTTCAAGAGCCTTCTGTATTTTTTTTTCATACACTATAGTAGCAAGTAAAACAGTAATATTATAAGGAAAGAATGTTTGATTTACGATAGTTAAGGTACAGGAGAGTTTTCGTGTCTTAGATTACTAGCCCAACGACTGAATTAAGGTGGAAAAAAAAAATGTCTCTTATATTATGTACTATTTCGATCAAGTATGCTAAAAAAAGTCATCGAGACATTATTGATCCTTTACTTGTATATCTAAATAAATATAAATTTATTATTTCGTTACTGAAAGCATTGTGTTTAACTTCCACATAGCAGTACCTTTTATGCAAGTAAGTATTTTATATCTAACTCCTAGACAGCAAAAATACATAGCGTTATCAAAAGGTCGCTTTTTGAATTTGTCTTAGGTTTTATTATCACTAAAAAGTTTTTATTTATTATATATACCGTATAGCCTTTAAGCGATTACGTATTTAAAGTAATAGCACTCGATAAACTTACAAAAATTATCATAGCTACAACAACAGTTCGTGTGGAATTGTATAACTTGTATGGAAGTGTAAAATCCACCTGTGTGTTTGATCAGGTTAATAAATTGTCTTTTTTAATTTAATTACGCCACGAAACGCCGACTGAGGTGAGAGGGGCAAATGGGAACCGGTTCTTGGTAGAAGTCGAACGCAGTCATATCCGGTCGACACCACCATGGATGTCTCTGATATTTCTCATTACATGAATTCATGTCACCATGGAAATTTCTATACAGCAAATAACGTGATTTCTTACTATACACAGTAGTTATTAATGTATTTGTTTTAATATATATTATATATAATCATTGTAATACTGTCAGAGAGAGAGAGAGGATTGCTGTCATCGACATCTTTACCACACCTTGTCTGTTCTCTTAACTAGAGCATACGGTATTGTGGCTTTTGGGCTTAGCCGTGTGTGGCGAACTTCCTTCAACCAATATTTCGACTGCCATTGCAGGGGTCTTCTTCAGGATTTATGATTTATTTAGTTTTTAGTTAGTTTATTCAGATTATATATTTAATTAATTAATTGAATAAACCAACTCAAAACCAAATAAATCATAAATCCTGAAGAAGACTCCTGCAATGGCGGTCGAAATATGGTTGAAGGAAGTTCGGCACACACGGCTAAACCTAAAATACACAATATCAAATCTGGCCGTGAAAACCCTAAGAAGTTATTTAGAGCATACGGTCTTCACGAACTGTCGCCACAAAGCTCTGTCAGCTGTCACGGTCCTCTCTTCATCTAATGTCAGCTCTGCCTTCTACAGCTCCGCCGAGTACATTCTATGTATCCGATGATCTTCCAATTTTCGATTTTTCCTAACTTGTGACTTTCAAAGTAATATAAGAATGAAAAGAAAAAAAAAAGAATTTTATGTTTAGTATATGTATATTTAAGTAATAATAATATTGTAATATAGTCAATGATCTATAAAAGTAGATTAGAATATTGAAATAATAAAATAATATTCTAATAAAAATAAAAAATTAATATAAGAATGCTTCAACCATTTTTTTATCAATTTCAGTAGCTAAAGGTATCTTTGTGTATACATAAAATATTTTTATGAATATATAAAACCAAAACGCCGCTTATGTAAAGATAAAAATACAAGTCTTTGATCTGGTGCAAAAATGCATATAATTATTTTGTAATGCAGTCAACCGCATCGATTAAATTGAATTAAAAATGCCGCTACATCTTCTAAGCACACAATGTATTGCTAGCATCCAAAACATGAATATAGTTTCTAATACCTAAGGCTTAGCCGATATAGATTTAGCTTTTGCCAACACTAATACATACACACAAAGTGTGTTATCACGTTCACATCTTGCGTGCGTATTAGTGCGTGCAGTCTACAGCGAACTTCATGCTATTGCTACAATTTCACTAACACTTGCTTAGTTTTGCGAGTGTGTGGTACAAATTGACTCGTGTGTATACGAGCGAGCGCATTGGCGCGGGCGACTGACAGCTTCTAGATTAGGGTCCCTTTATGTTGTATGGGGAGGGGAGGGGAAGCAGTGAAGAGACGTGATGGGTAATGAATAACCTAATTAATTAATATTAATATTAATTACATCATCATCATTACCATGTTGGCTCCCTTAACTAGAGAATATGACACTCATAAGTTGCCGTCACAAAACTCTGTCAACCGCCATAACCTTCGTATAATTCAATATCAAATCTGCCTCCCGCAGCTCCGCTGAGTACATACTATGTATAGTTCCCGCTGGCCTTCCAGGACATTGCGAGCTCGTAGCTTGAAGAAGAGGCTTTGTTTCTTCAACACTTTAAATTTATATTCATTATTTTTATTTTAGCACATACAGGAGATTATATTTTATTCATAAATGGTTTGACGTGATGGTTTATAATATGTGTTGATCCGCTAACATAATAAGATAATACCCGGTTTTATTTTATGAATATTTAATGTTTGTATTTTCTAACAGTGAAAGCCATAATTGTAGAAACTAGTGTATAAACGACTATTATAGATTTTTTTGTATTTAAATAATCTATTTTGAACTTAGAGAATTGATTCCTTCTGTACCCACCAACAATGCACAGCCGTCTCACACAAGCTTGAAATTTATGCGCGTGTATCTAGACAAAAAACTATTAGTCTGCAAAATTCTTTCCTAAACGTCATTGGCCAGCTTTGGAATGATCCTCTAGAATCTGTGTTTTTTCCTTCATACAATCTGAAATTCTTTGAAAAACAGATAATGTACACTTAATATCCACCAAACCGCAGACAAACATTACCCTTAGCGTAAAGCCGTAATAGAGAAAAAAAAATTTAAGTGACAAGTAAACAATAAAATTGTGTACTATCTATAGTTCCCGCCGGCCTTCCAGGACATTGCGAGCTCGTAGCTTGAAAAAGAGGCTTTCTTTTTCAACACTAATATGCAAATATATATAATGCAATAATGCAAATATATTTCTGAATAATTTGTCAAAATAATAATTTTATTAATACTAAAATATTATCAGTAGCGAATAATTAAGTATCTTTATTATGATTAATTGCGTATCAATATTATAGGTGTGTAATTATATAAGCATTATTTACAAATGCATATTAATTTGCATATCCATTAATAATAATATTAATAGTAAAAAATAATCATATTTATTCTGAGCATTCTTTGAATATAAATTATATTTAACAAACACTGATTAAATAATTAAATAAGATTATGTATAATTTATGTGAGTGTTTTTGCTCAGCGAAAAATTTTACTTACATTATTCCATATGCAATAGTATTACAAAAAATTATCACGTATAATCCAAGGATGTAATTTATTTTGAAAGTATATCTTATTAAGTAATTAAATATACACATACTATACATCAAATTGTTTCTACGCATGAATTCATTCAGAAAAATATCGGCAGAAGCGGGATGCGAACCGCGGGCCTTGGAACCAACCTTTGCCCAGGTCTTTATATACCGCTAAGCCACCTCGGCTATTTCTTTGCCTGAGCTGACACGCATTAGAACCTGTATTTATACCATTGTTATCACCGTATGACGATAGGTGTCTCTATAGTATATATTCAGAGTATGTATATTATTATTTGTTACTATTTAATCAGCAACATTTATTCACAGGATTTAATATTATTACTTTCCGACAGTCTATTTATTTTAGTAAGTACCATTCGGGTCACTTCTAATAAATATTTAATCCATTTATATATTATTGTTTCGTTGATTCACCACGAAGCGCCCATGTGTTATGTTTCTTTTTTTAAATAAAAATAGTAGGCCAGCTCTAACGTGATCCGGCCCAGAACTAACTCGGTACAACCCTAATTTTAATGGCTTCTCTTCGCATACTAGACGCGCAACGATAACAAAACGTCGTAACTCTTTCTGAACTCGCCACCGAATGCCCCTTTACGATATCGAGGACCTCGTGCTTTGGGCCACACCTACACTATTACGCACACTCACTCACCGAACATATCACACGAATATCGTGCGTGTGACGACTGAGATGCGCTTGTGTGTGTAACACGTGGTATTGTAACTAATACAAGCAAAGGCACACACGCACGCGAGTTTTGAATTCAAGGGGAAGTGTTCCATTAATAAAATCTTCAGTTGATTTTTACATTTTTAAATCTTACGTGTGGCAAGAAATTGTGTTTTTCTTAAATGTTTTTACAGCTGTTGTGTAAATAACTTGTTTGTACTGACAGTGTTACTCGATCATATTAATTAACTTCGACTATTAATTAATTAACGACTGCATTAGTTGAGAGTTCCGGCTAGAATCTAGTACAAATTATGCCTCTTAGCTTACAAGGCACTCAACGGCACTGCACCGGGCTATTTGACAGAACTTATCAAGCCTTCAGAAATAAGCGCGCGTGGAGAGACACTCAGATCAGCTGGAGCAAATAGAAGCACCCTGCAGCTGACGGGAGGTAGTCGTAGCATGGTCTTTGGCAATCGGGCTTTCAGTAACGCGGCACCGATGGCCTGGAACTCGCTACCGGAAAGCATACGAGATCTTAAAGCGGAGGCATCCTTCAGAAGCAGTCTCAAGACCCACCTTTTTACTCAGAGAGGAAAAAAGCGCTTTTGGAATGATCATTCGGTCATCAAAGAGCGCTATACAAATATAATAATAAAAATAATTCAATTTTATATGACCAACAAATGACAATAGCACATAGTTACATCACCAAAGTTAAGCAATATTGGACGCTGACAAAAACTTACATAGCTGTATACATAGTACTATGGCTGCCGTCTCACTACAAATTGCCGCCACCTAGTTTTGTCTATTGTCAAAACAAGGGGTCTTTAGTTATTAGTTCTAAAAGGTGTTTTGACTCTTACGCTTATAAACATTTCTAAATATAATGTGCTGTACAAATCACCCAATTTATATTAAGTAAATATAGGTATAACGTTAAAATAAAATTGTATATATTCAGTACTTATTTTCAATTATATATTAAAGACTCTAATGAAGACATTAAGTAAAGATAAATTAAGTATCAAGTACGTAAACTGTAATGCTAATCAGCGGCGTACCGTTTACGAGCTTTCAACGAGTCCATAAAGCTCAGCGGAGAGCTTTTGGGAGCTTTCACCTTCCGTCACATTTCCCGCCTTGAATATTTCAAGCGATGTCTTCTCCCCTATTCCCTCTCATCCAAACCCCACTAAAGTAATTTATATTCTAATTAGAAAAGGATTTGCCGGACGGCGGCCGGACCCTGCGTGGCGAGAAGGATCTACCTAACCAAACGCACGACAGTGACGTAACTTTTTTTATTATAAATCCCTAGATACGAGTACCATAAAAAAGGACTATGTTCAGTACACTAATGCTGAAAATGACTTCTGTCAACTACTATATGTATTTTGATCATTGTTAAGTAGCTTAATCGTTTTAAAATTTAATTATTACACGTGACATTATACGATGATCACAAATGTAACCATCATCAACATCTTGTGGGCCCTTGTATCCTGAAAATTTATCAGTGGTTCATCGGTTCAAGTTCTTCTCATACTTTTAGATTATTATTCATGCTATCCATTGAAATCCCCCGTCTTTAAGAAGGAGACAAGTCGTGGGATCGTCACGTGGCCTTTTGGGGGGAGGATTCAGGAGCAGATCACAAAGCAAAATAACTTTTTTTTTGTAGCACAATTCGCATTTTTTTTTAATAAATACTTGATTTCTCCGTCCGACCTTTACATGGCGTTTTCGCTGGTTGAACGAAGACTAACTGACGATTCCGGAACACTGTGACATGCAGCGCCACCTAGTAATCACGGCAACATGAAATAGAGCAACTGCCATAACAAATTAAATGGCGTATACAAACACCGTGTAATTTTATATATAATTAAAACTAACATTACTAGATGTGCATTTCAGGCGGGCGAACAAAAATAAGAGACAAATGATCGTTCTTCGAGGCTTTTTGGCATCAGCCTAAAAGAGTTATATCAAGCTGATATCACCATCAATCATAATTTGAATCTCAATATATTTCTTTCATCTGATCAAATTGTGATAAGAATATTGTTGTTATATGACATGTTGAAATTTTCCTCTTCTCATGCCAAGTCATCTCTATACTAGAGCTCTGCAGATTGTGTAAATAGATGCTGTGCATTCTTCCCTAGGCTGCCAAATAAATATTTGATAGTTATCATTTTTTAAGAAGATTTTTAAATATTTTTTTTCAGTTGTTTATTTTTTATACATTTTTATTCATTTCAGTCCAATGAGTTAGACTGTGTATTTTTTTCTGCTATGAAAAGTTCGTTTACATTTACTTTTACAAAAAAACATTATTAAATACAAATAATATGTACTAACGGGTAATAAAAAAAAAGTTAAATTAATAAAAAAAAAAAAAAAAATAGTAATCACTTAAAACAAAACAAAATTAATCGTTTCATTCATTCATGGGTAAAATCAGTAAGTCATAGATAATAAAGAAAAGAAAGATCGCAAATATGTTTAATGTTTACAGAAGCAAATATTATTTCATTTGCAATTCTTAAATTATTTGATAATTGTGTTTTTACATATTTTTTTTTGCACTTCTTTCGTGTACGACTTTTAGGCACACTGTTGGTTCATTAACAATTTTGCGTTTGGATTTTGGTTACGTCATTGCGCAGGGCCAGTAATTTATTTCGATTAAGCGATTATAAAGTAAAAATAGGCTCTGGCCCTCGGCCGATCGCTAGAGTATGATTTACGTCCGGCCGTAACAGATTGCTTACATGTATTAGGGCGCATGGAAAAACAGAGCTTTTATTTTAAGTGGAGAGAGCGCGTATTCCAAGGGCGCAGCTCTACGTTAAAGACGTAAAGGATATCAGTTGACATAATTGTTAAGAGGAGACACCCACTGGAAATAATCTAAATGATAGCATCATCAAGTAAGTGAGAGTATCATCAAGTAAACTTAAGCGTAAAGTGCATTTCCTGTCCTGTTGATTGCGATTAGATCATCTTTTCGATGGAGTGCGAAACATGTACAATAACTTAAAAATAAATATGGCGTCAAACTGAATATTTTTCATTTAGTATTTCTTTAATGAAAATTAGTAAAAAATTATAATCATTCATTTTTACCAAGTATTTTCAGTTGATAACCTTTAATTAACGTTACCATAAATTTTGTTGAAAAATGGAACATTTGATCTTACGGATTGGCGCAACCTGACCAGCGAAACGTGATAAACAACAGGCGGTGACCTAAACAAGATTTGGTCTGCGCCCAAAGTTGCTTAACTCAGTGATCATGTTTCAGTGATCTAATGAGAAATGTGCTATATATACTCTATTGTCGCTGCAATATAATAAGAGAGTGTTCACTTTTACGGCAAATTTAACATATCTTTAATACACACAGCTTATATGTGTGTATGGTTTCAGTGCCGGTTTTAGGGGGTGGCGCAGTGGGTCGGTGCCCCAGGGCGTCAAATGGTCTAGCGGCGCCAAAGGCAACTAATCTCGATTAGATGTTTTTTAATTATAAATAATATGGGGTGCCTGAAAAAAAATGCTCTAAGGCGCTGCAGGATCTAAAGCCGATTCTGTATGGTATACTCGTACACCAGTATATAGCTTTATCAAAAATCTAATAATTACATAAAGGCAGATAAATACTGGAGTAAACTTAAAACCAATAGGCAGGGCCGCATTTGGGCTTTCGGGGGCCCGGCTGTCGCGCGAGGCCCGTGTCCAGGATTTATGCCGTGACGGGCCCGGTAATCCGCGGCCCGCGGCCCGCGCCCGGCGCCCCTGGCGTGATGTATGGGGCCCCATCTGCGCCGCGGCCCTCGCCCGCGCCCCCCTGCGATGATTTAGCGCTGGCTTCGCTTTCGCTGTGATATAATATTGTTATCTACTCCATTATACATGTGCATTATTGTAGATATCATAAAGATATGTATTTAATTGTAACATTTAATTTTCTCAAGTGTGAAGAAAATTGGAAGACCATTAATTTTCTTAAACTGTGAACCGTTTGAAAAGCTGTCTCACTTTCACTAAATAACACATCATTAAAAGTAGACTTCTTCTTAATTGTGATGCGAAAAAAAAAATTGGGTGAACTGCTCTTTAGAACCAAATGGTCAAAGAGGAAAAGGTAAGATCGTTTAAGTAATAATGCAATCTTCTAGAAGTTGAAGATTATCAATTAACTTCTAAATATGCATTAGATATTTCTCCAAGGCTTTCTGGATTGGAATTGGATTTGTAGGGCCTTTATGAACATTACACAGTATATCCTTGAAGGGGTTATAGAATTATATAAGACTTGGAACGAGGTAAAGATCACGGCAACTTACATAATGTAAAGTCGCAATTAATTATGTTATATACCATATACTCTATATAGTAGCTATTATGGAAGAAAATATGTGTATAAAAGAGAAGTAAAAATAGTGAAGGGCATTTTCTTATTTATATATATTGTATGATAATGATGTAATCTATCACTTTTTTTAATTTTACTTATTCTGAAAAACGGTAAACATAAAATAAACTATTTACGTTTTAATTTCTCATTTTTTTTAAATTGGAAAAACTCAGAAAAGGAATTGAATTGCGAAGTAATAATTCAATTCACGAATCGGTTAATCAAATAATATGTTAGTAATTAAATAAACATATACTATACATAAAATTCTTTTTAACGCGTCAATTCAAGCAGAAAAATAACGGCAGAAGCGGGATGCGAACCGCGGACCTTGGAAACCAACTATGCCCAGGTATTCATACCGCTCAGCCAACTTGGCCATTGCTATGCCTGAGCTGAGTCGCATCCCGCGGTTCGCATCCCGCTTCTGCCGTTATTTTTCTGCTTAATTGACGCGTTAAAAAGAATTTAATGCATAGTATATGTATAATTAATTACTAATAATATTGTTATATAGGCAATGATCTATACAAGTAGATTAGAATATTGAAATAATAAAATAATATTCTAATAAATATTTAAAAAATCCATACAAATAATATGTACCTTCAAAAAACCATAAGTCGTATATAATAACGTGAAAGTGCACTGAAAATTCTTGGGGAAATTACATAAATATAATTGAAATTTGTATAAATCAATTTTTATTAACAAAATTTGAATATTAAATTCAATCAAAATCACAAAAAGTGTAATAAATTAATCAAATATATTATTTACCTACTGATATAATACGAATTAGCATAAAACGTTTATCGCCATTGTTCAAATACCGCCAGACAAACCCGAGGGTAGATGCTCGAGATTTGAGATGAACGATCACATAAGAGGTCACAATCTCACTGAAAGTCTTTCACGGTGTTTGAACAGAACCCCCTCTAAGGCTGCGGATCGTAATACTATCTGCAGCGTGCAGGCCTCGGGCAAACCTTTATGTATAACGCGCATATGCGTACTAAGTAGGCAAGTGTCTGACGCATATAAGCGGGCAAGGGTATTAAAGACGTATAATGATATATCTACTCGATTGCAGTATGTGGGTAAACATGTAAAGTAACTGTTGTTTGTTTGTAACTGAAAGTAACAAGTAGGCTGTTACTGTGCGTAGTGTATCAATCCCTTCACTAGTGTAATAATGTCAAGTTGTTTCAGATGTATAACTATGAGGCATATTATTAATTTTTTAGTATGCAAATACTTTAAAAGTACATTTTTATATCAATCCAGGTGATTACTATATAATTATTTGAACGATAAATATTTATTTTAATTTAAGGAATATGGCATTTGTTTTCTTGATAAAGCATAAAACATTGAATTTACTTCAAAGAATTCGTTCAGTAAAAATTAAGAATATATTTATACAATGTTACTTTCAAAAGCAGAACGGTTTTCACCATCTTAGTTGATTATGAAATTGACACATATTTTACGATTATAAATTAAACGTATTATTTTATTTGTCAATTGTTCTGTGTCAAAGCAGATTTATTTTTACTGTATTATTAATGAAAAAAATGTCTCAAGAATACGTTTTTTTTTTAATGCAATGATAAATTATACAAGCACGTAGAGAGGCATGCACTACGCTGATCAATAAAAGTATTAAAAGCTTTTATATATAAATAGGTACGCAGTAAGTGTATGCAAGAAACCCCTTTAAAATCGGGAGCTTTTCATAAGCTCCCCTCACAAGACCCACCCCTAATCGTTAATCCCACACACCGAGCGCTATCATACTGCGAAATATTTATGCAAGGTCCGGCTGTTGGGGAGGGTAGAAAGGCCCAGCCCTTTTACTACAGAACGGACAATAGGACGATCGCCAACATGTCTGGGGAACTAAAAATATTGCCGGGCACTTGCACCTGCCTTGTAGTACGCAGAATATATCGACAGATGATATATTATCATGAATTTTATGGAATTTATTACGGTGTATATTTCAATTCCACTTTTTGCTTGTCTGCGTTATTTTTTTTCTCTTTCCATATCGTTTCTATATCTAAAATCTATCGAGACTAATTTCTGTCAGTTTGAACTACACAAAACTTTTTCCAAGTAATCTCTGCACACAAAGTCATTTTGGGAACGTATATGATTCCCAACGATCTTAAGAATAGAAACCCCGAGACTTAAAGAGACAACAGCCTTAGAATCCAAGGCATTTCTAATGTTTTTCAAGGTTTTCTCAGCGTTTTCCAAACCTGAATCATTTTATTTTAATGGATGACTTAAGGCAGAGTTTGAATGTATTACTTATTGTAAGCACAGTTATTTAATTATTTATGTATTAAAATTCATCAGCGAAAAACATGATTACATACAAAAATATATCTTAATGTCAGTAAATAAATTTATAAAGAGATTCCGAAAATTCTTTTTGGAAGACTTTTAAAAATAAAAGAATTATTTTATCGAGGTATTTTGTAAATATTGTTGTTTAATTTGCGCGTTATGTGATAATGAAATTTTTTTTTAATCATATATCGTTTCAAATTTAAAAAAATATATTTTAAAAAATAACACTGATGCAATTTTTTTGGTTTCCCATTTTATTTTTATTGATGATATGTAATTATTGAAGCCCCCAATTATCGGAGGCCCGAAACAGCGCCATGTTTGCCTATTGAGTAATCCGTAACTGTTCCTAGTCCGTTCACTCAGTACTGATTATCATAATATATAATTACAATGTTCAAGTGTGTAATACGAGACTACTCGTGTTTATTGTGATTCATTGGGAAAGTAATGTGAATGTTTCTATTTGACACCCATGCCGTATACGTTCACCGAATCATTTACATGTTTTAGTAATGAGTCACTTAAAACGACCAAAAACATTCGTCGACCAAATAGTTCTTTATTAAAATTATTATTTAGTTTTTAATCCACAGCAGACACGTGATATTTACTCGTAGTTAAGACAAATTTGTGTATATAGCATCCAGGATCATTTTCTCTGATTATGTTATTTGTATAATATTATATTTGAATCTATTTGTGTAACTACGACAACATTATTCCAATTAATGTTTTTTGTGTATATGGCTAAGCGCTGCATGTGAAGTGTCGATCCGTCAACGTCATAGACTACAGCCCGAGATTCACGCATCATCCCTATTATTACCGTAATTTATTATGAATGGGTGGTCTTCACGGGACGACATTCATTTACCACCAATTTTAATTGATAGGCTATGACTGGTATTTTACGGGTGAGGGATCAAATTCACACCAAGGGGGGGGGGGTATTTCAGAGCTCAGAAATCTTTTTTTTTGGTTTTTTTTTTTTCAATTTCCGCCGGGATCAAGCCCATGACCTTTGGCTTGCATAAAACTTACTATTTTCATGTATCTTTTTTGTTATTTTCCGTGTAAATTAATTCAATAAATAATGTTTACTTAAATTTACAATGATTGTCTTCTTTTCGAATGGGGGGAAGGAGTAATATCGACTAACGCAAAAATATTTTGGGGTAATATCGACTTACACAAAAATATTTTGGGGTAATGGTTAAAAAAGTTCCCCGACCGCTGATCTATACCGACCGGCAAATGTAATAAGTTAATCAAATGAATATTATATTTAAAAATTATTACTTCTTATCAACATGTACAATTTAAAACACACTGGCTGAGTAATTTGAAAAATTTGTAAAATCATTGCACATTATTAAGCTTCAAGCTCTTCTTTACAACAATAAAATAAATTATTTGTATCAAATAAAATATCTCTGTAAGCATTTGTTTCTATGCGTTTACTATTGCCTAGCTTTGTGCTTATATATAAATACCCCTCTATACATTTCATGCTGTGAGATCCGCTGGATCAGAAGGGTAGTCGAGAGGCTTTCACGGAGATGAGGTTCCAATCTGCTATATTGAAACTGAAAGTCCGGCTCGTGAGGGACGACCAGTAACGTTGCAACGGGAATTTGCGGGGTCTTAACAACGGATTGTATAAATCTAAATGGATACTTATCCGTTAATACATAAATCTAACAGACTAAACGTAATAGCAGTCACACAATTTAAATATCCCTAAAAAGCGTGAAATATTTTTACTTTGATGGATTGAATATAAGAAATAAAACATATATATCGTTTAGAATTATTGAACATTTTTTTCACGTTTCCGCTACGTAAGAAGCTATTATCTAGTGAATTAAAAGTGTAAAAGTTAACATCTTCCTCTCTCTCAAAAGGCTGTTATTCCGTCGCGTGATCGCAGGATTAGGAGCAGATTGATAACACAGACTTTTTCAGAAGCACATTGACATATATTTACGATAAAACATTACAAATTTATGGCTCGACCTAGCATTCGGCCGATCCCCAATACAATATCTCTCGCCGAAAGGCGGGGACTGACTACCCTGCGATCGGGATGGGCTCTCGCCCGCACCACAAGCGGTGGTGTATATAACTAATGCCAATATGGCGGACACATCCATGTTTGACAAGCGAACAGAAATAAGAGACAAAAGATTGTATATCGATGTTTTCGGTACTAGTCTTCTTCTTCGTAGTATCAATCCGGAGGATTGGTTTGCAGCAACAGAATCTTGCATCTCGATCTCCATTCCTCTCGGTCCTCCGCAACCCTTTTCAGCTCAGCATAAGCGCTACAGTTCATGTCCTCGAATACTTGCTGCAAATACCCCCGTCTAGGGCGCCGTTCTGTAGTAATGTTCGAACATTCCAGGTGGCATATCTTGTTGGCTGAAGGTTTTTCTTTTTTGTCTTGTCATAGTGCTAGTCATCAAGGGCTATATAATGCTGATGTCATAGTGCTTACATAAAATGCATTGTGTGTGTGAGAACGTAGTTGTACGCTGTGAGATGTGTTTATAAATTGAAAAAGTTTTTATAAAAAAAGATCCAGAGTTCATTAAAGCATTACTTCCAACTTGTTTTAATATTAATTACATGTATGTTGGGAACTGATGAAGCTATAATTGAAGGCGAAATGACGGAATTTTAACAAGTCAATAAGCAGTGCCAAAAAGTTAATTAAAAACAATATGTTAAATAAATATTCAATTTATTGTTAAAATACAGATCACACTGAACTTTGTTTAATCACTTGCGAGAAGACTGCAGTTTCGCCCTTAATAAAAGCTTTATTAGTTACAATGTGTGTAAGCGTACTTTTTAAGCGCAATTACAAAAAACAAGTTGAGGAATGTTTTTTTATTTAATATTGAAATGGATCTCAGAGCAAATGCTAAAAATGTAAATAATTAAAAGAATTGGGAGGTTGTTTAATTTTATGATTTTTAAACACTTAAAGAGTCACAAGAATCCATATACTTTAAAGTTTAAATAATAGATGAGATTGCTTATATTTTTTGTTAATAGCTGTAGTGGTCCGGCATTTCAGAATCCTTCCCCCCTTCCCTCACATGGGCAGAAGTGGGAGTAAAGGGTTAAAGGAGGGTGGCAATAATAAAGTGGAAGCCGGCGGTTGTAGTGACTAATGGCATCATAATTGCTTAGCGGCCCTGGACTAGGGATGAGGGAGAACTACAAGAGTAGGACGTTGTAGTGAACACACTACAGAACACACAAGTCTGGTAAGTCGAGAATAACATCGGTCAGCCAATACCTAGTAAGGTGAGGCAAAAAATATAATATTTGTCCATCCACTCTTGAACGTAAGACTCCGACTTGAGTCTCCAACCATCTTCAATCCATTTTGAAAAGGATGGACTAACACTCCGTTTGCTAGTTCTTGGTCGATACTCCAACACTTCTTTCTCATCGACCGTCGACTTTTTGACAGATATGCTCTGCTTATTGCCACTCAAGTGTGCGTATTCTTTTGATAGTGTCCAATACTGAACTTTTTCTTTGGATATTTTCATTTAAAATCTTACATTTTAGTAACATTCTGAGCGTGGATCTCACGGTCACCGCGATTTAACAAACAAAGGAATTAAATAAATAAATTCTTAGATTTTCACGGCCAGATTTGATATTGTGGCTTTTGGATTTTGCCATGTGTGGCGAATTACTTATCTCCAATATTTCGACCACCATTGCAGGGGTCATTTTCAGGGTTGATGACTTAGTGTCTAAGTTATCAACCCTCTATCGATGTTGCCAGATATTGGGAAAAAATAATTTGACGTCGCTGACACGAAGAAGAAGATCAACCCTGAAGAAGACCTTTGCAATGGCGGTTGAAATATTGGAAAGAAGTAATTCGCCACGCACGGCTAAACCCAGAAGCCACAATATCAAAGGTATTCATTATTGTTTTATTTAACTAAAGATATTCGATTTAACAGAAACCATGTTATTAATAGATAAATACTTATAACAGCTGAGTTGATTAGTATTTCTCATTCTCTGAGGAATATCTGAATTGTACTTTAATAAAATAATGCGGCTTAGTCTAACTAAAAAACAATAAAAAAATGATACCGGCTCTAAGCATGGACACTATGTTCCAAATATTTGTGCGATTCATGTTCAAGTGATCTCTCCATATCATTTCTTATCAGTAGACACATAGCCTGGACGCCTACATATGTCCGAGGGGTAATAAGCATAAACACAGGACAACAACTACGGAACAATAAACATAGTGGATTGTTCTAGTGCTCCACATTTAATTAACACTGTTTTTATTAACTAAAGTGTGAACCTTCATACGAAATAGCTTTAACACTAAGCTACCCACATTTAAATTCATATAAATTACATATATATTATAAATTGGGCAGAATCTATACTATAGGTATAATCTACCGACGATTTTGGTATACATAATATGACTGGCATTTTACGGTTGGGTATGAATCTTCTTCGTAGTAGTATCAATCCGGTGGATTGGTTTGCTGCAACAAGATCTTGCATCTAGATCTCCACTCCTCTCGATCCTCTGCAATCCTTTTTAGCTCAGCATAAGAGCTACAACTAATGTCCTCGAACACTTGCTGCAAATACTCCCGTCTAGGGCGCCCTCTACTGTTTCTACCCTCAACCATCCCTTCCACAATGTCGTGAAGAAGACCATCATGGCGCATGATGTAACCGATCTATTTGGCTCGCATCTCTGAGATGGTTCTTACTAGGTCTCTCCAGGAAATGAAGGTATGAATAGAGCTGAAAAAATAATAAGAATTATTTTTTCTTTTAATAGTCATTGAGGTTCAGACTCACCATCTTTGTTATACTAAACAAACGATTTACCTCTATTCCATTAACGTTAGAGATACTTAGGTTACCAGGAAGCCATAAAATAAAGTAAATAAACTCTCACAGAATCGTCAACCCTGAAGATGACCCCTGCAATGACGGTCAAAATATTGGAAAGAAATTTGCCACACATGGCTAAATCCAAAAGCTACAATACCTTAATGTATTAAATACGAAAAAAAAAATGCTTTATGACTATCACTAGTTCTGGCAGATTCCACTGCTTATGCCTTGTCTAATGAAATTTCTGCGCCCGAAAGTCCACTCGAGAGTATGTATATGGTTCCCGATGGCCCTCAAGGTAGGTACCGGGAACTTTGGTAGATTTTTTAATCGAAATTTTTAAGTAGATCGGTGATTACCCCGACGTATTCGACGCTTCAAAGTGAACCCATTGGTCATTTAAGGGCGAATTAATCGATATGTCTTCCCTACGTCACTTATTTTAAGCTATTAGCATTAGCATACTCGTCGTAACAAACTGTTCTGTGTATCATTGACGGTTTATTTAATATTAATACAATACTTGCATTGGAGTCGCCAGATGGCAAAAATTAAAACAGTCGCTCATACAATTACTTGCGCAATGTATGTAAGGGCTTGTACACGTAATTAATGCTACTTTATTGAATTTTGAATCATACGGGCAATTATTTTCTGCGTAAGTCCGTCGATAGGAGAGTGCGTTATTAAAAGAATTGATTTCGCAAGCGAGAAATTTCGTTTAATTGGCTCGGCAAAGCTGCAAAAACGGAACGATCCGCGATAATATGCAAATGGACCCGTTATCACTCTGTATAGACTCGCCGCGCTAATATCATTACGCCACTGCCTCAGCCAGTTGGGTACTAACAGGGTTCGTAAACTTAAACACGAAAATTCAAATCGGCACCTTTGCAAATACATCATTGTCGAATGAAAGTAATAATCATTCGATTACAAAATAACACTCACGAGAGTATCTTAAAATGGTTTTTGTCTTATGCAAACTATATGCTCAAACGTTGGTCTACTAAAAAAACTTATGTGTAGTGCTGCAATAAGGAGAGTCACTGCTGTGGACTGCGATAATTTTCAATACGCGACACATTCAAAACACTGTTTCGTATGCACGTATGTTTCTTCCAGTATCTTATATTGGGCACTAAACAATGCATCAATGTTGTTAGTAATTGCGATGAATCAATTAGACATTGCTGACACAAATAAGAAGATGAATAAAAAAATCATTGGACGCTGCGTGTCTAAATTATTTTTAGTAATTGCGTGCGTGTGATTATTGAGGAGATTGTAAATGTTTATTAATATGTTTCTTAAAAATATTCAGATTATAAGTGGAAGAAAAAATTTATAATAAGGATTCATTGCAAAGTCTAGTGTAATGTTAAATAATAAGACGGAAAAGATTTTTGTTCTAGAGTGTTCTAAGTCTATATAAAAAGTTTATTTTTATCATAAAATTATGCCGATTTTCCAATATTTGTGCCATAATTCCAGTGAGTAAATTTTATATAATAACGCCGTTTCAAAAACAACTTAAATGAAAGCCACCAGAATGTTTTTTAAATATTTTGTAGAAGTAAAATTAACGATATTAGACTTTTTGTAAGATACGTTGATAATTTCTGAAGGATAGCGTGAGGAGCTGTTATACCTAAAGCAAAGGATTGTGAAGGACGGAGACTCATGTGGCAGGTCTGCATTCAATAGTGGACTGACACAGAACGATGATAAAGATGATAGTATACGTAAGAGAGATCAATATATTTAAGGATGCTGAGTGTGAACATGAATATAATTAAATGTTTAGCCATCCCTGTATGGTGTGTGATCAATCCAGTGGCGCACTCGCGGAGTTCCCTCCTAATTGTCGCCGCGCAGTGTCGGCCAGGCAGGGCACGAACGAGCAATACTTCAGGCGCGCACGTCATAAAGCAGACCAGAGATAGGGCGCACTTTGCAGCTACGCCACTGAACAAAATCAGGGACTCAATAAATCCAATAAAGTATAAATTGAAAAAAAAACTAAATTTGAATTGACAACACCTATGTGGAAATATTCTATTAAACTTTTGACCGCGGCGCCTTTTTGGTGGATATTTTTATCGGTTTTCACAATACGTTATGTCTAGTATTTACTTCATGAGCAGTGAATAAGTTAATAATTAATATATGAAACGAATTTCAAATAAAAATAAATAAATTATTTTACTCTTAACCTAACAATAACTTAGAACTAAACTGTATTAAAAAATAATTGTATGTTAATTTTATAGTTTTTGTTTCATTCTTACTATAATGGTACATTTATTAACAAAATAAACCAAAACATAATATTTTTGAGCACATAATTCAAAAAACATTTCGTTAATTGAGTTGCCTTAAATATATGAATAATTTTCTGATACAGTCTGCATTAGATTTTATTCAAAACCAATTTAAGTATTAATTAAAAACAAATATTGAACTTTTTAAAAATGACCCTTCTATCAATTATTCTGTAAGGAAATACACGTTAACATTGTTAAATCGACCCTTGCATACCTGACTACATACCGTTCTCAGATCTGCATACAATATTCGTTGAACTTCGATGCAACCTGCATTATCGAGCTGTCTACCTGTATGTACATTCTGTGCAATTATCATACTGTCATGTCTTATTTATATACTTTTTATTTATGTTAATACAAAAATGAGAATACCAATAAATGGCAACAGTTGCCATTTCATTCAAAGATAAGCGCCGTATGTTAAATGTTGGTTTTTTAACGTTATTGAATAACAAACTGAAATATTTGATTCTAAGATTACACACTAGAATTTATGGTATTCATTAGACGACTTCTGTCTCTTAAAGTAAGAAAAATTGGTTGCGAAAGGTAAAATACAGCTTATGTTATGATTTTACTAACTAGAAATATGTCTGGATTTTTAAAACAACATCTGCTCTTTATCTGAAGCAAATTTCTGCCACACAATTTTGTTTGCAGTCATTCTGATTGAACATTTTTCAAAGATATTAATAATTTCCATTTCTTGTCACGTAACTGAAGAAGGAGTACGCCTAAAAGATGCAAAAGAATTTGTATACCTTGGAAGTACGATCACCTGGGATGGCAGAACAAAAATATAAGTCAACAGTCGAATACATCAAGCAAGGCTAGCTTTCAATAAAAAAGCCAAAATTCTTGAGTCAAAGAATATTACTTTAGGGCTCCGCAAGCAACTTGTCAAAACACTTGTTTGGAGCATCTTAATGTACGGCTGTGAGACATGGGGCTTATCTGAAAGTGATAAAAAAAGACTAGAGGCCTTTGAGATGTGGTCGTACAGAAGAATTCTCGGAATTTCCTGGAGAGACCACGTCACGAACAATGAGGTTCTCAGGATAATCAAGGAAGATAGGCACCTAATAAGAACCATCTCAGAGAGGCGAGCCCGATGGATTGGTCACATCATGCGCCACGATGGTCTCCTTCACGATATTGTAGAGGGGATGGTTGAGGGTAGAAACTGTAGAGGGCGCCCTAGACGGGAGTATTTACAGCAAGTATTCGAGGACATGAATTGTAGCGCTTATGCTGAGCTGAAAAGGGTTGCGGAGGACCGAGAGGAATGGAGATCGAGATGCAAGATTCTGTTGCTGCAAACCAATCCACCGGATTGATACTACGAAGAACATCTGAAGCAAATTTCTGCCACATAATTATGTTTGCAGTCATTCTGATTGAACATTTTTCAAAGATATTAATAATTTCCATTTCTTCTCACGTAACTGAAGAATATGGATGTCATTAATTGCTGCCACAAAACTGAATCAATCAACTCCGCCTTTTGAAACTGCATCGAATACGTTCTATGTATAGTATGCAGCCTATATGTGACATTCGAATCTCTCGTTTTTTAATCGACTGTAGTATAGAAATATACTGTGTCTGCGCCCTCTTCTCATCATTCCTCACAAAGTCATCTATTATACGGCTGCATTATCATTCGGTAAGATGTCACTGCTGATTATTAAATTTAAAAAAAAAAAATGTTTCACCGGGATCGAACTAACGATTGCTCGCATGACAGTTGAACAGCATGACCACTATATAAAACACTACAATACCCCTTGACAATAATAGATGTCAGGGGCGGAGTCAGACACCTAGAAGCAAAAATCTACACGATTATGCAGTATTAAATGTGTGTGATACCAAGCCGCTAATTGCACCTTGTAAATAAGTGAATTTTAATTTTAAATATTACGATAGCAGTAAACACGGAAGGTGGTTTGAAAATAATAAATGTCAGGCAATGGTAATGTGGCATTTGCTTTGTGGGTGCAATTATTTAGCAGGTTGGTTTTTTATGCGATTACATGCGGGAGAATACCAGAAAATAAATAAAAACTGTACGTGTAAATAAACTTATACTGGCTGTTCTTGTACTATGATTCATTTGAAACATTACTAAATAAAATTAAGTCGGTATTAATTGTGATTTTTTGTACAAATAATAATGCTTTGATTTTAATAGGACACCCTTAAGTTACTTTAATGATGTATTACAAGTCATGTTACGCATTAATAAAAGTCAATTTTAGGTGCTTTATTATTAATGTAGTGATTTCGTGACCTGTAAATCTTGAATAGTATTGTAGGAACGTTTCATATTTGTTTAGTTAAACGAACAGTCATGTACTTTATATTTATAAAATGTATTTTTCACACCAAATACCTCTAGTTATAAGTATGCATTGAAAACTAGCATTTTGTATTAAGACTCTTAATTCGGCAAGTATATATCCGATTGGGCTAAAATACATCAGTCAGCAATTTCAACTGCCAGAGTGTAAAGACGTTTTTATCCTAAATTTTCAGCATGGCTGAGTTCGTGCCCATAAAACCATTTTTTTATATAAAAATTCACTAATTTTCAATGCATACTATATTATGGTATTATAACTTGAGTATGTATTAGGAAGTACTATACTAGTATATTTATGTGCCTACAAGAGTGTTGGAGATACATACGTTTATAACAGATGCTATTTCATTTTTAATAATATTTGTCTAACTACTGGTATTTACCATTCAAATAATTATATATAAAAGTACAGGTATAGTATAATTGATATACGGAAATCGTACTAATGAACTTACAACGTTTGATAAAATGTATTTATTATTTAATTCGTCTCATACTCTTTACTTCTATTATTTCATAACTTATTGGTCGCTTTGTATTTATCGCGCATTTCGCTTACATAGAAACTTACATTTGAGGTTTATTTAATAAATATTACAATTTAATACAGGGTTATAAAAAATGTTTAAGAATGGATCATAATTTTTTAATTAATTTAATAAAAAAACACCTGATCTAGTCGCGCAATTTGAGCATGCCTAAACCCATGTAACTTAATAAAATAATTAACTGTTTATATAAGCATACAGTAATCACCCGATTAAACAAGCGTAAAGTTTTTTTTTTTTATAAAACATTCATTATTTTCGCAGCTGTGTGTTTTCGCAAGAAAGTATCGCAAGAGTGCTGTCCCCGCCAAAAGCACGGTCGGCCATCCGTCATCTCGCGCGTCATATAAATATATATATTTTTTAAAAAGTTAAACCTACGAGAAAAAAAAACTTGGCCCATTTCTCATGCCTTTATTATGTTAGGCGGGCCGACAGCGTCAAACTTTCTTTCTCAAACTTTTTATTCGGCGAACACGCCTCGCTTAGACGCCTCCACATACACGGTCGTGCACTTAAAAGTTTGGGTGTTTTCGACACACAAAAACAGCGACTACAACTTTAAAAAAACATGTAGATGTATCAGAGGTCATACTTGAAAATTATTACATAAAATAGGCTAACAAAAATAAAAAGTAACTAATGAAATCAACTTGATATAGCTCTTTTAGGATGATGCCGTATAGCCTCGAAAAACGATCTCTTGTCTATTATTTTTGTTCGCTCGCCTGACATGCACCTAAAAATGTTAGTTTTAATTATACATATAATATTACACGGCGTTTGCACACGCCATTTTATTTGTTATGGCAGTTGCTGCATTTCATGTTGATGCAACTGTCATCTTTAATTTGATTTTTTGCCGGGATCATTGACGGCGCTACATGTCACAGTGTTCCACAGTTGTCAGTTAACTTGTAGACCTCTATCTCTTTTACAAAATTCATGTGTATTGTTAATTTTTTATTTTAGATTGACAAATCATAAAACATATTTAAAATGTTTTGATGAAATCTCAATCAAGTGTTTCTTTTTCTACTTTGTAGGCACTATCTTGCACAGAAAATATTTTTTATACAATTTTAATTACTATCAATTTGTAAGCAAATTATTTTATTTGGTAGAATTCTTGTTTAGTACCAATATACTAGGTTTAAAGCATGAGTTCATACATACTAGACAAGACAACTTAGTACTAGACTAGTAGAGCTTTCTACGATAGCTATGTCCGCATGTGTGTATGCGTGCAGGGTAGTTCTCACACACATTTAAAAACAGGGACATAAATCTAAGATGGCCGACAGTCGGGAAGGGATGGGTGGTGGGGGGTGGGGCCAGGGGAGGGCTGTAACTATTCTTATTGGTTGGCCGGGGGATGATACAATACATCATTTATCACACTAGATGTCAGCACAGGTAGAGGCCATTAATTTCACCCCAAGAAAAATGTTTCGATCGTTATTCATCGTTTGGAGAGGGAGGAATGGGATAGCTTTTTTGCCGGAGCTTTCCGTTGCAACAAAAGCTCGAAGAGATTATAGCTACGATATTTTTATTGAGCTTTTGGATACACATATTGATATTTTAATACTATCATAAAACATCGACAATAAAAACGGATTATTGTACACAAATAGTGTGGACTCTAAATTATAATAATTCATGTTTATTTTCGATTATATTATTAACTTAAAAATCCGAACCTAATCTGAGAGCATACTGCATATACATATGTATATTATCACTTAAAAGCGATAAAGTAATATTAGTTAAAAAAAAAAATCAAATAATTTATAACTGTTTTTTTTGTACATTTTTTTTAAATCTTGGACACTTTTATCAAAGCATTATTATACACTTTATTTCAAATAGTATTTAAGCATCGACAATTATAAACTTCTAACACCGTTTTTTATCATCATGAAACACAATATAACGCTTCTGTAAGTGTGCAATGTAATTTATTAACATAATAATTAATGCTATCCAGTCATATGATCAAGAATTGCTTAGATACATTAATTTATGAAAAAACGTACATACGTGGCAATATGACTTAAGTATACGTGAAGGTTTTAAGATTGCTTCAAAAATAAAATGAATTTAATAGTTACGTTTGATTATGAATTGATTTTAATCGATTTGTCTTAAAGCTTAATATTTATTTATACAAGAAATAGTATTTCCATCTTACAAACAATTATCTGCCTGTATTTAAATAATATTTTTTATTTAAATTATTATGTGGTATGCTCGATTTAAATTTAATCATTAACAATCAAATTACTTTTAACCTTGTTTTTATATGGATCACTTTAAGCACTGTTTATTCACATACTTAAATATTGCATTTTCTATATATTGGATAAACGCTACGCGATCTCTGTGCGGTGTTTTATTTGTGGCGACTATATGCTCCGTATACAGAGGATATGTGTAGAAATATGATTACTTTTATTTATTTAGTTGTTATTATTCCGGAATAAAAATACGAGTAGTTAAAATAAAACCGGGAATCTTTCGCTCCGCTGAGCGAATCTTCACAGTGTAATTGAGGCGCTTTACCACACAAAAGTTGAACCTCCTCATTGTCAAATAACGAGCAATTATAAAAAAAGAGTTTCATTGTGTCTGTGATTTAATTGACGGTAATTAGCTCACCTGTCCCGTTTTTAATTGCCGGGGCCGTGTTTACACGGGCAGGCAAAAAATAATAATATTACGATCTCGGTCGGGTTGGCTGGCGGTTAAAGCACGGAACTCAGTAATTGCAGCGATGCACGCGAATCAGCTGTTCTCGTATGAGCACAAGGGGACGTGCATTTGTGTGTGTGAAATGCAACGGGCACTCATACATGCAAGTGCATAATTTTACTGCAAAGGCTGCAGTTGACTATGTATGCTTGTTTGATTAAAATACAGGCGATATTTTACTTTGATTAGTTTATATATGCGTGTAGAGAGATCTCTTTTTTTGCAAACAAGTACAAAAAGGTTTTTTTAAAACACTTTTCCGTAATAAAGATAACATTCTTACAATAGAACGATATTTAAACACCATCAGAACGCTTTCTTCACTCCTTATTCATTATTAGAACAAAATGATCATTTATTTTAACAACACCTTTTACCAAACGCAGGCTTCTACCTAACCATCAAAATAATTGTTTTACACACTTACAAGAGTTGTATATACAAACAATATTTATAAAAAAAAAATGCCGGTGGGTATAGCTCAATGATCAAAGCGTTCGCTTTACAAGCCAAAGGTCGTAGGTTCGATCCCTGACGGATATAAAAAATAATAATTTCTGAGCTCTAAAATACCACCGGTTGGTGTGAATTTGACCCCTTAGTCGTAAAATGACAGTCATAGCCTATTAATTTAAATTGGTGGTAGATGAAAGTCGTCCCGTGAAGACCACACATTCATAGTAAATTCCTGTAAAAATAATGATGATGCGTGAATCTCGGGCTGTGTGTCTATGACGTTGGCGGATAACACTCCACGTGCAGCGCTTAGCCATATACAGCATGGTAAGCGTCATAGAATTCTTTTTGCTGAGAATTTGATAAAACAACAGCTGTTGCTTCTTAGGCATATTTATGGTTGTTTCTTTATCGGAATAGAATATGTATTACAAAGAATACTCGTTATATGATTTATTACTAGATATTAAGATTATTATATAGGAATTTTAATAAAAATTGATACATATGTGTCAGCTGTCAGCTATAATTATGACCCAAATTAATATACGAGTATTTGCACATAATAATGAAAGTTGTGTTGGTCATGAAATTGAAACAAATGAGTTATTAATTTATTTAAGTTCACATTGTCATGAATTTCAAAAGTTATTTATGTAGTATTTATTAAGGTTTGTTCTTGACTGGGTTGCAGATATGTAACGACGATTACATACAAGTATAATATTGCTTAAATTCTGATGCTTAAAAAACTGCCATAGAGGTCATCGCTGTGAATGGGTTAAAAACGTATGCATTGCATTCGTTTTGTTCTTGTTGAACTGCATAGTGCATAATTGCAGTTTCTCATAAGGCTCGGGTAATTGTTTAAAATGCAGGCGCCGCTGTTTGTTTAGCAGCACAGAGCCGGCTGGGAAGATCAAGGGCCGGATTAGACTTATTCCCTCTCCCTAGCCCAACTGAGTTTCGCGGATTAAACCTATGCGCCGTTCGCGATGTTAACAATCGTAAATATTAGCAGGAATTATTTATTTAGTCTCTGGTGTTTGGCGAACAAACTGAAATACTGAACACAGTATTTTAATACTTTAATACATATTGTATATATTACCAATGATTACAGCACATTATATGCGCAGTTATTGCTACGTCACATAAATTAAACAAAGTTGGATACGGAACAATATTTGGATGGGTTACCACATATTGTTAATTGCATTTAGGTTAGTTTGGTTGTGTCATTCCATAAGACAAAAAAAATTATGTCGTTTGTGCGTCGTGATAATTTTCTGATTTTCTTAAAAATAACAATTAACCAATCACACTTTATATGACTCTGATATGATTACTGTATATTAAGATAGATATGATTATATTTGTCCTCAGGTGGTTTCGGATGCAAAGGTGTCTTGGAATAAGGCATGGACAATATTTACCAACGAAACTGATTGAACTGACAAAATTTTCTGGTGACCATATTTTACAGATATGGGAAGAAAAAAACAGTTTTATTTATTTATTTATTTCACAGAACCAAAGTTCCAAGGTACAAAATAATAAGAAACATAGTATACATAAATATACAATACATACAAAAGATAATAAATAAAAAAATAACATAAAAGAAGATGAAGACAACACGTGCCAAAAATCTCAGAGATTAGGAGAACAATACCATCGTCAAAAGAGGAAAAGGATGTAAGAAAAGGATAAAGGTGTCCTGGTAGGCCATTTAGGAGCGCCATTACCGTTATACTAAATTGAGTGCTCGAAGCTCCACAAGTATCAACTGGGATCAAAAACAATGAATGGCTACGAGCACGGCTGTACTTATCTGGAACATAGAAGCTAAAACATTCATGTCAATTTATTTTATTTGTAAAGTTAAAACCAAAGTAATTACTTATATTATACTCAGAACTCTAAAAATCCGAGTTTACATGCCACAACGCGATGTTGTTAGAACATATGCTTTAAATTGATGTGCCGATATGTAATGTTGAAATTAATTATCGACTACACCCGAGACTACTAAAATGAAATAATAGAGAGATTTTGTAGTAACACAACATAACCACAAATATTATTTTTACAAATAGTGTAAATGTTATTTTCAAAACACTTTAATCTTTTGAGTTTCGGGTGCCTTCTTGCGCAACAATAGCCCCGCC
Source organism: Glossosoma conforme (assembly GCA_022606575.1). Taxonomy (NCBI): domain Eukaryota; kingdom Metazoa; phylum Arthropoda; class Insecta; order Trichoptera; family Glossosomatidae; genus Glossosoma; species Glossosoma conforme. Next base: position 1,931,765 of record JAGTXR010000015.1, read on the forward strand.
GTTGTTCACTTGAAGTCCCGCGTATTGCGGAGCATCCTTCTCGCCCATAAATCCTCGTTAGTCTCCGCCCGTGAAATTCCTAATGCTAAGCCAGCAACTAGGATTACTCCAGCGCCTTGCATTGTGCTATCTCTTTGTACACAACAACGACTCTTGTGTAGTACATTAACAATAAATGCGAAAGTGCTGTGCTTTGTTCGAGACTCGTTTCCCCTAAAAAAGCTCAATTCTGTAGGTACATTGATTGTGTGCATAAAACACTGAAATTATTACCTTCTCTTGCATGTATTATCCTGATATATTTTATAACATCCGCTTTCGTTTTCAAGCATATAGTTTTCAGTCACCATGTTTTTGCACGATTGCAGTTTTTTTATGAAATCGTATACACGAGAACACCACATCATGTGCCACGATGGTCTTCTTCACGACATTGTGGAAGGGATGGTTGAGGGTAGAAACTGCAGAGGGCACTTTATACGGGAGTATTTGCAGCAAGTGTTCGAGGACATTAGTTGTAGCTCTTATGATGAGCCAAAGATGATCGAGAGGAGTGGAGATCGAGATGCAAGGTTTTGTTACTGGAAACCAATCCTACGAAGAAGAGAACATAGCCAGTCGAAACCAGTGACGCTTAGTCAAGATGATAGGACATTTCATGCGGAAAACGTGTGTTATGTTGGTTTTTGTTTGTTGGTTGGGGAGAATGCAAGTGTATTTTGATATGCTTCTTGAAGCGATCTAGACTTTAAATATTTTTTTGAACCATCAGTACAATGTTTTAATCAGTATGTACTGCCATTGAACAATTATATATTTATTACTGCCAACATTTATTTGGTGACTGTTTAAATAATTTTAAATTGAATTTTAGCATCAAAACGTGATATTACAGGTCTTATAGCTTAGTACGAAATCGTGGTCTTATCATTTATTTATTCATTCAACATAATATTACATTCCAATTTTGCAATATGACAAATAAGATATGTTTCATTATAAAACATCATTTTTATTATTAGAGATCACGTTTATTCGTGTAATAATTCAAGTCAATGAAATAAATCAAACTTATCAATTATATTATAAAACTTATTTATTATAGAAGACATAATATATATATATATATAAATGTTGAGATATTACAATTCTCCTTCTAATCTGTGAATAGGATCAATTTCACATGTGCACATATTTCTTGCTACCTTATAAGAATAACAATAATTTCGCAACCCTTTTTTCAAGTTAATACTATTTTAGTTAGCAAACATTGTTTCGGAACCGAGGTCGCGGTCCCGAAATGAATGGTGATGCCGGTATAACAAGGATCCGGCACTGAGGATAAATCCAAAGACCGAAGTTGAATTGATACTACTTTATTTGATAAGAGACCCCTTTTATACCTTAGTCTACAACATGAGTGAAAATTTAAAAAAAAAATATTAATACATTACATTTCAAACAACGCTAATTCCTCTATACCTGTTGTTTTGGACCTTGATCAACTCAATGTACATAGAGTGGCAAAAATGCCCTTTGTCGTACCCAGCTGTATTTTTTTTTATGTAAACACATACAAGAGAATACCGACAGATGGTGATGGTAATTCTGAAGTCTCATCTGTGGAATTCTATGACGCTTACCATGGTGTATATGGCTAAACGCTGCATGTGGAGTGTTGATCCACCAACGTCATAGACTACAGCCCGAGATTCACGCATCATCCTTTATTATTACAGGAATTTACTATGAATGGGTGGTCTTCACGGGACGACTTTCGTCTACCACCAATTTTAATTAATAGGCTATGACTGACATTTTACGGATGATGGATCAAATTCACACCAACCGGGGGTATTTTAGAGCTCAGAAATCAATTAAAAATCCTTTTTTTTTAATCTCCGTCGGGGATCGAACCCACGACCTTTGACCATTGAGCTATGACCGCCGGCAAATGATAAAGGTATGAATTGACAGATTTCATCTCAGATAGAGAGTTTGATTATAATAATTACTTTAAAGACTTTTGGATGTTTAATACAAAAAATGTTCTTTTCAAAATAACCTTTTGCAAACATAATGCTAGTAAAGCTAGAAATATAAAATACTTTAATACTAAGAATATAAATATTGTATAAACAATTGGATGTCTAATGAAGTTAGAAAACTTCACGTGCAGACCTTTATAAGGTTTTAATACGTCTTTAATCTATACACTCCAAATCCGAATATGTTAAATAAACTGTCACTAAAAAGTAACCGAAAACATGTCAAGTCAGTATTTTTATACTTAAGCACTACCAAATACATTGTGTTGTAAAGGAGGTAAGATAATTAGCCCAATGCTTTACTGTCACTAAAATATACTTTTTCATGTACATTTTTTAAAAAATATTTTAAAGCTTTTTGATGTACAACACAATCGCTCAAGTCACGCCACTCGTCGGTCACATACGAGCGGTCACTCTCAGTGAGCTTTTGTCGTGAGTTTTTTGGGTAGTGAAAAAGCTTCGGCTCAAAAAATGCGGGCCGCGTGTGAGTCCCGGACCACAAAAAGTCGCAAGACAATGAAATGATTGTGTCGCAACGACTTTTTGTGTTCGTGGGCACAAAAAATGCATTAGGACCTGGAGATAATGCGGACTTAAAAATTACAAATATTCGAGGTCAGCGATGCTTTCTCGGGCCATAAATTTTAAACCACTATGAGACTTTTTTCAAAGTGTATCTTACATTTTTTTAAACTTAAATTTACTTACCAACACTCTTAAAAATGTTTTCAGTACAAATACATTTACCTGCTTGTAAGAATACTTACATACGTATCATCTTTAGACACTACTTAGCTATTTAGTCATTGTAAAGGACTGATTTTAAATAAAAATTGTCATTTTTCTGTTTAGTATGAAGTAATATTTTCACATTTTTCAAATTTAATTTTTTATGTACACACATACAGGAGAATACCGACAGATGGTGATAGTAATGCTGAAATCTGTGAAATTCTAGACGCTTATGTGGAGTGATCAATTCGCCCACGTCATAAACTGCAGCTGGAGATTCACGCATCATCCTAATTATTACAGGAATTAACTATGAATGGGTGTTTTTCACGGTACGGCTTTCATCTACCACAAATTTTGATCAATAGGCTATGACTGACATTTTACGTGTGAGGGATCAAATTCACACCAACCGAGGGTATTTTAGAGCTCAGAATCACATCGTACTAGCTTTATTCAAACAAAACATATTCCTAAAAGAAACTCTGAAAAATTATATAAGTTATCTAAAATACATTAAATATTTAAATGAATATTATTATTTAATTATATATTATGTCAAGTTTAATTTTATTTACTTTATAAATACTTGTAGAGAAAGAACAATCTGTTCTATATCACATTAAACATAAAACGAAACATCAAAGTGTTGTTTTAATTTTTAGTTTAAAATTTAATGTTGTCTTATATCTAAACCGCTTATCTAACGATACAATATGGAAGATTTAAAACGTATAGAATTTAAAAAAAAATGTTTTATACTAGAATAATTTTCTCTTATGGGGTTTTTTGTGTAAGATAATAATTTTAAATACTTATGATCGAATTTTTATTCATTAAAATCTCATGATTGTAGATTTAAATGTAAAATAAAACATTACCAAATTAAAATAATATTTATTTGTCAATATAAGTTTCATAAAAGATTAGTCAACTTATTCAATGCAATGCACTTATTTACGCAAATCTACATTTTCAAAAATAGATCTCACAGTCAATTCTAAAAATATACAACGAACTCTAACACGGTTCTTTCGCCTCTCAGCAGCAAAGAGGATGTATTTGACTTGATACTCTTCTAGCTTGAGATTTTTTTTTCGTATATGCTTAAAAAGCTACGCTCGATGAGATCACATTCTCGCTCGATTATAAAACCGCTCACGTTGAAACAAACAGGGATATAAATTCGTGGCCGAGAGCCTGATATTGTCACTGGCACGTCTTTGACCTCAGGTCTCAAATAGCAGAGATTTTACCTAGTTTTTTGGAAATTCTGTTCCCAGAAAATGTTGCGACACCGCCGCTTTGAACTCTCGAGGCAGAAACTACGCTTGGAATCTAGATCGAGACACGAAACGTTTAATCATAACCCGACATCTTCAGAGACACTTATTTACCTCGATAATGTTCGTTTACTGCTGCGTGTCCTGTTGCTGTACTTACATTCTAATTTGTTTGTATTTGAATATTAAACCACTTATTGTATACTGAGGTCACAAACTCAAGAAAAAACGTACGTACGGCTTCCTTGGAATATAATCCAGTTTAAATTATGATAGTTCGCTGTTCAGTTATTTTCCAAAAAAAAAATCTTAATTGTTGTAACTGTCTAAAAAATAATGTTTTGTGGCTTTTGGGTATATCCGTGTGTTGCGAATATTATTAGGATAAGTTATTTTTGGTATTGTAAATTATGTATTATAAAGTATTTTGTAATTTTTTAAATATTTATAAACAATTTAATTAGTTTGTGAGTACAAATTTCATTGAAAATAAAAGTCATAAGTTCTGCGATGCGATCAATAATTAATAAATTTAAGATATTTTGCTGTCCTAAAACATTAAATTAATTATTAATTGTTATAAATCTTTAATTGTTGTAGCTTAACTTTAAATTCATTATAAAATCTGTATTTACATACTTCTTACTTCTGTAAATGCTCATATGAAATCATTCACGTATTATATAACAATGATAAATTTTAAGTTCATAGTTTTCTTATGTGCCACGCAATTACTCCTCACATGTAACATGTAGTTTATGACATGTTTACATGTTTTGAAACATGATAAAACAATCACATGAATGAGGTTATAAAAATGTTCCAACAGTTATGAAAGCTACGCACAGACTCGAGAATCGACTTCCTAGCGATGTCGAACAATAGGCTCATTGGTCGGTGGGCCGAATCAATATTCCTCAGGCGACTTTTGATAATATTTCAAAATGTCAATTTTCAATGCTGGAACATTGCCATTATCAATAACAAGGACTTGACATCTTTAACGGCTCACTCTATAAAGGTTGGCCATAACTTAGAGGCTTTATGTTTCTTGGCAGACTAGAAGGCAGACCTAGAAACATTGTAGCACAGAAACTTAATTATTTGCAAGCCGTTGCATTGATTCAACTACTTCTGGTGCAACAATAAAATAATACGATCAATATAAATCCCGATGTATTAACATAATCGTACATGGCAAGTTTAATGATTTTCTTTTAGATTTTGAACCAAACATTCCTTTTACCTCTATATCTACGAGTCTGTATATAATATAGGTACATACCAAAGAAAAATTATACAAACCTAGATTAGATAAAATGTTTTAGGGAGATGAGTGGTTCACGAAAGATGTTAAAATAACAAATCGGTGGGATGATTTTTCTTATAAAATTAAGTGATTTGATCAAACCTTATCATCATAAAATATTAATATGAAGATCAAGTGGGAGGACTCTGTCGATTATGAACGGGTGCAGGAGGAATTCATTATGATAATTCATATGCATAGCTATCGTCGAAGTAACAGTAATATGTGAATTGTACCGCGAAGAAGAAGTAATGAATGTTTGAGAGCAGCAATTTTCCTCCGGGACTCTAACAAATGGAAAGAAAGTATCCCTAGAAGAAAAATAATTTGGTAATGTTTGGAATTGATTGAATTGAATGGATAGTTACCGTAAATATAAAAATAGAGACGTGGGTGTTTTTTTTTTATAAATTTTTGTCTTGTGATTTAATTGCGTACAAAAAACACACCTGCCTGACATGTAATATTAAGTCAGACTTATAATATTTCAGCACATCGTTAAGTGGGTAGGTACACAATCGTAAATAAGGCTTTGTTTTCGCGACTCTAACGAGCCTCAGCTTTCCTCCTCGGATTAGGCCCGCGCTCTGATAGTTCAGTCGCCCGTTACTCCTTATAGGCGTCTCCATGTCGCAGCCATTACTTCTCAAAACAATAAGCAGGCACCCCAATCAATAATAAAAAAGTCTCTAAACAGACAAAAAACGATAAAAATCGACATTAAGACCATTTGACCCAGAGAAATCCGCCCAAAAGACCGTTACCTTGATACGTAGCATAAAAATTGATTAGTTAGCATAGCGAACTGAGCTGGAATTTATTTTCGAAATTTTGAATGGGAAATTGACATTGTATAATAAACAATGAAAATATTATTTAAGCAATCCGGACAAGCAAGGAGGCTAGTATAACGCAGAACTATTTATTCTCATGCTTGAAGACCGTGGTTTTGCTTTCAGTGCATGAGCTTTTTTAATTTTTCACAATTATAAATGTACTACAATGGGTTGAAACATTAAAATAATGTGTTGAAAATGAACAAGATATTAAAAAACCGTATTCCTAAAGTCGTCACATTTTGTGTATTTTTTCATGTTAGTAACACTCATTTACCTTACAATTGACATTAAGTCACAAAATATATATAGTGTATAGTGGCTTTGGGCCATAGAGAGGGGGTTAAAATACATGGCCAAAAGATTGATATGATAAGGTTTGCTGACGACATTGCTCTGATTGCTGAAACTGAAGATGAACTCACTGAAGCGCTGACATCCATGGAAAACATATTTAATTCCAACTACAATATGAAGATAAACAGCACAAAAACCAAAGTCATGAGAGTAAGCCGCAATGAGCAGCAGAAAATTAACATATCAATGCTAGGAGTACCCCTAAAAGATGCAAAAGAATTTGTATACCTTGGAAGTACGATTACCTGGGATGCCAGAACAAAAGAGAAGTCAACAGTCGAATACATCAAGCAAGGCTAGCTTTCAATAAAAAGCCAAAATTCTTGAGTCAAAGAATATTACTTTAGGGCTCCGCAAGCAACTTGCCAAAACACTTGTTTGGAGCATCTTAATGTACGGCTGTGAGACATGGTGCTTATCTGAAAGTGATAAAAAAAAACTAGAGGCCTTTGAGATGTGGTCGTACAGAAGAATTCTCGGAATTTCCTGGAGAGACCACGTCACGAACAATGAGGTTCTCAGGATAATCAAGGAAGATAGGCACCTAATAAGAACCATCTCAGAGAGGCGAGCCCGATGGATTGGTCACATCATGCGCCACGATGGTCTTCTTCACGATATTGTGGAGGGGATGGTTGAGGGTAGAAACTGTAGAGGGCGCCCTAGACGGGAGTATTTACAGCAAGTATTCGAGGACATGAATTGTAGCGCTTATGCTGAGCTGAAAAGGGTTGCGGAGGACCGAGAGGAATGGAGATCGAGATGCAAGATTCTGTTGCTGCAAACCAATCCACCGGATTGATACTACGAAGAAGAAGTGGCTTTAGCCGTGTGTGGTAACTTTCTCTGTACCAATATTTCGACCGTCATGCAAGGGTTGATGATTTTGTTCTGAAGATGACTTTAGAACCGAGTAACTTTAGATGAAAAGAGTAATTAAATTATATTATGAATTTGAAGAATTCGGAATATTGTGAATTTTTTTTTATATTAACACATTAAGGAGAATACCGACAGATGGTGATAGTAATTTTTGAAATTTCATCTATGGAATTCTATGACGCTTACCATGGTGTATATAGCTAAACGCTGCATGTGGAGTGTTAATCCGCCAATGTCATAGACTACAGCCCGAGATTTACGCATCATCCTTTATTATTACACGAATGTACTATGAATGGGTGGTCTTCACGGACGACTTTCGTCTACCACCAATTTTAATTGATAGGTTATAACTGGCATTTTACGGGTGATGGATCAAATTCACACCAACCGGAGGTATCTTAGAGCTCATAAATCGATTAAAAATCCTTTTTTATTTTAATCTCCGTCGGGGATGGAACCCTCGACCTTTGGTTTGCAAAGCAAACGCTCTACCATTGAGCTATGATCGCATGTCAAAGAACAGCATATTACACAGTTAACACATTTTTGACATCCTTTCCAAGATAAATAACTTTTCAATCACGGGTTTAACGCTGCGTTTTTTGGTTGAAGAAGCTCATAACATTCTTCTCCTGTATCACATTTCAAATTAAAATAGTCTCTTGATAGCTTGAGTCTTGTTTTTTAAAGCATATTTCAGAAGTGAATGAGAATTATGAAGAAGATCACAAATCAGGTCTTGGGATTGATTTTCCATCCAATTACTTCATAACATCCTTCTTCAGCATCACATTTCGAATGCAATTATTATTTTGCTTAAATAGTTTATGTTTCAAAAGCATATAAGAATTAAAAGAATATATGAAATTGGGTAACGTAAATTTTCTGTTAGGGTTAGTTAATGATAGAAATGTTTAGTGTTACAACTTCAGTCTTGAATTTACCCTTCAGCGGGGTTTTCTGAATCATGCTCATGGAGTGGTGTAATAGTCACGGAAGCGATACACTCGATAAAGAGACTTTTATCGTTTGGAGAACGCGTGTCGCATGCCATATGGCTCAACAGTCGCAGCTCATCAGTATTCTTTAGTGATGCGCCTTTAACAATTGACTATCAGCCAGATCCACTTGTGTGAGGAGGCGCCCGCACCGGAGAACAGGACTTTTAAACTAAAGGTCGATTGACGAAACCTGGCGCGAAAGGCTTCATACGTACATATACAGTTATATGAGCATTGATTCAATAATCTGATCTTAATTTTTTATCAAAACAACACCCAAAATATGTTTTGCATATCTTCTGCAGTCTCTTCAATTCCATTCTTTATTAAAACAAGCAATTCTAATTTTAGAATTAATTTTAGTTAAAAAATTAACAAATTAAAAGTGTTTAGTTTTGATTCACAATTTATTTATTCAATTATTCAAAATAAATTGTGAATCAAAACTAAATATTTTTAATTTGTTAATTTTTTAATTAAAATTAATTCTAAAATTATAATTATGGAGTTTCACCAAGTATTGTCAGTTGATAACCTTAATGTTATTAAAACAAGCAACACGTTTTTTTAAATTTTGATATCTCCCGTCTTTAAAAAGAAGGCCAAGTCTCGGGTTCGTCACGTGGCCGCGTGAAGGAAGGATTCAGGAGCAGATTAACAACACAAATAACTTGTTTTTGAAGCACAATTCGCATTTATTTTTAATAAAGACTTACGAGAGGTTAACTGTCAACTGCCGAAACACTGTCACATGCAGCGCCGCCAATGATCGCGGCAAAAAATCAAATTAAAGATGACAGTTGCACAAACATGAAATGGAGCAACTGTCATAACAAATAAAATGACGTATGCAAACACATTAATTGGTGTGTAATTAGTAACATTATTGGTGAGCATGTCAGGCGAGCGCACAAAAATAAGAGACAAAAGATCGTTTTTTGAGGCTTTACGGCATCAGCCTAAAAGAGCTACATCAAGCTGATATCAATTTGTTTATAAATAAAGATGCCAAATTATAGAACAAAAATAGTGTAAGAACCTATCACGTTAATTGTTTATATTATCAGTATGCTATAAAATATGCATATTTATTGTAAACGAAATCACATCCAGCACAAGTAGCCATACAATACTGAGCGCCGGAGAATCAAAATTTTAACAATATTTTTTTTGTCATAAGTACCTCAAATTGTACACAAACAACAATATTGTCATAATAATAAACAATCCGACACTCTATATCTGTCAATACCAGCACTGAATCCGAAACAATATCACACCAAATATGTCTATTCGAATTCCTAAGTCTTGAAGGTTGTCGAAAGTCATATATGTATCCATATGGATCTCTGAAAGCAGAGTTATCTAGACAATGCACGTTATATAGTAACTGAGAGAACTGATTGACACTAATTTGTAACCATATGCTCCAGATATGGAATCAATATGGGAAGATGAAAATTAAGTATTTGTTATATTCCTAAAGGCACTTTATTTATAAAGAAAGTTATATCATACAACAAACTTTTCATATGCAAGAATAACATGATTATATAATACATTTAAAAACACTTACATAATCTTTAGTCAAGTTCTGATGGAATCAAAGAAAATGGTTTGATTAACTCTTTGACCTAAATAGAGAAGTCGTTTTTCCCTTTTTTAATACACCCCTGCTTATTACTCATATAGGAGTCTTTTTCTTACTAAAACAATGCTTAAAAGCGTATAAAACATTTGCATTGAATCGTTAATTAAAATTACACAATTCAATTAAAAGTTGCGTACCTAGCACGCGCGTAATAAAGTTATTTAATTAATGAATATAATGCTTTTAATTGCAATTATTACACAACAAACTTAATCAAATCGATTCGCCAATTGATTTTTCAGTCAAATTTTCACCTGTGCAATATCCCTGACGGGCCACCCGTGCGCCGCGAAAACAATCTAAGCTTATTATGAGCCTGACGTCGGACATTAACACGTCTAATTTTGACTGCCAAATACTCTTAGGCCGATTGTGTACCACTAAAAAGATGCAAATTGCCTCCTCCACGTGTGGAATGCTAATTCTCCCGCGCCTAAACAAACTTCATTGTCTTGTTGCGCGTACGAATTCGCGGGCTCGCTCCATCGCCGATGGAATCTCTCGATGCTTAATATTCGTTGAGGGTTCCATATTCGGTTAGTTTGTGAGCTGGACATTCAGTATATATATAGGAGGGGTCAGGGATCACCGTCTTGTAAACGTCTTCCTGGGAAACGAGCTTCCGCGAAGGCATTTTAAAATACATTATCATAACCACCATGTTTGCTCCCCTTACAATAACATAAGAATGTAACGAACTGCCACAACAAAGCTCTGTCATACGCCATGGTATCCACCGAGCACAATCTATGTATAGTTCCCGACAGCCTTTCAGGACGTCGCAAGCCCGGTGGCTAGAAATAAATACAATTCTAGCTTATGCTCTCTTCTTCGTAGTAGTATCAATCCGGTGGATTGGTTTGCAGCAACAGAATCTTGCATCTCGATCTCCATTCCTCTCGGTCATCCGCAACCCTTTTCAGTTCAGCATAAGCGCCACAATTCATGTCCTCGAATACTTGCTGCAAAAACTCTCTTATGGCATTTATAGTGCATGTCCCAATACGACATTAACCATTTGATCAACTGAAGTAGAGAAGGCTTTCTTTTTCACTCACTCAACTCGTCATTCCTCACAAAGTTAAACCATCATACCACTTGTATTCTACGCAGACATTTGCTTTCGAAACCCATTATACGGCTGCATTGGCTTTTAAACACATGCTTGAATATACTTTTTCACTAACAAAATGTATTCAAGCAAAAATAAATACACTATTCTCAAGCAAGAAAAAACTTATTTTCAGAATATCAATCATGATCGTTTTTAAGCTCCTAAGTCAAGAACGTTAGTACATATAATTTTTTGTTGTTGTTAGAAATAAAAATATAATTTAATTTCGAAATACCAATTGCAATAAAACAGTATAAAAAGACATTTTTTCTTAAAGAAATACAGAAAATAAAAAAATAAAACTTAGCATAAATCTTAAAACAAATAAAAATAAATATATTAATAATAAAATCGCCACTGGTAAACTTTGGAACGCTCTTCCAATACATTTTTTTTTATACAATCTGGATCTCTCCAAGAAAATGACTATACATTTGCAGTCTCTCGAATACAGGATCCAGCCGTCCTAACTAAGTTTTTGTTCTCCTGCATCATTTGTTTTAATTAAACACGAATTACTTTTAATTAAGACTTATGCCGACTTAATGTGCTTATTTGGTCTAGCAATTCAATGTCTGCGAAATCAGATTGCAGAAATCGCGTAAGTCACAATGAAATTGTGTGAATTTTTGCATAGAAAAATATTTTTTCGACTAATTATTTAATTAGGCGTAGCAAGAGTCTGGAGGCATTTTCGGCCAATTAATATTATTAAATTAAGCAACCATTTTCTTTGTTAAAAACTGCGTTAATTATAAGGGGAATAATAATGGCGCATTATGGTCGAGGTGTGAATCTTATTACACGGCAGGTAAACAATTAACTTTACCGTTAATCTTAGTTAGGCCTCTGAATAATCTGAATGTCTTACTCACCTGCCCAAGTGTTTTATTTTCAATAACTCACAGTCTTTAATTACAATTTAGTGCAACATAAATATATTCTTAAACAATTATATCATCAAAATCAGCTGTTTGTGTGAATGTTAATAGATGTTTCTAATAAATTTAATGAATCTACTTGTACAAAAAAAAATACATTTTAATTATTTAAATAAAAAACTTATAATTAATGCCTGATATTGTTGTTCATATTTTGTGTAAATTTGCTCTATTTGTGTGAGTGTATTATTTCATGCTGGCATTTCAAAGACATTTGATTTTTTTTTTTAATCTATCATTTATATGTACCTACTTAATATAGTAAAATTCTTATGTTACACAAATTAGAATGTGCTTCTTGGTTCCGCCGCATTTCGTCCCCAGACAAGTCATTCAACGACTCATCGGTAACGACGTGGGGAGCACTGGACGTCTAGTGCACGGGACATTTGGTGCACGGGACGTCTGATGCACTGGATGTCTCGCTAACCTAACCTAACCTAAGTTATTTCGTTAACGAGACCTATGGATATATGAACTCATATATCTTATAAACATAAAATTTGAAGCATATAGTGGACCACAATAAACTGTTAGGGACTTCTTGTCTTATAACTCCTTAGATATTCTCAAGTTGTATATAGTTTTTTAAAGATTCGGTAACGTTCTGTTAAAAAAAAATACTTTAAAATTATATCAAAAAATAATACTTAAGCATTAAAAATATATTGTTTAAAAATGCGTTCTGAGTTGGTCAATTTCTGTTTAATGCCTTCTATCTGGGTTTATGTATAGTTCCCGACAACCTCCAAACTATCAGGGGACTTGAAGAAACGGCAGATGAAGTATTTGACGCATATTTTAATTGATTTGCTAACCATATTTGTTAAAGAGATCGGATAATTCATATAATGTTTCTGAAGCCTGCGTTATTTTGTCCTAAGGGCTGTTCAACGCAAAATGTACACTATATAAAAGACCTTTACAACAAGATCCAGCGCAAACGCTGTAGAAAAATAATGTATAGATGTGTTGATTATAGAAAGGTTGACTCTAAATATGTTTAAAAAAATGTATAAAGTATATGTTGTATCATACTTATTTCGTACTGGCCAAAAAATGTATCACACAGAGAGATAGAAATCCGCCGATTAAATAAGTCGCATACAAATATTATATTTCTTGGAACCTTAGTCAAGAGGCAGCTGGACCATCTCTCATTGCTAGATGCTGAAGGCGATACATATTCATTCTCAGTCCGCTACCGGAACTTGGGGAGTGCGAGAGAGACGAATGGAAGTCAACTTCGAAGAAATAACGTGATACGTGGGTACGGAACATTCCGAAAATCGTTCTATTTTTTTTTTCTCCAAAGTATACAGTTGATTTGTGAATGCGCCGACGTGTGGTGTAAATAATTTCAGTACAGAAATATCTAAAAGAGAGGGAATATATTATGTATATTGTTGTTGCGTCATAGATGTACAGCCATGTTTTTTTTGGGTTGTATTTCATGGTTCAGTATCTAATTGAATAAAAATATTGTGGCAACCAATTATCATAGCAATGTCTTGGGTCAGTACCGGCTTTAGACCCTGCGGCGCTCTAGTGCATTTATTTTTTTGGCACCCCATGTTTTATTTATATTTAAAAAATGTTAGCAAGATTAGTTTCTCTCAGCGCCCCTAGCTTATTGCTAGATGCCCTGGGGCACCAACCCACTTCGCCACCTCCTAAAACCGGCACTGTTTTGGGTTGACCTGATCGAAAGATCAAATGGTCTGAGTAGCGTTGTGATGAATGCGATATCCTTAACCCTTTTATTACAGCTCGGTTTGAATACTATTTATATTGTCAATTATAAAACTTGTATTTGAAGCATAAATGTACTTATCTGGTCTATTTTTATATATCACATTGGTTCTTGTATCATTTAGCTATCAGATGATGCATAAAAAACTATTCTAAGAAAGTAGAAAAACGATATATCACGTCAACCGATGACAACGGTCGGGGAATCTTATGACGGCATATACCGACAACGATGCGAAAGGGTTAAAAATGATGATTCATAAAAACCAAAATATGCCTACGAAATGAACAGGCTGTTGCCATGGAGGCCGTCGGAAATGACATATGTTTCCCGCGAAGCCTTGGGTACATTTTCGATCGCATATCTTACTGAAAGTCTTGGACAGCAGCTGATAGAACTTTGTAGTGTAAATAATTAGTGACCAGTATGCTCCTGATATGAAAAAAAACAAGATGGCAAAGTGTAGCGACGTTTTGCTCCACCTAGGAAGCTGTTTCGTAAGAAAATCAATGCTTACATTTAATAATAGCAGCTTTAACAACACTTTTACTCAGTGCCGGGTTTAGGGGGTGGCGAAGTGGATTAGTGCACCAGGGCGTCTTATAAGCTAGGGGCGCCGATGGCAACCAATCTTGATATATATATATATTTTTAAATATAAAATATAAGCAATAAGGGGCGCCAGAAAAAAATACCCTAGGGCGCAGCAGGGCTTAAAGCTGGCACTGCTTTTACTAATAAATTGAAATATCAATGTAGAATCAATTTTATTTTTATGTTATTGAGATAAATAGACACTTTAAGAATTGATAAAAGTAAATTTCTTAGACTGTCATTATATTCACTAATTATTCATACATTATGTTTTAAAAAATCTTTACATCATTTTTACAATGTTGTATTATTTTATATTCGAAGTTTACCAATAACAATGTTATGATTGATGGTCAGTGATCTTATTACCGTTTTATAAGTGTTACCATTTTTCCATAAAAATACAATTTTTTAAATCACTTTTTATCGGCAAAATATATTAAAGTAGAGCTTTGCCTGCCTTCAAAAAATGATAAAAAATACAATTACTTTTAATGTCTGCTCAAAGTTAAATCATTAATTTGAAATAAGTACTTGAAATATTAAGGCTTTACGTCCTCTTAAATCGGTAGTTATATATGTGAATTATTTTGATGTAATATATAATATTTTCTATGTTAAATTTGCCTGTATTGAATAGGTCAGTATAGAATTATTATTGTAGCCTAAAATAAGCTATTATTGTAGGATAATGTTGAATAATTAATTAAAAAATATATCTCTACAGATAAAATAACTGCACCTCTGGATATAATTACATTTCAATTAAATTGTGATTGAATGTTTTAAAGAAAAAACTACAACGTTTATATTTTTTTCACTAGAAAGACTTTTAATATTACAAGTCCAAATGACAGCTGTGACGAAATGAAGTAAAATTCTTTATTGTAAAAAAACAAATTACTTTCCTAACATTAGTAATAAACACTAGTCTTTACATTGTTCCATTAAAAATTAAGTCCGAAATTTCACACCACAGCTAGTAACATATACATTTCCATCAATTACTATTGAATCACGATTGATTATAACAACTATGCAATTACTTTTTTGCCCACCGATCAGTCTATAAAATACACTTTTGATTTTTAACTAACCAGTCAAGGACTATCATGACAACAACAATGGTAGATCGGTAGCCCATTGTACAGCAGATAATGCGACATTAAAAGAAACTAATTGTATTTGCGAGGTTTTAAACAAGTGACGCGTTTTCTAAAAATCAAGGATGAGCGAGTCATTTTTTCTAACGGCCTGAGTTGCATGTGTTGCCGATAGATGGCGCCACCGCTAATGTCTTATTGTGTTTTATTTATGAAGTTCTGCCATCTAACGCACAATAGAAAAAGCTGAAGATTAAAAAATAACTGAATCCATTGTCATTTACGTTAACACTATATTTTTATGTAATAATATTAACTTTGCAAAATGTAATATGACCTCGAAAAAGTCTCGAAAAAAAAACATATTAGAAAATATGCTTTTAGAATGCAATTATTACATACCATTAAATCAGTTTAAAGATTATTTAATTAAAATGCTAATGTAATTGTTAGTAAGTATATAGGTCACTCGGTTGTCACATTATAAATAAATATTATATATTAGTAACTTAAACATAAAATTAAAAATGTGTATGTCAATACTTATATATAATACAAAACTTCTTCCTTTATTGTCCAACCTATATCCACTGCTGGGTGAAGGTTTCTTTTGTTATATTCCAATATGAAAGATTTTTTAACTTTCTTCAACCAATAATTTCTAGCAGCATTGACAACCGTTTATCCATCTGCGCGGTATTCAGTCTACGTTTTTGCGTCCGGTTCATGGTCGACATTCTAAAATATTTCTTCCTCACATATTATCTTCTTTTTGAGATACACTGCATACCTAGTCCTATAGTTTCGTCATAACTATATGTATTATATTGGTAATTCTTTAACATTTCCATATCACCACAAATTGCCACTACTCAATTTTCTCAGCTACCATATCCGTGCTTTATTTCAAGACATCTCTGCTCATAAAGGTCTACCTGAAAACATAAATACTATTCAAAGATCTCTTTTTTAGGAGCACGGGGACTTACAAACAGTATCTGTTGTATTCGTACCATTTTTTGAGTGACTTTGTAATCGAAATTTATAAGGAGCTCAGATTATTACCGCGACGTTCCTAAAGACTTGATTATTTGGTCCTGAAAAGTAACTTAATCCTGATATAATATTAACATCCTCCTCTATCATAAAAAGGTTGATATTCCATCGCCTGACGGCAGGATTAGGAGCAGATTAATAACACAGACTTTTTCGGAACCGCATTGACATATATTTACGATAAACTTTACAAACTAGTGGCCCGGACCTAGTCACAGCGTTAGGCCGAGCCACAATACAATAAGCTCTCGCCCAAGGGCGGGACACGACTGACTCCGCGAGCTCGTCGGCGCTGAAACCCAGTGTCCGAGTGGCGATATATATAAGTAACCACCCGTGAGTGTATGTTAGTTATACAAAATGTTAATACGGCGACACATAAATCTATGAAAAGCGAACAGAAATAAGAGACAAAATATTGTGTATCGAGGCATTCGGTACCAGTCAGCAAAGGCTATATCATGCTGATATCAACATACTTCGTTTATATGTATGTATAATATCTAATTACATTACTTAATATAATAATTACAACTGAATTTTCAATATATCAACTATAGGCAATAAATGTCATTGGTGTTTTCTGGATAATATATTAAAATATTTATTAATCGTCTTCTAAATGTATTTAAAAATCAATGAAACAAATCCTCTACAAATACTCCACATTCAAAAGGTTAAATGGTTAATTTTATGACATTGTTAAGCCAGTTTTACACCTGAGGCGCTTAGGAATGCATAAAAGTCGCTATAAATAAGTTCCCACTTGTTACGCAGACGGATGATGATAATAAAGATCAGCGAACGGCCCCAAGTGCCATATAACCTCCTGACGATCGGGGACGAAGGTTCCTCCCGGGACCTCGGATAAGAACTGGATGTTATTACGGGAGAAACTTTGTCGGAGGGAACTGAGCAAGCGAGACTGAATTGCACCCACTGAATGATATAAAATCATAACCGTTACGCGACTGAAATGTTTAATTGAAAAAAATATTTAGGAAAATTTCTTATTTTTTTAGTAGTTCAGAAAGTTTACAATCTAAACTAACCCAACCTAACGTAACCTTACCTTACTTTAAAAAATCTAACGTAATATAAGCTAACCTAACCTTTATCAACCTTTTTATGGCCTAAGACCCCACTAGCCGATCGCCTTGTACCAACGCCCCTTGGGAGCAATTATCAAGGCATTGTTTTCAAAGCACTTTTTCCTTATATTTACAAATTTGGACGTTCTTACTTCTTTGTCGAAGATTGTGGCGTATGTAGTATTAAAAGCAGGTTAGTTGGCACTCCATTGAAATGAGGTCGACGTATCAATCAGTTCATTAAGTTCTTACCGCGAGTTTTAAGCGTGGACCATGGTGGCTGACAAAGCTTTGTGGCGGCAGCACGTGACGATCATATGCTTTAAACTCTAAATTAAAAAAACATAAAGATAATTTTAGAAGATGATCGAGAAAAAACTTAAAATTTAATGTCGATCAAAAAATATCTACAGTGTAAACGAAAAATCACTCAAAAATGTACGGAGTCCATTTTAATGCAATTAAGTGGTTAAGAGGATGTCAAAGTTATTGTTAAGAATACAGCTTAAAAAAATGTATCTTAATACTCTGTCCTTGAGTGAAAAAATCAATTAACAGTTTTTTTATTAAAAAAAAACTTGAAAAATAGAAGAAAAAAATAAAACGTCTGCGGTTTCTTGTGCGTTATCCAGTCCCTGCAGGGTTGGCGGTTTTCAATGGCGGCGCTCGCTACTAAAGCAAGAAGACATTTATGTTCACTAAACAAGTACTAAAAGTCACTACTTAAAAGATTTTATGACGGTCGTAAACGTCAGATTGCGCGCACTCGGGCCCCGACCACGTGGCGGGAGAACCTACTAGCATGGCGGAGAGAGAGAGACAGAAAACCCAAGAGAAACTATATCGCAACTGGAAAATGATAAAATATATGTATTTATATATATACACTTCCTTTAATTGGAGCAAATAGTCCACGAATTTCCACCATACAGGTATGCTGGCCGCGATTGTCCATGTGTTGTCAAAAGTCATTTCTAGACTCGCAGAACATATGTGAAAATACTATTATATACTCGTACATAGAAATCGTTTACCTTTTTAATGTCTGCTATTTTTGATTCCATTTTATTTGCAAATGTTACATAATCCGTTATTTAGTGTGTCAATTTTTTTTTTCGTTTTTAATTATTTACAAACTGTAAAAATATGTAAATTTTTAAATTAATATATATAATATAGTTAATTTTGAATCTGTGAACGAAATACTTGTTTTCAATATTAAATTAGAACTTTGGTTTATTCTCGCTACTAAAAGTTTTTATTTTCTTTTAGAGGAAGCTCTTCCATTCATTCACAACGAAAACAAAATAAAATAACATAACAACTACCTCTTGGTCTAAAACAAAAATATTACTAATAATACTTTTGTTGTTTATGACAGATTCGCTTAGGTTAGGTTAGATTAAAAAAGTCTTTATACTCTAGAAGCTTAACATAATCTCCGAATACTTAAGTAAATGAATTATATTTATTAGAATCCGAATTATAAAAATGTTAAGAAACTTACTGAATGTAAATAAAAATAAATCGGCAAGCATGTAAAATATTATAAATTTTAATAAATATAAATTATTTACGTAGGGAGCTAAGGGAGAATGCTGTATAGAGCATGCTCCCTGAGAATTAACGTTCATGAAATATATTTCTTGAAAATAATTATATAAAATGTGATTGTTTATCGAATTCTGACCGTAATATATTTGTTCTTATTGGAATAATACGACCTTTATACGAGTACATATATATACATAAATCAGATGCGATACTTTACACTTGCGTTCGAGCTTTCAAACTACTTGTTGGAGCTTTCGGCTACAAAACGGGGTATTTTAAAGCGATTGAGACGTGTTATTGCTTTATTGTCAGCGGCCGAAACTTACGGACAAGTTTACTTTCAGGTTCTTTTCCGTTTTACGAGCCAAAGCTGCGACAGGTAATGGGGCAGTTAACTTTATTGTTCAAACACGTGCTTCGAGACGATTCTCACGTAATTGCGGCGTACTACTAATTCAAGTTTTGCCTCGAGTGTGCCACGCGCGGTAATATACACCTGAAGACTTTAATAGTTGATTATTTAAAATTGAATAAGAAAGTCGTATAATCATGTTCTTTAAGTGACTTATATCGTAATATTTGAGTAGGCATTTTTTTATGATTCATTCAAAATTAAAATTAAATAATATTTATGAGTGTTACCCTGCACATCATAAATGAATTTAGGATACATAGCGTTACACTATTCGAAGGGAAAAAAATAATATAATAAATACAAGTGGTTGTATAAGTAAATTTTGAATGCTGAAATGTTAACCGTACCACAAATAATATATTTTTGTAATTCTGTGATTTGTAACAGTAGTTTTGTTTCGCAAATAAAATAAATTTTGCCATCATTTTTATTTTGAGCTTCATTAGAGATTTATTCTGTAATATCTTGCATTATAAGTAAACATTTTATCTCTAGGCAATGCTGTTGGAAAAAAGGAATATATGTGTTTGTAGTACTTGTTTATATTAAAATTATGGATATTTTATTTAAAGTGCCTAAAAAAATTGGCTCTTTATAATTACTCTAATATAGTGTAGAATAATGTATTTTATTTATAATGTATTATATAAATATTTTTTTACTAATGTTAAATTTTTCTGTTTTTTCAGGTTGGTTCTTATTGGATATCTTCACCATGCAACGGCGTTACTGTCTCTCTCTTATATTTGAATGGTATGTAGACTTTTCGTTTTCTTTGTCATTTTGGGTCAAATCACCCCATAGAATTAAATGGTCCTAATCTCGAGAACGTAAGGATACTAATCTGATATCCTTAGCAATATCTATAAGTTATAGGTATGACTTTAGATCAAGCCTACATCATTACAGCATAGTAATATGTAGTTGGTAGAAATAGTATTGCGAGTTGACCAGAATGGAGCAAAGAATGACAGATTAGGACTCAATATTTATAACCAAATATGATATATTAATATTATATACATATATGAATGAAAAATATTACCATATGCCTGCATTTTTATTTATAAATTTAACAATAAAAATATAATTTTACCATAAATTCACACTTTAATACCTCAGGTCACGTAAGCTTAGCGAACTATATAAGCGTTTGACAGTTCTCCGCATGCATCGATGTTCTGGATGAGCATTACAGAGCTGATTGGTTTCAGTTGTGCTCTTCTGCACGCGTTTACATAAGAGTGTACTTCTCTTTCTACTACGTTTTAATTGAATGCCAAGTCAGTCAAGAAAGGTCTACTCACATCCTCAATTCAAGTCCACTTGCTCTTCAATCTGTTCTATCGTCCATCGTGGATTCCTCTCAAGTCTCAAGTGTGCCATTATTTGTTCAATCTTCAACAAGGTTTTATTTACTTGCGCCAATAATCCATATAAGGCGCTTTCAAGTGCGTTGTTCGTTACGAACAAAGCGTTAAAATTCCATGTCGTTATATTATTCTCTTGTAGCAGAATTTGCGTGTGAAATCTTTGAGTCACAGATGCTCTTCAGCAAACGATGGATTTCCTTCAGTCAACTCCATATTAGAGATAGTATGTAACCTGGATCCATTCCACGATTGACAGAAAACAGTTCCATGGACGCAACTTTGAAAATAGTAATTTTATTGTACAATATAAAATTGTATATAACACAACGGATGACACACGTTTATAAAATTAAGTACAACATTTTATAAAGTTTTTATTGAGAATCAAAAGAGCAAAGCATTTATTAGCAAGTGTATTATTCTTCAAGAACTATGTATACAGTTTGGCCAAGTTAATTATCAAGTATACTTAGTGACGAAAGATCAGTTTGATTTCATTAATCCAATAACTCTTAGAAGCTTTCTGAAAAAATATATAGAGATGAATAAAAGATCAGAAAGATTTATAATATATAAACCACGAATGCAAAAAACGGATAAAGTCTTATTATGATAAGGACAGTTTTGATAAATATATAAATTCTGATCACTTATTATAATGATTGTATTCACTCGTATTTTTAGTTATTTATCAACTTATTTAATTAAAATAAATTGTTTGCAAAATCTTCCATTAGATTATAGTATTTCATACATAAAACTTAAGAGTAATCCCCCTGGTAATTACGACACATAATAATAAATGTAATGCTTATGTATACATTACAAGTCAATTATTGTTATAACAGAGAGTCTAAACTATACCCCTTGGCTGGTATCGCACCACCGAACATAAGACGCAAAGTCATATGCGCCGAAGAAATGCGTAAGGCAATCAACCAACCGTCCCACTGCTTGTATAATCAGATACCCCCAACACCAAGATTGAAGTCTCGAAGCAGCTTTCTGAAATCCACACAACCTCTCACATCCGGCCCTGAAAATGAGAGACTCCAACTCTGGCAACAAATCGCACCAGAGGATTTCATTACTCCAAAGGAAGGCCTCCCAACTGGCAAGAGCCTTGACTGGCCGACCTGGAAATCCCTAAACAGATTAAGAACCGGAGTTGGTAGAACAAAGGACAACCTCGAGTGGTGGGGAATGCTTCGGCAGGGAGAGACACTATTGTGCGACTGTGGAGACCTGCAGACCGCCTCACACCTACGATGCTGCTCCATGTGCCCAACAAGTTGCACATCTCAGGACCTAATGCTGGGCAACACACGAGCTATCGATGTTGCCAGATATTGGGAAAAAAATAATTTGACGTCGCTGACACGAAGAAGACAGAGAGTGATGAGTGCATTGATGTGTTTACACAATTAATGCATTTAACACGTGTATTAATGTATTTTTTTATTATATTAACAATATATATAACATCTAATTAAATCCAAATTAAAACTGTTTTACATGACACAATTGCTTATTTTATTATAAATCAGTGTATAAGCATTTATACATTTGTATAAATATGCATTTGAATAATATTTACACACATAAAAAACGTAATTAAATAATTCTACGTAATTATGTGATCGTGTGTGTTGAGATAATGCGTCTTAAGTATGAAGGAGGCTGCAAAAAAAATCAATTAAATAATTATATTTAATATTAAGTTTCATAAAACCTAAAATCTGAAAATGTAAAGAGTATTTTTTTGAGATTCCCGTAAAGTTAAAAATGCTTGTTTCATACTTTTTGAATGTTTCTTTCTTCTTCGTTGTTACTTCTCTGGTATCCTCTATTCAGTCTATTCCGAGATATAAACTGGAATTCCTAATAAACACATGGTGTCAATAAAAGTCAACATTTCCCATTCAAGTGTCCGGGCGAACCCGCCAAGAGCATACGCAAAACGAATATCTGTAAGGTATTACAAACCATTAAAAGATTTTATTCCATTACATAAATTTCTTTATAATATAAACAGTATAACTGTTTTAATAAAAAAAGTATCCACAAAATTGAAGAAATTACCAGAAGCTTAAAATGAAAGACAGACAAGTACACATTAACAAGATTCAAAAAAACATTATTATATTTCCTGTACATTCTATATCTGAAACGGTGTCACGACCTAACGTTCATACAAAATTCGTTGGACATTTTGTCCAATGATCGTAGAGACCAAAGATATATATGTCTTGTTAACGAAATAACTTAGGTTAGGTAAGGTAAGGTTAGGTTAGCGAGACATCCAGTGCACCAGTCCCGTGCGCCAAATCCCTCGTGCACCCCACGTAGAGGAGCACACTGGAGACCAATGAGTCGCTGAACGAATAGTTTGTGATCGAAATGCGGCGAAACCATCTGAAACATATGATAAAATCAATTTCCATTGCTTATGCCTTGGTCCAAGACATTTTATATACCCAAAGGTCCATTTGGGAATATATTTGATTTCCGACGACTTTCAGGACCGGAACCCGGGGACTCGGAAGTGCTGTGGAATCCAAAGTATATTTTTTTGAGTAATCTGTTAATCGGCTTAATAAGTCATACTGAACTGACTTAATAACCATGTTTCATAATTTGAAGAAAATCTATAAAAGTGCCATTATTCATCGGACGTATTGCTCTTCTTTGATTATTACGTATTTCATAAATTATCATATCGACTCTAACAGCTTATTAACAATATATAAAAACGAACTTATATGAAATTTATACCATGAATAAATCGGTGAAAATAAACGCGGATGTGGGGATTTGAACCATGTACTTTGGTACCATGTTCTTCGTCTAACATATAAGATGGTTTTTGCTATGAATTTGTAAGAGTATTCGTTGTTAAACATTTGTATATAACTTGAATAGTTTATATACCAATAATAGCCTTAGACGGGAGTATTTGCAGCAATTATTCGAGGACATGAACTGTAGCGCTTATGCTGAGCTGAAAAGGGTTGCGGAGGACCGACAGGAATGGAGATCGTGATGCAAGATTCTGTTGCTGCAAACCAATCCACCGGATTGATACTACGAAGAAGAATAGTATTGAAGAAATTTTATCTGACACCAAAAAAAAAAAATGGATCTAAGGGTTGTGGTAAAACGGTTGCTGACACCTGTCCTGTACGACAAAATGTCAATAAGTGTAAAATGGCCCTTTTGCGCGTTTACATGTGAGATGTAAGCAAATCAGGCGGCAGGATCCCTGCTTGGACCGAACAGCGAATATAAAATGACAATAATATTCTGCAAGCGTAAATACGCGCTATTAGCCGTATTCGAAGCAGATTATTCTACTTCTGAATACAGTTACTAATATTATTGAGAATTTCAGGACAAACGAGTATGTAAAAGGAAATCTATATTTTGTATTTGAATAAACAACTGTGATATACGAGTAGACTTTAAAATACATAGAAGCTTTCAATTAATTGTGAATTTTGTGCATTTTTTTTATCTATTTTTTTTCCTTTAATATGTTTTATGCTATTTATTATGTTCTTTCCATTCGTTAGAGTCCCGGAGGAAAATTGCTGCTCTCAATCATTCATTCCTTCTTCTTCGCGGTGCAATTCATAACCCTGGTATTCTTAAATGTTTTAACTTCTATGTTCTAGATAAGTACAACCGTGCTCGCAGTAGCCATCCATTGTTTATGATCCCAGTTGATACTTGTGGAGCTTCGAGCACCCAATTTAGTACAACGGCAAAGGCGCTCCTAAAAGGCCTTCCAGCACACCTCGATCCTTTTCTTACATCATTTTCCTCTTTTGTCGATGGTATTGTTCTCCTAGATCTCTGTGATCTTTGACACGTGTCATATTTTTTCTTCTTTTATGTTATTTTTATTTTTTATTATTTTATTTATATTCCATATTTCTTATTATTTGTACCTTGGAACTGCGGTTCTGTGAAATAAATAAAAGAAATATATAAATTATTAGATATCTTACAAAAAAAAACTTCAAGTATTAATGTATTTATTTAATATATTAATTGTTTAAAAATAAATATGTATTTTTTGTAGCTCAGCTAGTTATTCCCTATTTAAGTGGAAGTTTTCCATTGTACCTACTCGTAGTAGAATAACATTACAAAAAATAAACTGTAATAAATTGATATCAGCTTGATATAGCTCCTTAAGGCCGATGCCGTAAAGCCTCAACAAGCGATCTTTTGTCTATTATTTTGGTTCGCTTGCGTGACATCTACATCGAATGTTAAGCGGTGTTTGCATACGCCAAAATAATTGTTATGACAGTTGGTCCATTGACAGTTGGTACAACTGTCCTCTTGGCGGGTGGTACCACCGAAATATGAGAGCGGGCAAGTAGTCGCAACTCGCCCGTCCTCGTGGTAGGACCGTCCCTCAGGGCGGCCCTTAACGGGCGACGTTATTGACAAATAAACATGTATCGTGAAACAGAAACAAGTTGTTTAAAATGTGAACCTGATCCTGCATCCATCATCCAGTAAATCGATGTCCTAAATGGAAGAGGAGGATATCAAAATATTGCATTTTTTTTTTTAAATTCATTATCGCTAGTTAAAACAGACGAACAAATAGCTCCCATGAGCGAACCCCACAGATAATTTACATTACCTACCTGGGTGAACTTTTCATCGGTATACCTTTTTTCAACGGCAGGCTTGACTTAATATGCCTAATTAAATTCAAAATAGCAATATTCAAAATGTCACCGATCATAAATATGTATTTCTACAAGTGCTGCTATACGCAAGCCCATAAATTGCAAATTAATTTGAGTTAAATACACTTTTTATTGACCAATAAATTATTACCAACAGCTGATATGCTTTCATTGAGTTCGTTAAAGGTCTTCTTCAGATATTATCGAATAGTTAAATACGAAATACAAAGTTTATTATGAAAGTGATGCGAATTATCTGGGAAAAAATATTTACTAATCGGACCTTTAAAAACGCTTAATTTTTTTTTAAAAACTGACCATTGAATGTGTTTGTAGGATTATTACTCACCGTATTTTCTGGCCAGTTTTACCACGCCGCCATGGATAGTCGCTTCACAATATATGTAATAATGCACATTACTTTCTACTAAAATAATACATCCTTCATAGATACCAACATTCTGGTCCAGAGCAACACCGCGATGGTCCCTAAACCCCCTTACAGTCTAAACATGGCTCTGTTTGACTTTTATATGTTTCCCCGACTGAATATATAATTGGAAGGGAAGCATCTGAACCCTAGAAAAACATTCAAAAGCATGTTGCAACGTTCCTGAGAGATATTCCCGTAGAGAACTTTCATGATGCCTTCCAGTTGTTGCAGAAATTGATACAAGACGAAATAATTTTGAATAATTATGAGCATTTGTTTAAGTGGCGTCCAAGAACTGGTAAGCAGAGCGTTGGCCGACCACCAATAAGATAGGCTGACGACATTAAAAATACTGGGAGTAGCCTGAATACGGAGGGTGAAGGATCGAAAAGGATGGAGACTCATGCGGAATGCCCACGTTCAACAGTAGACGGACAAAGACTGATGATGATGATGATGATGATGAAGTATTAGTACATATTTGATTAATACATATAAATTTTAAGGTAAATTCACAGTACTTTTGTAATGGAACACGTACGTGGGTATTATAGTCGTCGAAATATCGACAGTTGGTGCTGTGTTACCTGCTTGCGTATTCAGTGAGCGCGTTGCACGGCACGCGAGCCAGACCTTGTATGGGGCAGTGGTGGCGCGCGCCGGCACCCGAGCCTGCGATGGCGCGCGATAGGCACGCGGGCCGGCCGTGACGATCGCTGATACGGCGGACCGCGAGTTGCAACTAAAATAATAATGTCTTACTGAGAATAATTGCAGCGCTGCAACTGTACAACGGAAAATGCAGCTGGGTTTCACTTTCATGTTAAATAAACATAATTTTTTATGTCTTAATCTAAAACATAATATCACCACTGATTTTCGCAACACATTGTTATCTACCATTGTTTCATATTTCTTATCCATCTCTTCCACCTATGAACATATATACTTCGGGAGGCAAGTACATGAAAAGACGAAACATATTCATGAATTTGCAATTTGCCTTAATTTTTAAATGGATGCATTTTAGCAACTGTTATTCACATACTGTTTTGCACTTGCTGTGGCGTATGTCGGTCTTTCGTTTGTATATAGTTAATAATGCAGAAACTATATTATCTCTAAGTGTACAATTAGTGGTGTTTGCCTGTAGTTTATCCTCTCCTGCAGCATTCAGATGATATGCCTCATCATATACTTTATCTCCTGGCAGAGAGATAAAGTATTTAGCCACATTGCCTAAAGTTTTTGATAAATTCCACATGAGGGAGGCCCAGTTCAGACATTGGTATTTTCTGTCGTTTGTATTTTTTTATTATTTATAATTTAAAAAAATGAACTTTGAATTGAATCGACGTTAAAATTTGTCTCTCGATCAAGTGTAAAATGGAAGGCAGCCGTTCAGCTCATCATAAATTACAAATTCAAACGATCTACTAATCCATCCTTATTATTCAAGGCTTGCAACATCAAAATGCGTTAAGCATGTGCATTGGTTTTTATGCTAGAATTCGTATACTATCGTTAATAACAGCAAACTTCTTAGATGTTAAGATTTGATAACAATATGTATTTTTTAAACTTCGCCGTGGATGTATCCCATTATCTCTTGCATAGCAATAGAGTGCTTTGACTATCGGTCATACCCTCAGCAACTGGTTTTGTGAAGTACTATAGCATTACTCAATACTCGAGATGCAGCATCTTGAATGTCTTCATGCCCATTAGAAAATTAACCGTCAGAAGTATTATCTTTTAGAATATAAGATTATCTTAGTAACTTATAAAGAAGCGGTACGTTTTAAAAAATAATATGATATGTTTAAATTAAGCAACCAAAGACAACATTGTAAGTGTAGTTCTCGTTAGATCATGAAAGCTAAGCAACGTTAGTCGCTGACATAAATGAGTCACCGCTTGCATATATTTGATTGGTTTGGGTTTATCATCTAATCTCCTTTAAAAATTTGTTTAACTAATAACCTAAAATCCTCCTACCGTCGATGTAATCGAGATACATATACAAGTATGTTACAAGGTGAGCCTTGGAGTGCAAAAGATGTCTTGGAATAAAAAGACATAGGCAATAACAATCCTTACAACTTAATAGCGGCAATTTTGGTGACCATATGTTATGATAGAATTCTGAATTATCTTTATCCTTAATGTAATAATTTAATATTCGTACTGTTAATTAAAGTGCGTTTATTTCTTAATCTTCTATATTAAATTGTGACCACATATCCTAAGCTTTGGAAGCGTCGAGTTAATCTTATCTCCTTAAAAAAACTTTAAGTAAACATCCTAATAAGCCTCGTGAAAGAAGTCAAAATATAACATTATTTCGCAGTTTAAGTGTGAAAAAAATAGTAAAATCAATCATGTTTTGTAAATAAAACGCAATTACCAAACAACTAAATGTTATATCTATTAAAATGATCAAAAGTTAATAATTTTTCCATACTACTTATTTCATATATTCTTCTTCCTGTACTTTTCCGATCAACTTGATAGCTTTGAATAGACGTTCTTAGTATTTTCTCGTGAAATATGCGGCATAGAAAGTTATCAGAATAGTGATACACAACTTATAATATGTGCCAATACAATTATTATTTCGATTACTTTATTATATTATATATTTATGAAGCAAATATATGATTAATAATATTTGTAAGCATCTCACCCTAAGATATATAAAACTAATTATTACTATTATATTTATCATTCAGCATCAGTATGTACTCGTCCACTCCAAGATTCGGGTCTAATTCACGGGTATTTTGCTCCTTCTCTACCCATCCAAATAATCAACCTTAGCCTTAGTCTACAAAATTCATCATCATCACCATGTCAGCTCCCCTAATTGGAATATATGATCGTCAAGAGCTGCCACCAGAAATGTCTGTCAACTGGCATAATCCTCGTTTCATCCCATGTCATTACTGTCTCCGGTAGCTTAGCCAAGTACATTCTACATATAGTTCCCGACCAGGAAGACGCGAGCTCAAAGGCTTGAAGAAAAGGCCCTTGTAGTTAATTCTCTCATACGGCATTCGAAGTATATGTCCCAAACAGGTCTCTTGACCGACTGTAGTATGGAAGGCTACCTTGTCAGAATATCTGATCTTAATAGTATATAAAACGATTAATTTTGATATTTGATTTTAATAATATTTTACATTATATACCTTTGAAATGCAACACGTTTATTTCATTATATTTTGAATGCAGTCGCTATCGGCTGTCAGATGCACACCATTATTTCATTTTCTCACGCGTTCAATATTGTTCGATGAAATCTCAGATACGAAATCCAGTTATATCCATGAGCGACGACTGCTATACAACTACGAGGACTTACCTAGCAACTTATATGCATCTTTTCTTGGAAGGCATATGACAATTATATCATTTTAATCCAGTAAATTGTCATAATTGTTGATTTTTGCCTAGTTTTAATGTTATGGTAATTTATGACTAATAGCATAATCGATTGATAATATTAATCCTTTTTTGATAATCGTCATATTTTTTTTTCCATATCCATTCGAAATCACGAACATATGGTAACCACAGATTGCCGTCATTTACCACAATCCGTGCAGTACCAGCTTTAGACCCTGCGGCACCCTAGGGCATTTTTTTGGTAGTTTCTTATATTGCTTATATTTAAAAGAATCTAAGACAGATTAGTTGCCCTCGGCGCCCTTAGTTTATTCGACGCCCTGGGGCACCGACCCACTTTGCCACCCCCTAAAATCGGCACTGTGGCCGTGAATCGTCTCAAGAAATATCTACACTCGAAAGTGTACCTGGAAACATTAATGGTTCCGATGATTTCAAGAGAGAGTCGCATGAGTCGTAGCTATAGTATTAGGCATATTTTTGGGTAATTTATTAATCAGATTTTTTTTTTTAATTAGATGACCAGCCAGATACTCCTGAGACCTGAGACATTTGGTTCTAAGAATCGGCTTATTCCGACTAGACACGTCAGCTGTCGCGGCGACCTATCCATATTTTGGTCCACGCCTAATGCTGGTTTAATTTTCAGTAGCTTTTCGTTGGTAACCTATCAAATATGCAATGTTAATAGAAGAATCTTCGACACATATGACGATATTATTAACAAAAATATGTGTATGGAGATGTTTACAAAATTTAATGCTAGATGTATAAAAAAATGGCTCTGTTTTGTATATTATATAAGTATATATATATACAGGGAGTGGCAAAAATATCTGACGATTTTCTGTAATCTCAAGTAATCGAACCATTTTTTTTTGCAGCTCTCTATATAAAAGTATACTGATTGATCGATTTCGCCACAAAATCATCTACAGGTTTCTAATTTATTGCAATCAAATTAAATTACACAAAAAATTAAACACTTAGTTTTTTTTGTTACTTTTATAAAAGCATTCTGAATTTATTGTTTTTTTTTTTCTTAAAGCGTATTTCAGGAATATTTTTTTCAAGGATCGGGACCCTCCGCAATCCTCATATTTACGGCCCCAATTACTGAATATAATGAGTGTAGGAATACCTGTGCTGTAAAGGTATGAAGTGGCCGTGTTGGTTGGGATACTTGGGTTCTAGCAAAAACTGAAAATGGCGCCGGCTCCCGCGCCAGCCCAAGTTCCTCTCTCCAACAATCCATCATGGAGCGCGAGATGAAAAAAGGATAAAGAAAGAGTATGCGAGGATCGAGGAAATACCGATCAAGCAAAAAAAGGGGCAGCAAAAACCGGGGGTTACAAAATTTGATATTCTTAAAGGGCATTAAACGAAAATCAGCATGTAAACGTTATCCAAACGTTACTGCCACTCAGATCGGTCTATTGCCATATTTCTATGTCTTTTTCTAAGTATATATGTGCCCATAGATACAGATATTGAGCACATACGAGTATATGATTCCCAACGACCTCCAATACAGAAGTCCGGTGTCTTGAAGAGACGGCCGCTTTAGTTAGTGGCCGAGGCATATTTACGTAATTTTATAAGAGTATCAGAAACACAGTATAATAATATCCATAGTTTATTTATGTCTTTATCAGGAAACCTGATCATAACTACTATCACAGTAGAGTTATCTACATCTGGTAAGGTCCTTATAAGCGATGTGAGGCTCGCAGCATCACCGTCTGTGGTAAACCATTACATGGTAATAATGCCTGTTTAAAATATTGGTTCTTCTTGTTTGTTCTAAGCGTAACACGCAGTGGACAGAAGTGAGTTCCGGAGGCCGTCAGCAGATGTCATTTCCATCGAGCAGGGAGGCTGTACAAAGTGGTCCATGCAGCAGTCTCCTATAACGAGATCAAAGCAAAGAGACAGGGTCACCAGAAACCTTAAAAAAAACAAATTTATATCTTCATATATAACTGTTATCATAAGAATTATGTTTTTTATTGGTTGGAATACGAAAGATTAAAAAAAAATACTAGGGGGCTTGCCTAGTAAGATTTGATCCTTAAAAACATTTTTAAATTATTGTAGATAAATCATTAAGCTGTCATTCTCATAACAAAATGAAACGATTAAAAATTAAATTACCTAAGTAAAAGTACATAAACAATCGGGTTCTTATATTATATAGTTAAGAATAACAATATTACTTAAGGTATCATTTTTGTAGTACAAGTATTTATTAACATTGATTAAAGGTCTTGTAAGAAGCACTCTACTACCGAACGCAAAAACTTTCTTTGCTTACAGTTTTATACTGAATTTTAATTTGTATTTTATGGAATTAACTAATCAAAACGAAGTTGTAGAAGAAAGTCGTTCCTATTTATTATTCTATTCATAGTTAGTCCCCTTAAAAATGAATGTTGAACTGTACAAAATAATGTCCAAAATTCACAATCTTCATGCAACTTTTAATAATCATACCCGAAAATTTGCAAGCGTCATATAATACATAAATTAGATTTCTCTTTTAGTGTCTCCGTCTCATGGTATTCTTCTCTATATATAATAAAAAAATCTCAAGTTACAGCTAACTGAACTGTTAAATGAAATTTTAGAGAATTACTTCATTATATATTTACTTTATAATTTAAATTAACTTTTAGCCGCAGCTATTATTACAATATAGTAAATAAATGTAAGTTCTTAGGTGTGAAATACAATAAAAAATTTAATATTTTCTAACAAGCGACTTAACTAAATTATTAGTGAAAAACGCTCTTGAAGAAATATAGTCTTGGTTTGTCGGTATTCTTCCGGTATGTTTTTTTCTTTCGAAGTTGCGTACAAATCGTATCCTTCGCATAGGTGTTGCTCTTTGCGTCGCAGGCTTTGCGATATTTAAGTTTATTGGGCGTGGACTATCCCAGTGCGCGAGGTGTCAGCCCCTCGCGATTGTCCAGTAGATTACCAGCACCAGTTGCTGTCCAGCTTCCCGGCATCTCCGGCGCGATCTCCCTAAGTGTGTGAGAGTCCCAAAGACCACTAGCATATGGAACTGTCATCGGACGTATCGGCCAACAGATATCGGACTCTTTCAATACTGCCTTGAAAGGGCTTTCATTCAGGCGGCTGCTTGTAACCAGATGATTTTATCATCTTTTTAACCTCCGTTTGAATACATGATTTTTTAAAGCTTTAAATATAATATTGACTCCGGTCTTTGGATTTATCCTCAGTGCCGAAACCTTAGCATTCCGGCATCACCATTTAAGCTGAAGTCGTCATTTCGGGACCGCAACCTCGGTTCCGAAATACCAGTTCATAGAGTTTTTAACCAAAAGTAACCCAACGTAACCCAATCTAACGCAATCAAGCCTAACCGAATCTAACGTAACCTTACCTTACGTAATAAAACCTAACCCAAATATTCGTAATGTAACATAATATATCTAATTATTTGGAGAAGTTCAGAGAGTTTCTATAACGTTTTGATAGAGGGATATCATTTTTAATTGTTAGCACATACGTAAAAATATCAACAAGCATTGATAGATATAATGTCCATCGTGTATCATAATTCAACGTAATTATACTAAGAAGTCAATTTTTAAGAAAAAAATAACCGAAATTTCTCTCGTTTAATGATAAGAATACAAAAAAAACAATATTAACCCATTTAAGCTTAAAATATTTTCAAATAACATTTAACTTCTTATTTTTTGTTTATATAACCAACGTTACTTTTTTTACGCCGTAACAATGAGTAAATAGCAATTGATCGATACAAAGAAGAAAAAACACAGCAAATCTGTGAGAATAAACGTTAACATAAACAATACTGCAATTGAAATTACAGCCACAGCTTCGGAGCAAGTTTTTGCCGCAGTGCGAGAATCTTCAAAGCGGTTTCATTCAACCGATTGGATTTTTATTTACTCTGCAAATCCGCAAAGTGGTGGACTTTTGTCCCATTAAGTGATACACGAATTCCTTTTGTGCGACTTATTGCTTACAAGCTCTATGGGCATTTATCCTTGACGTAATTTCAAATGCAAAAAATCGATGCGTCTGCGTTTTATTAACAGAGCTGGAATAGTAAATGCAAACAGATATAAAATTGATTACAAACTGTACAAATAAGTTGTACCAACAAAAACAAAATTAACAATACTTTATTCACGGCATCTCATGATGATTGATGATATTAATTATTATGTATTTGATAATATTAACATCTTCCTCTAACTGTAGTTATTCCGTCGCGTGAGGGCAAGATTAGGAGCAGATTAATAACACAGACCTTTTCAGAAGCAAATTGATATTTATTAACGATAAAATTTACAAAATAATGGCCCAACCTAGTCACAGCATTCAGGCCGAGCCACAATAAAATATCCTCTCGCCGACGGGCGGCGCACGACTGGTGCGCCCATGATGGGCTGACGCACAGCGACACCATTGACGATCTATGTAACTAGTCCAAAATGCCAATATGGCAGACACCTTTATGTACGACAAGCGAACAGAAATAAAAGAAGATGACGAAAGATTTTATATCGAGGTTTTCGGTACCAGTCAGCAAGGGATATATCATGCTGATGTCAATATATAAGTTATATATAGTAAAGCATTTTCATAGACATACTTGTCAACGAAATAAAGACATTGGAGGTAAAGATAAAAAAGAATTGTAAAGAAAAGTAAAATACAAACATCATTATTTATGCCATATAATTATAATGTTTTCACTATTTTTAGTGTTTTTTAATATTTCCTAATTTATTATTAAGACTACCCACACAAGGAATATCAACTGAAAAATTGCTATATTTTCAAAAAGGTTCAGAAATTCATCTTTCAGGTTTATCTAATTTCTATGAGCAGAATTGTGTAGCAATATTTTGTTCGTTAATATAGCTGCAATGTCTTTAAAATGAGTTAGACCGTCAGAGATGATTATGTCTGTGTTGTCCTTCTTTAATCGTTGACCAGACTTGCAATTCGTATCGGCGGTGTCAGTAGTTTTAAAGGGACTTGTTTATTATAAGAACAATACTAACTGACAGAAATTATAAGACATATTTTTATATTTGAATAAAAATATTACCATTCAGAATAAAAAATAATGTTAGTCGTAATAAATAAAAAATAATTTTGTTAGGTCCGGCTTTGTTATATTAGGAAGCAAATTAAAAGTTAAGTTAGGTTACGTCTACAAATTGATTTTATTTTAATTTTCAATATTCTATATGGTTAATGATTGCGTTGGTTTCGTATTTAAATAAACAATAATTATTAAAATATATATCTTATTGATTTTAAATCCGTCCTAGTCGTTTATTTAGTGAAAAATCGCACAAAATACGAAATATCGTAATACATTTTGCGCACGCGTTCGAGAAATATCAGTCATAAAAGCTCGACCCAAGTTCAATTATTCCGAATTCCTCGGCAGAGAGAAAAAAGCTTTGAATCTCCAGCGAACTCCAAGAGCTTTCCTCAATTAAGGAATATAAGGTACAATTAACTCTACCTGCGAGTCTTTTCAGGCCTTCGCAGTCAGTAATGAGAGGTAGAATACTTAACTATCTTTTTTTTCTACGCATTAATCTTTTATGCGTGGTTGATTATCCATTATGTAATTGTTGTTTGAAAAAATTTAACACATTAGTAGCCCCATAGAATGTCGAAGATGGGCAATGGAATGCTCTGAGAATTTTCTTAGATGATTTTATAATTAATTTAAACAACCTACATTGAATAGCTTAAAATAACTTTCATAGTAGATATACTTACGGAAATCATTGCTCCAAATTGATACAGCATATAATATATTAAATGTATCATTTTGCAAAGGAAATAATTTAGAGGTCTACAATAATGAAAAAACACATGAATTTCAGCTGCCTAAAATAATCCTTAATATAGATAAGTATCGAGTATGCACATTCAAATATATTAAATAAATATAAATTACTGCAAATATGATTAAAATAAAGATATTTCATCTTAATGGTATGTGGCTAAAAGACGTTACGAGATTTTAAGCAAATATTGTGAATTACTGCGATTAAAACATGCTTAGTATGTTTTCTGCTAGGCAGTACTTTATATCAGTGCTCTGCAACTTTTTCTCACCTACGGCACACCAAAGTTCTTTCTTAAATTCCGTGGCACACCAAAGTTCTGTATAAAATTAAGGCGGTACACCGAAAGTCAATATAATAGGTAATAATTTGATAAATTATATGATTTCGTACATTTTTATTTCATGTGGATCGTGTTCATAGCATATTATGCAGTCGCCAGTCTACATTAGTAGGTGATAAGTGCAGAAAGACCATTATAAAGTTATTTAGTTATATATTGTCTAATTTTACCGCGGCACACCTGTATCGGCTCCCGACACACTAGTGTGTCGGGGCACACCGGTTGCGGAGCTCTGCTTTATATGATGCGTAGCAAGGCGTCAGGAATTAATAGTCTCATACTCGAATATAAAAAACGATGTTTGTTCGTATTTTATACGATGCCATACCGTTCATATAATTGCGATAAAACTTCATCAACATATTGCGCACAGGTTATATGCAATATGCTTATAAATGAAATACGTAAAAAATCGAAAAAAATATAGTATTGTATGATATATAATATATACCTCTAGATAAAGTATTTATCTAAGTTTTTTTTGGTATTCTCTATCTGTATTCTAAGTCTCTGTGTTTCATAAGCAAGCGCATCACCGATGCACCTTGTTTATCGCTCTGAATGCATTTTCTTGCAGGTGTCTGTGGCTTGGTGTTGATTTATCGCGCCCGCGGATTATTCATTTATTCGCGAGCAATAATAATTTGTAATTTAAAACATTACAAGAATGTTTGTGTCCGGCGCAGCGTGAATTCTGGAAGCTTTTTTTGTTTATCATTGTCTCGCGCGGACGCACAAAGAAATATACCATAAATGAGCAAATTCTGTTCTTTCACTGTGTCGGGTTTATATACTTTACACGCCCAGGGAATCCGAAATGAGAATTGAAATGAAACATGACGATATAAAATTATTTATTATCGAAAAGTCACATTAAAAATTATTAAGAGTTTGAATGATGGAAATGCCTTGTTTTTGAAGGTGATATTTAAAATACAACGATCATCTGTTTACGTACAACTGTCTATTAAATATAAATGAACACTTACATGTAATAATATGTTGGATCCCTGTGTATTTACTTTAATAATTAGTATTTTGTAGAATTCTTAATGTTTTCCCCAAAATGACATATTTCATCCCTTTTGTCAACAATTTCAAGAATTATAACATTCAAATAAGATTTATAATAAATATAATGTGTTCAAATATAATTACAAATGTCAAAATTTGGAGTAAATATTGTTAGCTTCATAAATTAGATATATTTATAATTTTACATGTCATTGAAAATAGGCTATGTATTGCTAAAGTAAGTATTTATTTCGTTCAGTACAATGTATATATTTTTAAGA
This sequence comes from Glossosoma conforme, assembly GCA_022606575.1. Classification (NCBI taxonomy): domain Eukaryota; kingdom Metazoa; phylum Arthropoda; class Insecta; order Trichoptera; family Glossosomatidae; genus Glossosoma; species Glossosoma conforme. The sequence continues at coordinate 1,968,931 of JAGTXR010000015.1, forward strand.
AAATACATTGACGTAGTAAATATATATTTTATGAACCAATTATTGTTTTTGTACCACGTATACCCTTAACTTTCAAGTCTTCATAATGCTTTAGAACTGATAAGCTATTCCCATCTAGTTTAAAATAGAATTTATTAGCTACGAATATTATTGAAATAGATACATTACGATTAATTTCCTTAGTTATTTGAAACAGCTTGTCGCTTGATTAATTAGTTTAACCTTGATTCACCATTACTCTTGATAAAATTAACATCAAACATGCTCATGTTGCATTGTCGACTCGCAATTTGTGCAACTTATAATATCATGATTACAACATTGAAAAATAAGAACGATTCAAACATATTTTCTAAAGCGAGTTTTTCAGGATGCGTTTTTTTACAGACCGATGAAATGGATACGCGATACCAGGATATCAGACGCACTGAGGGGGTGGCGTGTATTGAAATCATCCTTCACCGTCACTGAAAAGACGACCCGCGATGAACAATTACGCGGCCCGCTGCAAATAAACTGGCCTTTTCGTAATTAGCACTTACCAGTGCGTAAATAATTACGCCGAGGAAGGACCGCGATGGCTCCGAACCACTCAAGGGGAATGCGTCGCCCTGCTGAGCCGGATGGGCGGGGAACCGCAATTATAACAACTACTATACTGTTCTCATGCCGTGTACACTTACTCGACATCATCATCATTTCATATCCGTTCACCTAGCTGGAACTTATAAACAATAGTCATTAAAATTTAGCCGTCATAGTCCTTACCTGCCTCCTCAATTCATTCTATGTATAGATCCCGATGGTCTTCCAGGACGGTGAAAAGCCGAGGTTTTGAATAAAGTTAGATATAATTTACGCTCTCCTGCGGAATTCTAAGACCATATACTATCCAATTTCATCACCCTCTCTTAACAATACTGGACTTAACTCGCTCAACACCTAGGTCAATCCTTCATGTTGATTAACACATTCAGATAATGATCAATTATCAATTGATAAGTTCAGCACGAGAGCTGTCCTAATGATTGTAGTCTCTATACAGACGTACAAAAGATAACCGATGAAGGAGATTAGAATCGCAGTCATGGGTTAAAAGTATATACCTGTAAAAGGTAGATTTTATCACTGAAAATACGATTTTTTAGTAGTCATAAGGTCTGCATGCCTGATAGAGTTGAGTCACAGTCACACAACTGAAAGTAATACGAAAGGGTTCCACTCCCTCAATCCTCAAAAAGTTAAACCATTGTGCCTTCATTATTCTTAGCAAATATATGATTCCAAGACATATTACAAAGCTGCATTGGCTAAAAATAATACAGACATTATATAAGTGGCAATTAAGTGTAATATATATGAAATTGCACACAATTAAAAGATAATTTTGATTAAAAGAAACAAGGAAAGAAAAGTGTAAGGCGGAACATTTCACTGTAAATTATCAATAAACAATCTTTTAGCACGCACGAATTTTTAATGTCATGCATCATTATATATAGTATTAGATGTAATCAACTTTTGTAATGTAGAAAATATAAAAATATATACACAATATTTTTGAATAGATAGTTTTATTCTACGCTCAATGTCTACCTATAATATACATTACTCGTCACAGATATAAGGACCAGCGCCAGATTCTTTGAAATTTCATGTGAATACGCACCGATGCCCCAATATACAAGAGGCGGATAAAAAATAGTATTAAAAGGTTCTATAATAACATGATTCGGTTCCAGTGTGATTTATTACGAGTTCGATCTACGGGCGCCTGGGTGCAGGGGGCCTATCATTACGAGGCATACGAGGCCTCCGACGTCTGATGAACGGTCGCTCGGTCTATCGGTCGCCTACTCTAATCTATGAATGATAATGCCGTACAATTAGTGAAATCGGATTAGATTTAAGCTGATACTTTGAAAATTATATTTTTTAAAGGAATATTTAAGCTATCAAATGTATTATTCAATTGTCAATATTTTACGTACAAATCTTTAATCATTTATTTAGATTGTGATATAAATATCATACATGCGATTGTAATGCTGTACTTCTTGAGTGTTATTTATCTGTCGTAGAATTGAGAGTATGTCTCTTCATTATATCTATTTCCTAGATATAAAATTAAACATACACAAGAATTGGACCTTACAAGTACCAGTTCAGTATGTATTTTCAATACACATAGAAATGACAGAGAATTTGATCATATGACTATTTAAAAAAAACTGAGTTACTTGACGCAAAAATGATATCAGTTTGTTTAATAAAGGATTTTTCTTATCACATTATTATTTTTAATATTCACACTAAATTTGAGACTTGCTTAACTGCTGATGTGGTATCATCACTAATCCCATGATAAAGCACATTATAAAATATGTATATTACTTAAGTAAATATGTGTCTAGTATTTTACAGGACAATAATTTAAGTTTCTTTTAAGTAACTAATATCTATGATACACAAAAATTAAATACAGTAAATATTGTCTAAGATATATACGCCAATGAGTCCAATTTTTTAATATTATATGTAACCTTCGGATGGATAATTATATTATGAAAAATTAATGTATTTTAAATATATCGTTTTCCGCTTTTTATGCATAAAATTATCGTAACACTTAATATTTTTTAAACTAATTCATTTAAGGTACAGAAAACATATTTCATAAATATATATAACAACCAATTGATCGGAAACTTCATCAGTATAAAGTATGTAGTGTAATATATTATTTTTTTTTAAATAATTTAAAATTGTTTTTAATGTCAACATTACAAGGTGATAAAAATCTATTATTCCATTTGTATTTAGTTGTCTTCTAAAGCATTTTATATGTATCAACACAGATATATTGTTATAATAATAAAAATACTTAAATTATCATTTAAGTATGCTAAAAAGCAACAATAAATTCACAAAAATTTATATAAAAAATCTCACTTAATTGATTTGGATTCATTGACATGTGATGTGCATTGCATATTATTACTGTAAATACTCGGCGTCTCGTTCTGAAAGCGAAAATGCAGCGAGAGCCTTAAACGGTACGGCAGGAACTGCACACACTCGGTGCATTTGCATTTCACTTGCATCGGATGTATCGGATGCACAAGCATCGGCGAGAAGAATCGCGGGCCTGGGAATTTCATAAATCCTACCCAAACCGGTCCGAGAGAGGCCTAATGTATTCAACCGCAACTTTTTCCGAAGAAGACGTCTGTCGGGCGAAACATGCCTTGCAAACCATCGCTGAAAATATATATTTTTTAAATGCTTTTTAGTTCCTTCATAAATCGTAAATAAATTTATAATTTATTTGATATATTCTTAAAAATTTTTCATTTCTTATTTTTACTCTTAATCGGTGGGTTTATTCAGAACCACATAACGCATTTGATGTAAAATGTGGCTCCGTTTATAATTTAAAAATTACCATATTTGCTCCATATTTGGAGCTTACGGACACCGCTTATTCCCGTTTATACAGTTCTGTACACTCAGATTGTATATACCTCGTCCCAGAACACTTATATACCCGAGGGTCCACATGAGAACATAGATAGTTCCCGGGAGCTCCAGAGTACTTCAGCCGCATAGACTGCCAGAGAAATGTAAGAGTGTTCAATGATCTGTTATTTTTCAAATTATACTTTTCAATTCTATAAAGGCCATTAAGCTATAGTTTAACTGTGAAAAAAAAACTTGAATAATAGAGCGTTTGTACTGTGAACAATTTTGAACAACATCATACTATGACATTAGATATTGATCATTGAGAACTAGAACGTTGAGAAGTTTGTAAAGTGATTGAGTGAATTTAAGAAAAGGTAAAAAAAATGAATGTTCACGTAATATATGTTACATTAATAAATGATCGGTTTACCATTTAACAGACTCTTCAAATTAATATAAAAAAATAATTCACATTTTGTTTTACTATCTACAATAAACTTATATTTGATTTACAAGTGTGAATCTCTTTATGAGCAATTCTCTACTGAACGATACACTAAATTGCAAATTTAAATAATGTTGTGTTATTTTTTAAAACGTATATCTCTATGTTGGTTGCTTGTGTCCTCCAGCGTACACGTTGAATGATCTCTGAAGCATGTGATTTAAATCAAGCAATTACTTCAAGCCGGTATTCCGTCTTTATTTACATACGATCATTGCGACCATTCAGCTTATAGATATATAACATCTTACACACAAAACATGTAAAACTATACGCATCATGTAGTCACATACAAAATGCAAATCGACAATATACCTTTATTATTCCTTACTTTATATTTTTTTAAATACCAACGCATCTTAATATCATTTCTTTTACTTTTATATTCACTCTCTAACACGTGTCAACACACATGACTGCCTTTATTATTGCCTTAATATAACACTTTTATTAATCACCATTTTTAGCATTGAAAAATTGAAAAGAAAGATAAGTTTCCGAATGACACTTTATTTTATATATCTGAATTTTATACGGAGCATTCGGTCTCACAACATTTTTTTAAGATATATTTATGTCAGCTGACACGATCTTTGCCTTGTTTGGAGTCATCAACCAAAACTTAATCGATTTAATACTTTCTCATATGTTTGCTGACGGCAGAACGAAAGCCTTGAAGAGAAGACGTACTTTTACAATATATAGGATAGGTGGGACTCGCGATTGGAGAGGCACTGTATGCGCCTTTACGTAGCCATCCAGAGGGGATCCGGTGTTCCACTCACTGAGTATTACAATAATAATAATATTGTGTTTGTGTACAAGCTGATTTTAATTTATATTTTCTTTCTATTCTGTTTAATTTAAATATTGTTTTTTTCTGTATTTGCTTGGAATTATTGTATGTACAATTTTGATTATGGCACTAGTGGCTTTTTATTATTAATTTTATTATTTTAAGTTGCATAGTAGGCATATTTTTCAATTTGCAAATCATCTTTAAATGAAACACCAACGTAACCTAAGCCCAAAAATAATTACATACGATCAGTTTTACGTTATTATTTATTAGGATGAATATTATTGTTACTGATGTATTTAATTATTTGTTTATTTAATGGTTAAATTTCTCAATACATTAATAACAAAATATAATAATTCGGAATAATGTAAAACAAATAATAGAGAAGTGGTTCAACATTGACAATGAAATAAAATAATAATTTGTTGTAGGCATAAAAAGAAAATAAATAATTATGTAATCAAATAAAAAGATCACCGAGTGCTCATGTTATAAGAGTGGCACATTTAATTAAAGTTACATTTTAGTAATAAGTCTTCAATTTATATTTTCTGAGTAAAAATACTTATTTTTCCACTCATAGCTTCGATTCAGTCAACCTGTCAACGTCAACAACACGTCCGAACATCGATTCAACAACCTACTAAACTTGATCTTAGAAAAACTCACACAACCACTTTTACACTGGTTTCCTAGAAAACGCAAAAAATATATATGTTTAACCAATATTGCAGCTCGCCGACTCTTTCAAACGATCAATATTCTTCTCACACCACATTACTGTTCTTTTCAACTTCCTTACTCATAGTAAAGAAGTCTACGTATTTTACACTGTATCATTGATCAAGTCACTTTTTTATACTTTCCGGAGATCTTACAGGTGATGCGTCTTTTTTGTATATTCTTCCACAACACTCATCTAGGATTTGTTTTTATATTAACACACACAGGAGACAACCAGCAGAAGGCATTGGTCCACAGCGGACTCTATGATGCTCAGACATGTCGGTTTGATGCTGTGTTTAGAAAAGATGTACAACGGTTGTGTACGAGTAGATATTTAGGGGATCGCATAATATTTAAAAATATATTTATTGAAAAGATTCTGATTGTATGGACGAGGATATATACTAGGAGAGGGTTCTAATGAATGCTTGTGGCGTTAAGAAACAAAGGTCAACTTTAATTAACCACGTTCTTCCTCTATATTTGTTCCATATCTGGAATATATGGTCACAATAATTTGCGTCACTTATTTCTATCATTTGTTACTGTCGATTCCTCGTTCTAAGACATATCTGTACCTGAAGGTTAACTTGGTGACACATGTAATTCCTGACAACTTCCTGAGCAGATGTCGGATTACTTACAGACGGTATAGCTGTAATATCCTTAGCATTTTTCTGGGTGATTTAATAATCAGATTTGCAAAGAAATTCGGATGATTATCTTGACGCTCGCAAAACCTGGATCATTTTGTCTTAAAGGGCACCCAAGCCAGAAGTCAACCATATGTGAATAAATTTCACGGGCTTGACTTTGGTGTATAGATACAAGAGATATCGACTGAGAATATTCGGAAGAGCATCTATTATAATAGCGATAAAAATGGTTTTATTATCCGACTTAACACATCAAGATATGTGCAAATATGCACAAATCACCCATAAATTTTGTTATGAATAACCAGATAATATGGGGCTTTTTCGCAAAGATAGCTGCCGTATTCTAGAACTGACCGACTTTGAGTTTTGTACATTTTAGTTTCACATAGGTTGAAAAAAACGTCGTGCTTTTAAAGAGGATGTACACTTTTCTAATGCAAGGTTGTGAATGATGGAGAGGTTCTTCGTCCTCCGGTGGTGGAAATGCATTACACATGACGCGGCTACCGCAAGACGTCTCGGCAATTTATTGCTTCGGGGATGAGAACCCGCACCGGCCAGATAACAAATCACGACACGTACCCACTCGGCCACGATCCACTCAATGTGACATCTCTTTAAAAATAAACTTTTTTCCTGTATTTTTTTATCAACAAGATGTAGCAGGCATTGTTTCATCATTTTATTTGTTTTTTTTCATACTTATTGCATTATTTTGTTTTTTTTTATGTTCACATATAGAATAGTGTTAAAAATAGATGAATGCGTGAACGACGTTTATGACGTTAGCGACAATAATCCACGCGCAGAACTTAGTACTGCTAGAAAATCGCAAAAGTCATTGAATTTACTGATGACATTTTTCCTTTACCATCTCTGGGTATTCTCCTGTATGTGTTTACATAAATTAAAAACAATCAAAATCAGCGACACGCGGGCCCCATCCAAGTATGTTCCGCATCCAAGTATTTCTTGACAATAAACGCAAACCTAATGAAATATATGCATATTGTTATATTATATCGTTATATTAAAAGCGAAAATACATACACAAATATAAGAAACGAAGAATTTATCGGTTTTTTAAAATTGTTTGTCACCAGTACTGACTTTAGACCTTGCGGCGCCCTGGGCAAAAAAAAACTGGCGCCCCTTGTTTTTATTTTTGGGAGCTGAGCCCGCCGTTGGCGCCCTTAGTTCATTCAGCGCCCTGGGCAGCCGACCCAATGCGCCACACCCGAAAACCGGCACTGTTTCTCACAATAATTACTCTATAATTCACAGTATCATTACGTTTATAATATATTTGTAATAAATTGTTGGATGCAGTAGTGAAAAAATATAATTTCGCAACATTATTAACTGTCTAGGAGCCTCGCTTATAAAGCAACGTGACTCATTTTATATGCCAATATTGATTTACGAGCAAAAATATTCCTTGAGAAAATTACATACTATTTAATGACTCCACCTACCATCACTTTTTTGCATGTCAAATTACACATAAGTGAGAGTATTATATACACATTTTATTAGGTGTATATATTTTACAAGTCGTATTTTTTGCAGTTTTTTGTAAGTTTTTAACCAGTGAGAACGATATTAAAATTAATTTTAAAATGTACCTGAATAATTTATCTATATAACGTGTAATTTAAAACGTACACTAAATACTCGATTAAAATATTATTTTTTTCACTATAAAACAATATTATCTAAATATCAATGCATTTTTTTGCCTGATAAATTATTTAAAATGTTTCCGAATTACTTAATATTACTACTTACTAAAATAGTTTCGGATAATTTAAAAAAATAGCTAATATGTCTTTCTCATTCAGCTCAATTTACATTAAATGTGTATATTTTTTGACCAATTAAATAACTGCCTTTTTTAAATCAAAGTAAATTAAACATAACAATATATGTTCTCAAGTGTACGTTTAGGTGCAGATATAGCCTAAAACGAAGAATAGACAGTTGTAACTGACAAAGTCAAATGATTTTGGTAACCATTTGTTTCATATATGGAAAGAATGGAGAGATGTATTGATAGAATTATTGATAGAAGATTGATAGAAAGCGAATGTTAAAACTGATTTGCAAAATTTCGTTTCGGAAATTTCGATGTTGAAGATGCTCTACGTTCTCGAATGCTATTTGAAGCTAATGCGGACACAATAAAGGCAAATTAATTATTGCAAAATAGGAAATAACAACCCAAGAAATTTCTAAACAATTTAATTGATTGAATTAAACAACTGGCATGGTGTGACATGCGAAAACCTTGTTCATATGTTCCAGCTAAGGATCAAAGAAGAAATAATAGAAGTGAAATTAAAAGTCGATTATGCGAGCATTAAATTAGATACTTTAGGGAATTTATACGATGCTAGTTACGCCTATGTTTGCTGGATTTAGTTTTCAATTTCCCACACTGGTGGCGTGATCGCTTCACATGACCGCACCGAGTACTTCGTTATTACTAGAGAGCAGGCGACTGTTGTAGAGCCGTCCGTACACCAACAGTCTGCCTGAAGATACATATTAACGTTTTCCTTGTTTAAATAATATGTAATATATCATAATATGTGTCCTTAAATTCTTATGTTTTTAAGCTCTCTAGTGTTGAATTACTTGTAAATAGATGTAGTATTCTAGAACAATATTTATATCCACTGCATTAAGCAGAACAATAAAGTGCCGAACGATTTATTTTTACAGGACTTTCGAATTGTTGTTTCATAAAATGTATTTTTTTACTACGAGAACATGTAACAACGCGTCGATGCAGACTATACATAAATTAGTTCTAGTACTTATAGCTACTTTTTATACTATAAATTTTTATAAGAATAATTATAAAAAATAGGGACTATTTTTTTTTAATTGTCGCGTCTTAATATGACATTAAACTTTGCAATGCCTTCCCAATAGCTATCTATCAAATTCATAGAACCTCCTGGACTCCTGCATACTTTAAACGTACTTTATTTATCTTAATGAATCATCAATATTTTATCTTAATACTTTAAATGCATTTACTTTCAAATATTTGTTGAAATGGAAATTAAGAAATTTATTTTAAAATAAAATTAGATGTTGCAGATTTTTTATTTACATTTATTCAACTAAACAAAGACACTCTTCACCCACATTAAAAAAATGATTTGATTTTTTTATCGGTTTAATTATATATTATCACTTTAAAAAAATATGTTTTATATATTTATTTGAAGTCATAGAACGAGGTTGTTTTTCCGAGACAAAAATATTGTACACATTTAAATATTTTTTTTACAATATGTACATAATAATATATACATTTGTTGAATGAAATTTAATTAGACTTCGGGTGAAAATATTCAGTTATTACTCTGCATGTGAATGAATCATTTCAAGTTATTTTCTTTTTTCCATACAAACGTGTCATTATTATTGGCACGACAAAATAAAAAAACTGTGAATTTTGTTACTACGGAATAAATGGCTGTGCGACGGGATTGATTTATTATAACAAACAACTATAAGCGATGGAGATTTGGTGTAAAAATAGGTTTTAAAATAATAAGTAAAATAATTAGTTAATTTGGTCGCATGATGTAATGACTGATTCTTACGTAATGATATAATAATCGTTAGTATTTAAAATTTATATTTATTTGTATTGAGTAAAATGGAGAAGATTTATTGACAGAAAGTCAGTGCCAAAACAAGCTTGCATAATTTCGATCCGTAAGTATTTTGATTTTTTTTTTTTTATGTAAACGCATGCAGGAGAGCACAACCGGTCAAGACCAATGCACTCTATGACGCTCAGCCAGGGAGGCTGGACGCTGCATGCGGGAAACGTGTGTTGTGTTCGTGTTTGTGTGTGGGTTGGGGAGATTGCAAGTGTATATTTATCTGTTTCTTGAAGAGATCCAGATTGTAGGAAGGAGGAAACACAGACGCTGGAAGAGCATTCCATAGCTTACCGGTGGCATTAAGGAAGGAACTTTGGAAGCTGCCAGTTCTTAGGTCGACATATATTAACCGTGTATGGATGTTCGGCAAGTGTAAGACGAGTTTGTCGGCTGTGAGTGGGTGCAGGAGGAATGATACTGAAGATGCACCAAGTTACGGTCAGTTGAAGACACAATAGAGGCATTAATAAAAAACGCTCGGAAGTGTCAGGCTAATCATCCGATTTCTTTAAATTTTATTATAATATATCATCAAAATATGTCTACTTCTGCTATCTTTCGTCTTAAAGTCCCCATGCTTTTTTTTGTGGAGGTCGTCGGAAACCTCTTAATTCAGAGATATTTGAGGCAATTTATTGTATGAAATATCTCTTTATAACTAACTTAGTTTTTACAAAGTTGTCGTTAATAGTTACAGAAAATATATAAATAAAATATGATCCAAAATTACTCGCCAAACAATGAATAAAGCAACTTATGCCACACTCAAAAAATAGCATGATCCCTTGTTATTGACAAAATAAATTATATTTTCAGAATCTGGACTTATAATTACGATAAATACTGAAAAATACTGAAAGTAGGTACAAGTTACAAGTCATTTGAGGCAAACTGGCGGTCATACCTCAATGATAGAGGCGTTTGCTTTGCAAGCCAAAGGTCGTGGGTTCGATCCCCGACAGAGATTGAAAAAAAAACATTTCTGAGCTCTAAAATACCTCCGGTTGGTGTGAATTAGATCCCACACCCGTAAAATGCCAGTCATAGCCTATTAATTAAAATTGGCGGCAGACGAAAGTCGTCCCGTGAAGACCACCCATTCATAATAAATTCCTGTAATAATAAAGGGTGATCTCGGACTGTAGTCTATGACGTTGTTGGATCAACACTCCACATGCAGCGTTTAGCCATATAAACCATGGTAAGCGTCATAGAACTCCACAAATGAGACTTCAGAACTACTATCACAATCTGTGTATATTCGTGTACAATTTTGAAAATCATAATATCTGTCAATGATTTATGTAAATACTCAAAAATCATACTACATTTTATTGAGTACAGAATTTATTGATGAAAATATCAAATTACAGGTTATTTTATTGTTAAAAAAAACATTTGTATATGTCGTCTCGTGTTGTTCGTTTCTTTATCTTAGCATGCGTCGTTGCAGTCTTGCAAGATATGGGTCAGTGTGTGAATGCACTACACGCTGCAATACTTGCAGGCGTGTTGCACTTATGTAACGACCGGCCGACGCCATAAATTGAACTTAACTAAGGTCAGGGCCTCGACGATCCCCAGCCTGTTCTCAATGGCGACCGCAAAGTGGTCGTTCCCTCCAAATAAATTGCCTCTTAATAGAACGTTAATTTGCATACCGACGCGACCAAACGAAAATCACCCTTATACAACGTATACGCAAAGAAACCATTTCCGTACCGGGTAAGGCTTTCAGGAACAAAATAATATTATTTGAGCAGCGATCCCGCGCGGAAAACGTGCGAAGCTTTGAACACGGTATTACTTTTAAAACACTCCGCTAGATGGCGTTGCGCTAAAGAGGTTTCTTTGGTGATGTTCTGCAATATTTTTTGTGTGGTGTTAGGTGTGTTTCTCTGATAAAATGTTTTACAAAAAATGTATACTGCAAGTAACTGATATAAAACCAATATTAAATAGCAATTTATTTTTTAAATAAATATATCTATTTCAAATGTATATTGAAGTGTAATCCAGTGAAATTATTTAAAAATAGTTTTATATTATGCGCGAGGGTAGATTTGGTTTGTTACTCCGCTATATTGCAGGGGATGAAAGTAAGGGCTTATGACTTTGATATTTTTTCGAAGAAAATCCGAGGGATGGTGCTGCTGTATTCGCGCATGTTCTTTATTCTGCACATTTTTTTATATTTAACTTGATATTAAAACTTTTTACAACTTTTATCATTTACGATATTCTTATGATAATGCCAACAAATTATATTTTAGGCTGAAAACTCTTCAAAAAGCTTTATATTATTTGATATAACACAAAACAACCGTGTTTTTTAGTTATTCATTTTAACCCGTGGTAGTAAACAATAATATCGTTTTTATCGTTAAAGCATTTGTTTTATACGGCAATCATTTTTTTAATTTTTTGCTACTTTATTTAACCAAGAACCCTATCAGCCCGTATATACTATATAATATTTATTATACCTACTTCTTTGATTGAGGTAGTTACCACTAGTGAAACCAAAGCCAATTTTTCGTCAAAGATTTCGTCATCCTTGAGAAACGTTTATTACAGAACGTATTTTGAAGTGTGTTTTAGCCGAAGATTTATGGTGACCGTTTGGTCTCACTTTAAAGTCCCAGGATTCGCAAACATAAAGATTGAAGTTTTTTATGGGAGATCAGATCCCGACATTCTTTGATTTAAACCATTTGGTCCCGAGGGCGGCTAAACCGACTAGGATAGTTAGTAGCTTAGTAGCTTGAGAGAGTCTTAGAATAAATATTTCGCTTTTTTTTCTTCGTATTTCTGTTGCTCTAAATTTAGATATAACATGAAAAATTCAAATGTGCAACTTCAATTTTGCTTGCAATACCGATATTTAAAAACCAGGTAATTTTTCAATAGATAACCAAAAGGTAAGACTACCCTCATTACAATGGTACCAACATGTCATCCTAAAGATGACATATTTACGACTTATATTGTCTTCACACAATATCATATGTTTCACCTTTACACACCGGTGCATTATGCAACTGGTGAAAGCTGAAAGCTAAGTTGAGAGAGCAGAAAGAATGCATTGTTGCACAATCTGAACTATTGTCCATTGACTCATTGCATTAGCTTTGACCCAATTTTACGAAACTCTTATTCAAGTTCCTTGGACAATGCGACAGTGCGAAACAGTTGAAGTTATTTTAAAACGTTCCAAGTTTCACTTCTTTTGTTTACGCCGTTTGAAAATACCTGAAACAATGGCGTCTCAAGAGACTTTTTTTTTAAACAGTTTTAAACAATAAACTTTATAAATATATTTTTACACGTTACTTTTGTATATTTTTTTCACTTACAAGTATTTAACTAATATGTCACTTAAATTTATAAGTTGACCTTTAAAGTAAATATAAATAAAATCCTCCATTTATACTCATAAAATGGATACTATCCTTACTTTTGAATTAGACTTGTATCTTGTACTGTATTTTGTGTAATCACGATGAATCTTTCCTACCAGCAGAACAGTGATGAAGTTGGTTGAAGCTTGTGATGTCTCATTCTGCTCCGAATTGGTCCAGGTCTTAAATTAAGAGCCCACACAGCATCCGGTGCCCCGCCCATCGCCACATCCATTATCATCGTCATCTCCTCAACGTACATTAATAACATCACGTCATAAATACATATTTAATATATAGGTGTAGATAAATCATTAGTTGTAAGAGCCGCCAACGGAAAAGGGGAATTCTACAAAAAAAAACGATAAAAAAATATATATACTTTAAAATTATCTAAATGTGAAAATGTTGCAACAAATTATTTATTATTTAAAAGATCTTCTTCTCAAATAATGTTAATGATTTTGAGCATTATGGTATTTTTTATTTTAAATGATTATTCTCATATATTTATGTACAGATCTCGTAAAATGAAATAAGATTAATTTAGAGTACACGTGTGCAAGCAAACCACACGTAACGTATTTATAGATCGGATGATTATTTTGATGCTTTTCAAGGCCTGGAATATTTAGTCCTTAGGAGCGGTTTGAAACCAAAAAAACAATATATAAACTATTATCATTATATCAGTATTTGTATAGCGCTTTTTTATGACCGAACTGTCATTCCAAAAGCGCCTCTCTGAGTAAAAAGGTGGGTCTTGACTCTTGAGTCTGCTTCTGAAGGATGCTTCCGCTTTAAATTCTCTTATGCTTTCCGGCAGCGAGTTCCAGGCCATCGGTGCCGCGTAGCTGAAAGCACGATTGCCAAGGACCGTTGTATAAAAAATAGACGCAAAAACTACACGGAAATATCCGTTATAAATAAAAAGGCGTGTGTTATAGAAAGATTGACTATATTTCTTATCTTTTAACACGGAAACTATCCTTTCAAATATGTTCAGTGCACCTCCTAATTTTTTATTATTTTACCATTTTTACTTCTACTTAGTAGCAAATAGCCACAAGAACTCATCAAGAAGCTATATTTTTGCATGACAACATAATATTATTCAAGCATACCGGACAATCATACTGTACCATAATTAACATGATTTTATACACATTATTGAATAAATAAATATATATCAATAAATGTTACGAATATTTCTGCTATAACAATAACACAACTAGAGGCCTTTGAGATATGGTAATATCTGTACATAATAATTCTGGGTATTTCCTGGAGAGACCACGTCACGAAAATTTGGTTATTATGTGAGTAAATCCGAGTATTGAAAGATCTTTGTAATACATGAAATAGTTTGTATCTATTATACTTTTGGTGTTGCATATTTCACGTGTATTCTCAGAACATAAGCTAGGTATTTGAAGACTAAATTATTAATAGCTATCGGAAACAATATGTTTATCTTAATATTTTTGTCTGGTAGCCTCTAGCATGATAACATAATATGTATATGCTATATATCATACGAGTTCGGTAACTATGTGCGTAAAGTGCGTATGAAGAAATAATAACATTAGCTCAATTAACATTAATGAAGCGATCCTGCGTGTCGTCGGCCCGGTCCGCGGCATAAATCAAAACCCCTGATAAATTACGAGGTCCGGGGACTTGCGAAATTCATCAGGCCAGCCAGCCAACCCAAAAGATATAGCAGGGCTCACAAACTAAGCGGCACTAAAAAAATGTGTACCAACCGTTAATAGTTAATTAAATATAAAAGTCATTTTTAATTGATGGGTCATCTACTCTATTTTGAAATTGTTTCGGCAATATGGCAACATCAATGGCCAATGTGAAGGCCAGCATTAGGTCTTAGAATGTGCAACAAGTAGGCCACATGATCTTATGTGTGAGGCAGGCTGCAAGTCTCCACAGCAGAGACTCTCCCTGTCGAAGCACTCCCCACCGATGATCTAATTATATAATTATGTATTATATAAACATGCACTCTTCATCTTCCTATATCCTTTACATATAAAATATTTCATCACAAATTGCTGATACTCAGTTTTCTTAGCTGCCATCGTCCCAAAACATCTTTGGAACGAAGGTCCACCTGAAACACATACTGTCAGTTTTATCAGTTTTTTTTCACATACACATGGAACAATTAGGTTTTCTAAAATATTCTTAAATCTTGGTTATGTATCACATTCTAGCGCACATATAAAAAAATGTACATACTTTATTAGAAAATCTATGTAAAAACTCTTCTTATCAGATTATTTCGTATGCAATGGTTTGTTCATTAATTTATTTCTACCTTCTGTAGTGTTAGTGCTGTACTTTTTGCTAAAGCTTAATCAAAATTAATTTCTCTTTGGTCCACTCCAATTTCAGAGCATATAATCAGCACACACTGTCACAGACCTCTGATAGTTTGTATACGTAGTAGAACCAAATAACTCTGCAATCCATTTTTACAATATTTTATTTAAAATATTTTAGTATACGACGGTCATTTAATATAACAAAAAAAACGATTTAAAAATTACTTTTGTTCCATATCCGATAATTATTTGAAGCATCCAATGGCTTTAACTTGCCGCCTTAACAATATCCAGACCGGATTGACGCTCAGCCAATATGCATGTGGGAAATAATGCAAGTGTATATTTATCTGTTTCTTGAAGAGATCCGAACGTTAAAGGCCGGTCACACAACATCTGTGTGATCGTTCCGCCAACGCTTAGTGGCCGATTATACACAGCTTGTGATGTGTTTTCAAACTTTAGTGGCCGATCACACAACATATGTGTTGTTATTACTTTCGACCATAATTCAAAGATCTCAAACCTTTTCGGTAAGGGTCATTTTTAATTTTATTTGAACACATGACGATAGATTTAGCAATTTTTTTAAAAACAGTCGGCCTCCAGCGTAAATTTAATCGCGTAACGCGCGGACTGGATAGTGTTAAAGGTCTGTCGTCTGCCGTGATTATTGTTTTTAATTGTAATTTTTAACGCAGCTCAACATTCAATCTTATGAATCATCTTATTAATGATTACACTAAGTTTGTTTGTTTTTTAATTATTATTTTTTCTAGTGTTTCTCAATCTAAATATCCCGTTTCGTTTTCGCTCATCGCTTGCACCCTTCGTCGGTTCCCTCGCAGAGCCCAGCGAACCTAAAAGATTACCGCGGGGGCTCCCCGCGGCGATAATCCGGCCGCCATGTTGGGGGCGCCCCAAAAATTCGAAATTCAATAAATAATCGCCGCAGCTTCCCGGGAGCCGCCGCTCTCCGGAAGTGGCGCTGTCACTTGCGCGGAGATTTATGCCGTGTTGATACTGGCGACCAGCGGCGCAACTTGAAAGCTACAGAAGACCATTTCCGGTGCACTTTAACCCGATTTCGATACCACCAACATCATCCGCCATTGCGACTATCTACTGCTGGATAAAAGCCTCCAAATTAAATTTTATTCCTCATTTTTAAAAATATTCGTCAATCATGACTCGATGAGGCGATGTAAATGACCGAGTGGTTATCGTGTTGGGAAAATAAATGAACATATATAGTGTGCAAGGTTTTTGGTTCGACTCCCCGCGTGCGCTGTTATTTAAAAAAAAAAGTATTCAGAGAATGTCATGCAAGATGGTATTTACTGTGAATTTGTTATACTCGTATTTCAGTATTTGAATATTTATATGAAACTTCATTGATGTACTTGTATATAGTATTGAGAATATTGTAAAGTACGTATTCTTATCTCAAATAGTGTGTTTTATTTGTTTATTTTGTTTATTTATATCATTTGCGTATTATTTATTTGATACTTAACTTTTTTCATTGATCTCTTTGAGCAACTGTTAATCACAGGCATTCAATGAGGACTTCATCAGTCCTTCTTTTGTCCACTTATACTTTCTTATTTGTACGATATTATATAATACTACGTTTTCAATTACTATGGTTGTAGAAAAAATGTATTTATGGATGCATTTAATACCTTCATCATTGTCAAGCTTTAGTCTGAAAATATAAACAACTGTTTGTATGAATTTTTTCCTACACTTACCATATATATTCATTGAATTATTTTTTATTATTTTTCTTATTAACTAATATCTATATTTTATTTTGTTTCAGGTATGTTCTCACTACAGAATACTGCAAGACGTGTGTAATTGAATATTGGTATTTATATTTATAGTTGTAATAATATCATTTAAGCATTTCCAAGATTTCAATTGCAACAATTCAAATATAAAAAATATATATGTTTTTCCACAGTTTATAAGAATGTACATAAGTAATAAAACATATACTATAATATAATTAAGCACTACAATAGTAAGTTTTTTATAATGAAATGCTCAGTTACGACTATGGGTTTGTTTTCCTGTATACATTTTAGTTTTGTGCTATTTTTTTGTATGTTTAGACGCGTGCATTGTGCTCGTCTTTTAAATCATTTTCCCATCGCCGCTCCTGCGGCATTACTTTGTTTTGTAAACAGAGCAACACTTCCTGACTATGCATCACACAGCATCACAATATGCAAAAACGCATACGTATTTACTGAAATGTACCAACGAATATTTGTACAACATAAAATATCTATTTGAATTCCTAATAATAAATAGATAAATACTGTTTGATTTATTTTAATATGCATACTTAAACGCTTTATTTATTCAAATAATTGACTGTGATTTTGCTTTCAATGAGAGCATCTTCAGTTCTCCATATGTATAAACGTATGCAAGAACTGAAAATACTCTCATTTATTGTGTAATCGATGTCTTCTAGTATGTGCGTAACACACATGAATCATATGAACACATGATAAAAAGTAAAAAAGAACTACAAGTGATGTATAAATATAAATAACATTGAATCCACAACTTTTGGAAATATAATTGTAGTAAATAAAGATAATTTACTATTAGCCAGCCAACGGTCGTGGGTTTGCCAGTCATAGCCTATTAATTAAAATTGGTGCTAGACGAAAGTCGTCCCGTAAAGACCACCCATTCATAGTAAATTCCTGTAATAATAAGGATAATGCGTGAATCTCAGGCTATAGTTTATGACGTTGGCGGATCAATCACTACACATGCAGCGCTTAGCCATATGCAACATGGTGAGCGTCATTGAATTCCACAGATGAGACTTCAGAATTACTACTGTGTGTGTTTACATATAATACATAAATGTACTCGTTACATTAATTAATACATTCGAACAATCCAAGCTTGCTTGTGGTGAAAATGAAAAATAAAGCTTTTTATTTTGAGCAGACATAAGTAAACTGTGTAGATATGTTCGAAATATATTTCATAAGTCTGATGTCCATTCATAATTGCAGGTGAGATCAATCGATAACTATCTATTAGGCAATGTCTATGAAAGTTGTAATAAAAAAGGCTGAATATATCTTCACTTAAATGGACGAATAGTCACCGCTGTAGGCAAATAACTTGACACGTTGTACGGGTTTGCAGCTCAGATCCTTGCATTTGCCGCTTATTTTTCTCCATTTGTTTTATGATAGAAAATGACATATAAAATCATGTTTTCTAATAATTTTTATATGTATCAGTTGGTGACTGAACGTTTGTTTATGTGTTCACACTACAATTTAATGAATTTTGCATATTATTTATGTAGAATTAAATTTTATTTAAAAAGTATAGTAAATAATAAATCATCTTGTCAAAATAAACCAATTATAAAACGCAAACTTGTCATTCTATGCATTATATGGAAGTTAACAAATATCTCAAGAATGCACAGGTATGTATATTGCAAAAGGCTATCGTTATATATTTTTGTACAATACAAAATGTATATAAGTTTGCATGCAAATAGGGTCATCGATGCGTAAGAAAGATCTAACTGAGAATACTTTCGTCTGAATGCATTGCATTTCCATGGGGTTGATGTTGGCGATCGCCCTGTGAACCATGGGGTTGAGTTATGGTCTCAGTTGTTTTGTGTTGCACTGTGAATGATTCATGGGGTTTTTTCTTCGTCCACGATGCATGCAGATAATTTTGTGGGGATGATCAAATTACTTTTTAATTTTATCAATAAACAAACGAATTGTTTGCTGTGCCAATTTAATTAGTAAGACATGCGCTTGATTTATAATGTGAGCAATAGGGAGCAAACACATGTAAATAATAATAATTATTGTTTTATATAAACATTCTTATAGATCATTATACTGAAGATCGTTATCTCTTGATTAATATTCTTCATTAGCACCTCCTACTAATATTTTTTTCATCGTTAGTGGCATTCAGAAGAACAAATCACGAACACCGTTAACATCTATTTCCAAATATAATATAAAATAAATAGTTTACCAATATTTCGACCGCCATTGCAGGTTATGTTAGTTGCCATGGAGATAAGAATGACGCTCGTGGAGGTACCTCAGGCTGACGGCTAAACTACCTCCTGACACCAACTCACAACTAAGTCATCAATCCTGAAGAAGACCCCTGCAATGGCGGTCAAAATATTGCTAAGAGAAATTCGCCACACACGGCTAAGCCCAAAAGCCACAATATAAAATACATAATAAATTTAAATAATGTATTTGGTTTCATCATCATCAACTTCAGTCAATCTTGATCCATTGCTCCATAGACGATTGAGCAAGCTTTTATGTTTGCTTCTAGTTTAGTATGAGATTACCTTTTCTTTCAATATTTTTAAGAAAATTAACCAATATTTTTTTTGCAAATACATTATATGTACTGTGTACAGCTTTAATGAGTTGTTATTTAATTTTCAATAAATAAAAATAATTTTTCATTAATTATACACCCAGTTTTGTATTTCAATTTGTTGATTTTTTTACATAATGATATTAAAAATATTTTGGTAAATAATATGTCTATAATATAAGTTAAGTATTTTTAAGAACCTTTACAACTATATTTTAAGCTAATTGTCGAATTTGAAGAACACGTGAATACGGATAAATAATATTACTACTTGTGTTAGGTACGGTTTGACTGCCCCACACTGTATGAATATTTTTATTGTTATAAAAATCAAAATTTTCCTATCAAATAATATACAAATCGTACTAAAGCCTTAGACAAATCTTTTCGAACAAATTAAACGTAAAGAAAAAATTCGGCCGATCGGCTCGGAGATTTATCTTCTTAGTTTAATTAACGTGCGGATGGCAATATTGAGCAATACCAAGCAATACCGAATTGCATGCTTGATTCAACACTAAGGAATTGAAGGATATTCTTATTCAAGTGGTTAAAATACTCGATATTTATGCAAATAGTGGCGGGTTTGATCCCCAAAAAAAATTTAGATAAACTTACGATTTCTAAATTACTCATGTTTTTTTTAAGCGTATCTAGAGTACAACTGATACTTCACTCTGTTATAGGTTGAACTGAACTTATCCCGTTTTACACCGGTATCATACCGGAAAACAATCAGGACTCACTAATGATGCGCTCATTAAGATTCAATTCAGTTAGCAACTAAAAACGCAAGGGAATTCGTTTCGGAACAATTGTGCCTAATGCACAGAAGTGTTAAAATAATATTGTAACTAAAATTCATCGCATAAGCGATTAAGATTAGTAAAAGCACGATTTGTTTTAGTAGCCAAAAAAGCTGCTTGTCACATTCCTTTGATTGTAAAAAAATTAAAATGCTGTTAAACAAAATCGGTGGTAGATGAAAGTCGTTCCGTGAACTAATTCATTCACAGTAACATTGTAAAAAGCACGATGTGTGAATGCCGTAGTCTAATGTCACTAGTGGATCGTCACTTAACACCCCACGTTTGGTCATCTACAAAAATGGCAAGCATCATAGAGACCACTGTTTATATTTCTCCATCATCGTACATCAGTATTGTTTTGTATGTTAGTATTTGTACATACTCGAATTATAAAAATTACTTCTCTTAGATTGGAAAGAGGACTATTCTCTGAATTCTAAGACTTCTAAGAAATCGCTAACTTTTTTCGAATCCTCCTCTCATACCTCTCCCTCTCGCACTGAACCCTCGCTATAAATTTATTTGTTTTCTTTTTTTTTGCAAGGAAATAATCTTTTCTCTTTTCGGTTGACGGATCACCGCCTAGATTCGTTTCACAAGACCCTTCCCATCTTTCTTCCATCCCTGATGATTGGTTCTCTCCTTCCCCAATTTCATCCAATATCAACAATTATTGTGTAAAACTAGTCCAAATTAGTAAAATATATAAATTATTATTTGTTATTTTCACACAAAATAGAACAACAAAATAATTACTTTATTATTAGTTAAGCCTTGAGCTCAAGATTGCGTTGACAGAGTTAATTTAAATATATATATATATCTTTAAGTTGCTATTATAGAGTGAAAAATATGTTTTCTCTTTTTTTCCATTACAAGAACTACAAGTACACAGTATCTATTTAATGATAACATATTAAAATCCTGCACCATTTTTCGATTTTAGATCTTAATACTGAAAATATCGTTTGTGATTTCATTATTGGCCATACTGTGATTGTTTTTCAACATGATGTGAAAATTTCATTGAAATTTGATTGAAAAGTCACTATAACTTATCATATTTTAAAGTTTCTCACTATAATTGTACAATTAACTGTATTGATTTGAAGTTGGCGTGTATACAAAATGTATTATACGTATTACAACATATATTTTATATGAATTTACACCTAACATACATACAATGAAATAAAAAATACAAGGCTTCATAAACTAGTCGATAGACTGCGCGAATTCGTAGTCTCTATACTTTTAAAAATTAACAAGTAGTTTAAGGTATTATTATGCTATAGAGAGCTTCTAGTCTCTGAATATTTTAAATTAAATATTTTTGGTGCATTTATTTTTGTACAAGCTAAGTGATTTGAAATTGCGAAATCTTTTAGCATCTTGCTGTTAGCCCCATCGAAGGTCCGACCCTCCCTAGGTGCCTCAGATTGTCTGATCCCTAAAAAGCCTCCCCTCCTTCCGAAACAAACCAATCATCCCAGGGCGGCCGGGCGACTGGAATAAATTATTTATAAATCAAAAGTGACCACTCGATATTATAAATTATTCAATGTCCCGATAAAACGCGCCTGATTTATGGTCGCACGAGCTGTCGGTGATCATCGGGGAAGTCATTACAATCAACGGGCCATTGTGTCCCATCTCATTTGTGTCACCCTATGTGTACATATATTATAACAATATACAAGTCAATAGATAGGTGCATACTGATAAATGGCTCATTAGAACATATAATACATTAAACTCAATATAGATACGAAATCAAATATGTGCAAATAATGTATGCAAAATAAACGGTTTTTGTACTCAAGAAAATGTAGCATACTTCCCGATTTGTTACCAACATAATTGGTATTTATTAGGTTTTTCAATGTATCACATCGATGGCCCAATTAACCAAAAGCTTTTACTTACTTTCAACGATTTTAATTATTATATGTTTGATATAAGCCACAATTCTAGTAAATCTATTTAGTAGTAACTAGTTAAGGATCACGCTTTTTTTGAGTATTCAATGTCTTACACGGACAACTTACCAACAAAATGGTTTGGAAAAATCTTAATGATATAATACGTCTTGAAATGTATTCATTATATATATTGAATTATTAAAAATATCATTGCATTGATTTTTTATATCTTGCAAAGCATAAAATGGCTATTTGAAACGTGTAGTAATTTTTGCTTGTACTGTTATAAAATTTAAATATTTAATATACCCATAATAATAACACTTTAAAAGACTTTTATATTTGTCAAAAAAAAAACATAATAAAATGTAACATTATTTGAATTATCTAAGTATTTTAAAAATACAATGAAAACGTGAAAAAAAACATAAGAAGGTATGATATTACGCCGAAAGAAGTGTTTGTAGATATACTTAAATGTGTATGTACCTTAATAATGTAATCAAATATTGCAATTGAAAAAAAAATGTGCAGAATTTTTCATGCAAACCTTTTTAATATTAAAAAATGCCCCCTTAAAATCAAATTTACCCCTCGCATGAAATGCAAAAAATCTGATTTAATAAACCTGAAAACATTGTTCTGTTAGACTCACAGTAGGTAGACTAGATCCAGCGAATATAATGTATAAGTTAAAGTGTGCACATAGAGTTGTATACAGCGGTAGTACATGGGAAAGTAAATAATAACGCTTGAAAGAAATCAACCCCCGTTAGAATTTCTCCACCCTCGATTCTCTTCTAATACGGACTCCAGCGGGCGGAACAACGCGATGGATTTAGAACAAGCAATTTAGAAGTATGTCGAAGATTTTCTCTTGGGGTTGGCTTTTGGGCGGAAATAGAACGGCTGGGGTAGAAGCCGAAGAATAACGGAAATGAACGTTTGAATATTCTTTAAAACGAACATATTGTATAAAATGAGGCGATCCCGATGAATCCGGTCACACCATGTGCAACGATGGTCTTCTTCACGACATTGTGGAAGGGATGGTTGAAGGTAGAAACTGCAGAGGGTACCTAGATGGGAGTATCCCCTCCACAATGTCGTGAAGACCATCGTGGCGCTTGATGTGACCGATCCATCGGGCTCGCCTCTCTGAGATGGTTCTTATTAGGTGCCTATCTTCCTTGATTATCCTGAGAACCTTATTGTTCGTGACGTGGTCTCTCCAGGAAATTCTGAGAAATCTTCTGTATGACCACATCTCAAAGGCCTCAAGTATTTTTTTATCACTTTCAGATAAGCACCATGTCTCACAGCTGTACATCAAGATTCTCCAAACAAATGTTTTGGCAAGGCGGAGCTTTAAATTAATATTCTTTGACTCAAGGATTTTTGCTTTTTTATTGAAAACTAGCCTTGCTTGATGTATGCGACTGTTGACTTCTCTTTTTGTTCTGCTATCCAAGGTGATCTTACTTCCAAGGTATAAAAACTCTTTTGCATCTTTAAGGGGTACTCCTAGCATTGATATGTTAATTTTCTGCTTCTCATTGCGGCTTACTCTCATGACTTTGTTTTTGTGCTGTTTATCTTTATGAACTCTTGATGATACTTTAAAAAAAGTATTCAATAGGTTTTACATAAAAAAATCAGCTCTGCGGGCAGCTAGCAAATACCTCCCGACATAAGCTGTGACAAGTGAAGAAAATTATACAATCAGCTGTATTAAAAAATTAAAAAATATTGTTGATAATGCTTACATATTGGAATCGTTATAAAGATCGATAAAAATGTAATCAACTAGGCCAAAAGCAATCAACGACGCCCCTGTTTGAACCGTCATACTGGACACAAAAGCCCTTATTTACTTCCACACCATTGTGTTTGTAACGCAAACAATATCTGTTGCGATCTGAAGCCACTCCTACCGCCGCGGTATAAAGTATAAACCGATCGCTTCACATAATTATTGCACATTCTGATTGAGTATTTTCTTTGGGCCCCCGTCCCTGGGGTGAATGCGACACGCACCCTGCTAGCGCCCGCCATAAATCCTACCATCGGTAGGATGAAGCATGAAGAACAACAACCTATAGAGGGGAAACTAGGTCTTGAATTATAAAGTATTCAAACATTGATGAATTTAAGACTATTATGGACCATACTATTGACTACTGTTGATTTAAATACACGCGGAAGATCACTTGAATGAAACTAGTGAGCTATATTTTTGATATATAAGATATACATAATCGTGTCGGAAACTACAGGGTCAGATCCTGTCTGCCTAGAAGTGGGCGACGTCGATGGCGTTACTCCCGGCCATCATTAAGTCTTCCTACTCGGACACAGCGCACACTCCAGATGGTGTGACAGCGTCCGCTCCACGCTGCAATCTTTTGCATTTATGCGTGTGTTGTTGCTTCCGTAGTAGAAGAATTGGCCGGCATTGTTAATAACCATTTCCAGGGGGCACCACGCGGAGGTTCCTTCTTTGCTCCCCATATATATACGATAAAATATAATGCCTGAAAGTTGTACGAGAAAAAAATTACATTGTGTAAGACCTATCGCAATCGCAAGTCTATTTATCTATTTTTTGAAAATATACAAATCGTTTCTTTGGCATACTTAAATATCCACACATTCTTAATTAAGTCCGTCACTTATGTTGGTGACGTCTACGAGTATTACACAAATTATTTTTACCGATACACACATTTTAAGATTAAAACGAATACTACACATTATAAGTTATTAAATACGTCTTTCAAATTAGGTTTGGTTAAGCTGCCTAATAGGCAGCCTAATTATTCAGACCTCAAGAATTTGGGCCGATCTTCCGATCTCTTAATGCCTATTACCGAATTGCACAAAAAATGCCGCGGATGCACAGCCTCGCATCTCTTCAAGCTCTCGAAAATCGTCGTGAACCAAATACTTGTATGTTTTCAGGTGGATTTTTCCAGGTGATAAATGTCTTAAACCAAAGCATGGATAATGCAACAATTAACATGACATCTGGCAGAATTAATTGATGGCAATTTATAGTGACTTATGTTCTAGTTATGAAAGGGACATGTAACGAAAAAAATACCTATTAATTGTCTTAATCCTTGACTCCGGCGGCACGTATAATAAAAATACCGCACTTATTTTCAGGCATTGAAAATAATATATTCAAGATCAAACAAGAGTATCAATGATGCCATGATACACGCACTTAATATAGAAATCGAGAACCATCGTCGTTCAAATATCTACGCAATGTTGAACCATTTGTCAGTTTTTACATTATTGTAAGGGTCGTTGCGTCAGTCCGCGGGTGGTAGTAGACCCCGGGCCTCGCTTGTGTATTAGAAACGCCTACTGACATTGAAGGAGTCGCAACGAATTGATATGAAACTCTAGGGGCGACTGATTGCAGTATGCGAAGTGGTTTACCTACAGTAGGCGATAGAAATGCATGGGCAACAGAGTGAAGTGCATCCTGGGTCTACATTGTGCATAAGATTAGAATTGAACATCCTCCTCTCTTTCAAAAGGTTGTTATTCAGTCGCGTGATGGCAGGATTAGCTGCAGATTAATAACACAGACTTTTTCGGAAGCACATTAACACATAAAATTTACAAACCTATCCTGTACCTTACCTAGTCACAGCATTAGGCCGAGCCACAATACAATATGCTCTCGCCAACTGGCGGCACTCGATGGCGCGCCCGTGATGGGCTGTCGCACCGGTGCCACAAGCGGCGGTCTATATAACAAGTCCAAAAATGTCAATATGGACACATCATGTGTGACAAGCGAACATAAATAAGAGACGAAAGATTGTTCATCGAGGTGTTCGGTACCAGTCAGCAAGGGCTATATCATGCTGATGTCAAGGTATACGAGTATATACAATCATAGTAATTCTCCGTAAAAATGGATGAATGTGTGAATTTCGGGTTATAGGCTATGATTTTGGCGTATTAAAAATCCGCATGCAGCTCTTAGCAATATTAAAAAATTGCAAGCGTCATATAATACACAGATGGGATTTCTCTACTAACTCTGTCTGTCGGTAAACTTCTTTATGTGTTTACATGAAGACGTCACCCTCCTACAGTTCACTATTCCATGCATATATTTTCTCTTGTGGCGATTTTTCATACAACGGTCACTTTTATAATGTACGTTTTTAGTTACATTGCCCCTAGGAATTTAATGTCATTATAAATAATTTTTTCCAATATGTATTAATAAGTCAATGACAATAACATATTGTAATTGCAGTACTTGTTAGATTACCGAAGTTAAGAAACATTGGATGCGGAACAAAACTTGGATGGGTTGCCGTCTATTGCTTATTTCATGTCGTTGGTAAGATTGAAACGCTACTTTGGACCAAATGTTACAGTCCTCGAAAACAATGAGCTAATTAGGCGATCTTTTCAAAATCTAAATAACTTTTTCTTAAATTCCTATGGCTTTTCATTTCGAAATTGTTGGAAGCGATATGATCGTAGAAGAAACTTCGAGTGCATAAATGTCTTGAGATAATGCTTGTACAATTGTAACTGACAGAACTCAGAGACAGAAATATGAGTTGACTTACCTTTACTTTTAGTGGAATATTACTATTTCAAAGACTTAAGAAGAATAATGAAGAATATTATCATGAATAATCATGCATATATTACGGAGTAATTATCATGTACAAGTGTGTGGTGAAACCGAACTCCTCATTGATTCTTCACACGAACTATTAATTTCCCCATAGCGGGATCATTTGAACGCCGATGGATTCTAATCTCCGTGCATTTCTAAACCGATGCATTTCCCACAAAAGTCCATTGATAATTCAATTACCCCGCGGAGAAACTCTCGCATTAAAAATTAACACACCACACTTATGCCTCGATGGCGCACTTTTTCATGCATTGTCTTGTGTAACTATGTTACAAATTAGCCGGCGGGAAAGATTTGAATTTTTCAAAGAATGTTTAATTTTTTTTCTTCCTATTATTCATTAAGTTTAGCAGCTATAGTAACTATATATCGTAAAAAAATATAAATGAGAAATATTTTGGGTTATTTGTTAATCGGAATTGTTAAGGAAATCAGCTGATTAACATGATCAAACAGCCTGCATTATTTTGTCCTAAGAAATGGCTCAACAGAACCAACGGCACGCAATAAGTAAATAAACTGTGACCCATACAAACACTGATCCGCGACCAATGCTGCTTAACATCAATTATATGAGTACCTAACGAGAATCGCGCTTACAATGTGCCACTATCGTTGGTGTAATATTACAAACTGGAAAACCGTTTTTATTATTTGAAATATTTTTTAGCGTATTAAAAAAAAAACAATCAAAAAAGGGCCTGGCTAGGACAAATATAAAGAATGCCGCTGACGAGCATAGATTAAAACTGCCTTTTCTTTAAGCCCCCGAGCTCGCACCGTCCTGAAAGGCCGTCGAAAACTCTACATAGAATTTACTGGGCAAAACTGTGAGAGGTGCTGACTTGGGACGAGGCGAAGACTATGGCGGCTGACAAAGTTTTGTGGTGGCGATTCATGAATGCCATATGCTCCAGTTAGGAGAGCGGACATGGTATAATGATGATGATGCTTTCAAATTATTATAAAGTTATATCTGATATTAAACATACGATTTATCGAATGACAATCGAACGTTTTGGTCTCTCATCAAAACATCTTGGTGAAGTTTGAAATAATATTAATGTTACTTCAAATGTATCGCTTGATAATGGTATATGATATAATTTCCAAAATATATTCAATTATTAACGAAAAAGTTCTAAAAAAGATGCATCTTATTATGAATAAATCAAAGATATGAGGCTCAAAATATTTTTTTATCTCATCAGCTGGGATACGAATGCGAGGTACATTGCTTTCAAGGTGGGCGCTTTATCCACTTTTCTATCAAGCCATTAAGACCGGAACGCCCGATGATAGTAATTATCTTCCGAGTTTAATACCCTCACTTTTTATGAGAGTTGAGGGTGAGCGAAGGTGAGGTTGTTCCAGTGGAAGAAACATCTGTTTCGATTTCGATTTTACCTGTGCACGTGGGGGTACCTGCGCCACCCTTGACGGTATAAGCAATCTCACCACCAGGTCAGTATTAAGGGAAAATGATTATAATCATCCCAAAAATAACGTCAAACCACGATATTATATTGTAATATAATATACTATTTGACAGAGGTTAAAAGTTACTATCAACATGATATACAAATCAAATAAACTAGTAAACGTTTTATGAAAACTAACCACGACACTACATTACGTATGTTTTAACTACGCTCTAAGGTTTTAAAAATAATGCATTTCTTTTGATGACAACTGTTCATATGATCCTGGCAAAGTGCAGATCGTAATGCATTATATGATGAAACTCATTATATGTGATGCATATTATTAGTTGAATTCCAATGAATCTTTGTTCATTCAAACCTTCTATAGCGTCAACGTAGAAAAATAAGTAGAATGCTACTATTTTCCATCCAATCTTTGTCTGAAAAAATTGGTACCCAAAAATTGCCACCACTTTGTTCTGTAAGTTATTACATAACATGCTTTGTCCCTCTAAGTCTAATAGATCTCTGTATCCGTAGGTTCACATAAGAAGATATTATCTATGGTTTCAATCAACCACTAAATACGGAGCATGGAGACTTGAAGAGATGATGAGTATAGTATTTGAGTCATATGTTTCTGTTATTTATATTTTTACATCTTTACACTTTGAGTGAGATCCACCTTAAAATTAAAAATTTCATACCTTGTTTTAATATTGATCTCTGTTTCACTCGGTGAAAGACTGCAGTTTCGTGATCTATGAAAGCTGAATTATCTGATTTGCACAAATGAACACGTAAATGAATATTAATGATTTTTTTATCGATTTTATAAAGGAAATTAGGTACAATATAAAAATAACTGTTTTACGGCAAACCACCGCAAATATTAAAGGATAAATCTTTATAGGTGTTTATGCAGTAAAAAGTTTGACCTATATATAAATCATTTTATTTCTTTGAAAATATTTGAATGTACGTAAATACAGTGTTGTTTTTTATGTTTTCTGAATGACGTTCTAGTACAAGTTTGTTATGTTTTATACGTACGAATGTTTGTAGGCTGGTATTAAAAAGTAATTTGAAAGTAACGGTGCTCTAAATGGAAAATTGCCTTCTTCCGTTTTGTATGGCGATTAGTATTAAGTGTATCGGAGTCAGCGTACAGACTGCGCTTTCTGAATATAGAAGAATAAATTATGTGCTCACTCGAGTCTGAAATCGATTTTACATAGAAAACTGTAAACAATGTAAGTAGGCAACATGTTCACATTGAGCATCTTCTTAACATACCCAAATTTCAATCGTTACGATTAATTAAAAATTAGATGTTTCAAAATAACTATGCTAATTGCGGATTTGAGGTAATTTCAAATTACAATAAAATAATTGCTTATATATCATTACTATTACTGTTTATGTTGATGAGATAAGTAACAATTACATTTCTAGTACATCGTAAAAAAATACAAATTTCAAACAACGGCATACTAGTCTTCTTCGTAGTATGAATCCGGTGGATTGGTTTGCAGTAACAAAATCTTGTATCTCAATCTCCACTCCTCTCGTATCATTGTGGAATTATCGTAGCATGGAGGAATTCTCGTAGCATTGTGGAATTCATAATCTAATAAAAATTTATTTAACAAATAAATACGATTTACTTTGCTTTATTAAATCAAGTTGAGCACTGTGTCTTTACATACATAAAAATCACGATTTCACTTTCAATGCGACTTTCTTCAGTTTCTTACTTTTAACTCGTAAAATTATATATTTAAATGGATCTACTAATGAATCATTAGAATATATATGACATAATATACTATTTACAAATACCGAAAAATCTTCCATTTATAACATTTTATGTAGCAAACGGTTAGCATAAGCTGCCACCATAATATGCCTATGCAGGTTAAACTTGCATCCCGCAGCTTCGCCGAATACATTCTGAGTATCATTACTGAGGAGCTTCAAGGCTTGAAAAATAGACAGTTGTATTATCTGTTCATTTGTGACATACAAAAAATATAATTCAACTAAGTACACATTTTTTTTAACTAACTTTAGGATAGTAACAAGGTCAAATAATCGTCATAATATTATGAATATATGTATTTTTATTTACATTCAAAGATTGCTTTAGAATTACAAATAAAGATTTAAATATATTTTAATGATTTAAATGAAAGAAAAATTTAAATATTTTCACAATATTTTTTCGGTTTCTTGAAAGACAGAAAAAATGTTCAACCAAAATATAATTGTGAAATAATAATAACTATTATTTCAATTACTTTATTGATGTTTTTGAGTTTCACCAAGAAATATCTTTTAAAAAGAAATTCATGCATTTGATTTACTTAATTTTGTATGTTTTTAACACAATATATTTTACATAATTGCGTTTAACTTGCATTTATATATATTATTGGCGACATTTTGGCGATTTAATTTTTGCATTAAAAACTAGGCTTTGAACAAAATGCGATTACCACCGCTTATGTTTACATAGCAAAAAAACGCCAATCGCGTGGTTTTTTTTGTACTGTCCTTGGACTGGAAAAACCTCAATCCTCCTCTTTTCTGTACACTTTGCATGTTGGGAACGTGGTCGGATGGGGCGCGGAACGCCGCGACGCTAACGGCCGAGCGTCACGCGAGCGGCGGCGCTTTCATCAGCCGTTAAATTACACGATAACGGATAACGGGCGAGCTCGTAATAACGGCGCTATCGCTGCTCCATCTGCCGGGCGGGATCTCTACCTATCACTTTTGATTAGGACAGAGCTGCGTAGGTTACGGTAACCTTAACGCCTAATACTTTACGCACAGGTGTGTCTTTATCTCTAAGAATGCTTTCTTGCTACCATTCTCGATTAATGAAATACTCCAAAAACGTTTGTCTATGAAAATCACCGTAGAGGAATCTTGCATTACTTTTTATCTCAACATATTTATCTATTTATTTAACTGAAAGTACAAAAAACGTTAATTATGATTTACTTCTAAAGAAAAAGAAAATTAGATTGACAAGCAACAGAAATTCCCAATGCTCAATAAATAAACAACTCGAACAAATTACTCCTCAAAGCGAATTCGTGGAGCTCGTGTCTGAACTGGGCCTCCTTTGCGTGGAATATATCAACATCCGAAGCGATGTGGTTGAAGAGTCTGATCCCTCTGGAAAGATATGATATGTCCTCCACATATACATGCAAACGATTTAAACTGCCTAATACGGTATGCACAGGTATGTCTCTAATAATACTTTTTTGTTCCCATTCTTCATTAATAGAATACGCCAAAAATAATTGTCCATAAATAGAATCATAGAAGAATCTAGCGGTGCTTTTTGCAAATAGACACCATCCACGATTTAAGCTGCCATGTTTTTTGCTTCTTTATGATAAAAAAAAACATGATAACTTTAGCACAATTCCGGAACTGCTAAATTATTGGTGACGAAATATTAAATTAGAATGAGTGACAATCCTTTGAAATTATTAAGTATTTGTACAAAATACAAAAATAGTGAATAATTTTACTTGTAGTTGTAGTGATAAGTAAAATTATTACTTTAACCATGTTTCTGTCGAGGACCAGTTAACTCCCATTCATTCCATTTATTCATTCCATTCAGTCCACTATTTTTCATTTTCTTTACTCATATAATTTATACATAGTTTTGAAGCTGAAAATTACATTACAAATATGGAAGAATCAATTTAAAAGTAAAAATTTAGTGTATTGATTAAGACGAAAACAAAACGCGTAGAAGTATCAAACAGACGTGCGAGTAAGAAGGAATACTTTGTCGACTGGTTGACCCTTTGGCGACCCCGCTGATCTAGAAGAAAAATGTTTAAAGCCTGCGTCTAAAACATGACAAACACTGGTAGATCAATATTTAAAATAAGTTCTACGAGAATATTGTTTTTTTTTTGTGAGGGCACAAAAGTCATATTTTGTATGTTCAAAAAATAAATCTGTGCATTTTTGTTTTGCTCCCGCCTTTGCTCCCAGCAGGATGAAGGTTGGGTCCCTCGGGGCCGCGTTTTGTGCAAGTCCAGTCAACCGCGGAGGACGATACCGGGCGGGGATCCCCTGACGTCATCCGCATCCTGCCCCCACCACTCGGCATCACTTCCTTTCATAAACAGCCCCCCCCTTCGCCACCCGACCTGCTGAACCCCCCTCCGTGACCCCCTCTTCAACGGTTGGGGGGATTTTACAAATCGAAAATCGCTCACTATGAATCATGAATTCCGCAGCCATTTGCTTGGTCTGTTATACGTATATCTATACTCACATATAAGTTGTATTACACTCGTATATCATTCATATCCGCTCCCTGGCATGAGCATATTGCCCGAATTCATTTCATAGCTGTAACATATGATCACTACGAATTATCTTCACTCAGTTATTTTACATTATTTCATTTACCATACTACATTATGAGAAGACAAATCTGAACCCACTTAGGTCCACTTGGGAATACACTATATATTCCCAACGATCTCCACGACAGGTGCCTGGCGACTTGATGAGGCTGTATCTGTAGTATCTGAAGTGTATTTTTGGGTTATTTGTAAACCAGAATCTTTAAAGGAAATTCTTCCGAGACCTATAGGACCTAAGCGGCGGCCCATCCAACGATTCACGGTAAGCGTGTAAATATAAATTAAATTTTGTAAATTTAGTTTAATATTCAACAAAACATGATCCTTTTTAACTATTCAAATGACTGCCGATGATCGAAATTCTAAATATTCTGTAAATACTACTTTGTAGGTATATAAGTATATATTGATACCAGACTTTTGCATTTAAAATTACTTTGAATGAGGAGAAGTCGATATTATTATACTTTAATAAATAAAAATAAAGGATGATCTTTGAGTATTTACGTAAATAATTGTTATTTATTCGATATTTTATTGTTTCACATGTGTGTCTCAAATGACTAATATCTTGTATCTACTTTCAATGATTTGTACGTATTTTAATTTTCATATAAACCCAGATTCTTGTAAATATAATGTATTTGGTTAACAAGGAAAGGATAAATCTGTTTTTTTTTTTATATTGCCTATTCAATTTAAATAATATTTTTGTGTATTTAATTTTATCATGTTTTTAAACACAATCGTTGGAATTTAGTTCTAAATTTAAACATTACGTTGATACTGTATGACCATGAAAGTTTCGTCATTTTTTATTGCATAGTAAGCCTGTGACGTAATGGGAATGGAAGCTCGTGTCGTGTGTGTGTGTGTGTGAATGTCTCCGAGTGTGTGTGTCATGTGTGGTTTATGTGCGAAAAGGTTCAAATGTGTTAAGCGAGGACAATACCATTGCCGTAACTTAATTTTTAAATAACATATTTAATTATATAAAGGGTCCGCCATTTAACTTTTTTTTTTCAACTAGTGCTTTTATTTCGTGAATGGTAACACTTAGCTCATGTCTGATTTGACAGAAAATTAGTTTTATTTTTCCGCTGAACGAATATGGTTGTGTATACGCTTGAACAACGCTGGGAAATATTGCGACATTACTTTGAAAATCAGGCCATTTTTCTTCGAAAATGAGCAAGGAGTGGCCGTTAAAGTCAATGGCGATCGTTATCAGGCCATTTTTTTTCACAAAAATTGAAGAGGAGGATATTGGCAACATTTGGTTTCAACAGGACGGCGCTACGTGCCACACAGCCGAAGCTACACTCGATGTTTTGCGCCCCATTTTCAAAAAAAAAAGTTATTTGGCGGACCCTTTATATAATTAAACATTTCCGTAGGATACGTGGACATAAACGAGTATCTTCTTGATCAATAATAATGTGATTATCAGATCTTAAATTTTATACTTAATTAACTACTATAAATATATATTTTTTAAAATGATTTGTAGATTTGTAGATAATATATAAGCACACAATATATACAATAGAGAAAAAAATATATAAAAGAAGAAGAAGACCATACGTGTCAAAGATCACAGAGATCTAGGAGATAAATACCATTGACAAAAGAGGAAAAGGATGTTAGAAAAGGATCGAGGTGTGCTGGTAGGACATTTCTTAACATACATCATGTTTTTATTTCGGAGACTTAAGTATTTAATTTTTACACAATGGTAATGATTTAGTACACAAAGCTTTTAATCGTGTAGGAATAATGTATAAAAAATAAAAAATAAATATTCAAAATTAATAACGCCTATGGCGGCATTTCAGATGCCACATAATATAAGATTCCATATTCCCTGCATTTAGTATGGGCAAAAAAGGGACTGCAAAAAATGACATTTCTATGGCGCGGGTCGACGGGTGGGGGTAGACATGCGCGCGTGTGTGTATGCAGGACACCGTGTGTGTGACACTGGATATTAGTGTGTGCGTTAAATAGTATATTAGTGTTTGAAAATGTTTCGTTGTGTTGGATGTAGGGAGAGATGAACTAGGCGTGTATTTTTGTATAGGTGGATTAGTGTGGTTGTGTGCGTGCACACGGAAATATTCTAGGAGTGACAGACGAAAAAAAAGCTTGGCAGATTTCACAGAAGCGCAAAACGAACATGGGCTTCTCAAAGTTTCTTGAGAAATAATATACATTCATTAATTTTATTTTATTTTTCATGAAATATATGTATTTTATACAAATTTTAAAATTAGTGCTAATCATTACTGTAACAAACTATATACGAGTATAATAAAAATATACGCATTTAAAAAGTATAATTTTTTAGGGCTTCTCACATGAGCATTACGAATTGCAAGATTGCTCAACTTTTGAGAACAGACTAAGCTGTACAATCATAAAGATTAATATTTATTGTAACGTAGTTTTGTCAACTAACGATAATAAAAATCTTTTTCAGCCCGACTTACTATCAATGAATTATAGTTGTTAAGGTTTTTATAATTTTTCAATATTTAAAACATGAGCAATCTTGCAATAATTATCGCTTATGTGTATTGTATTCCTCATTTACATGATTATTTTTTTTGTATTTTTTATTGTGATTTAAGTAATATTAAAATACAAAAGATATGACTTCAGAAGTATCCGAAGCGGAATATCCGGAATGCGGCCGTTTAATAATTAGGTTATTGTTTTAGTATAATTGTGAGTATTTATAATCAATAAATATTTAAAAAAAAAATAGATATGATAGTTCCTGGCATCAAATATCGAGAACCAATTC
This sequence comes from Glossosoma conforme, assembly GCA_022606575.1. Taxonomy (NCBI): domain Eukaryota; kingdom Metazoa; phylum Arthropoda; class Insecta; order Trichoptera; family Glossosomatidae; genus Glossosoma; species Glossosoma conforme. Next base: position 2,004,984 of record JAGTXR010000015.1, read on the forward strand.
ACCATTTTTTTTTCTTTTTAACCTTAGTATACTCGTAAATATTCCGTTTCAGTGTTAGTCATTTGTGTGAACGTGCTGTCGAATAAAAGGGAGACTGCAAGGGAAAAAAGGAATAGCAAAATGAAGAAGGGCAGGAAAAAAGAACCAAAAAAAATATCTGCGGCAGATGAGCGTTCTAGCCTATATTATAACAGGCGTTGTTAGTCTTTCAATGGGGAGGATATACCGGCGATTCACGGGAGATCGGAATAAAAGAACCATTTCGACGCTAAAAAGAAGAACCGCATTATGCCTAAATGCAAAATCAGTAGTCGGATGCTAAAATTATACTTCCTTACTGAAGAATTATATAATTTGTAGATTTTTTTGCTCCCCGCAGTTATCAGATATTAATTCTTAACTCTAAGAAAAGTAATTTCTAAGAGTTGTGTCTTTTATATTAGCACGGCTGGTGCTCCTCTGAAGTAAAATAATTATTCACTTTTATACCCACCCACAACCAACAGACTCCTTTCATACTTGCTAAGTATCCGTATTGTTAGATAATGGTTATTTTATGTCAATTAAATTCATTCATTTTCAAAATTCTCTTCCAGCTAGTACTTCTCTTTCATACAAATCGCATTGCAGAAACAGATCAATAAACTCATAACATTTTTCAATTTTATTTATTTCTTTCAGAAACATTACAAGTACAAATATATTCAATACAATACTGAAATAAGATATAATACAAGAGATATAATTAGGTATTTACTATTATCAACAATAATTATTAAAAAGTCCCGAAGCTCGCTAAACAGAAGACTCCACGAAATTACTTTGATAAATAAATTCGTGGAGCTTATGTCGAAACTGGGCTTCTCTCAAGTGGAATATATCAAATTCGAGGTGATATGGTTGAACAGTCTGATCACTCTCCCAATAGGCATAGTCTCTGGCAGGTTAGTATTACCTCTAGGAAGATATCGCATACTTTCCAAATACAGCGTGCTATTTAAAAATATAACTTTACAGTTTTAGTAAAAAATCATTTAAAAATTGAATGCTCTATCATAATCATGCGTGGCTTAATCACTGTTTCTCATAAAATAGTTATTTATACCATTATTTATATAAGTATTTTGTAATTATAATATAAGCTATTTTGTGTTATCCAACAATCATATTCAATATCTTCGAGAATTTATTCGAGATTCAAAACCTCTACATTTTATACAAAACCAAAATGTGTACTCAGAAGTTAGGTACTAAATAATTAGATGGAAAATAAAGTACCTGATTTATTTATCTTGTATTTCATAATCACTTCTACATGATATTACGGAATATATTCGTATATCTAAATAATGAAGAGATTACGTGATTTAATCATTGAAAATATTCCATAAAATATTATTTTTTTATATTTATTTTTGTATCGAATGTCGAGTAAAATTATTGTTTGTTATCATGATAATAATTACGCAACTCACGGATATTTTTCGTATGAACTCGTTCAGAGTTTCGCAAAACGTACAAATGGAGAGAATAAGCTTCCACGGAAATCAGTTAGCGAGTGGAGTATAATCCTACGTATATATAAACAAGAACTTTCGCTTCAGGAGAAAACTGTTCCAACTACAATATTTATTTATTTTAATAAATAATTGTTACACATACTGTTCAAGTATATTAAGTCTACATGGATATAAATCAATGCTTGTGTGCCTGAATTTATGTCTGTATGTGTTTCTTTACCGTTCTACCGATTGCGATGAAACTTGAAAACTGAAAGTTATTGCGTGCATGTGCACGAAGATTTTTGTATGTTTTAAAAGTAGTATTTAGTTGAAGTACGCAAAATGTATTCAGTGAATAGAATACTTTGCAATGTATTCGAGATTAAGCTAGTATGTTATACGTAGTATATAAACGCGGTAAAATTCTACGAGTATACGTACTATGAATCTTATTTTTTCATAATATCGTATCATTTCCTGTAATGGAAATTATTTATCTACATCTTCAACCTTCCAATTTTGTCAGTCATCACAAGCTTCTACATATTCTAGCATATATGTATTCGCTTTATGTAGCTGTTTAACGGCAGAACACGTCAAAGAAATTTGATTGAAATTCTCTAATATATTAAATTTTCAGAAAATAAGTGCGGTTGTGCATTTATTACTAGAATTATAAACATTATTTTCTAGCACCACATCTCAAATACATTTATCAAAATAGCATATAGTAGCATTTTTTGTAGTAAATTTTTTTTAGTAAGATTTAGTTCTAGATGCTATTGCGGTGGAGACGAAGTAATGACCAAGACAGAGTGATTAGACAGACGCTTTGTCAACAATTACTATAACTTCTTAAAGATTATTTTAGATTTTTTTTATCTAATACGAGTGCTAATAAAATGTTTTTTAAGTGGGTGTGATTTTTTTAAATGAAAGTTGGAACACTTTTATCGTGAGGTGGCGCATTTCCCAACACGGCCCTTTTATCCCACCAGTCCGGCTCTGTCACGGCCCGGGATTTGACTGTTACGTATGTATGAAGATTTATGATATTTGCGTTACATTTATTTTATTTAGCCAGTCCGAAATTCGAGCTAACTATAATGATAATAATTAATAATTTTGTTTTTGTTCTCGCTGTCTCTCCCTTTACCCTCCCATCCTACTCCCTCTTTAACTCCTCTTCCGTATTAGGGGACTAGAGGGAGTCCCTTTAAGCGAGAAAGGAAATTTGAAAGCATTCAAAATAAACGTTCAAGAATCAAGCTTTCACGGAATTATTTTCGACGTTTTACTGTGTAGTTATAAAATACAGTAAATCAATAGATAACTTGATATATATATTTTTTACAATTTATACAAACATACAATTTCACAAGAAAATATGTAATCTTATACGAAATTTCTCTCAGCAATAAATCTGAGAAAAATAGACGCTCAGATTCGAACCACGAATCTTTGCAATCAATATTCATTCTGTCCTCAGCGTAGACCCACTGCCATTTGTTCCGCTCACTAAGTTGAGAAATTGACACGTATTGTATTGATGCGCATTATTTATGGATGGCGCTTGTAGTAAGCTGTATGTATATTTATTAAGATTATTTTAATGACAATATTTTTTATTTATTTATATTCTAAAAATCCCCCAAAAACATTTAATACTGCCGTCTGAATTCTCGGGGACCTGTTTTGGTGATCTTCGGGAACCATATATGTTCCCAAGTAGACCTTCACGTGCAGATATGTTGTAGAACAAAGAATGAAAAATATCAGCTGACATTAACTAATTCGTGTTGAATACAAAATAATTATTGGTGCATGAGTCTCCACTCTCTTCGATCCTCCCACTATTTTTCTGTTGTCGTCAGTCCATCTTGCAGAGGCTCATCCAACGCTCCGTTTGCCAGTTCTTTGGAGAAGTATTGTGACTTTCATATTATGAGAACGACGTTTGATTTTATCGTATTAGTAAGATTTTGTAGAATTGATTGAATTTTTAATCGAATTTCAAGCTTAATTAATTGCATTTAAATAGTTGTATACTCTTAATAGACGACGCACAAAATACTATTTACAGTTTCACCACAAAACCGCAAAATTTCACTAAAATGCATCCATAATAAATTATCTTGAATCCATACCTTGTGCATTTCTCCATTCAATACTGTTATGATCCTCGAGGAGTTTGAGGGGGAGCCGACTACAGGAGGGGGATCGTCTGTCTCTTTTCAGTATATAGGACAGGGTTCGCGAAAGAAGGGGACGCGTGCCGGTGTGATGTCCCGTATTGATTTACTGCCTGCCCGCCAAGCACCCCCCCGCCACTTTTCTTCCTCTTCACCGACCCCCTCACCTATGAGCTGTCTCGACTATGAGCGAAAATAGTTGATAAGAATTATTTTACATCATTTTAATAGAAACTTTAGAATAATGTTTTGTAATTATTTTTTTATGGCAATTTAACTGTTTTTTTTCTTCATTTCATAAGCTGAGCATTGTATTACAATACCTATTAATGTTATTGAATATCGTATATACAAATAAGTATTAATGAAGTGTTTAAATATTGTTTTTCTCTCTATATATAAGTTACATACGTTAAGTTGAGTTGCCCTTTAGGACTTAGTGGTCCAAGACACGGGAGCATCAGATAATCATCATCAATAAGCACTCAAATATGCCTTATTTTATTTAGTATATTTTAACATTTTTAGAAGATGATTAACTCGATGCTCACAAGTCATGGTGAATTTGATTAAAAGGGCGGCTCAGCAAAATTGATACACATATTTAACAAATGACGTCTTATGTGACATTTCTTCAATTTATTTATTTGAGTATAGGAAACGATGAAAGTAAGATTCGAATCTAAGACAGTGAATAGAAATGTTATATCAGATGATATTTGTAATGTGCATCAAATATTACCCGTAATTTATATAATTAAATCGGAAAAAAACATTCTTTACATGAAAATTGAAACATGATATCAATGACTTTCACGAATTTCTGCTAATTACAACTTTTTGAGTTAATATTTAACGATCCTTTTAATTTTATTAATATTAATATGATCCTTGTTTCTAACAAATATTATATTATTTTGGTAAATAAATCTTATTCGATAAGAACGAATGATACTTTTAATGTATTGAGTTATCGTAATAAGCAGCTGTTTTTATATATTTTTCATAATACATAATCTTATACAGGGTGCGGCAAAAAATGCTGATGGTTTTAAATCAAAACAACGACGAAAACCGTCAGCTGTTTTGCCGCTCCCTGTATTATTTTGTTAGCTTGTATATTACAACATTGCTCTTGATTCATATTACTTATTATTTATCTACTAATCAAACTCTGCACGATCAAGATTAATATATATATATATATTAAAAAGGTAAACTGGTCTAATAAATGAAAGTTGTCACATAATCTTAAATCGATTGTTATTACACTGTACAGCCATTAAAAAAATGAATTATATTTTTTGCGTTCCGCTCAACAGTTTGACCTAATTAAAATTGAATTGATATAAAAAATAACATTATTTTATTTATGGCATGGCAAACCTGTTGCCAACACAATAGAGCCAGAGCACACAACTCGATTATTTAAATAATTTATCAGTCGATCGCTAGCGATGACGCAATATCAGTTGCTGGGCTGTCCCCGTGGGCCCAGTAGTGCCAATCTAACACATTTTTTTTATATGAAATCAAATATTAATATGTTTGATTTTTATTATAATTTTGTTGTTTACAAATATAAAACTGTTTGTTATTTTATATTACAGTTCGATAATCGTACACACTATTTTATTTTCAGTATTTATGATACTATTTGAATGCTTGAACAAAATATTGTGCAATAACAACTTTACTCCTTATTTAGCTTTTACCGTGTTCAAAATTTCAGAAAAAAAAAATTCTCTACTTAAGAATATTCCATTCAGAAGAATATCTTTCGCATAGACTAGAATAATTGAACTATTTACTTATGATACGCTTTAAAAATTATATCATCAAAAAGAGAAAAAATATTGATAGATCAAATTATCGATGCTGTTAAATAATTTCTTTCATTCTTTGTATATTCGGATATCTTACCAAATCAAATATAAATCAATAATATGTATAATTTTGTAAGTACTTGATTTTTTTTAATTATTACTTAAAAAACCCAAATGTTTCCATTCCACTAGAAATAGAATTATAGTTTCCACGAAGTCTCTTAAAATAAGATTTTCAGGATAATTTTTAAGCGTTGAAATTTTAATTTTATATTGGATTTATGGTAGCATAAATTTGTATTTGATTCGTTTGTACTCCATAACAAGCAGCCATACTCAAGAACACTTCAAACAAGCTTTGAATAAAGATCAAAGTCACACCGGCTTGCTGTGACGTTTTATCGGATAGCTGATTAAAGTGACCAGCTTACGAACAGCTGTGTTGGACACTAGGTAGTTGTGATCGATATATATATATACATATACTTTAAATCGTATCCAATCGCATTAATCGATTGTATTGGGTTAATTATGAGTATTGGTAGTAACAAATCGAGTTTGATCATAAATTTAAGTGACAGAGGCAAGGCCAGTCTTATGTTCAAATTATAACTATTAACGATGTTTTGTACTATCCTGTGAACATATTAACTTACACGAATAAATTGTCAGCAATATTCCTACGCTTAAGTACTCGTAATTGTTATTTTTTCAAATTATCAATGTTTCACCTGCTTGTCCCAAAAATAACTTATAACTTGTAGCTACCCAAGTAAACCATTATACGGTTTTAGTGTTGTTGATTAGCTTATACTCGAAAAATTGTTCTTATATGAAAAGTATACCAAATTTTTTATTAAAATCGAAACATTTGCTCCAAAATTTCGTATACTCATATATCTAGATCGTTCATTTACTTGATATTTACAAGATATTTTGACTCTTCTTTTCTACAGACACTGAAATATTTATTTATATTTTAGAAAGACCAGTGCTTTTTTGTTGTTCTTCACATACGGTCTGTAAACTTGTTTTTAACATTACCATCTTCTACTTTTTCTCATTAATATCATTTTGTCATTTTAAAATTCTAATTAAAGTATAATTTTGTCAACACCTTAAATTCTCCTCCATACATTTACACAGCCTAAGACATTTTATTATTTTAACGATTAATCAGTATGATTCAATATCAAAGCACCAAGCGAATTTGAACTTTTTTAGCGAATATAATAGTTTTCTTTAGTTTTATTAGAAACTAGCTAAAGGCGTCGAAGAACTCAATAAAACAGTGTAGAAAACTTTTTAAATTCAATGCATATGAATGAGAAATGCATTCGACAAACGATACAGATTTCAACCAAGATGTTTGCTACATTGATACATACAAATATTGTCTTCTTGTTCCACATCTTCTTCGTGACTAATGACTGCTCCATGTCTGCTTGCTGGTACTCCTCATCCAGAAGTCGCCAAGGGCGGGTAATTGGTTAACGAGACAATTTAATGAGTGCGAATTACGTTAGCCATTTTTTCCCCTTCGCCATTATTTAACAAGTAGACGTGAATTATCTCGTGTTTTTAATTGACTTGATTGGACATTTGATGGAAGCTGCAGTCTAAATAATCTGAACCATTTACTGTATTCATTGTCATTTTAAAAAATAATTTACTTAGATTCGAATTGATAAATTTCTCTCAATACATTTATTTGTGTGATAATTAGAAGTTTTATTTAACATGAAATTAAAATACAGGCTTAATTTTATTATTTTAAATTTTCTTGTTTAGTTTTGGAGGATTTAGGCGCGAGATTTCGTTCTTTATAAGAGAATATCTTTGGATACTTAAATTCTTGAATATAATTCTGATTTAAATCATAACGTTATAATTTTAAATTCAATTACAATTAAAACTGATCATCAAAAATTTACGAGTATTTATAATTGTCTGTTTTAATTACTTTTACTGAATTTAATAAGTAATAGAAATCTTATTTAAGGTATACATATATAGTTAAATAACTATATATCTAACTAAATAACTAATTATTTTTTTCTTAATATTAATTGAATAATTATGATATTTTTACCTTTTATAATGTGTTAAAAAGACTTATATTTATTACAAACTAAAGATAATGTCTATAATTTTATGCAGAAAATAAAAATTATCTATAATCCTTAAAACCCAAGCGTGTAAATAATTTTTAATTCTTTTTTTTTCTTATATACCTTCTAAATATAGAAAATATGGTAACTACGAATTGCCACTCAGTTATGGCAGTTGCCACTGTCCATGCCGTGTTCCTAGACATCGGACGGTGTTTCTGGGAACATTTAATGGTATCCTACGACATCCTTTGTAGAACATGAAATAGATAGCAAATGTAGTATTACGAGGCATATTTTAGGTCATTTGTTAATCAAGGTCTTTAAGAAGATCGGATCATTAGACCGACATTCCCGAAGCATTGACTATTTTATTCCAAAGAGCGGCTCAATGTAACTTATAATATTATACTAATATAATTGAAAGATATCGCTTTGGAAAACGCATTGCTATATATAAATATAAGTATACATAAAATTAAAATAGTCATATCGTGTGATAAAAGTCTCACCGTATAAATTGTACAGCATACAAAAAACAGATAAATAATAATAGGTTGGGAAAGATGTGTCTCTGGAACATGCTATCGAAAACACTTTTCGGTCTGCGGGAGAGCGGGACACGAGATGACACCCCGGGCGAAGGCGTGCGAGTGCGAGGGGGACGGAAGCATGCTTGATGCGATCCAGTCAGCTGGTCCGCCACAGATAGACAGCGATAGCAAACATTTGAGAACCTGTGGAAAATAAGCGAAATATATCATTTAAATAATTAATTACAAAATAATTATTTTATTTATGTAATTTTTCGGTTTACATTTATATATTTACTACGAGTAGTTTTACAATTGAAAACTTAGTATTGTAATATTTGTACTCGACACATACAGGAGAATACCGACAGATGGTGATAGTAATTCTGAATTCTTATTTGTGGAATTCTATGACGCTTACCATGCTGCATATGGCTAAGAGCCGCATGTGGAGTGTTGATCCGCCAACGTCATAAACTACAGCCAGAGATTCACGCATCACCTTTATTATTACAGGAATTTACTTTGAATGTGTGGACTTCACGGGACGACTTTCGTCTACCACAATTTTTAATTAATAGGCTATGACTGGCATTTTACGGGTAAGGGATCAAATTCACACCAACCGGGGTATTTTAAAGCTCAGAAATCATTTATTTTTTTTAATTTCCATCGGTGAACGAACCCACGACCTTTGGCTTGCAAAGCAAACGCTTTGATCATTGAGCTATACCCGCCGGCAATATAAATTAATAAATTATCGTCATTGCAGTAAAATCATATGAGGCAGATAAACCTCACAGGTATTTTCGGAAAATGGAACAATGAATGGTTACGAGCACGGATGTATCTATCCCAAATATAAAGGTATAGCATGAAGTATTGTTAAAATTAAAAAATATGTAATTTAGTTTTCTAACCCCTGCCTTGGGAGAGACACGTCAGGGATTTCGTAGAAAAGTGTTCTGAGGGTGGGGATGATGGTCTGCGGCGGAGAGGAAAAAAGAAAGAAGAGTGGATGGGGGCTTATAGTAGACTGGAAGAGTATAGTAGAGCGAGGATTTGATACATATCTTAGAATGCCTCTGAATGGAGTTGAAAAGATTACATATTATGATTCTATGACGCTTGGCATTTTTTGATTGACTAAGCACAGCATCAGAAAACTGTATTAATGACATTAGACTACATTATAACAACAATATGAAATTTTACGTGATAAGGATTACTATGAGAGGGTGGTGATATTTAATATACTTGAGACAGTAAAAGAAAGTCATTAATATGTAAATTAAGTAAAAAAATAAATTTCCGTACGATGCTGATGAGAAGACCGTAGACATTCAGGAAGAGTCTCCATATCTATCGATCCTTATTCTTCCATATACATTCTCGTCAGTCTATTGATGTTTACCAATTCAGAAAGTCGTGGGTTCGATCCCCAAAGAAGCTTAAATTAAAATTTAAAAAATAATTAAGCTTATCAAATAAGCTTTATAAATATAGTAGGTTGGTGTGAAACTGATCACTCACTTTTATGAATGCCAGTCACTGCCTTTTATAAAAGAAATTCAGAAGAAGAAAACCGTCACGTGAACACTATCTATTCGTAGCATTTAAAAATATACAATGCTCGAATGCCGGACTGTAGTTTAATGAGGTTGGTGGAACGCTCCTATCTTAAAAAGGCACATACAAGAGAATACCGATGGTTACAGTAATTCAGAAAACTTATCTGTGAATTATATGACAGTCCAACATTCACGCAACATTAGAATCCATTATCTGTTTTTCTGTATATGTTTACAAAAAAAATGTTTAAACTGATGCTTTGTTTGCCAGTCCACTACATTTTTGGCATTTCCCATCGACCATTTTCTCTTAAATACGAGTATTTATATTTAACCCGTATTTTCTTGAGTGTGTCTATGAATAGTCGTGGTATAAATTTAACTTACGAATTTATAAACTTCATCGGGATTCGATCTAGGTCATCTCACGCAACAGTCGAGTAATTTCAATTCTCGGCCATTCCTCTCGGCAGCCTGGGATCATGAGTGCTGGGGAAAAGGGCGGGAAGGGAGACGTGCAGCGTTTGAAAAGGGAACGAAAAAAAAAACACGACGTTCGTTCGGCGGGAAACGAAAAAAGAGCGGGAAAAAATTAGTATTTTTAATTTGCTTCGTTTGTATTGTTTTTCCTTCCAGTGGCAGCTTAGAGATTTTTCAGTTGGCAGTATTGCTTGAGCTGCTGAAAAAAGAAGCGGCGGCGTAAGACTGGAAGTAGCATTTTTCGTTTTTTTTTTAACAGGATGGATATGTAAACAAAGTATATAAATACAAAGATACGTATTATTTTATTTGTAGTAATGTTGCTTTAGATATAGCAGTGATCTTGTGTGAGACTTTTACTATATATAGATGGAGTATATAATATGTTTGTCACATCTTCTTCGTAGTATCAATCCGGTGGATTGGTTTGCAGCGACAGAATCTTGCATCTCGATCTCCATTCCTCTCGGTCCTCTGCAACCCTCTTCAGCTCAGCAAAAGAGCTACAACTCATGTCCTCGAACACTTGCTGCAAATACTCCCGTCTAGGACGCTCTCTAAAGTTTCTACCCTCAACCATCCCATCCACAATGTCGTGAAGAAGAACATCGTGGCGCATGATGTGACCGATCCATCGGGCTCGCCTCTATGAGATGGTTCTTATTTGTCAATTTGGAGCTCCGTTGAGTAAATTTTATGTATTGTTCCTGTTGGTTCAAAGAAAAGGAATACCTAGTTTAGACTCAGTGGCATTAGGAAAACATCCAAACTAGGACCATCTTTGTCTCTTGATTAAAATAAAGGATGAAATCCTATACCTCGTTATATTTCACAAAGTCATAAATCGTATTATTATACCACTAATATTAGAATATAGATAAGTGCCTAAGTAGACTTCGCACCTTTTCAAACACTATATTTGATTAGCCTATTAACATCCTCCTCTCTACGGGAGGAACGACTTCACGTCGCTGGGATAGTTATCGGATCGCGTGGTGGAAATATTAGGAGCAGATTAACAACACACAGACTTCCGAAGCACATTGACATTTCGATAAAAACTTGTTTTCCCCGATCGACCGTAACATGGCGTTACTTTCGCCTCGATCGATCGGGATTTAACTCACGACTGAACGCGCTCGTGATGTCATTAAAAAATGACGACACATACAAGTACGGCAATCGAACAGAAATAAAAGAGAAGATTGTACATCGAGGTTTTCGGTACCAGTCAGCAAGGGCTATAACATTCTGATATCACTATAATCACTATCCATTTATAGAGAGTCCTTTATAGAAAAATAGACGTGCTGCCATTTGTTGACGATGCCGGTATATACTCGTACTCGTAGTAATATACTAATTTCTCTACAGAACAACGCTTCAATAAAGCGCTAAGTATACTGGTATATTAAAATAAATTAGCAAGTAACACACATTAAATGCATATAATTTTTGTTTTGGTGTTTTTTCACAAGAAAACATAAAATATATGGTTACACCCAAGTATTTTTATTTCTTGTGTTTCTTACTTCTTGCAGCTCTTATTCTTACGCTCCCCACCTATTGAGAAACTCCATAATCCAGCACTCGTAAATGGATTTCTCGGAACAAAATAAAACTATTGCGCCGTAAGTACGGGAATAATACTCGAGCATCAGTGTATATCTGCTATCAAGCATCTATGTATCTGCTATCAAATATCTATGTATCAATATCGATGTGATACATACTAGATACTATGAATAGGAGCTTCTTTGAATCCAGTGATTGTAAAACCATTCTAAATAACAATTTTGAATGCTTACATTATTAGGAGTGTTTCGGAATCGTTTGCTCCTAAAATGATGCGCGATTGTAACAAGAAAACCCCGATAAGGTACATCAATTTTATCTGATTTTATTGCTTAATTATTTAAACACATTATTTTATAATCAATTAAAAAAATATCAATCAATTATTTAGTACATGATGTGAATGATTTCTTTATGAATGATCACTAATATAAATTAACTGAGTTTATCGCTGCAATCACAAGCGAATGACATTTGCCACCACATTGTATACACTAATGATACCTTTAAGAAATCAATTCAGTTGGTATTTACCTATAGATCTTAACATCATTATTTTAATATTATGTTCAAAATGCTAACTAACTTCAATCATCATGACTTATTGGAGAGATCAATAAAATTATAATCACGGATCAAAATTATACTTTTATTTATTTCATTTAAAAAATGGTGTATTTATTGATAGATATATTTTGTATATAAAAACTTGTAGTATATATCTATAGGTATTGCTTGTATATAAATGTAATTTCCCTTTAGGTCACTTTTAGAACTTTACCAAGAAAAATGAAATTCATGTCTCTTGTACACGGTGTCAGTCTTTCATTCAACACCGAAGTGTTTAATCAGTAGCACTTTTATATCAACTCGATATAACCCTTGCAGGCTGGTGCCGAAAAGCCTCGATATACGATCTTTTGTCTCTAGCGCCATAGTTCACCTAGTAGCCACTTTGATAATTTAGGCGCTGTGCTGTCGTGTCAGTCGGAGTCTGTCCGGGACCTGTGAGAAACGCAGAATGTTTCATCTCGGGCAGATGACCGAAGTTTGTACGTCTTTTATTTTAAATAAATTAAACTGTGTTTCTCGACATGTTATTTGCTTTGTGACCAGCTCCTAATTTATTCACCACGCGTTCCGATGACGATCCCGGTGATACGGAGTCACCGTCGATAAACGTAGGATGGCATCTTATAAGATTGTGGATTACGGTTTGAGAAACGTAATCTTATCCTACACTCTTGAGCAAAAACACTCGATAAAGGATTACTCTAGACAAGCCCAGTGTCCTGCAGGTCCTTGCACCTAGGATCACTAATCGCCAAGTGCTACCCTTGCTGCTACTCGTCCCATTTTAACCCCATTCCAAAGGCTCCAAAACTTTATCCCCCCCTAACCCTTCCACTTCCTCTCCAGACGTGCTCCTTCAGAGAGAACCGTACACGATTGATTAATTAGTTGGATTTTGTTACAGAAGATTAACTATTCGTGTCACGGCGATGTATAAAAGTTATAATTTCGCTTGACGTTTTGACATTCGCTAAAATAAAAAATGAACTTTTCATGAGCCAATCTTGTTATACGAGTACATATACAAATAGTATATAATAGTACATAATAAATATCTACCAAAAGTAATAAATATAAGAGATATAGGTATTATTTGACATTTTTCTAATTATAGTGAGATTGTAAATGTTATTACTAATTTCATAATTTCATATTTATTTTAATGTTACTAGTATAAAGATTTTATAACATGTAATACTTTGATAATTGATCGAATTGTGGTCAAAATGTTCGTGTGTAAAAATGCAATGCAAAAACAACTAATTACGCACGTTATTTAATATGACAAAATATATATATAGCTTAGTATGGACAAAAGTTCTTTCATAGATTTCATTATCTTTACCCGCCTCACTCCCGCATTACACCGGAAGACAGTTAAGTCTCCACGATGATGCGCTCATTCAGATTATGATCAGTAAGCTACTGATAAGTCCAGTGTGAGTTCTCTCTGAACAATTGTGGGCACTGCACAGAAGTCCAAAAAGAAATAACCCGCAAAAAAATATTAGAATCGCATTCATGGGTTGTAAAGAGATGGAGATGGAAGATAGATTCTCTCACCGAAAATACGAGCGAAAATGGCAAATGCGTGAATTTTTTTTAGTGGCCACAAAGTCTGCATGCCTGATAGGGCCTAGGTGATTCCCTCGAACTGTATCGAAAAGGACTTTCTGCTTCTTTCATGTATTATTAGTTTTTTTATGTTATTAACAGAAGTGATGAACCTATGAGTATTATGTTGTATAATTAGATAGGTAATTTGAAAAATGTTAAGCTTATCAATGGGGTGTGTAAAAATCAAGAGTAAAGAATACTAACACAAAAGAAAGACGTGTTATGTACTACGAGTATTATCCACGATAAATTATTTGCTTATATGCTTTGGTAAATATCAATATGAATTATACAATATCATTTTTATTTATTTTTAAAATTTATAGTACAAAGATTAAATTGCTTCCATAAAAAATATGTGGGTAATAAAAAAACATATGTTTGAAATATATTTAAGTTATACAATGGTATATATAGTATAATTTGCACGTTCTATATCAAGATTGCAATCATTAATCAATGATTTCGAGTTCAAGAATATAATACGAGAGTTGTGATCTCATATTATTAGAATGTCTCTGAGGGCAATAAATCTACTTCAATACATTCAACCTATGGCATTCAAGATGCATTGATTAATTACCTGTAATCACTATACAATTATTACACCTTCAGATCAACACCGGGAAATTCTGATTAGTATCATCAATTAAATTATTTAAATTAAAAAAAAAACTTGTAATTCATAAAAAAAAGCTGGTTTATCTTTTTATACAGAAATATTTTTTTTTAATAGATAAAATGTATCAATTATTGTACATATTATTGTATATGTGCTTATATAAAACTTTGCATAGGTTGAGCCTCCCCTGAGAACCAAATGAATCATATCGCAATTGCGTGAAGCTAATCATTCGATCTTCCTAAATATGCCTCGGATTCTACAGCTGCCATTTATTCAATAACAACTATAAACAACCTACTCCGAAAAGTGGCAGGTACGAAGTGGGGAGCCCAACCAAACCTGATCCGCACAAGTGCTCTAGCCCTCTGTTTCTCTGCTGGCGAGTATGCTGCGCCAGTATGGGCGAGGTTTGCCCATACCAAGAAAGTGGATATTGCTCTGAACGAAACGTGCCGGGTGGTTACGGGGTGCCTAAAACCTACCCCAATATCAAAGCTGTATCAACTCTCGGGCATCGCCCCACCAAACATACGGCGAGAAGTTACTACCAAGAAGGAGCTCACCAAAGCAACCCACGACGCACTCCACCCTATGTTTGGGTACCAAAAGATAACCACACGGCTCAAATCAAGAAGAAGTTTCCTACAGTCGACAACGGAACTGCTGATACCTGAGGCCACCCTGCGGCTGAACATGTGGAGAAGCGCAACTGAGGGGAATACTTGGATTGCCCCGAAAGAGGACCTAGCCCCTGGACATGACCAAGGGTGGAATATATGGAGGTCCCTTAACAGACTTCGGACCGGAGTATGCAAGACGAGGACACAAATGAAAGCCTGGCAGTTTTACAGCGGACCAACTGAATGTGACTGTGGCGTGAAGCAGACCCTGTCACACCTTCTGGAGTGTGCGCTGTGCCCGAATAGCTGCACCCAGGAAGACCTGATGATGGCCAGAAGAAACGCCATCGACGTCGCCCACTTCTGGGCAGACAGAATTTGTCCCTGTTGTTTCCGACACGATCATATATATATTCAATTACCCGGAAAGGATATTTTATCCCTACTTCTTCTTTTACTGTCTTTGCAACATCGTCCTGTTATTTTTTCTACAACACTGATAAACAGCTATCATGCCATCTTTTATGCGATCTTCTTGAAGGTTACGTGATGTAACTTTAAGATCAGAACATATTCGTTCAACGTGATTTCTCCAGTACCGTCTCCTTGATATTCTCCATCGCACGACTTTGTTTTCACCGCAATTCCTTCATATTGCCGGCGTGTATAGCTCAATGGTCAAAGCGTTTGCTTTGCTAGTCAAAGGTCGTGGATTCGATCCCCAACGAAGATTAAAAATAAACTTTTTTTATCGATTTCTGAGCTCTAAAAAACCCCAGTTGGTATGAATTTGATCCCTTACCCGTAAAATTCCAGTCATAGCCTATTAATTAAAATTGTTGGTATACGAAAGTCGTCCCGTGAAGACCACCTATTCATAGTAAATTCCTGTAATAATAATGAAGCGTGAATCTCTGGCTGTAGTTTATGACGTTGGCGGATCTACACTCCACATGCAGCGCTTAGCCATATGTACCATGGTAAGCGTCATAGAATTCCACAGATGTGATTTCAGAATTACTATCACCATCTGTCGGTATTCTCCTGGTTGTGTGTACATGAAAAAATACCGAGTTTATTGCTTTGTCTTGGAATTTCAGTACCGCAATAAAGCGGAGAGTCTTCCATATAACAAATAAACTCGTAATATAAATAATACATTGATAAAATTGATATATTAAAGACATTATGTAAATGTATATTTTTTTACATATCTATTTGATTGTTCCTCATATTATTCCGTGGCTGAAAAAGCTTTCATAGTCCGATCACACACTCTGATTACAACGCATTATAAATAATTAAACTCGATACAAGAAATCGGACAAAAAAACTGACAAATTATTCGATTGAACCTCCTCAGTATTTATCTAAGAACTGAAAAAAAATAAATTGCTTTTTCAGCTCGAGCCAAATTCAAATCAAAAACCAGTTTCATTAAACGTAACTGAAACTATGATACAACAAAGCCGATAATAGATTCTAAAAAGTGCACATGTGCATAATTTTGTTTAATTTATTTTGCATTACGTATGATGTTTCCAATCAATGTTTTTATGCATTTTCAATATTATCTAACAACGTACAAGCATTTTAAATTATGTACGATTAATACATTATTATGTACTTACGGTTCATTATATTCTTCCTATAAACGTTTTATATCTGAAACATATGGTTTCCACAAATTGTCGATACTCAGACCTGTCACTTGCTATTAACATCCTCCTCTCTCTCAAAAAGGTGTTACTCCGTCGTGTGATGGCATGATGAGGAGCAGGTCTCAAGCCCCTTTTTCAGAAGCATATTGACATGTACTTACGTTAAAACGTTACAAGCTTCCGGCCAGGTGGAATTACATGCTACCGGCCGTAATACGACCTTCTCGGTCGTCAGTCTACCTAGCGTCGTAAGCGGCGGTCTTTATAACTATTCCCAATATGACGGACATATAAATGTATAGCAAGCGAACAGAAAAGACACGAAAGATTGTGCTTCGTGGTTTTCGGTACCAGTCAACAAGAGCTACATCATGCTGATGTCACTATAAAGTATATATCTATATACCTGTATAGTGGACTTTCAAAATATTTTTAAAAGTAAATTAGGGTGTGATGGTTTAACTTTGAGAGGAATGGCGAAGCGGACAAGACAGCCTGTCATACTCCAGTAGATTAAGAGATAAAGGTGTGCTTGAATAGGACATGAGCTTTGGATGCCGCAAAAGAGCATACACTGTATTTTTTTTTATTTAGATCCACTAGCACTTGCCGTCTTGGAAAGCCGTCGACAACTTTTGGGATAATTATTTTCCTCGGACGTGTTTTTGTTCTGCATCGATTTTTGCCTATCCCAAATAATCAGCATCAAATTCTCTTTGATAAAATCTCGTACATGTATGCTTCATTTTTAAAGCAGGTGCTATTGAAGAAAAGGTAATTTAAAATATTTTAATAGCCTTTGTACCTGACGTGAGTATTCTTTTCGGTTACTGGGAGAGTGACGCGACATTGGATTGACGCTATTATAAATCCTTACAGTCGCTGAACCAGTTTTCTACAGAGGGGCGAGGGATACTTTTAAACTCCCAAGACAGCTCATTGATATACTGCAAAGAGCTAGGAAAAGTATGAAGAAGTTGTTATTATAAGGATTACACTAAATTAAGACAAAAATACTTTATATTACATACTAGTGCCCAACGGCAACAGCACGTTATATGCGCGGTTCTCGTTAGATCGTCGAAGTTAAGCAACATTAGACGATGGTTGTTTTGAGACGCCCCTTAGGGAAACAAGTTCTTGACTCAGGAACATGGAACTCATCATATGATGTCTTTAAATATGCCTCGCATCCTACGGCGGCAATATTCGCACGATACCGGGAGAGGTATTTTCGCTTTACTTCTTCTTTTATTTTTTATTTTTTTTTCTTCTTCTGCTTTTTCCAAGACAGCGTTCTGTTATTATTCCTACGACAAGCTGTTAGGTTAGTCATATTATCATCTAAAAACATTCCAGGGACACCGGAACCATATAATATGTTACAAAGTGGATCTTTTAGTGAAGAGATGCTTTGGAACATGGCAATGATAATCACATCTGACAGAACCTGTAGCGACAATTTTTCGTGACCATATATTATACAATATATGGTCACCAAAGCGGGAGTGACCTGGATGCGGAAGGCGGAGGATCGAAGAGGATGGAGACTCATGCGGGAGGCCTACGTTCAACAGTGGACGGACACAGGCTGATGGTGATGATGATGATGATATATTATACAATATAGATAGTGGGGGAGACAACTAGTTTCCATGATACTCTTGTGAGCAGATATGATGAAAGAATATACTCGTTATATTAATTAATTAATAGAACAAACTAATTATTCTCAGCTCTCTGGCTATTATGTTTAAATTAAAAATGTATTATGGAAATCTAGTAGTTTTTCGATTCACCATACTTTTGGATTGGCTCTTTAAGTAAACGTATTTTTTGTTTGCCCCGTGATGAAGTGGCTCACGGAAACTGGGAAATTTCCCGTCCATTCTCTGAGCAGATTCGGGTCGCTTTTCCCTTCGTTATTATTTTCCGAGAAATAAGATCCGAGTGAAAGTCCATTTCGGGAAAATGAAAAATTGGGGATTTGCCACTCGCGAAATCGGATAAGGGAGGAAATTAATATTTAATAGAAATTTGCTATTATAGAAAGAAAATCACAAAGTCTACGTACAAATGGAGATATATTTTAAATTAGCATATTTATACAATGTAGTCAAAATTTTAACTCTTTTCTCTTAAAATTAAAGAAGTTATGCTAATCATCACGCACTCTTTATTTAATATCCACTCCTCAGCCAGAACATATGACGCCTAAAACTACGAAGTATCGATTCATTTAGTTCAAGTCTAGTATTTTCAGTGCGAATACTTTGTGATGGTGATGCTTAGAGGACTTATAAAAAGAGATTTTGGTTTCTGCTCACAAACGTTTTTTTTTAATATCATGTCAAATTTTA
This sequence comes from Glossosoma conforme, assembly GCA_022606575.1. Lineage (NCBI taxonomy): Eukaryota > Metazoa > Arthropoda > Insecta > Trichoptera > Glossosomatidae > Glossosoma > Glossosoma conforme. The sequence goes on from JAGTXR010000015.1 coordinate 2,024,230, forward strand.
ATAAGTTTACCTAGTATTCAAATAATATTTTAAATTAATTTAAATTGTGTGCATTTTAATTATTCATACATAAACAAAGTTTAATGTTAAATGAGCATTAGATAATAATTATGTTAAAATGAAGTAAAAAATATCACAAGATTTCTTATTTGAATAAAAGAAATAATAATAAATTTTACTTTTCCTTTGAAACATTCAACATAAATTTGGCAAGCAAAACAGATAATTATTCAATTGTGAATAATATTAATGTCCGAATTCTTCTTTGAAAGGATATCCGCAACAATTTCTTAAAAACAAGGATACCTGAAATATTACTGTTATTATGAATTTTAGAATTAATATATTTTAGTGAATTATATTTAGTTATATTTTTTCAAATCTTACATAAAATTTACAAACGAAAGAAGTATGTTTTTATTTATTTACATACTTAGTTATCATTTATTTTTAGTTTAATTTAATATTAAATAGATAAATTTATTTTTTCGTTGCTTTAAATAGACATTAGGTTAAGCACGTTTATTGACAAACTTAAATAAATTGCTTTAATAAATTGGCTTTTAATGAGAGCTTTCAAATTGAACTTGCCTTTCAAAGAAAGTAAAAACATTTAAACTTATTTATTTCAAACTTAATTAAAGGCAAGTATGCAACTCTGACATTGCCAAAGAAAATAATCAAATTCATTGATTTCCTGGCAAATTTTCGTTGTTCAGTCAATTGATACGAAACATTATTACTTAAACAAAAAATATTCTGAATAAATAAAAGATTTTTCGGATCTTGACTGAATAAACAGCAATACGACTGTAGTATACTGAAAACAGGATAAACTTTTCAGGGATGTATTCCTGAAACTTTTCCCGTCTCTGACGCTCGGCCATCCCGTAAACTTTTCCCGGTTATATGTCTTAGTCAAGAAATTAAACATTTCAATCCATTTGCTAATTAGACTCTCCTTCTCCTTCACCCTTGTAGGACCGTCCTTGTCGCTAATAAGAGTGGAGGCTTAAGTTTGTTTACCCATTTTTTGGCACAACTTAAAAACAACAAATCCTGCCCACTTAATTCCCTTCCCGTTTTAAATAACTTCGTAACGGTAACATAAGTAGTAGCGAGATTTTGTTGAATTTACAAAAAAAAATACTTTGAAGCAAAAAAGTCTTTCGGTTTTTTCATTATCATCATCATCATTATAAAGTTAGTAAATTATGTAATATAAAACATACATTTTGGAAGATACTCATTATGTTTTTTGGCTGCGAGTCATTTTATCAAAAAACAATGCAGCCTATTTGTATCTATAGCATTCACTTTAAAATTTATTTCATTATTAAATAGATAACTATTTTATCCCCCTTTTCAACCTAGATCATACTACATACTATTTAATCACTTGCAGGAAGACTGCAGTCTTGCTCTTGATGAAAACATCATAGGTCCCAACGTACACTTATACACGATTACGCTTATAGACGTTGGAACTCATGAAGCCTTCATTAAGGGCGAAACTGTAGTATTTCAGCAAGTGATTAAAAAGTGCTCATTGTAATCCTTTTGTGATAGTCAGTATGATTCAGGTATGAAGTATTTATTTAATTTTTTAAAATACTTATGACTCAAATTATTGAAATAATAATAAAAATTAAAAAAGGTAAAATTGTGAAAAATTGTAATATCATGGATGAAGCCCACGCCACACACAAGATTCATCTTTAAGTGGCGTGGTAAGCTGGTTTTACAAAAAATAAAGAAATAAAGAAAAAAAGAAAAAAAGGAATGTATTTCATCATCATCAGCCTGTGTCCGTCCACTGTTGAACGTAGGCCTCCCGCATGAGTCTCCATCCTCTTCGATCCTCCGCCTTCCGCATCCAGGTCACTCCCGCTATTCTTCTTATAAGGAATGTATTTATTGTCACCAAAACCTTTAACTGTAACTGCTTTCTTTTATATTTGTTTAAACAAATAAAAAAAAATTAAAAAAAAAATTCAACTAATAATGATAAAGAGTAAATTATGCTGTGAAACTAATTTAAAAAAATGTTATGTTTGTTTATGGGTGAAAGAGATTGCAAGAGTGCATAGATTAGTTAGTGGAAGAGCATTTTAGAGCTTACCGATGACATTATGGAAGGAATTTAGGAAATTGACAGTAATTTTTGTTTGTTGTATATTTATTTAATTTTTAATACAGACAATAATTGTACCATACATTCTGAGTTGTTAACGATTATCGTCTGATGAGAAATAGCAGAACTCTTGGTCTTGGAGTGTTCTCCCCTTGCATCATTAGCGCGTGGCCAATGGTGGACCATTCCATATCCATGTCCAGAGTGTCAGTTCTTCCCCTAGGGATCCCAGGGGAGCAGCGGACGCAAGAGATCGCAATTCTCATTGGACACGGCTAATGATCATCGGTGCAGCGACTTGCAAGAGAAAAATAATAAATCATGAAAGGACACATGTTAAAAGATAAGTAATGGCGTAGAAGGTACTCGTAAATTATATTTATACGAGTGTGTTAGGATTCTCTTCATGTGTTACCAGACATTAGACAAAAATCACTTATGGATTAGTAATATTGTGTTTGGTATTTTGTGCATGGTTTAACAAAGTATTTCATGTAATGACTATATACTTAAGCCTGAATTCATGCATTTTCCGTAATAGAAGAAGTTCGTTCATTAAAGGACTTACTGTTAATTGATGGTGCCTATGATAAACTTTAATACTCATTGTAACAATTATTTTATCTATCAGTTATGTATAAATTTTGAATCAATTTTACATTAACTTATTTATGTACTAGAGTTTTTGATTATTAAACATTGTGTTGTAACTGGTTCACAATGCTTCATTAACTTAAAATATGTATAAATGAAATACAATAATTATATTTCCATTTATAAGATACGGTTGACATTTTTATAAGTAAGCGGTAAGATTCACACCTATTAGTTTTATTGAGATAAAATTTCATTATTGAAAAAATACTGAAGATACAATTCAATTTTATACATCGATTTTTATGAGAAACTAAATGCCAATGCTATGACAATAAATTACATTAATCTATTGATTATGAATTCTTATATTACTTACTTATATTTTTCATGAAAATGGTACTTCAAATAATTGTAATGGTTAACAGACTCCAGACCGGAGTATGCAAGACGAGGACACAAATGAAAGCCTGGCAATTTTACAGCGGACCGACTGAATGTGACTGCGGCGTGGAGCAGACCCTGTCACACCTTCTGGAGTGTGCGCCGTGTCCGAGAAACTGCACCCAGGAAGACCTGATGATAGCGGAGAGTAACGCCATCGACGTCGCCCACTTCTGGGCAGACAGGATCTGACCCTGTTGTTTCCGACACGATTATATATAATGGTTTTAATAAAAAAAAAACAAAGAGGGTAATTGGATCATTGGATTAATGTAACTACAGAATGCTTAAACTTCAACAGCTACATATAGTGTTTTTTTTTTGTAAAAATATTTTAACAGTCATAGTCCTGGACTTGCTATACCTTAATTTTTTCAAGCTCATGTAGCTCGTGATTCTGACGGTTGGTAAATTACAGAATAATCCAACAAAAATTAGGTTAATTTTAATTTTTTTTAAAACATAGATTCTTATTTAACGCTTGTTTTTTATAATCGTCGTAACTGTTGATATTAATTGATAAAAAATAACACACTCAAATAAAATAAAATCCATTACTTTCACTTCATAAGGTTGAGTCTAACCAGCTTTACTATATCATCGTCTATTTATATACTTACGTAGGTTTGTATTCATTGTTAGCAATTCCTCCTACCGCAAATAGTCTCCAATTGTTTTTGAAGAGGGTGATTTTCCTCTAGTTAAAATCATATAATGTGAGACGGTCTCGAATACGAGGGCCCTCCTCAGATGTAGCAATGCACAAAGAGACTGTAAGGGTCCTGCGTATTTTTCGACTCAATTAATGACCATAAACCAGAGAATAACTACATGGATACTAAAAATTTATGTTTTTTATTTATTCGATTCAAATAATAAAAACAATAAAAAAACTACTTTTTCAATACACCTGATAAACAAAATGTATGGAAAATACTTTCAATAACGAGAGTGATATGTTTACATTTAAGTTTCATATTTTTGCTTTCAGATTTTTTTATAAAATGATAATTTACGCTAAACAGGTACACCATTTATTTTTAATTGTTATTAAAAGTACATGCCCCACTTTATATTATTTGTGTACATGACATACATTTCTTTCAACTCCAGCTTTGATTAATTTGCATTTAATGTTTTCAGCAGATATTTTTGGTTCCGTAGCGGAATGTGTAAGATATATTCGTAATATACTCATTTAGACTATCTGCTCCATAGTGAAAGTTTGTATGGTGTTAAAGTAAAAATATGCTATGAGATACGAATGATGCAATATTAGTGTTTTGAATTAAATAATATTTTAAGCTTGTATTGAACAATTTTATTTCTGACTTGGTTAGGCAAGAAGCCATTTTTACACGTGCAAAAAAATACCATTTTTTATTTTGTACTTAGGTATAAATTAAAGTCAATTGATTTAATATCAATAACATATATCTTAAATAATAATAATTGTACATTTTTATCAACAATAAATAGAACGAAAACAATTAAAATTAACAGTATCTTTTCACTCTTAATGGAACAATGCAGTAAAATATAGAACAAACCTAAATCGTTTATATTTTTTGCTTCACAATCTTGAATGGTTTTCTTTTGCAAATGATTCACCAAAAAGCTTCGAAAATTCTGATTTAACAAGAGCATCCTTAAGTCTCCCAGTCCTTCAGTAGTTTCTGAAAGCTCTCGTTCCCTTCGCCCGCCCCTCAGAGCTTTGCTAAGGGCGATAATGAGTTTTTCTTGCTTTTACTATGTGCCTACATAGAGTGCTTATGCACACATACATATACATAAGCAAAAAAGCATATAGCTGGAAGCTTGAAGCTTTATTCGAGAAGAGATTCTTTCATTATTTTCTCCGCTTTAACGAATAGTCTTCTTGGAAGATGGCCAAATGGAATTATCTATTAGATAACCGAGATGTTTTAAGACGCAAAAAATCATTAAGTCTTTGTTTTTCTTGTCGTGTTCTTTGTCTCTGCTTCATGCCTACTACACCCAGAACACGAGCACAAAGAAAATATTTTCTGAAAAAAAAAATATAATATATATTTTTGTATGGAAGCGTTAAATTAATATTTTGAGCACTGCGCAAAAGTGAAAAGAAAAATATTTTGACTCAAAATGTATAATGTTTTATGAATGTTTTTTAGATATTTTTTAGTTATACTATTAACAAAAAGTATATTTCAACACTGGAAATAACTAAATTAAAACATATTACAAGCATAGAAGCAGTGAATTGATACTTTAAGTTTTGCGTAATACTATGATTAATAATAAATATATTGAATGCTTTGTGACAAATTTGTATGTATTATGTTGTGTATACAATCTTTAATTATGATTTGTGTAAATAATGATGAAAAATAAAATTATAAAACAATATAAAATATTACTAATATGTTTGACTTCTATTAGATCACTGAAATAATTGTATTCAATTAAATCATGGTATTTTAGCTACAGAACAGCTATAAAAAATATTGATCAAGCAAATTCTCAATGCATAAACTAACTCATAATTGTAAAAAAAATAGATATTTTTTTTAGTTTTTATTGTCAAGTCTCGAATTACTACTTATTCTTTAAATACATTTTTTATAATAACTCACTGCAAAAACTCATTAAATAGTAGTCATATTATGTTAAGAATACATATATTTATGTATATACTTACTTTAAATACTGCATAATAATGTATTTAATAAATGTATATACATTTATTAATAGTTGTTCTTAGTGTGTGGCCAAGGTGTTAGTTTATTTGAATCTCTTATCGCTGCCACCCTTTTTACAGACCTGATATATACGCACAGCCAACTGATCAACCGCTCTAGAACTGTCTGGCGATTCCATTGTGATATCTGAAATATATTATTTAATTAATCAGACAATGCAGGCACATATCGCTTTTTATAGTCCGCTCTCCATTATTATGCAAAGCGAAGCTAACAAATTTGTATTTCCTTGTTCGCAGGTAAGTGCTCGCCAGCGGGTGTCCCGGTGAGAGGCGGCGGCCACCCGGTACACGCGGAACATAAACGTGCCAGGGTCTAACGCTCTCAAGCTTCGTCATCCCGCCATCCCGGGATAAATAATCTCATAGCCTTAAGCCCCGGGATTCCACAAATACATGTAAAATTGACAGGTAAGTGACTGAATACAGTAAGAAAACAATTTCAAAAAAATATATAAAAAACTTGTTACACCACTGAGTCAGTGTGTGTAATATGAACTCAATGTAATATGAAAAACCATAATTTCACTGAGTTCTGCAATTAAATTAAAACAATTTTATTAACATTGTAAGCATTCTCTTTGAGATCCTTTTCAAATATTTAAAACATAAATAATTATCTTATTAAAAATTAACATAAATGACGCATGAGTACTTTTTATTCACTTTTTGGAAGACGTGTTTTCTATTAGTTACTTTTTACATACGAGTATTATCGATAGATGTTTTACTTATCCTGATTCATCGGTATGTTGTTACACGTTGAGAAATGATTAGGGTTTCCTAGAAGGCGAAACTGCGGTATTCTAAGTAAATGAAAACTGCCTTATGCGATTCGTTTTAAAATAAGGTTAAATATATTCATTTTACTCTTAACTTCGAGATTAATACTTATTAAATTGTAGTAAATAGATTACGGTGAGCACTGTTTATTCTCTTGCTGGAATATCGCGGTTTCGCCTTCAATAAAAGCTTAATAAGCTCTCCATTTAAGTAAACATTGTGATGGAGGAAGCAATATACGACTCATAAATATTGTCATTATGCTTCATGGATTATTTTATCTACTTAGCATGTTGAAAATCAACGTAGTATTGCAGGAATTGCCTCCTCGAATTTAACGTTGGACAATAGGTTGAGTTAAAATCAATTAAGATAGTCGTGAAGAGAAAAAAATGCGTTTATTTTATATCACTCACCCTGCTCTTTTTTAAAAAATGAAACGATCAACTCCAATACGTAATTCAAATGTTCATAAACTTATACGATGTCGCATTTTGCACTCAGAATATGTTTTAACGAATTACAACGCACACATCACGCATCAAAGTGAAACGCTCACTTGGATAACCGTCATCCCGAGATTGGTCGAGCAGGTGAGCGCCTCTGACAGTCACCGGTGCCAGTCTCACGCGGCATTGTGATTTTTTTTTATCGTAATTAAAGGCACAGAGATGCGATCTGAGGAGCTGACGGAGGAGTATGCAAAGCGACCAGCACTATTTATGACCTGCGAGAGGCGGCGGCGGGCCGTGAAGCCGGAACCTTCTGCACGATGACTGAAAGCTGCATGGGTACTCAACATTTCGTCTTACGCCTTACACACATATTGAACAAGGTTTTTCTTTGATATACACACATGAAATATAGTCACAAGAAAGCATAAATTACAGCAACATGTCTTCCAAAAGCTAATTTTCATCAAAATCAGTGTTCTGGAATGCTCTTCCAATAAATATGTTATCATCCCCCGTCTTTAAAAAGGCAAGAAGTCGCGGGTTTGTCACGTGGCCGCGCGGAGAAAGGATGCAGGAGCAGATTAACAACACAAAGAAATTGTTTTTGAAGCACAATTCAAATTTATTTTGAATAAAGACTTGATTTCCCCGTCCGACCTTTACATGGCGTTTTCGCTGACCGGTCGAACGGAGACTAACTGACAAAAGCCGGGACACTATGACAAGCAGCGCCGCCAAAATAATCACGGCAAAAAAACAAATTAAAGACGACAGTTGAACCAACATGAAATGTAGCAGCTGTCATAACAAATAAAAAGGCGTATGCAAACACCGTGTAATTTTATATAAAATTAAGACTAACATTATTAGATGTGCATGTCAGGCGAGCGAACAAAAATAACAGACAAAATATCGTTTTTCGGTGCTTTTCCACATCAGCCTAAAAGAACTGATATCAATTTTAATATATTTTTGGATCATATTTGGAGAGCATAAATTAGAGATGCATTTTTCTTGCATCTATTTATTGCCGTCCTGGAAGCTAACATAATAACTGATAACATCACATATAATGTACTCGGTGTAGCTTCAAAACGCGTTCAAACGAAGGAAATTCATAATAGCAATTTCCAGTGTATATTTGCTTCATGTAGGTAACACATATAATATAAAATAATAGTATAGTAAGGTTCTATAATTTATTACAATGAAATAATTATTGTTTGAGTTCATAATTAAAAAATCATTTACAAGTTGTAACGTACTTAAAAAATACATAATTTTAAAAATGTTTTTTCTTAAATCGATCAAAACTCTCAAATAGGTTTACATTTCTATCACTAGTTGTGTAAGTCGTCCATAGTTCATACTTCGCGCTGCATTCACACGAGTCAGGGAATTCACATGACATCACCTAGCCGCATTTCCCACAGACACCCGTCCGACACTCTCCGACATTCTCCGACACTTTCCGACACTCTCCGACACTCACCGACAGTCTGACGACTCACTCTCCGCAGATAGAACAGCAAATGCACTCTTGCATTGTTGCTTCAAGATCTCATTTGAATTTTTCAACGGATCTTCAGATAGTGCTGTTTTGAATTAGCATAGGGTAGTTTGAATGATGCATCGTTTTCCATTTGACGTAAATGCAAAGTCTTTTACAGAATTTGTGTAATTGTTTTTTACGTACATTAGGAAAAAATATATAAAAATGTTCAAAATGCAAATCCATGAACATTGCATACCATCTGCATTTCCTAAAATTATCCGTTAACTAAAATGAATAGCTCTATATAATCGAAAATACATTCATACTTTGTTAAATTGTTAACTTATTATTTTACTCAATTTAATAACAAAAACGTAAATATAAACAATCTACATCAGCTTTGCATTATGGTCGTTTTTGGCACTTTTTGCCGTATGTACGAAAAAATCTATTACGCCGATTTACCGTATCACATATACATCCTAAATATTGACATCCTCTGTCTATAAAAGGAACGACAAGACGCGGTTTCGTCACGTGGCCGCGTGGAGGAAGGATGCAGGAGCAGAATAGCAACACAAAGAACTTGTTTTTGAAGCACAATTCGCATTTATTATATTAAAGACTTACTTTTTCGTCCGACCGGTATTGCGTTCGCCGGCTGGACGAAAAGTTAACTGAAAACTCTCGGAACACTGTGACATCCAGGGCCGCCAAGACAAATCACGCCAAAAAACCAAATTGAAGATGACAGTTGCACTAACATAAAATGAAGCAACTGTAATTACAAATAAAATGGCGTATGCAAACGCCGTGTAATATCATATAATTAAAACTAACATTATTGGTGTGCATGTCAGGCGAGCGAACAAAAATAAGAGACAAAAGATCGTTTTTCGAGGCTTTACGGCATCAGCCTAAAAGAGCGCTGATATCAATATATATAAAAATAAGAAAACAAATATACTGTTTTCCTGACAAAATAATTATATATATTTAATGAACAGCAACAGTAAACATGTAAAGTATTATATTAATTGAAAATAAAAGGGATGAAGTTATGAGTATGTTTCTTAATTTTAGCAGTACTGCTTATAAATTACTTTTGAATTATTTTTTTACTTTATTTATTCATCTATTTATATGCCATGTCCATAAAAGTTTTATATATGAGCAAACACAACAACGTATACCTTGGCATCAAATGCACACAAAGAAAAAAGTAGACACGAAAACAAATATAAAAAATGTAGTGTTGAAAAAAACAAACGATTTCCATCCAATCAAATTGAAAATAGAACGGGGCGACAGAAATGCAATTTTAAAAAAGCGCATTCCGGACTGCAATTGAATCGGCGGCTGGTCGTAGTCAGGGGTAATCAATAAATACAATACTAATATATATTGACATCAGCATGAGATAGCCCTTGCTGACTTGTACCGAAAACCTCGATATACAATCTTTCGTCTCTTATTCTGTTCGCTTGTCAGACATGAATGTGTCCGACATATTGGCATTTTGGACAAGTTCAGTCATAGTTATATACCGCCGCTTATAGCTTGGGCGAGAGCCCATCCCGAGCGCGGAGCCAGTCGTGTCTCGCCCGATGGCAAGAGCAAATTGTATTGTGGCTCGGCCTAATGCTGTGACTAGGTCGAACGAGAAGTTTGTCATTTTTTAACGTAAATATATGTCAACTTGCTTCGCAGTCTGTGTTATTAATCTGCTCCTAATCCTGTCATCACGCGACGGAATAACTACCTTTTTAGTGAGAGGAGGATGTTAATATATATAACAAATAATAGGTATCGAGAGCATATCTCTGAGTTGAATACTGTGGTTACGATGGCTTAGAATGTCGAGGTAAGAATGGACAATGCATCATTTCATACAGTCGGTCAAGAGTCAAAGGTGGATCTGGTTCGGACATGTATTAAGGATGCCTCAGGAGAGCATATGCATACGGCTGTCTTTTCTTGAAGCCCCCGGACTAGCGCCGTCCTGAAAGGCCGTCGAGAAATATACATATAATGTACTCGATAGAGCTGTAAGAGGCACAGCTGAAATGGGACGAGGCGAAGACTGTTCAATCATATCGCGTCGAATATTGACATATACCACGTGAGAGAAGCTCAGTTCCGATATGAGCTCCACGAATTTTTTTGTAGGAGTAATTAGTGAGCTCTTTGTTTGGTGAGCTATGGGACTTTTTAGTATTTTCCTGGAATGTTTCGATAAACTTCTTTTTTTAATTATAAATATGAAAAAAAAATTTTTACATATTTTTTATATCATATAATGTTTATTGCATATTTTTCTGCTAGTTGAAACATTATTTTAAAAATGAAATACCTACTAGTAATGATATTCCAGTGAAATAAATTAATTGAAATTGAAAGACTATGGCGGCTGACCGAGAAATTCTCAATGTATTTATAAATATATATATTTGTAACACAAATGCATTAAAATGATTGATTTTATAATATGTTGAAATATTATGTATGATTTATTAATTTAAATAAATTGATTAGCCCTGGTTACATACAAGGAAAATACAGGGGTGGAATGGGGAGGCGGAACTCAAATGAAATAAAACGTATGAAAAAAAGCAAATACCAACACTAAGCGCAGAGTATCAATATTCACTCCCGGTGCGAAACAATACATTTAGATCGCATCGGCGTCCGCGCACAGCTCCGGCTGAAGGGGAGACCGTGACCGTGCCCAGCTTTTGTATTGGAAGACAACTGCGCCAAGCATTTATAATAGTAATAATCAATTTTTCTTTTTTTATAAATATTTTATTAAGTTAACTAAAAATCTTGCTTACTTTTATACATAAGCAATAGCGTAGGTTGTACAAATATTCACTTATGGTACTAAATATGTTCGGGTATAAATAATAGAAACTCCTATATTGATATGAAATGAAAGTTTCAACTACGAGAGTTCATAGTACAGCAGAGGTTTTTGTTTTACAAATGATTGTTGTTCGAATTCCATCGCCGGCCATTTATTTTTCTCCGATATACAGGTATTGACGAGGAAATTACCATATAAGATAACGTTTGATGTAAATTTGTGTATATCAATCAATGAATATATTCATAATTATTTAAAATGAATAGACATAACATACTAAAAAACAAATACATTACACAGAAATTAACACCAAAGCTTTAAAACACTCGATTCTTAATCTATTTCCTTTCAATTTTGAGAATTTTGGTGTTACTCCCGGCCATCATCAGGTCTTCCTGGATGCAGCTACTTACACACAGTGCACACTCCAGAAGGTGTGACAGGGTCTGCACACTCTGCAATAATAACACATGATGCAATATTATAGATCGTTTAAAAATCAATGAGGAATACCTCTAATGCTCGAGACAAAACATTAATTTGCTAAAACTGCCCAAATTCGGCCTTATCCCCAAGTTCGCTTGCTCGGGGGAGAGTGGGGCGGTTAGGCTGTGGGGTTGTCGAATCCCGTCACGCGTTTCCACCAAAACAACGGGGGTGATTATTGCCCCGCGCCGCGTTCGCCCCACGCTGCCCGTTTCATTCCCTTTAACCCACCACACCCACCCAAACAGGGCAGTGAAAGCAAACAGTATTTTTTATATAATTCATTTATGTTTTTTTTTATTAAATTTAATTTAAAAAACAACAAATTAGAAATATGCAGTTTTCCTATGTAACCTACACACAGGATTTTTTTTAAATATGTGTGTATTAACGTAGTAGAAAATACAAGTACGTCCCTTGCGTATATCGACTCTGCTAAAAATTAAGTCATTGCTTAAGATTGATTGGTTCATATTCAAAACATGCACAATCACTAAGTACACATAATAAATGTGAAATAATAAAAAATATGATTACAAATATGATAGTAACAGGAAGTGATAAACCATAGTAAATAAGTACATTATATGTTTATGAAAAAGAATATTTCATAGTTCAATTTTAGTATGATATTGGTGTAGAAAGCGGTCGATACTAAAGTTATTAGCGAACATTACGAGTATGTCTATGTTGTTTCAAATCAAGATTATGAATTCAATTTGGATGCAAACGAGTTTATTTGAAGAATTAGGTTTATAGCGAGCATTCGTTCGTTGAGTCTAAGCTAAGCGTCGTTTTTCATGTAACGTCTAAGAATGATAACTAACAGACTGCAGTAGATTTGTACTATCTATGTACTTTATGTATATGTGGCTTGACTGATTATATGTAGGATCAAAAGCTAATTTTTATAATTCATCGTTCATTATAAAGATAAACTATCGCACAATTAAAACTCTACTCACCTAAGCAGGTTGAATCTATTATATGCATACATTTGTTTTTTATAACATCTTAGAGTTTTCAGTAGAAGAATGTGACAAATTAGCAAGCAGCATTATGTTAAATGTCTGTTCTGTAAAGGTTTTTATCATCATATAGCAAAATACGATTCCAGAATAATTCAGTTGGTTTGACCTCTCGATACTAGTTTCTTGTAGAATCACTATTACTAAGACTATTGTTGAATACCCCTGAGTTTTTGGAGTCCCTGCGTTTCGGCAACAATAGAACTGGCAGGGGCGCCGGATTGGGCGGCCGGAGACAGGCGGTCCGTCCCCACCCCAGCCGCTCGGGACACAAACTTCCTGAAGAAATACTCGGCACACGGCCGGTCTAATACTAATGGCGTAGCTAAACAAGTATTGAAAATTCACCCAAGTATTCGGTGCCCATAAATAAACTACAGTAGCAATAGCAAATCTCCGAAGCTAAGCAATATTGGGCGCAGACCAAAACATGGATGAGTCACCGCTTGTTGCTAAAATCGTGTCGCTGGTCTGTTAATCTGTTCATATGGACCAAATTATCCAGGACTCGTGAACATCAGTCGTTAAAAAAATAGATTTACAAATCACCCAAAAATATGCTTTGGATACTACAATTATGTAATTAAAGTAATATTTAAGTACATTTAAAGTGGCGAAGAAATGGCCACGGTGTCCGAGCGGTATAAATACCTGGGCAAAATGGTTGGTTCCAAAGGTCTGCGGTTCACATACCACTCCTGCCGATACTTTTTCTGAATGAATTGACTCGTTTAAAGAATTTTATGTGTAGTAAATGTAAATTTAATAACTACACTTAAAGTACTATTTATCAACTGAAATAGGGCCAAAAAGAAACAATGATGAAGTTTTACAAATTGATACATATATACTCGTATAAATCTATGGCAGATATGATATTTTGACAATTTTTTCATTAAAGTCGGAGAAAAATAAATAGCATTGAGATTCGAACCGCGAACATGTGAGAAAAAGCCACATAGCTTTCGCCTCGGGAGCTATGCATATTATGAATTCACCATAATTTCGATGCGAAAATTGTTTGGGATATAAAAGGGAGTATAAAATTATCGCTAACAGAACTATGACATAATCTTTAATTAGAAAGCGGATATTTAAGATATGCGACTGATATAAAATTGTATCTGGTCACCTCTATATTATGAGAGCAAAAGTTACGCCACTGTTTACTAACATCATGGCAAATAGCAAAGAAAACACTATACACATATTTACTATATTACATCGCTTATGTGGAGTTTAGGTATATGGGCGAAAACTTTTTTATTAGATTCAGGATTTTTGCTCTTGTTTGGCGCAAAACTTCCAAAGACACTAGACTTTAATGCAATATACTTGAAGGGTTCGCAACTTTAAATTGTTGCGAAAATTTTTGGACCGGGACAACTTTTGCGCTGCGGACTTTCGAGCGATAAAAACTTTTGGCTGATGCGCTTCGCAAATACTCGTTCATAACCCAGTTTAGAATAAAAAATATGTAAAATTATTTATGTCAATAATGACATGATTAAAAAAAATATGAATCAAAAATCATATTTTTAAAGTAAGGTTCTACAAATTTAATAGAATAATTAATTAATGTTTATTATAAAGCAATATCAAAATATTCTCAATAATTATATCAAACTATAAAGTGCTTTTAGATGCGGATCTTTTGGAAGGTGACCGCTTAGTACACAGTGTACTATAACTATTAAGATTGAGCCGTCTAGATGGCGATTTCATAAAATTTGATTGACAAATTCTTATATATGACCTGGGAGTGGGCAGCTGTCCTCCCTTCAAGTCCTCAGGTTGACGTTCTGGAAGCCGCTGGAATATGTGTTCTAAGGTGGAACTCCAGATGCAGATGTAACTTGGAACAAGGCATGAATAATGACAGTTGTCAGATCTGTTTAAGGTGCCTCGGCCCTATAAGCCTTGCAGACCTTGTGGCCATTAAAAATATTTCCACGCATTATTTTTGTTTGTATTTTCAGTGAGAGAATCTATCTTCCTGTGTATGATTCCAATCTTTTTCATGGAATAATTATCTTAAGCAATTCTATACGGTAACCATAATTATTCAAAAAGAACTCTCAATAAACTTATCAGTTGCTAACGAGCACATTATCAAGGAAACTTAATTGTCCTCCGGTGTGATGCTGGTGTGAGGCGGGTTAATTTATGTCTAGTTGGCGGATCGTGGACTATCATATGCTCCAGCAATTGCACTAGAAAATTATTACCTTTTAAGCAATTATCAACATTGAAAAATTGTATGAAATTTGTTTTTATTACATATAAATAAATATTTAATATTATGATTTTATTAACTAAATAAGTATATATTTATTACAGTTCTCTTTGTTAGTGTGATCACTTTAATTATATAATGGCCCTATTTATCATGCAACGGTTTATGTTCACATTAACATACTTAGATAATGAGAGTCCTGGACACTCTCTTGTGACTATAGTCCATCCAATATATGAAGAACCCTATGACACATTTATTGCCCCTTGTAAAAGGGATGGGGCAAAAATATTTATTTCGATTAGGTCGATTTTTTTTCTCTTCTTCTTCGAAAAAAAATCGAATTTGAATTCGAAGTGAATCGTATATAAACATCTCTATTTCCGCATGGCGGCTTCATGGCGGATCAGTACAAATGTTTGACTTTCAGTAGCGTGTTGTTCTTCGATCGATTCGTGTTTTTCGTTGTTGTAATTATTATATTTATTGTTAGTATTGTTAAAGTTGTTTCATTGAATCATATTTTTGTGTTTTTACAATGCCGAAGAGACAGAAAAGAACTGTTCTCAGCAGTGAATCACGTGAATTTGTCGTACGCTTGCGTGATTATTTTCATCAAGAAAAAAACAAAATGGTGGACCATTGCTGTCTGTTGAAAACATTCGAGATCGGGTCGCGGATTCCCTAGGAATCAGTAAATCTACAGTGTCTCGGATCACAGAGGAGAAATACGGTGAATCTTCATTAGAAGAGAAAAAATTATTAACACAAAATAAGAAACGACAGAAGAAATGCTCAGTAACAAAACCCGATAGCTTTGATTTGGCAGCAATTCGGAATCACGTGTATGCATACTATGACCGCAACGAAATACCAACACTTCTTAAACTGGTAGGTTCTCTAGTCAGTCGGATTATTTCAAGGCAGTGCGACGTCTCTTAGTAAGGTATTGAAAAACATTGGCTTCAAATATAAAAAATGTGAAAAAATAATGTTTATAATGGAGCGCACGGATATTTCCCTGAAAAGATGCGATTTTTTGAGGCAAATGAAGAGCATTAGGAATTGGGAGAAAGTCGTTTTTCTGGTCTTTTCGGCTAGAAATAACACGTCTCCACCATTCACAGCGAACAAGATGTTGACTCTATTGAACGAGGCATGTGACAATGTCACGGCAGAAGATTGGAAAAAAGTGGTGGACAAAACAAAAAGAGAATATTATGCAGATTGGAATCGCGATGTACGCTTTGACAATTTAAGTGAACAGAACCTGATTATAAATGTCTGTGAAAGTTGTAGTTCTGATTCCGATAGTGACGAAGACAATTTAGAATGTACTGCTTTATCGGATTCCGACTAAAATATGTGTTTTTAAGGTTATGTGCTAATATTTATCTCTACACTTGCTTTTTCTTCATAATTTTCATATTACTAATATTATTATTTATAGTTTGTTTTACATGTCTCTTAAAACCTGTTAATATTCACTTATAATTGATAATAATTTTAATATTTAATTTTAGTAGGTATTTACAAAAACAATCGAAAATACGATTATTTATACCCCAACACTGGTTTTCGCATTAATGTGACATGGCCTTCTACGTGCGTCAAATATTATAGTATTATAGTTACAAATTGCCGTATTTTTTCTAATTTGTAACAATATGCATATATTTTTTATTATTTTGTTTGAATTGTGATATATTTACCTAAATAACTTATTATATATAAAAGAGAGGCTTTTGTTTATGTTGATAAAATTAGTATAGGTAGCGAACGTTTTTACAACGTTATATCGGACGATATTTAGCACAGGGCAATAAATGTGTCATAGGGTTCTTCCTATATTGGATGGACTATAGTCTACGACATCTAGTCAATAAAACTGACGGAAGTGAAGCGTTATTTATGACATAGAAGTATGTATGACTGTAATAACTGTAGTCAAGTAATACAAGTAATTCATATATTTCAACTTAAAGCAGTTTAAGAAGATCGTATGAAAACAATTGACTTTGATATTCCCATTTTTAATCATCGAAAACTTGTTTTTTGTCCTCTTTCGTTATGTAAGAAATAAATAAAAAAAGATGTTAATATTTCTTTAATCATCATCATGCAATATCCTTTTCTTATATGGAACTCATAGTCATCACAAAGCTTTGGCAGGTTATGTAGTCATGTATTTAAATATAAATTAAAAATATGTTATTATTTTTAATTTCAGATAGATTTTTAATAAGTCAGCTTAGGTTACGTTAGGTTTGTATAACTTAAGAGAACATGTAGAAAAATATGATTGAACGTTCTTTTATATTCTGATACAAAAAAATCTGACCAAAAAATACTTTTATTTTTGTTTATGTACATAAAAGATCATTAAAAATTTATATATTATTATAATATATGAATAAACATTTTTTTACTTCGCTATCGTCACCTGTTAAGTTTTTTTTTTCTTGTGGTATGGCTATATTTGAGCTTTTTTTTTTTCTCTCCAAACGTTGCGGTGGTCTATATAGTATCTAATAATAATGTGTAGAACATGTCAAATATTGAAAAATAATATTTAATTAATGTTTAATTCTGACCATACACTATTTATTTTAATTGTAAAAATACGAGCTTATTTTGAATGTTTTTTTTGGAGCTTTTTTGTTTTTGTTTTCGTCAGGCGTCGCGGCCGCCTATGTAGCGCCCGGTCGCGCGTCATTCGGCTCCGAAAGCGCGCAAGTGTATGCGAGTACAGGAATCATGTACCCTGTATAAAGAGTGGCGACGATGATGTGTCTGACGGAGGAGAGCGCGCAGGCGGGACGGAGCACGAGACTCGGCGGGTGAAGCGCGCGGAAGACGGGGAAGCGCGCGGAGGGAGCACAGCATCCCTGGCTCTTTTCAGCCAGTGTCGCCCAGCAAACCGGCGTCGCGACGCGTCGAAATGTGAACCGAGAGCAAACCGCCCACCTTCACAAACGCGATACACCGAAAGCCAATCGGACCTTTTTAATTTTAATTTGCTTCTCCATTAAGTTGTTGTGAACACACAAAAAAAACACACCGTAAACGTGGCGTAGTACAGTTATTCGACGGAGGCTTTTTATTTTTGATTGTGCCAATTTTTAACGTTTGTTTTGCGCGAGTAACGAAAACAACACATTAAAAAAAACAAAAAACAAGTGCCACGAAAAACAATTAATAATAGCGTTAAAAAGAAACAATTCGATTTCAAGAAAAAAGTGTTGATTTGATGGTTTATTAGAGTACAAAATAGAGTAGTCGTTTTATTTTGAAAAAGCTCGTTCGAGTACAAAAAATAAAATTCAGCTTAGATATTTAAATAATAAACACACAACAGGGTTTTAACGATAGTGTTTTTTTAGAAAATTAATATTAAGTTGTATTTTAATATGCTCGTTGTTAGGATTTGTTGAAATCATTCACAAGGGGCCACATGGGATCTGATGTGTTGAAAATTCAGTCAGAATATCCTTGGATTAGATTCAGATTTGTATGCTGCGGAAGTATATGGTTGATTTTTCGATCTTTCGTGAACGACGAGGCCGATGTCTCAATGCCATATCGCTGACAAGTAAGTTTCATGAAATTGTTACCCCTAAAAACAATTTAAAAAATCATATATTTCATAAAAAATCATATTTTGTTAAATATATAGTTAAAACATAGTTTATTAACATAACAGTAAAAAAAAACACAATGGCTTGTAATATTAGTACATTTTTTGAACGATTTAGCAAGATAAGATATAATTCAATGGATGTTGTTTATTTTTAATTACTCGTACTATGGTTTATTCGTTTATTTTTATTGAATTAATTTTCAAAATAATTTAAGTTCATCACAGAATTGTCACAGGTAAATTAATTTAATTATCTTTACAGTTAAATTACTGTTTTTACTTAAAAAAAATATTCTTGCGTTTGATACGTAATATTTTTTAAACTTAAATTTTTCCTTCATAAACATTATCTTTTAGTGGGTTTGATTAAGTAATTAATACAATTATCAAAACATAATTGATCAAATTTTATCAATAAATATTCTGTTTTGATTTCAGAATTTAATTATTGTGACTGATAGCTTATATTTTCAATAGTTATTTTTTATTTAATTTTTTCATATCTTAAATCACAGTTGTAATTTTATTTTTATTGATATTTAAGTACCGATCAGGACAATCGTAAATTATCCCTTTCTAGTGACACTGAAAATAATAAACTGTTTGGTCACGCTAGGTCATTAAATTACTGGAACACTAAAGCTTGATGATGACTCTACTCCATGTTAACGGAAACAAATACCGCTTAACTAAGGGATGGAAAGTGAAAACGTTATCAGCGGAAATTATTCCGGTTCCGTTCCGTGTGTTTGCTTTGTTTACTTCAACAAAACAACAAATTAATTAAAAAAGCAAACAGTTAAATTTGTCCGTTACTTTTTTAGTATTGTATATGCCTACAATGTATTTTATTTTTTATTTTATATTAGCGTATTAAGTTATATATTTTTAAATCATCTATTGAGTTATGTTTTAAGAGTAAGATATTAATATAATGATCACATATATCAAAGTTATTTAATAGTAAAGTGAAAGATTTGTAAAAAGTCTGAAATTCGATAAGTAAAGTTATGTATGGTTTTAATTAATGTTTAATTTTTTATTTATTAAATCATTGTTTCATCTGCGTTTTTCTTTAATTTAGAATTTTCATCGCAAGTTTATTAAGATTAATATAATCGAATTTAATTTTCTGTATGTAATGCAAGATTTACACTGTAAATTCATTCACAAACAATATATTGTATGTATTTTTAAAGATAAGTATTATTTTCATTTCATTAAATTTTTTTTTCAGCATTCGCTATGAATCAAAATCACAGGTGATGAGAACGCTTCCATGACGAACGTTTACAAAACAAAACTGTGCTTCGAATTTGTTAAAATGACTCGCCGAAAAAGGTCCAGATGATGTTTAAAACAAACAGTAACTGTTGTCCGATTATTTTATTTACAAAACATTACTTAAAATAATTTAAAAACAAGTAACTATCCAAACTAAGTAGATGAGAGACGTGTAAGCGCGACGTCTTAATACTACTCGTAAATATAAGATTTATGGTGTGCTACGTGAAGAGACTCTGAAATAATAACGGTATTTTTTTTTTAAAGAAGAACAATTGAAATAAATAGAAAGTGACGCAACGAATGCTGTGCGTTTTGAAAGAATCCTGACACTGTCAAAGGAAGACCAAAAGGGAAAGTTTTCAAGGTAAGGAAGTGTTCTTTTATTCTTTTGGCTGTGCCTTGAACAATGTCCTTATTTTAATGTTTTGCCTCGATGGCGCGGGTCACATTGTTGTGTTTCTGTTAAGATTTACGAATGCATAATTTCAAAATTGACGTTGTGCAACATTATAATACATTTGTTTGAAATTTTGAGAAATTCAGCTAGCAAATAAATAGTGATGTACTTATAAAAAAATTCTCACACATATTATTTTAATAAAATAATCCAAGAGTTAAAATCCACTTATAATAAATATAAAGGTTAGATAAATTAATAAAAAAGGGTTGATTTAGCTTATTACGGTATCGATACCGTTAAAAGATACTAAACGTGATTGCTAATTGGTATATTATTTATTTTTCAAGGTTAATATTACTCGGAAATCCACTACTATTATCTATCATAAAATATCTAACTGAATATTCATAGCATTTTTACTCTTTTCTAAGTCTTCGTTTTAATTTAAATGATTCAATAAATGTCACGCTATTTGTATTTTGTTGTATATTGTTAAAGACTTTTATAGTACCAAATCATTTATTTATTGTACTCTAGTGTCAATGGGACTTAACTAAATTACAATCTATATATTTAAGAGAATCGATTTCATAACCACTTGATAAACGCATTTTTTTCAATTGATTAAAATGTTAAATGATGCAGTGTTCAGCATAAAGCTAGTAAACGATATGTAGGTATAACGCTTATGGTTGAATGTATTATTTTCTTTGGTAAATTTATAAAACAAGGTATCCATTTGACATTTAAATAATAAATAAACTAATAAATAAAAATAAAGAAGTCTAAGTCATTTCAATTGAACTTTATTAAATATATATAACATTTTTATATAAGGTTTTACTTCGATTGGTTTCAAAATTTTACCATTTTTCGGCGAAGTGACGTGTTCACAATTCAACAATACAGCACTAAAAAAATACGGGCAATTTTTTCCTGAATAAATCGGGAAAAGAAGATCGTTGGTCTCTACACCGATATAGTAAAATATTCAGATTGGTGCTCCGAAAGGTGGTTTTGTTACATTCTTTTGTGCTCCGAATTACAATTGCTAATTCTCTTCAGCCGCCAGCTTGAATCGCCGGTCGGTCTATCCAGAATTCTTTCCTCATATTTCCGTGTTGTTGTTGTTCGTCTGTTGTTCGTTGCTTGTGTTTTTGTGCTTTACCGATTTAAAACGCCGGGCTTGAAAAAAACATTATTGTTTTTGATTCAAGATTTTTCATAACTTGACTTTTAATGTTATAGTAAAAATGTACAACTTTTGCATGCTTTAGATGCTTTTAAATTAAATATTTATAAAATTGTATTATTCTCTAATCTGTAAGCTGTTTATCTTTCGAAAAATGATTTAACGTATAAAGCAAATTTACTGAATCTTACTTTTCTAAATGCTTTTTTAAATTTTTCAGTAAGTTTTTTACGATTAACGTAAATTAATATTAATACATTATCAATACTTTGCGCATGATTTTGTAATCAGTTATCGGTTAAGACGCTAGGGACCTTCTAATTTTTTCAAAATAAAAATAATAGCTGTTGCAAAAGTCTCTATAAGACGAATATTAAGTTTATTATTATTTACGACACATACTTTAACCTTTATCATTTATATTTTAGTATTGGCTAAACAAGTCAATGTTTTAAAATTATATATTCTTTGCGAATCGAAAGAAACTGTCTTTTATTAAACAGTAATTGTTCAAAACAAATCAAATTAATGTTCATATCATCTTAAAAAGTGTGATTTTTGTATATTTTCAAAAACAGAGATGTACCGAAAAACTCTTTTTTAGAACCTATTTTGAGTTAACAAACCACTGGGAGAACTTAATTGATTATAAGGACAGTAAATATATAGCTTAAAAACGTATCAAATATTAAATATTTTTTATTTATTATCTATTGTCTAGTCACCATAAATCATATTTCTGATACGGAAATGTTTTCTTTGAAGCTTTCCTTGTTATTTATATAGTGGTATACACAAACAATATAACTAATGATCTTGCGTTCTGTTGTATGTGATTGCCAATAAATACGCCTGGCATTGGCACACTATGTTTAATTAGTTGTTTTCGGTTAATTAATAATTATTTCCTCGTGCAGAACAAATAGCAGGTAACGTATTTTGAGCGCACCTGTTTTTGCTCGGTTACTTTTTTACCTTCACGCTGATTACGGAAACGCTTTGTCTTAATTGATTTCCTTAAATATTTTAAAACTATAACTCTTATAGTTTTAAAAAAGACTTAAAGGTTCACTTTCAGGGACGTATTGCTCGTATCATGCCAACCATTATGTAAATATATTTATTATATATTATAGTTTTTTATACATATCCGCTCTTAAATTGGAGAATAAACCATTAAAAATATTTTCTTAAATACTTTATAAAGACCATGATTTATTTGTAAGATTGTTTCAAGAAAATTCAGAATTGTTTATCTTGACTAAAATATCAAATGCTTAATTTACATTTTTCAATTAATTAAAACATTCATTTCTTATACTTATTTGGAGTATGTGATTGCCACAAATCAATGCCACTGTCTATTCCTTGTCCAAAGACTACAGACAAAGATCCTACGTGTGGGCATATATGGTTCTCATAACAGGACAGAAGCTTAGGGACAGAGATTTCAGTATGCAAGACAAATTTTTGGATTTAAGATATTTTTAAGAATATCGAATGCAATTTGGTCCTTATGGGTGGTTCAATCCTATCACAGACACGCTTTAAAAAAAAGGCGGTTACCCATCAAAGCTTAGATCTGCCTAACACGTTGCTTCATTTGCGCGATCAAATGAGAACCTCGCTTACTATGTGTCATTGCTTTTGTTCAAACCAACGATATATGTATACGAGTATAGTATACATATATAAAAAACGTATTAGTTATACCACTTATATAAGAACGACTAGACTTACACATTTTTTGTCGAATGGTTCATTTCACTCAACGTCACCTTTTTAAAAAAAATTGAACTTAATAAATAACTGAATTTAATTCAGCCTAAATAAGTGAAAAAAACATTTATTGATTCAGAGGCGATATGAAGTTTGCCAGGTCGGCTAGTTATACATAAAAAAGCTAATATTTTCTACATTTATTTTCATAAATTAACATATTATTGAGTACCACAGCGTAAAGTGACATTAAACATTTTGTCATAGTTCAATACAGAAATGTATCGAAAAATACCTGTTTTTAAACATTCAAATGTCATTCAAGACAAGATCGACGATCGCCGAATGACAGTCGTTTCATTTAATTTCCGTACTTATGTCGGAATATCGACAGCTGGACTATTTCATCGACAGGTATAAATTGCATTTAATGACACACTTGACCGACAATTTGCCATAATTAAATTGCATACGTCCAATCGATATGATCGAAAAACGTACCGCAATAAATTCTCGGCCAAAAACTCTTAACATTTACGTATCACTCGTATTTAACGTACCGACGTTGTTTTAACACAGTGGCCCGTATTATTTTTTCAAACACACCTGCTTAAAGTAATTTAGATTCATTCGAAGTACTCACGGCTTGTTAATAAAACATGGTACTGAATACATACGTTTTGAAATGCATCTGCGTACTATTTGATGCCTTATCTTCGCCATTTCTCACAAACTCGTACCATAATACCCCCAGTATTATACGAAAGCACGAAACACAAATGTTTTCAAAACTTATTATACGGCTGCATTGACTTTTGTTGAGATATTGTCGAGACTCAGATTCGCAGCCGCAAACAAATTTAGTTGTAAGACTAAAACTGAAAAGATAAATTTGTACATATAATCAATAGTTTTCTAAATACATTACTGACACTATTTAAATAACATTGTCATAATAACAATATGTACACGTAAATTAGAAGAAGTTTTTTTACTTTAAATATGTCATGTTTCGGTTTCGTCGAGAAGTCATTCTCAAGTATGGCACGGAAATCAAGCTATAAAATTGCTTATTTACGGTGCTAGAACATGTTGGTAAAATATAAAAAAAAAACACATCATGCACACGCGAATGTAAAAAACATTGAATTTAAATTAAAATTTAATTTTATTTCTTTCAGAAACATAACAAATTTTATTTAATACGATCCTGAAATAAGATATTATATAATATAATCAATTCACAAATACTGGTATTTAGGATTATTATTATCAAAAATTTTTAAAAACTCCCGAAGTTCGCCATACAGAAGACTCCACGAAATTACTTTGATAAATAAATTCGTGTAACTCATGTCGAAACCGGACTTCTCTCAAGTGGAATATATCACTATTCGAGGCGATATGGTTGAACAAAATTACAGCAACATTGTTTTATTTCTAAATGTCGTATGATATACTCATTAATTCATCAGTACTCGGTATCGAAGTCGACTAATTGCTGACTACAAAGAATGACGGCGTTCCAGGAACACGGATTGTATGCGAATCACAATTGCTTAATAATTATTATACCAGAAGAGATTGATTATCTGCAAGCCGATGTTATCTTGGCATATTGACGCCGAGTTCGCATGGATGTCAGTTTTTTTCCGTTTCTGTTTTAGAGTACAAATTACTGCAAAAAGTTCCGCAAATTATCAGTTTGTTGACTGAATTAATTATATTGGCGTTAATAAAAGTACACGGATCATCAATTTAGATGAAGAGTTAAATATTGTATTTCAATGGAGCACTACTATTGAAATATACTGTGTGAAGGATTACCAATAATGTAGAAAATTAAAACGTATTGTAATTGTGTGTGTAGGATGATTTTAATATGTTAAAGTGTAGTTAGATGACATATTAACAAAACATTAAAACAGTATTTATTGACATCAACATGATATAGCCCTTGCTGACTGGTATCGAAAACCTTAATATACAATCTTTCATATATCTTTCTTAGTTTCATAGATCGCGACTGGCGGCGCTGTGTGACGGACCCTGGCGCCGCACGGCAGTTAGTTGCGTGTCGACCGTCAGAAGGGCGCATTATTGCCGGCTTGGCATGTTATTCCGCCTGGGCCGGAGACTTGTAAAGATTATCGTAAATACATGTCAATGTGTTTCAGAAAGTCTTTGTGCTCTGCTCCTCATCCTGCCATCACGCGACTGATTAACAACCTTCTAAAGAGAGGAGGATGTCAGTATGAAACATTTTTCTGCGGATTCTATAAATAAACCTTACTATTTTGACTATGGCGCTGTATCATCATCATCATCATCATCAGCCTGTGTCCGTCCACTGTTGAACGTAGGCCTCCCGCATGAGTCTCCATCCTCTTCGATCCTCCGCCTTCCGCATCCAGGTCACTCCCGCTATTCTTCTTATATCGTCAGTCCATCTTGTAGGGGGTCGGCCAATGCTTCGTTTGCCAGTTCTTGGGCGCCATTCCAATACTTTTCTTCCCCATCGACCGTCGTCTCTTCGACAGATATGACCTGCCCATTGCCACTTGAGTGTGCCTATTCGTTGGGTAGCATCCACTACTTGAGTTCTTCTGCGTATTTCCTCGTTTCGGATTCTATCTTTTAGCGACACTCCGAGCATGGATCTCTCCATAGCACGCTGGGTGACTTTTATTTTATGGGTAAGACTTGCTGTCAGATTCCACGTCTCTGCGCCATAAGTTAATACAGGGAGGACGCATTGGTTAAACGCCTTAGTTTTAAGGCATTGCGGAATTTTCGCTTTAAAAATGTACTTTAGTTTTCCAAATGCTGCCCATCCCAGTTGTATGCGCCTGTCGATTTCTTTTGAGAAGTTATTTCGCCCTAGTTGTATTACTTGTCCCAGATAGGTATAGTCGTTTACAACCTCTATTTCTGTTCCTCCAATGGAAATAGGATCAAAGGTCTGTGAAATATGACTATTAATCATGGCTTTGTTTTATCCATGTTCATTTTCAGACCAATTTTGTTCGACGCTTCATTGAGGTCGTAGAGCATGTCTTGGAGCTTGTTAGGTGATTCGGCTATTAGCACTATGTCATCTGCAAATCGGAGGTGAGAAATGTACTCTCCGTTAATATTTATTCCACATTTTGTCCAGGATAGCAGTTTAAAAATATCTTCTAGGGCGTTTGTGAAGAGTTTTGGAGATATAACATCTCCTTGTCTAACACCTTTGTTTATAGAAATATTGTTAGTGCTATCATGGAGCTGGACCATCATTGTTGCAGATTTGTAAAGAGATTTTATTATCTCTATATACCGATAGTCTATTTTGCAGCGTTGTAGTGAATCTAGCACTGCCCAAGTCTCGATTGAGTCAAATGCCTTTTCATAGTCTACAAAGGCGAGGCAGAGTGGCTGATTATATTCTTCGGTTTTCTGAATGATTTGTCTTAGCGTGTGGATATGATCAATTGTACTAAAGCCTTTCCTAAACCCAGCTTGCTCTCGAGGTTGAAATTCATCAAATCGACCCGTCAGCCTGTTTGTTAAAATTCTGGAGAATACTTTATACACATGGGAAAGAAGGGAAATGGGTCGGTAGTTTTTGAGCAGTGATTTATCCCCTTTTTTGTGGAACAATATCACAATACTCGTACTCCATGTCGCCGGGGTTTCTCCATGTTCTATTACCTTGTTGAATAGTTTTTTAAGCTCTTTCAACAGAGGGGTTCCTCCTACTTTCAGAAGCTCAGATGTAATTCCGTCTTCTCCAGGGGCTTTGTTGTTCTTAAGTTGTTTTAGGGCCGATTTAATTTCGAATATACTTATATCTGGGATGTCTTCAGACCAGTGCTTTGTGAGAGTAGCCCTCTTGTCGTCCGCAGATCTGTCATTAGGACCTGGCATCGTAGATGAATACAATAACCCGTAGAAATGTTCTATTTCCTTCAGTATATCATTAAGATTTGTTGTTATCTTCCCATCGTGTGTCTTTAATTTGGAAAGTTGGGCCTGTCCTATAGAGGTGTGTCTGCTAAATGCATTTGACCCTCGGCCTTGTGCAACAATCTCCATGATATACTCGGTGTTTGCTGTATGTGGAAAGTTAATCGCCCAATGTATTTAGACCAAATATTTGCATTCACGTATCGTCCACTAATATCAAAGAATGCTCCGAAATAAGTTGTTAAAGAATTTAATTTTGATCCTACTTTGACTCTATGATGTCAAATTGATTTTTGCCATTTAAATGCTGCATTTGAAATGTTTTTTTTGTGGTTATGTACGTGAAAGAATTGAAATTATTAAAATTAAAAGATTCAAATTGTATATAGAGGAGCACTGTTTGCCGTACATTCACTGTTAAGTGATGCTTGGAAAAGACTCTATGTGTATTACATGGATGATAAGACGTGTATTTGATCCCTCACCCGTAAAATGCCAATCATAGCCTATTAATTATTATAAAATTGGTGGCAGATGAAATTCGTCCCGTGAAGACAACCCATTCATTCATTGTAAATCCCTGTAATAATAAAGGATGATGCGTGAATCTCGAGCTGTAGTCTATGACGTTGGAGGATCAACACTCCACATGCAGTGCTTAACCATATGCACCATGGTAAGCGTCATAGAATTCCACAGATGATAATTCAGAATTGCTATCAACATCTGTCGGTATTCTCCTGTATGTGTTTACATAAAAAAAACAATTAAAATTCTATTTCTCATTTTAGTATAATCAATACCATGTCTTATCCCTAAGCTGTAGTTCTCGGCAGTCATGAACTGATGCCACAAAGCTCTGTCAGCCGCTTTGGTCCTCGTCTTATCCTATATGAGCTCTACCTCTCGAACCTCCTACATTCTATACATAATTCCGATATAATAGTAGCGATGATACACGATGAGTAAGCCGAATAAACGTATTTTAGATTTTTTTTATGTATTGGTTATGTAGCTGTATAGACAAACTCTTCGCAGACTCCAGCATTCGTCCAGATCATTTATTTCGTTCACAGGCTGCCCCTATAAGCCGCCTACTTGGCATGCAGCGCGCCGCCCGCGGCGTGATTTGTGCCGCCCCCTCGGTGGGCGGAATATGGGCGGGGAGTGGGCTGGATATGGGTGAGCGGTGGGCAGATTACCGCCCCACGTCAACACCGCCCGCTAGGCAATGGATCGCTTCGATCTCTCCCGCCCGCATACAAAACAGCCGCCTACCATTGCCGCCCTTCGCAAAAACCAGTAAATGCGTACTTTTTTCAATGATCACCTGCGAAATGCGTGTGGCTGAATATCCAACGAAATTTATGTCTTTCGGAATAGATAGCAATTTATAAAGTAAGACATAAAAGTGTAGTAATATATAATATAATATAACGCAATGTCTTTTTAATACAATGGTGTTACATTTTAACATTTTAATGTTTTGTTTTTTACATAAGGTGAGTCGATGGAGATAGTTTTAGTTATTTTCTGGACGAATAACTTTGATGAAGATCGCAATTTCAAAAAATAATGTTAGCACAATGAAAAAATTGCATTGTTTATTGTATCTGTATAAAATGGTTTTACATTTTTTAATTTAAATATTTAAATTACAAAAAACGTAAGATAGAGAAATTAAATAAAAAATACTTCTTTTGCCATATTTTCTTAATTGTTTGTGAAAGGTTTTTTTTGTGTAAGCACATACAGGAGAATACCGACATATGGTGATAGTAATTCTGAAGTCTTATCTGTGGAATTATATGACGCTTACCTTGGTGCATATGGCCCTTGGTGCATATGGCTAAGCGCTGCATGTTTAATCTCCTTCCGGGATCGAACCCACGACTTTTGGTTTGCAAATCAAATGCTTTAACCATTGAGCTATACCCTATGTGGCTATGTTATAAACTTTTTTTGATAATTTTTTGTTCCCTTTTCATTTGTTGTCTTAATGCTTCCTCGTACGCTTGCATATACAGCCAATCACAAAATATTATGTGGGTTTAGACATGTTATCATCACACAAGAAATTGTTATCAAGTGTTAGACTGACGAATTATTCAATATGCAAGAAACCACGGTCTCATTTCTGTTATAAACAGTTATTCAACGTAATTACAATTGTAGCAAGGCGTGATATAATGATTTAATTACTAGCAATTCTCACAACAACAAACATAAGTTGTGTTAAATTTATCCACTTTAGATTGCATTTTTTCTGCCACGTTGATTTATAAATATTATAAACACAATTTTATATACGACTACAAAAAATGTTTTTTGAAAATATTATATTTTATTCATAATTAAATGCAATTAAATTATACTAATTACTTCGTGGTTTATGACCCAAGAGTCTTCAGTGGAAGACATTGCCTCCTTTCGTGTAAACATGACAATCATGATGCTCGCTACTAAGTGCATATTACCATGACGATTACTATGGACAAGAGTCAAGAACACTTGTAAACGGTTTTAAATCAACCCACGATATATTTATGTGCTTAGAAGAGTCTTTGCTGAGCTGTGAGATTAAAAAACTCAACTGCTATATTTGTAATTCCAGGTTCGAATCGCAGCTTTAATATATTTATCAATGTATACCTATACTCTAATTCATATCCAGATTCTCTCCAAATACTACGGAATACTGTGAGATTGAGTAGTTGTATATAAAATTGCGTATTAGTGTATACAGGGAAATTATTAAAGGTAAGTTACATTAACAGGCGCAAAAAAACATCATATATTATGCAAAAATAATAAGTTATTAAATTATATTAACATTGTTTGTTTTAAATAGTCTTTGTAGCTTAAGAAACCAAAGAGGATTTATAAATATACATAAAAAAAATATCACAAAAATTTTGCTCTTAAAAATATATAGAAAAAACATTTCATGTGTGAATTTCACAAAGAAATCTGCAAATAATAAAAAAATATGTTACGTTAGAAATGGCCTTTAGATCAAATCCAAAATATGTGTATCCGTATTAATGAACTTAGATGGTTTCAAAAAAAAAATCTAGGTTTATGCTACGAGAATGATACAGCATTCGTATAAAAAAATCTAGCTTGTATTTTTTAATGTTGCATTTTTAAGATTATACATATGAAGCATTGTCGTTAACTTGTGATGTCATTCTCCTGTATGTGTTTACATAAAAAAAACGTCAGTCACTCAACCGTCGAATGCCAGCGAGTAGATAAATAGTCGTGCCTTTTGCGCCGGTTCTAGACTGTGAATAGACACGAATGCATAGAATATTAAAAAGAATTGAGCTCAAAAATCGTGATTGGGCGTCAGCTCATATAAAAAACTTTAATTTACCCGCCTACGTTCAACTTTGGCCAACCCATAAGCATTGAACAGTACGCAGAAGTCTCCAACATTTACGAATCTGACGACATTTTACACGAATTTTATTTTATACTTTCCTTCATACATTCATATCCGCTCCATAGCACTCAGTTTGGTTCGTTACTTGTGTTGCCCATGCGATTTTTAAAAGATATATCTACTCCACAAATATATATTTCCCGTCAACCTCTATGGCAGAAATTCGGGTACTTGATGAGATGGCTTCTTTAAATACAAGGAATATTTTGGGTGATTTTTTAATCAGATTATATTGGAGATGTACGTGACGTTAAAGAAACATAGACTTATTGGTTAGAAAGAGCTACTAAACCCGTCTAAAAACATGCGGTAAGTAACAGGCAAATAACCCATTCAAATTTTGTTCTGCGTCCAGTATTATTACACTTTGGCGTTCTATTTTTATAAGTTTGTTTATAATAATAATTCTGAAACAGATAAAAGCTTTAATGATGTTTTTTTTTGTTGCTTGTTTATCAATATTAAAAAACGCTTAAAAAAACAATTGAAATTGAATATCAATCAGGAAATAGATGCATGTCTTACTTATTCTATATAATAATAACATGGTAAATAAAAAATAATACAAATGAGTATTTTATGCTAATTTTTTGACGTTTCCCTGCGTTAGCTAGCCAAAGTTTGATCATCGCTGGACACAGATAATACTATTTCGAAAGCAGCTGGCCTGCTCTCTTATAAGTTATAATTGAACTTAAGATAAGTCCGATGGCTTGAAATTGATAAAACAGAAATATAAAAAAAAACAACGTGGGCACATCTACGATACTTCATAGTTCGTGGCTAGTGATGAGGAAATATCAAAACTCCAAGCCCATTTTTAAATTCCTGTCAAAATATTTTATTTGCCAGACAATATATGTATTTTATTATTATTTTTATTTTTTAGCCCAAATGTCCCAGTCATCGAGTACAGCATCCACTTGCTTAATGGTGCTAAATTATTAGTTAGATTAAATCGAATCGATTCAAAATAGAGTAGTACTTCATATCGTCATGGCATCAGGAGCATCAGGCTTATCATCTGATATCACTCCTTGTTAATTTAGATTAAAAAAATACTCAAAAATATGTCGCTTCAAGTCTCCAGGTTCCCGTTTTAGAAATCGTCGGTAGCAATATTCCCAACAGGAATTTGAGTACAGAGATGTCTTAAAACAAGGCATTAATAATAACAACTGACATAATTGAGTGGCTATAATTTGTTATGTTTCATATGTTCCAGATATAGAAAGGATATGGGAAAAAATCAAAAATAATCTTAAGAACAAAAAATGTATTGATAAATGATTATCAAATGTTTATCAACAAAAAATAAAAAAATTCTTCTTAACAGTAATCTGCACATAACTTTCATTGCTTGTACTATTTATAATATATATTTAAATACCTAAAATTTATAATATGAGTAGATTTACAATGCATTTTTTGATAATTATCACAATTAACTACGCAATTAATTTACTTAGATTGCTTTATAATTAACCTTTTTTTTCAATTCTAGATTTAATCAAAAACACATTCATGAAAAATAATTATATGACTCCACAAGTACAGTGTAATCAATAAGAGGTACCAAATTAATAATCACTTTGGTACGACGCCTACTGGGCACTTGTATGCGCCGAACAATTTGTTTTTAAAGTGCCCAATTTTTTTGTTCAAGCTTTTCATAAACACCCACTCGTTACCATAATTATTGTAGCTTTTTGTTCATAACATGATAATTTGTAAAATTTATCTATGAAGACCACATTTTTGAAAACATGTGGCTGGCTTTTGGAACTGTCTATTATATTGCTTTAC
Organism: Glossosoma conforme; assembly: GCA_022606575.1. Lineage (NCBI taxonomy): Eukaryota > Metazoa > Arthropoda > Insecta > Trichoptera > Glossosomatidae > Glossosoma > Glossosoma conforme. The sequence goes on from JAGTXR010000015.1 coordinate 2,056,931, forward strand.
GAAAAAAATAGTTTAAAATATTTATTATTCAAACTGTTACTAATGTTTTCTTTTTCTATTGTGTCTTTAATGGGGTGACACGTTTACGTAATAATTATTATTTAATATTTTGCACGTGTTTGCCATATTATACGTCTTTTATGTTTCTTGGTTTTAAGACGAAGTACCATGTCACTTGAAATGAACTTTTTTTGCTCATTTAATAAGCTAAAAGAATACACTAAAATATTTAAATTTACTTCTTCTTTTATATCCGTTTCCTAGTTGGAACAAATTTTAGCAAAAAATCATTATCACATATTTTTGAAAGTAGATATTAGTTCTTTTATCTCATGAATTGTAATATTTCCACTCAAAGCTCTGCTGATACATGCATAGTTTCCGAAGGTCTCCATTAAAAAAGCCTCATACCTTAATAAAGGGCTACTTTATAGACAAATCTTTAAAGAAAAAAACGAAGAAAAGAGGTGTTTTTTAATCACTATTTTTACAAAAATAAATATCCGTGCCTCACTATTTTTTAAATTCATTTATCATAGAAAACAAAAAAACATTTATTTATAAACCGTATAAATAACTTCATTATGTATATAATAAAAAGTTTCATTGATTTAAAAAATTAACTAAGGTTTGATAAATACTCTTACTGTAAAATAAAATTATTTAATGAACCTGGGGTATTCATATTTTTTTGCATAATTTCAATTGCCATAGAATCTCTCATCTAAGTTTCACTTTATTTAGTATTAAATAATATTAACTTTTGCTTTTTGAGTTGATATATAAAAAAAAAGTAGTACGTGTCTATTAAACAGGACTCGGGCGTGCTTGTATTGAGTGGCTCCCACATATTGGGTATATCGGAGGTCCTCGGCCCAAAATATCGTTATCAAGGACATTCACTAATGCTATGGGCAGGTAACAAACAATGTATGGATCCCAGGGGAGTAACGACACAGCCGCTAATTAATATAAGGTGTTTACCGAACTAATTGAACAGGAATTAGGTATTAAGATTTAGAACGGAAGTTACTAAGGTAAATAGCAAATTCATAAATGTAGACCGCGGTTTTGCATTCAACCAGGATTTATCAGTTCCTTCTTAGCCTTTTATTTATTGACGGGACTTATAAGTCGGATTTATAAAACTATGTAATAAATGCTTATTTTAGAAAATAAATTTTTTTTTCTTAATTTTTCTCTATATTCCATCAACACTTATTCGTATAAAAAGAATCAGTAAAGTAAATACATTTTGTCATAATTCAGTAAATAAAGGGTTTAAGTAAAAAAATCAGAGATGAAAACAGGTAGTGGGTTGTATCCCCAGATAAATATTAACAAATAACAAACAACAAATAATAAATAATATTTTTAATCGATTTCGAAGCTTTATAAATATTTTTGGTGTGAATTTGATCCTGCACCCGTAAAATGTCAGTCATAGTCTAGTTACTATAATCGGTGGTAGACAAACGTATTTCTGTATACACCACTCATTCACAGGGAGCCCCTTAAAAAATTAATGATGTTTGAATACCAGTTTGTGGTTAGTGAAGTTAGGAGTAAGGATTAACAATCTACAAGAAGCGATTAGCCGTATTAAATAAATGGCAATTTTCATAGATTTTATGAATAATATTTCTCTATTACCATATACAGGTATTCTCTTGTACGTATAAAACACAAATACTATGATTTTTAACAAATATTTAAGCGTAAATAAATATTTTATTATTTATTAAATTTAGTTGATCGATTTATGGTTTCTTAAACATGACACTTCTTGTATGTAATAACATTAGTCTCTTGTAAAATTGTTTCATTTTACTTTTATTAACTAAAATAATTGTATATTACGAGTATCTTGTAAGTTACACTTTTGAATAAAACATTTCATAGGCATGTTAAGCAATTATAAAACATAATTAATAGATAAAATAACAAAAAAAAGGTTACGTATATGATGGGCATATCGAATTGGCGGCGTGATGCGTGTTCACGTAATTGATGGTACCAAATTAAAATTACGGGGTCCGTGCGCAGGTAGGTACGATTAGATATGTACAGGTACACTGCGGCATGCACGGATATTGGATGAACTATAGACGTATGGCTAGATGGATGATCTTTGTATGGATAGATAGTCGGGTGACTATACCTGTATTTACTTGTGAGTATTACCAGATCTATGTACTAGTATGTATGGATCATGTGGATGGAAGACCATTGTTTTTGGGTCTCTAGCAGCGCTGGCGGCCAATACCTAATTGCGCACATCACACAGAGGATCACAAACATATGAATAAAAATTGATTAAGCTCAATTTTTCGTTCCATATCTAAAAAAATGCTCATCACAAACAGTGCCGGTTTTAGGGGGTGGCGAAATGGGTCGGTGCCCCACGAAATCGAGTAAGCTAGGGGCGCCGAATGCAACTAATCTTGTTGAGATTTTTAAAAATATAAACAATATGGGTGACAGAAAAAAAATGCTTTGACTATAATAAATAGCAAGTGTATTTGCCAAAAGTTTATTTTTGTCTTATATTATAATATTATAATTTATAACTACTCACATCAGCATGATATAGCCCTTGCTGACTGGTAACGAAAACCTCGATTTACAATCTTTCGTCTCTTATTTCTGTTCGCTTACCGTACATGTATATGTCACCATATTGGCATTTTGGACAAGTCCGGTCACGGGTGTGACGTTAGTTATATCGATCGCCACTTGGACGCTGGGCGACTGTCTCAGCGCTGACGAGCGCAAGTAGTTGTGTGCCGACGGCCTAGAAGGTTGCATTATGGCCGGTCCAGCAAGTAATTCCGCTTGGGCCGGAAGTTTGTACACTTATCGGAATATATATGTGCTTCTGAAAAACGTCTTTGTGTTGTTAATCTGCTCCTAATCTTGCCACCCCGCGACTGAATAACTACCTTTTTAAGATAGGAGGATGTTACTACCGACAAGAATAAAGTTTATTTTGACTATAAAAATGAAACAGCAATTTTATTACGAACATTATAATTAAAAGTTGGGAAGCTCTGAAAGTCTCTCAAGAGTATCTATTATAATGTATTCTGAACACACTGGTAGATAGACCGTTAGTCGCCTCTTCCTCTATCCATGAATTTAGTTTAAGGCGATGTTCTATCAATGCTGCTCTAATACCAGGGACGCTCAAACAGTTATGTCAGTGAAAAATAATTCTACATATTATTCGAGTGCATTCAAATATTTATAATAAAATAAAATAAATCCTTCTATTTGATTAATTGTATTATTTTAATGTAAATTTTTATAATTATTTAAAAAAACATCTATAAAATTACCTTAAAAATACTTCTTGTATACATCAAAAATATGACGATTAAGTCATGAGAAATTAATTGGACACAAGTTACAAAAATAAAGAAATTTTGTGAATAAATATTTAAGTCATTTAATAACATCTTTTAAATGAACAATAATATATCAAAGCACTTAAACGAAGAATAATACCATATTTACGATTTTTTTAATGTTTTTTTATTTACAGAAAATATTAAATTTAATATATAATAATAATAATGAAATGTATTATTTTAGCCACTAGTCACGAACAATGAGGTTCTCACAATAATCAAGGAAGATAGGCAACTAATAAGAACCATCTCAGAGAGGCGAGCCCGATGGATTGGTCACATCATGCGCCACGATGGTCTTCTTCACGATATTGTGAAGGGGATGGTTGAGGGTAGAAACTGTAGGGGGCGCCTGAGACGGGAGTATTTGCAGCAAATATTCGAGGACATGAATTGTAGCGCTTATGCTGAGCTGAAAAGGGTTGCGGAGGACCGAGAGGAATGGAGATCGAGATGCAAGATTCTGTTGCTGCAAACCAATCCACCGGATTGATACTACGAAGAAGAAGCCACTAGTGCCATAATCAAAATTTTACCTACAATAATTCCAAGTAAAAACAGAAACAATCTAAATTTAAATTAAACATAATAGAATTAAAATATAAATATACGATAAAAATTTAAATCGGTACGTACACATACACCATATTATTATTATTGTACTACTCAGTGAGTGGAGCACCGGATCCCCTCTGAATGGCCACGTGAAGGCGCATCCAGGGCACTTCAACCGTGAGTCCCACCTATCCGCCCACACAGCGACCATTGCGTTGGTACAGCCGATTTAAGGGTGTTAAGAAGTTTCTATAAAAACATAACTTAACTGATGGAGAAAATTTTCTTGAAAAAAACAGATGGAGAAATAAACTGTACCGATAATATAAATAAATAATTATGTAAATTAATATGCATTAAAAAAATTTAAGCATTCAAAAAACTAAGAAGATAATATTACAAGCATAAAGTATTTACATATTTTTTTGTTTAGGTACCCTTAGTACTCTGCCCTACCTACACAGGTGTGGGCAGAGTATGGTTTCAGGCAAATTTCCGATACAAAACACAGCCGATCGAGGCGTCCAGTACAATTTTAATCAATTTATTGCACCTGTTGGTGCGATATATCTCCCGGGTAACGTCGATACAATATGCTCGATCGGACACAAAGGCAATGATAGATGTAATCTCTATGCGGTATAAGTAAAAAATAATTGTTTTAAATGAAATTGATTTGAATAAATATTTATAAGAATGTGAGATGATTCATTTTCAATATGGACACAAATATTTTTCTATTATCTTTTAATGTTCGTATATTCTTACAATAATCAGTTATGAGTAACTGACGATGTGTATAACTAAATGAATGTTAAGTATTTTTAAAAACGATTTTATTTCTTATATTTTAGAATGATTCGAACATCCTAATAAAATATGTTTATCAAAGATTTTTTAATTTTTTCAGAACAGATTCATTCTTACAGTAAGAAAAAACCCTTTTTACAGCATAAATATTTATAGTTTTAGCAAACTATTTGTACTTAGTATGAGTCAATGTAAAAGTCATTGCCCTTCATTTATTTTATCTGTAATGGTTTATTCTCGAACATAATATCTATTTACAAATGGCTAGTAGGAGACCGGGAACTTAAAATGATGTCAACTATATTTTTTAAGGAGATTGGATGACTAGCTTGATGAACAATTTGGTCCTAAAGAGCGGCTCAAACAAAACAAATGACACGCAGTCAGCAACAAGTGGTAACCACGCTTACAGTTTGTATTAAATCGAAGTGAAATATCTTTTGATAAATCGATAATTGTAGTAAGACAACTTATATTATACTATAAACGACATAAGAAAATATCATCCTTAAAAAAGTGGTTTACAAACTCTATCCTTATTAATACCAGCCGGCTTTGGAATGCATACCCAGCATCAACGTTTCCTTCTTTAGTAAAAAGTCATCACGATTCATAAGACAATTAACATTCTTTTCCATACGTTTTCAATACAAAAGCAAGATCGATCAATACCCATAACGTGATATCATGTAAGAATTTTTGCCAACATTTTTTCTTCCTCCACGTACACTTTCATATAAAATTTTAATTACATTTTCAGCTGGATATTAGATACTGGAAGATAATAATAGTCATAATATGCAAATGTGAAAGTAACCCGTGTTTTGAACCCAAAAAAATATCGATGTTTTTTTTCAATCGATTTTTACTTTCAGTCGATCATGTAATAATAACATGTTTCCCAAAGTACCATATTACTCACGTCCAGAGGTATAATTTGGCAAATAATTACAAGTTTGAATTTTGGCATATGAGCTTGCGAACTGCTCAAAAAAACTAAGGATCCTAGATGTGGCTGCGCTACAAACCTGATTTTTTATATCAAATTACAAAGAAGCTGCCAAATTTAATCGACCTTCGCCGATTCAATATCGCTTGGTCGCTGCCATAAGCATCTAAGTCCACATTTTACGTTTTCGAAAATCCTTATTTGGAAATAAAATATCTTATTTTGATACACTGTTCCGGAACCGAATGGTAGAGGTCCAGAAATTACAGCATCAGCTAAATGGTGATGCCAGAATATCAAGTATCCGACACTGAGGATAAATCCAAAGACCGGAGATGATTTGATACTAATTTATTTAATACGAGTCCCCCTTTTCTACCCTTATTTACAACATGAGTAAGCAGTTAAAAATAATATAAATACATTTGAATTTCATAAACTGCACACTCCTCGATACGGTTTTTGGACCTTGATCCCTTCAATCCACAATGTGGCAGATTATTGGGATGGTCCATGTTCCGTATCGATGCATAAGCATTCCTTATTAATATTAATACTACATATAATTTCGTACACCGCAAATTCCTTGATATTTGTTGTTTTGGACTCTTATCCCTGACTGTGTGAATTGACAGATTCCATCTAAGATGAGAGTTGATTATAACAATCACTTTGGAGGCTTAATACAAATAGTTATGTTTAAAATAATGTTTTTGACATACACCATTTACTACTAATGCAAGGTTTTAAGTTGAATATAGGTTTATATTTAGTAAATTATTATTATTACAAAAGTTATTATTTTATGTATTTTGTTTACAAACTAATCGATATTTTTTTAGTCTCGTTTACATTCACAGAAAAATTCACATAATACATAGTAGGAGAAAATTTAAGTCCTACAGAGGACTTTAAGACGTTCAGCGGGGTCAACTAGAACGTTTTTTGTTATGTTGAGATGAAAAATATTTTGAAGATCTACTAAATTACTTCTTTAGTAGAGAAACTTAGATTATATGAGAGAAGAAAGGCATACCTGTATATATAAAATAAAATATAGTTTTTTGGCATTTAGCATATTTCGATGTCAACCTGATAATGAATGTAACGTATATGTACGAGTATGTACTCAATACATACCTTCATTAGGCAGGCCATGATTGCAGGTTAGGTACATAAGTATATGAATTAAATACTACAACAAAAAAACATACACACTTAAGTTTAATTGCATGATATATATATTTACATACGCACTTTTTTATTAGATTTGATTTTAATCAAACCTCATATAAAAAAAATTGTCGTCTGATATCAATACATAAATTATTGATATTTGTTAAAACAATATTTTAAATGTTGATAATAGGATGTTGGAAAGTTTAATGTTTAAAATTTAGAAATATACAAGATTGTAAGATAACTTGATATTATAAAAAAACTTGATAAAGTCAACCTCAATAACATTTTAAGAACATAGAATGATTAGCTCGACGCTCATGACGTCTGGACCATTTAGTCATAATAGGCGGTTTAGCCCAAAATAACAGCATTTAGTAGAAAAGACCGTTGTATGAAAAGAACGCAATCATTCTAGGAAATATATCAAAAATATCATGCGTTATGGGAGTGTTGACTGTACATGAAAAAATAAAACCCATTACTTTTTTAACCATTTCGCATCGGTTGTCGGTATATGCTGTCATAAGATTCCCCGACCGTTGACATCGGTTCACGTGATATATCGTTTTGGTTTTTTATGCATCATGTGATAGCTAAAGGATGAAAGAACTAATGTGATATATGAAAATTTAATTTGTATTCAAACCAATCCGTAATGAAAGGGTTAAATAAGTACGCAATATATCTGTTCAATAAGTTAACTTGGCAGCATAAATATAATGTTATTTATTATATAAGATATTTTTTGTGGATAGGTTAAGATAAATTGCTATTGTATATATCCTACTAATTATCATTATAATAGAAATACTATTTGATAATTGCTTACTAATATGCTAAATAATCTGAAAAAATAATTGAAAAAATAATAAGGTACCTTAATGTCTAGGTACTATAATTGTTTTGATACACCTTAACTTTGTTGGAAATTTATTTATTTTTAACATGCCGATTATTATGTTATATATTCCTCGTATATTTGTTCATATAAGCTACGAGTATCTGCAAATTTTATTTACATTTCTCATCTCTATATTGTTGTCATGGGAAACATATTTACATCATGCTCACATATGCTGCATTATCTGAACGATCATATTCTCAAGGCAAAAAATAAGGTACAGAGAATTTTAGAGTTGAGTCTTGATTTTTTATTTTTAGGCAGGTGACTATCGAAGTACGTGCTGGCCAATATGTAGGTAATCTGATGGCCGATATTTCGGAATGTTATTTTACTGCCCTGAGGCTTTGTAACGAATTTGTATGAGCAGGTACGTGTTCATATTTTACGGGCTTTGTATGTAAAGTTCACACAAGTCTTCACAGTACATTCTGCAATATGCCGTGAGTATAGAAGAATTATTATATATATTTGTTAACTTTTATTTTTATATTAAATAAATAATAGAAACGCTAATTCAGTCATCGAATAGATTATGAGAACAGTTACCTGCTATGAACATTGTGGTTGAGATGATTTGACTTTGTGAATGACGGGTTGAGGGATTTAACACGGCAGCCTGTTATTCAAGTCTGTGACATGTTCTTTCTACGTTCTATATCTGGAACATATGACCACTACACATTACCGCCATTCTATTCTTTCAGTTGTTGCATTCCATGCCTCATTCCCAGATATCTCTACTCCCGAAAGTCCACCTGGAAAGGTAGAAACTCGGGAAAATTACGGCATCTGTAGTACACAAGCATACTTTAACGTTGGATGATTAGGTCGACGTTTCTGACACCCAGACCATTTAGTCCTAAGAAGCAGTTCAAACTGATTTTCATAAGCCTCAGAATTATAGAAACTACAGTAGACTTATATTCACTTCCCGCACTCTCTTTATTTTGTAATGTCGTTTAGACGATACATAGAAAGTACTCAGTAAAGAATTGTGAGGCAGAACTGACATAATACTTAAATGTTTGGTTTCCTTTTTTACCTACGTTTAGTGTCGCTCACCAAAGCCTCATATAATAAAAGAGAGTGTTCTATATACGATGTCTCGGTAAGTGCTGCGGTGTAGGTGCCGACTGAGCAACTGACCTATGCGATGCTAGTGTCTTGGCGGATCATGGGCGGACTAAGGGATGATTCAGTGCAGAGAAAGTCCACCCAGCTTTCCGCCCTCTCATCCGCCTACCTTCCCGCCCACATTCCCACCCACAATCTCGCCCACAATCCCGCCCAGAGTCCCGCCTATCGCCGTCTGAAATCGGACGCGAGAGTTTGTCGGAAGCGTAGAGGGATTAGGGTGGGCGGAAATGAGAAACTACGGGATTGTGGGCGGGGATGGGTGGGCGGGTGCAGCTGCATCGGGCGGCTGCAACCCGAGCCGGCCCTGCGCTAATGAAGATGGATCTCCAGAGCCGAGTCAGGAATATTTATGCCCGGCAACGCGATCCGACAAGACGAGTTACTTTTACACATTACTGTGATTGACCGTCCTGAGATAGTGCTTTTATTTTAGTTGAGCCAACACTACAATAATGTTTGTAAATCTCCAAACATGCTAAATATTGCAGGATTATTGTATTTTTAGCATCAACTTTGAGAGTCATAGCAAGTGTCAAATGTACAAAGGAACATATCGTAATATAATGCGATTCATTTTAAATAAATGTGTTAACTTTCAACCTGTATTTTAAATTATATAGAAATATTAAATAATAAATAGTAAATATAGTATAATTTTTTATTATATTGTCTCAAGATAAGCAAAATCTACTTAACAAAGCTTTGAAATTTGTAATTCATTAAATAATTTGATAACTTAGAAGAATTTAATTTGTTTTCTGGTGGTGAAAATATGTTCTAAGTATGATGCGGTACAGGCCAAAATGTTAAAAAACTGAAATATTTTTTAAAAATTAAATTGTTGCACATTAAAACAACGATCGCTTATTTATTTTATTATCATCATGTACGATTAGTATATAATACCAATAAAATAAAATTATATTTCATTATATAATAAGAGTTAAAACATTTTAGAATGTTATTAAATATTCTGGTTCTTAAATTAAATCTCTGTTCGTTCCGAGACGATTCTCCAACATGATATGTAAAATTAATACTTAAGTACTAAAACAATAATTAAAACGTATCTACTTGTATGAAATTTCTCTTTTCAATCAGAGAAAATATAAACGGGGAACGCGAGGATTCGAACAATCAACGTCGTACACCTATAGACCCTTATTCGAACATCTATTTTATAGACCTGTGGTTCAAGGTCTCAGTCAAAGAGATGTCATGCAATATTTGTCTGGTCTGAGAACCCTAGTTGGCCTGGAAGTTGGTCGTAAATTGAGATGTAACCGACTAATAAGCGACCATCGTCAGCGATGAACTCTTCAGTTAAATGACAGGCGATTGGAGTTTTTATTACAATTTGTTATGCTCGTTGATGCGATGTGGGGATCAATTGAATTGTAATTTTTCATAATGATTTATATTAGATATATATCAATGCTCGTTTTAAATGTAACACGACTTTACAATTGCGTGATTCTGAACATATTTATCAAATTTATGTTTATTTATTTTCCATTGCTAAAAGTGATAGAAACCAATAGAATTATATTACGCACGATTATCATCAGCAATTATGAATTTATATCTAGATAAATTATTTTTAAAAATGTAGATAAATGATTTAATGAATATTGTACCCACATTATTTGATAACTTATTTTTATTTATTTTTTTATTAAAAAAATCTTGCTAAATTTTATATATTTTTTAAGACGAGTTTCAAAGAATTTGTGAAAAATGTCAATTAATCAATTTATTTCACACAAATTGTTAAAGGCAAAAATATTAGAATATCTTTTTTTATTGGTATCATATGAACATAATTATTATTACTTCCAAAAACCATATAGTTTTATTTCCATTACCTTTTATATGATTAACAATGTTGTCAAAACTATGAAAGTAATATTGAATTGCATACTTTCTGTATAAATTGTAATAATGTACAATCTAATAATTAATTTGACACTTGCATCTAACCTCCAATCCTTGAAATACACGTAAGGTTGTTTCACTGGTTTCACATATTTTAAATACCCACTTGTTTAATGTAAATCGATCAAAAATGGTAATTTTTTTAAACGTCAATAGTTTATCTACAGGTATATTGATGCAGTCATACCAATTCCATACACAATCGTTACACATATTTTCTGCTTTCGGCATCTATCGGTCTTACTTAAGCATTTTAGAGTCACTTATATAAGCCAGCTGTGTTCTCGTAAAATGTGTTTGCTTTAAAAAAAACTTCCGTAATAATTTAAGTACACTCTTTGTTCTTGCACAAAAAATATCATCAAAAAAGCTATGACGCTTGTCATTTATTAAGCCGCTGCGTCTCGATAAATTCACGGATCACTCCCGGCTCATCGTCAGTCCCCCATCCCTCTGTCGGTTACGCCCATGACCTAACGGCTCCCCCGGGACGTGAAGGAGTAACATCCCACATCCAGACCAAATGGCATATCATTTTTCTGGCTAATGGCCCTATTTTTGGCTCGGCGGAAAAATCACGGCCGATGAGAGGATGTGAGGGAAATTGGGTGATTTATAACACAGTTTTTTAGAATCTTATAAAATTTTCGCTGGTTACAGAACATTTTAGTTTTGATCTGTTGATACTTCGTAGATACAGCGTTGATACTATTATTAGTTAGCGTCTATTTAATTTTCCTCATAAAGGATTGACATAATATATTTATGAAGCATAATAATAATTGTATATACGAGTATTTACAATAATACATTTGTTACAAACAAGCAATATAACCAATGTTAAGGCGAAATATTCACATGAGCTTAATTTAAGAAAATGCTAATTTCATAAAGAGGGACAGAGCAATGCAAACATGATCCTAACCATTACTCTATTGTACAATTGTATTGTTTTTTTGTCAAAAATAACCCAGTAATGTAAAAAAATCTTCCATAATTCTTTACTCTACATTAAATATACTTTTCTAATAATTTATGAATGAATTTATATTATTAAATTGCATATTTTTTTATGTTTTAAAGAGTTGTCTTTATAGTTAGTATTTACCTTGAAAAAAAAGATGTAAAAATACCTAATACTTTTATAACATTTACCCAAGAAAAGTCACATAGTTTAATAAGGAATATCCAAGACGAACAAACGGAACCTAATAAATTGAAAAGTATAATCGTTTGTTGAAACCTGGCACCCACGGCGAACTTATATGTATATAAATTAATATTTTTGCCATCAGAATGTTATAAAGGATCATTGAAATTAAACAAAAAATACGTTATATTTTCCTCATAAGCGTACACTGTAAATAAAAAAGAGGAAACTAGTTTTAGTGATTTTGTTTACTTGTACTAGTTTTTGTAGGTAACATCTTTAAACTGAAAATTTTGTGTGATTTTATTCACACAAAATATGCAGTTTAAAGATGCAAATAATAAGTGAAAAAAATAACCTCAAAGCGAAAAAAAAACAAGCTCTTGATAGGTGTATTGCAGAGAGGCTTGAATGTCAAGGAAATAAATATTTTTGTACGGAGATGCAAAAATAATAAATAAATATCAGCCGAAAAATATTAAAATCTGTCAAAAGCTGTGGGTCTGGTGGCGTTGCCCGTTTCAGCAAAACATGGCATCTCCGTCCAGGTATAAAGCTCCGCAAAAGCTTCCATTCGAAAGCTCAACCCTCGTCCGGGGCGGTCCGCTGGGGAGGCTTGCCCCTTCGTTGACCCTCCCTTCGGAACCACTCGCTGCCATTGTTAAAAGCTGTATCCCCTTCCCCATGGCGGCCCTTAAGAGGAGCTTCGAGTCACTGGATAATTATTTGCTAATGGTTTTGTTAATTCGCGACGGAATGCCGCTGCATGCTTATCTAAGGCTAGAAACGGATATTATGTGTATGTGATTTATTCGTTATTTTTGATCTGATTGTATATAATTGCATACTAGGCTTGTATTCTAGTTTGTCGTCTTAGAGTCATTTATTGGCAAGACCTGCTTAAACTGCTACGGTTTTTAAGGTCCCTTGCTGTTATACTACATCAATAATATCGTCAAATTAAGATATAATATAATATAAATAATCATAAAGACAATAGTTTAAAAAACTTACTTGTATTATTTATATTATATATATACATATATAAAAAAAATATTTCCGAAATTAATTGAATACATTAACGAAATAGCATTTAACATTAAGGTTGTCAACTGACAATACTTGGTGAAACTGCATAATTATTATTTGTAAATAATATTAAAACAATAATTCATCGCTACTGAATCATTATTAAAGGTGGTCTCCAGGGAGGCCGAAACATTTAATCATTAAAAATAAATTGTGAACTAAAATTAAATACTTTTAATTTATTAATTTCTAAATTCAAATTAATTTAAGATTTAAAATATCATTTATTAAATTATTCTATTAATAATTAATTATATTTGAGCTTGATTCAATATGGATCAAGTTGATTAACTGTTACGTAGAAAAATAACAGTGCGATTTCTTGAACTCTGTGTTTCATATAATTTCTGTGTAAAACAGTTATTCATCGTGATCCATGTTTAAACAAGGAATAAATGAAAAATACATTTAATATTAAAAATACATATGTAAAGAACAGCTGTGTAAAGCTGTATAAAATCAAATAATCAAATTTCAATAATAAGATTATTAAATATCAATCAGTGCACAGTTTGTATTAATATTACCATATCTGGAACACAAAAACACCACAAATTAAAGCCACATAGTTCTGTTAACCGCCACTGTCTTGAGATTTTTCTGTATCCGGTGGTCAATCTTTGAACGTAAATGATTCCCGACAACGGGCAACAGCTTTTTAAACAGCTGTAGTGTATACAAGGCATATTTAATGTTTTTAAGCAACATTTTTAATGACATCAGATGATGTGACCTGCACTTTTAAGGCCTGTACAATTATCTCGAAAAATGGCGGCTTAACATTTTTAAAAATATTTTGATTAGCTAACCATTTATTTTGCTAGATATTGTAAGAACAGACTGTTAATGACGACGCTGGATATACAATATCATTTTAAAAACATAAAACAATACATTAAGCCAAGCAGTTCATAAATAATAATAAGACGCTTCTTCAGACACTTAAGAAGAGAAGAACACTTCTACTGAATAACTCTAGCATTTACTCCGCATCTAAATATAATAACACTATCTGAGCGTGGAATTCCTTGGCTTGGTATTTTTCCTTCGTTAGCAGATCAAACAAATTTTCTCGGGAGACGTCCACTCTACATACCCAAGACACATCCACATTATATACCCGGCATACATCCACTGTACATACCAGTGTCGCATTTAGCACGTTAGAGGCCCTGGGCGCAACATAATTTATCAGGCCCTTTTTTTGAAAGATAAAAAAAACAAACTTAATTAATGATATGGATTTTTTTTAAATTTTTATTACAATTTTATTTTATTAATTCAATATTCTAAACTACTTTTATAGATCATTGACTATATTCCAATATTATTATTAATATATATAATCGTGTCGGAAACAACAGGGTCAGATCTGTCTGCCCAGAAGTGGGCGACGTCGATGGCGTTACTTCTGGCCATCATCAGGTCTTCCTGGGTGCAGCTATTCGGGCACAGCGCACACTCCAGAAGGTGTGACAGGGTCTGCTCCACGCCGCAGTCACATTCAGTCGGTCCGCTGTAAAACTGCCAGGCCCTCATTTGTGTCCTCGTCTTGCATACTCCGGTCCGAAGTCTGTTAAGGGACCTCCATATATTCCACCCTTGGTCGTGTCCAGGGGCTAGGTCCTCTTTCGGGGCAATCCAAGTATTCCCCTCAGTTGCGCTTCTCCACATGTTCAGCCGCAGGGTGGCCTCAGGTATCTCCAGTTCCGTTGTCGACTGTAGGAAACTTCTTCTTGATTTGAGCCGTGTAGTTATCTTTTGGTACCCAAACATAGGGTGGAGTGCGTCGTGGGTTGCTTTGGTGAGTTCCTTCTTGGTAGTAACTTCTCGCCGTATGTTTGGTGGGGCAATGCCCGAGAGTTGATATAGCTTTGATATTGGGGTAGGTGTTAGGCACCCCGTAACCGCCCGGCACGTTTCATTCAGAGCAATATCCACTTTCTTGGTATGGGCAGACCTCGCCCATACTGGCGCAGCATACTCGCCAGCAGAGAAACAGAGAGCTAGAGCACTTGTGCGGATCAGGTTTGGTTGGGCTCCCCACTTCGTACCTGCCACTTTTCGGAGTAGGTTGTTTCTGGTGGACACCTTTTGCTTAACAGACTGACAGTGTTTCTGATAAGTGAGGGTCCTATCCAGCTTGACCCCTAGGTATTTAGGTGTGTCGCAGTGCTCTAACACCAAGTCGTTCCAGGTAATGTGCAGCTTTCTCTTGGCAAGTCTGTTATTAAGATGAAAGGCGCAGACTTGGGTCTTGCTTGGGTTTGGCTGTAGTCGGTTTTGGTGGTAGTACGAAGAGAGGGTGGTGAGTGCGTTAGTAAGCTGGGTTTCTACTTCCTCGAAAGAGACCCCTTGTGCTGTGAGCGCCAAGTCATCTGCGTAGATGAAGGACCTGGTATTATTAATGAAATATACATATACTATACATAAAATTCTTTTTTCAACGCGTCAATCCAAGCACAAAAATAAGGGCAGAAGCGGGATGCGAACCGCGGACCTTGGAACATAATAATATTAAGCTTGTGAATAAATGATGACTGATTGAATAATAAAAAATAAAAATATACATACTTTGAATATATACTATGGCGACATCTATCATACGATGATAACAATAGCATAAATACTAGTTTCAACGTCAGTCGGTCTAGGCATAACAATAGTCAAGTCGGCTGAGCGGTATGAATACCTGGGCATAGATGGTTTCCAAGGTCCGCGGTTCGCATCCCGCTTCTGCCGTTATTTTTGTGCTTGGATTGACGCGTTGAAAAAAGAATTTTATGTATAGTATATGTATATTTAATTAATATTAATTAATGTTTTTTTCCACAAAACAATGGATGAAATGCAGTTCAAGCATTATGTGGAATTCTTTATTTAATTGTACCGGCAATAATCCAATTCAAATATGAGATCTGTATCACAGTTGAAATTCAGTAAGAAAGTATTTTTTGAAATACTGATTGATTATCATAAATTTGTTATTTGGATTACCACTGCCTATTGGAATATTATCATCATTATTACCGTGTCCGCTTTCCTAACTGAAGCATATATTGATGTCACGATATGCCACAATAAAGCTCTGTCAGCCAACATGGTCATCATTGCTGCTGTAATGATAAAACATGATGTATCTACATATTTTAATCTACGAAATGTGAATTTAGATTATATTAAGGTAGCGATGGAACGCAAATATTTAATTGCTCAAATCAATAAAAAAATGGTAATCTAATATTATTATAACGTTTATTTATTTGAATCACCATACTATTTATCACAGAAGCGCTCTAAGTTGAGTCCTGCAGTATGGACCCCATATATTTCTGAGAGCAGAGCTGAGAAGCGCAGGGCAAACTCGCTCTAGTGACATTCGCCTTTTCCTTGTCATGTCACGAGGGTGATAAATCTATAAGGTCTAATTTCATACACATGTGTAAGCGAGACGATTCAGGGTTAACAAAAAAATATATTTTTTTAATTTATAATTTTAAGTAGTTAGATATTGTCTTTACATATCCGTTCTATATTTGGATCACATTTGTAACACGATCACTTAAAGACTTGATGAGACGACTGCTGTAGTATCTGAAGCATTTTATTAGTAATTGGTATATTTTAGAGGATCGGATGACTAGCCTGACCCTTCTGATGACTGTACCATTTTTATTCTAAGAGGCGACTAAACACAAACAACAATACGAAGTAAGCAATAGGCGGGAACCCATTCAAGGTTTTTCCGCGACCAATATGACTAACTGAGCTGATTTAATGATAACTACTATTAGCTTTAGATTCGTTTATATAAATATTATAGAATATTTTATTAATCACAATATAATTTGGCATGATCCTAGACTAATTAACTGTTCATAAAAATTAAAAAAATGTACTAGAGTTACGACTTTTATTATAAGTAAAATGCTGTGACTTGTTAAAAGTAGATAAATTGTATTCGTTATCCGGAGCAAATATGTGAATCGTTAAAGACTTTTTTTAGGTAAATATTTAGGGATCATGCTATATTTTTTAGTTTTATACTATCTTATGTGATATTTCTTTCATCAGTTGATCAGTGAAATACAAACGTCAATAAATAAATGGTCAGTATATTTCTTTGTACAAGTATATATTTTACATCATTAATTTATTTCCATGTCAGGTATTATCAATGCAAATAAAATAATATATTGAATTATTTCACAACTTTATTATTTAACCCTTTCATTACGGTTCGGTGGAATACAAATTATACTGTCAATTATAAAGCTAGTATTTGAAGCATAAATGTACTTATCTAATCTATTTTCATATATCACATTGTTTCTTGTATTCTTTAGCTATCAAATGACGCATAAAAAACAATTTTTAGAAAGTATCAAAACGATATATCACGGCTACCGATGTCAATGGTAGGGGAATCTTTCATTGAATATCGGGTACCGATGCGAACGACAGTTAAAAACGTGTTTCGGCTTTGTTATTTTTTAGGCAAGCAAGTGAAGCATCAAATATTCTAATAAATATGAAAATAATTACGTAAGTTCTTAGCGATGATACTTAAATTTCTTGAGTAAGATAGATATTTATAACTAATAACACTGCCATTTTACAGTATTTAGGTACATATTGCACACAGTTAGGTATGTAAGAAATATTAGAAGAAGAAAAGCGTATCCCGAGGCGCCCGTCTCCCGCCAAAACCGTTTCCCCTTCCCCTCAATACTCCAAACCCAACGCTCCCACGATGCTCGAGACAGAACGAGACGAAATCATATGAAACATTACAAACTGTATAACGTTAGAAAGAGAAACGTATACCACAGTTTGGCGAGGGGAGAGAGGTGATGTTTGAAACATAGGACAGGCGGGGCTAAGCTACAAATCATTCAATGTCACATTTTGACGTTTGAGATATTAGGTCGTTTTTTTTTCGTCCCCTTTCCCCCTCGTATACACTCGGCGTTTTGTCTTCTTCTATTGGCCGCCTCTGTGTTGGTGTAATCTGCGATAGTGTTATTATGTTATTTGAGTATGTAGTTGTGTGTACTATACGTGTAATGCTATTTTCTGTATTTTTTTTTTTATTTATGTTAGGGATTATTGTATGCATTTTTTTCTAATGAAATGCGTCGCCAAAACTGTTCATTATACATTATATCAAATAAATAAAAATAAAATATATCTGCTTACAAAATTTAATTGATTAACCATGTCAATTTCATAAAAATAATAAATTATTTTAATTTACATTAACAGCAAATAAAAGGAAAATATTATGTAGAATTATTGTATGTCAATATTTTTTATTAAGTGAGCACATATTTCGTCTATGCCGAGTAACCATTATCGATTCATACATGACATCAATTGATACAAAAGTAGAATAATTCTATACAATCATTTTTTTTTACTTATTATTATGAAATTGTCATAAGCATGTTGGTTGTTAGAACACCGAAGTCAAGAAACATTAGAAGCGCATCACAACTTGAATGGGTCATCTTAGGTTGTGCCGCCTCTTAGAACTAAATGGTTCAAGACTCTGTAGCGTCGGATAAATCGTCCGTTTTTTTACAACGTTCATATACTCGTAGATGTGTTCCCAGAGAGACATCTGGGTGCACATATGTCTTTGAATAAGTAATAGACAGTAGCAATTCACAGAAACTATATGGCGGGAATTTGTGTTAGCCATATCATTCAGAATTACATTGGAAATGCAAGGTAACATATTTTATTTTTAAAATTAGTCTACACATATGTTTATCTCAGTTTATTTTAACATAATAGATAACCACATAATAATATGTAATTTATTTTTTAATATTCTTTTAATAAGCTAATAATGACTGTTTATTATTTCTTTTGCTTACAGAGTATTACATTAATTCTAAAGAAGTTGTTTTTAATCATATTGAATTAAATTACTCAACGAAAACAGTCTTAGTGTGAATACGTTTAAATAGCAAAATATGTAATTCATGTAATTACATAGTTCACTGTAGCATAAATACAGGCTGCGAGTACTTGCTTGTGTTTTTTAAGTAAATTGATTAAGATTATTATATGCGTAAAGTCAGGGCTGTCAAAATGCCGAAAAAAATAGTATAATATTTTTATTTTTCGTTTCGATCTTGTGAAAATTGTTTATGGTTTTAATCACAAAATCTGACCAATGGGCTTATTGAATTTAATGAAACAAAGTAGAATTAAGTACAAAAGAAACACGTGTTCGTATTGTGAACGTTACTTACGTACGAGGGGTGATCAATAAATTATATTTTTCTTTATTGAAACTTGTTCTAAGTCAAACAATACAATGGTTACATAATAACATCCCCCGGCTTTTAAAAAAAGGCGACTAGTCGCGGGTTCGTTACGTGGCCGCGTGGAGGAAAGACGCAGGAGTAGGTACATGACGTTTCGCCGGCCGGACGAGAGTTAACTGACGACTGCCTGAACACTGTGACATGCAGTGCCGCCAAGATAATCACGGCAAAAAACAAATTAACGATGAAAGATGAACCAACATGAAATGGAGCAACTGTCATAACAAATAAAATGGCGTATGCAAACGCCGTATAATTTCATATAAAATAACGCTAACATTATTAGATGTGCATGTCAGGCAAACGAACAAAAATAAGAGTCAAAAGATCATTTTTCGAGGCTTTTCATCATCTTAAAAGAACTATATCAAGCTGATATCTATTTATTAATAGTATGTATGAGAGTTAAAATAACAAAACATTTAGACAATATTACAAAAAAACTTACTATGTATAAAATCAAATATGGTTAGAAAATATAACAGTGTATATATGTATTTTTAAATTTCTTTTCGGCGAAATTTATAAGGAATGATTTTCAATATCAGCTCCTTAGGTAGGTCATATATGTCAGCTATTTTTTTTCCTTCTCCCAAGTTTGCTGTTCGGTATGGCATTACTGCAGTGCCTCAGGCATGTTGATGGAGGGGCGAGTGGAGGGCTTCCATGCCATAATAAGTAAGCGTTGCACTTTTCTGTGGGCGCGCGTTCGCGGCAGTCCCAACGCAATGGTCGCTGTGTGGGCGGATCGGTGGGACTCACGATTGGAGGGGCACTGGATGCGCCTTCACGTGGCCATCCAGAGGGGATCTGGTGCTCCACTCACTGAGTAGCACAATAATAACAATGTGGTGTATGTGTACATGCCGATTTATTTTTATATTTTCTTTCTATTCTGTTTAATTTAAATTTTGATTTTTTCTGTATTTGCTTGGAATTATACTATGTAAGATTTTGATTATGGCACTAGTGGCTAAATTAATAAATGTTTATTATTATTATTAAGATCCAGCGTTTGCTTTTATGGATTACAAAAGTTCGTGGGAGCGATCCCTAACAGAAGTTACACCACCCAATCACAGTGAGTCCTCGTAAAATGTATGATATTGGCAGATCAACACTCAATTCATGTATATTGCTAATCCGTACTCAAAAAATAACAAGCGTCATATAATCCGCAAATGTGCTTTCCTCATTAATGTTTGTTGGAATTCTCGTATATGTGATTATTAAAAAATATATATAGAAACGTTTAACTTATCATAGGCTCCTTAAAAATGCTCATTCCGGCTTAATTCGTAGGTTTATAATGTAACGGTGCGGCCCTAAACTGCCTACAAGAGCGGTAACTAAATTTAACCACTTTATAATTGGTATGGTAATCGCTGCCCCGCCGGCCCCTTCCCCGGTATCGAGTCGGTCGGCCGCCCTGCCCCGCGTCCGGCCCTGCCCCGCCCGCGACTATTTCTTGTAATTATTTTTTTATCTACAATCTCTAAAACATTTTTTCGGTACACTCTGTAAAGTGTATAGTGCATCGCAGGACCGTATCTAGGATGTTCAATTTTAAAATCGCTGCCCAAAAAAATGCAAACAATATTAATCATCTCAATTGTTTTATTATATCACTGTTTCATTATTTAATGTTGAAAATGAAATCATTTAAGTGAGTATATTTGTATTAATATTTAATGTATCAACTAGTAAATATTAATTATAAAAATATTAATTTTATATACAAATTTTAATTAGAAAAATACAATAAGAATAAATGTAAAAATAATTTTATTTGATTTTATGAACAGAGTATATAATGGTTTTGTTTTTAAAGTCTCTTCTGTCTAGAAATGAAATTGCCCATTTTTATTAAAAAAACTTTTATATATTTTTAAGCGGTATATTATTATTATAAAAATATTGAGGGTCTAAATACAATTATTGTAATGTATATAGAATAAAATTGTTTTTAAAGATATGTTGGGTGTATACACTAAAGTAACTGAATAATATGAAGTTATTTAAATTTTATTTGAAATTATGGTTTAATTTTTACTCTTGCTGATCTTCATTGCGAAAGTGTAGAAAAAAAAATTGATATATTTTTAATTTATGAACAAATCTTTTCTTTTTTTTATAAAAAAATTCAGCCTTATAAAATAACGTTTAAAATAATATTTTAAAATTACAATGATTTATAGAGTAAATAAATACGACACATATTTTCCTTGTCTTAGGTATACATAAAGACACAAATTATGATGATATGACTAACAAATCTTCAATCAATTGTTAAATATATATTCGTTCTGTAATTATGAGACTATTAAAGAAAGGAGAATCGAAAACTGGTACACTTGTCATTCTGCTAGGTTTATGTACAACTTATTAATACCAAAATTTAACACACAACATGCAAAAAATGGTTACAAATATAACGGAATAGTTAATTTTATCAATCTTCCTCGAGAAATAAAAGCGATCAGTGATATTAAAATATTGAATGAAAAGGTGAAACAGTACTTTAAAAGAATTACGAACAGAACCGGCGTCACTGCATAACAAATTGAAATAATGAAATGTACCAAAAATGTATTATTAATTTATATATACTTTAGATTTAATTCAATTTATAGTGTCTTAAATTATTAATTATATAATGTTAGTATTATATCAAAATCATGTAAATGTATAAATGTGTATATGTAAAACTCTGTATAATTATATAAAACTGTAAAATAACATAGATGAATCCCACGCCACACACAAGATCTTATCTTTAAGTGGTGTGGTAAGCGAATGAAAAAAAAAAAGAAAAAAAAAAAAGATTGGGATGTAAATTACTGCGTAAAAAATGTATATTCTTATATTTCATTAAAAAAAAAAAAAAACCTTAAATCGGATAATCTTCATTTAAATTCGTTTACTTCCTAATTAATTACTAATATAAAAATTACAAAAAAAATTTGTGTACAGACACATCACGCTTTTATAGTATTTGGCTAATTTGAATAATTCATTGCAAGATAATTACTAGCTTTAGGAGCGGCCCTGCATATACGAGTACCTACCCGCAACAGCCTGAGATCGATCAAAATGAGCCCTACTATTATAATTCTCTACGACGTTTAATAAAACATATTCCGTTCTTGACGGCGTCGTAATTTTGGGGCATTCTTCAAAAAGGGGGCGGCATGTTTTTATTTTATAATTTAAATATGTTTACTTAACATTTTATTTAGAGAGAGGCCATCGCAATAATGAAATTCATCGAGACTTTGAGTTATACTTTATAGTGAAAGTAAATTTAGTAAATCATAATTTATGGCTACTTAATGAAATGTAATAAAAAATATCTAACTTCTTTTGATTGATTTTAAAAAAACATTAACAATACAAAATTCTCTTAAAACTTAATTGATATTGTTAAAATATTGCTAGATATTGTGAAATAAATTAAGGTGTATCTAACTATATGTATTAAAATATTCCTGTTTATACTCGTCAATACCTGTGAAAAATATTTTATGAAATAAATCTAGCAAGATCCAAATTTTAGTTTGGTTTTTGAATGAATATATGAATAGTAGATACCGTGTCCAGTTAAGCACTAAAAAAACTAATGAAACGGGATTAGATTTCATCATCATATGTTCAAAAGGTAAGCGCATTTTAAGTGTTGTATGTAAGTCAAAGTGTTAAATGAATTGAAAATTATAATAAATATAAACCTACGTCAAGTTGAAAGGTTGTAAGTGTAAAGGAAAATCAAACATGAAATAGATTAATAATTAAATATACATATACTATACATAAAATTCTTTTTTCAACACGTCAATCCAAACACAAAAATAACGGCAGAAGCGGGATGCGAACCGCGGACCTTGGAAACCAACTATGCCCAGGTATTCATACCGCTCAGCCGACTGGGCTATTACTGTGCCTGGACCGATTCACGTTGAAACTAGTATTCATGTCATTGTTATCATCGTATGATAGATGTCGCTATAGTATATATTCAAAGTATGTATATTTTTATTTTTTATTATTCAATCAGTCTTCATTTATTCACAAGCTTAATATTATTACTTTCTATAATTTGTGTTAATATAATGTGTTAATGTAAATACAAATAATTATTGTGTTTGGATTGACGCGTTGAAAAAATAATTTTATGTATAGTATATGTATATTTAATTATTAATAATATTGTAATATAGTAAACTAGCGTGTACCCGGCATGCGTTGCAATGCCACTTAAAAAAAATAAACCGCGAGTTTTTATGGAAGCGCCTCGTCGGGAGCCTCTCGTCTTCCGATTGGATACGTTGGACTTGAGGCGTGACCGGAGCCAATTAGAAACAATCAACTTAGGTTATGTTGTTCTTACCTAAATTTGACAGTGGCGCCCGTATGTGTTTTTATTTATTGGAGTGCTTTTGGATACACAATGTTTTTTTGTTTTTCAGCCATCACTTACAGCTGCATCGCGTAAATGAATATACCCTTCTTGTATCACCCGATACCAACGTTAATAAAGGTTCGAGTGGTGAATGTAATTCTGGCAATTTCAATTTTCCACTCGTGCAACACATTCCTAGTGTTTCATTTTTAAATTTAAAGGCACTACAATACACGCATAATTTATCAATTTTTCCAATAATAATACTTGGGTGCAGACTGTATTCATAATTAGGATCGTAATGGAAAGCACTATGATTTAAATCAGCATGCAGAGTACGTCTGGTATGATCTACGCGTACTCGATCTGTTTCCAATCTTGCTTCCCGCTGCTCATCTGTTTCAGATAAACCGGTGTGAGCAGTGTGTACTCTAACTGTTTCCAATCCTGCTTCCCGTTGCTCATCTGTTTCAGATGAACGGGTTTGAGCAGTGTGTACTCTAACTGTTTCCAATCCTGCTTCCCGTTGCTCATCTGTTTCAGATGAACGAGCTTAAGCAGTGTGTACTCTAACTGTTTCCAATATTGCTTCCCGTTGCTCATCTGTCCAGATGAACGGGTTTGAGCAGCGTGTACTCGATCTGTTTCCAATCTTGCTCTCCTTTGCTCGACTGTTTCTGAAGCTCGAGATGCCCTTTTCATTCGTGCTTGAGTTGTACTCTTGACCTATTGCTTTTCGTTTGGGTGGCATAATTGATATCACAGTGAATGTTACGTTTTGAAATTCACTTTTGAAAAATAAAAATAAATTGATTGATATAATACTAACATTAAGGTTATCAACTGACAATACTTGGTGAACTAATTATAGTTTTAGAATTAATTTTAATTAAAAAAATATAATACCTAGTATTTCATAATATCTTTTTAAATTGAAAGCAAGAAAATTATTATTGTATAATGTCTTAATACATTAAAACTAATCACATATCAATAAATTAAAAAAAAATTTAAAACCTGTAAATATGTGTGTACTAATATAGGATATTGTCCATAGCTATATAAGCCACGGCCTGTTTTTATTTTTTCATTATTGAAGATGGTCTTCAGAAAGGCCGAAACATGTTAGCATTAAAATAAATTGTGAATCAAAACTAAATATTTTTAATTTATTATTTTTTTACTTAAAATTAATTATAAAATTATAATATAATACTATCCGAAGCCGACCAGCAATTGGAATTCCAAAATTAACTCTTTCTACTGTATATCACACACAACTATTACGTTATATTTATTTTAATTCGATAAACAAAAAAGTCGTCAAAAATTCAAATATTGAAATAGTTTATTCGAAAATCGAATTTTGTTTCTAAATATTCAGTACCTTACATTAGTACCTACTTATAATAACTTCAGGTGAGTGAATTGTTGCTTACGGCGTTGCCAAGGAAACACAATGTTCTAAATTGGCCGTTCTGTATTACAATAGTCTTGTATGAAAACATGTTTTACGTAAATATTCAATTAATTTTTGTAATTAAATCAAATTTTGAGTATCCTATCTTTTTCCTTTTAGTATCAGCAATAATTCGACAAAGTATTATCGATATCGGGTTAATGGTGTCGGAATGCATCAAATACACACAGACAGACAGACAGACATTGATTTTTATATATATAGATGATCTTTAGAAAAGTAGATTAGAATATTGAAATAATAAAATAATATTCTAATAAAAATTTATAAAAAAAATCCATATGAAATAGATTATTTTGTAATTTTTATTTTTTCTATTGTCTAATTCAAAAAATGCATTGTTTTGTTTATTTTAAGTATTATAGTCAATTCGATTCAGAAGACAAAAGTATTAAGTAATTTCGGTTGTTAACACACTTGTTAGATGCTAAACATTTTTTACGCTCTTATTAAATTTGTACTGGATCTTAAAAAAATGCCGGTTTTCCATAATCTGCCTATACATAAAACACATTTATTAAATTCATGGAGGTAAACAGAAATCTTACATGTTTTCTTTAACTCTATATGTCATATATACATAACATACCGATTGTATTGTACGACTGGCACAAAATACATGATGTATTTCTGTTACACGAGATATAATATTCTTTGGTAAGCTCCACATTAGAGTCACGGGAGCTTTTCCCTCTCTCCGCCCTCCATAATTCCTGAAAGCTCGCGAACGATAAATCACTCCAATTTGCGTGCAGCCTGTAGCTACCGGCTGCTTAATAAATTGCTCTATTTTTTATTATCCAAAACATATTTCTTTTATCAAAAGGCTAATTTGTGAGATTGTTTTCGTGCTATTAATAACATTGCTCATATGGAAAGCAAGGAAACTTTTTTATGTCCCTCTCTCTTATTTTCCATTTCTTGGTGAATTCCAGAGAAAATAATTTAAGGTTTTTATTTTAACCTAATACTAGATTTTACTCAATAAAAGAATGTTTACTGAAATATTGGTGAGGTAGATATCACTGGGCATCCAACCTTAAGCCGAAAATTGCATATTTAAGATGGTGCGATAGCTGACTATTCGTATCTTATGAACAGGTTCTATTAATAACAGGCCGCAGTTCTATAGAAAGTAGAAGAAATTTTTAAATATAAAGGATAAAAATGACATTTAATCAACGTAGAATTCAACAACAAATAATTCAAATATATTTTTCATATGCAATTAAAAGGTGAAAAATATAGTCACCACGAATTTCCACCACTGTCAAGTCATTTGTTATTGTTCTTGCACCGTCCCAAGTAAAATCTACACCTGTAGCTCCGCTGAGTACATATTTAAGCTGTGATATACGAGCGTTTGTTGATCAACATTTTTTTGAAACCTAGACCATTTGATCACTATAAGCGGCTCAACTCAACCAACTCATACATGTTTTGGTCTGCGAATGGTGTTGCTTGACTTTGTTGACGGAACGAGAAATCAAAAAATGCTTACAATACGATATTCTCGGTAATCTTTATCATTTTATTCTTGTCTATTTCGATTATATTTTGAATTATTATGCTTCGTTTTATCAGCATTATTGACAAGTAGAATCAGTGCCAGATCATTTTTTAATTAATTTTTGATAATAGTTATTACAGATAGTATCTATATAGAATTTTCCTTTTATAATATCACATAACAAAGGCGGCACGAACCGATTCGTGTCCAGTTTGCTCCAATTAGATCTGCGGTACTGATTTAATAATTCTAAAAACTTCAATGCGTTATTTATAATTAATACATAAATTATTTATTGCACTGCCACATACTTTATTATCAATCTGGTTCAACCATACAATATAAAATGTCATTTTTATAATCTAGTATATTATTATCTTTAAAATTGTTTTATTTATTTGTAATCTAAGGATAGTTTTTTTTTTCAAGAAATAGAAATATTAGCCTTATGCTCGCTAGAATTAGACCGTATTCTCCATCTTACCCAAGACACGCGATAAGCAACAGGCAGTAACCAATACAAGTTTGTATCCGCATCCAATGTTGCTTAACTTTACTGATCTGATGAGAACCGCGATTACAATATGTAATTATTTATTTCACAGAACCGAAGTTCAAATGTACAAATATTAAGAAACATAGAGTATACATAAATATACAATACATAGAAAAGAGAATAAAAAATAAAAACAACATAAAAGAAGAAGAAGATGACTCGTGTCAAAGATCACAGAGATCTAGGAGAACAATACCATCGACAAAAAAGGAAAAGGATGTAAGAAAAGGATCAAGGTATGCTGGTAGGCCACTTAGGAGCGCCATTGCCATTATACTAAATTGAATGCTCAAAGCTCCACAAGTATCAACTGGGATAAAAACAATGCATGGCTACGAGCATGGGTGGACTTATATAGAACATAGATGTTAAAAAATTCAAGATTTTTAATTTTTTATTTATTATGTCTTTGGTCAATATTATTATTTTATTTTGTAAAATGTCTTAATATTTGCTTGTATAAGAAACGAAATGCAGTATCTTCCTATCTAAGAAGCAACAAGTACATCCATTTTACAAGTAATTTATGAAATAATCTCTCAACAAAGGTTAACAATTACACAAACATGAAATAGCCATCGGTTTTTTTTTGCTTCACATCGCCCATATGAAAATCATAAAACAACAGTTAAGATGTATGAATTCTCGTCGTTTTTGTTCCGTCGTAGAACAAGCAAGTTGGGCAACAAGATGGCAATAAAACATTTCCACACATGCTGCATTTACGGCCCGGGGCCACAAAAAACAAAGAATTACGCAAAACAATACACCGAGAATGACGCAACTGTTGTTTCGTAGTTTACGCAACTAGATGCAATAAAATCATTAAACCACAGTTAGACTTTTAAGTGCGCCAAACAAATGTTTATTAACGGACTTCGCCAGACTGTCTACTTTGCTCTGGATCTTTAAAAGTTTGTTCTTTTGTATGTTTTTTTCGGTCTTTCAAAAGTTTCCATTTGACTCTGTTCCCGTTGCGGATGATAAATATTTCTATGACGACTCCCCGCTGTAATATCCAACGGAATACATTTTAGTTGTAAAACAATGAATCAATAATACCGCATGATGTTCAACAGATTTGTTAAAATGTTTTGTGCGATTAGAAAACTTTTTTGTTTAATACGCTAATGTGCTATACATCTACACACAGTACACATATTATCAGATTTTCTTACTCACATTCGTTACATACATAAGTATTTGAAATAAATTATCAACACAATTGCTGTCATTTATTTCTGACTGTGGTCATTGTCTGTACTTTCACGAAACATCTCTGCATCAGAAGGTTCATATAGGAACATGAATAAAAAAGAAAATTGAAACCAAACGTATTTTTTTTTTACATTTCATATGTAATATCAAATAGAAATAATCAATTTTTCTTAAATATTCCACAATTGTATGTGTATTTCTTCTATAATATTTTTAGGTTACGTGACAGTTATAAAACTTTATAAATAATGGTTGTATAGTTAGAAACTATAAGTTATCTAAGTGATATATTTTTTGCATAAAAACATGTACTTTCATTCGTCAGATAATAGAAGATAAATTCGATTTGCGAGGCGACAT
Source organism: Glossosoma conforme (assembly GCA_022606575.1). Lineage (NCBI taxonomy): Eukaryota > Metazoa > Arthropoda > Insecta > Trichoptera > Glossosomatidae > Glossosoma > Glossosoma conforme. The sequence continues at coordinate 2,085,913 of JAGTXR010000015.1, forward strand.
CTACATTCCGCGTACGATTTTTCTCATTTAATTAAAATCGGAGTAAAAAAAACATGGCCGCTCCAAAGTGACGGTATCGACTTAGGTTGATAAATGTAGTCGGATTAAACGGAGAGGAAGCCGGAGAGGGGGAGAAAAGGAAGAAGACCTAAGGGGTGGGCGAAAGCTGCCAGTCCATCCCCATTCCACCCCTGCCAGATAGCGCTAAGCCCTCCGAGAGTAAGACGGGCGTGAAGCCTGAATAAACTGATCCGGACCTGGTCTTGGTGGCGCACAGTCCAACACCACGAAAGCTCCAACACTGGAAAAGCTTCAGAGCTATGAAACCTCAGTACACTTGTATAACACAACGACTAGCCCACTTTGCGCTAAAGCAATAAGTTTTTTCTGTTTTAAGTGTTGTTGTGATCGGAAAAGATCGATGAGTAGATTATAATTTGATAATATGAGAAAATATTAGTTTGTTTTTATTTTTTTTCTACAATAATAATATGCAGATATATGGTATTTAAATATAAACATCAATAAATGGAGTTAAGATCTAAACATCAATAAAATTTCAAACCGCATTTTGATCTATGTTCTCTAGATAAAAGTTATATTATGTAATTTTTATTTTTATGAATCTTATTAAAGTAGGTTTTCAAATCAATCGATCTATAAAATGAACGCCTCACTACAATGCGAGGTAATGTTGTGTATTTCTTTGATACTTATTTTAATAACCTCTTTTTATAGTTTCAGCATTAAAGATCTGAAGAAATAAACAATAACAGTGTCGTAGTTTCTTTTTTTCATAGAATGTGACATTTAAATTGTTATAAAAAGTTATGAACCTTATCAAAAAATTTATAAGTACCTGACTATTTCTAAAATTTATTATTTTTACCAAATAGTACGAGTTCATACAAATATAGCCAAATAATGTTGAAAAATAAATAACTGATTAACTATTATATACGATATATTTTAGAATCATTTATTTGTTTTGTCTGCAGTGTTACACGTAAAAAAGCAATAATAAATTAAAATCAATTAATTGCGGCCTATTAATATCGTGTATATTTATTGTAAAATGCAGCTCAAATGTACAGTAAAATATCTTTAATCCATCTTGATAAATATAATGCTTTATTATTTATGCAAAGTGTTATTTTAAGTATCGTGTTAATTATCATTCAAATGATATTATAATAAAGTGCACAATACAGTTAAAAAAATGCGCAATTTCATTAAATGACTGAAATGCAAGGAAGATGTTTTTATATTCATTCAAATTGATTCTCATATAATAGTATGAGTCTTGTGTCGAATTTGCCCTACGCGAGAAAATCAGTTGCACCCGATAGGAAAAACAACTACAATGGAACCAAAATGGGGGATTATCAACGCCGCGGAAAATGGAAAAGCAATCATCATAATTTACACGACATCAAACCGCAGAGAAAAGTTTTCGCTTCCGGCATTATTTCTTTTGGGCGCTTTCTGGATATACACAGAGAAGTGGTTCACTTGCAATACTCTACTGTGAAGGGATTTCATTCAATATATAAGGTGCATTAAAATATATCTTCAAAATAGTATATTTTATATAACATTAAAATACTTTTTTAATATATTAATAATAAATGAACTTTAATGCATAGTATAGTATTGACTAATAACTGAAGCACATTGTGTGCGCGATTTCTGTTTTATCACCGAAATTAATCAATATTAGACGCGGACCAAAAATTAGATGGTTTACTGCATATAGTTGGTTGGGTTAAGCTGCCGTTTATGACCGGAATTATGCTTCGGATACAAAAGATTTCGTCTCTTCAAATCTTGAATATAATCAACAGCTATATTGTGTTCCAAATTATTGTCCGGGTGAACATTTTAGTGGGACAAGTCTTGTGTACAATGTAGATGAAAGAACTACTTTGCAGCAATTTATGGAGGCCACTTGCTTTAGGTGTGGGACTGATATAAAACATAAGTCTCAACATTCCCACCAGCCTCCAATTTGAATGGGATTTTATGAAACGGCAGCTGTAGAATTCGGATCATATTTGATTAGCTCGATACTCCCAAGTCCGAGACTATTCGGTCTTAACGAGCTTAACGCAACTACGAGCAACCTTTTTTGCAAGCAAAAACTTAATAACAGACCGCAGTTCACACTTGGCAAGAACAATAATCGGGTAGTCCATAATGCTTGCTGTTTCAACACTGAGCTTGATAGCGAAGTACCATTTGTGGAGAAAGGACCAACAAATACGACATTGTTGAAGTTTTTACGTAGCTTGCGGCGACGCGAGGAGCTTTACGACTTAACTTTTAATTTACTTTCATAATCAAAATCCTCATCCATTAATCAACACAAACGGTATTAATCATGAAAATTAATTTAATTGTTGCACTGTTGTATGACGTTTTCATGATAATGCATTGCTCAAATAAAGTTGTGAAGAAAGCTGCTATTTTAGCTAAGCTGCTTTTGGTTCAGCTCCCTCCGCGAGTAAATGGAAAGATGAAGGAAAGTGGTGGTACCTATGTAGTCGAGCTTTCTTGCTGGCGTCTGTCCGGACTGAGGGCGGGAGTATGGGAGGCTGTCACGGGCGCCCGGCGCGAAGGAAGACAGAAAGATCGATGTTGCGCGAGACCCAACCCCGCACCCGCCCACTCCAGCCCTGCGAGCTTTCTTCCGCCCACCCTCGGATCCACCCCAAAGCTCTCAGTCTGCATGGACGGATGCTTGGATTTGCGGTTATGTATGGGACGTACATTTTTGAAGTGAAAATTCACCTTCTTAAATCTTAAAACTAAGGCGTTTAACCAATGCATCCTCCTAGTATTAACTTATAGCGCTGAGACGTAGTAGACGTGGACAAGTCTTACACATAAAATAAAGGTCACCTAACGTGCCATGCAGAGATCCATGATCGGAGTGTCTCTGAAAATATCCTGTTCATTAAACTGTACATTGACCATTGTACTATATGACAAATTCTTCCAGCCAAGCAATAAATTATTTGTAATTAATTTAAGTTGAAATTACCAAATCTTTTTCTCAAAACTCACCGTGTTACCAATGAATAAATGCTTAAAGATTATATTTGTTATAAATTTTGTTAACCACTATATTTTATTTAAGACGTATCTTCAAGAGAATATTTAGATATAAATTTTTGTAAAAATATAGCATAATTCCGAGTAATTTTCTAAGTGGTTCATACTTAATAGATTCTTAACTTTTTAGACGTAAGATTCAAAAAATCATGTAACTTTTGGTGTTTTTTGATATTGTACGTAAGCCCGGATTCTCGTAAATAAACTTAATGTTGTTAAGTATAATAGTAAGTCATCATGATTTTATTGGGTTTATTTAATTATAAATATTTATTTGTAAGTTATCGAAAACTAAATAACTTGTAGTACCTATCAAGACTCACTCACTGTAACATACCAACTCGTTACAGAATCAAAGTTCAATATAACACAAACAATTTAACCTCCTTTAATTTATTGCACACAAGCCGTCGTGTAAGAAAGTTTTAGAACCACCCACCGCCCCTCAAAGTACACGTTCTGGGGAGTGATACTCATAACAACAACTTGCATGATATTATATCGGGACAGCAGAAGGAGGTAGACGGTTCCGAAACCCTCGAGTGTACACATGATTTTACCCAAATCATCTCATCCCACTGAGCCAGAAGCTGGAGGGGCCTGTCCGACGTCGGGATGCGACACTTTGGAGTTTAGAACATGAAAGTCCAACCTTTGAGAGTTGAGACACGAGCAGAAAATTATCAAAAATGTTTTAAAAACCTACAAAATACAACAAAAATAATATTCTTATCTATCTGATTCATATCTAGGACATCATTACAAATTCTCAACACTCAGTTTTTCAGTTACTAAATTTATGCTTTGTTCCACTTGAATGTATGCATACATACGAATAGATCGTTCTTAATGGCATCTTTGTAAGGCTTGATGAATCGACAGCTATAGTATCTAAGGCATATTATAAGTGTTTTGTTAATCGGTCTTTTTTAAAGAGAACGTTTCATAAGAACGACACTTCCGATGTCAGCAATATTTTTTCTAAAAGGTAATTCTACCTTTTTCAGACACATTTTAATTCTTCAGTCAGACTTTGAAATGAGCAACTGTATTTATTTTAACGACATACAATCTAGCTCACAGTCACTATTTATATTTTTTATAAGAAACGCCTAACTGAATTGTTTGAGCATCTTTCGAAAAGAAAGACTATACTGCTGCTCACTTGGGTATGTTTATGAAACCGTATATAATTCGTTGTGCTACGTTAGTGACAAAAATTGCGTTTTTAAGATACACACAATGATTGTTTGTCTGTATTTGAAGGTATGTTACTTAAATAATTTTTACCGAAAAACTTTAAAACTAAAATTTTGAGGTATAACTACAAGTATTAACATATCAAAAAAAAATAGGTTACAAGAGCTTTAAGAGTACTTACGACCGGCATGATCTTCCATAAAGTTATTTCAAATACAAATATAAAAAAATTGTTCGTGAATCAGATGTTGGTTATGACTGTTTTCGAAGGCTTTCGTTGGCAGCAGAGTTTTCCGACAGCTAAGAGGAAATTGTCTCTCCTCGTTTAAATTCAGCGTTATTTGATATTTCGCGCAGAGCTGTGAGGCTATGGATGTATTATTCGATGTTTGTTATTATTATATCTGGGTCATTGAAATATAACGAGAATATTTAATAATTTAAGTCATTTCTGAAATTAATAAATGCAAATTACAAATCAGCATTTAAATATATATAATGTAATGCATTTGATTAAAGTCTCCAGTTCTAATCTTATTTTCGTCGTCCTTATAAGATTTTCAATTAATGAATAAAATAAAAGTTACGAAACGTCATCTTTTGATGAAAACGCAAAATGTAGCTGTTTAATTGTGAATGAAAATATTTTTCATGATTTGAAGTTTTATTTAATACTCTTAATTCAAGGTGTTTTTCAAGATATATTCTTAATTTTTTTTTACATATATATCTAATCATTAAAGTCATGTTACTGTACACAACTTTGAATGTCATCTTTCATATTATAAATATCCACTATAAAATTGCGTTTTTTTACTGAAAAAAACGATACATATTCAAAAATCACTATTATTTGTGTTTTATGTTTTTGATTTATTTAAAAATAAAAACATCAATAAAAATTAAATCTTAAAAATTACAGATAACGTATCATGTCAATGCATTTTTACGTGCTATTTTCTATGAAGCATCTGCACAGACGTGCATACTGCATGCTAGTGTAAAGTTCGAGCAGGATTCACTTCGATTTAAACTCCAAAGTTGTTTTAATTCCAAACTCGAAACAAAGCAAAAAAAACACTCTCGCGAGGGGCATAAGCTCGCCCAGAGCGCTGAAAGCTCTAAATGATTTTGAATACAGAATCAGCTTCCGGCCCGGGGGGTTAGAGCCTCCATCCGAATCTCGGAACAAGTCAAAGCGCTTAAAGCTCCGGTGGCAACTTTCGTGAATGGACCAGGATTCACTTACGGGAGCCCGCGGGCCGCCAAAGTGCCCCCCTAAAGCCTCCCCAGACCCTCTTTCCCGTGCCAAAGTTTGAGAGCTTTTTACATCCTGGTCCGCAACTTTCAAAGCTTTTATTCTCGCCCGCACGTATCGGTGAGGTCCTTTTTGAACTCTTGTGTGAAAAGCTTCCGTGTTTTTTCGCAAATGTGGTTTTTCTTTAGTTGTCACGGCGTTTTGAAATTAAATGCATACTGACAGAACAAACTTTATTTAATTCAACTAAAATATACACAGTATGCACAGTATTTATACAACTCTAAATAAATAACGCTACAATGATATTGAAACTCGACATTTGGTATCATAGAATATAATTGTCATAAGCTGTGACTACAAATGCCGTCAGCCACTATGATCTTTCCTTTACACCATATAAGTTTTGTCTCCAAAAACTCCACCACTTAATTTTTTTGTATAGTTCCTAACAGTTTTTCGGAAAAGACACATTTTACTTATGCTATCTTACAGCATCCAAAAAATATGTATAAACCGTGATTGTATTAATCTCGTTACATTACATTGTAGAATAAACACTGATATATCCACTCTATTGCTGTGCATCACATTATTTTAGGAAAGAAAATTATATTTGAGAATTATAATGGTAAATTAGCTTATAAAGTTTATATCATAGTAACTGTATTGAATGAGTTTGTATTAATAGAAAATATGATGTTTTAATATCTAATTTCAATAAAATGACTGTAAAATATTTAAAAATATATTATTTGTCATATAAAATGTACACATTGTAATGTTTTTAGTAAACATTTATAGTAAATTTAAGTTATGCTCTTAAATTTACATTATATTTCTTCAGAACTGTTTTTGTGTTATATATTTTATTACATAGTAATATCATTGCCACTTTCAAATACAAATATTCAAGAAGGCGGCAAAGTGCTCTTACCTGCTAAAAGCTTTTCTCGAAGCTTTTTCACTCACCGGATAATTGTATCGGAGCCAAATATTGAATGTTCCCGCCGAGGAGGCTTCTCTTTCAGGCGAGGTTGCCGTTCAAACAGAATTATTTCATAAACAAGCCATAAATTGTCGCCTTAGCGAGCTTTCGCCCCGCCTTGTTAGTCGATGGGAGGCTTTCGAGGAGACGCCGCTCAGGATACGCACCGTAGGAGGCGACTACGCAGATAAAATTAAAGGATAGATGAGTTATTGCTCCGATAATTTTATTCTTCTTAAAAGCGAGCGCTTTGTATTTCTCTGGCGTACATCCTGATGCTTCACAAATTCACAAATTTCAATGCCTTGTAAGTTTATAAAATAAGTAAGCGAATCTCTAAGGAAACTCAAGTTATAAATTTTTTTTTTTTTTATTTAATCAAATATAATAGGATACATAAAAGATTTATTGAAACTATTACAATCATTTTTTTTTTTTTGTTTTTTTTTTTGAATTGATAATTTCCACGCTTTTTAAAGGTAGATCTTGTGTGTGATAAACGTTTCATCCCATTTAAGTGTTGCATATATACATTTTTTTAGAATATAAAATAATATCATTAAAATTTATTCATATGGTAAGTTGTAAGTGTGTTTTCAAAATTTTGTACTAATTGGTTGAGATCTTTGATCGAGTCATGTATGAGTTCTTTTATTTGAATTTTATTGTTAATATTGTTGCATGTATAGTCATTCATTGGTAAGCATTAATTTTGATGTTGTAAATGATGTAGGTATACTTTATATTATTAACCTCGATAGTAAATACATTACATAAATTGTAAATGATGTAGGTATGCTTAGAGATTGAAATGAAAACGTGACCTACTAAATAATTTCAATTATATTTATTTAAAAATTTAATATAAATTCGTTTACTTACTTGTAAGAATTAAAATATTTTTATTTTTGATTAAAAGTTGTCTGTCAATTAATTCCTCAAAGATATTAGTAATTGTTGCAAAGCAATTTGTTTGGGTGGTTAAAGCTCAATGGTTGAAGCGTTTTCTTTGCAAGCTAAAGGTTGTGGGTTCGATCCCCGACGAAGATAACAAAAATATATTTTCAATTGATTTCGGAGCTATAAAATACCCCCGGTTGGTGTGAATTTGAACAAAATTCCAAAGATATATTTTCAGGTTAAGAAATTATGTTATTAAATAAGGTAAAAAACAGAAACATACACATCTAAATATTATGCGATTCTTGTATTACAACTCTTCGTTAGGTTCATAAATTGATAAATCTAGGTGAAACTGCATAATCACAATTATTAGTTTTTTTATTAATTTATTATTGATAATATTTATCTTTTTTTTATTAATTCAATTTATTTATTATAAACGTTTCCATCCCAATTGGTGTCATGTTCAAGAATAAATGATGCAATCAATTTTTATAAATCATAGACAGTTTGTGTAGCTATGAATAATAATTTTATATTACTATAAATTTCAGCATATGTATGTAGCTGTTTCCATTTAAATAACTCGTATGTTTCTTATTGATTCTCTAATTAAATAAAATCTACGAAAATTAATGTTTGAATAAATTGAAAATTAATATTTTGAATCATTTCACAATTGAATCTTTAAAAATCCGTCTTAGAATGATTATTCGACAGCAGAAATAAGCCATTTGTAAAGAAAATGGTAGAATAATCAAGAACGATTAATCGCAAAAATCTAAATAAAATATTACCTGATGAATAATGTAAAGATATGCTTTAGTTATTATTAGAAAAGATAATCAGTCAATGGAAATTAATAAATATTAAAAATGTATTAAAAATATTGAATTGTAAGTTAATATACTCGTACAAATAAAACAAAAGTAAAAATAATATCTTAGAGAATAGTATGAAAACTTCAATTTTATCTTTTAGCAACCGTTTACGTATGCAGATAGATTTTTTCCGACTCGCTACACTCTCTGATATAAAGCGAAAAAATAATTGAATTTTCTTTCTTTCCGCCCTCCATATTGAAAAGCTCTTTCGATTAAGTTTTCCCAAGTTCTCGCGCCCGGATGCATTTCTCCGGATGGAGTAAGTTGCCGGAGCGCTAGCAGTTCACTTCCGGTGAAGGCTGCGACGCTCAGATATTCCGTTAGTTCGTTACGCGACTGCAGTTGCATACGAACGAACCGTTATACAGCTTTTAAGTGCAGCCGTTTAACGAGATTATTACATATTATGTCATATGAAAAAGTATGATTTTTTGTAAAAAAATATTAATTTTTGTTCTTCTTCTTCCGACACATAATCTAGACCCCCTTTTAGCAATAGTTCTGTAATTGCCTCACATTTATATTGTACAAATACATATTAAATAATTATACGTAGAAAAAAGACAACAAAAGTTTTTATTTATTGTGTTTTAATTTAAGTGATTATTTGTAACCTTGGTTGTTTCGTAGTTACATTAAATAATATGTTATTTATGTTCTTATTATTTACTTTGAGATCCATTTCAAATATTCATTTGAATGTTTAATTTAATATTTCTTTGCCTATTCACATACTTCTACGCCATTGTTTTGTTTTCTATGAGAAATTTTTCTTCACATTTATGAACGTACTTTTTAGCTCTCATTGATAGCAAAACGGTGGTCTTCAAGTATGCGAATAAACAGTTTACAACGTGATCCATAATAAAATACGAAAAAGTTAGTATCCTGCCATGCCGGCGGTCATAGCTCAAGCCAGCGGTCATAGCTCAATGGTCAAAGCGTTTGCTTTGCAAGCCAAAGGTCGTGGGTTCGATCCCCGACGGAGATTTAAAAAACAAAGATTTTTAATCGATTTATGAGCTCTAAAATAATATCAATCCCCCGGTTGGTGTGGATTTGATCCATCACCCGTAAAATGCCAGTCATAGCCTATTAAATAAAATTGGTGGTAGACGAAAGTCATCCCGTGAAGACCACCCATTCATAGTAAATTCCTGTAATAATAAAGGATGATGCGTGAATCTCAGGCTGTATTCTATGACGTTGGTGGATCAACACTCCATATGCAGGGTTTAGTCATATACACCATGGTAAGCGTAATTAGAATTCCACAGATGAGACTTCAGAATTACTATCACCATCTGTTGGTATTCTACTGTATGGTGTTAAAAAATATAAAAAAATGACAATAAATAATGCTTTTAAAAACACCCATACGTTTTCCGTTGCATATGAACGAGGTGTAACCTCGTTAAATCCGTTAGTACAAGTAGTCGCAACAGCGTACTTCTTAATCGGATTCAGGAAGGTCGTTAGTGAAATGTAACTATAAACTCCGTATAAGCCAAAACGCGGAATTAACTGCACTCAACATTTCAATTAATCAAAACTTTTAACGAGATAATTAATATTTAGATGCATCTTGCACATTCAGTGCAACGAAACAAAGTTACTTGCTATGTTACAAATACTATTCAAACTTTCTCATAAATATTTATGTGTAAATTTATTCTTTACCTTAAATAATATTATGTTCTTAGACAGATATATATATTTAAAATTAACGATTTACCTTTTAGAACATTTAACAGCACACAATTTCGAAGAATATTTATCACTGTATTATGTACGAGTATATATACCTTAACTACGTATTTATTTTAAAACTAATTTAATTTTTTATTTTGTTTCAGGTAACAACATCATGATTACTTCACATAATTATAAACGTGTTTTCATCTTTAATTTGGTAAGTCTTATACATAAGATTGAGTGATGAAGTGATTGTGTTTATGTATAAGGAAGTTAAAAAATAATATTTATTAAATTTAAATTGTTCCCATATCCTTTCCATTAACTGGAATATTAAACACAGTTTCGCCATTTTGCATGCCTTGTCTTAAGACATGCCTGAACCTTTAAGTCTATAACCCTTGGAGCAGGAGCTTCAGAACTTGAATAGACGGCTGCTGTAGTATCCAAGGCATATATTGAGTGATTTTTTCGAGGAAATGATTCGCCTGGTTTTAAGGGGCGGCTCAACCGAATGATACAATACGTGCTAAGTAACAAGCGGAGTAACCATTCCAAGTTTTTGTTTAATATTGTTGTATCTAACTTCGTTAATCTAACGAAAGATCGCTTTTACAATATGCTGTTGTCGTTGGCCAGTGAAAACAATTTAAAAACAAAAATATTGCATGATTGTTGTATATACCTGTATGTAAAAAATATTTGACATCATTCAAATAACATATTATAGGTATTTTTATTCTGAACTGATTGATCACTTGAGCGATATACAAATACGAATATGTAGCATAGAATACCATAGATCATTGGTAATCGTAGTTTATTTACAAAATAAAATTTGTACGTAAACAAAAAAATATATTTACAGTTTAAGCATTAACTGCACTTTCCATTCACAAGGTTGGCTAGACAGTACTTAGCGTATTTACAATCCTATAAATCAAACGAAACATTTTTTCAAATTGCGTTCTTTCTGTGTGTATTTTAAATGCACAAATAAGAAAAAAAGCACTCAGTGTATACCTCTCGCAAGAAAAGACGCCCGTGTTAGCGACCAAAGAAACACATTAAAGTTCCCTTTAAATAAAACACTGTAGTAAATTCTGAAAAGTGATTGAAATAGACAATAAATGTGTGTAGGCTAAAATTAAAATAATGGTATTATTGTATTATTTTCTTCCCATTACCTGTTACTTATTTGGATCAAGGGATCACTAAATATATCTTACAATCACTTCTGATACTCGTAGTTGCTACTGTTCATGCTTTGGCTCAAAATACTAGTATCTGCATTCGAAGATCCACCTGGGATAACATATAGTTGATGTAGTATCCGAGGCATGTTTTGATAGATTTGTTAAGAATAATTTTGAAGATATCGGATTAATAGCTCGACGTTCTAGAATATTGAATTCTTTTGTCTTAAGGGGTTTGCTTAATATGGACAAAGATATGTAGAAAGCAACAGGCGGTAACGTAACCAAGTTTTGGTTCGTGTCTAATCTTGTTTCACTTCGGTAATCGTTCGAGAGCATCTCTTTCAATGTACTATTGTCATTGGTAATTTGCAAATAAAACAGGTATTTACTAATGAGTTTTTGTGAAAGAGTTAAAGGGTCAATTAACTACAATAATCAAGTGTTTGTCTAAACTAAAGTTATCTCTACACTTATACAACTACGTAGGAATACTTCATGCCATATGCTTCCAGTGACTTGGCCAAGAGACTTGAAGAAAATGAAGGTTTAATATTTGAGACATAAATGGGTGTTTATAAGTCTGTATTTTAAGAAGGTAGGAAGAAGCTCAAAGCTCCCGAGAGCGGTGAACAGGCAACGACCCAACACGCATACGTTAGCGTCCAATGTTGCTTAACATCAGTGATCAAACATAAACTGCGGACTGTCAGTTGAAATAAAGTGTAAAAAATAAACCTTTCCACGATCTAGAAACTCCACCAAGTTTCACAGTGGGGCAGTCGCATTCGTTAGCAGAAGCCTTCGCGCCGTAACGCCGTTACTAACAGAGGGCCCACCTAACGGGCCGTTAGGTAGGTCCTCCGTTACATCCCTCTCCCGTTATTTATGCTCTCTCTAACGGTTTTGTGATTTATTTCGCGGTTTTTTTCACCGCCCGTCATCTCCCGCCCGCGAAATCGCGCCTTTTTTTTACCGCGATATTTTCTCGCGCGCTTTTTATTTCCGCCATTTTTTCATGGAATGGAAATAGGAAAAAAATATCACACCGTGGTCAAAGTACGCTTAAAATAATTAGTAAGCACTATGTTTACAACTTAGTCAACAATATTTTTTCACGTGGATTACACAGAGAACTATTTAATTATTTGTTGTAAGATTGCAGTTTCGCCTTGAGGGAAAGTTTTATCAGTTGAAACGTGTAATTACATTGAAACTGATGAAAGCATATTGATGGCGAAACTGCAGTCTTTCATGTATAAGACAATATGTCTTAGGTAAGGTACGGAATATTTATCTATTTAATATTGAATTGCATCTCAAAGTATATGCTATTTATATAAATACTAATACTTATTTATCAACGTTGTTTGAAGCTTCACATTGAAAACAGCTTCAAACTCACAAATATAAGAAATATATTTTAGTAAAAATGACTTAAGCAATATTGATTTGATTATAGTTATGAAGATAGGTATACTATACGAGTATACTGATTATCTCTAATATCGCTCCTGAATAAAATATCTGTTTTTAAATCTGCTCTCGTATTGCGCTCTTATCCCCTCCCGCGGGCCGGATGCGCGGGCCGGACGAGGGGCATGCAGCCGGCACTTCCGTCGGGCCCTTTGTGCGGCCCCCGGGCGGTTACACATCCGGCCCTGGCCCTTGGGGAGACGGCCCTGCCCTTGATTATAACATTATATCAAATCTACTCCATTTTTAGGTGCTGCTGTTTATTTATATACTTTTGATTTACAAATAACATATATTCATATTTTTTTACTAAAACACATACTGAAGAATACCGACAAACTGTGACGTTACAAAGATCTTATCTGTGGAATCTATGATGCTTAAGCACGTTAAATATAGCTAGCTTTGCATGTGGAGTGTTGATCCGCCAATGTCATAGACAGCTGCTCGACATTCACGCAAAACCTATTTATTACAGAAACATACTAAGAATGGGTGCTGTTAACAGGACGACTTTCATCTATCATATATTTTTTTAGGCTTTGAAGGGTAAATGATCAAATTCTTACCGACCGGGGGGTAATTATTGAGCATTTTTTTCTTATCAATTTTAATCACCGTTGGAGATCGAACCTAGTACTTTTGGTTTGGTTCAGAGTTAATTGTCTGCTTACCATGCCGAAAATTATGGGTTCAATTCCCGACGGATTTAAAATAAAAAAAGATTTCTAATCGTTTTCTAAGCTCTATTAATATTCCAGGTTGGTGTAAATCTATCCCTCACATTTGAAATGTTAGTTGAAGCCTATTGATTCATATTGGTGGTAGACAAAAGACATCCCATGAACACCACTTATTCATAATAAGTCCCAAATATAATTTAATAGAATCCACATAAGACATTCTTCCATCTGTCGTTATTTTCTTGAACGTGCTTACATAAAAATCATTTAAACAGATATTCAACAAATTTCACTAATCAAGAACCACAAACAGTAATAAGACGTCTTGGTAAGCGACATAAAAAGCACAAACTATGTGTTCAAATAAAAAAATAAATTACTTTTGGTGGTTTAGTCAGCCAATAACATTAACATAATACTGTTTTGGCAAGTGAATATTACATGAGCTTTTGTGGTATATTTATAATATTGCAATTAGTTTTTTTCATGCTAAAGAATAATTAGAATGACTTAATTTTTACGTCATGTAAAAACGATGTCGTGTTTGTTATATTAATAGTAAAATTACATGTAATTTGTATGTAAAAATTACAATTATTATTCGACCGCACACCACGAATTTTCAATGAAATAACTGTAGTGTTTGAGTCTTATAAATATTAATAATTTACAAGTACAGGGTTTCAACTAAGAAATTTCCTAATGCTGATTTTTTTAAATATTTTACCGGGAATAATTACTGAGCAAATAATATATTGTAAATTGTTCTTTAAAATACTATGTTTGGTCTTCTTATAAATTAAAAAAAAAAACTATTTATCCATATATTGATATATAATATACATAAAAGTCAAAATAATTATATAGCATTACTGTTAAAATAACAATAGTATATTTTGTAAAATAAATTTATCAAGAAATTACTTCTGTTTGTCAATAAATATTTAAAATAAATATAACAAACTTACATCCTAAATATTTATCGTGTAGTTTGTATTTCTTGGTTTTGACGAATTAATAAAAGAAAAATATTCTTATTACACTATTTACATAATGACAAGTCCTTCTCTAAGTTTGTTATTGAATTCCATGGTTGCAGGATGAGGAGCAGATGAACAACGCACAGACTTTTTCAGAAGCACAATATATATTTTCCATAAAATTAACAAACTTCCGGCCCGGGTGGAATAACATGCCGGGCCGGCCATAATACGACCATTTCGCGGTCGGCACATAGTACCACTGGGCACCGGGCGCCGTGATCAGTAACACCCAGTGCCACAAGTGACGATCTATATAACTAACGTCACACCAGTGACCGGACTTGTCCAAAATGCCAATATGGCGACACATACATGTACCGCAAGCGAACAGAAATAATAGACGAAAGATTGTATATCGAGGTTTTTGGTACCAGGTAGCAAAGGGCTATATCATACTGATGTCAACATATTGGTTATTTTATGGGGTATTATTTTTAACATGAAATATATATTTAGCTTTAAATATCAAGTTTTTCATTACGACTAAATACGTTTTATCTCATGACTGAGACATTTGAAGTAGAAATATACAAGAAATCGTTAAAGGTTCCTTTATGTAAGTGCAACATTTTTTTGTGTAAAACATGTAAGTATTTTAAATATTAAATTTAAATTACTGTACTGTGTAAATTATGCAATTTTTCCAAGTACATACGAGTATTCCAAGTTAAAATTCTAAGCGTTGTTACTCATTCGTTTTGCCTAACTAGCCGATGGGGTAATCAAAATAACGGCTTACCACAAGGCAGTGTACTTGCTCCCATACTATTCAATATATATACAAACGACCAGCCCACCCCTAAAGACTTTTATATATGCGGATGACTTAGGTTTGTTGTCAGTATTGTGCGACTGCGGAGACCTACAGACCGCCTTACACCTAAGATCCTGTTCCATGTGCCCAACAAGCTGCACACCTCAAGACCTAATGCTGGGCAACACACGTCAATGTTGCCAGATACTAGATATAAAGAATTTACGTCGCTGACACGAAGAAGAAGATTCGTTTTACCTGTTTCGTAGGTATATATAGGGTCCGCCATCTAACGTTTTTTTTTCAACTAGTGCTTATTTCGTGAATGGTAACACTTAGCTCATGTCTGATTTGACAGATAATTAGTTTTATCTTTCCGCTAAACGAATATGGTTGTGTATACGCTTGAACAACGCTGGATAATATTCCGACATTACTTTTAAAATCATGGTAATATTGCAGAATGTGTGTGAAAATTGCGTACGGATTTTGGAAGAAGAGAATCACCGTCAGCTCCGTATGTTATTATTTGGCCAGTCTGTACTTTGGCGCGCATCAATAAAACCAGGCGTCCATACAGTTGTTGGAGATAGTTTGTTTTAATATAAAAAAACAGGCGCACCGTATGACGACGGCAGGCGTGGCGATCCGCTAAGGAATAAATTACCTCGGCCAAAACTCTCTTTGAAGCGTGACGGCGCATAGTAAAATCCAAAACTTATGCAAAACAAATTGACTCTTAACGTTATTTTATCGCCGATGGCTTTGACAACCTTTTAATTCTAACTTTGTATAAAATCGCCACCTACGATGCTGAAATTTCTCTTACCTAAGGATATCTTAATAATATACAATAGTATGTAATATCCAAATAATAATGATATTTAAAAATATTATTTATTTAAATGTATGACGCATTTTTTTATTACAATTATAAGATATTTAATCAAACCTTAATATAAGTAAATATGTACGCTACAAATATATTAATAAAAACATATCATATCTGTACTTTTTTATGTAGGCTATATAATTCGAGTTACTATATTATATTATAAAATAACTACCAATAAATAAATTTGTTTGTATCATTTCAAGAATACAGCTCTTTAAACTTGAATCTGTCACCTGGCTGATTGACATTGTTTTCTAAAGCCATTCAAAACTATCCATAAGATGATGTCAGTAGATCCTTTGATTACAGGGATTACTTTGGATGTATCCAGCATAATAAGCAGCTGAAAAAAAAATATATATACGACAATTTTTTCGGTAACATTTGCTTAAGGAGCAGATATGGAAGAAGGCGGTTATTTTAATGTATTGGCGATACTTTGCTTATAATTTGCCAAATCAATGATTCAGCTTGTTCAACACTACGCTTGCATAATTTTCCAATAAATTATACTGTCAATTCTACCACTGGTATGCGAGTAGAATTAGTGATTATTTTGGTGTCTTTGTCACTCTTTCGCATGACTCTTTATGTCAAATACAGAGTTCAACTATTTTTAAAGCAAATTCTTTACCCTTTCGCATCGGTTGTTGGCATATGCCGTCATAAGATTCCCCAACCATTGACATTGTTTGACGTGATATATCGTTTTGTTACTTTCTTTGAATAGTTTTTTATGCATCATCTGATAGCTAAAGGATACAAGAACCAATGTAATATATGAAAATAGACCAGACATTAATGCTTCAAATACTTGTTTTATAATTGACAGTATAATTTGTATTTTAATCGAGCCGTAATGAAAGGGCTTAAAGTATTTAAAAATGGGTTACAATAATTATTTGTGTAGCCGGTAGAATTGTATCATATTTAAAACGTAATTTTTAAATTTTGACAATGTGATACCCTCACTGTAAGAAATATATTCGTATTTAAATGATTCAAATACTTATTCAGGTATAAACAACCATCGGCCCGGGGCACTGTATGCCCCACATAGAAAACCGATCAATAAAATATAATGCCATTTAAAATATATATGGATTTTATTGAACATTTTTTTGACCAAATATCCATCGCCATGGGTATTTTTTTCACATAAAAAGGCAGATGTATCCATACTGCATATTTAAATTTATAAAAAAAATATTCTACAAAATATGTATTGTTTGGTATCTGTATGGTAAAAAAATCCCCACGCTTATTGCATTTTATCGATATTATCAATACCCAATATCGCACAGCACAAAAAATCATCATTATTTAGCTACGTATCATCTTCCCTACAATTTATATACCTCACCCTACATTCACAGGGTTCTAATATGTACGGCTGTATCGTTCCGCATTTCTTTTCCGATAGGCCCGAGGGGAGAGCCGAAAAACTTCATTGTGATATTCCAACTGATATGGAACACAATTAAAACAAGATTAAACACATTGAAAGAACACGCGTGGAAACATACAGGCTATCTTTACCTATGACTAACGTTAATGTAGGTAAAAGCATTTACAGGTTGTTCCAAAATGGTCATATTATTATACTAAATATTTTTTATGACTTTCATCTTATACTTAACATTTGGAATTGATTAATTATATTTAATTTTTAAGAAAACTTAGGGAGGAAAACTCAACAGACGAAAGTAGTGGATTCTATGCAAGCAAAAGGTCGTGGGTTCGATCACCGACAGGGATTGAAAAAGATGATTTTTAATCGATTTCTGAGCTCTAAAATACCCCAGGTTGGTGTGAATTTAATCCCTCACCCGTTTAATGAGAGTCATAGTCTATTAATTAAAATTGGTGGTAAACGAAAGTCGTCCCGGAAGACTACCGATTCATAGTAAATTCCATTAATGATAAGGATGTTGCGAGAATCTCGGGCTGTAGTCTATGACGTTGGCGGATCAACACTTCACATTCAGCGCTTAGCCATATGCAGCATGGTAAGCGTCATAGAATTCCACAGATAAGACTTCAGAATTACTATCACCATCTTTGGTATTCTCCTGTATGCGTTTACATAAAAAAACGGATTTTTTAGGAGATTAGATGATTAGCCCGGCACTCTCGAAGCTTGGACCATTTGGTTCTAAAGAGCGGCTCTATTTGAGCTTTTCAGAAAGATGGGGATAATGCAGTCGCTTACATGTGGTATAAATAAAATTCTGAACACCATACTGCAGTGATTTATATCGATTTATATTTCAATGCGCGTGTCTCATATTAGATCGCTTTGGTTCAACACAAATTAAGGGACATCGAAGTTCAATTGAAATTTTGATTTATTTTGTGTAAGACTTTAGATTTTTCTACACGTCTAATTTATTTTAACATTCGTCATATTGGCTCCATTCATGTAATGCCCTTTTATCGTTTTAATGCGTTTTTTATCAACCAAATCGATGGCAACAGTATATAAATCACTGCACATAGTTAGAACATAATAACTGCGTAGTGCCTAGTAGTGAGAAAAAACTACTTTATTTCAATGTAAGTGAACTGAATACCTTATAATAACTCAAACTGTTTTGTTCTAAAGAACAATAAATTATACTCGTATATGTAAGATGGTTCAAAACGTTATTTTTAAATAATTATTTTGTCTTAAACATCCAAAAGTCTTTAATTTAAACTAATTATTATAATCAAACTCTCTATCTTAGATGAAATCTGCCGATTCATACAGTCGGGTACCACACAGGGCATTTTGCCACTCTATATAAATTGAGGGGATCAAGGTCCAAAACAACAAGTACCTAGGAATCTGCGAAGTATGAAATTCAATTTATTAATAATAAATTTATTAAATAAAAGAATGCTTACGCATGGACACGGAGCATTGGCCATCCCAATAATCTGCCACTCTATGTAAATTAAGGGAACAAGGTCTTAAGCGGTATCGAGGAATTTGCGGTGTATGAAATTCAATGTATTAATATTAATTTTATAAATGCTTACTCATGTTGTATACTACAATATAAAAAGGGGTCTCATCAACTAGATTAGTACCAACTCAACTCCGGTCTTTGGTCTTACCCTCAGTGCTGGAACCTTGGTATTCCGGCGTCACCATTAAGCTGACGCTGTAATTTCGGGATCGCGATCTCGGTTCCAGAACAAAGATTGTGTGGAAAGTATTAAGCGATAATTTTGTTTTTATTTAATAGTGGACATAATCGTATTATTCAAAACCAACTGCTTTATTATCTGTTAGAATCATTATGATTTTTTCCAGCTGATATTGCAATGCTAGCTAATGAAAAATAATGATTACAATTTATTAAGTAGTTTTTGATTGGGACCCCTTCAAATATATAAAATAAGAATTAGCAATTTTCAGGACATTTTACCTTTATAATTTAAAAAAATGCTGTGTTTTTGTGAAATAAAAAATAAAAAGTGAAAGATAACGTGTAAAGAGAAGGTGTATTGACGAAACCCCAGTTTCAAAACTGGTTTGAAGATGCACCACGTTCTAGAATGCAATTTGCAACTAATGACGACACAATAAAGGCAATACCACAACAACTCATTAGATCGTTGAGAGTTTTTTTTAATTAGACTATTCATGATCACTTGAAACGTATGGAAAACCACCCTTACTGTTCATAAATTAACTTTATGCATTTGAAATAACATAAAACGTCATTGTAGCTCAAAAACTAATATTTTTTCTCTCAATAAAAATACATGACAAATTATTTTTTTCTTTCGACAATTCGTCGTTGTCGTCTGCTCGCATATCTCTTCTAAATCTCGCAAAGTTCCATCTCTTCGTGTCTTCTATTATTTTGGGCGACGCGGTCAGCGCTTCTCGTAAAAAGTGAGTTCTTTCACAAAAACCCAACAGCTGACGACGACGGAGGGACGGAGGGTCTCTCAAAGGTTTGTCCTCAACGTTTTTAATCTATCATTAGACGCTCTTCTTCATAAATCACTGCGCAAAGAGGAAAAGTCTGCTTCAATATCAGTGTTTCTTAAAATTCGCTTTGTGGAACCCTTTCTTTTAAGCTGCTTTTAATTAAGGCTCTTAAAACCTGCAAACGCAACGTTCGACCGAGCTTCTGCAATATACGCTGACAACATCAGAAGAATAAAAGGAGTAGTATACTGGATACAGAGGATCGAGAAGGATGGAGACTCATGCAATAGGCCTACGTTCCATAATGGATCCTTTTTTTCGAGAGAGAGAAAACCCGGTTAAAATCGGTGGGCTCTATGGTATATGCAATTGAACTATGAGCCCTGCATTCGCAATGTTCATTTCTTTACATGGTGAGTTTTATGAAGCTTGTGATTACAAGTACATATATGTTTATCTAATGCACATATAAATTTACGGTATATACTATTTTATATGATATTTCTATCATCACAAAATCAAATATAAAAATATATGCAATTGAATATGCATTACAATGTTATTTATTTATATGGTTATATGTATATATATATATTTATTTTCTTATAATTATAGTAATTAAAAAATAAAGTAATATAGAAGAAATATGATATAAGATTATGTTTGCTGTAAATTTTGTATTGATCGTTATATTTTTATGTTTCTTGAAGAGGTTCAGATTGTATGAAGAATGAAACACAGAAATGTACTTGAAGAGCACTCCCGAGACTTGCCGGTGGCATTTACATACAATAGGGAAAAGTTTGATGTACATTTCATAAGGTTCATAATTTCACATAATTTGAGAGTCTCTGCTCTATATTGAATCTTTATTTCTCCCATTTGGCTATCCCCTACTCTTGTTCGGCGTAGCTTTTCTCGCCGTCCCGCTCTTTATCGCTGAAGACATGCGGACCAAACACTCTCCATCTCCTTCTGGCTCCAGCGTCCCGCGACTGTAATAAATCAAGTGACACGAGACGCGGCTGTCGCTGGTGAGATCGGAGGAGCGGCACATGGAGGAGACTCACCAGAAAACTTACGGCAAGATTTTTAAGGACACTAGACACCGCATTATGAGTAACTGAATCCAACCCAATACTTTATGTCCCTATTTTTTTTTCAAAAATCTTGGAATCTTACCAAAAACCAATGCAGCCGTTTATATAAGATTTCAATGCTGATGTTTACTTAGTATACTGGGGGTACGGTTTTTTGACTTTGTGCGCCTTTCATACTAAAATTGGTCAAGAGACGAAGGTGGACTTGGTTGGGATATGTAAAAAGTGAATGCTATATGCTCCAGTGGATGTAATATAATAATGATGCCGTGGGAACTATACATGTTGTATTCGGTGGAGCTCCGGAAGGCAGAGCTGACATGGAATGAGGCAAGATTCATAATGGCTGAATGACCTTTGTGGTGGCAGTTTATGATTGCCGTATGCTCCACAAATGCGAGCGTACATGGAAATGATGAACAATACTTTCATGAAAAAACACATTCGAGCTATGATTTTAGAGTATAACAGTGTATGTTTTGAATGTGAAAAATGTAGAAAAAATTAAACAGCAGACTTGGGGATTTGAACCACTAGTAGCTTGTCCATTTCTTTTAGCTAAAGCATTGATATTTTGAGTCTAGTTAGTAATATTTATATTCTTCAAAGCTGTAGCTTACGATGCTCCTCTTATAGATTTTGTTTGTATGACGATCTCGGGGTGAGTATGTTGGTGAGAGTTTGTTGGTTCGTGAAAGGAGCTTGAGAGTTCTAGGCAGGATCTGCCAATCACACTCTCAAGCGGCTTTTGATCAGAACTGAACTCGTATCTAATATATTTTTATGTACTAGTATATAACAAGTGATTTCTGATGGAAAAAAAAACAAATTTTGCTTCGAATATAGTAGACTAGCTGCCGCATTTTCAAATCACTTGGTCCTTTATCAGCAATATACAAAGACTTTAATTGCCGTTGAGTATATCTCAGTGGTTAAAGCGTTCGATTACCAAACCAAAGATCGAAGGTTTGATCCCTGACAGAGATAGAAAAAACGAATTCTAAGGAAGTGTCGAAATTCTTCTCTATCGTAATTGGTGATAGACTAAAGTCGTCGCGCAAACACCACCCATTCATAGTGAAATCCTGTAATAATTGGATGATGCATGAATCTCAGACTGTAGTATATGACGCTGGTGGATCTACAGTTCACATGCAGCGCTTTGCAATACGTAGCATGGTAAACGTCACACAATCCACAGATGAGACTTTAGCATAACTATCACAATCTGTATATATTTACATAAAAAAGAAAACGTATGTTCATCGGTAGACTTCCGAGTGAAGACATGTCTTAAAGCTAATCAAATAACTGAGTAGCGACAATTTGTAGTGAATATATGCTTAAATATATGGAACAGATACGGGAAGATAAATATAATATCACGAATATAAGTAACTATATTTGCTTAATATTAAGTCTCTGTACCCGTAGTCTAAGATCATAACTGGATCTCGTCAAAAATACCATACGCACACACAAAATCAAAACATATTTTCAGCATGCAGCGGCTGAGTGCTTCAACTTGTTATTGCATATAAGGTTAGTTTAAAAAAAGAAAACGATTTTTTTTTTTATTTACGGTCTCCCGTTTAATAAATATTACTAAAATTACAATCCATCTCTGTATTTTTGAGAAGTCAGACGCATGTGTTAAATGAAATAAAAATACCTACGTCTGCTTTATATTTGTGCTCTCGTGTGTGAACGAAGTCTCTGTCCGCCTGTCAAGATGGCTTAATTTTTTGTTTAATAAATATAGAAGAAATGACTAAATGGCGGACAATTTCACAATAATTTTATTTTTTGACTCGAGATATAAAATGAACTATATAAATTTTGAAGTAAAGTAATTTATATATACGGTTTTATGTAAACATACACAAAAAAACACAGACGGTTATGAAAATAAATCATATGTTATTCGTTTGCCTTTTTTTATCTTTAAACGCTGTATGAAGAGCGTTGATGCGCCATTCATGCTTCGTTCATTTTTAATAACCGAACCAACGTAATGCAGTTAGCAACAGGCGGTACCTGCTTAAATTTTGTCCCGTGTGTAATGTTGATTAATTCTGGTAATATAATGAGAACCGCGCTTAGCTTTATGCTATTGTTTAATATTATATATAGTGAATATTAATTATATATTATATCATAGTAACTATTCTCTGTGGATTCGTAATATACGTTATATAGAGGCGCATATCCGAGAAACTTTTCACGTATCACGAGCAAGTTTGTATTTACTTCCGGGCTTTTGTCACACCTCTCCCGTAGTTACGTGGTGATGGCAGGCAGCGCAGGTAGGTTACGTTACACAAAGCCTTCCTGGTCGGATCCAAGTTAAAAGCTCTGATAATACCTCTGGCGCGGGCGGAGGCATTCACGGCAAACTTTTTAAATTAATTTAATTATCATATTGTCAGGAGGCTTCCGGGGCGAAAGCTCGCACATCGTACTACGTGATGCAAATGTTGTGTTTCCATTAGATGAAGTACGCACCTACATACAACCCGTTTTGTATAAAGTAATTATATTTTATGGTATTATTCATTTCTACTTAAGGAGATAGAAACACATTATTTATTAAATTAATTCATTTTACTATTTTTTATTTTGTTGATTACTTCAAAATGATTCAGTTATATTTAAATAAATACGAATACTAAATGTCGAAAATAATCCGTTGTTTTTTGCTATTAACGCTACTAACAACAACGTTTTAATTACTAAAAAATATAATCATTGTTTTTTCCCGGTTGCGTTTCTTAATTGAAACATATAGTAAAGGGTCCGTCATCTAACTTTTTTTTTTTGAAAATGGGGCGCAAAACATCAAGTGTAGCTTCGGCTGTGTGGCACGTAGCGCCGTCCTGTTGAAACCAAATGTTGTCAATGTCCTCCTCTTCAATTTTTGTGAACAAAAATGGCCCGATAACGATCGTCATTGACTGTAATGGCCACTCCTTGCTCATTTCCGAAGAAAAATGGCCTGATTTTCAAAGTAATGAAGCAATATTTTTCAGCGTTATTCAAGCATATACACAACCATATTCGTTTAGCTGAAGGATAAAACTAATTATCTGTCAAATCAAACATGAGCTAAGTGTTACCATTCACGAAATAAGCACTAGTTGAAAAAAAACGTTAGATGGCGGACCCTTTAGTACTTTTTAGAGTATCTGTCTCATTTTAAATTATCTCCGACTCTCGGATCTCCGCCAAGTAGATTATAAGTATAGAGATCCGATGATTGAGATTGTATGTCTATAATTAAATTTCAAATTAATGTTTGAACGTAAAAAAAATTGTTATATATGTTATTATAAATCAAAACATAAAGGTTTATTATCTCGAAATGGAATGGTTGTCATTCAAACGACTTCTTGCATTTGGATCTTTAATGTTAAATTGTTCATGTTTAATATTATCATAATTGCTATTTTTAAATCAATTACGTATAAATAATAATACTCGGATCTTTTGTTGTGTTTTCATTTGGGGTAATTGGCTTAAAACGCCACGCTTGCCAGGCGGCTTATGAGTTTATGGCCGGCTTACACCGTGCCTAGTTGAAGCTGGGAGAGTTTTTGGTTCTTAGTTTCATTGGCCGACCCCCTACAAGATGGACTGACAATATAAGAAGAATAGCGGGAGTGACCTGGATGCGGAAGGCGGAGGATCGAAGAGGATGGAGACTCATGTGGGAGGCCTACGTTCAACAGTGGACGGACACAGGCTAATGACTATGATGATGAATAATACTAGTTTAAAGCGAAAATTCTGCAATATCTTAAAACTAAGGCGTTTAACCAATGCATCCTCCCTGTATTAACTTATGGCGCAGAGACGTGGAATCTGACAGCAAGTCTTACCCATAAAATAAAGGTCACCCAGCGTGCTATGAAGAGATCCATGCTCGGAGTGTCGCTAAAATATAGAATCCGAGGAAATACGCAGAAGAACTCAAGTAGTGGATGCTACCCAACGAATAGGCACACTCAAGTGGCAATGGGTGGGATATATCTGTCTAAGAGACGACGGTCAATGGGGGAGAAAAGTATTGGAATGGCACCCAACAACTAGCAAACGAAGCATTGGCTGACCCCCTACAAGATGGACTGACGATGTAAGAAGAGTGACCTGGATGCGGAAGGCGGAGGATCGAAGAGGATGGAGACTCATGCGGGAGGCCTACGTTCAACAGTGGACGGACACAGGCTGATGATGAATAATACTCGAACCTTACAAAATTCAAAGAATCAAATGTTATGACAGGAACGTAAAAAATATTTATTTTACATAGTTTAACAAGGTTCATTTACGTAATAAGAACAGATGCTGAGATAATCATTTACGACTCTCACAAAACTATGACATAGATAGAATCATTAATTTCACTTTTGACCCAGAGCTATGAATCATCTTGGTTTCAGAAGAAAAATGAAAATTCTGAAAATACTAAGACGCAGACTGAAAATTTATTTTACTATGATAAAAATGTGAATGCTATATATTAGGGTGATGTAGTACAAATGAAACGTTATAAATGTTTTATAAATACATTGTTTGTATATGATATTTAAAACATTTTATTAACCGTACAAATCTGTTCATTTATAAGTATTATTATGTATTCAAGATTATTACAAGATTATATATTAAATGGATTACAGAACTTGATGTATTACATAATATTTTAATTATTAATTAATTACATTTCAATAATATTTTTCTTTCCATATCCGTTCAATATCTGGTACATATGCTCACCACTTAATGCCGCTACTTTGTTTTGGCAGTTCTCAGTAAATGAATATGAATTACATATTATAGTCATTATCTTAGTCAACACAATAATCACTGTATATATAATTCATATTTTATTGGAGTACAAATTACATTTATATTGGTTGCAGTTATAAATTCTCCAAGATTTTTATAATTTTTGGTAGGTCGCATGATTTTTTATCGCTTTTGTAACGGTTTTTAATGTTTTATTCTTTTACGTGTTTTCTCTTCAATTTTCATACATATCTTATTTTTATATAACAACAGCTCTTCAAATAAATATTAATACTGAATTTTCTGATGCCAAAAACATTGCATATTAATAAATAGTTATCAAAGTCATCAAAACAACAAAAAACAAAATAACATCCAAAAATATAGATATGGGTTCGAGAGTATCCGTTGTATGATTTTATTCCATATTAAGCAAATCGTTGAAAATGCTGCTATATAAAATATAAATTTTTATATAAAATACAAAAATATTTTAAATAAAAATCCATAAATCCTTCATGCGATCGAATGCTCGGTCGTCTCCCATTCCACGACGTAGAGCTTCCGAAAAGCTCGCTCCGAAATTTCAGCCACTCTCGCAGAGCTTTTCGCTTCCGGCGAAAGCTCCGCTGTTCGGGGGTGGGGGCGGCCTTGGCGGGTGGCACGCCCTATTTACCATGCACAAGATATATGAAGTACCAATTGCCGGCTTGAGCCCGCGTTGGCAGACCAGCGTCTTAAAATATCCTCAACTCCACGAGCTTTCGGGAACTCGGCAACGAGCTTTGCCATCGCGGACGGAGCTTTAAGCTAACCAATAATGGAAATCGGGCCTTTTAAATATTTACGCCGGCCACAGATTGTTAAGTGTTATTTTCAGGAGCTCGAATCATTGAAGTTAAGAACAAGCTATTACTTATTTCAGAAAAACGTAGAAGATGTAATAAAGATCAATTATTTAGGTAATTACTCTCAGATTGTCAATTGAAAATGAAGCGAAATGAGTCTTTATCTAAGAAATGTCTATTTCTTAATTGCTAGTAATGTAATATGGGAGCGCGTTTTTTAAAACAAAATAATTGCCAACCTTACTGTGAATCAGAACATAATTCCATTATTGAAAATATTTACTCAATTCAAATATTATATGATTGTTTTAAACATTATACTGAAATGAATTATGTATATTCAAATATTTTATTTAAATTTGAGACATTTTATACATCTGTCCCTTTTAAAATAAAGCCGCCACAAAAATTGCTTTTATTGAAGGTACTTAAGAAAGCAAAGTATCTATTTTAGTTAAGTGGTTTCCTAAAATAGATTGACATTCATATTTTAAAAAAAACACTTTTAGATACAGAACCATCACTTAAATTTTACACTAACATTCTAGTAATGTAGATAATATAAAATTCGAGTTGAATGAAATTCCACTAGCTTGTAATGATTTTAATATAAACTAATCTCAACGATTATTAGCACTATATAATAGTGTCGGAAACAACAGGGTCAGATCCTGTCTGCCCAGAAGTGGGCGACGTCGATGGCGTTACTTCTGGCCATCATCAGGTCTTTCTGGGTGCAGCCACTCGGGCACAGCGCACACTCCAGAAGGTGTGACAGGGTCTGCTCCACGCCGCAGTCACATTCAGTCGGTCCGCTGTAAAACTGCCAGGCCCTCATTTGTGTCCTCGTCTTGCATACTCCGGTCCGAAGTCTGTTAAGGGACCTCCATATATTCCACCCTTGGTCATGTCCAGGGGCTAGGTCCTCTTCGGGGCAATCCAAGTATTCCCTCAGTTGCGCTTCTCCACATGTTCAGCCGCAGGGTGGCCTCAGGTATCTCCAGTTCCGTTGTCGACTGTAGGAAACTTCTTCTTGATTTGAGCCGTGTAGTTATCTTTGGTACCCAAACATAGGGTGGAGTGCGTCGTGGGTTGCTTTGGTGAGTTCCTTCTTGGTAGTAACTTCGCCGTATGTTTGGTGGGGCAATGCCCGAGAGTTGATATAGCTTTGATATTGGGGTAGGTTTTAGGCACCCCGTAACCACCCGGCACGTTTCATTCAGAGCAATATCCACTTTCTTGGTATGGGCAGACCTCGCCCATACCAAGAGCACCATTAGCACTAAAAAATGTCTTTATTTGCAGATATT
The DNA here is from genome assembly GCA_022606575.1 of Glossosoma conforme. Lineage (NCBI taxonomy): Eukaryota > Metazoa > Arthropoda > Insecta > Trichoptera > Glossosomatidae > Glossosoma > Glossosoma conforme. The sequence continues at coordinate 2,113,976 of JAGTXR010000015.1, forward strand.
ACAAAATAATATATTTTTTAAATAATTTTGTAATTTTTTCAGTGTTATTTTTAATTTAAATATGAGAATATTATGTGCCGAAATATTCATAATTGGTAGTATATACAAGCACTATTGTAAGTAGATAAAAAAATTAACGTTAAAAGTTAAATGAATCTGAAAGTGAATGCTTAAAATATGAAAAAAATGGTTAGCTATTATTGTGACGAGTTACTTATCTTTTTTAAGTTATTTATAAACATATATTCAAAAACTTATAATTTGTAATGCAAATGTTTTAAAACAGGAAATTGTTTTTTTACAGGAAATTGTAACACTACTAGTAACACTACCATAAAAATTCAATAAATTAAATCAAAACATGTATTCTTCCAATTGCCTCAATTATGCCAGTTTTATTTGATTGATATATCTATTAAATTCCTCGATTAGACATTTTTTAATATAAACACATACAAGAGAATGCAGACAGACAGACTTAATAATTCTGAAATTTCATCTGTGGATTCTGTGACGCTTACCATTCTATGTGTGGATAAGCCCGACATTCACGCATCATCCTTATTATTACAAAAAATTATTATGAATGAGTGATCTTTACGGGACGACATTCATCTACCACCATTTTTAATTAATAGGCTATGACTGGTATCTTACGGGTGAGGGATCAAATTTACACTAAGCGGGTGTCTTAGAGCTTATAAATCGATTAAAAAACGATTTTCCTTAATCTCCGTCGGGGATTGTACCATAACCTTCGGCTTGCCAAGCTACCGTTTTAACCACTGAACTGTATCCGCTGGCGGTTTATTGAAATTAATAAAAAATAACGGGATTAGCCTGAATGCGGAGAGTAGGAAATCGAGAAGGATGGATGCGGTAGGCTTTAATTTATCACTGGTTGATGACGATGAATAAATTGTTGATGACGATGATGAAATGAAATGTTTTTTGTTGTTGATAAAAGCAAAGCTTTTCACCTATAATAAGGATGATCTCACAGGTCCCGGAATGTCGGCAGGACGCTTGGTGTCGCGCTGTGTCGAACTGTCGCCGGTAAATCATTCGTTTCTGTCGCTGAAAATAGCGGCGACGGTAACCTCAGCCGGTCGCCAGACCGGAGGACCAACGATTGACGGACCAGCGCTGAAAAATCAACACACCGCTGAAATTCAGAAAAGTTTTTTCAGGGCGACTGGAAACTCAAAAATTGTACTTTTAATAGTCATATTAGTTAGTTTAATACATTTTTCGTGAGAATATATCATATTTAGTTTTTAGCATGATCATATTAAGTTTGTTTTTAATTTGAGTCCACTTTTTCATAACAGTACCATTTTACAGCTTTTTTTCTTTCCACTTTTCATTAACATAGAATTTAAGTATTTAAAGTGTATATATTTTTTAAATATTTTGTTTTGGAGCGAATTTCCTAAAAATGTGTATACAATATCATCGTTCCGAAAAATAAATAAAGAAACTGGTGTAGTTTATGTTATCTTGCAGTTTCTAAATAACATGATCGAGCCAACTATATTTTATTATCTCATTAAGACTCTTATGAACTATAAAATGGAAGGCTGCGGTGTCCGCTATTTAATTTTACAAAAAAATAAGTTTTTCTAATATTCAATGCAGGTAATTGTTTTCAAAATCCATTAAACGGCTACATTGGTGTGATATTTTGTCTTGATTGTTTTTTTTTTCAGACCGTAAATGAGCCAGTCGCCTTGTAATTTAGCTCTTAAATCTTCAGAAGCACTTAAAAAGACATTGTGTTGGAGCACTTTTTTTAAACCAGTAATGGGATTTTTACAAGATTCTGTTGCTGCAAACCAATCCACCGGATTGATACTACTACGAAGAAGGGATTTTTACTGAGTATAGCTGCAAGTTCTAACTATTGAGCATAAAATTTGAAGACACTATCATTTCCATGGCGGAAAGCGAGCTCTTCTGCAGCCCACTGCTCTCAGGTACTTGTACGCCAATATATCTGAACCTCTTACAAATACTAAAATTTTGATTGTGCAAAGCACAAAAATAAGTTTAATTGATAACTATGTAGTATGCTATTAACCCTTTCATTACGGCTCGGAGGAATACAAATTATACTGTCAATTATAAAACTTTATTTGAAGCATAAATGTACTTATCTGGTCTATTTTCATATATCACATTGGTTCTTGTATCCTTTAGCTATCAGGTGATGCATAAAAAACTATTCTAAGAAAATAGCAAAATTATATATCACGGCTACCAATTTCAACGGTAGGAGAACCTTACACGGCAAATATTGGGTACCAATGCGAACAGATTAAAGTATTTATATTTATATATACTATATTTTACGATGAAAGGTCAGCCCTATCGTCTGGGCAGTGATGCACCTAGGAAGCATTTCACACGGGCTAGTATTCTTGACTGCTCTAGACGCCTCTCATGGGTCGATGACAGTTCTCGCATCACGGAACAAGTAACTGAGATAGAAATAGTTTTAGAAATTAACTGACGACGTCCGATCTAATCAACGAATTGAACTTGTCCTTTATACCATTCCCAATGAAATCAAAAGAAGTGACTTGTAATCAACCTAATAATTAAATGAGATTTAAGTAATTTTATTAATTGAGAGTTATTTATGTTATATGTAAAATAGGATAATTTATTGAAGGTAGTACAAGACAGTGATTTAGGGTTATTTTATTTTATACTTTTTTCATTAAAAATTCTATAGAATGTGATATTCTTATGAAATATATTTAACATTGACTTATATATTGACTATAAAAAACTCGTATTTATGAATATAAAAGCAAAACACATCATATTATCTCGTCATGTTTTTCAGGTAACAAATCCATGCCTTGGGATCTTTTATTGTCAATTTTTGCATGTTTCCAATTCATAGTTTATGCGCATACAAATATTGTTTGTTCAAATGTAAAATAATGTATTTTTGAATCGAATATAATAATATTTGTACCGTATTATAGATACTCGTATATCTTTAACATAGATATTCGATTCATATATATTTCCGTTGAAACTTTGTAAGTATTCAATAACCTCAAAACTGGGTCACTTGCCCACCTTTATAAATAATAGATTCAAATACATCGCGAGGCTTTTAACGTCACGTACAGTAATGCAACCTTCCATTAAAACCGTGAAATTCTCCGGTCATTTCAATATCGTATGAGCAAATCCGTAATCACGTATCTTGCGTACGAACGTGATACGTGTGATATGTTATTATAAATAATGACACCCGAACCATAAGGCAGTAGTTATATATCGTATTATTTAGTCGTAAATTATACGCAAAATATTTTGATTTTATTTTAAACGTTACATGAATTGTATATGGTATAGAAAAAAGAATGAATTTATAAATTTTTGACATTATGAACACAAGTTTATTCATACTTGTAGCATAATAATAAAGGTTTTTATTTATAGTGGTAGAATCTTAATCGCTTATCTGACAACTAAAATTTCAATGAATAAATTGTACACATTCTTAATTTTTAAACTTCCACTATAATTGGATATTGCTTAAAACAAACTTACAATATAAACACCACTAACAAAATATAAAACTCAATGCCTTTGAATTGACAAAGTAAGAATGTTTAATTTTAAATTATAGTAAATAATAAAAATTATAGTAAATAAAAAAATTTCTTATTTTGTAGCAATTTTAGAACGTCCCATAGATATAAATGTGAATTCATCTATAAATGTGCGTGTTTTTTGTCATGCTGAAATTTACATGACTAGAATTAGGTTAATAGTATATTTTTCGAATGCCGTTTCAAAACGTGTAGACGAAACAAAAATATGTCAACATTTTTTTGCTAAATATTTCGTTAAAAAATATGTCCACTTGCCGAAGCTTGTATATTCTTTTGTAAAACAAAAACAAAGCATGTAAAAACTTTTGTCTCTTGTTCTTTACACGGAAATTAACATAACAAAAGAATCTACAGAATAACCGGCAACTATCCAAGAAAATATAAAAAAAAAACTGTATTTACTTTTCACTTCTTAAATTCTATATCGTTATATTTATTAAACATACAGCTTCTTTCTGGGGATTACAAATTAGTTGTCAGTTGCGCGAGAATACAAGGTTTTTTGGAAAAAAATCTTTGCGGTTTTCTTAGAGTATTTCATATATTTTAAATATGTAAATATTTTAACAAGATGTTCAACGAATCTCTTTAAGAATTTGGTTCACCATCAGTGTCCACCTTCTCATGTCAAAATTCTGTTATAAATTCATTTCTAGAACTTTGCAAGTTCTCGAGGCCTCAGAGTGTTCCGTAATATGTGAACGATAAATAAACGTTCTGAAGATAAACGACTGGAAACGCTTCTATAAATTGTTTCTAACGTTACATAAATGATAAATACATTTTATTTGCGCGGTTTTAATTACGCGTTCGGTTATGTGTCTAACGGACGAGGAAAAAATGATGTAAATTATACACATCGTAAAAATAACAAATACTCACCTAGAAACATAAACAAATAAAGTAGACTTATTTACTTGGAATCATCATTTAAGACCAAATTTGGGTACCATTTGGGAATCAAATCATTTAAGCCACTGAAATTTGCAACTGAGGGGGTGATTGTTTATTACCGAGGGTGGAATATGGAGGTCCCTTAACAGACTTCGGACCATCTAAGGACACAAATGAGGGCCTGGCAGTTTTACAGCGGACCGACTGAATGTAATGCGGCGTAGACAGGATCTGACCCTGATGTTTCCGACACGATTATATATATCATTTAAGAACTCAATGTTACTAATTTGTTCGGTGTGTTTATTATATGAATTTAATTGGGTCATCTAACTTAGTGAATGTAATCTAGAATACATGCTTATATTGATGATTAAAGTTACTTATTATTAGTAAAGTACATTTATAGTGTCGATCAATCATTGTTTTAACCATAGAGAATGTATGTATTCAGATGATTGAAGGCGTACATTCATCAGTTTTTGAAGAGATTCAAATTGTGCGTGGGAGGAAAAACAGATACCTGAAGAGAAGCAAGTGGTTGCGAGCCTATGTTGAGACACCTGAAGAGGAATTTAAAGGCTTTAATATCTACATTTTAATTTTATATCCGTATAAAGATTCTCGGACAATGTTCCACGTGTAAAAAATAATTAGTGCTTGTGGTTTCCTGAACATTACACTTAAGATAACAAGAAGCAAAGAACATTCCATATCGGCCTTGTTAACTGCGAGTTTTATCTTAACTATATCATTGATGAAAATAAACAACAAGTGACCATCATTACCTTGTCACATATCAGGAAGGTCCTCCCAAAAAATTATAAAGATAACTACGTACTTTTTGTACGTTGTACCACTTACTTAATGTCTGTCAGGGCCAATTTTACTAAACGTGTGTGTTTCATATATAAGGAAATAAACATTAGGGTGATATTAAACACCAGTGCGGGCTATAGACCTTGCGGCACCCTGGGTTAAAAAAAACTGGCACCCCCTGGTATTTTTTGAGTGGGAGGTAAAATCTTCAGAAAAAACCCCTGTAAGAGCTAAGGCCGCCCTTAACGCCCTTAGTTCATTCGGCGCCCTGAGCAGCTGACCCACTGCGCCACCCCTTAAAACTGGCAGTGTTAATCACTTGTAACACAATTCACTACTTAAATTTGTTAAGTATAAATCCAAAGAAAACCAGAAGAATTATGTATTCAAGCTCGTCGTGCCCTTGGCCCGAAGTGGCCGCTCCACGTTCTAATGCCCTCCCACCAGCGCTTGCAGCAAGCCTGGTGATTGTATTTTTTCAGTCGATTGTCCTCGGTTTGCGACGATAAATCTCTCTCCGTCCATACTTTTAATAACAGTTGCCTAATTGAATTTAAAAACTCGGCCGCGTCTCGAGTCGGCCCGATGTTCAACTGCCTCGATATAAAACACACCAATCATAGATATTTGTTACAGCATAGATAAACTAAAAACTGAAACGTTAAATAAGCTTAAAATGTAATGCCTTGTTTTTTTATAAAAGATACATTCATGCAGACTTGAAGAAGAAAATATTGCTTTATATAACGTAATGGAATAACAGTTTATTTCAAATGTCTATAAATGTAATGTCCGATTTTTATGGATTAAAAAAATAATTAAACAGTACTCTCGATTTTCATTATTATTTATTTAAGACACAATGTATTTAAACTGTCAAATTGAACTCTGCGTAAGATTACAACAACAACTTGGTTCTTTTTAAAGCGTAATATCGAATTTACCGAAACAACCTAAAACATAATTACTAGCTATAATCACGTAAATAACACATATTAAAAATATTCCATGTAAAATTAAATTCGCTCATATAATTAAAAAATAGGTAAGCATTCTAAATTTTACATTTTACAATATTATGTATGCTACTCTGTATTACATTTTACTACAATATACTGATTATGCCAAATTTACATATTTCAAATCAGAAAATCATGATGTAAATTGCGAAGTTCATATAAATTATTATCTATAAAAACATATTTAATAATTTATTACACAATTGATAACTTTGGTATATAAATCATAGCGTGTAGAACATAACAATAAATTTAAAAACTACTTTTCATACTTAAAAAAAATTGTTTTGTATTGATACGTTCACGTGGCGACCAATGTTGTAATCAGTAAATCTACGTAAATTCTTTCTTTTTTGCCAGAAAGATTTCATTAATTAATATTATACAATTATCTCAAATGTTCGTGCTTTGCTTAATCCGACACCAACCTATTTTATCTAATCTCAACACCGGCTATTTCCAGACGAGAATACCGCGTTCTGGGTTCAAGTCCTCAAGACTCTTCCGAAATCACTCCTAGTCTCAACTTCGGCCTGTCTGTCTGGGACTCGTAAATTTCCATCTAATTTATCACCGGCTCGGTTCTGATTTCCCCGCTACGACGAGCGTAAATTATTTACTACTTATTCTCCCACTTTTAATTTAGAGCACTCTCCCCCTCTTCTCGTTTTCGCCAAGTATTTGCTTTCGGGTGTTTTTTTTACTGTATTATTCTCTTCCATCACTCCCGCCTCTTATTATTTTAAACAGACAGACAAAGGTAAATAGAGTAACATCTATTTACGTTCTTCCATCAACACACTTAAATAAACATTGAGATAATTTTCTTACTAAATTATTTACTCATACAAGTAAGTTCTTACATACAATGCATTATATTATTTCGCTATTGCAAAATAATCATATGCTCTTTTGTAATTATTGTATTGCCGGGATTTTGTGAATTAGGAAATAGTTACCATTTGAATCAGACATTAAAATAGTTTCTAAGCATTTGTATTTTCTCATACAAATATATAAATTTAGATCTCGTTAATAAGCAGTTTAGTTGCGTTCACTACACATTTTTCTCAGTACAAATTTTCTCAAAAAAAAATTACTCTATCATTGATCAAAAGGTGTTTTGTGGCATCTGACACATCGTTGTGATGTTTTGCGATGGCCATATTTTTGACTTTATAGACAAATCAGAATAAATATCAAACTATTACATATATAAAGTACTTTCAACGATTTTTTCGAGGTTTCAGATTACCTACGCAATATTTTTTATTGGTTATAAAATTTATGTTTAGGTCTTTCCTAAGAGTTAATTATTGCTTGGTTAAAAATAAGTTATTAAATGATTTTGAGAGCTTTTAAATTGCTTACCGAACTCATTTTAAAATTATATGAAACATATTTTTATCAATTTAATTAGTAAAAAGGATTTTTTATGTTTTGTGCTTGTAAATTATTTTTTAATACTTCTTGTTTTAATGAACAGAATGGAAAAATTAAATTATTATAAAATACATACTTTTTTATTTATTTACAATAAAAATTTTCATAAAAAGCACACACATCTTTTATTTCCAATGAATATTTTTTGAAGAAGTTCCGATAATAAATCCGAACCGCAAAATCTCTTTTCAACTGTCAAAGAATACAAGTTCAAATAATTTACCGCTCCACTCGTAATTGACTCGTTACCTTAAAAAGCTCGTTAACTTAACTCGATCATGTCTTCACAGCGTAATTCAGTTCGTCACTTCAGAACAGCTTCATGAATCGACACTCAACCGCTCATAACGCTTTATTTTATTACCAAGAGTCGTAAAAGCGAACGTCTCGCTCTTGAGCGCAAAGTTTTTACTTGCGCGAAGGAATAGAAAAGCTTTGTAAGCTTCGCCCGCAACGGAGCTTTTAATGACATTCAGGGAGGTTGTAAAACAAGGGTTTAACGATCATTTGGTCGTATATGTTCCTAACGCGAGCTTAATTTGAGGTTTTATTGTTGATAATAGATATTGCATCACTACAGAGTCATTCGATTGACGTTTATGGATTTACTTTACACATAATTTAAAAGTCCATAAAATCTGTGTGCTCATTGAATATTAATTTAACTACCGTTCTATCGGCTCTCAAAGAAAAGTTCAAACCAATTTTGTCTAGTAATAAATTTTAACATTGTGTGTTTGGACATGTGAAAATTTATTACTGAGTAATTAAATTAATTAGTTTTGTATGCGCTGTTAAGTTTTTTTGTTGCTGCTGTTGACAAATTGAGATCTTGTTTTCATTTAATTATAATAAGTAATTGCCTTACAATTTTTTTCGGCGGATGCAATTAATACAAGCGAGATAAGATCTGCGAAAGTATTTATTTATGTTTACTTAGTAATCACGTTTACTTTTAAAAACATATATTATAACAAATATATTATGAATGTGTTTATAAACACCAAAATAAAGATTTGGATGCTTAAATGATTTAATGGTGAATGATAATAAATACAATGAATTTCATCGTGAAAATCGTGAATTTTTCAATAAAAATAATAAATATTTAATAATTTTGTGAATATTCAAATTACATGATATTATAAATAATTTTCTTCTTTAATGAACAGATTATCTAAATACTAAATAAGATGAATATACTTGTACATGTTTGTAAATATTTGAATATATTTTAGCTAAAGTATCTGAAGCATATAAGGGCGATTTTGAATAATTATTTTTAAGGGTATAGGATGATTTACCTGATGCACTCGAAGCTTGGATCATTTTCCAAAGAGTCGACTTAGCAGATTTTTGATTTTTATATATGTATAATTTCTGGCACTTGATCTAAGGAATAATAGTTGAATTCAAATTTATATTTCACAAAAAAAAACTGTTTTTTTTGTTTATATGTACAAATATTATATTAAATTAAATATTAATACCACAAACAGGTACAAAAATAAAAAATAGACTGTAAAAAATTATAAAACTAATAAAAGCTTATTTTTAAGGTAGCCGCGTAATTTTTTTTAAGTGACGTCGTATTTCATTATTTTTTTGCATGTCGCAGTAACGATATGATACATTAAGCATGATAAATCAAATCGCGAAAAATATTCACTGCACGTAAAACGAACGACGCTTACATTCTATGACAAAACAAAGAAACAAAAATAAAAACGTTCCACAATATTTCACGAAGGTACAAGGTTTTTTTAAATGCTTAGATTTATTTTAAATTTACGCTACAGGTGAACTCTCACTTATTACGATCACATAAATATATTTCTTTTTTGCACTAGAGTATATCAATTATGCGGGTAATAAATCTTTAAGCGGCGGTACTTACAAACATATAAAAATGAAAAGTTGTGTTTTTGAATGTTTTATTTTTATTTATCAATAAACTTGACAGTGTAGGTCAGCGTATCAAGGTTAATTATACATTATTTAATTTCAGTCTGTACGATTTATGTTTTTATAATGTGTTCGTTAAGCGTATAAACATATTTTTATGAAATGTAAGTAGATATTGTTGCTAACTCGCACAGGGATTTTTCAACCGATTATGTGCCTCGGTATTTAATACCAAGATGCTAAGCTGTACAATCATGAATGATCAAACGTAAGTACGAAATAAGGGGAAATAATTATTATTAGATTATATGAAATAGAGCCACTTTTCGCTTATGCAACACCAGAAAAATACTTGCATAGTATCATTGCTTCAAGAGTACAGATTAAGAAACACAGATTTAACCCATTTATTTAATTTTATTATTATTTTATACGATTAAGCTACTGATATTGTGGCTTTTGATTTAGCCGTGTGTGGCGAATTTATTTTAACCAATATTTCGACCGCTATTGCAGGGGTCTTCTTCAGGATTGATGATTTAGTTGTGAGTTGGTGTCAGATTATCTTTTTACGAGCGTTATTGATATCTCCATGGCAACTACATACTCAAGGTTTATTGGTCTGGAGAAATCGTGTTATTGATTAAGCTACTATTTATATATTTATACTACATTAATCTAGCGTTTCTGTTATTGACATTTACAATATCCTAATGTAAAAAAAGACGACTAGTATACCAATATTTCTACCAACGACTACCAACAGAATAAAATAAAGTATAATTAGATTAATATTTTGGTATGATATTGTGACCGTATACTTAATTTTAAAATGTATCGATTTTAAATTATTGCAACTTATTTGCTCACGGTTTATTGAAATAGTTAAAATATTTTATTTCCGACGAATGAATCACATACAACTTCACAGCTAAACACCATCAAATATGAAATTTCTCTCATCAATGAATCGCAGTATAGTAACTTAGCGAACAAAACGAAATAGCGTACATTTTCTTGAAAATATAGGTCTAGTTGTCAAGTTTATTTGGCTTCGTGCACACAACGGCACACTGGGTAACGAAAAAGCGGACCAACTGGCCAAAATGGGGCGGAAACTAAGCACAACACCCCATTACGACTGTTTTCCTCTCTGCTACGCCTTGAACAGGTAAATGCATGATTCACTAACTGTTTAGAACAACGTATATCAAGAATCAACTTCCGGAGGAATATTCAAGTATTTCTTTCCATCCATCAAACACTGATTGACGTAGAAAAAGACGAATTCCGTGGATTTCATCTCACGCAAGCGTTTACCGGACACGGAATTTTCAGAGAATTCCTATGAAAAATTGGCCTCTCTCTTGCGACGCATGTCCATGTGATCCAGGCATACAACAGACAGTGAGACACTTTTTTATGAAGTGCATCATCGATGAGAATAGGAGACCCATTCTGTGTTGTCGCCGTGGAGTCTCTACCATTTCTTGGAAGGATTTTCCTGAACTGCTGCTAAGTTCTGACGGTCCATTGCTGTTAAAATTCATCAAGGAAATCATTTGGGGCTACACGCGTGGTTAACGAGGTTGACATGGAATAGGCTCCTACGTTATTCAACTATTTGTCAGACGTATAATCTAACTTTCAGGGTACAACACGCATCTATATATTTTTTCTATATTTCTTTTAAGATAAAAAATAAATAAAAATAATAGTATCGTAATATAAAATAAATAAACGTAGTTTTGTAAATATTTCGAATTATGTGCTTTGGTTTATATATCACATAAGTTGACAAAAAATTATCAAGAATAGAACAGCCCTGTTATTTTTTATATAAGACAGTCTATAAAAATGAATTGTTTTTTGTAGCCTGAAGATATTTCAGATATAATAGAACGCCGCAAAAAATCACGGAATTGAGATGACTTAAAATGTGGTGGGCAGCTTTACTTCAGACGCATACTGATGGGTTCGGGTCCCTCAGGAGAGGACCTCACGGGGGCGAGAAGGGTCCTAGAAACACCCCTAATGTGTGGCATTTAAGCGAACAATACAATTTGGTCCTTTATCTTGATATTTTGTAGTTTTTTACAAGTTTTTAAATGGAGAGACATTACGGGGTGCACCGCATTCAGTGGTGAACAACGGTCGCGTTAAAATTATGACAAAATTTGTTGTATTATTGTTATGTTTGCCTTTAATGTTTTTAGCGATGATTGTTTCGGTGATTAATTTTTTGTATTCCTGTTTCAAAGACATCCGGTTTCGTTGCAACAATTATTCATTGATCACACAGAAGTTGAAATACTTTTATTTGACGCAAACAAAAATACCATTTCTTGACTAAAAGTATTTGTATTTGCGGTATCTAGCTATAATCTCAAATTTATATATACGTATCTTAAACAAATAAAGATTTTTTTACTAAGCCTAGCTCAAATTATCAAATGTACTGTTTATAACAAGCGCCATAAATAAGTTTTTAATACATAGTTGTTATATTATATATATTAATTTCTCTACTTTATAAGGAAGTGTAAGCAGACAAATGGACAACGCATTTTGTAAAGATCTGAACTTGGTGTACTGGTCTGTGGTTCAAATTTCCTGATCCGCCGTTTCTTTTTCTACGATCAATTGATTAGAAAACTGTCATATTTAAGATACTGTTTTAATTTAGATGAGCTGGTAATATTTCCATTTTGTTATTATTAACGATTATATATCCTGTAAAATATATATAATAAATTCTCATATAAGAAGTTATATCTGAAATAGATTCACAAATTGTTTGATTACATTCTTTCGTATTTAATATTTTTCGCATATTATCTCTCAATTAAACTACAAATAGAAAGAATATTCTACTTGTTCAAAGTGACGCAGAATACATTGTGTATTTCCGATTGTTTATGTTGCAACAAGGAAATGGATGTAGAAAAAAATAGATAGTTGATTCTTCTGTCAACCGGTTACTTTGTACTTTAAATATATATTACATTCTCCCGGGAACACCATAAACAGGTAAACTACCTTTGAAACGAGAATTAATTTTAAAATATGCTTTACTTGCTGGGCAGATAAATCATTCAAATAAAAGTTTAAAAACATTTAAATAGGTAACCATTTGCTATCACTGATTTCAGTGATGCACTTCTGCTATGAGGAGAGCTCAAATAATTTAGTGATTTTTCATTGTCATTAGCCATCTTTACCTGCGCGTCGCCATCTTTTTTTGGTCCAACCACCTCCATATATTAATAAGAACATTTCAATCTATTTTTAGAGGTTTTTCACAATCTAAAATGGGCTCGGAACAAATTGCTTTCTTATGCGCTTTCAGCAAAAGAATCATTAATATATTACTATTTTTTTCTTGAAATTATTAATATTTTCATTTTATTTATATTTTCAACATTCAATTTGATATCTTCTTCAGTGTTGGATGTTATGAAGAAGTCCAATGAACACTAAACCATTAAGAAGGTAATCTGAAATTCACTAACTATTTGATAATTATAATATTTATTTTAAATCAATGTATTTAGATGTATATTTTATATTTGGTTACTTAAGAAAATATACTCAATAATTCACTATTAAAAAATATATTTTTCATAACACCTTTGAAAGTATTTTAGGTTTTTTTAAAATACTGCAATTAATTTCTGAAAAATCGTCATTCGCTTATACAAGTATAAAGATTCTTGTTTTTTTACGATAAATTATTTGCAAATTTCGGACCAATTTGAAAATAAATCTTTATTTACTCGTATTATACGTATTTGATATCTCACACAGTTGTAAATTTAAATTATTCAAAAGACTTAAGCGAATTCATTTTACAAGATGTACTTTCACAAAATGGTTTCCACACGTTTGGTTTCTAATTGAAAATCCATCGCACTTGAAGTAATTCACTTTAGATGAAGCCTCCACCCCTCTCAGTTGGTGCACTTCCCTCTACGATCTGAGTTCAGACTCACCCTCTAATCTGAAACGAGAACTTACTTCGGAAACTCATTTCCTCCCGTCAATTCCGTGCAATTCGGGGAGGGGATCTAAGTGCCATGACTATACTACGAACATATCACTTATCCTACTTACTATGCTTAAAATCTTACATACGCAAAAGAAGCTAACTTTCTACGCTTAAAATTTAACGTATGCAATTATTTTTTCTAGTACCTAGAAGCTATTTTATTTACAATTGTATTTTTCAATTAAGATATATAATTCATGGCGTTTCTTTTAAGATGATGTCAAAATTATTACCTACCATATAAACATTTATTTCTTCCATATACGTTCCTCTTCAGAAAAATATCAATGAATACAATATGCCTTCACTCAGTTCTGTGTATTGCCACTGCATGCTTTGTCTCAAGAGATCTCTACAAACAAAGATCTGAGTGGAACATATAAGGTTAAGGGTAAATAGTGAGACAGTAGCTCTAGTAATAAGTAAAATATTTGCATTTTCCAATTATAAAAGGTACTATCCAAAAACTACTGCGTTGAATTAATCAAGCGCTTTCACAAATAAAGCTCGTAATATCAAATGTCAATATATATAATTGTTATGTAGATTATGTGATTAATTCGCTGAACCAAATTTAATAACATCTTCAGTTAGTGAAAAATAAATAGCTTTTTAAGCAGTCTAATAGATAAAATGTTCAGAAACGTTTTATAAGAAACAGAAATCGTTTCAGGGCTTTGATAATAACTCTTTTTCTAGAAGAAAAGTCATCAAAAAACGAATATTCGATTTTAAAAATAGATAAACGTTAATCTGTGTTACGTGGGGATTAGTCTCTACAGTGAATCAAATAGACATTGATTGTTTTTGGCACAAAAACGTGGCAGAATATTTTAGTACGGGTCGTAAAATTAAAATTCTCACGTCACGGATAAAATACAAATAAATGATAATAAATTTACGTGATAGATTAAGAGTTAAGTTTTATTTAAATGTATCATAAATGTTAGGTAACTACACAAGATGTATCCTGATATAAAGCACCGCCGGAAACATACTTTATATTATACATTAAAACTTTTTGGTACAGAGATAGCTTTGGACAAGATGATTGTACTGGCATTTGTCGTGGTCTTGTTAGGCTGTTTTTTACAGCTTGAATTGTACATAATGAAAATAAATGTCAATGAACATTCCATAAAACAACTATTACTGACAGAATGATTTATGAAAACAACGTACATTGACTTCCAAAGCTGCATATAAAACATAAATTCTAACTTTACGATGCTTATTGCCATTCTCACAGAATTCCATGTAGGTATATTTCTGCAACGATATGTTTATTGAATGATAAAACACTGCACCTAGCATCTTAGCTATGTACTTATGACTAGTTATAATTCAATTGGCGTTTATATTGTTTTTATGTTGCAGATCAAACGTACTTACATTATTTAAATATGCATAAATTATAATACTAGATATATATCGTAGTAAAACCACCGCCTTTTCATCTAAAGTACCCACATGTGTAGTTAAAGGACTTATAATATAAAAAAGTATTATTGCATTTACATTGAATTTCAAATAATATCACTCGTACATAAAATTATAAATGTACGTTCAAGACAGTTAAATAGAATTTTAAAATATGACACTTTTGTTACTAATTGATTGAATCACTCTAAAATGCCAACAGTTGTTTTGACAAATATCTGCATTCCACAGCCGCCTTTTGTGTTGTTTCAGCAAGCCCTCGGTATGTCGCCATCCTGAGATCCTGGAAGAAGAGAATTTAAATATTATCATAATTTTATATCCGCTCCCTAGTCAAAGCATATGATCGTCACAAATTGCTGCCAAAAACTCTGTCAGTCACCTTGGTACTCGCATCATCCCAGAACAACTCTCCTTCCCGTAATACGTTGTTTATTGTTATACTGAAATTATATACCCATTTAAAAAAATATTTATAATTATTTTAATCTCTTAACTACTGTTACACGTAAATATTCCACAAAGTATCAATCCTTCTTATTCTACCTTTCCCAAATACCATTATTTTCTTGCCATGTAATTTGTTCACCTTACAAGATGTCAGCCAACACTTTGTTTACTGATTTTTGAACCCCACTCCAACATTTTCATTCTACATCGACTGTTTTCTTAAAAGATGGTTCTTACATTAAAACTTCATTTTGCTTACATTATCGTATTTTCCACTACTGGAGTACATCTTCGAATATCTTAAACGTAAAATCTATATTTCAGAGACTCGACGTGTATAGCTATCTACTCGGCACTTTGAGAAAACTTCATTATGCGGGAAAGTAGCAAGTGCTTACATATAAGCGAAAAAACAGTTGGTGGGCAAATACACTGCGACTGACAATTAATGTACTCCCCGATACAGTTTCACTTGGCTAACCAACAAAATGGCATTATGAGTTATGGTCTCTGGTTCGCTGGGCCTCGGCGACTGCGGGAAACGCCAAATCATAAATTGAATCGAACGTCTGCGGGCGACTTTTCCAAATGAAAAACTTCGCTTTCTATACGGAATAATATATTATTGTTGCCGCTGTGTAATGAACATCTGATTCTGTGTACCTACACGCCGACAAAGAAAATACAATTCGTATTTTATCTACATTGCGAATTGATCGGTTAGTACCATTCTTGGTTACTGCGTTTCTTGCACTAGAACTAGGAAAATCATAATATTTTAATTGTAAAGAGATTACCAATGAAAAGGGTAAAAAATCGCATCTTTATACACAAATGAGATTTTAGTGTGACATTTTTGAGGATGAGATATCAATTTCCGAACACCCGAAAAGATTTAATTTATTATGAAAATATAGCCATAATCGTCAGTGAGTAAAAAATGTGTCTCTAAGTGTAAACAAAGTTCTCGTTACTCATGAACTTTTCTCTCACACTTTTCAGAACATAATAATTGAAAATTATGGTTATCTTTTTAGTTTCATGCCTGAAACATGCGGTCACTGGAAATTGATACCACTCAGTTATAACATTTGCCACTGCTTATATTTTACCCCAAGATATGTCTGTATACTCTTTTGTTATCCCAAAAATCTATCGACAGCTAGATTTTCATTAATCATAAATAATAATGAGTTGTCTGTGTTAATTTCTGCTATATGCACTTATTTTACTAGAGATACATATTAAATTTGAATAAGTTTAAATAATTGAAAACTAATTTTCTTTATATTTACATATAATAATAAAGTTTACTCTCATTACGTATGTTTTGTTTGATGTTTAATAGTTGATTTTTTTTTCAGGTAATGAATGACGTCTTTCTTCTCAAAATATTTCTAAGCTTTGCTTTTTTTGGTAAGTCTTTTACAAAATTTAGTTTAAGATTTTTTTTTGAAAGAAATTTAATATTTCTTCGCTAAAACTGGTATAATGGCTTACGTTATTTGACCAGTGGGTGCATTAGATCTAATTTTAGTAAAGTATTTATAAAAAGACAAATATTTGTATCTCCGTGTATAAATGGACGAAAGAACATCCATAAATAATAGGAATAAATAAGTTATATTTGTTAACAAACGCAAGCGTGCCGCTCTTTAAATGTACTTAGCTGGTTTTGTTCTAAAAATAAATTGCAAAAGATAAAAAATATAATTGCTTACATAAGGTTATTTAATTTAATTTAATAATTAAATGATACATTGCAACATTAACAGTAATTTATTAAATGTTTTAATATTTTAAAAATAACATCAATATGTCTGATAGAGTAATATTATTTTTTCTTTTTAAATTCATTAATCGAATCTAAAGCAATTTGACATTTTTAAAACCTTAATTCATGTATGTTATGAACGTATTTTAAAAATAAAAATCGGGTCAATATCATATTGTAAGCGTGACTCTCGCTAGATCACCGAAGATATGCATCGTTAAAGGTGAACCAATACTTAAACGTGTTGCTTACCACGTGTCGTTGGTCGGGTTGACCGCTCCTCCAGACAAAAGTATAGGCTTTGGGATCGTCGAGTATTCTTCAGATTTCTTCAATATTATGATTAATAAATCCTTAAAATTATCCCTCGGTACTATAAGCCCTGAAAAATCGTTAGAAACCATGTATATTCCCAGGTGGATCTACGGATGTAAATATATATTAACACAACGCATAGACAATCAAAACTTACAAAACGTAATAGCGACAATTTGTAGTAACCATATATTCTATAAATTGTTTTTGAAAAATAGGTAGATTTTAAAGAAAAACAAGGAAAAAAACATATTTATTCAATACTTAGTTACGTGGTATATATATATTCCAGACATTTTATTTTAGGTATATATGAAAAGTGTGTTGCGAGGTAAAAAAAATATAGCCGATGGTGATCGTGTGGGCGGGCCGTTGTTTCGAAGAGGAAAAAATACTTGAAACATTTTAATTATTTCTAATTATTACGTTACCTCTCCAAAAAACAATAAATTTTACCTGCTATTATGACATGTCGACGAGGGGTTTTTCACAGTCCAAACGCATCCCCCGTCCCACTCACCTGGTGGAGGGATGATATACCTTTCCCGTTCTCACCTGTTGACTCCCACGAAATAGCGTATTGGATTATTTTCAGTAGGTGTCTTTACGTACTTTTGCTGAACTTTTAGTCATATGGTTAAGAACTAAACTGTCACACAAGCACTCCTGGGTTCGAATCCTGATAAAGTTAAAAATATATATTTTAACTTATAATTTCATACTTGCTACTTAGATGAAGCACATTAACAGTGTTGATGAACTATTGCCTAAAAATAATTAAATACTATTACGTCTTATGTTTAAGCTTCTCTGCCTTCGTTCTAAAAGATTTAAGGAATTAATTACTGTCTAAAGATTACTAGGAATGAGACATGGTTTGACATAGTTTTTTAACTTTATCCGCTCCATATTTGGAGCACATGGACACCTGAAATTCTCCAGCTATGCATCATACTATACTAAACATGCAATAAGATGATCAAACTGCAGCAATTGGTTATTACTGTCAGCTGCTATCATCCTCTTGTACCAAGTCGGCTTTTTTATCCAGAAGTTTCCTTTTTTATCCGTTTAATATACTTTCCACATAAAATACCCGAAGATTATGTCTTTAATATTAACTATAAACTCTTAACAAATATATACATACAAAAACTTAGGTAGGAATAAATAATACTATTCCATGGCTTTGTTTCTTAATAAAGCGTTATACGAAAAGTCGTCTAATTTACATCACTTATTCATTTGAGAACAGCCCCATAATATCTATGGACGATGCATAAATATTATGTTGAGTTCGGACAATTATATTAGTTTTACATTAAATTAGGAAGCATATAATTTACATTAAGTTTTTGTATTATTTATTTTTAAATTAAATTTCGTTTTCTATTAATCGCGTTCTGGTGGCATTCCACTTTATGTGTTATTAAAAAAAATATGTCGGTACCTTTATATACCTTGGGGTCTGTTTTCCTGCGGTTGGATGTAATTATCAATATCGTTTATTTTTTGGAACCCACAGATCCTATTAGAGTGTTCGGAATAGATGATTCAACCAGCGTCCCCCTTTTTTTCGTTTCCTTCATCATTATTGTGAATCGAAAAGAACAAATTCGTTACACTTTTTTCCGTGAAAGATATTTGAAAAGTAATTTATCGAGGACTGACGTCACACAACAACCCAACATATATTTTTAAACTAAAATTGAAATATTTATTACTCTGTTTTGTGCAAAAGAATATTCTTCTTTGAAACAAGTACAATGTTGAAGTTTTCTTTCCATTTTGTGTTTTTTTCTGCAATTTTAAGCAGATAAGTTATTTTTCACAAAACAAAGTAGAAAATTGGAACATTTTTAATATATATAGTTTTTTATTTATGATTATTAATGACTTTTAACTAATAAATGCAATTTTCTCTCATATTAAAGTCAGTTTTAGGTCTTTATTAAAATCATTTAAAATTGTAATATTCGATTAAAATATTTTCGGAATACATTATTTTCGTCAACATAAAATATTACGAAAAATATTAATAAAAATGATGCTACAATTATCTGCTGAATAAATTAAGACAACTCATCCTTCATTTATAGTCCTGAATAGAAAATAAATTCTAGCCATAATATCAATATATCTATAATAATAATATTTTTGAAACAATTTCTTATATTTAATTCAAAATTTTTTTTTTTTTTTAAAAATCTTTATTCAATCTTGAGATACATGCACATAAAATTACAAATTAGGTATTTATACTAAGTTTACAGACTTTTTTAATCTTTTACTTAAGCTACATTTTTTTTTTTTTTTTTAGTTAATATTACATGAAATTTTTTTTTTTTAATACACTGAGATTCTATAGAATCCTTGAAAAGGATTCTATTTTTTTCCTGAGCAAAAATTAAACCTAGTTAACATCTTAACACTAGACAATTCAGACACAAATAAGAAACAAAAAAGAAACAGTGAAAAATATAAGATAAAATAAAAAAGATATTAATTCAAAATGGAAACATCATACCGTATTCCATTATAGTGCCAATTTATACATAATTATTAACCATTTTAAAAACCTGGAAAAAATTAAATGAGATAATGACTTGCCCAAAATATGCCATTTGTTAAATAACTTAATATATTTGATGCTATTATATAATTTCAAAACAGCTGATATCAACCGTCCTCTCCGTTCGTGCTCTTTAGAATTTTATTTTGTATCTAAATGCTTAGTTCACATTTTTCGTTTAAAAAGGTGAGAATATTATTTAAATTCAACCGTATCGTTGATCCATCAGAGTCTTGTCATAACCTATACAAACATCCACGCACTGAAAAAAACATCGCAAACTCGCTTAGCCGCTTGTGTGACGTCTCGTTTTACATTTTAATCAAATCCTGAATAAATTTCAGCCGTGTCCTGTTTTTAAATAATAAAATGCTGATTTGCTCAGACACGCATTGTAGGGGCCCTCGAAAAAAAACAATGTTTCAAAAATAGCGTCCATTGTGTTTATGTAAATATGAGAGAGTACCGATACGGGGTACAGTACGGAGGGTAAAATACCCAGCTACCTCGTGTACTTGTACCCCTTGGGGTTGGGTCTCGTGACGCCTTTCTTTCGAGTTTCGCCTTTGGAAACTGCACTATCACCCTTTGTGAAAGGGTAGACTATGCCACGGTTCACCCTCCATTCTCAATGCCCCGTACACGGAGGACCAGTGATATTGAAATTTCAGTGAAAAGTCAAAATGTCAGACAAGTATGCCATTCATGATGAAGCGTTAGTAGGCATATTTTTCGTTTTTATTTCATGAAGTACTTTTTTTTATGGAAAAATTACAAAATATCAATCATACATGTAGTGCTTTACGTGCATTAGTTTATCGATGAAATATAACAAAAATATTATAAATTCTGAATTCTATCTTTATTTTTGTATTACTAACACTTTCAACAACACACTTAAAAATATTTAATTTAATTAAAATTATACCTTTACATTTAATTATTTAAGCTAATTCAATCATTTAAAACATCCTTTTGTTTGCGAGAAGAAAAACTTTTATTATTGAATATTTTTTGTAATAATTTGCTATAATTTTCTTATTTACTTTACTTAAGCATAGTTAACTACTTACTTACGTTAAGTAAATAGTTAACTATGCCATTTTTTTCTAAAAAAATAATTTTTAGATATCTATTCGTGCTTTCACATAATGCTGATAAATGACATGTGTTATTTGTAACGTTCCAAAAAGGTTCATACAATGCCTTTTCGCCATTTGACATACAGCAATTACAACAATAATACTTCAAAACATAATTCAATGTATGATAAAGAATTTATAGTACTCATTTATCACTTTTTAGACCATGCGTATGAATTTGATTGGTGTCAACAACTAAATTTGACAAATTAGATTAGAATGATCATTCCTTTAAAAAGCAGTACAAATATCATTTAAGGAATAGCAACAGTCTACTATCAAAAGATTAACAAGTTCGCTTATTATCTACAAAAGATAGATCAACGCAAAATACCACTACGTAGTTATGTCAACTCCTATTATTTTGTTTCGTCCAAGTCATATACACATTGTACATCTTTCAAGGGTCTTGTGCTTGTTGAAATAAGGTGGCTAGAGTATTGAAATCGTATTGAGACGCTAGTTACTCAGTTTAAAAGAAATACATGTGATTAAGCCGTCACTCTCAAGGACTGAACTATTATATTTTAAGGAAAGGTCTTGTCTAATGTTACATATAACATTTTACATAGAATTTTAAATTGATAAAATCACTTCGAATTTGATCAAAGTTTGTTCACCATTGGTGCATTAATTCAAGTTCATAGTACATATTATATAAGAACAGTTCTATTACAATCATTATAATAATAGCCCTTCATTTTAGTATTCATTGTAGCAGCGAATGATTCATTTTCACTCGAGAAGCCCACGCAGCTGTAAGCGAACTTGTGCCCAAGGAATGTACTCGTTAAGGGTCACATTTGTACAAAAACTGCCATTCTAATTTGTTCTTTGTAGGGGAGAAGAACGTTGTGCATATTACACAGTCTACTATATTTTTTTAGGACAAGTATTAGCCTTTACGCATATTAAATAGAAGGTTTTTATTAATATATCTGACGTACTCGTATATTAAAGAGGGTCGGTTTATATGTATAATATTTAGATAATTATATCGAGTGCGGATGATGCAGATGCAACTCTCGTATGTGCAATTGTAGAATGTCCAGTTTTGTATAAATAACAACAAAAATAAATATAAAGTCACCTTTTCTACTAATGATACATTATTCGGGTATTTATAGGTGATGTTTAAAAATATGCAATTAAGTTTTATTATTAGATTTCAACAATGATTTTTTTTATATAAATTATACATATTTATTAATTTAAAAAAATTACAATTTAATATGATCGTCAAAACAAAGTATGTGTACCCAAATATATATGCTCAATTAAAAGAAAAACAAATATATCCAACTTAGTGCCTTGTTTAGGTTTGCTTTGTGGCACATAAAGATTTTTAAAAGTATGTAAATCTAAATTAACATAAAAAAAATATATTATATTGTACTTATTAGAGTATTAAACTTTACTTCTTAGATACTTTAATGCAATTATAAGGTCTTCAATTGCTGCATTTAATTAGACAATGTGAAATGCCGGTGTACCCTAAACTAATGAATGCTATATTATTATTTAAATTTTTCGTTGTTTACCTACATTTCTTAAATTATTTAAGCTCAAATACGTGAACTTAATTAACACACCTACCTTTATATGTTCATAATATAATCATATATTATTAAAGATTGATTTATTATCACAACTAAATTCCATAATATTATAATACACGAATGTGCATTATCGAATGTGCATTATCGCTTAAAATAAAATATTGCGTATTGGTCTGCAGTGATAATATTCTGCCTTTAGATACAAACCTATAAATATAAAAAAATATGACACGAGATAGTAAAACACCTGCCGAAAGAAAATACAATTATTGAAGTTTAATTTAAAAACTAACGTAATTTTCTTTTGCCGAATCCAAATTTCCCACGGTTCGATGTGTATTTCTGAAAGTTTCACGGTAGACTTCTGGCGTGGAACATCATAGATCCATTTCGAAAATTCAACATTTCCAAACTTTTCCAAACTTTTCCATTCCAATTATTTTTCGACGTTCTCTCTCTAGCTTTCTGACAGCGCCAGTGAAATCGTTCCGTCTCTTTCATCACGTGAAACAAAGTGGTGCCGTCTCACTTTTATGCAGGTAAAAAAAAAATTTGGTGAAAATGTAGTAGGTGTTTTATAAGCTGAAGAAAATGCTGGCACGCAAAATAATATAAAAGTTTTCACTTGCCGTACACAAAGAAAAATATTTTGTAAGGATAAATATATTTGTTTCGATTTATTTTTAAATTATTTCATCTAACGAGTAAGTCATTAAAGTAAAACACTTGCTTCATTTTCTGAATCTCAAGAATGCTATAAATCAAAATACTCTAAATCAATTAATGAACTATAAATATCCCCGGATAGTGTAAAATTGATCCCTCACCTGTTAAATTCCATCTATAGTTATTAGTTTACTACACGAAAGTTGTCTCGTGAATAGCATATGTTCATAGTCTTCTTCGTAGTATCAATCCGGTGGATTGGTTTGCAGCAACAAAATTTTGCATCTCGATCTCCACTCTTCTCGATCCTCTGCAGTCGTCTTCAGTTCAGCATAATAGCTACAACTCATGTCCTCGTACACTTGCTGCAAATACTCCCGTCTAAGGCGCCCTGTACAGTTTCTACCCTCAACCATTCCTTCCACAAAGTCGTGAAGGAGACCATCGTGGCGCATGATGTGACCGATCCATCGTGTTCATAGTAGAAGCTTGTAAATATGGACAATTAAGTCTAATGACGGTGATATTTCATCACTGTATGCAGTGTTTATCGATTCTTAAGATTTGTTTTATTTTACGAAAATATATGCCACGTGTACCCACTTTTTAAGCCCTCAAACTTTCGCACTGTATCTTGCATGGAACCATGTATGTAAGACATAGAAAATGGTAGTTGTGTAGATCAAATTTGTGGTAGCAATGTGCTCCATGTATGAAATTGATACGAAAAAAAAATGTACCAGCTTAGACTTCATATACTAGTTGGCTAGTTGCTGTCTATTGAGACTCACAGTAGACATTGTTAGTCATCAAAAAATATTTCTATGAGTTCAAATTAAACATTTTTTTTCTAACACGATCTAATAATTATAGTTGACGTTGCTTTGAACATACGAAAGAGAAAGTACAATTGAGCCGTGCCGAGTTACTGTCTCCATCTCTCTTGCGCTTGCACAAAAGCAATCCGGCCGATAGCGAGCCGAGGGAGCGTGACCGATCCACGGCTGGAAATCATACGTGTTAATAATACATATGAATACAAGGGATTGTGTTCTTTATTTGTACGAACGTAAGGCCCACTTTTGAAAGTTGCTACAATGTTGATTGCCGAGGCTTCCCAAACATTACACAACTATTAACTTAAATAAAATATAACTACTGGATTATATGCCAATAAATATCACCGAGAAATTGTTGGCTGAAGATTCATAATTGATCTTTAGTAAAATGATGAACAATTTACTACATCGATTATGCAGCTCCAAGATTTTTTTTAAGTAGTAATGTCTGTTATAAAATTTCGCTTATCTTGAAAAATAATACTAGTTAGGTGTTGTGGACAGAACATCATCTTCTAGGTCTAGTAAAGTATATAAATGTATTTGATGATCATATTGGGTGTTCCTTAATTTCAAATATATTTAAAACATAAAACTCAATTTAAGAAAAAACTTCCGTAAGTTATACAAATATTAATCTAATCGATCTCCGTACTTATTTAACAAAATCAAATGTATTCGTGAGTGTGACTTGTGAAAGTCGCACCTAGAGATCTGCCATACAAACTTATCACGATTTATACAAATGTAAAAAATATGAAGAAATGTATTAAGTTATTAAATCAGTATTTGTATAGCGCTTTTTTATGACCGAAAGGTCATTCCAAAAGCGCTTCTTTGCCTCTCTGAGTAAAAAGGTGGGTCTGAAGTCTGCTTCTGAAGGATGCCTCCGCTTTAAGTTCTCTTATGCTTTCCGGCAGCGAGTTCCAGGCCAATGGTGCCGCGTAGCTGAAAGCACGATTGCCAAAGACCATGCTAGGACTACCTCCTGTCAGCTTTAAGTTAAGAAGTTCTATGGTAAAATTAAATAGTTCAGTAATCATAATGGTGAAAAATGTATACTTAGGAATAGGAAGGTATTGAAAGACAGTTAAAAGGTAATGAAAGACAGTAAAGACTCAGTTCTTGATATGACAGTATTATGCTCTATAAGTTTATTAAGCATTTTTATTCTTATAATTAAATCTACGATGAATTCAAAATTGAAATCAATATGTTCTTATTTATAAAAAAATGATCTACATAGTATGCAGTTAAAAGTGACGTTAAGTTAACAATTTATTATTTGTATTTTTTATATAATTTTCGGTTTCTTTTCTATGTCAATCTAAGATCTAGATAATAATTATATCCATCACTTATTTTTGATTATATAACATGAAGCTTTATTAAAATCAAATCCCATTATAAGGATCGAATAATTATATGGATTATATTTTAATGATATTTAGTTCAAGCAAACGTAAGAATGTGACTATTTTAGTGTAATTTTATTCTAAATACTAATTAGTAGTATTTACGACCAAATTTAAATTGTGTTGTCTCATTTTATTTAAAATATAAATGAATATTCAGTAATTCCTGTACATACATTTTATAATATAGTACGTTTTAAGGTGAATTTTTATTTTTTTCAGTTTTTTTTTCCAATTGTTAAAAAAGTTTTTATTTTATAAATAACATTAAAATATATGTAAATATTTAAATAAATATAATAAACATACATGTAATCATTGTGATTACTAAAGTATTATCCTAATGATCACTGCGATTATACTTATGATCATTGAGTCAATGCACCAATAGCAACGCTCGCATCAGTGGGAGGGGGAAACGTTTCCACCAATCAGAAGAGTTTCACGCATGCGCAGGATTGGCGAATCGTAAAATGTGAACATTGATGAAGCTAATTGATCCATAAAATACATTTAATGCGTTTTAGATTGTTTTCCCAAATATCATGTAAAAATAAATTAAATTTTTAGCTATTGCTATCGAAGTATTTAAAAATATTATAATCATATATATTTCCCGTGTTTCCGTTTTTTGTGTTTTCTGAGGAACATGTATAATTTTGTATCACTTACATATTCATCACACTCATATTGAATAAAAAACCTATTTGTTTAAAAAAAAACATTTCCATTAATGAAAAGAATATCATTTGATGGTGCATAATTCTTATTATATTCTTATATATTTCTTAATATACAAATATACATATACACACACAAGTGTCTGCATCAATTTATATATTATACGCATATGAGGGAGAAATTAAGCATCTTTTGTTCACTTTGAACGAAACATAATAACTGCTATATAAACATTAAGTAAAAAAAATGCATTTGTATACATATGTGTGTGAACCAGGTTTTTCCAAGCAAACTACACTTTGTATCAAGTTATTGTGGCCAAGTCAAGTGTTGCTAGCGCCCATATGAATGTAAAGTTTGAGAGTTTCTGGTGAGAAGCTCGCACATGGTATCACAGGGTGTCCACAAATAAAGCCACCGGTCCCCCTCCCCACCCTCCCGACTCCGCCATCGCGTGATGTATCCCCTCCCCTCACCCTTCTCCAGCACTCCTTCACTGCAATTTTAGTCTTTATAACGAAACTACGACCATACACTTATACCATATATATACTGCGGGTATCATTTTCTAAATTCCATTATTTTCCCCTGCGTTCTATAAATCGAAAAAAAATTACTTGTATATACGGCCACTTTTGATTGGCGGGATTATTATTTAAATTGGCGAAACTAACGACTTAACATTGGTAAACAAAGAAATATGTTCGAGCCGCCTTTTAGTATCAAATATTTCAAGCAACGAAAGCATCCGTCTAATTATTTGACATCATTTAAAAACATGATTAAAAAAGTTTGGATATGCCTTGGACGCTTGAGCTTATTATTTGAGTATTTTAGAGACTGAAAAGTGGCTAATTGCCATTGTATTCCAGCAAAGAAGTGGATATGAAAGAAGAAAATAAAATAAAATAAAAATTTATAAACTAATAAAAAAACCTAATTTATAAAAATTATTATTTTCAGCGCCTATTGAAAATTAATCTTATACTTACACAATGTATATTATTGAACTGATTTCATTCAATTTCACTAAATAAAAGAAACATATTTGTGCATCAAATTAAGCTTAAAATAATTGGTGCACAATCAATTATACAAATGTATAATGTTGCATAAGAATTTTATGTATTTTCTAAAATATGTATATTAATATTTGTAAAAATTCCTATTTAATCCTTAATTATTTTAATTTACTTCTTCTTTGCATTTTTCATTGTATGGAGTTTCTTTTGAAAGTATGACACAAAATTCCAATTACATAATACTTGTTCTATGTATTAAGTAGTTAATTAATTTTTCGTAATATTTTTAATCTTTTTATATGAATGCATACATGACGGGATATAAAATTTGCGTTGAAAATATTCTTCGTGATTTTCAATCGTCGTCAAAGTCCGGTATTCGAGAACTCTTCGAATGTTGGTCAGCGCGTTCTTTCAGCCAACGATCACCAGCGACTGGATCCAAAATAAATACCGTCGTAGGCAGTTCAGCCTTCCATGTGTGCGTCCCCTCAAAGCGGTGATTGTGTGGCTGTGTGTGCGAAGCAGGCATTGCTATTGGCGTACGCTAGGCTATGACGTGCCGTAGATTTGACAGCTAGTCTAAAGCCGGAGCGGTCGAATGCGCTCGTACTCTAACCCAAACGAACAACACACCGCGAGACACGAACGAGAAAAAAAAGTAACACAAAACAGCAGAAAATTGCAACAATAACACGCAAAAAACAACGATGAAACACTCGTTTCAGCGATCATTTTATGCGCCTGAAAAATTCATGTGATTTTTTTGAAGTTGAAAGGCGCGAAACGCACTGTTACGCAGTGTATTGCTGTCAGTCGGCTTGTACGGTCAACCAGTTTGGACGACTTTTCACGCGGTATCAAAATACACGCTGAAAATTCAAAACTTCAGTAGTGTTGCGCATATATACGAGTAAAACAAGTTTTTCAGTGGATTTTAAAGTGTATTAAAAAAATGTTTTTTTAAAGAAAACAGTTTATAAACAGAACAACAGTGTTCAATAATAGTTTATCAAATTATGGGTAGATTATTTGTGTTGATTTTTGTGTTGAAAAACATTCATTATTCATCGTCATATCATCACTTTACAAGTGTCGGTGGTTGTTTCGCCTGAAGAAGATTTCAGCGGAGCGTCTGACGATCGAGTTGGCTGAAGATGCTCTATGAAGTATGAAGGAACTCGAAATGAAAATGTTTATGATTTGGTTCTCAGTGACTTCTTGTATGAAATGATAGCCTGTTTATTATTGAAAAGGTGAAATGTGCAAAAAGGATTTTGTAAGTAAGTGCAGTGATCGTGAGCGTATTGTTTTTACGCATGACATTGGATAACTTTGTAAAACCATATGTAAGTATTATTTAAATATTTTTATTTCAAACAACAACAATGTTAATCATATATATTCGATTAGTACATACAATACTCGTACAACTTATTGATTATTGGAATACTATTCATTTTGTAACTTTATCTAAGTAATAATACATCACTCAATTGAAATTAAACAACATATACATCATCAATTATGTTTTGTGTGCATCATAAATAATATAAAAAACAAAAAAAACCGTATTAGATTCAATGATATTAGAATAGAATATAAATATATGTGAAGTGAAAACGGTACAGCTAATTATTATATAAAAATTATTTAACATTTTATTTTGTTAACAGACCAATTTAAGCATCTCGGTTAATTTATATTAATTGTGGAATAATTGGGAATTGAGTTCTCACAACGAATTCCCGCTTTCAAATTAGGGATCGTAACGAATTGATTTGAAATGGCGGAAACAAGTTATACGAGCAATGGAGTTGTTAAAACATACACGAGAAAAGTGATATTATCAATCAAGTTTAATGCCTTAGAAAGATATTTTTGATTTCTTTGTACGCCGATGTGTTATGCATTTAATTTGGTGTATTCTCTAAAATATCTTGTACTATTTTGCCGCGATGATATATTCCTAAAGTTACTTTTGCGCAAATTCCAAAGTTTCTTCGTAGGTAAATAAAAAGGACAGGTATAATGCTGGAAATAAAAGGTGCGCGGACAGAAGCTCCGAGAAACTTTTCGGATATTTCATTGACATTATGAATTTTGCCAGCGTCAATTCATTCAGCCATTGCGAATGGTTCCTTTTACTCTTTTTCTATTATACTTTTCGTCCGTATTCTGTATATAAAGCAACGCTTTCAGACAACAAAAGTATCATATAAATTGTTCCGTCGAATACATACAAAAATAGTGAACTATACATTCTTTGAAATGGACCGCTTTTTGTAATCTTTAGCTGTTTACAGTGATACATTGAACCAAAAAGATACTTTTATATATTTAAATCTAATAATATTATATATACTTAAGGCCATAAATAAAACGGTCAGTTCATGTATCGAAACTTTCAGTCACTACTTTATTAACAAAGTAATCTGTTCAAAAATATAAAATAGTTTGTATTACTTTAATTTGTACCATAAATAAACAATGATAAGGTTAATGATGAGTTAGATTAATGATAAATAAAAATATGACGGCTTAACATAAAATACCGATCATTAAATTTAAATACTTACAATAAATAGTTTACTATTAATGGACAGTGAAAAACAAGCCTTAAAAAATATACTAGCTTAATATTTTGCTATCATTTTTACAAATTATTTATAATATATATATTTATCAAATTCAATCAAAAACTGAGTAGATAGAAAATAATTACTGGTAAACCAATCAATATTTTGTGAAAAGAATGATGAATAAAATAGGTTTTTAAATAAGTAATATAATATTATGTTGTCACCTTTATTTGTAGAACAATATTCTTAATTATTTTTCTACTTGGGTGGCTCAATTAAATAGAAAACACTTTAAGACATTAAAATAACACGAAATACGAAGTACACAAAACTTAAAAAAATAGTATAAACGTAAAGAAGAATCTCAGAATAAATTATCTTCAACTGAATTTTATTGAAAAACATTGGCACCTAAAACTAAGTCACTTGCCAAAGCATAAAAAAATTAAAAACATGCCAAAAACTCGACACAAAATAAATATTATAAAGTATTACACAGCACGAAAGTATATATTTTTATTTAGAAAAAGACAATTAAAGAATCATAAAAATGTATGGAAATTTAATTTATAAAATTATTAATATTTCACTTTACTTTTGGAGTAGTCTTAAAGTAATTTTTCGTTATATTTAGTTAATTGTGAATTGTCAGATTAACTGTTCATATATACATTATTAAATTTCAAAAGTATTTTGATGATAAATGATTTATCTCTAATATGTTTTGAAATGTACAATATTTACATTCTCTTTTTGTTTGATAAACAAAGAATATTGATTAGAAGAAACGATACGCAATCAATATTAACACTCCTGTATAAATATTAAAATAATTCAAAACCGATGAATATTTATAAGAGACATTAATCCAAAGGTGATAACGACTCTTATTCACTCGCTCAATAGGATACGACATAATTGAGAAATCAAACAACATAATGGAGGCTCTTATACATATATACTCGTTTAGTAACATATTTCAGTGGTAGGCTCCGGTGGAAGTCGGTTGTCCTTACGATGAATGACCATTAATCAATCCTGTGAGGTAGGCATCGCTGTGCAGACATTTCAACTTTTCCATTCGCATGGCTACACAACCTTATTTTTTTATGCAACATAACCTTTTTGTAAATTGACACATTTTGATTTTTAAAACAAGTTTTTCGATTATGATTTTTAAAATATTTAAATTAAGACTATAAATTTTTCATATCTTTACTATGAATACTGAAAGTATTAAACATATGAAATTGCTTATTGTATTACACATATTTATTTTCGTTATATATCTGTTTCATGAAATTTCCGTTAGTTTTTAAATTTTCCTTAGTTCTATCAATTGCCCATTGTCCATGCATTGTCCTTACAGGACTGGAAAGTATAATACTCGTATATAGTTTTGGAATATTTCCATGGCAGTAGACCGGGTAAATAATGATACGACATATTTAGTATGGATGTATTTTTTGGGTGATTTGTTGATCGGAATTTTTAAGGAAATCGGGTGACTTGCCTAACGCTCTAATTAGAAAATTTGGTACAAAGGGGCGGCTTAACTCAAGCACTAACACGCAGTAAGCAACAGGCAGTAACTCATTTTGTTCCATGTTGCATTAAGTGATATAAAAAGAACCGGCTTTACAATGTGCTGTCGTTGATCAATTTTATCGTTGCATAATAGTAACATAAAAATTAATTTATATATCTTTAAAAGTGCCTTATTAAGCGTTTACATATATTTATTATTTTTATAATTATCTTTAAACACGACAAAATAATTGTATATATTTATAAACAGGAATATTTTTATTGGGATTTCCAATGCGTCATAATATACGTCAATACCAGAGTATGTTGCAAAAAGTTGTATTTTAAAGATACAAACACATAACTGCAAGATGCCTTGAGCCTCCACGGTTTCTATGACGCTGAACCAAGTCGGCTGGACGCTATGTGCGAAAAGAGTAAATATTCGCAGTAATTACATGCGTAACGAGATTAAGATTGTATGTGGAAGAAAATACAGATTCTTAGAGAGCACTTCAAAAGCCTTCATGTGGTTTTAAAGAATACAATTATGAAAATGATACGTCAACTATATATGGATGCCTTAATAGTATTTAAACAATAAAAAAAATATAAATGAAAAACAAATCTTATAAAACTCGTGTGAAGAAAATCTGATTTGGTTTGTTTAGGGTGATATTTAACGTATTAAATTGATGCATATTTCGTACCTCTTTTTAACATGAATCACTCTGAGCACTGTTTAATCACTTGCTGAAAGACTGCAGTTTCGCCCTGAATATGGTTTTATCAATTCCAACGTCTATAAGTATACAATGTACAAAATATTTATATATTTAATATCAAAACGCATTTTACGGTGAATATAAATAACGGTATAAAACTTGTTTCGCTTACTCTTTTGCCGATCGTCGTGAAATTTTAACAGCGCATAAACATCGCTAAGAAGATGTTCGCTATAGAGAAGTCCTTTACGTTGTGAACGTTTGACAATCCTGGCAGACTCAGGTAGGCTGTCACCTGATTTCGTATGCATCGCGTGGCTGTAGAGATTGTGTTGGACATGCATCTTGATATAGCTTAGCGCCGAGAGGCTCTGGCGGGCGGGTATTGAGGCGCCTGCTCCACCGAAGAAGTGAAATTGATTATTATATTATTCTACCGGAGACCAACGATTTTCAGGAACAAATTCCTCTGAAATAATGAAACTTCTTTTTCCAGAAAAAATCTTAGTCAAATTCATCAATGACGATTGTGATAGTAAACAACACATCGCATATTGTTTTTTTAATTTCGCAAATTTTTACTTCAAAAACATGCTTGTGCTTTGAATTAAATATGTTAAGCGTATTTTGATGAAAATATAATTGTTTAAGTTGGTTTAGGTTGTATTAAGCGTAATTTTATTTTTTATTTTTAAACAAAGTTTGTGAGTGTGTGTGACGTCCCTTGTTCTTCTTCGTAGTATCAATCCGGTGGATTGGTTTGCAGCAACAGAATCTTGCATCTCGATCTCCATTCCTCTCGGTCCTCCGCAACCCTTTTCAGCTCAGCAAAAGCGCTACAATTCATGTCTTCGAATACTTGCTGCAAATACTCCCGTCTAGGGCGCCCTCTACAGTTTCTGTCCTCAACCATCACCTCCACAATATCGTGAAGAAGACCATCGTGGCGCATGATGTGACCAATTCATCGGGCTCGCCACTCTGAGATGGTTCTTATTAGGTGCCTATCTTCCTTGATTATCCTGAGAACCTCATTGTTCGTGACGTGGTTTCTCCAGGAAATTCCGAGAATTCTTCTGTCCCTTGTTATTGTCATTGATATTTACACCTGAAGAAGATGTGAATTCGGAAACACGTTAATGCAATAATTTTATTTGAATTAAATGTTTTTTATTGATCTAAAATTATTTCTTTGGTTGGGTTGTGTTAGATTACATTGGATTCTATTAAGCCAGTATGATTATTGATACATTTATTCATGACAAATCGCTTTTTTCAAAACACCTTATGACGCCATGTCATTAAAACTGTCAGAGTTAACTTCATGTCATTATATTTTATGATAAAACATGTAAAAATGAAGTATTTAAAGTTCATAAATGAAATAAAGTTGACTTAATTCCTTGGGTTGTTGAAGAACTAGTGTTATTTATATTTTTACTATTCACTTTGAGATTTGATTTACTTTATAAATATATATTTGAAAAATACTTTTAATATGGATAAAATTTAGCACTCTCTCCGTACTGGAGTACGTTCATATACGTATTATGCTTAATGTGATATATATGAATCAATGTCAAAAGTATTTATCTGTAAATGTTTTTATAAGTCTTCATTTACGTCAAAATACTAGAATATGTTTGAAATATTAATTTAAAAATTTCAATAAATAAAATAATAAAAAATCGGGTGTGTACTGTACTGCTACTACTGTATGGGCTATCCTCCTTGGCGGCTAGCCTCGTGCAGTGTGTCCCATGCTGCGCGGGCGGCGGGCGCTTTATCCGATTACCAGAGGTGTTACAACGCGCATTATGATATCGGTCGCGAGAGATTCAAAGGGAACCGGATAATCAGGCGCGCACTGTATTAATTATTCGTAAGATGCACCTCACAGGTGCTGAACAGCTTTGTCGGGTATTAACTTTCCAAGAAAACCCGACTATGCGCGTTTAATTAATAAGTATACTTGGCTTATTTTGTGTCAATGATATTATAATGATTAACTATACTCGTTTACGGATGTATGAAATATTGTATTTTATGTGTATACCTACTTAATGGCACTATTTTTTTTCATGAACCACATACCTTTAGAATATATTTAAATAGTGATGTGAGATGAAAAATTACATATTCGAATTATTTTTAATTACTCTTGACGCTGTATATCTTCATTAAGGGTATTAATGTGAATGGGTGGTTTTCACAAAATAAATTCTTTCTTCAACTATTTATTAAAAATGCATTCCGGTAGAGGGTGGTTATATTTTTTTTATGAAAAATGATTATTAAATATATCCACTACTCAGTTGGAGTAAATTGTTGTAATGTGTTAATGTTTTATGTATCCTTCCTAATTCTTTTGGAAAGCTTAAAGAAAAGGCATATATAGTTTATGCTCTTCTGCATCATCCGGAGAACATGTCTTAGTCAATACCACCTTTGTATCTTTACCTAATGACTAGTGGAAAGTTATCCGTTAGCTCTATTACCTAGTAATTCTTAACATATTCGAATGCATTGTATACCTTATATTATATGAAAACACCTGTTCAAGAAGTAAATTTTATGAATGCACTAACTTTTTATTATCAAATCAAGATTCGCAATCGTATTTAAAGAATATCTAGTTAGTAATGTTAAATTATATCATCGTAAATCTACATAATATAGAACATCAAATATATCTAACATCACTTACCTGCATAAACCTTCAGCGGAATGTTTCATAAAAAGCTTGACTAATATGAATCGAAATACGATTGTCGGTCGTCTTTTATAAGAAAAAATGTTTTTTATATGTATGAAACTTGCTACATGTATTATAAACGCGGCGGTCTATAAGGAAATATTTCGTGTTGTGATATAAGAAGGTAGAATGATCTAGAATAGCCAAGGGCGCATCTCGGATATTATCAGCATCATACTTACTAGCGTAACTCAGTTAGCAAGGCTTTTTTTTTTATCAAAAGATAAGATTTTTAAAATATTGATCATCTTTCGTGAAGTCGATTATTTTATCGATTTAAGACGATAAAAAATACGTACAAATGCAAAATATCGTGTTATTTTTCACGTTAAAGAATATATTTATACACATTTACTTAATTACTTATTAACTTTTTATAAATCTCTTATTCAATTAACTTTAGCGATATAAGATTACAAACCAATAAAATATGCTGATGAAATTACACAATATTAATTTCAATTATTGTAGATGGGAAGTATTTATATTTTAAATTACTTATTTGATATTGAATAATACTTTTTGACATTAGAATGGTTTCATTGTTTTGATTTTGTATAAAATAATTTGTATTTCGTTTTTGTACGCCCCTGTAGTTTTTTAACTGTTTCCAGGTATAAAAGTGAGCCATCAAAATTCAGAACTATTACTGACCTTATGTCTCTCTCACCTGCCCTTTGTATACAGTTACATACAAAATTAACATAATTTAAGAAATAGCTTACTCTTCTATGAAAGGCGTATCTAAAATTCAACATAACTATAATTCAGAGTTTCACAAGTTCATTCATAGCGAATTTTTAATAGCATTATCAAGGACAAATTAATATATATTTAACATAAATAACTGGAATAAATTGTACAGAAATAATTAGTGATACTCTAATCACATTTCTGAAAAGTAAATTTCATTAAAGAATTTCACAAATTTCAAAAAATATTTCCATTTTCTAAAATAGTTGATGATTCATGATTGGTATTTTTAATTTTTTTACCAACAAAAAAGGGTATTTTTTAAAATTATTTGTGTTCAAGGGTAGATGTAGATCAAGTTGATTGACTTAATAATACATATTGTTATTTTCATATATTTTTTTATTTATAAATTATATGAGTAACTACAAAGTTATGCAAATATTTATTTAAGGAAATAAAATTAATGTCGCTAGTCAGTGTGGAATTTTCCGAAGGAGAAACAAATCTGGAAATCGCACAAATTCCAAGATTTTTCCATAATTTCGATCATACCACGTTAGGGCACGCAACCCGATTTTTCAATATGACGGAAAGTTATTTTTATATCAAGATAATACGCAGCAACTAATGTTTCCTCATACATCATAAAATACTTAAAGCTGTGTATTTTCAGTTGTAACCTAAAGTCCGATGAACTTCAGCAAGTCCCTTAAAAATGGGTTCTAGAAGTTTCAATAGAGTTTGACTTACTTTTGAAAAATTGTAATAAAGTTTATTTCAATCAATTATACTCAAATTATATTCCTATTATTTGTAAGACAATTTTTATGCCATTTACGAGTATGTACTAAATAAATACATAAATATTGTCCGGTCGTCCTTATAAACATTCTCACATCTAAATTGTTGGTTTAGAATATTACGATACAGTGTATTTTAGTGTACTCATAATGCATTTTTTCTTTTAAGTTAGTTTTACTCATACAAGAAAAGATCTAGCATTAGAACAACGTTACCCACAAAATTTTTAATACCTGGGCAAAGGTATTTCCGAAAATCGATATATCGTAACATCGAGGATCGAGCATAATTGATACGACCGCATCCAGAGTATAAAAAATAAAAAATAAAAATTCACACTGACCGATAGACGGATCAAGACTAAAAAAGTGGGCGCCGTATATCAGTGGCGCAATTATCTTCTATCTGGCACGATTTCTGAGAATTTTTCGGTTCGATTCAAGAAAACGCCCAGGGGTTTTCAAAAAACATAATTTATTAAATATTACTTTAAACCTCTTAAAAGACCACATCCGCTCTGTTCAAAATAATTATCCATCAAATTATTGCATTTTTATAGAACACAATTTATAAGATTCATCAAAAATAACACAAAACAATCACGATTATTATTGTAAACGCATTAAGTTAGAATCTTAAATGAAAAAATGTCTTAGTTTTAATTTTATGACGCTTGCCAGATGGCGGAACGCTGCATATACTTACGAGTACACATACAAAATGCATCGAAATACTTTATGGGAATCTTCCACGAACAAGAATATTCTCCCAGGGCGATAGTTTAAATTAGAGTTCTTCAAGCTTTAAGTTTAAACTGGTGAAAACGCAAACAAAAATAAAGTATAGTTTTTTTATTGTTAATTCTACCAATCGAAATTTTCGCCATAAGCTGCTTCTATGGACGCTTTTAAGTTGCTTTACCATTCGATTTTTTACAAGTCACCTATGTATCCCGAACTCACATTGAATACACACTTTATTAATTGAACTTACAAAATTATAAGAGTTTGATTGCTCGAACAAAATGAAGCTCTCCACCATAGATTAATTATAGGAAATTTGAGTGATTAGTCTGGAACAATATGATAAATTCGCTTAATAAATTATATTCTTTCTCTTTCCTACAACTGAAATTTGGCCAAATTGACATTGATTAAGTATCATATTATTTACTAAGTAAATAATATGTTTTGCATGTTTTATATAATTAGTTCTTAAGAACATTGTTGTCTTACAGTGCATAATTGCATCGGGCGTATTTGTAATAATTTTTCTTATCTCGGGGCTTGCATCGGTAATATTGTAGCAAGTCGGGTGTACTTGCGGACGCGGGTGTGATAGAGCGGTAAGGGGACAAATTAGCCGCCGCACATCATAAATATGAGAAAGAATGCGGTGGAAACCGCGCGGATACCGCAAAAACGCAGTAAATGCAAAAAATATTCACATATATAAAAATAACATGTTGAAAAAAAAGTTTTTGAATAGGCCATGTGAATTTTGTATTAAATTTAAATACCCCAAGAACTTCGTACACTAAGATTTTTTTTATATCTATTCAACGAGAGAATTCAGATGGTTAATCAAGCAATTTGAATATAAATGGCATCATTTGCTTGGTCTTAAAGCTAAGTACTTGGAAATCGCAAGGAGTGAAATTTATTATTTAAAAAATCTAGAAATAAAAAAGAGACCCTAACTTAAAAGATTTGTAGCCAAATCTTCATACTGCTTCTAATAGGTAAAGTAATGTCAAAATTAATATGAATTATAATGGTACTAACAGACGATGGTTCTATAAAGTTAAAAAAAATATGAGTAGAGAATATTTATAAAAAATCTTTGGATTCTCTTTTTACGTCTATTTTCTCACAGTCTCCTGTGAGACATTTTCAGATGGAGTGCATCATCTATGAGAGCAGGAAACGTGTTCTGGGCTGTCGAAAGGAAGCCTCTGCCATTTTTTGGATGTAAAAACTAAACTTTTTCCTAAACTTTCGCTTGGGCGGTCTCTTTTGCTGTTGAACTATATCAAGGATATCATCAAAATAACGCGCGCAAATAACAAGGCTGATATGTAATAGAATGTTATTTCATTAATTGTTTTCCTTTCGTTGGGTACAAATTTTGTATTTATAGTAAAAAACCATTATTTTGCAAATATCTTCTAATCTTTACATCCGTTTTTTTGCTTACTTCTTACTGGATGATTAATTTTCTCTGAAAACCAAAAACACGCCATTCTTCACACGCCCTCTGCCGAAATCTCCCAGAATTACTCATTGATTTATGCAGAGCGCTATTCTGGGAACAGAATTGTAACATTCTAAATATTCGTGAAGCTTTTCCTTTGTGCTTCCTCGCGGGCTAATTGGAGGCTTCGAAGGTTGCACTGGAAGGCTGTACTGCAAGCTCCTCCAAGCGAAGGTGGTCGGCTGTGATTGCCTCTATCAAAGCCCGGTAATAACCTTTAATGCCTACTTTACTCTACAATGTAAGGCTACACTGCACTTAGCGTCCAGAGGGCGAAACTTGAGCGCACAGTAGATGCTACAAAGTATCATCAGCGCGATATTTCATTTTTTTAATCTTGAATTTGCGAGATTTATTATGTTATACAGCGCCTTGTACTTGCTGTTGCAAAAGTCATGTTTGGAAAATCGAAATAAGTGCCTAATTGGGGTTAAGATTATATTAAAATAAACATAATATAAAAACAACTAGAAAACAAAACAAGCTATATGTGCATGAAGTATTTTTTTTTTAAAGTAATTCGTAATAGCTTTTAAATTACATCACAAATTAAAACACGTGTAACAAACATAAAAATTGCAAAATCAAACAATATATTTGATTTAATTGTAGTTTTTAAATTACAATAAGGGTTATAAAGTGTAGCAATTAGCATGTTTTTATTTTTCGATCTATGATTCTTGGTGCAAATTATTGTCGCTCACATCCGGCCCTGAAAATGAGAGACTCCAACTCTGGCCACAAATCGCACCAGAGGATTTCATTACTCCAAAGGAAGGCCTCCCAACTGGCAAGAGCCTCGACTGGCCGACCTGGAAATCCCTCAACAGATTAAGAACCGGAGTTGGTAGAACAAAGGACAACCTCGAGCGGTGAGGAATGCTTCGGCAGGGAGAGACACTACTGTGCGACTGTGGAGACCTGCAGACCGCCTCACA
The DNA here is from genome assembly GCA_022606575.1 of Glossosoma conforme. Lineage (NCBI taxonomy): Eukaryota > Metazoa > Arthropoda > Insecta > Trichoptera > Glossosomatidae > Glossosoma > Glossosoma conforme. The sequence continues at coordinate 2,153,894 of JAGTXR010000015.1, forward strand.
CCTACGATGCTGCTTCATGTGCCCAAAAAGTTGCACATCTCAGGACCTAATGCTGGGCAACACACAAGCTATCGATGTTGCCAGATATTGGGAAATAATTAATTTTACGTCGCTGACACGAAGAAGAAGAAGGTGCAAATTTATAACTTAGTAGTTAAACGAAGGAAGATTTTTATTACGACTTGCAAGTAATAATTTTTGACGACATGACATACTTGAACATAGCTTCTCGAGATTCTTAAAACGTACTGGTATTATATAAAATAAATTGAGGAATTTATTTGACAAATATTTTTCCATCTATTACATGAAATTGCAAGTTTCGTACAAACTTACAAAATGACCCTTTTAAGTAATTTATTCTAATCTAGTTCATGTAATCATTTTCTATCCTTGTGTTTAATAACTGTATTTTTTGTATCCTGTATCGTTAATGTTTTTTACCCATAATCTTTAATGCAGGTAGTTTTTATCAACAAGTATCAGTCATCTGTACGAATGCAATTTTGAATACATTGTTGCAATAATATCACTGACCACAAATCCATGGCAATATTTTATTTTTGTCTATTTTATATTATTGGTTTGAAATTGCGGTTGGAGATATTAACAATGTTGTCATACTTTATATACCTATCTATTTAAGATGAATTCAAAATGATCGTGGTATTATTGAGCCATTATCATCAGATATTGTATCAAACCATTGCAGAGTAATGGACTTACTACAGAGCAAAGAACCAAATAATTGTAAATTTTCGTATTAAGCACTTATTTAAAAAAAAAATAACCTGTAACTGAAGGACCATAAAAATATTTCAAAACTGTATAGCTGATAGAAACCAGTAAACTCTATACTATAAAGTTTTCTGGTTGTATCATAGAGTTTATATCGTTTAATTGAGGTGGCTGAGAGATAGCATGTCTGTATAAGATTTATATAGTATAAAAGAAAAAACAGAACTGAAGAAGAAACGTTAAGTAAATTTTTTTGAAAATCTCTAGTTTTTGCTACACACACATTGACATATTATATATGAATGTTCAAGAAGTGTGCGACGATTTTATCAGCAGTTGATATAATATGATAAGGAGTAAATAAAACAACAAGTCTTTTATCCGACGATTTTAGGTTACCTTATAAGGATATGATTATTGGTAGAAAAGCTATATCAAAGCCTATTAATGCATATTTATTTACGCAACAAAAAACCTTATTTGTAGACATTATATGAGTAAATAAAAAAAATGTGTCTACAGAATGTTCTAGAGAGAGAAAAAATGATTAAAAATTAGAATTTAAATAATCTATTAATTTAAATAATCACTCATTCAGACCGTCAAAGTAATAATACTGGTAATATGCCTCTCATTATTTATGACTTGACAAATATTTATTTATTAACCTTATTATATTATAATTTGAATTTGCTTCTTGCAAAGGTTAAATAATAATATTGTTTATGCAATGTGTTTTATTTTATTTTACGTCAAAGTCAGCTGCAATAACAAAGTATGAAGGTTACACGAGAAATAATAAAAAATATAAAACAAACGCATTAGAAATTGTCTTCACTCAAATTTATTAACGACATTTTTTTAACTGGAATAATACGATATATTTGAGTTATCTAATAAATGTTTATTGAGATCGATTTTTATATTTCGCAATAATTTTAATCAATAATCATTCATATATTTTTGAAAACTCCCATGTAAGCGAAAGTCAAGACCGTGTTATTGGGAGACGCGTAATTAGGGGTAGTTATTTTATACAAAAATTTAATATTTTCGTTTTATTTTGCGAAAAATTTAACACATCCAAAAGTAATATGGAATATGTAATAAATGAAAAAAAAATGTCTATATATTTAGTTTTGTTGGTAAAATACAGTACTCTTAATAATTAGCCTCAAATATGTCCAAGCAGTTATTTATTGTTGCAGCTGATATTTGTGTTTGAAAAAATATTTAATGTGTGCGCATGCGCAGTGTCCAGTTTGTTCAGCTGACCAACTGCGCAGGACCGGATGATTTTTTTACACTTGCTGCGCATTGCTTCTCTCCAAATAGTATCTTCGAGCAGATTTAATAAAATACGTTATTTGTTACATTACTCATACAAAAAACATCAAGAAAAACATAACCACTACAATTTTATTTGTGTCTTTTTAACTAGGTGCCGATGTATTGCATAATAAATACAGGTTTTTATGAATGATCGTAATTTTTTTTTTATTATACAACAAGATGATGCAAAAAAGACATTTGCAAGTTTTAATTCATTAGAAGCACTTTTATTGAATAATTATAAATTAAAAAGGAAAAAACAATTTTATTGAGAAGGTACTCATCGTGCAAAGAACAACTGGTCTAGAAGTCGAAAGCGTCAAACTAATCATCCGATCGCAATTGAAATATACCTTCAATACTTACAGTTATCTTCTTTACAAACCTTCAGGCTCTTGTCTCATGGCATGGATTGTACTCAATGGTATTTAGTATGAATTGACAATAGGCGATGATAATAACATGATGACTTTATTCTACAGCTAGGGAGTGATAAATAAGAAAATATCAATACACTCATATTATTTATTCATATAAAAGCTTCACTGTAAGTTCGATGTTTACTTTTAACCCTTTCATTATGGCTTGGTTTGAATACAAATTAAACTGTCAATCATAAAACTAGTATTTGAAGCATAAATCTACTTATCTGGTATATTTTCATAAATCACATTGGTTCTTGTATCCTTTAGCTATCAGATGATGCATAAAAAACAATACTAAGAAAGCAGCAAAATGATATATCACGTCAACCGATGTCAACGGTTGGGGGATCTTATGACGGCATATGCCAACAACCGATGCGAAAGGGTTTACATGTATATTGCATGCATAATTTATAACTACGCTTATTAAGTATTGTATGATTTTTAGATGACGTATTAAACATTGGATACATTTAATTTACAGCATGACTAAAGCGAATATATATTTTTTTAATTTATGCGAATTTGTATACTCTCGTTTTCGTAAATAGTTCTTGGGTGACTCACTTTCAGCTAAACTATTCGTAACTGTTTTTTAAATACTGTATAAAATATATGCGTGATACTCTTTAAATAGTTCCATAATAAATTAGTCGCGGACGCTTATCGCTTTTATTTTATTGTTGGACAACTATTTGGGAAGCTATTAACGCGCAGATTAATCGTCCGAAAGCATTATCGTTTATTTCAATCCCATTGTGTTATAAAGCAGTTAAATAACGTCAACAGAAAAGTGTTGAGGATCGTGGAAATTTGCCAATGATACGGCTGGGAGTGTTATCAAAATTAATTCATCGAGAGGAGATCTTAGCGCACGCTGTGACTGAACGAAATATATTTTGAGTTCTGCTCAGTATAATTTATTGACTCGATGGAGAGAAATGGATTAAAATGGACCGAATCCAGTTTTTTTTATATTCATATAATTTTATTAGTCATATCTTCACATATTTGTTCCATAAATGATTACCACAAATTGACGCTATTCAGTTCTGTCTATTGCCGTTCTCCATGCATTGTCTCACGACATCTCTTCAACCTGGGAACATAATCGTATTCATAAATGGTTTCCAAAGCCCCATAAACTCGGAAACTTAAAGATACAGCAGCTGTAGTATCCAATATTTATTTTGTGTTATCTTTATAATATATTTTTTATGAAGATTGGATGACTAACCCGACGATTCCGAGGACTGTAACATTTGATACAAAGATGAGTCTCAACCCAGCAATGATATGTTGTTAACATTAGACGGTAACTTATCCTAATTTTCGTCTGTATCCCAGTTTAGCTTGACTTCGGTGATGTAGCGAGGACCACGTTTACAAGGGGCTATCGTCGTTAATGTATCTTGTGACTCATAAATAAATTCTGAAATAGTGGATGATTCACACAGATATGATATAAGGAATCGATTTTTTTTTTTGGGATTTGTAGCTTTCAGAGGAAATCAAGTGCCTTGAATGATATACTTTAAAACTGTCCTACAATGTATTGATCATTATAAGAAAATCATCAATGATTTTTTTCTTAATCTTACTATCAGGTATATTAATTTTCATGTCATGAAGCAATTCTCTTAAAAATAACACTATTTCTCTTCTTGTCATTAACATCGAATTAATTAGGCCTAATATATGGCAACATCGATGGGCTGTCTGTTGTCCTACACAGCTAATGATATAATAGGTTCAACATCCCCCAACAACCTTCAGACATTCTGACCGCCACGTGCCGAAAATGTGTTATTAGAATTATTCAATAATATTAGCAACAATATTTGCCATAGAGCTAAAAATAATTCTTTGAATACAGGTGATATTCGATACATTTAATTTATTGCTCTTATCATTCAGACTGTTGACAAGTCGCGTAATTTATTCGCGCCATTGTGACAACATCCAAATGTCGAATTATTTATTTTAATACGCAATAAACATTGTTGAAGAATGTGGTAATAAAAATCATTTAAAATAAAGTTTTTGTAAAATAAATAAAATTATAAGAAATATTTTACATTTGCTTCTAAAATCAAACCATTTATAAACAGTCAGTTAAATTTAGTTGTGAAGTATTCATCAATTTATGACTAAGTATATGATAAAAAATGAATATAAATCTAATATTTTACAAATATAAATTTGGTTTTTATTAATTGATTTATTTTACCCATATTATTTACACATCTGGAACCTATGGTCATCACGAATTTCCGTCGCTCAATTCAATAAGTTGCTATTTACTATGATTTTTTTAAAGACATATTTGTACTCGAATTTGCACCTGGGAACATATTTTCTTCCTGACAACCTTGTACTTGAAGGGTGGATGTTGTAGTATCCGAGGCATTGTTTTGGGTGTTTTTTTAATCGAAATTATAAAGGACACCATATGATTAATTCCACGCTCTTGTGGTCTGGACTATTTGGTTTTATGGGGCAGCTCAAACGACGACACATCCTTAACAATAGCTTGTAACGCAATTTAGTTGTAACCTTCGACAATAGCACAACGTAATCACGTTTTTTATTTCTAACTACTTAATTAACTATTCAATATTTATTCATTATGAAATTCAGAAAAACGTTAAATATACAATATATTTGAATTAGTAAAATAAAGAAGTTTTATTATCATAATCAATGAAAAAACATTTATTTAAACAAAAAAACACAAACAACGATAAGTTAATATTATGATTTCAATTACATCGACGGCAAAGATTAAGTGTTTTTTTATTAGGTAAATAAATCACAAAACACGTTAAAAAAAATGTTTTTTTTATTTATTTATTATTTAAATTGCCGTTTGCAAAAAAAAAACAAATGTGTTTACCGAATGACAATTATAAATTATTTATAAACGTCATCTTTGATTAGAAAAAAATGATGGATATCGGCTATTTTGTACGAGATATTTATGCGTATTCATTCAAATTTATTGTAGCAAATATTCGTTCAAAGAAAACTGTGTCAAAACTTAGATGACGATTATCAACAGTGTGCGCGGCATGTGTGTTATAATTTTGAATTGCACTTGTTTGCGTCTGTCGCGGGACTTTTCCCACCATCTGTATAAACATTTGCACATTTGCGATTGTGGTTTGAAACGTTTTCGATTATCTTTGAAGGCGGCAAGTGCGAGGCGGCGAATTCAAATACTGTTGGTTAAACATTGCAGCAAGTGTCAACAAAAGCCTTCGGCTTGTACAAAGACAAGGTGTTTTGATGATCGCGCAGTATCAAGTAGCAGTTCTCAATATTCCCAGTTTGGCTCTTTCCCAGCTGTCCGTGTCTAATCAACTAAGTGTCAATACTAAGGACTCATGTAATAAATTATCATAATCGATGCGATCGAAGATACCCTACTCAATCTTATCGATTGACAGTAAAATCAATTGCTTAGTGTGCATCAAAAAGGTTCCTAATAAACAATAAGCCAATTAAAACAGTTGTATAGTATTTACTGAGCATTTATTACAGGGGTAGAGATTGTTCATTTTCAATAATATATATTAATATATTAAGTTTATATATAATTAGATGATCGCTTACATAAATTATAGGATATTGAGTATAAAGTCTTACAAGCTTTGTATGCTGAAAATTAAAATTTGATCCAAATTACCATCACTGGAATTTCATATTTAGCAGAACTGAGATTGGACGACACAAAGAAAGTGAAAGATATTATAGACAATTTCAAAAACAAACTTTCGATAAAATACATTTATTTTTTGATGTAGAAATTTCATCTGTGTATTTTAACGACGATTGTGACTGCGGCGTGGAGCAGACCCTGTCACACCTTCTGGAGTGTGCGCTGTGCCCGAGTGGCTGCACCCAGGAAGACCTGATGATGGCCAGAAGTAACGCCATCGACGTCGCCCACTTCTGGGCAGACAGGATCTGACCCTGTTGTTTCCGACACGATTATATATATAACGACGATTGCCATTTTTAAATACGGCTAAGAGTGTTGATCTGCCAAAGTCATAGACTGCAACCCGTCTTTCACACATCATCTATTTTTACGGCTATATGGGTTGTGTTTACGGGCCGACTACCACCAATATCGATTAAAAAGCTATGATTTGTATTTTACAGCTTAAAGAGCAAATTAACACCAAGCATATATTTTCATATTTGTAGAGCTTAAAATTTATTGCAAATAATTATAATTTTTAATATATCTCAAGGACTGAACTCACGATATAAGCTATCTAATAAAAAATGCGCTCAAAAGTAACGCTTTTAAGGTATGTTTTATCATCAATTACTTTAATACTTAACCTCATCTCTGTATAAATTTTCAATTTCATCAATACACATGACTCTGTTTGCGACGTATATTTTTATTTTGCTTTCTGTCGGCGATTCCTCACAGAGCCTTTGATCGTGTGTTGGTCTTTTTTTCCCAAGTCGGCAACTCAGCATTCTTACCTTGTCATATAGACAAATTCGGTTGTTTAATCATGTGCTTTGTAAAGCTTCTAATAGCATAACGGTTTCAATTAATAACGATACGGAATACCGGTTCCGAGAAATCGAAACTAATTTTAAATCTAAAGCCTTCGACGACTTTTGATTAGTATTTTTGTACGAGCAGAACGACTGCATTTTTTTATACGTAAACTCATTCAGAAGAATACTTCGCTTCTATTATAAAAATATCTTATGTGTATTATAAGAGTCTTGCCATCGAGGATAACTAAGCGATATACTAGTATATAAAGTGTTGATTTACTAACGATATTATTTTTATATATTGTAATAAACAATGCAATGCTTACAATTAGTTTTATTTAATTATAAAATGACCGTTGCCATTGTTTAAATAATCTTAATACGTATAATTTACTGTCACCATCTATTATTCAATTGTTGGTGATAGACAATAGTCACCTTGTAAACACCACTCATTCAATGATTCTCCACCATTTTTTTTAATTTAATGAAAATAACGTTGAAGGGATTGTACCTGTGATCTCTGGAAAAAAATACACGAGCTGTACATGTTTATTATGTCTTGTTCTAAGTTATCTCTGCACCTGGAGCTCCACTTAGGTGCATAAATAGTTTCCAACAGCTTCCAGAGATTGAAAATAAGGCACCTGTAGTAACAGCGGCATATTTGGTTTGTTAATCAGCATTTAAAATGATGATTAATGCGACGGTTTTAAAGCTTGGGCCATTTAATCTAATAGGGCGGCTTAATATAACATGCAAAAACATAATACACCATGCAGCGTCAATCCACATTATTTGAGAGTCAGAAAAACATTTTTTTTCGATCGGCTGTACTCTCCTGCATGCTTTTACATAAATAAATACATATGCATATGCAGTGTTTATGCATCATTGCTAAATCGTCATAGAATTAATATACCTAATTTAAGGTGTACGACAGAATCGCCAAGCATGTGTTGACATATAAAAAAACTACGCATAAGATTTTCATATAATGTGGACATTGACACACATACCTTATAGATATGTATCTACTCAATTACTTGCTCAATAGTGCATATAAGAAAAATCATATTTTTTACGGACGAGTTCGATTGAAGTCTAATTAAAAATACTCGATTGCTAAATAGTAACTAATACGAATCGAATAACAGGTCTTCTACTTGTTACTACTGTATGAAAATGATTTTTCATCTAACTTAATACGATATTGGTTAAAGGCAGTTTATTAATAGCATACAGTTAGGCTTAATAGATTAAAGTCAAGTACTTAACGGTGACTTTGGTATAATTTATAAGGTAATAAATTAGTTCGAATACTAATGATTGGTGTAATTATATTGACGATTAATTTTAGGTTATTTATAAAACAGGTTGAGTATAAGCGACTTCTCAGTAATAAAATACTCTAATAACCGGAAATGCATACGTGTAGTAAATGATTTATATAATAACGATAATGATATTTCTTATCAAAATATATCACTGCTTAGAATTACGGTTTTCTAAAATAATAATTAGTCAGTATACTAGTATATATAAACTTCAATAGCAACATTATGAAGGACATTAAAGCAACTAAACTTAAGTGCTAAATAATTAATAAAAAATCAGTTTAAATAGTTTTTTTTTGAAAAATATTTTTAAAAACAATGTTAAAGTACATAAGCAAGCGAGAATTAGTTATATTATCAATAAGTAGTACATTTGTAATTATATGTTTTTTTAAACACATTTTACAGTTATTTATTCAATGCATTAACCTCTCTTAGGTAACTCGTTATAAGAGTAATTTATATAATTGGTCCGGCATGTGTGGCATTCCTCTTAATAGAGTTGTAAACTCAAGTAATATTAAGAGACCTTGCTATAAATACGTAAAAGGTATGAAAATGATAATCAACTCATTCATTTTACACACCTTCAATACCACACCACATTGTACTAGAGAGAAACCATTTTTTTTACTTTTTAAGCAGCTTTATGCAGGAAAACGTAAAACAAGAACGAATGAACGATTTATGATAAAATTATGTGTTGTGTTTGTATGATGGTTGAAGAGATAGGAAGTGAACATTGATAATTGTATGTTTCTTGAAAAGATGTAGAATCAAGATCGCTTGAGTATTACCAAATACTGTTCAAATACTGAGCATTCCACATCATCCCATTGACATTTAGAAATGAATTTTAAAAATAGTTTGTTCTTGGTTAACATACATTTTCCTGTCTAATACTAGAAAAATTGTTATAAGAATAATATATGTTTTATTATATTTTTTGAAATATTTTTAATAATGAAAAATAAGTATTATTTATTCACAATAAAACGTTGTGAAAACAATCCATTTTATTTGTATTTGAATTTTTATTTTTATTTGTAAATTTCGTTTCTTAGTTTCAATTAAAAAATGTTTTTACGGGTCACTTAAATTTGATAAACGTGGGAACAGAGATTATGTTGCGTTGAATCTTGAAGCTTAGAAAATATTAATTTAATTTAAAAAAACATATTGGGGCCAAAACGCCGCCACTCGGAAGAGGTGTTAAATTTAATCAAGTTGTTCACTTTCCCATACAAATTGTATGGCTGTTTATTAATTTGTGCCATACATTGGAACGCCTTTGAAAGAGAAGTATTCCGAGAGCAATCTTTAATTAAATCATTATTGTCTGCCATATAAAAATGTTCAAGATAATTACACCCATATATGGCTTGAATTATGGTTCAACGAGTTTTTCATACTCGTTTCTGTATCAAGTAGAAAAATCGTATTTTACAATACTAGACGTTCATAAGGCATTCTTAACGAGTAGCTCAATACTGAAGAGGACTGCAGAGGATCGAGAGGAGTGGAGATCGATTTACAATATTTTTTTGCTCCAAACCAATCCACCGGATTGATACTACTACGAAAAAGAAGTTCAATAGTGCAATTTCTAAGAACACTTTAAAAAAAAAAAAAAATTCTGAAAGCGTTAGCTAACGAAACCAAATTTCATGATTTTGATCCAAGATGGAAATTCACATTAAGAAGTAATATTAAAAAAAAAAACTGGAAATCATTTTTGGTGTGAATTTTACACCTTAGTAGTAAATTGCCATAGCCTATCAATCAACATTTGAAGTAGATTGAAGATGACCCGTAAACACAACCCATTCATAGTGAGTCCCCGAGAAAAATGGATAATACATGCATGCTGAAACGTAGTCTAATAACACCAGGTGGATTAATTACTAGCTAAGTGGATTAACACTTATCTATACACTCAATTGCAAGCGTTACAGAATCAACTTAAAAGATTTCTCCAATGCCGTCTGGCGGTATTATTATGTATGTGTTTGCATAAAAAAGATCGCTTTTGGTCTACAAGAACTAGGCACTGTTTCACTTGATGTATGACTGCAGTTTCGCGATCTATGAAAGTTTCATTAGTTCCAACGTACACAAACTTACTCAATCATATCGGCTAGACGCTGTGTGCGGATTTTTTAAATATAATGCATCATATTTAATGATGTTATTTACTGTCAAGAATCATATTTATAAATTAATTTATTATTGTCGTATGTTTTTAATTGAAACAAACTATATTTGCTACTGATCGCTGCCAATTATAAACATCTAAACCAGACGAATGACAAAATCGATATTCATGTATTATTGAACACACGAATAAGTCAGGTACTTAAATAATATAACAGGTATAAAAGGTATGAGGTGTTCTCTATTGAATTTATAATACCCTTGTGATGCAGTTAAACGTTTTCATATAATAGCGCTTGAGGGCATTTTTGTTAGGTCGATTAATTTACATCGAAAATATCGGTTCGATTTGTCATGTTAACTTCTATACGAGACCGCAGGCCTTGAAGGGTTATTCGGAAAAATTCCAACTATTTTTAAATTTTAACCCTTTCAAACTCCCACTTGGATCATTAAATAAAAAAATATAATAATTCAAAGTGATAATGTTACACTAATTGTCCGGGCAGCTAGTAATTGTAAGAAAATACAGATTTTTCATAAATTAATTTTAAAATCGCATTTATTTGATTGAATTTTTGGCAGCTATATTATAAGATCTTTACAAAGCATATTAATACAATAAATTTGTTTTATATATGTAAATATTTACTTGTAAAACTGATTTATTATCATCATAAAGTATTCGCATATTTGAGCTAGCATCAAACGTTTCTACGAAAGTGTAATATAATCTTAAAGAACAGCCAATGAAAGCGCAGAGATCTAGAATGGAACAGATGGTGATATGCTATCTTGTTTTCACGTGCACGCCGTTTCTGTGAAAATCGAAAAAGACTTTTGACTTTATAAAGGATCGCTGGTCTCAAAGGATATCAGTCTTCCTATAACGCTTTTCTCAATGAGTAGTCAAAACCGAATATTCTTTTCAAAACCTTTTCCCTTAACCGGTGAAAATACCTAATGAAGACTTTTCTTTAACCAGACATCGTTGGTTGTTTAGTATTTAAAATCATTCTTGTTTAGTTGACTTAGTCTTTTTTTAAAATTGCTTTAGACCAAGTACCGTGAGATTTATTCTATCACTTAACCTTTTCTATGCCAAGCAGTTTTCGTATGGGGAGACCCCGAGGGCCGTCATTTTATTTGAAAAATCAAAACCTATTTTAAAATCGATGTATTATCGATAATTCTTGACAATACAAAGTAGCTAATTATTTCAACATGGCAACAAGATATGTCACTGTACGCTCAAAATATTGAATTATTAAAAATAGACAAAATTGGTTAGATATCAAGTGTCGAAGTGAGCGTCTTTAGACGCGATTTTTGTATGGGTGGCTTCCCGTGCACGGGATTTTAAAGCGTCTATATACACTCGTGGCATAGAACCGGTTAATGATACCATACTCGTAGTCGAGGTTGATTTTTTCAGTCATATAAATCGAATGTTCATGTACAACTCATGCATTTTTTTAACCAGTGTGGTGAGCGGGTTGGCTGTTTTAGTTCTTAGACCCAGAGGGACGGATCTGTGTGATGTCCGCCCCAGAGAGAGGCTAATGCCCACATGTCAAGAAAGGGTAATACGAAATTAATAGTGTCTATATATCAGTGGTAATCGAATTGAAGGGGAAGTGCCCGGTCGTGAGATTGACCGGCACTTGCGCTTCAGGCATAGTAAATGCTTACAGTACAGTTTTCATGTACCACTAGTACAACAAGCATTATATCTTATTCTATGAAAATATTCCAAACAAAAAAGTTTTTTAACTATGTGAAAATCAAATTATTAAAGTGTCATCTTACTTGCTATTTATGCATCTTAAATGTATGTTTAGCACTAATAATGCTATGAAAATAATCTAAATAACTAATTTTATAAAAATAGCTAATTAATAAAATTTTTTTTTATATTGGTTTATCCCTGTAATACTTGCTTAAGTGTGACTCAATCTAACTAATGACAAACGTTAAACAACAGGTGATAACTTATTTAAGTTTTGGTCCACATCCGATATTCTTGAACTTCAATAAGAGAGTAAATTGACAATACTACTAAGAAAACTTGTTTGTATTTGAAATAAAAACTTCTTCAAAATGTTTCCAGTTAGTCCTTTATCTGACGTTGTTATCTCGAATCTCTAAAATTTTAAATCAATCGTGTTAGAAATTTTCTTGAATTTTTGACAGCTGTTATTTTGAACGATAACTTATCCGAAAGTTTACAGATTCGTTTCGCAATCCGAAAGATTTACAGTGGACTTAAGATTGGACGTAGTAATGATGGAAAATAACACGCTCTTAACGGAAATTAGCCGTAAAAAGTGCTTTCATTATTCGATAAACTGACCAGTTGGCGCCCTGCAATAAATTATTTAAATTCGTTCAGATTATCGTTTTTTTGTGCATAAAACATTCCGTTTTCTAACGTTGCTAACCGTCTGCTTCAGTGCTTCCCTAAAGGCGATACACGGATTTTTGGTACTTTGAGCAAATACTTCAAAATGCTCCTGCGAAGATGTTTTTTTTTGTTTTTCAGCAAGTTTTTAGCACTTTATCAATGCTTAATTTGATCCATGATCCAATCCAAAACTCTTTTTAAGATCGTTATCAAATTTCAATGACATATTATTCATTTCAAGTGCATTTTTCTAAGCTATAGAAATACACTCGATTCGTGTGAACATGAATTCTCGCCCATAGAACGATATTAACCTATTCGCATCGTACCCGATATAATCCGTGTAAGATTCCCCTCCCGTTGACATCGTTAGCCGAGATATATCGTTTTGCTACTTTCTTAGAATAGTTTTTTATGCTTCATCTGATAGCTAAAGGATACAAGAACTAATGTGATATATGAAAATATACCAGATAAGTACAATTTATGCTTCAAATATTAGTTTATAATTGACACTATAATTTGTATTCCACCGTGCCGTAATGAAAGGGTTATTAGCCTCATCAAAATTGGTGGAAGACGAAAGTCATCTTGTGAACACCACGCATTCATAACGAGTTTGAAAAAATTAATGATGCGTAAATGCTGGGCAGTAGTATAATGATGTTGACGGATCAACAATATACAAAAAAATATTTTTCATACTTAAATATTGCGTTATATAACCCACAGATGATATTTTTCCATCAATGTCTATAGATATTCTCCTATATGTGCTTACGTTAATACAGAAAAAAAACTAAATTAAGACAGATGTAAAACAGTCGTAATAAAAAAATGTTAAATATTTTTTTGAAACATTTCAACGCACGTCATCCAGGTTGTACATCTCTAGTTCCATTTAAAATTGAATAATTTTTCGTGTTTTTCTTTCTTTGCTTAAATCATGAACTTCAACATGATAAATATTTATGTATTGGTACCGGTAGTATAAGTAGGTTCTTCGGCAGTAATTTCAAGGCCTCTTGAGGTCTTATTAAACGTGTAGGTATTAATAATTATGAACAATTTATCATTTTAATTATTAAATTGTTCAGCTAATTTTATGCACGTTAGATTACAATCACATTGCAAATCTTCTTTCGTAATAAATAATATTTTCCTGAGAACCTGATAGTTTCGAGTTTATATAAATTTTACTCAGCTAGGAATAATTATCAATTGCGACGATAAGAAATGTTATTATAATTAGATTCACATTATTGTGTTAAAATTACACGTGATTAATTGATTGAACAATAACATTATCGACAATAGAAATAAAAATGTTAACATTGCAATAAGTATTATTACTAAAAATACACCGAGTGTTTTATTGTATAAATTTAAGAATAAATTAATATAGTATTTTTATTTTGTATATATTTAAAAAAAATATTAAAGTGATGTCTACTTTAATTTATTTTTATATAAGACGTAGAATTATGGTTTCGTGAATACAGTACGCTACTTCTGCTTTTCTTTATTTTTTAATAATTTCATTTATAATATTGTATACTTTTATTGCTGTAATATATCCAATATTATCAAGTCCTATGATATCTAATGAAATACTCATAAGTACAATTTCTATTTAATAAATTTAACTATTTTTGTGAAAAAGTTATATATTTTTATTCAGTCCAGTCTAATCCATAAATCCAGATCATTTTTACACAAAAATACAATTTGACCTGTTGCTCTATTATTAACATGCTGAAAGAGAGACGTGCTTCTCAGTCTCGTTCTACCTTGACTGAAAATTAATATGGAAGAGAGAGACGAATTGATTACCCTAATCTGAAATGATTGACCCACGATCGCCTGACGTATTTATTTATTGGTCTGATAAATCAAACGCTGCACCAATACATACGCATTGCATGTAAAATAAGGCAAACTAATACACTTGTGCAATAGCTTCTCAAAATGTTTTATTTATTTATTATTTTATTATGTTGTGTATGATGCTAATGAATTGTGATCGTTTATATCTAAGCGTTTAAAGTAATGATTAAAAACTACGAAAACAAATATTGTTTTAATTGTCATTGGGGGATCCAAAAGAAAGTTCGTATTTAAAATATTTTTTTTTATTCCTCAAAAATTTATTTATTAATAATAATCAAGTTAAATTGTTTATTTATTCATTTCAAACTAAAAGCAATAGCAAAAAAGTGTATTCTGAACGACAAATTAGTTAGAACTGACCACTAAGGAATGCGTTAAGAAATACGTTAAATCCTTAAATGTGCAAGGTCACGATCTTCAAAATTCAATAAATATCATTGATATTAAATAATGTGCAAAATTAGGGCTTCATGACAGGAATCGTGTCAGCTTTTGCATAGATTTTTAAAAGAACGAGTATTCAAAAAACGAACTTCCAAAACACCGCCGAAATTAGCAGTTAAATAAACGATCTGAAAATATGTGAACTCAGTACATACGATAAGAAACTATTCGCAGTTTGGTTTTAAATATAGGAAAAATATTGAAAAATTAATTAATATTAAAAATAATAGATTCGTTGATAAAGCCGAAATATTGAAAAAACACATTTTTGTTTTGGCCGCGTAAAACATGCTTCCGCCTGTATAATAACGAAACATGAAACATGCATTTAACCATACCAATCAAAACATGCTTTTACAGCGTTATTTATGAAAAATATTAACTCATAATATTAATTCAGTGCGGCGTGCCTCATTTGAAGCAGTTGTTTATATTTTAAGGAAAGATGAACCATTGATTTTTTTATTTTTTTTATTATTTCTTTTTTTTTAATTTTATTTTATTAACGGCCTATGCCAATACATACGGTTTTAAATTAGAAATACAATTAAAGAATATGGTAATACAGAATAAATATATAAGCTAAGACAATACATTTGGACAAAACATAAACATGAGTAAATAAAACAGGCATCCCGCATGAGTTTCATTCGGGGTTGATGGCTTAAAACGCCACCGCCAGAAGGTCGAGTTTCACATGAGTAAATAAAAAGATCTGCGAAATACCGGAAGGTCCTGCCCGAAAAAGTCCAAGCCACACAGAGGAGTTGACTAGTCTACATATTCTCATCAACATACATATTGCAAGTTTGTCTCTTGTATTTTTTTACTTTTAAATTTCTAGATAGGTTTAAGAGCATTACTTACTACCTCCATCCACAATACAGATATATATCAAATATAGAAATATAGAATATATAACAAGCATTTTTAAAGACGTAAAAAAGTCTAAAAAATATAATTCATCACTTCACTTAAAATTGACACATTCAAAAGATGAACCAATAACAATCATTTTCATTTACTTAATATTTGTCGTGCCTTCACTTTCATTATATTTATTTTAAATTAAAAAATGATCTTTTAAGGTTCACGCGTATTGTATTTTATGCAAAATGATTCCGTTGGTTATCTAATCAAATAAGTAAAATGTGTTAGATATGTTGATATATATCATTTGTATGCATTATGTCTACTATATAAGGTAAGTTTTTAAGTGTAAATCAAAGCATTCCAAAATTCCATTAAATTCGTTAGGCATTAGTCGTTCATCTAGGATTGAAGAAAAATCATTATCGGCTTATAATACCTTGCCGCCATGGAAGGCCGTCGAGAACTATAAGTATAATGTATTCGGCGCAGCTATGGGATGTGGAGCTGATTTGGTATGAAGTGAAGAAAAAGGCGGTCGACAGTAGTTTTGTGCCGGCGGTTCATGGATACCATATGCCCCAGTTATGGGAGCGGACATGGTATGATGATATAATATCTTGCGCTTATCATTATTTGTAATAAGCATATAGCCACCATCCAAAGAACAGAATGTATACCAAAAGTTTGCGTTGGTGAATACTTTATTTATAAATAGTTTATTTAAGAGATTTGTGATTAGTCCACTGCTACCCGCATTTAAAAGGTTAAATAAATTTATTCATGTTCATAGCGGAGTTTCTCTCGCTCGGTCAAATTGAATATAAATTAAAATAATGATTCATGCTTTAACGCTTTGGTTATTCGACAAATAACGTGAATTATAAATAAAATTAACGTGACCGCCCGTGGACACGTGTTGTCGTACTGAAGGTGTTACATTAGCTTGTAGCGAGCTACTTGGGCGTTAGAAGTGGTTACTGAAGTCACAATATATATCACAACTATGCCTTAAAGATGATAAGTCGCAATGTCGAAAGTGGATTTAATATTTATCAAATATATTTACGAAATTATAACTGTATATGTGTGAAATATATAAGAGATGATATTATGGATTAGACTGGACTGAATAAAAATATATAACTTTTTCACAAAAATAGTTACGAGTATTTCATTAAATATCCGCAATGAGCAGCAGAAAATTAACATATCAATGCTAGGAGTACCCCTAAAAGATGCAAAAGAATTTGTATACCTTGGAAGTACGATTACCTGGGATGCCAGAACAAAAAGAGAAGTCAACAGTCGAATACATCAAGCAAGGCTAGCTTTCAATAAAAAAGCCAAAATTCTTGAGTCAAAGAATATTACTTTAGGGCTCCGCAAGCAACTTGCCAAAACACTTGTTTGGAGCATCTTAATGTACGGCTGTGAGACATGGTGCTTATCTGAAAGTGATAAAAAAAGACTAGAGGCCTTTGAGATGTGGTCGTACAGAAGAATTCTCGGAATTTCCTGGAGAGACCACGTCACGAACAATGAGGTTCTCAGGATAATCAAGGAAGATAGGCACCTAATAAGAACCATCTCAGAGAGGCGAGCCCGATGGATTGGTCACATCATGCGCCACGATCGTCTTCTTCACGATATTGTGGAGGGGATGGTTGAGGGTAGAAACTGTAGAGGGCGCCCTAGACGGGAGTATTTACAGCAAGTATTCGAGGACATGAATTGTAGCGCTTATGCTGAGCTGAAAAGGGTTGCGGAGGACCGAGAGGAATGGAGATCGAGATGCAAGATTCTGTTGCTGCAAACCAATCCACCGGATTGATACTACGAAGAAGAAGATGTGTGAAAACAAATTAACATTTGTGGGTGGCGTCTTAGTACGTGCGTTAGGCAATGTCTTTTATCCTTTATACGTCTTTTTACTATTAACGTTGATATACGAGTATTTAATCAAAATAATTTCTCTTTGAATGCGATACATATCAATTGGTATAATTCTATTGGAATAATATTTTGTTTGCAAAAATATTAAGTCTAGAGAAAGAAAATATAAAACTAGTATTATTCATCCTACTCTAGAATTAAAGTCAGTCGGTCGAAAGGCGAAGGTGGACATGGTTGTGAAATTTACGCCGTAGGGGAGCATAAGCTACTGCCTTTTCTTCAAGCCCCCGGTACCTTCCTGAAAGGCCGTCGGGAACTATACATTATTATGTATAGTTCCCGACGAGAATATTCGGTAGAGCTACGAGAGAGAGAGAGAGTATTATGTATACGGCGGAGCTGACGTGGGATTAGGCGAGGACAATGTTGACTGACATACCATTGAAGCGGCAGTTCGAAACGTCCATTTGCTCCAGTTAGCTCACATGGTGATGATGATAATTTATCCTACTTCCAAATCAAGTCTACGAGTCCTTTTTTTATTTTTATGTAAACACGTACAGGAGAATACCGACATATAATGAGTCTGAAGTCTCATCTGTGGAATTCTATGACGCTTACCATAATGCATATGGCTAAGCGCTGCATGAAGAGTGTTGATCCGCCAACGTCATAGACTTAGATAGACGCTTAAGATTCACGCATCATCCTTATTATTCCAGGTAATTACAATGAATGGGTGGTCTTTACGGGATGACTGTCGTCTACCACCAATTGTAACTGGCATTTTACGGTTGAGGGATCAAATTCACACCAAACGGGGGTATTTTAGAGCTCAGAGATCGATTACAAATATATATTTTGTAATCTACGTCTGGGATCGAACCCACGACTGTCTTGCAAAGCAAACGCTTTGACCATTGAGCTATACCTGCCTGCTACCTAATCGAGGCTAAATACGCTATTCATAATCCAACAACATTGAAAATATAGAGTGCAGTATATTTTTTTATTTCATATACAGATCTTAATTATAATGACAATTTAAGGGTTTGCTTGGTACATTAAGGAATTAATAAAAATCCAATTACATAACACGTGTACACCGCGACGAATCGTGCACGCTTATCCATCCCTCGCGGAAACAAATTGTACATATATTTCTCGCCACGTGCAGTACTAAAAAAAATGTTTATATCGGACAGTAGAGACCGATGCTTTGGTCAGGCGTATGATGCCTCCCTTCCCTGACAAAACCTCGCGTGCCGGCCGCTAGTTAATCGAAGGTCCGATCGGTCCGAAGCAACTTTACTTCAAAGACTATTTTGTTCCAATTCACTGACAATATAGGGATTAATTATACATATATTTTCGTTTTAAATTATATAAAAAAATCAAGAAAATATGCTTTTTCAGTGCACTTTTGTTCTTTAACCCTTTCGTTACATGTGGTGGCATTGACACATGTGGATTACAGAAAAATCGCTCCTGTGACAAAACCTAACGATATTTATTTACATGCTTTACAGATTCCTGTAAAGAATACATGAAGGTTGATAAAGGGAATGCCTGCAGTTCCAAGTTCTTACCGTAGATGTCACAATTAGTACTGAAAGTAGCAAAACGATATATCACGGCTTCCGGTGTCAACGGTAGGGGAATCTTGGATGGCTTATATCGACAACCGATGCGAAAGTGTTAAAAAAACTTTAATATGTATAAAATAAAGGTTTTTGTAACGACATATTTTTTATATTCTTTAATTTGATTTTAATTTAAAGCTTTCTTGTATACTTTTACTTTTAGTGTTTCCCTGCGTGTATTGCTACGCCTCATAAAATGCACTTTTATGCAGTAAATAGACTATTCAAGTAACGTATCCGTGATATAAAAGCAATGACTCCTGTAAGGTTCATCACAATTAGATAAACAGTATGGCAGTCCATAAAATACAATCAATAATTTATTTCTACATATAAGCAATATTCATAGTATAAATATTTGATATTTAGAATAATGTATGTACTTGCTAATTTTTAAATATTATAAATTCACAAGTATACCATTTATTTTTAATATTTATTTTATGAAATTAAAAATATGTATTCTCTTTTATATTTTCATCAGAAATGTTAGTTATAAGTAAATAACCTTTGTATATATGTATTTTTACGAGTATATATTAAAACTATATCTAGTTTTCGTATGACTTAACGTAATTGCACTCACATTTGTGGTAATTTTATAATGCATTGTGTTAATATTCCAACACATTTCATAAGAACGAGTGTAACATAAAATGCGTACAGTTTGGCTAGAAATAAATATCCATTATCTGACCACTGTCTGTGCATTCGCAGCTCAATACGTTTGCGATCGAGACTCGAGGATCTTGCGGGAATTTAATGAATGAAAATTTTATGTTTGAGGAATGCTGGTGCATTTATTACCTAATGTAGGGGCTTGTCATAACAATGCTTTGACCACCATAAACATCATTCTTCGCATGAATTTAAACATAAAATTATAATTAAACTGATATTGTGACGTCATGACAATGTTCAAATTACCAACTACATACGTTATTTCTTACTTAAATGAAAACGTAGATTTTGAATATTCAAAATTATGGTCAAAATCAATATACGTAAATTAAATATGGGAGTACATTATATGACTACAATATATTATTACACGTATATTTTCGATGTAGGTATCAGCAAAAGTAAATATATAATCATATGTTTGCATGTGATTACGGTTGTAAACCATTTGCAAGGTCGTTACAAGTACAATTTATTAGTTAGTGTGTTTAAAATAGCACCTCTACCTAGTTGCCTGCTTGTGTTGATAGCAAATGTTTTTTTGTTTGGAATGAATGATTATTTCGTATTATTTAACAATTGTCTACATTATTTAAAAGAATAAATATCTAAATGTTTTAAACCAAATGTTCTGCACTTAATTTGGTTCCCAATCATCATATAACCTTAATGTACAATCTATTAATTCTGTATTATGTCTAGTTTAAAAGATACTAATTTTCTTTATATTCGATTTTACTTTGAACTGCTACTAATAAAATCCGTGAAACCTTACAGGCAAGCCATCGAGTAGCATATAGGCATGTTCTTTGGTGTATTTTTGTGTATATATTTACTTCATATTATTTAATACAAGGCATACACTATTGTACCTCAGCTGACAAAACTATGTGTGGTAATTGATACTAGAGATATGTAACAAAAATGTGAAGAAAATTTTAAAGTGTTTCAACCCTAGATATTTTTTATTATTGATTGTGTTGCAAGGCTATGCTTACATGAAACACGTAGCAACATCTAGATAGTATAGTATTGAGAAAGAATTTTCATTTCGTATTGAAACTTAGTTGCAGTATACTAATAATTATCCAATCTCGTCAAATTACTTCTTTCCCGCCCTCGTTTCCAGTAGTTTCAGTTTATCTCAGCCGCACAGTGTTCAGTTGTACTCTAGTACAGAGCTAAGTGCAGACACTGGCGTGTAATATTTACTGGTGGACGTAATAACTGTTATGACGATCGCTGGCAGAAGGACGTGGGAGGATCAAAGGGCCGCTGTAGGCACGCGATGTTGGCGACATAACTACGACAATGGGCCGCACTATGCACGACAATATAGTAATAATTTTTTCAATTCTGATTTCAATTAATTTTGCTTAGAACTGTACAGTACGTACTGTACGTTACGTTTTTACATATAACGCACTGAAAAATCTCTCATTGAAAGCGAATCTGAGATCTTCAAGTATGTATATAAATAAACAATGCTCAAAGTGATCCAGCTTACAGTTTAATATTTTTTATTTAATATTTGAAATTAATATCAAAGTGAATGCTTTAACTTTAAATATAAATAAAGTGTGACCTGCTGTTTTTATATAATATTATCTTGTCAATATATATGTTCTCTTCATATTTCTTTTATATGAATGTTATAAATTGATTTTATATATACTTTTCTTTCGATTTAATAAAAACCAAAGATCGTGTTCTGTTATTACGCAGAGGCTATTAGATTTAGGACAATATGTTCAGCTTTAAAACGTTGTTTTAATAACATAAAGACACTAATGTACATTAAATTTTCTTTCATAAAATTTTGAAGAATTTCTTTCATAAAATTAATAAAGTCATTTTTACGAAAACGATTAAGAAGCCAGTAATGAAGAGATCGATCACACTAGAATAATGTGTTTTGAAAGAGCGGTGACCATAGTAGTTGACGAGATAACACTGGGTATCCGACCTCCAGGAAGACCATATAAAAGATTGAACGATAGTTAGATATCTGTGTTACAGAAACAGGCTAGAAATAACAGGAAGCAGTCCTTAAGAAAGCAAAAAAAAAGATTATTCCTTAATGTGACATTTATTTCTAGGAATGAGTGCTTTTGACAGTTAGTTAGGTTCAAAAAAATATGTGTGTTTTTCTATAACTATTTAATAATCAATTTTATAGAAACGTTTTTATGTTTATTAATTATGTAGACTTATACCTCTGGTCAACGAATTAAATTGATAGTAATTCCTGAAAGCGTCTCTGTTTCGTTATTATAAGTTATTCAGGACTCTGAATACTAACTGAAAAAATATCGCTTGACATCAAAGACGACGCCTACGGCTAATGAAAAGTCCAAATGTTGGATCGTCTTAAGTTGGACCGCATCGAAAAAAATGTTAAGTACAATCGGTCCCAAGTGCTGACTTGATGGTGATTAATATTTTGGTTCATTGATGTTTTATGAATTAGATAATTTTATTAAGTGTTAATGGGTTAACATTCAGCCGCCGCGATAAAGCAGTAATGAATGGGTTTACTTACTTGATTAAAAGAAACCAATCCAAACTTGTATTTTAACTGTCATTATAATTCGTAAGCTTGAGATCGTCTTGCCAGTACAAATTCCTAAAAAGTGTGAATGTGAGTTATATTAACAAATAAAAATATAAATATAATATTTCCAAGAATACAAGTACAAAGTAAAATATATTTCATAATACAACGTCAAATTAGTCAACTCTACAAATTATGTTCCAACTAAGTAATAATTTTAAATGAATACTCGTATATTACGAGTATATACTGTTTCACCGTCTGGTAACCCAGCACAAGAATGATACGCGAATCACATAAAAAAAATTGCGAATTCAAGATTCGTGCTCTCATTGTGGCAGCATTAAAAATATAATTCTAATAATTTTAAGGTAACGATGTGGGCGTGTGATACCCCTCATAATTATCAAGTATTTAATATGAGTGACTAATTTAATTTATTTATTCAATTTTCAGGTGTAAGTGAGACGTTTTGACCTCTTCAAGAGGTAATTATTAAGCGAAGCTTTAGAAATTATTTGATATTATTTTTTATAACTATATTTTTACCTAAGAAACAACAATTTAGAATGGTGTGTGAGGCATTAGGAGCCCACACAAGATGTAATGACTAAATGTTTGTCAGACGTATAATCAAAACTTGTGTGTAACTTGCTGTGTATCGCGCACAGCTATATATATAAATTCTACATTTTTTTAAGTCTAAAAAATATAAGAATAAAATTTGAAACTAATCTTTAAAAAAATCATTAAGCAATGTCTAAATAAATGGACTGTTTTCATAGTCATTCATAGGCAATAGCAGTTATATACGTATGCCTACTAATAATTTGTTTATGAACTAAATATGGTCAGTATTTAGGTTGTTTAAATATGAATTGCTACAATTCGTGTGTTACATAACTAGTGCAATGCAATATCAGTTTCGTTTATCCAAATAATAAATCAACTGAGTAAACAAGCTGACAAAAAATTTAATGTTAAATTAGACAAATTTTTGAACCGCAAAAAACGTCAATCTACGAGCATTTATCGTTTTTTATGCATAATTATTATGATATGTATCAAGTTTTATTTGTTCATTGATCTAGCACAGATAACGCTCTCAATATATAATTTATTAACTTATACACTATTTTTTCAATTGGTATTAACATATATTTATTTTTATGTTGGCAATTATAACTAAGTTATTGTTAGTTTATTAGTCAATGTCAAAATTTTAGTTGTGATTATTTCTCCCTGACACAAATAAATGCATACTAAATTATACTTTTTTTTTCTAACAAAATATATATTAAGTGAAATGTAATGTTTTTATATTTTTTTATTGAATTTTCGTTCATAAGGTTCGCTATTACAAAGGCGCTACAGTGATATATAAATTTACATATCGCATATTTAACATTGATATCAGCTTGATATAGGTCTTTTAGGCTGATGCTCAAAAGCCACAAAAAACGATCTTTTGTCTCTTATTTTTGTTAGGAAACCTATCTTACGAGTAGATATAAAATAATAATATATAATCAGTCCCCTATAACCTATAATGTGTATTAACCACCATGCTACCAATATACAACTGAAAGTACACGCTGAAGATTTAAAACGTCTAACAACCGAATTGTGTAACTGTTATCAGACCCAAATCTAAAAGTTATCCATGCTGGTACCACCATGCCTCTTGTATGTTTACCTG
Organism: Glossosoma conforme; assembly: GCA_022606575.1. Classification (NCBI taxonomy): domain Eukaryota; kingdom Metazoa; phylum Arthropoda; class Insecta; order Trichoptera; family Glossosomatidae; genus Glossosoma; species Glossosoma conforme. The sequence continues at coordinate 2,178,488 of JAGTXR010000015.1, forward strand.
TAAACCGTCTGGTGTTGTTATGTCATAGAGTTTTCAAAATAACTGCTGGCCTAGTGTTACCATTCAGTGCTTAAGCAATTTAAGCAAGCGTCGAAAAAATGTCCAAATGCTAAATGTGTACAAAAAATAAAAATAAATCGATTTATGATTATTTATTTATTATAATTAGCTAAAGCATGTCATTCATATTATATATATATATATATATATATATATATATAGTATATATAGTATATATAATATAAGAAATATTCAATGACATTATTTTTTTGTCATATCTTGTAAAGCTATAGACCCTTTTTTAAATCACAATTTAATATACCTCCAATATAATTATTATTAGAATGCTTGTATAGTCCATCCAATATATGAAGAACCCTATGACACATTTATTGCCCCTTGTAAAAGGGATGGGGCAAAAATATTTATTTCGATTAGGTCGATTTTTTTTCTCTTCTTCTTCGAAAAAAAATCGAAATTGAATTCGAAGTGAATCGTATATAAACATCTCTATTTCCGCATGGCTGCTTCATGGCGGATCAGTACAAATGTTTCACTTTCAGTAGCGTGTTGTTCTTCGATCGATTCGTGTTTTTTGTTGTTGTAATTATTATATTTATTGTTAGTATTGTTAAAGTTGTTTCATTGAATCATATTTTTGTGTTTTTACAATACCGAAGAGACAGAAAAGAACTATTCTCAGCAGTGAATCACGTGAATTTGTCGTACGCTTTAGTGATTATTTTCATCAAGAAAAACAAAATGGTGGACCATTGCTGTCTGTTGAAAACATTCGAGATCGGGTCACGGATTCCCTAGGAATCAGTGAATCTACAGTATCTCGGATCACAGAGGAGAAATACGGTGAATCTTCATTAGAAGAGAAAAATTATTAATACCAAATAAGAAACGACAGAAGAAATGCTCAATAACAAAACCCGATAGCTTTGATTTGGCGGCAATTCGGAATCACGTGTATGCATACTATGACCGCAACGAAATACCAACACTTCTTAAACTGGTAGGTTCTCTAAAGTCAGTCGGATTATTTCAAGGCAGTGCGACGTCTCTTAGTAAGGTATTGAAAAACATTGGCTTCAAATATAAAAAATGTGAAAAAAGAAAGTTTATAATGGAGCGCACGGATATTTCCCTGAAAAGATGCGATTTTTTGAGGCAAATGAAGAGCATTAGGAATTGGGAGAAAGTCGTTTTTCTCGACGAAACTTGGCTCAATGCTAATCATACTGTTGGTAAAATATGGACCGACGACACGGCTAAATCCAGGACGAAAACTCCTGAAGGAAAAGGCCAGCGCCTCATTATTTGTCATGCCGGAACGTCAAAAGGTTTTGTGCCCAATTGTCTTCTGGCGTTTAAGTCAGTTAAAACGACAGAATATCACGAAGAGATGAATTTTGATAATTTCAGACAATGGTTTATGACCTTATTGTCAAATTTACATGAGCCTCACGCCATAGTAATGGACAACGCTTCGTACCATTCTGTCCAAATCAACAAAGCTCCTACTACGGCAAACAATAAAAATGAAATTATAAGTTGGTTTCGTGACAATGGAGTGCCAAGTAATGAGGCAATGTTAAAAAATGAGCTGCTCCGATTGGTTAATTTGTATAAACCTCCAACACCAACATATGTATTGGACGAACTGGCCAAAACAAAAGGCCACACGGTAATCAGATTACCGCCATACCATTGCCAATATAATGCTATTGAAATGATATGGGCTCAAATAAAAGGTATATTAATATAATTTATCACTTCTACCTCACGCCATTTTAATCATTATTTATGCAATGAATATCCTTTTTACATTTAGGTTATGCGGCTAGAAATAACACGTCTCCACCATTCACAGCGAACAAGATGTTGACTCTATTGAACGAGGCATGTGACAATGTCACGGCAGAAGATTGGAAAAAAGTGGTGGACAAAACAAAAAGAGAATATTATGCAGATTGGGATCGCGATGTACGCTTTGACAATTTAAGTGAACAGAACCTGATTATAAATGTATGTGAAAGTTGTAGTTCTGATTCCGATAGTGACGAAGACAATTTAGAATGTACTGCTTTATCGGATTCCGACTAAAATATGTGTTTTTAAGGTTATGTGCTAATATTTATCTCTACGCTTGCTTTTCTTCATAATTTTCATATTACTAATATTATTATTTATAGTTTGTTTTACATGTCTCTTAAAACCTGTTAATATTCACTTATAATTGATAATAATTCTAATATTTAATTTTAGTAGGTATTTACAAAAACAATCGAAAATACGATTATTTATACCCCAACACTGGTTTTCGCAGTAATGTGGCATGGCCTTCTACGTGCGTCAGATATTATAGTAGTATAGTTACAAATTGCCGTATTTTTTCTAATTTGTAACAATATGCATATATTTTTTATTATTTTGTTTTTATTGTGATATATTTACCTAAATAACTTATTATATATAAAAAGAGAGGCTTTTGTTTATGTTGATAAAATTAGTATAGGTAGCGAACGTTTTTACAACGTTATATCGGACGATATTTAGCACAGGGCAATAAATGTGTCATAGGGTTCTTCCTATATTGGATGGTACTATAGTATTACATTTATATTTTAGTTACTTTATGTATCAGTTGTAATTTTATAAATAACTATTGCTTCATATGGATTCTGCTACGTTTTTTTTTATTCATCCATCAATATAAAAATTTGATTTGACATTTATAATTTATTTCACATAAATATCTTAACATCGTTTGTATATATTTGTAGTATCGACGATATAACTTTGAAAGCTCATAGCGGCCATGTTTGACAAGTATTTATATCGATTTGAACATATTAATTAACACAATCAAATATTCTATACTTCTTGTTTATTGGTTTTATATAGTTTTAGCTACCATAGTTTAACGTTATTAATATGTAACTCATTTCAAAGATGGTGTTAAGCACTTACTAAGAACGAACGTCCTACGCTAACATGCCGACGGAAACTACCGACGGACATTGATTTGTTGCTGGAATACAACTCGGGAATAAGCGCCTACTCTACTAATAAGTGACCGGAAACGAAACTATTTTTACGTTTTTTTTTTCAAAATCAAAAACATTCTAGCATTATTTTTGATTAATCGTTTATTCATTTGAATGACCTGATTTAAGCATAATAATTCGTAATAAATTGGTACAAATTTGGTGACTTCTTGTTGTAAATTATCTACCATTAAAAATTTATATTTATTGTGACTATTATGGCGCATGACATGGTTTAATTTTATACAGTATTTTTAGTGATATTTTTACAATTTACGTTATTAAATATCTTTTTTGAATAAAATGATCACTTCAACATAAGTTTCAATTTATATTTGAGCTTTTTATTAACTATTAAAAGCTATTTTTATGTCTTCATAAAGTACTAGAAGATCAAAAAATATATAAAATGTAGAAAAAAAATATTGTAAGATCTATTTAAACGTAAAATAAATAATATATAGGCATTTATTTAATTTTAAAACATTGTTTTATGGAATATTAGATTTTTTAATTTTCATTTCAAAAAATTTAACGTGATTCCAATTGCAATGAAGATAAACTGACTAAAAATAAACAAATTACTGAAAAATAATATGTAAGAATGATGTAATTTAAAGACAAATATGATGAGTCATTTTTATTATGTAATATTGCCTTTTTCATAGATGAAAAAAATGACCTAAATTGAGCTTTTAATATCTTCATCACATGATGAAGACATAACAATATTTTTGTTACGTTGAATAAGATGTCATATTAATAATTATAAAGGCGCGTCCGTCCGTCCCGAAAAATGCGTTTCTGTTTTTTGTTTCCAAAACAAAGCGATAAGATTCGGTTAACGCACTTTAAAACGCATCAACGACGAGCGGCAGCGATGTCTGAGCAGCTCGTGTGACCACTTAGGCGATAATTCTGATGGACGGAGCAATCTACGTCAAGTAGTTCAATAGATAAACGACCTAAAGCTGTGGCCACACTGAGACAACTTATCAAGTTAACTATTCGATCTCACAACTAGTTATACTTACTAATATATTAAGATAGTAAACCATTCGGTTTTATCTATTTATTCTCCTTGATAATGTATGTACATGGTCCCCACAATTTTCCACTGAATATTTTTTCCAACGCTATGTATTTCATATTATTGACTAATATCTCTTCATCCCGATGTTTTACCGGAAAATTTTATGAATAACTCTCTAAGGCGTTAAGCAAATGACATTTATGTATTCGTACTACGATATTAAAACGATTATATGTATTCTGATTCTTTGTGCACATACTAAAAAATATTTCAAGCAAATAGTCCATCTATTATGTGAAACAGTTCATCTATGTATGTTATACTTTTTTTGAAAGATAGAACATCATATTTTTTAAATACAACTTCTCAAAGTCTATTATTATATATATTGTTAAACATTTCATAATTAAAAAGGTTGATGAATTGAATACTTGTAGATAAAAGTGTATGATGAATTTATAATTTTTTCATTAATATATAGTCGCAGTTTAAGCGCATTAACATCAGCATATTTGATTATTCTAAAATTATTTTATGTACTTAAATAATTTTCATAGAATCTGTGCCAAATGCCATTTAACACACTTTTATTGCGACAATTTACAACAACTATATACTTCAACTCCAAAGCGGGTATATACATTGCCGGTTTTAGGGGGTGGCGAAGTGGGTCGGCGACCCGGGGCGTCGAATAGGCTTGGGGCGCCGAGGGCCACCAATCTTTCTTATATATATTGTAAATATAAACAATATGGGGCAGTAGAAAATAAAATGCGCTAGGGCGCCGAAGGGTCTAAAGCAGGTACTGGGTATATAATATCAGAGAAGTAGTATTTGATACATTTATCCATAGAAAAAAATCTACTACTAATAAATAATGATCGTTTTCTGATGAGAGCTGGCATAAACATCAAACTAACACTAAGACATATTTATTTGATTTTTATGAAGGTATTATGTGCCACTAAAAAGGTATATAAAAAGCTTAACGTCTCTCTTATATATATATAATTTATTATGAGTAATGCAGTGTTTAAGTATCTGTCTCTGCCTACATTTCGTAGGCTTAAAGGACTCTCAGCTAGCGACTGTAATTTGAATTTTAGTCGGCTAGTATGTTTGGTATTTAACTCTCGTTCGACTTCGAAGTCGTCGCAAGTTGATGGACAAGTCGATGTCGTGTGGACTTGTCTCTGGACCTTTGATAAAGGAACGCCGGGGCTCGTAGCGGTCGTGGCAAAAATGCACAAAGAAAAAATGAATGCGACACAATTCGGAGCTATCTCACCGGCTTGACCGAGCGAATGCCTTACAGTGGCGTATATAGTAAAAAATATATAAGTTCAATATTTGACATATATTTATTTTATATGAAGCAACAACAAACTGTATTATTGCTTGTCTATACTTCTTCTCTATATTAAGCTTAGTATGTTTTATAAGTTACCATATTCTACTCTACGTTTCCAAGTTGGTTAAGTCTAAAAATTATCTGCCAAACATACTGTTTACGTACTTATAACACTCGGTGGTCTTTTAGGTTAGCAAAATACTGTGAAGCTAATCAAATACAACTGTATGTATACTTTCCTCCGGTTTCTTAAGAAAGTGACTAATCTAAATTAATATTCGTCTCTTGACTAACTGGATGAAGTTATTATGTTTGCTTTCTAATCGAGTTATTCTTCTTAAAAAAAAATCAGGGTATTCGTAATAGGCTATACAGGCTTTCAAAAGGCTTTCATATAACCATTAGGTACTCAGTCTATTCTAAACAGAACAGTTTTTTTATATACTGATAAAATGTTGAAGTCTAACATTATTTAATATTTTCAGTAGTACCAAAACGATACACTTATTGATAGTTTTTATTAATAAGTTGGTGTATAAATTACGTATAAACATGTATTAAATAAAGTTAACGATCCACATTTTTTAATTAACGTCCTTAAGTATTTGGCAAATAAAATGTTATGTATTATAAATGTAAAAAAAAATGTAAAAAATATTGACATTAATAACTTTGATATTTCTTCTAAATTATTTATAACCATTGTTATTTATTTGATTAGAAATAACGTACAATTTTTATTTATATTTTTAATTTTTCAAATCCTTCTTACTGACAGCTTACTTGATGATATCTAAATTAATTGAAACATCAAAAAACTAATTTTAACAATAAAAAGTGAAAAAATCTACGGTTCTCAAAATTTACGCCCTCTTTCAGTTCGGTTCACGCCCCTGACCGTTGCGGCAGACATTAAATGTCTGTCTGTTGATGAGATAATGAGAGTCTGTAGACTGAACAGCTGACTGCGTGCCGCCATGTTGGAACCGTGACGCTAGCCACTCCTTTCTATCAATCAAACCAACCTCACTGAACCTCCCTCTAACCTAACTTAACCTAACCAAACGATATGTCTAAATATAGAATAAGTAACTTAAGGCATTTGAACTAAAAAAAAAGTCATATTTTCAAGAAACACTCAATTGTTGATTGTGTACCGCCATGTTCTTATCTATACTCTAAATATATAAAACATACACGATATCTTACTACTTAAAATAACTAATTAAATTGCATTGACTAGAATCTGGGCTTATATAATTAAAATAAAAATAGGTAAAAGCTATTAGTTATTTGAGACAAACGTATGAAACATTCCAAAAATCATTTAGGCTTACGATTACAAGATTTTTTAAGCACTTGGGGATCATGCTATTTTTTTTAGTATAACACTTTCTCTGGCACCTATCATTTGGTATCTACTTATTTTATTTATTACCGATCATATCATATCCAATTAATTATCGGTGACATTTATATTTACAAATTATTTTTTTAAATTTTCAATATAGAGTACTAAAATTCTTAATAGATTTTAATAAAATTATGAATTATTTAGGGATTGTGATAAACTTTCTTCTGCTAACAAGTTTGCATGTAAGCATAATCTGACCTTTTTATAAATCCGTTCCATATTTAAAGCATTTGGTCGTCACTGTATAGTGACTAGTACTATATAGTGAGGCATATTTTTGGTGAAATTTAATGTTTTTTAAAGTAAAGCGGATGATTATCCCGACGCATCCAAAATCTAGATCCTTTATTCATAAGGATCGGATCAACCTGGAAAAGAAGTATTATTATTATTTATTAAAAAAATAAGCTTAAATGTATGAATAGATCATTTTATTTATATATTGGTACAACTAATCGTCTATGTATAAAATAGAAACATACTCGTAATAAAATCAATTAATAGGTTCTTAAAATTATTATACAAATTAGTTTTGAAAATAGCTTGGCCTAAAAAGATAATGCTTGTCAACTCCTTGTCCTATTTATAGCTACGCCCATGGCTTTTGAATGGCTGATGAGATAATGAGAGCATGAACAGCTGACCGCCGCCATGTTGGCTCCGCTGGCCCCTCCTTTATTTCAATCAAACTCAACCACCCCCTTGTCAAACCCTCTCTACCTACCAACCTACCCGCTACTACCCGTACCGACTACGCTCCACCCCTTGGCGATGTTGAACCGACCCTAAACACGTCACTTTTGATAGCTTTTACCTATTAGGTATAAAAGAAAAATATCATATTTTACTTGACAGAAATGTGCTTTTTGTATTTTTTTAAATGTGTACATTAATCTATTAATTAACTTCATAATTTTTTTTTTACTTTAAAGTTCTTCTTATTCATGAAATAAATGTTTGCAGCCACGTTAACACGCCGTATTGGTTTGATTAACTGTAGTGTATTTAGATTACAAGGCAATAAAAAATTATTTCTATATTACTATACAAATAGTAAAATTATTGTATTTAAAAATAGATATGTCTTGCTTATAAATAAATATTGAAGAATATTATTTTATATGTTAATTTAATTATTAATGTTATCAAATATATCAATAGTATTTTTATATCCAAATACGATTGAATATTATAAATATATTCATATTTTTGTTTCTATTTTTTTTTAGATATTTATTTCTTTTACTTATTGTACAATGAGTCATATAAGTAACCCTAATTAAACCATAATTTATTAATTTAATTAATTTAAACGGCATGTAAATTAAAATATTTTAAATGATTTTTATGCATATTTTAAAGAAATTTAATGACGGTTTAATACCTCTTTAAAATGCTTCTATAAAAAGTAAGAAGGTATCTTTAAGAACTCGAAGAACAAGGTTATAATGAAACAATTTATTTAATTAATAAAAAAATACTAGTATAGGTTTAAAAATCTATATTCATACGTGAACAAATTTAAAAAAATGGCGATTTTAATGTAACTATATTTCATTAGATATCTTAATTAACTACAACAATTTATAATGTAATTAATTCATTGTAATAACATGTCAAATTGACATATATATTACATTTATTGAAGATTAAATTTTGAAGCAGACTAATAATAGTTCAATCCATGACTCATCAAAAGATTTGATAGCAGTGAAATAGTTTTTTTCTTAAATTATGATCTATGTTATGAACTTATCAATTCGAATGTATCTCTATTTGATATTTCAGTCTCCGTTGTGTCAGTTAGGTAACAACGTGACGATCGTAAATCTGTCGTGTTTGTCGTAACAGGAACATCACACGTCGTAAATAACGCAGGTCGTGCCATCTCTCAGCGGGTAGGAGAGATTTTTAAATTTTAGTTCCGATAGTTGGTGGCAGAGGTCTCCAAAGAAATAAATTTATTTATTTTATTACTTTGTTGCTACGTCGCTGCATTTTAGTTTCGCCGCGTATATATAGATGGTGAGAGCGGAATATTCAATATTATTATTTCTTTATTTCGTTTTATAAACAAATACGAAATCATTGCAAACTTTGACACCAAATACACAGGAAATCTTGTAAAAAATAATAACATATCTTGACCATTCAAATCTATGACATTTAGAAATACGAGTATATGTCCAATAATTTAGTAGATACAATTATTTTCTTCAATTAAACATATAGATATTGAGAGGATTATTATAACCAATACATACCTAATGATATTGATAGATTGAAATTTTTTACAGTTTCTCATTTAATCGTGCTTAGTATAAAAATAATTATAAAAAATATGTACACTACAATTCAAAAATTTAAGTATTTTTTTGGAAATCTTTACAAAATGTGTTTGTTGTGTGTATGAGAAACTAATAAACCTTTTTTCTCGTCTACTTATAAATACGATAGCTATATTTTTCTCAATGGTGATTCATTTTTCCATTGATCACTTGACCCACATGCCCATAATTGCATCAACAAAGTCAATACCCGACAATAACAATGGCGCATTGTCCCATTTTAATTACAAAATTATTTTACCTTAGAGTTACGCCCCCCATAGAAAACTCAAAATCGAATCAAAATATGAATCAATTCGAAGATTGGTTGGGCTTAAAATCAAACTTAACTATTAACGGTAACCTATTTGAACCTAATCTCAAGTCAATAGACTATTGATTACATATTACATGAATCAATAGTATGTGTGTATTTATATATCTATTTAATGGGTTAACATGTACGAGTGTCTATTGTCTTTGATAAAATATGATTTCCTTTATATGTATCTATGTAATGAATTATTTAATTTGATATAATTAAATATATAAAAATCAAGAGAAAAGTAGTTTATTTTTTTATTTAGACCAAGGATGTTTTTCGGCTTATTTAAGCTAGGTTGAAATTATATAAATAAAAAAATGCGTGAAAAATAAAAATATTCAGTTGGGAGACCTTCCTTTGGAGTTATGAAATAATCTGATTATTAATATTATTATATTAGTATTTGTATAGCGCTCTTTTATGACCGAATGATCATTCCAAAAGCGCTTCTTTGCCTCTCTGAGTAAAAAGGTGAGTCTGCTTCTGAAGGATGCCTCCACTTTAAGCTCTCTTATGCTTTCTGGTATTGAATTCCTGATGAGAGGTTGTGTGGATCTCAGAAAGCTGGTTCTTGACTTCAGTCTGGGTGTTGGAGGTATGTGATTATACAAGCAGTGGGACGGTCGGTTGATTGCCTTACGCATTTATTCGGCGCATATGACTTTGCGTCTTATATTTGGTGGTACGGTACCAGCCAAGGGGTATAATTTTGAAATGCGTGTTGGTTTGAGGCAGTCTTTGACGAGTCTGCATGCATCATTCAGAGCAGTATCCACTTGATTACAATGGACTGATCGACATATTCCCCGGCTGAGAAACACAATACTTAAGCTGAGGTACGAAGAAGGGGTGGTTGGGCTCCCTTGTGAGGATTGGTCAGCTTGCGGATGAGGTTGTTTCTTGTTGCAACTTTCTGTTTGATGTTGCTGCAATTAAATGTATTATGTGTATAATAAAAAGGCAAAGTCCGATGCCAATAGCATATTATAAGCGTAGTTTTCATTTAATTACCGATGTTAATCAATTTTCGACGTGTACATAACATGGATGGGTTGCAACCTGCTGTTAAGACGTGTATTACTTTGATTTGAACCGCCTATTGAGACCAAATGGTTCAGATATCAGGTGCATCAAGCTAAGCATTTGATTGCCTTAAAACTCTGATCAACAAATTACCCCATATATGCCTCAGATACTAAAACTGTTATCTCTTCACATCCCCGTTATACTACGGAAAAGCATACGATGAAAAAAATTGTAAATTTAATTGTTAAATCAATTACATTTACAATGCAAAGTATTCAAACCATATTTCATGCATAAAATTGTCAAAAGCTTCTATCGGCGTGTTATCAATATTCAATTCAATCGTCCAATAATGTAAATCTATCTACCATAGTCGCGTATTGATACGTCATATCGTGAGCTTTATACATTCGAAAAAGTCGTATTGATACATCATAACGGGAGCTTTCACACATTCTGAATGCTCGTATCTACGTTACGTGAATTTAATATCACGCGACAAACAAACCCGTGGAGTGTCACGGCGCGGGAACTTCCGGCGTATAGGTTTGTTGTATCGAATTCATATCTGACAGGAAGCCACAAGGGATGGAGTGTGTATTTCACAAAACCGAAATAATTCAAATTGCAATGTGTTAAAATGAAATCTTTTTTTATTTTCTTAATTATTTAGTTATTCTAATCACGAAAACAAATAAAAAAATATATTATAATATATAAATGCAGTTGACATAGTACAATAGTAAGGGCGTTTTTGTAATTCAGACTGTCAGTTCAAATCCCAACCAACCTAGATTTTTTAAACATTATTTTATGAAATCTAAGCTCTTTACATGACCCGGAAGGTTAAGCTACCCCATTAAGACAAAAAAAATATGTTCAGGCATTATATATTTTTTTAATAACGGCTGTTTTTGGTAGAAACATACGTGGAAAGTAGTTGGTCGGCTGTGTTAATTCAATTAAATATTTTAGTAGAAAAGAGCAACGGCTGAAAATGAACTTACTTTACGTCTGTGTGCCAAGGGTTAGATATTACATAATAATTAACAGATCATCATCAGTATCCTTTAGTCATCACCTTACCAAACCCTGAATCAGAGTCCATGATGTTTGCCGCTTTCTGTAATCGCTCCATCACGTGGAATTGATATTGATTTTTGCCCTGTGATTTATAACCCTGCCCGCGCACGCTAACCCACCTCCGCCCTTCCGGTACATGGCAATGAGCCTTCCCAACCAGCGGCTTAGCGAGAAAAGGGCACAGAACTAAAAAAAAATACACTAACTATATCCGAATCAGGTCATAAATACTTCTGCCACAAAGGTCTGTCAACCACTTTGATCGTCATCTTAGGTTAGCTCTTCCGTCCAGAATTTCATAAAGTACATTCAATTTATAGCTCTCGACGACCTTCAAAGACGTTTAGATACTCAAGGCCTGTAATAAAAAACAGGTTATGTTAGGTTCGGCACGCACTTGCTGTATTTGCCAGGAAAGTGATGAAGCTGAAAGAAGAGGCAGAAAGAGAAAGAAGAATGAAGATTCAAGAAGACTCTTAAGGCCAAACCGCTAAAATGCATCCTCTGCTGCAGTAATTTGCTCTTAAGCGAACGCCGACAGGGGAAGGGGAGGACAAAAGGGGAGAGTTTAGTCGGTAAGAATCCGACACGACTCTTCGAATGCTGATTCGAAGAATGTTTGTGAAGATTAACTCCTATTGAAAAAAAAAAGTTAGGTTCATCTTCGTCTCTTTACCAACTGTAGGTTGAAATGCCGCATTGTCCGCTAGCTCATTTCTTACAAAATAAAACCACTTTCTCTGCTTATTGTACAAAACCCATTATACTAAGTTATTGGAATTTAGTGAGATGCTAAGATTCGCAATCGTATAGAAGGATGAGTAATACTGGCGCTGTAAATGCGTCAACTTGATTAGAATCTGTTTATAACTTTAATTGTAAATTGCATGGTATGAACAGTTACTGCACTGTTTCTTCCTCCCCCCTTCACCCCAACATTCGGCTTTCCTCCACTCTTCCAGCCCAAAATGCCTTATGCTTCATATTCCGGTGAAATAAATCACTTTAAAAATATATTTTCATATTCATTTCATTCAATGCTCCCGAAGCCACCCAGATATTTAATGGGTTATGAATATATTAAACTTATTTTATACGATTCAAATTGAACGCAAACGCAATTATTATTACAATAATAGGTATTTTTTCATTTCTGACTACATATTATTGGAAACATCTATCTACAAAGAAATTTTTAAGTACTACAATGAATATTTTTCATTCGCAACAATTATAAATTAAATGCTATTGTATATTTAAAAAAAAAAAAGTCTTACTGCTAAATAATTACTTTATATAATGTATGAATTATTGAAATGATAATTTATATAATGAAGAAATTTCAATGTTATTTCTTTTTATTGCTTACTATTTATACAATTATTAAGAAAAATAATACTTTTTACAATAGTAAGCGTTTAATTTATTTATATTATGTATCTATTTATTTCTAAAAGTAGTGTTTGACTCTTATGTTTTCATTTCATATTGTAGATTACATACGAAAAAAGCATGCATTTAACATATATAAAATGTGTTATTGTATATCAATTTGATTGAAAAATGAAAAATGGTCAATGGCATGTTAATTATATTTGAAGTAAAATAATGTTTTTCTGATAATATTCATTTTTAAAATGTATTGTTGGCTTAAAAAGCATCTATAAGTGTTGTAAAAATCATTTCTACGCAGCAGCAACTCTAAATGATAAAAAACGCATTCAAACAAAACAATTAATTTGCCGTAACCGCGCCATAAATCGTCGGTTTGCGCTGTGAAAGACTGAAAACGAATACGACTGAAAAAAGCTCGCGCGATACGGGAGGAAAAGCTCACCGACTGGGGATCGGTGGGGCCGGCAAAAGCTCCCGGCCTGGGTTATTGGGGGAGCGGTGAAAGCTCTGGGCTTTCAGTTTGATAACGTGGAGCTTCCGTCACTGTACAGCAATGTTGGATGTCAAATAAAACGGATACGGCGTGGCATGTACATAAACATAGTTGAATGTTTTATGTGGAATACAGTATGCGTTACACTATTTTCGGAATGTACCAAAACAAATAACAATATTTATCAAAAATATTATGAAATAACAAGGATTTTTAAAGCTGGTACATTTCAAAATTATAACTCAACACAATAAATTAATATTTTTTTGTACCGATTTCTCTGAACTCTGCTTATGCAAAAAATACATATTTTTATTATGTTATCACCCTTATGAATATTTTTGGCAATGTTTTAATAATAATAATTGCTGTTTAATTTTTTTAAATTTTTTATTTTCATTTGAATAGAGTTTGCTCAGGATTAATTATATGTTTATAATCATCAATAAACGTTCAATTTAAAACTAAGTAAATGTTATGTAAATATGAAAATAAAATATAAAAAATTAAAATAAAATAGTAATTAGTCTTATTTTAATCTCTATTTCCATTTTTATTATGTCTTATCCAGAAATCGGGCATATAAACTTCACATTGTTGCATTCCTTGTATTTTTTTTTTTTACTAAGAATAGTGATTAACTGTTGTGGCTTTTGGGTCTAGCCGTGTGTGGTAAATTACTTCTTTCCAATATTTCGACCGCAATTGCCGGGGTTTTCTTCAGGGTTGACACTTAGTCATTAACCCTGAAGAAGACCCCTGCAATGGCGGTCGAAATATTGGAAAGAAGTAATTCGCCACACACGGCTAAACCCAAAAGCCACAATATAAAATCTGGCCGTGAAAATCGAAGAAAATTATTTAGGTGATTAATGAAGTTCATTAATTAAAGAATACGATGATTCCAATATCAAATACATATTCATGTCTATGCATTCGAGAAATGTTATGTTTGACTTTAACCATTTCTAATGAAAAGAAGAGTTATTTTGACGAGTTTTCTTGAATTTTTAATGATAATGTTATGAAAATGAAGTGATTTTATTTCTTAATCAATCGATAGCGTTCGTAAATACATATATTTTGAAAAATCTGAACTTCAAGTTGTTCCGTTTATATTTCCCATCAGCGCACCTTTCCAGTACAACCAGTATGGATCCAGAGTTCATACTATGTTGAGCAGTTGTACTGGGCGCCCGCACCGCACGCTCGCCGATGGCATTTCTAACCCACCGCAGAACACGTCACATACACACAATTGACGCGCCGCAAACAAAAACCGAAATTTATTTGCGTTTAAATTAAATATTTCGCATAGGTGACGTAACGGACATCTACACTATCATATATATATATATCATACTATATAAAAGTAAATGAATGTTTATTTATGTGTTGAACTACATATATTGATATATTGAAATTAATATTTTTCTATAACCCAATAATAAATCTTGTACCGAAAGAGAAGGAATTTATTTTCATTATATTTGATTTTGCTAAAAAATATATTTTCGATATTTGGACCACCTTTAAACTGCTTAATCGCTTACTTGAAGACCGTGGTTTTGTTTTATTAATTAGCTTTAAACAGAAGAAGCTTTCATCGGAGAATTTTTCTGTTTTTCCCATGTATAAACGTCTTATTATACATATGAAAAATCTATAATTGCAAGCAAAATGACATTTTTTACGTTTGTAAATGAATAGTTCTCAACGTTATCTATATTACAATATTTAGAAGCATTGTATGTTTGAAATGGATCTCAAAATGAATTAAAAAATATTCTAGTGTATACGAGTACATTACTTTTTACCACTCTACAAATTTGTTCATTTGTCGCAAATTATCAGAGTTATTATCTTCATAATTACATTATATGAATTTTATTGGTTGCATTACCCGATGATATTTTGGCAAATGGACTAAAGCCGATGACTCATATGCAGGCTCTTTAACTAATATTTCACTATAAGCACATTTTTATGCAAATCGAGGTGACAAAAAAGTGTCGATACTTGTTGATACGATCAAAGCTCGCTGATTTATGAACTGTTTATTTTACGAATCAAGCCGTTGATGTCCATTGAAAAACTGTTAAAAATCATTAGCATATTCAAAAATTCAATATAAAGCTGTTCACAATATCACAAAATCACAAAAATGAATTATTATTTAAATTAAATCGATTATTGATATAAATAAGAGCTATTTAAGCTACATTTCATATGATTTCATTGCATCATTTGAATTTAGTATATAAAGCAGATTCTATCAACACATATTATGTGCATTATAAAAGAAATATATATGGCTTAAATAAAATGGCAAAATAAATCCCTACCATAGTTTCACAATTATTCACTCATACTCGTAACATGCGATTATTGTCTTAAAGATATTATTGATTTTTTTTTATTTGTGTTCATTGATGTTGCAATAAACGTAGTTTTCTTTTAATGTTTCCAATATTAATTATTTTATATTCAAAGTCAATGTAAATTATACGAGTACTAATAATACTCTAAGCAATTAACGATTCTACAAGCTTTCATTCTCAAAAGTTCATTTGTAGATATTTAACCTGTTCGCATCGGTACCCGATATATGCCGTGTAAGATTCCCCTACCGTTGACATCGGTAGCCGTGATATATCATTTTGCTACATTCTTAGAATAGATTTTTATGCATCATCTGATAGTTAAAGGATACAAGAACCAATGTTATTAAATAAAATAAACCTGATAAGTCCATTTATGCTTCAAATATTAGTTTTATAATTGACAGTATAATTTGTATTCCACCAAGCCGTAATGAAAGGGTTAAATGAGAATTTAAGTAAAATTCAATAGTTTGTACATTACTGCTGGGTTACAATATAATATTTTAATAAAACATACTAATTCGTCATGTATTAATTTATTATACAATTATTTAATACTCATACTAAAAGGTTTTAGTTTCAATTTTTAGCGGCTGACAAAAACTTAGTACCAAATTCAACGTGCAAAAAATTTAAATTAAACCAATAAGAAAAGAGTAGTTTAAGATATTTTCCTTGAGATTCATCGACAATTAGGACGACTACAGATGAAGGACTATACAAATATTGTTAGAATATTATTTATATTGTACACAATTCTATTTTTTTAAGGTTGAAGAGGAGTTTATAGCTAAAGCATTAGTTTAAATATACTCGTAAATATGTATTCCTTTTAAAAATATACAAATTTACATAAATGTGAGATTATTTGATGTAAGTTCTATTAAAAATCTACTAGCTAACTAGTATATAGAATTAGGTGTGAAATCATTGGAATATGACTCTTTTCAAAAATAAACATTCCGGATTCAAAAAGAGATGACACCGAGCGACCGGAAGTTGCCCCACCTCCCCGCACATTTCCCGGCCTCTTCCTGTAGGTATCTGTCGCCAAACTCCCCCTGCCCTGCTCCGGCCCTGGCGGCGAAAAATAGATTTATAGGCTTTTGATATCGCCCGCGAATGTCCTCGATTGAAAAACGGAATTCGCACCGTTACATTTTGAATTCGGTATGCGCCCATACTGTGGAATTATGCAATGATAGCGCATACATTCATATTTGAATTTGGAACGAAATATCGCATTCCAGTAGTCCAACAGGAATCCGTTTTATCTATCGGTGCATAAATACCATCGCTTACGTATATGAAAACATTAAATTTATTTAAAAAATTATCAGTGATATTATGAAAATACGTAATAACTTACATTTGGTGATATTATGGTAATAAGGGATGACATTAGTTAGTTATTTCATACCATCAAACTTCTAAACTGTTTTCTCTTGTTTGTGTTCAGGAGAATATCAACATCTTACCAAAAATTGGCAAAATCAATAAAATATTTAGTGGGCACGTGCCAAGTATCCCCGATTAACAGTGTTCTTTGTAAAATTACAAAGTTCACGTCCGTTGTACCGGAAGACCCAGAAATGCTCGCCCGCCCTCCGCCCTGATGATCCATCAGCCGCCCACCCCGGCCGCCGCCTAATGTTACATGATGAAAACAATGCATCAATGTGGGCGGCGCGCTGTCGATGCATAGCTTAGTCTACCGCCCACTCGCAATGGAGATTCCGCCTACGGACAAAATCCCGCCCAAGAACAATGCTTTTCGGCCCCACCTTATTCCTATTAAAAGCTCAAACGTGTCGCAGTTTAATATTATTTAATTGATTATCAAATACCTTTCATATCATGCCAATGAATATAGCTATAGGGTATTGATCGTTTGCTTATGTTGCTTACTTGCAGATCACAGGTTCAATCTTCGACAAGAAAATGATTTAAAATCAATTTCCAAGCTCTTTAAATATCCCAATTTTGTGTAAATGTAATTTCTTCAATGTAAAATGTCAGTCATATTCTGTTATTTATATATTCCACGTAAGGGAGACTCAGTTCAGATACGAGCTCCACAATTTTTTTTAGAAGAAGTGATTTGTTGGCGTCGTCAGTTTAATTTGAAAATAATTAAATTTGGTGATAGACTTAAAGTCGTCTCTTAAACACCGCTCATTCACAACTATTACATTTAAAAAAATCTGAAGCTGATTTCAGCTATAAATGTTATACGCAGTGAAAATAAAAGCTTCAAATCAAATGCTTACTTTATTTACATTAAAAATATTTACCTAATCATATGTAAAGTAATTTTAAATACATTTGGCGTGGGTTTTGATATCATATAAAAATAAACTATTTCTTAAAGTATGTATAAAAATTGCGTAATATACTAATTAAATTCACGTTATCTCGTTCAAATAAATAGCCTAGTAGTATTGCGTTCAGGATGCGTCGAAAGATTTTCCGCTGCTTTGGTCAGACAAATAAATTGTCCGGCACACGTTTGAATATGTGCGGAATTGAATAGAGGGACTCGTTCTCCTGAAAACCTCCCTGTGCTCTCACTGAAACGCCTCCCCTTGCCTGAAAAGCGACCAGAAATTATTTAACAGCCCGTACGCACAGCGCCGCGGACGGAATTTTAATCGAGGGGCAGGCAAAACAATCTGCGACCCTCTGAGGGTGGTAGAAGTGGTGATGCTGCTACAAGAATAGAAAGAGACTTGTATGAACCTGCTATAGAGGAAAAAATAAGATCCTACTCCCCAAAAACCAGGAAAAAAACAAGGATGAAAGGGAGTTCTCCAGATTTTTTTATCATACATTTCAGCATCAAGAAACTACAGAGTTGGTATGATGCTGTTATAGAAGTAAAAAAAACTTCCATTTTCTTTGAAATTAAAAAAAAATCTAGAATTAATAATATTCTGATGTTTGAATAAACGTAAAGATGTGCTTTGTACGATTAACTTAATTTAAATAAAAAAAAAGTATAATGTAGGCTTTTTGGTTAAAGTGTACTCTTTTTTAACAGTGATCTTAATGAAATGGAAAAAAGGTGTAATAATATTTAAAAAAAAAATGTTTTTGTTAATTATTAATTAAGCTCAAAATATAAAAATACAATAGTTGAGTAGAAGTGAAGAAACTCATTTTATTTTAAAAGTTATAGTGAAAGCAGAACAGAATTATCTTTTATGCTTATAGAAAAGTGAATGTTTTCAATATTTGGAAATAAACGTATTTTTTGCCTTAAACCATTAATTTTTAGCCACTTTTTTTGTGAAGCATTCATTGGTAGTCCAATATTCGCAATGCAAATAATTTCAGAATTTGATCAAAGTCATAACTGCTGAAAGGTTTCTCATGAAAATTCAGTTTTTATTTTTCCTATTTTTATTCTTCTGAAGAAGGTTAGTAGTGAGTGGCGTCAAAGCAAGGCTCTCACCCTTTAGTATCAGAAAAAGGCGCTGAAAGAATACTAAAGACCGATATTCCTACTATGTTACGAAATTACGCTCATGGAATTTGGAACTAGACAAAGCTTTTAATACCAATGCGGATTTTAAAACAAACCAATATGATGGAATATAATAAAATATGCAGAGAGTTATTTTATTTTTAGAACCATTTTCATTATTCATCAAAGGTTAATTTACGAGTAATGCCTCTCATATAAATAAGAAACTTAAATGATTGCTTAATATAAATATATATTACTGAGATACTTTATATTGTATTTCACAGTCAATAAAGTAACGAAAATAAACACATTCGTGTGGTAATATAAAGAACATGATTGGCGACCAAATATTGGCAAATAAATGGTTAGTAAGATGGACTGACGACATAAGAGTAACATCAGATAAAAGCTGGATCCGGAAGGGAGAGGATCAAAAAGGATGAAGACTCAAGCGGGAAGTTTATGTTCAACAGAGCATAGTGACAACTAAAACTTAGCATTTATAATATTAAAAATTAAACAATTTATTTTGCCTCCATTTTCAGAGAGAAGCATTTTTGGAAGAGCACGACAATCGTACATGACACCTTATTGTTCTAGATCTATAAGAAGAAGAAGTATGAAGAATCTTAGAAACTTGTGAATAAAACGGGCAATATAAATCATTCGGCCAATAGCGTTCGTAACGCGGAAGCGTATCGGAGGCACACCCCATTAACTATCGTTTATCATACGAGATGCAATCTTGCTGTAATACAGCATGTTGCATAGCGCGAAGATTTTGTACCGGAAACGTTTGGATTGTACGGGGCGGGCGGGCGGCCGCGTTCGTCAGGCGTCGATCGCCTGAACCGATAAATCGGAGGTGTGCGCAGATTAATGCACCGATAAATCACCTGAGAGCGATATAACAATTAGCTGGGTATCACTGCAATGTTAATTAAACGCCCATAAGCGCCGATACAACGGGGGCAACGGACGGTCGCGGCGAAATAAATTATTTAATAATACGCGAATTTTTGCGCTAAACCATACGAATAAGCTGCTGGGTATATATTCAAAAATAAATCATCATGAATAGAGACATAAAAATGAATAAAGAAAATATTGAAATAAAACTCATTATCATATGCTTTAAAATAGCATTATTTATTAATATATTTGAAAACTGCGAAATAAACTCGTATTGATCCATATTTACCCCGGTTGCTGTGAATTTGATCCCTCACCCGTAAAATGCCAGTCAAAGCCTATTAATTTAAATTGGTGGTAGACGAAAGTCGTCCCGTGAAGACCACCCAATCATGGTAAATTCCTGTAATAATAAGGATGATGGATGAATCTCGGGCATGAAGCGCTTAGCCATTTGCACTATACAAGACGTCATAGAATTCCACTGAAGATGAGACTTTAGAATTACTATCACCATCTGTCGGTATTCTCCTGTATGTGTTTAGATAAAAAAAATGCTTTAAAAATTTCATTGTTTATTCACAAATTTGAAGACTGCGAAATATACTCGTATTGATCCATATTGAAAGTTTATACTAAGAATATACATAACAAATATAGTAAGATTAAAATGAGACCCAAATTCAATTATATACGTTAGTTTACAAAATATAAGTTTTCCGATCATATTTCCTTGAAATTGAATGTTCAGCCACTTTTTTTTATATTTCATACTTGATAGAAAAATATACCGAAGATGTGGCTTAAAAATGTCTAAAATTGGTATCATTTGACAAAAGGTCATCATAAACATATAAAAAAATCTTACTTCGGCATTTTGATGTTTTTCCTACTTCATATAATCAGTAACTCTCCAAGAATAAGATAAGTATATACTAGTAATATTCGACGTACTGCACTGAAGCTCCTGGCAAATAATGTCACTATCGTTGCTACTTGTCATGGTAGCATCCTCATGTTGGTGATCTCGGTACTGGAGCACCACAAAGGCATTCCTATCACCCAGTATGCAGTCGAGAATTTCTGGATGCGCCGCTCATGGAGACAGTTCTGCACAAGGACTTGGGTCATTTCAGCTGAGTGCATTTAATTCTGGTTCACCTGAAAGACTTTTCACCGATGAAATCGAATCGATGAAGATATCACAAAATTAAGAAAAAAATAGGGCAAATTTTAATATTTTGATTAAGTTTTCACGATTAATTAGATGTTCGTTTAGTTGAAAAGATAATAAGTTGAACAATATACAAACCAAAAGTTAAAGCAGTTAAATGTATTTTAATGGATAAAGGATAAATGTAAGATTTCGATCATCAATATAAGGTGGACATGTGCAAAACATAGGTTGTTGTACAAAATAATGAAAAATTAAAGTTCTATTTTCTTCATCTGACTGTTTCATTAAATTCTGAAAGATAGTTGATTAGACGTAATGTATTTAGTAGATCTTTGACACATGAAATGAAAAATTTATTACAAATATATTAGATACAATATCATAAAACATTAAGGTTATAAACTGACAATACTTGGTGAAACTGCATAATTATAATTTTAGAATTAATTTTAATTTAAAAAATAATAAATTAAAAATATTTAGTTTTGATTCACAATTTATTTTAATGATTACATGTTTCGGCCTTCCTGAAGAACATCTTCAACAATCTTAATGATTAAAAAACTATATATTTTTTATTTATTAAATTTTAAAATAAAATTAATTCTAAAATTACAATATCATATGGTTATTTTTTCCAATCGGATTCTTATACGAAAACTTTCATACAACAAAAATATTATAGTATAAAGCTACATAAATGAGCGATTCGAATTGCATGATAAGTAGTTTTTCTTTATTTCTCCAAGTAAATTTCTATAAATTTACAATACTTTTAGTTGTCATGACAACACTGCTTAAAATAACTTGAGATAAGTACATGTTATATTTGTAGAGCAACTTTTTCAAAAGTTCATAAATTTTGCTATATACATAAGCAAATTGTTCATATTACAATGAAAGGTGCGTGAAAATAATTAAAAAACCATGATAATTAAAAATATCTTTTTCCCTAAATTAGTCTCAATTTGTGCAAAGTCGTCATGACGTTGTGTTTTAATAAATAACTGATGCTTAATTACCCTTAAAACGAAATCCAAAAAAATACTGTATTAAATTTGGACCCCCGGGGGAGCAAGAGGGGGGGTCGCGGTAATGCCGAAAATGCGTCGGCGCAAACTTGCTGATTAAATTAAAAAGTTGGCTCCCCGCGGTGACATGATGCCCTCCACCATTTCGGAGGGCCCTGAAAGCTCACCCTCTAGAACAGGGGTCACCAAATTTCTTTTAAAATGAGGTTGTAATGTCAAAGTAAATATGACTTAAAGTTTTCATAAAAACAACTTTTGAGCTTGCACAGAGAATGAGAATTTTTCAATAAGTATTTTTCATGTATTTTTTATTTTTCAACAACCCTTTATACCAGTAGCCTCTAAAACGCTAGGCATATTTTTATACTCGTATGTACAAGTACTTTGGATCATAATAACGTGAGCAAGCTAATTTTTCTATTAGATATAATGATATCTGCAGATCACAAAAGCATATTATATAGATTAAAGTTGATGTTGAGAGTGAAAACAAATGTAGAATAACATATGTATTTATGTTGATTTTATGTCGTTGTAGCAATATAAGTGGTGCTGAATTTTTCACAATAACAGTAATGTATTATTACTTTAAAAAATTATATCAAATTTTAACACTGTCTTATAAGTGCATTAATGATTCATTACAATAAATGGTATCTACTTTTCAAGCAATTTGCAAATCTTTTTTTATGAACCTATTTTATAAATATTCATGTAAACATAAATCTTATGCAAAATGAATTATTGTTTGAAAACAACGCCTTATAAATTCCAGACAAAAATCTAAAACTAAATGAAAATTGTCTTTTTAAATATTTATTCATATTTACGAAAAATTACGAGACCTATTAAATAATAAATAAGATGTAAGTACTTCGAATACTCTTTCAAAATGGTTGCTCGATGTAAGCGGAACGTGTCGCTTAAAAATAAAATATTGGAACAATTACTAATATTATTATATTGTTATTAATTTGTGTTGTGGTGTTAAATTATTAGTAACACAATTATTTAGTAATAGACTGATTAATACAAGAAAGATGAATTTTTACATCGAAAAAATAAATCGTTTTGAAAAGCGTGATTCTTAATAGTACAGCAAGGTAATTACCGAATAGTTACATTGTTTCAACAAGGCAAATATGGTTAACTCATCAGTAGTGCCGTAATATAATGCTTAGCGTACAAATCCCTGGTTAGAGCATTTCCCGGCTGCCTCGTCCTCGACAGCCTCCGGGGTCCACCGGGGGAGGGTTCTGGAAAATTCGGTCGGGAACTCGGCTAACAATAGTGAAATATTTGCATACCAAACATGCGAAAGCTCGGTGGTATGAAATATCACAACCAGGGTGAAATTTCCTAGGCGGCCATGGCGGACGCCAAGGACGATGACAATGAAATATCTGCTGGGGAATCTTGTCATGCTTAAGCGGAACATGATTTATTATTATCAAACACGGAGTCTGTGATATTAGACGATGAAATTAAGTGTCTATTGTACTATTTCACCAAGAATTTGACCCTTCATACCGCGTGCATTTTATATAATATTAACATTTTAACAGTACCGGATTTTGACCTTGTGGTGCTGTCGATCATTTTTTTTCTGGCGCCCCATTTTGTTTAAATTTAAAAAAATCTAATTAAGATCGGTTGCACTTGGCGCCCCTAGCTTATTCAACGCCCTGGGTGGGGCACAGCCCCATTTCGTCACCCCCTAAAATCGGCACTGCAGTTAAATACTGTTTTGTATATTAAATAAATAAATACTTTTTCACTAGCTTCAATGTGGATCACGTTGAGCGTTGGTTTTTCACATACTGGAAGAGAATGGTTTCGCTTTCAACGAGAGCTGCTTCATACTTCACATGTATAAATTCACACGTGCATAAAATTTGTGTTCGTTTATAACTACGGTTATCATTTACTTATTAAAATTGCTCAATGTTATCCGTATAAAGACAATACAATAATCACCTTTGACAAATTAAATGCATTTATTTCATTTAATATTCGAAATAAATCTCAACATGAATGCTTAAAATTTAATAAAAACTGCTTTACGTGACAAATGAAAACATATATACACTTCAAATATTTAATATATATACCTTAGTAAGATTATTTTCACCTTGATTGTGTACAATTTACACAGTTTTCATACATTCTTCTTCTTTGCGGTTGAAGGTGAGCTGATTATACCAAATAATTGATGTGCATAGATGTGATCTGATTTAATTTGTAGATCTACACAGTCGCACAAAAAGAACTCTCCAACAGTTCAAGTTATCTGGTGTTCTTCTATTTACAATCTTCAGTCATTATATAATAATTAATAGTATTATATTTTTAGTAATTAATTATATATTTTTATATTATGTAATTAATAATTAATACGCCATCTATTAGATTAGTTATAAATACGAGTATAGTGATATCGTATACCATTTATGTATCGATTTTAATCACACACTTATTTAACATGAATTGATCACTTATTTTATCACATCTTTCCACATTTATTTTTAATTTTAATTATTTATAATGTAACCTTTAAATAACACTCGTGCAGAAAATAGCACACACCGTGTGAAAGGTAAGGTCCGTC
Source organism: Glossosoma conforme (assembly GCA_022606575.1). NCBI lineage: Eukaryota > Metazoa > Arthropoda > Insecta > Trichoptera > Glossosomatidae > Glossosoma > Glossosoma conforme. The sequence continues at coordinate 2,203,572 of JAGTXR010000015.1, forward strand.
GAAGACTGGCCTCAGATTTCAGTAGTCACTTTCATCTCTTCAAAAATGTAGATTTAAACAAAGAAAACATAAAACTGTTGGCAAAACTGCATTGGAAAACAATGCAGTATGTTTGTTTGTTGACGCAAAGTGCACAGGTAAACAAAGCATCTTGCAAATAATTATTTTCAAAGGTGTGCCGAAGCACCATAAATCCATCACAGGCTTATGAATGTACTCCAAAAGAGAAAGTAACTCTTGAATTTTTGAAGATGAAAAGTATTTGACGATTAAACACTCACAATTTTTTTTAATGATAGAAATTTACGTGGATAATCAATTATAGATCGGAGAAATAAGTAACGTTTTTCCAAAATATAAAAAATGTTTTTTGCTTATATTTTATTGATTATATCCATTTTCATAATACAATACAATATTAATGCTAATACTTTGATCGAAGATATTAGAATCGACAGTATGAAATAACGTAATTAACGATATTTCATAACATCAAACGCTTTTTTTTAAATAATGTGAATATTAAAGATTGTGTTTTAATTATCACATTGAGGCATTGTTTTTTATTATATATTATTTTCTAATTTATGACATAAATACACCATAGAAAACTAATGTAATCTTCCATATTCTTCACCTACTCTTAAATTAGCATCTAATTAAACATAATTACTTATCTACTATTAAAAAACATTGATTACAGTTATTTGTTGTCTTGCGATTATATATGTTTTACAGTATGATATAACTAATAGATAAATCATGGTATTGGTTACTTTATAAGATAATACATTATATACATGCCTTGTTAACATGAAGTAGTTTTAACTAACATTACTACTCAAAAATTATTTAATATACGTTTCTGTCTTTTTTCGTCTTTTTATACATACAAAAGCATTATTTCTTCGCGGGGGTCCTGAAAATTTCGTCGCTTAAATTTCATACCTACTTAAGCCTGAAAGTAATTTCTTCAGTCATAGCTGCATTTGGTCGTCTCTGAAAAAAAGATAAATATTCCTTAGTGAGTCGCTGGGCTCGTAAATTCACGTGGTGCTAATCAGACTGCGAAATATGGAGCCTGTCAAATATACGTCCAGAGCTTTTATTAAACTTTATGGAAATTAAGTGCCGCATACATATCGAGCGAAGTAAATAATAATAACGTTGAAATTCCGACAAAGTGGTTTTAGCGAATTCTGTTTGTTCAACAATCCGGTTGTTTTTTTTGTACTTTTAATATCCGCATACCTCTAAACATTACTGAGTTTGTAATCTACTTTTCACATGAAAGGTATTTTTTATGCATTATTAATGATTATTTTATGTACTATAATTAATGTATTGTCTTATTTAAGTACACATATTTGATTGATAGCATCCGTACGCATAGATTAGTATCAAAGTAAATATCTTCATACCAATATATTTTTTAAAATAATTATCATCATAAGCCTGTGACCCTTCACTGTAAAAAGTAGGCTTTTTACTTGAGTCTCTATTCCTCTCTATCTTCTGCCATCCTCATCAAGCTTTCTCTTATCATACTTCCGATGTGGTTTTATTTGCTTATTCTTGGGCGCATCTCCAACACTTTAAAAATAAACTACAAATATACTAATACGTTATCCAAACCTTTCTCATGTCAGTAGTATTATTTGTCTGTTGATAAAACTTAAAATGTTTTGCCATTTGAGTTTAATTACGTGTCTCGGTCAATTTTTCTTAATCGATTTGCGTTTTCCTATTGCGAGCTTGTTAATAGTGACAATTTGACATAGGTTTGAAAAATTTAAATTAATATGTATTGAATGATATAAAATAGTCTCTTGCTTAATATAAAAGATACTTAATCATGTAAAGTTTGATTATTCAATGATAAATTATTTATTTTAATATTATTTGATAAACTATTGTTGAATAATAAGGTTTTGTTGACATTTGAAAAATATATAACATTATTTTTAAGCGATCATTGACAATGTAAGATATCTTAATACGCTTTCAACTTAATTCTTAACATATATTAATTCTGTTAAGTCATTCTTCGACAATACTGATAATAAATTTACCACATTAAATACTACATTAAAGCACCACATTAAACAAACTAACCGATGGATCACGTCGCTTATTACATTTTACATCTTTTCGAATATGCGAGTCAGAAAAAAAACTATTAGGTACACGTTTTTCAAATGGATATTGTTGATAGATAAGCTGGCATTATAAAGCATGTTCAACACCAGTATGCAGCATCCGACATCTCGGGCCATCTACCGGTCGCAGACATCTGAGCACTTAAATAGATGTCGGAAATATATCAAGAGACTCTCGTTTGAATTATTATTACATTTTCATAAGACGTACCGTCCTTATTATTAATAATAATAATGTATAGATGAAGCTGAGAGGCAGAGTGACTTAAGTCGTGTCGAACCATTTTTTAATAACATCAAAGAAAAATGCGCCGATTTAACAACGCATGTATTGCCTGTGAATCTTGGCATCTCACCAAAAGCCAATGCAGCCGTATTCTGGTTTAACCCTTTCGCATCGGTTGTTGGCACATGCTGTCATAAGATTCCCCGACCGTTGACATCGGTTGACGTGATATATCGTTTTGCTAGTTTCTTAGAATAGTTTTTTATGCATCATCTGATAGCTTAAGGATACAAAAACCAATATGATATATGAAAATAGACCAGATAAGTACATTTATGCTTCAAATACTAGTTTTATAATTGGGAGTATAATTTGTATTCAAACCGAGCTATAATAAAAGGGTTAAAAAACATTTACTTGCGTAGAATACACGTGGGATGATAGTTTAATTTTGTAAAGAATGGCGAGGTAAGCAAGCGGACAATTCAGCCTTCTTTATTTTGCAGTTGATTGATTAAAACATGAAGTTGACACTTTTTTTAGTTTAGTGCAAGAAAACTTAAGCTTAACCTGCCTTTTTCTTTAAGCTCTTATGCTTTAACTGTTATGGAAGGTCGTCGGGAACTATATACATAATGTTTTCAGCGGAGCCTCGGGAGGCATTGCTGACATGATATGAGGGGAGAACCAAGGTGATTGACAGGACTTGTGAAGTCCATATGCTCCATTTAAGGGAATGAACCACAGGAAAACACTTTTATATAATGATCATGTATTTTGGACTTACGTCTTTAATGTACCAATTTGAAAGTAACTTCAAACAAAAAAAAATAACAACGCACTATACATTATTTAAAGTGTATATTTATAAAGATATTAAAAAAAAAATCTTAATTCATCGCTTATGACTTTATATATATAAATATATATATAAGTGCGGTCTCCTTTTCAGAGACTCTCTCTCAAGATATATATTATGAGTATATAATATGATTACTTTTAATGAAAATTATTGTTTTCTGGTAAGAATACTCCGCTGAACATTAATCATTAAAAACTAGTACATTCTGCCTCTTAAGACTGTTATGAAAAATAAACCACATATTATAACGGTAAGCTTCTCTTCCTCAGTCAGAGGTTATCAAATCTTCTATCAACTCGGGACCATTCAACTTCTAAGTCGAAGCACTAATATTATCATACAATTCGTATTATCGTGAATAAATTATGAAACCATATTTATTCCATATAAAATATACATACTTGCAGTTATAAGCAATTAAAATATATAAAAAGTTTGAAAACTAATGGTTCTTTGTATTATACCAAGTTTAATTTATAAATAATATTAATAAGTAAATTCGCGCCATAAGACTTTTTAATGCATTTCCCTTTTTAAGGTCTCGATTTTTATAGTAAAAACTGCAGTGAAATGGTTTTACTTAAAGTCATGAAAATTAAGCCAGACCAATTTAATAAATATTTGAAATTAGATTTTGTTCGTATGTTTGCCTTACAATACAGAATATTATTAACTTATATATAAGTCCTAAGTCTAGTTTATATTATTTTATTTACTTAAATATTCAGGGATCATACTAAATTTTCTAGATTAAACTTTTTTTTTATGTTAACACATACAGGAGAATACCGACAGATGGTGGTTTTAAAGACACATCAGTGGAATACTATGACGCTTACCATTACAGCCCGAGATTCACGAAGCATCCTTATTATTACAGGAATTTACTATGAATGGGTGTCTTTTTTCGTCTACCACCAATTTTAATTAATACGCTATCACAAACATTTAATTGGTGAGAGATCAAATTCACACCAACCGGGGGTATTTTAGAGCTCAGAAATTGATTACAAACCGATTTTTTAATCTCCTTCGGGGATTGAACCCACGACCTTTGGCTTGCAAAGCAAACGCTTTGACTATTGTGCTATACCTGCCGACAAAAGTTCTTATATAAGCGGTACACAAAGTCATAGGAAAGTGAAAGAAGTTCAGCCAGGACGACAGGATTCGGAAAACGTGTGTTGTGTTTGTGTGCGGGTTGGGGATATTGCATAAATATATGTTTTTTTTCTTGAAGAGATCCAGGTTTTACTCGATGACCATTCAGAGCTAACCGAAGGCATTTAGGAAATAATTTTTGAAACCGACGGTTATTGGTTCACATGAATTAATCATGAAATAATCAAATATACATGCTTCGGCGGTTAGATCAAGCTTAGGGCCAGATTTGGTCCGCGAACCGCTTTTTACCCTTCCTTGCTCTAAGTCAACAATTAATCAGAGGTCGCGTATGCAGTTCCAGTGCTTCTAAATTCGAAATTGAGTAATGGCCGCAGGCGCTCCCGCCTTTGACGCGACACACGCCGACAACGCCGGCCGAAACAATCAAAGAGAAAAAAAACACGCGTATTTATTATTCGCCAAGATGTTGAACACGTATTCGAGACAGGCGAAAAATGACCCCCGCAACGGAGGCCGCTTTGACGTCGCGCGTTCTGTTATTTCGCCTCTCGACCGGCGATATTAATTAATACAATATATGCGATTACACTTTGAGAATGTTTGTAATGGCGGGCGAAATTATTTATTTGACTGTTTGTAAATAGTGAAGTTTTACAACAACAATATATAGAATGTCAGTTTTTGCGACAGAAATATTGATCTTCTCAAAATCAGAACTATCACTTCGAAAGATTTAGTATTTACTAAAACATTCAAACACAAAATTTATTGATTTTTTTTCTACTCTATAAAATGGCTTTCTCTGAAGGCTTTATCTGTATTTAAAAAAAACACCAACTGCATAATGTGTTGTAGTTTTATGACCTATATAATACATACCTTCTGTGAAACAAAGAGAGAAATCAACTGCGTTAAACATAAATATGAATGGCAGAAATTCTAAATGCATATTGATATTCACTCATTAGAATTATATTTCTTATGAGTTTTTTTTATATAAACACATACAGGAGAATACGGACAGATGGTCTTAGTAATTCTGAAGTCTCATCTGTGGAATTCTATGACGCTTACCATGGCTAAGCGCTGCATGTAGTGGAGTGTTGTTCCGCCAACGTCATACACTACAGCCCGAGATTCACCAATCATCCTTATTATTATAGGAAATTATTATGAATGGGTGGTCCTTACGGGACGACTTTCGTCTACCGACAATTTTAGTTAATAGTCTATGACTGAAATTTTTTACGGCCGAGGGATCTAATTCACACCAACAGGAGTATTTAAGTGCTCAGAAATCGATTAAATATTTTTTTAATCTCCATCGGGTATTAAACCCACGACGTTTGGTTTGCAAAGCACACGCTTTGTCCATTGAGCTAAACCCGCCGGCAAGCATATTTAATACACGCATTAACTCAATTAAAGTTTCATTATTATTTATTTAACTGTATCTTTCACATTGATATGCCTTAATACTGTCATTTTCTTCAGTTTATTATTTTCAAGCTGCCAGTTGATGACCTACATTAACATTAATAAAAGCTGATAAAAAAACTTCAACGTGGTAATAATAAGCTTATTTCACAATAACATAGTTATTGTTAAATATATAAGTTATGTATATTTATTATGTATATGTATGTTACAATATCATAAATAATATGTAATGATTTCAATGATTATGATATAACATTTGGCAAAAACATATAAACGATTCCAAAAGTATTTTCGAAAATCCAAAAAACGACAACAAAAAATCTAAATGGCTGATAGATATTTTCAAAGAGGAACGCGCATTTTCTTAAACATGCAATTTCAAACAAAGATCGCTTATCTCGTAATTGATGAGAGAGATTCTGAAGATCGTGAGTCACAGAATCCTCTGAGTCGATCTCCTCGAGATGAAAAATTAACCTTTTTTTTCGTTTCGCGGAGAACGAGAATATTTTAAATTTCTAGAACAGCGCCCCGGTTCTAGAAGAGCGCGGGAACGAAAAGTTGACTTTGATTGAGCTGTCAGATTTCACAAGTAACATACGTTTTTTTTTATCTATTTCCATTGTGACATAGTTTTCTTAATGGTTTTGACACTGCTTGCAAGAATACTTTTATTTTCAATTTGTAAATGTAGTATGAAAATTTAAGTAGAACTGTGATGTATGAATATTTTAACTTGTAAATCCAACACGTACGAATATTTGAATTATGAAATAAGACGATATTAAAACCACATTATCGAAATAAATAAGTATACTATTTGCAACATATTATACAAGGAAGAGGATGGAGACTCATGCAGGAGGCTTACGTTCAACAGTGCTATACAGGATACAGGCTGATGATGATGATTGTAAAAGGTTGAAAAATTAACTTTAATATTTAGTTTGTTTCATAAATATACCTTAAGGCCCTCACATATTATTCACTATACAGTAATTTCAGCTTCTAATGTGTTCGGGGCTTAATAAAAAAATCAAAACCAGCGTTTATAAGCGTTATTAAGATGATCGAATGATTAGTCACACCCTTCCTAGTACTGGACTTTTTAGTTCTAAATAGAGGCCCTTCTCAACTAGTGACATGCGATGTACTTAAGCAATCACTACCTAAGTACATTCCATGTCCAGTTATGCCTTATTTTTGTGACCGAACGAGAAATCGTAACATAAACATTCTGCTAAATCAGTTTTTTTTTAAATCTCTACTTCATAAATTAAATATCTTATCAATAAGCTTCAATGAATTCAAGAACATGAGTTCCAGCTCTTATGCTGAGCTAAAGAGGGTTACAGAAAATCTAGAATAGTGTAGATCGACATGCAAGATTTTGTTACTGCAAACCAATCCACCGGATTGATAATACGAAGTAGAAGCTTCAATGACTTAATTTATTCATATTATTCATTCATTTGATGTGAAAAGTATCTTGTTACTTCAGTACATACAAACTTTTATTGTAAAATAATACATATTACTTTTAGTGCGATATCAACCTTATTTTTTAGCTTAGAATTTTATAAAAGTATCAGGGCACAAGAATTCTACTGGTAGTAATATTTTCTTTTATACATAATGTTATGTTTCCAAAGTGGCCACTCGAAACGTATTTAATTTATGAAACATGAGACCTCCAACATCGAAAGCTCGAGTTTTGCTAAGAACCTGAATTTTTTGCTCCAAGTCTGCCATCTCGTACGAAACCTCCTCTCATTAACTAGAACTAATGAAGCTTGAACTTTGGCGACGCGGCGACCTTATTATAGAACCGCAGATATGAGCTTAAAGCTCCCCGGAATATGGATGTCGCACAAATATTCTGCATTTATGGAAATAACTCGTATGATTATTGAGCAAACAACATTTTCGATGCGTTATTTACTTAATATTTTGAATTATATCGTATGTAGTTTATATGTAACGTTCCCTTACATTTTTTTTTTGAAAAACAACATATGTAACATAGTGGTAGGCAAAATGGCGAAGAGAAGGAGATAATTTCCAAGAAAAGCTCATCCTAAAAGACATAATTCCGTTGACTTTATCGTATATACATTTCGAAATACAAATTTCCAAGCAAAGCTAAAATCCCAAAAAATAATTTTCTTTTCTAAAATATAAAAAAATTGTAAAATTTTAAAATATTTTTCTTTAAAATATACAATTTACTTTTATTTATGTATTATTTTATTTCGTTTAGTAGCACATTAAAAAACTTTGGTTTTTGTAAACTTGTTCATTGATTTAATACTATTCAATATAGCAAAACAGTTACTTAGATATATTTTTTATTGTCTGTATCTAGTGTTATATTTCGTTTATTTAAAATAATCTTACTGTGGTAATAATGACATGTGTTGCAATCGTATGTGAGTAAAATATAAATTAAATAAATTTGTAGATAACCCAGTTACAATGTTGGTATCGATGAATTTCCTGTCGCTCACGCTCCATCAAACGTCACATTTGAAGGAAAATCTTGAGCCAAAATCTCAAGCCACGTGCTTTTAATTGTGTCCGGACTGAAACCTCTCGTCTCCTTCATTCTCGGAAATAATCCACCAGAATGAACAAGACGCCGATTAAAAATATGTCGAAAACCCCGCTTCAAATCGCAGCACCGGTCAGGTCACGGATAAATGGTCGGTAATAACTTCACGTGCTGAAAAACACTGAAACACACTGGAAGACAACTCACACAAAACATGGCTCATCTTTCGGAACACATGTCAGTGTTCAAATGTCACTCATTCTGTTGACTACCACATTGTTGTTAAGATGCTTACACAGCGGTCCTTGGAGTCGACTTTTCTTTATACAGTGCACATTTTTTGATTTGACAAAATTAGCAATATTTTAACACAATCATGGTGAAACTCTGTTTATATGTTGATTTAGGATCATTCAGAAAGTCAAATATTGATTGTTTGTTTTTTTTTTGTTGCAGGAAATCTCGGGATCACAGCAACGCATCAGTGAATCCACAGTGCTAAGTGATAAAGTTGAATTGATAAGTGTGATCCGTGTCGCTGGAAAGTGGTCGTGATAATACAGCATACAGTTGTATTATAAAAGTTTCTTGTGCATACTCGAAGCGATCCATTAAAGGATCGAAGCGTTTGCAAGGTGTCAACGCCACCCGGATACTTTTTTTTGAGTGAGTAAAAAAGAGATTTTGCAAAGATGAGTGCTAACAATTGCGATAGTATGTCTTCGTACTTTGCGAATTCTTACATGCCTGACATGAGGCATGAACACCCTCAACAGTATGGAGGAGTGGCGCAAGCTGGTGGCGAGCTTCCTGAAGGTTGCGATCCAGCGGCGTTGCGTCCTGCTGCTCCTCATCATTACGGCCCGCCCTCGCAGCCTGCTCAAGGAGTACCTTACCCTCGCTTTCCGCCTTACGACCGCATGGACATCAGAAACGCTCCTTACTACAACCAACAAATGGATCAAAACGGCGGATACAGACCTGATAGTCCGAGTCAAATGGGACACATGGGTCAGAAAACTGATCCTTATGGTCCGCCTAATGGTCACCAAGCTCCTGTTGTCTACGCGAGTTGTAAGTTGCAAGCGGCTGCAGTATCACATGGAGGCGTGTTGTCTGGGAGTCCACCGCTGGATCAAAGTCAGCAGGCTTCTATGGGGAATCATCATTTGGCTCATCAAGGTCATCCTCAGCACGCGCAGCAGCAGCAGCAACACCAAGGTCATCCGGGGCATCAAGGGCATCATGCGGGGCATCAAGGCCCGGTGCACCACATGGGAGTGCAGCACCCTATGCAGCATCAAGGACACATGATGTATGGAGGAGTGGAGGAGCTAAGTCCTCAGCAGCAGACGCAGATGCCTCTTCATCAGGCTCCCCTCCACCAGGCTGCACCGCCCCCCGCCGCTGCCGCCTCCCTCCCCAGTCCCTCTACCCCTGGATGCGGAGCCAGTTTGGTAAGACTCAAGACTCAAATATAATTAATAACCTTAAGATTTCCTCAAGAAATTTGTATGCCTATCTTACGAGTAATATCGACAGTCAAGAAACTCGTTATATAAAAATATAACACTGAACATTTTCGAAAAAATGTAACGAATAGTACGTCCATATGAAATAGCGTATTTTGCAAAATATAATATATAGTGAACTATAGAATTCTCTGTATAAATAAAGATGTTTTTCCTTTATTGCCATTTGTAACTTTCAAATCTGATTTTTATTCTTATTTTTCATTTAACCCCAATCACTCAAACTGCATAGAGTTTATCTGTGTTGGGGGAGATCGTATGTATAGAACATTTATAAGCGTAAGAATTAATTGTGAATTACAAGAAATATTTGTAATAAAAAACATTAATGAAGAGAGTAATAGTAAACATATAATACAACGCGATATTGAGAAGAATCAGAAAACAAATTTTTAAAAATACACGTAAAAAAGTTTAGATTGAAAAATTATGATAATCAGACATATTAAGCAAATACAATTAAATAAGGATGAAAATTTTATGAAAACAGTCAATTTTTTATTTTACATTCCTTTAAAACAGGAAGTTTATTAACAATGAAAAAAACACAAAGGCAATAGTAATTCTTATTGAAAAGTAAGATTCCCTCTAAAAGTATTGTGTTATCCTCTTATATGAATATTATATAATTCGTATATACTCGTATTCAGCAACTAAATCCATTAAGAACAATACTCATTTACCAATAAATATTTGTAAAAAATATGATAAGCAAAATTTTTTTCTTTGAAACTTTAGGTCGTATAACTTTTGTTAAAATCGAAAACGAAAGTTGCCCATGTTTTTCGTCAAAACTGCGGTTTTTTCATTTGTTTGTTCTCTCGGTAGTTTGTCAAATTACGTATTCATTGAATGCATAAAGCATCTTATGCACGCGGTGCAAGCATAAATTACCAATTACCTTCGCAGTCTCACCTTTGTGTTTCCCAGACCCTAAATTCCAATCGGAAGCTTTCAAAGCTCCATGAAAATACAGGTAGCTCTTGGCGGCTGGACATAGTCTAATTGTTCAAGGTAAATTTATGAGGGCATTGAGGTATAATACTATTGATTCCAAACACCAAAGGTAAAATCGTCTAACCAAAGTTTATGATTTGTATGCTTTTGAAGTCGTATGCAATTCAAATTGTCTTTCTTGTCTCTTAAAATTACTCATATATTTAATGCAGTTTCTCCATTTAAATGAGAGCTAACTATTACACTAAGTGGTATTGGTAAATGATGATGTAGTTTTTTTACGAGCTATACTTTTATATTAAAAGCATGGTTCTCTAAAGATGTCTCTGAAGCTAAAAACATTGGTCGCCGACCAAAACTTGGACGGGTTACCGCCTGTTTATACCGTGTATTAATGATTAAGTTGAACTGCCCCTTACATCCAAATGGTCAAGTCCGCGCGTTGAGCTAATTATCCGATCTTTTCGAAAACTCTCGATTAAGAATTCACTCAAAATTAATATCTTCCACTTCCTGTGCTCCTGCCCTTGAGGTCGTCAGGAACCATATGTAATATATTTTCAGGCAGACTTTTGGTTGTGGAGATGCCTTAGGACATGAAATGGACAGTGACAACTGGCAGAAATGAGTGGTGGCAATTGGTGATAATATTTTTCAAATATGAAACGATTATGAGATAAAATATTGAAGTAAATATTAAACAGTTTCCATCAATTTTTAATGTGGCTATACATTCAAATCATATAGTTCTCATCATTAACTTTACTAATATTTGAGCATATTTTGCGGAACACATTCCTTGAATTTACTCGTATTGTATTTTGTAAGTGACCCAATAATATTTAAATTTTGTCTGGGGGTCACAGCTCAATGGTCAAAGCGTTTGCATTGCAAGCCAAAGGTCGTAAGTTCGATCCCTGACGGAGATTAATAAAAAAAAGGGTTTTTAATCGATTTCTGAGCTCTTAAATACCCCGGTTGGTGTGAATTTGATCCATCACCCGTAAAATATCATTCATAGCCCAAAAGTCGTCCCGTAAAGACCACCCATTCATAGTAAATTCCTGTAATAATAAAGGATGATGCGTGAATCTCGGGCTGTAGACTATGACGTTGGCGGTTCAACACTCCAAATGCAGAGCTTAGCCATATACACCATGGTAAGCGTCATAGAATCCCATAGATGAGACTTCAGAATTATTATCACCATCTGTCGGTATACTCCTGTATGTGCTTACATAAAAAAATAAAAAAATTGAGCTACATTTTTTTTTCCAAAATATCATAAAACATTACGACAAGACAGCAATAAATCATACAATAAATCTGCACAGTAAAAATTACTGAAATACTGCATCTGAATATTTTTTCTCAGCAAAGCTCCCGTCTTTCAGTGTCTTTGTTGACCTCCTACAAAAGCTCTTCATTCTCTTCCGGGTTTCGCGAGACAATGAGCCAAACTTATTTCCAGCGAAAGTTTCTTTTAATTTATGCAAAAGCTCCGAGCAGATGCTTCGCCTATTGTCATCGCCACAAAAGAATACACCTTCTGTTTGCGAATCTTACGTCACCATGAAACGGAATGCTCCGATTGTATGATGACACTTTTGAAATTCTTCTCTCGGTTGTTTTATGAGGGCTGTAAAGTTTCTCACAAATAATGCATCGCAGAGTTTTTTCTAACTTTCGCTTCTGAATTTCAAAGTCTTATTATTCAATTGAAATACAAACACATTTTTGTATTCTATGCTTCAGTTTACTTTTTACTTCTGTCTAGTGCGGTATAGTTATTCATTACACTAATATCACTGCTTAGTTCTTTATTATATAAATATAAATAAACATAATATATTTTCAATATTTAATAAATAAAACATTAAAATCAACTTCAAGTCAACGTACCCGTTGTGATTTTGAAGTATAAAAATGATTAGTTCATTTTAAAGTATATTTTTTCGCTGTATTTTTTAAATGAAAATTCAATGCAAGTGAATGACAAATACTATTAAGAGTGAGTGAGATAAATAATAACGTTTTGTATGGTAATTAAGTAAGTACAATACAATTTAGTTAATACGCAATAAAAATTTCAAGTAACTTAAGAAATGTTCTTTTCAACCTGCTTTTTTTATAATCACCTGTTGTATACTTTTTTTTGTATAGACGATTTAAAAAAATGTGAATCATAGAATAATTCTTAGCCAAAAAAAATCTAACTACCAATAATAAACTTTAAATATATAGTACTGTAATAACTGTATACTTCAGCGCCATGTCAAATAATTTTGAGATCAAAAAGTAGGCTGCTATTGTATTATTTCAAACATTTTGGTTTTTTATGCTTTGTTAAGAAATTATGTATAAACTGTTTATTTAAACAAAAAAAAACATGTTCCAAATATACAACGAATATATTTAATTGCAATGCTAAATTACTCTTCTAGTTTTTTACACGATTTTTTAATTCAATTTTCAATTACACAACGCTATCCTTTAAAAATTTTGGTATATAATTTCAGCGTCAATTTAATTCCAATATAAAACCACCACCATTTTTTCTTATCTGATAAAAGCTCTATAAAGATTTGCTCCACTACTCCGCTAGTCTGAACACTTTGCCCTGACCGTTGCTGTTACACGTGAGCTTTGGGTACGGAGGCTCCATAAATTTTGGAATCAACAGGTGGTCGCTCTTGTCCCCACTACGGTTTTAGAGGGTGGTAGGCTCTACAGCGGCCACTACGGGTTACAGCGTAGCTGAGAGGGTGGCAACGTGGAGGCTTTATTGCGATACAGTTGTTGTTCCTACACGTGATAATTATTATTCTCATTCTATGTTGTTTTTTATGGCGCCTAATTAGAATAACTCAGTACCGTATTAATTCATCTCGTTTAAATTCATTTAAATATATAAATATATGATATTTTAATATAATTTCATTTAAAAAAATACCTCTCATTCATATGTGTTCATAATTGAAGGTTGGCATTTTTTTATTTGAAATCAAAATATAACATATTTTAGACTGATTAAATAAAATTTCTTCACATTTAAACATACACAAGAAGAGCTTAGTTAAATAAAAACTAAAAACACGCTCATGGCACTATTATAAATGCATTTCATACTCACGTAAATGTGCGCAAAAGAAACATTATATTTTATACAAATAAAGTTCAATAAAACATATCTCCCATGGAAATACAGATTATTGTATTACAAGAAAAAAATATAACATAACGTAATTGTAATGTGAAAAAATATATAGTAGGTGAATTTTATTTTACATACGAGTATATGAATATATTTTTACTGGAAGCAATTATGACTTTTATATTAATATTTTTGTATTGTTCCATTTTCAATATACAAAATAAGTATTTTTTTATTACTTAAATATACATATACTATACATAAAATTCTTTTTTCAACGCGTCAATCCAAGCACAAAAATAACGGCAGAAGCGGGATGCGAACCGCGGACCTTGGAAACCAACTATGCCCAGGTATTCATACCGCTCGGCGATTTATGTATTTTATGTATAGTATATGTATATTTAAGTAATAATAATATTGTAATATAGTCAATGATCTATAAAAGTAGATTAGAATATTGAAATAATAAAATAATATTCTAATAAAAATTTAAAAAATTCATACAAAGTATTTTTATTTAGAAAGTCTTTCCGTGGGTACTTTCAGAAAAGAAAAACGTCTAGCAAACAATTTCAACGATTATGTTCTTAAACTTAAATGGTAGCTTTTAAAGTAAACCATCACTCAGCAAAAGCTCCGGGTAATAACTGTGTTTCAGGTGTATCTTCATTTTGCTAAATTTCAGCGGAGAACGGCCATCGTGTGCAATCAGGCTGTATACATATTCATTATTTTGTTCAGTAAAGCTCGTCGGTGCTGTTGGCTATATACTTAGTGTAATGCAAGCTTTTATGAGCTTTTAATGGCTTTATAATAGACGCAAAAACTGGTCCCGAGACGTAAATAAAGGCAGAGTGGCAGAAGCTCATTTCTTCAAAAATTAATTATTCAATGAGTGCCTCGGTTATGTGAGTGCAATTAAGATAATCCCCAGGTAATAAAATATAATGTTTGAATATATATCCAGTTAATACGATAACATTTACTTAAATAAGGTTGATATATTAAATACATTCTTTTTCGTATAATTATATATCACTTGTGTGATCTATGACGTTTACCAAAATGGCTGTACGATACACGCTGAAATAATGTATCATGTTTGTGTTTTGTTTAGTGATACAAGTAGATACATTCACATATTTTTTCAGTGATCCTGATTGTACGTCCGTTTTTAATATAAAATATCATAATATAATTTCTAACTTTTCATAAAACTTAGTACTAATATTATTTACTTTTCTTCGTAATTTGTAAGCAATTTATACAAGCATTTCATATTTTATATAAGAATAAATTTCCTATGTATTTAATTTATTCTATGACTAATTATTATTTTTACGGAATTATGTATAAATAATATTTAATACATCAATCTTTTTACATCAGTATTGAGAATCATCATATATCATATATCAATGACATACGATAAAACAAGATTTATATATTATTATAATCTATTCAACTTGATTTGAAAATAATCCTTAAATAGTGTTTATCATTACTTTTTTTAATTGAATAAATTAAGCCACACACTTTAAACTTCACAAAAGAAAAATCAATTGGATTTTGATTAAGCATATTGAAAGTGTTTTTTTGGGTATTTTATTTGGTTTTCTTCACTTAATTTTTTTATTAGACAATGTTCTAATTGTGTTCGACGATAAAATTTATTGACTAAAGTTTGGAATAAGCTAAGGGTTAATTATTTTCATTTTAGGACTCTTATTAACTTACAAACAAAATGACAAATATTGTCTTATAATAAATGCTGAATTAAGGTTAACGTCAGTATTTTTCATTGATATTCTAGTATTGTATGCAATGAAGATATATAAAGAGTATACTTAAACATGAACAAAACAATTAGATAATAAATAAGACATTTTTACTTGTGAGATAAATACATTTAGTTTTGTTTATACACTTGTTGTTATTCGTCTTGAAATGAACGCTTCGTCTTTAAACTATACCGTGCGCCGTTATTCTTGGCAGGCAGACAATAATAGGAGTGACTCTAGCCATTACTCAATGAGACAAGTCTGCGCAAATGCACTATATCTAGACCATTATATATACAAAAGTGTCTACGGGCTTATCACGTGCAAATAATATTTTTGTTATATTACAGCACATATCAAATGCGATTAGTTAATCAAAGTGAAGCAACATTGAACGCGGACCAAAACATGTATAGGTTAACCTCTGCTGCTCACCGCGTTTCATTGGTTAGATTTAATAGCGCATGAGAACCAAATTTTACTGAGCGTCGGAGAAATCTTCCGAACTCCTTTAAATTATGATTAACAAATCTAATAAAAAAAAAAAATTAATAAACAAAGCTAAATGGTGACCATACATTCCACATATGGAACGATTATGTGAAGAAGAAGACAAACAGTAGACTGCTTCGATTTATGTTCTCCGGCGGCAATCACAATAAAAAAACAATCGTAAACGGGATATTATTACTAAATTACATCGATGGTTCAATTGATTTTTTTTTGTTAAGTAGGTACATAATAATAGGTGTGTAATTATTTTGAAGCTCATATATCACCCACAAAACATTGAAATATTAACCCATTACCAGCCATCGTTCTCCATCAATACTTTGCAATCAATAAAAAGCCCTGATAAAAATTAACCCACAGTCTGAATTGAGTTACAAATGATGTCACATCAGCCGTTTCCAAAGAGAATATCGTTGACTCGGCACTTTACCAAATGGCTAGCACTCTCCTCAAATTCTTTCAACAGTTAATACAGCCTTTTCAGCGAACCATTGTGTGATTTCCATGCAGACTTTCCTCGTTCGAAGCCTTTTCTTTCGCGATAACTTTCCCAACAAAGCGACCTGGGCGGATAATAGAAAGGAAAATGGCTTTTAGTTTTTCACTGATTGGGCTGTCATTCGCCATATTTTTACTCTCAGCGTACGAATCAGACGAACAGCGGATCGATGTGTTTGAAAAGAGATTTAAGGAATCAATTTTTTATTCGCGAAAACAGCGATAAACAGGGATGCAGTGGTAAATCAATTGAACTGAAAAATGAAATAATATACATTGTCAAATTATTGGTTTATATTTATGGCCGCATCAGGGAATATTGGTGCCATATCAAAAATAATCACTTTTAATGCCCAGTAATTATTTTATATTATATGCATTTTTGTTTACGGAATTTTAATCATTTTTTAATCAAAGATGAGGTGGATCATCAATCGAACTAAAAAATAAATAACAAACATTGTTAAATAAAAAAATACATATTTATATCTTTCAACCTCATCATTCCAGCCTCCATTCTTTTATTAAGATATATTTGAATCTAATTTTTTAGTACAAAAATAGTTTTAATTTGATTCTGATAAAGAAGGGCTACTTGCAATATATTGAAAGAAATGTTGCCTCCCAGTCAAATGAAAAAATACAAAACATTTTTTTTCATATAACAAATGGCATAGTTATTTCGTTTTAAAAATATGAATACATAAAGATAGGTTGTTCTAAGTAATTAGTTTTTTACAAGTCTATTCTTGAAGTGCAATCGTAAAATGCATTACGTTTAAAAATCTTTTTCACTTAATACTCTAACCTTACAATTAAATAGAAACAATAATTGTTTTCTTTTCATCTCCCATTTATTATGACCCGTATCAAAAAAACTTAATTCGGTTATTTTAAGGAGGAAAATACTGTAAATACAGACCTGTGTCTGAAGTAGAGAGAAAGAAAGAGAAAGGTATAGACAGGGGCGGACTGCTCTATCTAATGACGTTGGAGATTGTGTTTTCGCCTTATGTATGACGGCGCCGGGCCATAGGCGGTGACTCTCTGAAAGGAACAGGGCCGCAACAGAGAATTTTGGTGCCCCATCAATAAAAAAAATAATATTTTAACATTATTATTTTCTAATAAATGACTTAATTATTTTTTTAGGCTATTTTTTCACCAAGAAAAATATTTTACTTATAACCAATATGCTGAAAAATGCCTTAAAATAATATTTTACAGCTATCTAGATAGACTCTGCATTTAGTAAAGGCGTATTTAACTTGTATCTACTTGTAACAACTGCTAGTGTCTTAGCGGCCTACGTTTCTGTGCCCAGTTTTTTGTCACTATAACTATTCTCATGTGCATGGATGACATCCTCTCATTATCTTAACTACATGCGCACTTAATATATGGCACGTTTACAAATATAATATATAGCTGGATGCTGAAGGGGCATTAAGGATAGAAATTCATGTGGAAAACCTACATTTACTTGGCTCATGATGAAGATGATTGTACGCAATCATATGTGTCTTTATGTATTCGAATTTCTTTCATTTTAAACAAATAAACAAAAATATTGTATAAACCATATAGCTATTTTGTTTAATTCAAACAAAAAAATAATGCCACAGTATTTAAATATTTTGCGAATTATTTGACACAATTATAATTGATATACGAGTACAATAATATTTGCTAAAAATTCACTTGAATCAATAAAAAATTGAAAAATGGGCAACAAAATTGAATTTTGGCAGAATATCAATGTATCTTTGTACACTATCAATTTAATGGTTATTAAAATCATTTAATAGTTGAGCACGAATCATTAATGTGTACCTTTCCCAGTTTGCCTTACAAGCAAATGCTTTACATCAACCTATGTAAGAAAAAATATTATTCAGGACAATGTTTTCTGTAAATTTGTAAGCACGTATCAACTATTTAATTTTAGTTTAGATCTTCAATGATCAATAATAATATAATATATTGTACAAATCCACCAAAAAAAATATGTAAGAGTTTCATATATTTGTTTGAGAATGTCGCTTTTCCGATGGTACTTAGTTATTGGAACACTTTCGGATTTTTTTCTTTCTTCGAAACTGCACGGTCTGGTAAAGTAGCCGCCCCCTGTGCGCCCCTGAGTGCACTGCTTCGCTTGGGCGGCTACAACCTCTGACGTTGTATGATTAACGATCGCTGATGACTCCCATCCAACCGTACAACCATCACCCATCCGCCCTGAGAAACATGGAGTCTGCCGAACTATAGGAACGCCAAGGAAACATGATCTGCGAGCTAGTATATTACCGACGCAGGATCCATGCATTTACATGCCATCATGTTGAATTCTATTTCTCGATATATTATTAAGCAAAAGCACCTAAACGTCTAATCTACAACCAGTTTAACATAAAACATACGCATACAGTCGCTTCACAAAACAATTGTATCGTTACTATCGTGAACTCTTTCAAACTTTCTCAATTGATGTATGCAACTCTTGCAAATAATCAATAGTAAAGCCTTGCAGAATCCTTTATTAACATTTGTCAATTCAAAATAAAAAGATTCTCCAACTGCTTATTTAACATCGCAAACATGCTTTGGGTTGCTCTACATGCATCTGTATTTTCTCTCGCATATAATCTGAATCGCTTAAGCTGACTTATAAACATTTTAATCAACTATATTTTTTATATAATGCAGCATCCATCTGGCCTGGTTTAAATATTGAAGAGTCCGTGAAGGATAAAGAGCTTTTGCTAATGATTTCCTGTGTTTGTTTCTATTTATATACAACGACATCGTCGAGCTAATCACAAATCATCATCACCATGTCCACTACACTTCTCAGTCAGCCGCCACAGTCCTAGCCGCATCACATGACATTTTGTTTTTTAGTAACTGCACCAAGTAAATTCATTGTATAGTTCCCAATGACTTTTTAGGACGTTGTGCGCCCTGAGGCATGAATAATCACATATTTTTCTTAAAACTAAATACATTATTTCCTCAATATAAAAGTCTTCCAGATAGCAAACCTGTTATGGTGTAGTATATATATAATCGTGTCTGAAACGACAGGGTCAGATCCTGTCTGCCCAGAAGTGGGTGACATCGATGGCGTTACTCCCGGTCATCATCAGATCTTGACGAAGGTGTGACAGGGTCTGCTCCACGCCGCAGTCACATTCAGTTGGTCTGTTGTAAAACTGCCAGGTTTTCATTCCTGTCCTCGTCCTGTATAGTCCGGTACAAAATCTGTTAAAGGACCTCCATATATTCCACCCCTGGTTTTGTCCAACGGCTACGTTCTCTTTCGGGGTACCCGAAGAATTCCTCTCAGTTGCGCTACTCCACATGTTCAACCACAGGGTGGCCAAAGGTATTCCGTTGTCGACTGTAGGAAACTTCTTCTTGATTTGAGCCGTGTGGTTATCTTTATTAAATGGTTGTAGTTATAAATATGTTCTAACCAAAGAGCAATCACCGCAATAAAAATATTCAGCAAAGCCTTCTTTCATTCAACTCCCGGTCCACTTATTTTACAGAAGGTATTCTGAGTATCAACCAATTTTTTTAATGTCAAGTGTAAATGTTGTATTTCACTTGCTATCTTGGATAAAAAAGAAACATTTGGAAATATTTAATTATACATAAAAATAGGCGAAGAATAATGCGCGTTATTTAAACCAGTAAAAAATAATGTAAACACCGAAAAATCCATAAAAACGTGAATCAGTGTACGGAATGAAACATGCCAGCATAATCCTAATGGGTTTTTGATTGTCATAGTAAGTTACGAGTAGTTGCCATGGAGGCGCCTAACTACGGAAAACCGTGAGGCCTCAAAAATATTTTTAAAGGTATTATTATTTTTGGTAACTATCCAGCGAATGCGAAACTTTATTAAAATATATTTAAAATATTTATTATTTGTAGAATATTTTTATATCATTATTTTAACATATGAGTATAAAGGTAATGATTTTTTTTTGTTAGTAAGTAGCTTCTGAAGAAGGTGCTATGGAACCGAAACATATAATCATATTATTACAAACTACAGCAAATACTATAGAATATTGATTCATAAGTATTCAGTGTATTCCTCCATAGGGTGCACTTAATTAATGTATTGTCGTTATATATTCTATTAACACAATTGCATTATTTACATTATACTTGTGAATAATACAATAGAGTAAATTCTTCAAAATTATCTGCATATGATTTATAGCAAATGAAACTTGTTATAAGTCTTGATGTAAAGTATATATCATAAGAATATATTTATCTCTTGATTCGATTATCTGATGGACCAGCGCAGTGGTCAACATCTTGATCAAGTGACAGGATATGTGCATAATTTCTGCCATTCGAATATCGCATAATTTGTCACTTTTTAATTGATTATTTATTAAATAAAGTTAACACATTAGGATATTTAAAACAAAATAAACGTCAATTTATTCCATTATAGCCTTGCTTACCATGCATGTTATATCGACGATGTAATTGATGTAGTTCAACAGCGGGGAATTTGAGGACTTAGCAGGTTACAGAACGCACACCCTTATTTCATATGAATGATATATGATATTAGATCATTTTAATATTCCTGTTTGACAGGATCACATTCAGGTCAATCTTCATCAGAAGAACAGACAAACCTTTTGATTGGAGATGCTGGGAAAGCATTCTATAGCCATCTACATATATAAAGAAGTATATAAAGTACTTGCCGATTTCAACATGACATAAATGGCAACTGTGTCGGAAGAACATGTATGTAGTGTTCATTCAGTGAAACATTCATTATCTTCGTAATATCAAACTCTAATATATTATTTGCTTCATATTTTCATATACGATGCTGTCATGCACTCGATTATGTAATATAAAAATCATCAGCCAATTATTTTTTTGATCTCATCTCAAAAAAATATAAAATATAGTTTTGGCACCACCACAGGTGTACGCCGACATAATGAAAGCCGGCTTTATGAAGATTTATGCAAATCATGCCAAAAAATAATTAACGCTCACGTGGCCAAAGTCCCATATAAAATGTATATAATGTACATCTACAGAACGCCGGACAGGTGAAGTGAGGGGTGGGAAGAGGCAGGTGTATCTGAGGGGGGAGGGGCGACAGGCAATCATAAAACCATCAGGTGAGGTGCCCCACCCTCCCCGGCCCCCTGGGAGGATTTCAAACCCAACCTCCCCACTCCTACACGCTGACTTTCCACCAAATCGATTTTTAATGGACCAAGTCTTTTGTGTACGTATCGAATTTTCGAGACGAAAATAGATGTCGCTTCGTATGGATTTATTGTATCATATATAAATGTATGAAATAATAATAAAATATATGTTATTATAAAAAATAATGGAGCGTATTATGTAAAGATTCCATGGATAGTAATAGCGTAATTTTAATGTATTTACATTGTCAATTATTTTGTTGAAGGTTACTAAAAAAATACGTAAATTGATTTGTCATTCACATTCATTTTATTGTTTGTTTTCATAAATTTTAAATTTAAAAAAATGTAACACATAAAACATTTTAAGTGTATTGAAATTCGATCTGTATCTTAAGTTTTATATTTTTCTTTCAATAAATAACATAGCGCTTGAGTAAACTCGTCTTCAATTTATTTTACAATGCATTTTAGACACTTCTTCTTTTATCAGTAGGGATCAGAAACATTCATTTTTATTTTTAGCGCTTATTTATGTAGTTTTATTACCTTTTAATACAATGCTTTAAAATGTTTACTTAGATATGTAACATTATTTATAATCTAATAAAAACCGTCTTCTGTTTCCCACTTTTTAAGTGCATCTATTTTAATTATTTCTAGTGAATTCTCCGCCCTTATTATTTCGACTAGATAAGGATTTTTTAGGTTAAAAAACGCGCCAAAATGTAAGGTTATAAAACCACTTTATTTTATGCATTTTTCTACAATATTTGCATTTATTGAAGATTTTATTATTTCTGTATAAGGAAATAATAAAATTCTCAATTAAATGGAAGAAAATCTCTCTTGATAAAATTAAATTTATAAAGGTGTCTAACATTGTAAAAGCGTAATGTATTATAATATACGTATTAAAAGAGTTCGCTTATACACGTTAGAAATGATAAAACATTCATTGAGGGTAAAATTGCGGTGTTCCATCAAGTGATTGAACAGTGCTCATTGTGATCTATGTTTCGTTGTTTTACAACGTATGAATTATTTATCTAATTGAAACGTTTTAAGTTTGCGTAATAGTTACTTACTTTTAGTCTTATATGCGTCTACATATTATTATGTAACACGTGTTAGATCGAATGCACGGACAAAGGGGGTAGATTTCAACAGTGGACTCTAGCAGTCGAGGGTGGTTTCCACAATCTGCAAGAAGACTATAGTATACGTTAAAGGTGTGAGGTTCTAGCAACGGGGAGGCTCCATTGTTGGGAAAACTCGATCAGTCCCGGATAATGCGAGTGCAGTTCACCTTTTGTGTGGAAACACAGAGCCTTACACGTATCAAAAGGAAAAGTTTATTCTCTGTACGTGCCCGCTCAGTCGGCGAGATTCCTGCGCAAGATTCCAGCCAACCTCCAATTTATCTTGAAATGGGTTTCACCCATTTTTGCCTTGACGCTGCAGAGTTTCTTTTTTTTCACGGAAAGCTTAATCATTTTATTTCGGAGCTCTCTGTTAAGTGTTTGTTTGTTCATAAATTAAATTAAAATAAATATTTTAATTAAGCCATTTGTTGCAAAAGACCACTATAGTTGTCATGAGCTTTGTACTGATTCTCCTGAGCCTCATTACAAAGTTATTCTGCTGTGCTTTTAAAACATGTCTTTATATTACTACCCAAGCTCATTCCTTTTAAAGGTTTTAAATATGGTTAGTAATATTTTATAAATATGTTTGTATTTACATTTAAAGCATTCCTTTTTTCCATTCTATTAATTTATTTTTTCTCTCCCATATTTGAAACCAATTGTCCCCATTCAGATCTGTTAGTTTCTACTGTTCATGCCTTGTTGTACAATATCTTTGCACTTGAAGGTTAACCTGTGAACATTTATGGCTCCCGAGGACCTTCAGACCACAAGCTCGTGGTCTTGAAAAACTGCAGCTGTATTATCCAAGGCATTTTTTGGGAATTTGTTAAACGATAAATTATATTATATTATATATATACTTGAAACTCACTTACAAAAATCGACTTAACTAGCGAAAAACGCGATAAGCAAACACGCGGTAACCCTTCTAAATTTTGGTCCGCGCCCAATTTTGCTTTACTTCGGTGATATAACGGGAACTGCGCTAACAATATGTTGTTGCTACTGGACGATCATTTATTAAGAAGACTACTTCAAATTTTAACCTTCATCATGAGTCATTAGCATTGATTTTTTGAGCTTAATATTACACATATATTACTGTTGTAATGTTAACAATAATCTAAAAGTCTTATTGAATATATAATATTCCACAATTATATTAAAAATTACAACTGATTTGTTTTGTTATTAAAAAATCTGTTTATTTATTTATATTTTAATATATTTTATTAAATGGACATAAATGTTGACGCACGGAGTTTAAAGTCGCTTAATTGTAATTGGTTATGTTTTCTTGAAGGAACTCTAGTTACACTTCTTCCTTTTATTGTTATCATCGCATCTCACATCACTGTCAGTGTGAAGAAACGTGTAATACTTAATTATTTATTACTTAATTATACGCATTGTTTATTACCACAATTATATAATCATCATAATTAGAATATTAAAATAATATTATAATATGCGTTACTATTCTATAGAAAATATACATTATTTATTAGCTCTAATTAACCGGATACATTGGCAATAATTAAATACTATGAAATTTTACACGATATTTATTTGTAATGATATTTTTACATGCTTTATCAAAGTTCATGATCATAATTAGTTACATAATTAACCCTATCATTAATTTATATGGGATAATACATTATATACTCGTACTTTGCTACCGACTCGTAAATAAAATTGAATGTCTTATTCTCGTTATTTTTTACTTAAGTAAAAATTTAAAAAAAAAGAAACATAATTCCAGTATTTTTGGTATAGTCATAAAAATGACAAGCTTCTTTAAATCAAAAAAATAGTATATATATTCTCAAAAAAGCCTATCGGTATTGTTCTGTGTGTCGTTACATAAAAAAAATATTAATTAGTGGACAAAAATTATCCCGTAAGCAATTCCCATATTATAACACTCATAATGTAGGTAGTAGAGTATTTCCTATACAGTGCCCATATAATCCAAAAAAACGTTTAATTTTTTTAAAAATCAAAAAACGAGATTTTTTCCCAAAAGTTTGCTTATAATCTTGTATATGCATATATATTGCATAAAAAATTGAGACAATAGTTTTAATTTGTATTTAAATAGTGGTTGGAAAACAATCTTGATTCGTTCGAAACATCGAAATTCAATCACCGTCAGACGATGTTTGTAGCCAATCGGCTGATTGCCGCGCGGTGGCAGCGAAACCCTGACTCTTGAGTGATGGTCTCAGGCTGACAAAGTTGGTGCGGATCCTCTCGCGGAGCTTCTGTCGCGAGGGTTTCTTTGCCGAGACGATCGATCAGCTCTGAGACCGGGAGACGCGCTCTGGGAATAGCAGAGACACCTGATAGATGAGGCGCACCGTCTGCGATAACTTAAAATACAGTAAATCGACTAGAAAATGTGCAGAATTAATTTATTTTATTGTATATATTGTAGTTTTACCCAAAGCAATAGATAATAGTCACTAACTATTCAAATAAATAAATTGTATTTACTCTGGGCTTATATATAAGATAAATTACTTGAAGGTATTAGTTATTTAAAACAAACAAGTGAAACATTAAAAACAATTTTAAATATAAAATATTTAAAAATATTTATTTATTTATTTACCTTGTTTTCACATGGATCACGTAACAAATTTGTTACGTGATCCATGTGAAAACAAGGTAAATAAATAAATAAATATTTATAATTTATTATGGATCTCAAAGTGAATGCTCAAAACATTGAAAATATAAAATATTTAAGTAAATTCTTGGGGATCATCCTGTAGTACTGCATTATTTCAATATTTATTTGAAGCAATAAGAATTGTCAAACATAACATAATTCACAAAAAATGCTTATATAAGAGTATATACCTTTTTTATTAGCTGAATTCTGAATCTAAGTGGTACATAATTTACTTCTAATCCACACCAAATATCATAATTTCTTATATCAGCAACCTCATACATGAATAATTATTAACACAATAAAATACAATTTCAGCGGATTGTAAAAATATATTATCTTTATAACACAAATAATTAATTAAATCTTCTTCATTGGTGTTACTACGTTTTATATTAGAGCTTAAATTTGACTGCTACTCTCTCCCTATTGCCGGAAAAAAGTTATTTTAAATCAAACTTCTTCGACTCCGACGTAGTCATTTGTCAATCTGCGTAGTCATCGTTGACTATTTCTTTGCTCCCGGGATGGTGGATGACTTCGTCGTTATAGGAGGTAGGTATATAATGGCTGAGATTGAGTAACGACCGCGCATACCGTGTACCACTATTATTTATTATTTACTCGGTGCGGATAGGAGCCCGCCATTACGAAGTGGAAGTATTTATTATCAATTACCTAATGCCATACAATATACGATAATAATGATACATATTACGGGCGAAACGCTTAGTTATAATAATACATAAGATGGTATTATATGTAAATATTTCTCGATACTTTTTTGTTTGTACTGTGGATAGTTTTATGTATACTTTGCATCATAATAAATAATAAATACATCACTAAGCAGTAAACTAACATCATAAATATCATTTCTATGCACTCTCTCCTAGCTGCAGCATATGGACATCATGATTTACTGTCACAAAGCTTTGTCAGCCGCTTTGATCCTTGCCTTATCCTATGTCAGCTTTGCCTCTAATAGCTCAGCCAAGTACATTCTACGTAGAGCTTCTGACGGTTTTCCAGAATGGCGTAAGCTCATAGACTTGAAGAAAAAGCAGCTATAATTTATTCTCTCCTTCGACATCATACACGTCCGAGCCAGGTTCACTTTTGGTCCTTGACCGACTGTAGTATGAAAGTCTGCCTAGCCTGCTCTCACACCGCGTCATTATTCAGAAAGTCAAACAATCGTACTCCCAATACTATACGCAGACATCTGCTTTTGAAACCCATAAAACGGCTGTATTGGCTTTTAGTGAGATGGCAAGATTCACAGCCGAGAAAGATATTTCCGTAAAAATAATGAAAAGATAATACTTGTTTAGTTTAATATACGATGCTATGGCATGGAAACACTAAAATTCAAAACACTAAGATGGCTTCCGTTTATTGAATCCCCAAAGTTCCAGGGGTTGCACGTGTGGGTGAGGGTTACATTTAAAAATGGTGGCCATCAGCGCTTCCTGTTGCACGCCCCGCCCCTGCGCGCCGCCTACAAGCAGACAGCTGAGCCTTTTTGCTCCATAGTAAGGAGAGCCCAAAGACGGCACGTGACGACATAAATTTCATTATTGTATTATTTATCACTTTTTAGGAATTAAATATTTTGCAAATAACCAAATACTTTTCTTCGTCAAAGTCATTTCTTTGTAGGCGTTCGCCCAAAAAATGCTTCGATCATTTCTATAGCTTGAAAAAAAACAATATTTGGGTGTTTTTAATCAGACTCTTATAACCTTTCATTACGGCTCGGTGGAATATAAATTTAAACTGTCAATGATAAAACTAGCATTTGAAGGATAATGTACTTATCTGGACTATTTTCATATATCACACTGGTTCTTGTATCTTTTAGCTATCAGATGATGCATAAAAAACTTTTCTATGAAAGTAGCAAAACTTTATGCTACTGATGTCAACGGTAGGGGAATCTTACACGGCATATATTGGGTACCGATGCGAACAGGTTAAAAAGTTTGGATGATAAGCCTGTCGCTTCCAAGGCCTGCGTCATTTGGTCATAAAAGGTGGCTAAACACAATCAATGACAGCAAGTAAACACAATACATCAACCCATCAAAACATTTCTCCTCGTCTGATATTGCTTTACTTCAGTGATCAAACGACAACTTACTTCACGTTTGTACATTTCTAAGCAGTGGAATAATCCCAATTTCAGAACAAAAGTTTTCTGATTTTTTTAAAAATCCTATTTCCATTTTTGTTTTTAATTATATTTGAATGTTTATTACGTCTCTATTGAATCCGAATAAAATATATTTGTTACAGAAATTATTATACTTTAATTTAAAATTATTGAATCACAAATTGTAAGGAGTCACAAAAGTCAAAAGTATTATTAAATTAATTTTATTATTATGTATTGTGCAGTACGATTTTATACTGTGAGCTTCCAATACAAATATTTTATTGTTAACAAGTTTCTAAAAATCGATGGAAACCTAAGTAGGACACCAAAGTCCCTAAGTAATGCTCTGAAGTCTTCTTAAAAAACCTTTGTTTTTCAGTTCTTTTGAAACATTTTTTTTCTTAAATTAAATTTATAATCTTTATTTTTGCATTCTTGTAACGTGCCACCATTGTTAATGACATTTTTGTCGGCCAGTTCGCCGCCTCGCCCATAGATGGCGGCTCCGTTCACTTTCCCAAAGAGTACGGTAATCGCCATTTTATTGATTATCAAACTTCCACCCGGCGGTAAACATAAAACAAAATCGACTAATTGAAAACATTAAGCACCCATCTTGTAGACACACGTTGAAAAAACAACACACATAAAACAGCATGGAATCCATAATGGATGGCAAAACTAAAAGCCCCTACAAAAAATCCAACAACGTTTTTAAAATTATTGTTTTATGTTAATTATTAATGTCGATTTTATAACAATATTCATGTTAAATTGAAGATGTTGATGACTATTACGTTTGAATATCGTATACCATTTATGTGTCGCAGTAATTATATCAAATACTCTTTATTACTTCATATTAATCATATATAGTTGTACATAATATCGCATTATATACCTATGTACATACTTTAATCTTAGATTATATAATTGTATTAAAAAAAATGTTTGTATTAGCAGCTTTTTGAATGTCATGTGCTACGTAACTTGATTTGATGTAAATAAATCTGACTAAAGTACTTATTTATATAAAAAAAATCATAGTAAATTAAATCAATATCTATATTAAATTTATCAACAGCACTATAAACAAACAATATGTTTCTACTTGTGTTATCAAAATATAATATATATTATAAAAAAGTTACTAATATTAATTTAAGATGATTTGCACCTTTAGTTAAAGTGCTCTTATCTTATAAATATTAAAACTCCTAAGACTGTCATTATAGATTGCTATAAAGGTATTTCCAATAAACATACTCTAAAAGATATCAGTTACTTACCTTATTATTTGATATTATTATAATTTTTAACGTTTTTATATACAATATTTGCCCAAATAATCAATAACGTGTGATTTGAAATCGGTCTTTTCTTCAATGTTATAAGTATTTTTAGATTTAGATCATTCCAAACCCTAGCAAATATAAATTATTAATTAGGTATAATGCTTTTTTGTGTATTACTATATTATATTATACTCAATAAACAGTTTACAGTATTCTTAAAATAAAAAAAAACCTCACTTTTTCCACTTAAAAATATCTTCATTGCATTTAACCTGTTCGCATCGATACCCGATATATGCCGTGTAAGATTCCCCTACCGTTGAAATAAGTAGCCGTGATATATCGTTTTGCTACTTTCTTAGAATAGTTTTTTATGTATCATTTTATGTATCGAGCCGTAATGAAAAAATTAAATAAGTATTATACTGCGTAATTTTACATGTAAATTTCAGTAATCTTATGATTTTTAGCTGTTTTTTTCCAATCAATGTGATATTTTCAGCGCAATGCGAACGTGTAGTTAATTAGATTGGTGTCATCATCTATTTAAGCTTGTAATTGCAGAAAAACAAAACCGCTTAATTTATTCTTAAAATATACTCTAATTTGCAATTCCGATCGGTTTGTGCCATCGTACCGCGGTCTCGAGAGAAGAAAATTGGTCTTGATCATATGGGATCGTGTACGTGATCACACTTACGGGGGGATCATGCCCATAAACGATTCACGCATCGGATCGATAAATTAGATGCCCAACGGTCAAGATGAAGTTATTATTACCACGCCAACCTGGCAGCGAAATTACCGGAGACTTAATCTCCTACACGTTTTCGGATTCTGCATCAAATCCACCGAGAGTCAGTCTCACGATCATCAAACACAGCTGGAGTTTGCACTAGCAAGACATTATCAACCTCTATACTCAAGAAAACATAGCAATATCTCTGAGTATTAACCTAAATTATTGATAATTAGTATTGTTGCGTTTTTAATGATTCACTAGTTTCCTTCAAAATTACTAATACGAAGGTTATCCATAAAATAAGGTTCTCATGGCGCTATATATAAGCTCGTTTACCGCATGCACAAATGCATTCACCTTAGTAATGACTATGTAGACAAATAGGTAAAAGTCAGGACATTCCAAAAATGTACGCATTCATGGAATTAAACATGTTTTACACTGTGAAAGTACTGGAGGACTCTGCGAAATGCCTTAAGGTCACAGGTTCGATGAAAGGAAAATCCTGATCTATCTCCTTCTCGTGGTGGGGGGTGAACTTCATCAGTCGGCCAATATAGACTGGGACCGAATGTTGGCCGGAATAAGCTAACACCCAGCTAACCTCATCAGGTCCTGGTTAGGGCACTCTATTGTCCTGGAGGGAGTAAATGCTCTCCTAAGGCGGAAGAACCTTTATGGTCAACGGCATTAGGATGTGGAAATAAAGGGGAAAATACCACATTAAAGGTCTAAAGGACATCCCATGTATCAGCAAAAAAATGATTGCTTGGAGGTCGAGATGCAAGATTCTGTTGCTGCAAACCAATCCACCGGATTGATACTACGAAGAAGACAATGTGAAAAACCACTGGGAAACTTGTTTTACGGATAAGCCTAGTTTAAATTTAAAAAAAATTATAAGCAGTAAAAAATATTATTTATTTAAATAGTCAATGATTATGCTAACTTTTCTTGAATACACCAATTTTTGGTTTTTTATTTTTACACATTCAAATGATTTCAACAGTAATTCAAATTGAAAACTGATTTTATTATTTAACTTTTACTTTGAAGCAATATGCATTCTTCTATTATAGTATCAATAATATTCCAGTACTCATTTTTTTAAAATATTTGTTAATTTTTTCATAAAATATGTTTTTTTTATTATATTTGATGAATTCTCTATGACCTTACCGTATACCTAATAACAATACACACGTCTAAAATATCTTATTAATTAATTAATAAAATACTTTCACCTTGCTTTACTTGAAATAATTTATCATTTACTGCGGACCAAAACATGGAAGCGTTATCGCATTATCGAATGTTACTTACCGCATGTTGTTATTTGAGTTAAGCCGCCCTTAAGACTAAATGGTTCAGGACTCGGAAATATCGGGATAATTATTGAACATTTAAAAAAATATAGAATGACAAATCACTCAAATTATGCCTCAGGTACTACAGCTGCTGTCTCACCAATTTTTAGGTTCAAGGTGTGGAAGACGTTGGGAAACATATATGTTACTACATGGACCTTCCGACGAAGATATTTTTTTTGGGGACAAATCATGGAGAGCGGCAGCTGATGGAACTTATTAGCTATTTGTGATGACCATATTGATAGGTATTTTAGCTTATTTCAAAAAAACATTATCTCTGTTTACTATCAGAGACGTTTAAGTGTAGTCAGAAACTAGAATGATACTCTTAAGCGTTACTATAATACATTATGAATAATTCATTTATAATATACTTTATAATATTTCAAGGCATGTAATAAGCAAAAACTGCCATCGATTAAAACAAATCTCTTCTCACCTAACACTCAATTTGAATAACTACAAACTAATTACAAGTCAATTAGAATGTTACGACAAAAAAAATACAATATTTCGCAATTGGTTTATTTTTGCGCTCTGTTTCAACCAGTAATGGCGGGTGGCATTATTGTCAAAACCAAATTGTTGGAGTATTAAAAAAAAATCACGTTCGGGTAATTTTCAAAATTCGCGAGCATAACGCTGTTTTGTGCTATTCTGCTTTAATAGCAATAATCTATTCGTAATGGGCGTCTACGCGGCGCTTAATGTGTATATAACAAGCGTCCTATTTATATATAATTATTTGTATTTTCGTAACCCCCTCCCCGCCTTTGTGTCACGCCACTGATGCGAAAATTGCAGAATCCGTAGCGAAATATTTTTTCAAACATTTTTTTTACCTTGGTCTAGTATAAAATTATAAGAATGCGACAAAACACATCTGAATATATGCAAACTTTTTAATGAAACGAAATGCAGGTGAACATAACCGATTGAAACCAATGGGTTCAATGATGGTCAGCCAGTATGGCTGGACCCTGCATGCATGAAACTTGTTTGCAAGTGTAAATGAATGTATTTCTTGATAAAATGCATATTTATTTAATGACAAAACACAGGTACTGGAATAGCATTCCAAAGCGTACCAGTGACATCAATGAAGGAATTTTAGAAATTAACAGTTCTTGGTTGACATACATTAGAATTTTGAAAGTGTGAGACTAGTCGATTGAGGGTGAATTCAGGAGAAGTGACTTTTTCACTGGAGCAGTGGCCGTAGTAATAAGGATAGAAAAATACATAGTGAACCAAATTTACGTCTGTGTTGTAACGATTGGAGCTTAGACTTCAGTTTCTTATAACTCATAAGAAAAACTGATATTTATTATATATATATTATTAATTAATTCTAGAATATTAGTATATTGGTAAAATATATATTTTTTGCCGTATTTAAGGAAAGGGCGAATTCATCTTTTTATTGAAGAAGAAATTATTTTTTGCTGAAATACAGACGTTCTCTAATCTATAGAACATACCTATAAATATATTTAAAATTAAACTACTTACCATTCCTTATTCTAAATATATATCCATATATAACTAAGCATTAAATTTGAAAAACAAAATTCCAAAATGTAATATAATAATTATTATTACAATGTTCAGCTGGGACCTTCGCGTTGTCTCTTTCCCTTTTACGCTAATTGCGCTTCAGATTAGAGAGAGACGTTCCTAAAGAATTCCTTCGTTTGCTAATGCCAATCAATGTCAGCCATCGGGTTAATACCGAACCAGAAAATGCACACAAACACATATCCATCTCATTCTTTCGCGCTATAAATAATAGCAGTTCAAAAGAAACGCTCGGTTTGTCTCGTTTCATTATAAATTCATACGTTGTTCAGTGGCGTAGAGAATTTTATTGCATGCAATTAAAGATGACAATGCATTTTTTCATGAAAATTAAAAAATATAAATAATGCTTATGTAAATATATATAGAGTGGGAGATTTTTAATGTGTGTACATGTGTTTTTAAATTTCCTAGTGTTTCCTAATCTTGTTTTGGTCATCGTAACGACAGACACCTGGTTAGAATGGTTAATTTTTACTAATGATCTAAAACCAGACGCCAAATTAGGTAATGTAAGACTATAAATATTATTGCAATACAACTATTAACATATCAACCTATTTATTATATATACGTATAGATATGTTGTCAACAACACAATTTTCGCATCATAATTGGTTAAGAGATGAAGTTAGACCTAGCGGGAACATTGGCTGCCGCAATAGGGCATGAATAAAATTTACCAGCCTTTTATATAAGCCCCCGAGCTCTCAGTGCTCTGTAAAGTGTTATTTATAAACTATACATAGAATGTACTTTACAGAGCTTCAATGACTGGCGACTTAGAGAGCTGTGTAGCAGCTGTTCGTGACGATTATATGCTCCAGGACGTATAAGTAATGATGTTGTATATAAACATATTATACACGTACCTTTAATCCATTTCCCAACCTTACCATTTTCTTATTCATTCCCACGTATTTCGTGGTTAGCAACATGTTACCAAAGAAGACAATTCGAGACTCGCTGTAGTATACTAACTTTGCAGCCTTAGACTAAGGTCTATTTGACATCTAACTGATGTACCTAGAATCACGGGAAGGCCTTCAGCCACTCTCTGACAAGTAGCTTTTTTCGTGCGCCAAGTAACGGATCCCCATCTGGGTCTCCAAAAACAGGACGGGACAGGGAGGGTTTTCACCAAGCGACACGTACCTTTAAATCTTTTTGGTCGCCTCAACTCAACCGGTGGCACGCGCTTCACTTATTCGGTCACCATATTAGTAGCTTCCGCGTCTAACATTGCCTCATATATGTGTAACATAAAAATGCATTTTTGCATGTTCATTTCAATTAATAGACATAAAGTTTTATTAATTTTACGCCAATGTAGTTTTGGGTCCTTTCGTTAAGGCGTGTGCATGCTCAGTGTGTGCGTGTGTGTGAGCTTAATCTGAAAACCGTACAGGTAAATTATAAAACAATTCCGCTGTAGAAACCCTTCTCAAGGCATGTCAGGCTCCAGGCTAAGGGAACAGGCATCTGACAGGATCAGATGATGAGGAAAAGATACCGGCATTCATCGGCGATGAGATTTGAAGATATGAAGTAGATAGCCTCTAGAAACATTAAAGATCCATGTTATTTATACAAAATGGATGACAATACTAAAAGTATTGAGATATATAGAGTTAAGCATCTAATTGATAATGAATTACTAATTATTTTGTAGATCTGTGAATACTGTAACCTTGCCAAAAGCCAATGCTTAAAAGAAGGTGACTTCAAGTAATTTTAGGAAGTATATTGGTTTTACTTTGAGATATATGACAAGGTATCAGACATGCAGCCTTCTATCCTACAATCAGTCAAGAAACGAAGATGAATATAGTAGAAACAGGTTAGATGGATGCTGCAAGAGAGCATAAACTACAGCTGGATTTCCTTCAGGCTCCAAGATCTTGTCTAAATGGAAGGCTTTATATAAAGTATAATAAGATGACGAGATGAAGTTAATGGTCGTAATTTGTAACAATAATTGTCTTGAACTAGGAAGCTAATATGAAATGATGATCATTGATATAGAGTGTAAACGAATTAAAAAAGCAGTTCTACGTTCTTTTCTTTCAATATCGGTTTCATACATGCAACATATGACAACTTGAAATTGAACGTCGGGTACGGTAATAAACTATACCTGCCTTTTATTCAAGCTCCTGTGCTTATGCCGTTCGGGAATCACGTCGGAAACTATACAAAGAATGTACTCGACGAAGCTAGAGGAGGAAGAACTGACATGAGATAAGGCGAGGACAATGGTGGCAAGCAGAGCTTTGTGGCCGCGTTTCGTAACGTCCATACACTTCATTTAGAGAGAGTGTATAAGCTGTTGATAATAATGACGATCTGACGAGAACTGCGCTTAAAATATGCCGTTGGTCAATATTATTACTCGGTAGATTCTTCACAGTACCTAAAACATGATATTTTTTGATCGTATATTGCTGTCGGTATATTTCTAACATCTAAGAGTCGCATTCACACAAGACCGTTGTTGTCTTAAAGAAACAGATTAAAAAACGGTACGATTCATAAGCGGTGTCTTGTGCTGTGCTCACTAGCATGAAGTCCCAGCCCGGGCTCTGGTAATGAGAATATAAACGCTTCGTAAATCTCTCATATTTTTTTGATGTGCCTCGTGTTATTTCTGTCCCGTCTCGCTTCCCTCGTTTCCTCGCCCAAGAAACCTGATTTCTCTCTTCTTGGGATGCCCTCGGAGCGGTCTCTCCCGTCCTGGAGATCACGATCTACATACCCGTAACATGAAAATCAGGGCTGGTTTAGAATACGATCAAAATCTATTCTTCTAAAATCGTGTTCTTTAGAGCGCAACAGTATTCTGCTTTACTATTCAAGAGTTAAGAATGATCTCTTACAAAATTATTCTAATGGTTTCTTGATAAAAATTCTCATGATTATTTCTTCAAAAATGATACTTGTAAATGAATTTTCTAATGTGCTAAACAGCATCATCATTTATTCGTTAGGCTTTTAAGCATTGATTTATTGACCGACACATTAAATTAAATGGTTCATTATTGATGAAAAAAATATGATGTTCATATATGAATCATATTTTTTTTATTCCCTGCAATATGTCTATAATCTGCATTAAAAACACTTGTATATTGCATGTATAAAATAGTTATATTATGACTTTGGTGTAGTCACATTTAAGAACTAATATTTCCAAGCCTCGGGAGCGTCTTTACTCCACTTATAAAATATATAAACTTTGAGTATTTACCTAAATAATTGATATTTATTAGAGTTTTTGGTGTTTCATATGTTGGCCCAAAATAACTAATAGCTTGTCATATAGGATTGCGAGTATTTAAAATTTTTTTTTTAGAAAATATCATTCATTTAGATAAATAGTGAGGAATTATTCCAAATTTTCTTAATCTGTTTCATAAATTCGTGTATCAAACATTCAACATACGTCAAGTATTTCATTCTTTATTCTTCATTTACTCGGTATATTTTCAAGTACAGAGATGACATATATATCACAGCATCCCGTATGACTATTTAGCATCTATCTGTGGTGATCATATACTAAATCTATTAAGCATAAATTCTATGTGAATGTTTTTTTTTTCACATAATTTGAAGAATTTTTCGTGTCATCTATTACACTTGTATATTACAAGTCTGGTCCTGCTGGGAATGCTGCACCGCCAGCTTGGCATATCTCCGCCGCATACTTCCGAACGGTCCCGAAGATAACAAACTCCTCCAGGTCTGTTTTCTCGTTACCTTTCTATTTTTGATACCGGGGATCGTCCCTCCCCTGTGTCGCGTGACATCTGAGAGAAGACAGTCCAATAAATCACCTGAGGAGACACCTTCTTCAGCGTACATACCAAGAGAATATAATAAGTTGAAACTTGCACGCCTATGTGAAGAACTATCATACCTATATTCATTTCTTACGTAGCAGAATTCACAACTTAGAATGATAGCTCTTTGAGCATACTCTACGTAGATATTTTCATTCTTCTTATAGTTTGTATTAAGCTCTCTAGCTGCTCTTTGATAGATCAAAGATGGTTTTCATACACTTTAGTATCAACTTATACGAGTATATCGTTATGTTTTTTACTTGAATATACTAGTTTATTATATTTTTCAATTATTTGATAAATTGTTTATTTACTCCTACTGTATGCATTTAACAAAGAAATCCTTTAATACGATTTTGACCTGACAATGACTGTTTTATATTACAATATATTCGGAAATAATATTTGACAAATTTTTATTTTTTTTATTCTATTCATATAAATAATAGCGGATAATAAAAGGAATAAGACTTAGAAATATTTATCTGTAAAAAAGAACAAGCTATTTATAATTTGCCATATGTCACATTTTTTTAATTTACCTTGAATTAACGTTTAATGATCTGTTTTATTTTATGTACTTTATTATAAGCACCGATTCTAAAAAAAATAAAGATTTTGCATAAATATACAGATATATTTTATTGCAGTAACTACTTGGAGTATGTACTTACTAATTTAATAAATATTTTTTTTTAATTATACAGCAAAATTATAGGTTTTAGTTTTTTGTATTTAATTATAAATTAATTTACACGATGTTAACCCATCAAGCTTCAATAATGATCATCAAAAAGCGGTGGCATCAGAATGTAATTACGGGCGTATAAGAAACAAATTACATTATTTCGTTAATGACTTTAAAATGAGTCAACGCAATGCCGGATGATAGAAAGATTCGGTCGAATCCGCTCGAAGTTGTTCACAAAAAACGAAACTCCGTCTGTCCTGAGAAAGTGCCAAAAAAACGTTTTCCTGTTCTTGAAGCGCTGTTTGCATGAGTGTGGGGAATTAGACGAGCGCTCTTCAAAGAAGATGGCGGTTCAAAGGTTGAGTCTTTAATGTTATATAAGTACACATAAGTGCATGTATAATATGAGTATATAAGCCTACTGATTTGATTGACTGAAATAACATTTTTACTAAACATGTGATATTTATTTTCATGTTGTCAGCATTTAAATATGAAATGTTACTTTTAAAATTCAATATCCTTAATAAAAAAAAATCTTTTTCATATTTTATACTGACCAAAACAAAGTAACCTAACGTAAACAAACGTTATTTATGATATCTTTGAAAAGTATAGACTACTTAGTATGAGTAAATTGATAATAAATAATAGACCGAAATTCAAATCATATTTTATACCAATAATCAAAGATTTATGGTTGAAATACTTAAATAAAAGAAGAGTTTTTTTAACTTTTACTAACTGATAACTGATTGAAAAAAAAATTAAAAAATTATCTCATTAGCAAGCTTCTTAACTGCGCATTCCTTTTTATTTCTTTTATAGATATATATTTTTTAAATTTTAAATTTGATGGATTTTTAACAGATAAATGATATGCTTATGGCAGTTAAGTAATTATAAATTATTTAAATTGTAGGAAAATACCATATATTATGCAGCAGACTTTTAACCTTAAACTTTACCTATGAATATTTAATAATAATCTATTCCTCTTGCATCTAGGTTTGGGATTGGCAATAGTGGAGGTACGAAGAGTGTACGTACAAATAGTGTGTTTTGAAAGAGTGCTGAGCATAACGATTGTCGATTTATCATCAGACGTACAAGAAGCCTACAAAATAATGGCGAGATAGCTGAGAGTATGTGTTCCGGAAACAGGTTTTGTGTGATACTACAAGGCAAAAAAATTAAGTCAAATTTAATCACGCATGTTTGGGAATCTCTCGTGCGGGGGTGTAGGCAGGGTTAGGGGAGGGGTGACGTCATACCCTCGTCAGACGAGAGGCGTCCTCTTGGCCACCATCCGCCCCCGTCATCTGCTTCGTCTCTGCCTCGACCCCCGTCCAATCGCGCCGAGCTGTCAAACGCAAACATGTATGGAGAAGAAAACACGTGGAGTAGGAAAAAATGGGACTTTTGCCCCCTTACGTCTCTGCTTATTAAAGCAATATGCTTGGAAATGTGAAATATACAACAAGAAAAATGTAGAATTAAATATATGCAAGACATTTAAATTTCAAAATTGTTATTTAGGTATATTGACTATTGACCGGCGAGATTACATAGATTATTGTTTAATCATTAAATTAACGAAGTTAAGCAACATTATATACAAAACTCACTTAAATAGTGACCGATTAAGTACATCGCTTGTCACTCACTAGTTGGGTTAAGAAACTTCATAGTTGTAAAATATAATTCATGTCTCAATCCAATATTTTTTTACATGCCGATTAATAAATACCAAAATATGCAACGAATAATACAGCTGCCTTTTATAACACTCAGTAATCTAAGTAAATAAATTACATAGAAAAAAGGCGGCAGCTTTAGAGACTTTGTGTTCTAGCAAAAGAATGGATATGGAATGATGAACGCAATTTTTAAGTATGGACCTTAAAGACAACATTCATCCATGGATGAAGATATTTAACAATGAATATTATAAATCTTGCCATTCTAAGAACAGCTTAGCGCTGCATCCGAAGTACTTATCTGCTTACTTCATTAAACTACAGCCTTGCGACTTATTGTAACAACTCTTCCAATAAAGGAATAATTTGAATGCACCATGTTCATTGGATAAATATTAATGTTAAACTCAACGTTATGTATCTTGTTACATTTTCTTTTTAAATTTAAATTTTGCTTTTATATAAAACAGGCATTCATAATGCATACCGTAAAAAATGCCTCAAAATATGACGTAAAATTCCATTTAAAACAGTACTCTTATACATTATTTTGTTTTGTTATATTTTGTATTATTATGTATTTTTATTACGAAGAGGAACATCGCGTAAAATGTTTGTGTGACACATTTTATGCTGTAAATCGTGAAAAGTTGGAGGTAAAAAATGTGTGCGACAGCCTGAGGTTGAAGGGCGGCAAGAGTGAAAAGGGAATGTTTCTAAAAGCACATGCCGGAATGAAACAAGCAACATTCCGCATGTTTGAAATTGAACCTACCAAAGTACGAGTATTTATGAGTAAGCCATGATTTTGATTTTGGAACAATTTTTTTTTTTATGAATTTAAAGCGTTGCTCTTATGTTTAATGCAATCAAGAAACAATTGAAAGTATTGATAAACGATCAAATGTGAGTTGATGTATTTATCCGTGAAAAAGTGGAATTAAATTAAATGCCATCCCTTCATTTAGGCATCGAGAGCGTTGCGATAATTCGATCTCGTTAAATTTTCTAATTAACAAATCACCCAACTGATGCGCTGGTTACAACAACCATTGTCTCTGCAAGCCTTGTAGTTTATTGGGAACCATGTATATTCTCAGATGGACCTTCAGATGCAGAGATCTCTTGAGACAAAGTTTTGACAATGGAAATTAAGAGGACTGAGTGGTGGCTTTTTTGTGGTGACCATATGCTTCAGGTTTGGAAGGGAAATGGGATAAAGAGGCAAACATTAATAATGCTACATTTATGTTAACATTGAAAAAATGTATCGCCTAATGGAAGCCGTCTAAGCTTAGATAACGTCAGACTAGTCATCTGATCCAATTAACAAAAGCCTTTAATAAACCGATGCAGTCTCTTCAAATATCTTGGACTTCTGAAAGTCATCGAGAAATACATATATTCTCATAGTAAGTGGCAGGAGCAGAGATATATTAAGTTGAGACGTGGATAAAAGCAATTCAGAGAAATGATTGGATATGAGAAGAATTGAATTGAAGAATGCGCCACGATGGTCTTCTTCACGATATTGTGGAGGGGATGGTTGAGGGTAGAAACTGTAGAGGGCGCCCTAGACGGGAGTATTTGCACTAAGTATTCGAGGACATGAATTGTAGTGCTTATGCTGAGCTGAAAAGGGTTGCGGAGGACCGAGAGGAATGGAGATCGAGATGCAAGATTCTGTTGCTGCAAAGCAATCCACTGGATTGATACTACGAAGAAGATGTCTTTAAGTGTTGTTAAATATAATATATTCATTGTTGTGTCTATCAATACATAATATGGTGTCGATAAAAAACGTGTTAAATTAGTTTTGAAAAAGCACGAAAGCTTTGATGAAAACATTGCCTAGAAACAAATCTATTATTTTCGTCTGCACAGGCATTGAACATTTTTCATTCGTTTCAATCCATCACAACTCACCAAAGGAAATTTCATCGGAATAAGCGATGGCTTTTGTGTTTTTGAAACAAGTTAATTTGGACCGTTCAACGCGCTGAATGGACAGAATTAATTATGATAAATACAAATTGAAACATTTCATTTAATTCAAAGGAGCCCCCAAACTGAGCTTTTATATTATGTATGGTGTACGGCGCCCCTTTTTGTTGGAGGCTGCGATCTCGGAGCATAAAAAAGCCTCCCCCCAAATGACAAAAGGTTTTATGAAAATCTAACATAGTGTTATGTTACGGGCAAACAATGGCGCAGCGAAATAGTAATTTTTTACCTTGGTACGTTTTCGGGAAAAATCTCAATCCGACTGTGGGTGCGGCCCATAGCAGTTATGCTTCACAACTGGTATACGATACCTTAAATACGATACCTAATAAAATACAGTTTAGAACTGAACATTCCCCGCATCATACTTGAAAATCATGTATATTTTACTATACGCTCATATATATTATGATCAGTTATCAAATTATAATTATAATATAAATCATATCTGAACAATTCACATTGTTTCTTAAAGCGAAGAGCCCCTAAAGTGAATAGAAATTTGGTCACGGGTTAAAGATACTTAGTACCAAAAGTATGTAAATAATAATGCTACTGTAACATTAGACAAACTTAAAGTAATAATCATAATGTTCGCACATTTTAAGCGCGGTTCTTGTTAGATCGCTTGGTCAATACCCTCCCTGTCCCGTCCTGTTTTTGGAGACCCAGATGAGGACCCGTTACTGACGCACGCAAAAAGCTACTTGTTAGAGAGTGGCTGAATGCCTTCTCTTGATTCTAGGTGCATCAGTTAGATGACAAATAGACCTCAGTCTAAGGCTGCAAAATTAGTATACTACAGCGAGTCTCAAATTGCCTTCTTTGGTAACTCGTTCCTAACCACGAAATACGTAAGAATGGATGATAAAATGGAGAGGTTGGGAAATGGATTCTGCAGATAGCATAGATCACAGAATATAATTACAAACAAAATTGAACGCCAAGCGTAGATTGAACATGTTAATGCTTTTTTTACATGTTTATTGGTTAAGCCGCCTTGAGAGCGTCGTGTTAATCATGCGATCTTTTTAAATTTACTAATTAACAAATCATTAAAAAATCTGTACGAATTTCTGAGCCCCTAATCTAAAAGTTGCCGAAAACTGCGAGTACCTGTATATATGTTTCCAGGAGAAGTGCAAAGATGTGTTAGAAAAAGACGTAGACAATGACAATTGTGATAGCTTAAAATGGTTGTTTTTAAATAATGTACAATCATATTTTCGAAGCCAATTTAGCCTACAACTTATGTGATGCATATTTTCCAGAATATTTCTATGTTACAGAAGTTTCTCGACGAAATAACTTCAGGTAATGCCATAAAATTAGTTTTTAAATATGTTTTTGATATATTTATATAGTCACATATAATCACTTTATCTGATCCTTGTTTGAAACTTGTACGATTTTTCAGTTGATTTAAAAGGTGGTGTGCGCCTGCTTCAAATGAATGCTCGCTCCTAATGCCGTATACAAGCCCATTTGTTGGATATTGTGCTTCGCTGTGTGTCGAATACAATGCCCGGCCATAACTCGCTGTCGCTTCCACGGCCTAGCTGATGTCTTTGTTATGACTTTGTGTGCGTATGCGTTATGGATTACTCTGGAGGGGCACCGAGAAGGGGGCCCGCGGGCTGAAGACTTTGAGAAACCCTGAAAATATATAAGAAGAAAAAAACGTTTTTATTTCTTTCAGCTTTGACGTAATCTATGCGAAAGGTGTTTTTGCACTGAAAATAATTAAAATCACAATCTTATTAATATCATAATCGTAATTAAATAACACCTTTCTAGCTGAAGTTTGGTCGTCAAATAAATTATTATGATGATATAATTAATGTTTTATTTTTATTTTTATGTAAACACATACAGGAGAATACCGACAAATGGTGATAGTAATTCTGAAGTATCATCTGTGAAATTCTATGACGCTTAAAATGTTTCATATAAAGGCTGCATGTGAAGTGTTGATCTGCCAACGTCATAGACTACAGCAATATTCACGCATATTCCTTATTATTACAGGAATTTACTATGAATGGGTGGTCTTCACGGGATGACTTTCATCTACCACCAATTTTGATTGAAGGCTTTGACTGGCATTTTACGGGTGAGGGATCA
Organism: Glossosoma conforme; assembly: GCA_022606575.1. Lineage (NCBI taxonomy): Eukaryota > Metazoa > Arthropoda > Insecta > Trichoptera > Glossosomatidae > Glossosoma > Glossosoma conforme. Next base: position 2,246,918 of record JAGTXR010000015.1, read on the forward strand.
AATTCACACCAACCGAGGTATTTTAGAACTCAGAAATCGATTACAAATCCATTTTTTTTAATTGCCGTTGGGGATAGAACCCACGACCTTTGGCTTGCAAAGCAAACGCTTTGACCATTGAGCTATCTATACCCGCCGGCATGTTGAGATTTTCCAAGCGTAGTACATCCGTGAGGCTGTGCTACATCACTGTGTGAGGCAAGAATTATGGCGTCTGACAGAGCTTTGAGGCGGCAGTTAGAATCAACCATATGCTCCAAGTTAGGGGAGCGGATATGGTAATGATGATGACAACCATGATCTTCACCTTATGTTTTATCAGCTCTGAATCTTATATGTAGTTTCAAACAGTAGTTTATGCTCTCTTGCGGCATCCAAAGAACATGTCCAAGCCAGGTCCATGACCGTGTCTTAAATTAGGTCACCAAATCGGTAATCTTAAAGTGTATGTACCTACCGCTACTGTGTATCCTATATCCCCTCCATAAAGTGCTCTCTCATACTAAAAACACTACATACAAAATTTCAGCAAAACTTGTTATTTATACTTTTATCATATACGTCATAAATTAACTGTAACGTATTTAATAGTAAATTAGGTTAAAGAGCTTACTTTGAAAAAGATCTTGTTGATAACAATTATTTTTGTCGTCATTTTATAGTGGAGCATGTGCTCAAAATAGATCGCCGTTATTTTGAGCGGAGAGATTATCATTTTAATTTTAATTAATTTAAATAATGTTGGCGTGATCTGGCTGGTGTTTCACGTGCACGTATACGTGGGCCTTATTGTTGTCCCAGCGGTTCACGTCACGTAGCGTCACGTGGGCGCGGATAACGGTCGTGTTGCGTCGGGACAGGCACAATCGTATATTTTTGGGTACTTTCCTTCTTCATCACCTTTCATTATATGACATAAACAGATATTATTTATTAATAAATTACGCCATACATTAATACTTTTATGTTTTTGTCGAATTATTTTTTTGGACAATCCACTAAGTAAATACTCATTACTTTTATTTTTACCTATATACGATATAACACTCTATATTTGTAATTATTATATAGCTTATATCATTGACAAACTAAAATGGTACATTGGAGCGCTGTTCTCGTTAGATCACCCAAGTAATGCAACATTAGACTTCGATCAAAATTTTGATGAGTTAGTTTGAGTCATCATTTCAGACCAAATGGTTAAGGCTTAGGAAGCGTCAGACTAATTACCGGATCTCTTTATAAAATCTAATAAATAAATCATCCAAAATATGCCTCAGATACTACAGCTCCGTCTCGTCAAGTCTCTAGCCTGCTGCCCTGGAGATAGTTGGGAACCATACATATTGCCAAGAGAATCGTTGAATGCAGAAAATGCATGGACAATGGCAACTTAGATAATTTTTTAACAGTAATACAGCCCACCGTGATTATTTTTTTTCTTATTTACACCTTTCTTATTTACACCTTAAAGCGGAATCATCCTTCAGAAGCAGACTCAAGACCCACCTTTCTACTCAGAGAGGCAAAGAAGCGCTTTTGGATGACCATTCGGTTATTAAAAAGCGCTATACAAATTCTGATATAATAATAATAATTTGTCATCAGCATTAATTCCCTAGATACTCATATATAAACTTATTGTTTAAGTAGTAATATAGTTTTATGTGACTGTCTTTATTATATTAAATATTGAATTTTAATGATTAAATATTTTATTTTATCTAATATATGTAACACTTAATGTTTAACTGATACATATGCTGTAACGTTGTATAGAATGGTTATTTTTTCAAAAATAAAAAATAAGTGTAAATTGTGGTGACAATATGCTTTGGATATGAAACGAATATGAGAAGAAGATTTCAATTTTATACCTACTGAATATACTATCCGGTATCCATGCTAAAGTTAAGCCAAAATTGATTGTAAATAAGTGGATTTATATCCATCCAGGTAACATCCGTTGTAAGCTCTCTTGGACTTTGACAAACCTTCTGCATGCGTAATGAACCGGGGCGTCCGATACTTTTTAATTGAAAACGATCCTTGGCCGATTCTCTTGAGGTGCATCACAGACGCACCAACTTCAGGACTTCAGCAGTTTCGAGAACCTCAAGAGGCTACGACCATAGCCGTATCACGATTATAATAAAAATAAAATCATTTAATAAGATTTTATTATCGTTCTTCCTTCTTAGCCATTGATACAATGACACTGCAGACAATGCTTTAAGAACAAATGTGAAACATATATTTGAAAAAAAACTTGTTGGGTTTATGTGCGTCTTTTATGTATTTATTTTTGGATGTGTAATTCCAATGGTGAAGTTTTCAACTGAAATGATATAATATATATAATAGGCTATATATATAACTACGAGTATTTCATATCACATTATTTACACGTGATTTATTTAGTACCACTTTCTTCTTCTTCCCCATCGCACTACAATCTTTACCATACGAGCTTTGTGGATCTGGAAATCATTATATCAGTTGGTATCATGTAGATTTTTTTAATATTAAATGTATGCAAAATTATAGTTTTGACGAGTACCCTGCTAATTACACAAAAACTACGACACAAACGAAAATAAAAGGTGTTTTTTCCATTTAAGTCTCGTAAGCTGCATGTGTTATCTCAAAGATACACATTATTATTTTTATTTTTTAATAAAAATCTTTTTTTCTTACATGAAAATTTAATTTGTATGTAGTTCAATAAGCAGTAGTTCATAAAAACCTTTCCAACATAAATGTTCTCATGGATCATGCACTCTATCAGAGAATGTCACACAGTCTTATGTTTGTCAGAATTACATAAAGAGCCGTTCATCTGTTGTTGGCAAAGAGACTATACCTTTAGAGGAACTCACTTAATATTCAGTGTCTACGAAAATATAACATCAATCACGTAAGTGATTACATCAATAAATATTGAACTTAGGCAAGTTTCTGAGATCTCTGATTAATGTATATAACTTTTCTTTACAGTTGTCTTCTGAAACCTTTATTTTTCCTACTATTTTGGGTCAAATTTTCATGCAAAACCACTCCTACAACACATGTTTCAGTATCTTTTTTTGTATGATATTTTTTATACTGTAGAATAACTTTAAATACGGAAATCACCTACATACCTACGCCCTTGTGTTTCTTTCTCGGCCACCGCCATAATTGATCGCTGCTTACAGTTTTGAGAGACACCTAATTATTTTCGGTCGGACTTGTTCCCGGTTTGATTTATCTGCGGCCTCCACCGGCGGCGCTGCTGCGGCCGAAAACGACCGAGGGCGGAAAAAAACAAAAACGAAAACGACCGAACGGGAAAAGAACAAAATGAAAAATTCAAACTTGAAACAATTCCGAAACGCTGCGGCGCGAACGATCAACGCTTAGGAGAACTCTAACGTTCATAGAAAACAATTTATAAATTAGTTATTAAATATATACATACGATTATACCTCAAATTTTATACGCATCAGTTCATTCACAAAAATATCGGCAGAGGCGGGATGCGAACCACGAGCCTTGGAACCAACCTTTGCTTTTCCAAGTCCACTCAACTGTCTCATGCCTGAACGGATGTTAATACATTTTGCATATTGCATTTCAGTTTCATGTCTGAATAAAGTCATCATAAATTACCTCAACTCAGTTCTAACAGTTGCCATTTTCCATGCTTTGTCTCATGACATCTCTGAATCCAAAAGTCCACTTGTGAACAAATATACTTATCAACGACGTCAAAGCCTTGCTTAATGACTTGATGACTGTACCTGTAGTATCCAAAGCATATTTCTTTATTAATTAATTGCTAGTAATTTCTGGATCAAATTTATTAAATCCAAAGAAGAACAATTCCCCTACTTAGTAATGGCGTCACAACGTTAAGTCTCCGCGCGTAGAGTTCCAAGATTTTTTAAATCTTATTTTTCTTAGTTTTTTCGTCTTTGCTGAGTATTCCTTGAATGTCTATTAGCTCTTACACTATTCTTCTCCATATTTCTTGGTCCTGGGTCATGCCTCAAGCCGTGCAAAAAAGATGACGTGGCATTATATCTTATTTGACTGTCAATCTAATCGCAGCCCGTCTTTGTCTTTTTGTCCATTTATCTGACTACTCAATTATCACCATCGAATAAAGAAATCTATTATATACTACAAACAACAAAGAAATTCAATATGGAATAACCGGATAGGTCAAAACCAAGTGCATTCTCCAGCTGCATTCATATTTAATACTTGCACTTTTCCAAATTGCCCAGAACCCTCCAGGCCGTATCAGTCTTTTCTCGCAGCGGCTCCGCTATGATTAACGGACTCGTTGCGCTGTACATGAGACGAACTAGCCCCCGAGCGGTGTACTCTAAACTGGCACATACTTCAAATTAAATTTCATACTTTTATGATTGAATCCATGAATTTCAGATCAATTAAGTAATTTTTATAATAAATACACACATATCTATATAATGATGTTATAAATGAATAAGTATTATGTACTTTATTTTGATATTAATATTTTTCAGTGAAACTGAGCGTGATCAATATTATGCGTGTTTCGTAAAGGTTTATCACACAAATAAGGCTTGCAAAAATCAATTAACGTGACCCTATTTTAATAAAAGGAAAACTTTTAAAATAAAACTCAAAGAGAATATTAAAAATATAATAAAAACAACCAATATTAAGACCAAATATTTTATATCAATATTTAAAGTAACAGAAAAATTATATCTTATTATTCTAGCATTTTTAAATTTGTAGAACATGAAATTTAATATTTTTTATTTGCGATATGATATTATCAATAAATACATTATATCATCAAATACATCTTCAATTATATCGCGATATTGAATTTTATGTGACGTTGTAATTAATCAATTTAATTTTATAAAATAAAGGTCGTCATCAAAAGTAACCTAATTTTATGCGTCATTAAAATGTGGACTTAATTAATCATTCGTCAGCCATACGATAAATGCAGTACTGAATACAAATGCAATCAGTTAAGAAGCTAATAGTTAACCATTAAACATCACCTTATATAAAAAACCTTTTTCATAAGAAGCTAAGATCTTATATATATTTTTTGCGGTCTAACCAGGCCCAAATTAGAAATTTTATGAAATGTGACAATAAACATAAAATTACTCTAATTTTTACAATCCTTGAACATATAGTGGCCATAAATAGTAATTTGGAACTGTGTGGTAGTAACCACACAGTTCTGTCATCTGCCAATATCTCAAATCATAAAGTTGTCTAAATTCATCTCTGCACCTGAAGCTGCGACGAGTTAATACTATGAATAACAATACATGGTTACAGGCGGCCTTCAGGGGCTTGAAATCAGGATAATTATTCAATCTCCTTTTAATTCTGAATATAATCACACCTTTATATACGAGTACTTAGGATTCTACAGCATACTTATCTTAACCTACTCAAACTTAAAGAATATTTTATTTTTAATCACTAAATGAAATATTTAAGTAATGTTGGTATGTATACTTTATAAGTAAATAAAAGATCAAATTATGTTAAATATATAGCATTTATGACGTACTAATTAATACACAATAATTTGTATACTTATTGGTGACATACTTAAAAAACCATAATAATGTATGTGATAATGATTCGTAGGTGTAATAACAATCTTTAATAACATGTATTTGAGTAATTGTGTTTGTTGATAGAGAGAAACAATTGTTAGAACATTTTCATTTAAGAAACCTTTATTCTCTATGTTATTGCTGAAGATCATTAACTAGATAGATAAATCCTTTTTACATTTATTTAAAATGTATTATGTTGTGCGTTGTTTATTCACATACTGAAAGACCGCGGTTTCGCTTTCAGTGAGAGCTTTTCCATTTATTAAACATTAAATTCTGCACTTTATCCGGCTCTGTTGACAGATGAAGCATGCAATAATTTTCGCGGTCGATCGTCCACCACCGCGTATTTCGGGGTGGAGAGTCTTGGATTCGCTAACGACGTCTGGCAATGACTACATCTTGTCCGAAATGACAAGTTATTAGTTTTCATTAGGGAAGGCCAAGACCGCTACCTGGAATTCAAATAACCCCTCTACCACCCAACAGCAGTCCTAAGCATAGTATGTATTTTTCAATGCATATAAAAGAATACTGACAAAAAATCTTGGTGATGCGCACGACTAGCTACTTCTCATAGGACCTTCATCAACATTATGTCATAATTTCTTTATCTACTGCAAGACCTTTGCATCCTTAATTTCTTCCGTTCTTTCACTTCTTATATCCATTATAAGTGAACGATCTGGAAGTCTGGTATTGCATTTTGTATACCATTCTACAACAGCTCTATTCCATTGCTCCTTTGACATTCGGTCAATGTGACTTGCTTAGCTCCATTTTTCTCAGATAGGCAAAAGATAGGTTATCGATGTTGCCAGATATTGCCTGCTGATAAGAAAAAAAGTCCTACGAATATACTCGTAGTCGAAGATTTATCATCATTGAATTTTAAGATACATGAAGTTTTATAGATGACTTAATCTAAAAACTGCTTGCAATGCTTAATAACGTTTTTATATGATAATCCAATATTTACGTATCGCCTTGGACTATATTTTGTAACTATTTTACTCCATTTACTTTATGACTAGCTTTAGAAGTCAAATTAACCTCCACAAATTTGTTGAGCGAAGATACCCAAAAGTTTTATAGTCTCAATAGACATTGAAAAAATACTCCCATAAACACATCAAAAACTCAATTCACCCTTTGAAGCTTTCAAGTTTATCTCTTAGATGGAATTTTTTACTGTTGAGAATCATTATTCTATTGAATAGGTACAGTCAGAGATTTTTCAAAATGGACTGTAAACATAATATATTTGCTTACATTGCAACTAACCTCTGATATGCAGTGATAAGTTTTTCGCAAACCTTTGAATTTCAAACATTTATTGGCTAATTAACAAATTAAAAAAAAAAATTACAAAGAAAATGTTCTTTGGGATTCGACACAAGAACTGCTTGCATGACGGTCAAGTGCTTCAACTGCTCGACCAAATCTCATTACATTTGCATCCAGTAGTCTCTCTCCGTCTGATGAATTGACAAACACGACACAAAAACGAAAATCACCTCCTCGAGGTGATCAGTTACTGTACTCGAGACCACTCGCGTCGGTCTATAACAGGATCATCTGATGGTGGAACCGGTCCACGATACAGTGGCTGGATGTCTTGGATTGTAAGTGATAAGAGAGATAAGAAAAAAATACTAAATTCTTTAAATAAAGATCAGTAACGAAACATTTATTAAATACTCGTACATGTTACTGCAAACTTATTTTAAAAGCAGATGGTAAAATTACTATGTAGTTTTTTTTAACTTGATACCTTACAAATTATAAGCATAATTATCTGCAAGTATTTTTTCACCAATCGCATCCGTCATCACATATCGTACCATTGCATCTAATCTCTTATTTCTTATCTTCTGATATCATGAGTTCGTCAACATGTATAGGTATACCATACTCAGGTGCATTTTTCGACCATACGACTTATGTATTAATAGTGTTTTATATATTAAATACTTAAAGCTACTTTCATAAAAAAATATATATATTTAAATTAGATTATCATAATCGAGGAAAAATACTTTGCATTTGTAATAGCAATGATTAGATCTGTAATGATACTTAAACTCATTTCAAGATCAATCTAATTTCTACTTGTCATAAATTATACTTGATCTATGTAATAAGTTTTACTCGGGCTTACTTTAGTTTACCTCTAACTTAAGATTATACTCAAATTCTAGTCAACATCTGCTCAAGTTTTACTCAAGATTTTTTGAAAGTCCCTTTGCTTAATTTAGTTGTTTATTTAATAGATGTAATACAAAGCATAGAACTTTAAGGGTCCTATTTCAAAATATTATACAAAAAACAATATTTCTCAAAAATAAATTATTCATTTTACGCAAATACTATAATGTAATTGGTTATAATTGATTTTAAATAACAGTACGCCGGTTTGTCTCTATTCTAATTAATGAAATTGATTTGGCGAATTCCCAACAACTTAAACAAAAACGTCATTAAAAATCCAGCATAAAAAGTTGGCATGCGACGCCAATAATTTAAATGCAATAGTCATTAATTATATGCAAATCAGCGTAATGTAATCAACAGGTCTCGCTAGTGGTCATCAATAAGAGTTAATTGCTTCATTAACGCGGATTGAAATATCTATAGATCGGAATAACCTGCGGAGATTTAATGATTGTTCATACAATAGCACCTGCATATGATCAAAATGAATATTGAATATTCAACAAATTTTACTTCTTTCTTGATCTTATCACAAACCAAATTTGGAGGTATTTATTGAGTACTCGTATTTCAGTTTTAATTTGTATTCAAACATATTTTTTTTAAATGTACTGAATTATTTTGAAATTATTTGTTTCTTACAACAAAACGATTTGTTTCTCCAACTGGGCTCTTAGATTTCAGAGTGTTTTTTTTTATATATATACAAGAACAAATAAATTACTTAAGCTCCATACAAAAAAAATCAAGATCTTTCAACTTTGTTTTTATTATTATGTAAACAAATTATTAATAATAAATTGTTGCTTCGTACTAATCCATTAGTCGATTAATTTACATTACAGTCAACTTTTTTATAACACTTAAATATGATTGAATGATTAGCTCGATGCACCTGAGACTTACCTGTAGACCATTTAGTCCTAAAAGGCTTTTCAATTCAAAATAGCAACATATAATAATCTTTTATATGAAAAATCACCTTAAACACTAGTGGTTACTATCTTGAGCATAGAGAATAATGTAAAATTGCTACAAGAATATATATAACGTACAAAAATGCTGCATTTATTTTCATGTTAACTATTTGAAAGACCATCAAAAACCTAAAAATAATAATAGAAAGACTGAAAATTTGCAACTGAAAAACGATCTTGATTATATTTAGTTATTTCCCCACAAATCAAGAATTTGTAACATTTATGCTTAAAATTATATATAATTAAATAAATATATGTTTTTAATCAAATTTAGTAGCTGTTTATTCATATACATAGTTAACTGTCAAATACAATTATGTCGTTCTGTTTTCTTTTTACATACAGATATTAAAACAGTTGTACAATTTTCTTTTGAATCGTATTCTCACACATCTTGGCATCAATCGCGTTGCCATACATCTGTCAAGAATCTGTCTGTCGAACCTGCGAAAAATAAAAATGAACTAAATAATTATATATAAAACGTTCTCGAAAGAATTTCAATGAAATATTTTTATGAGTTATGTCTACCAGTGTCGGGTCCGAGCCCCGCATAATTCACACACAAAAGTGTTCTTTGAAGAGTGAAAAAAAAAACGTGTAAATTTGACTATAATTTATTATTTTACAAGTATTTTTTTCGTATCGCACAGGTCGCAGAGGGAAACGTTTGTGCTGGGAAATATTTTTCGTATGAGATATCGCCCAAAGAATCAAACACGAATTTTTAGAAAATATTAAATACGTCAAGGCGGCGGTTTACGTTGTAGATGGATCTTTTCATTTAGCCGATCTAAACGAGGCTACTACGATTATTTAATGTGAAATTGTTTCATAGGTGGTCCGCATACTGAAAGTTAATTAATAATCCAGGCATATTTAAATATGTGTTTTTTAACGTTCGTGATATCATTTTAATGATTTGATTAAAAAAAATATAACGTTTGATGCTACTTTTTAAAGCTAACTTTACCTAAAAAAAATATGTTATTTAATCATGTTTTCACATGTATCATATTGAGCAACTATCATTTCGTACAGACTTGTGATTGTTTACAAGCAAAAACCGATAAAGTATGTAGTGTGTACGAAACCATGATTTAATTTTTGAAAAAATAAGGCTCACAAAGATAAATAATATAATATGCTGGCGTAGTTACGCGTCGGAAAATGCACTTTTAGGCACAAAATGCATTGTCTTTTTAATTTACTGTAACAATAAATATAGTGAGATAATTTTTACTATGCCACAACAGCTAAAAATGCTTTTACTATGTATTTTAAGTTGTTGAATATAATAGCATCGATTTAATTGACCTGAACTTTTTACGCGACATAAAAGCATTTCGTCGGAGGAAAATTAAGTACATTCAATGGCGCACTGTTCAAATTCACTGACAGTTTTTAATGGAATAAAAAATCTGGACTTAAATAAAGAACCCGTGTAAAATACCGAATGCACATTTTACTGATTGAAAGGAGATATACGATAAAAATTTAGTATCTTATAATTGTACCCTCATGGAGGAACTTGCATATTAATACGCTACTGGTACCACAAGTACCATCGTGTACATAATTACTACCGAACTATTACTGATCTGCACACGGTGTTTTCAAAAACGAGTTTATCACGTTCGTATTAAAAAGGCGGTGTACTCGTATAAGATGGACTTTGAACAAGAAATGAAGTGCACATTGCAGCTTCCATTTTATTATTTAATCACATAAAAAAATACTGCGACAAATGGAAGAAATACAACATAAATATGTCAAAAAGTAGATGCAATATTGATATTCTAATGTTATATATTGATCAAAAAATACTTTAAGTGTATTTAAGTTCCAACGACAAATTGGTCTTTGGTTATCTTCACTGATTGCAAGAAAAAATATGGCTGTTCGATTTATACGTCCTTATTTTACTTGTAGTTGCATATCCTCTCAATATATTATTTGAATAAGAAAGAAAGGTCTTATATATCCGACATTCCTATTAAAAAAAACAATTTTATCTAGCCTCCCGCTACTAGCTCCCTAACTCTCTAATTTGTAAGCATTGATACGTCATAAGACTTAATAAAACTTACTACTTTTAATGAACTAAATAAGTATGATTACAATGGTAAAATGCTTTTATATCCTACCTAGTTTAATTAATTGACTACAAACGAATGAACACAAATAAAAAAACACCTGCAATTTTAATACGTAATAAAAGATTCTTAAATATTTATTTTGATTCTTTACAGAGAGAGATTTCTACAAGAATGCATAAAAAAATCTGACTTATTTTTTACTTCCCTAAAATATGATCATTTGCACCACCTAAAACTATGTAGGTGGGTTGTAAGCAGTTAAAAAAAATGTGATTTTGGTACACATTACTTTTTTGGCAAAAATAAGCTTGCAATAAAATTAGTCCTTTCTGAGTCTCAAACTCGAGATAGCCTTCACGACAGGTGAACACTTTTCCTCTAGACTTGTTCCTTGACCATACAGCAAAGATCTTCAGGTCTTCGCCTCCTGGGGCTGACCAGCATCAGTCAACGTCCAACTCCTGGCCTCCGCGCCGCCCTCCCGCGGTCCATTACCCTTTATTTATACATTTTTGCTACCGGACCCAATTAAAATAATCCAATCCGCCCGGGGGCATTTTTCATACCCTGGATCTTGGATCTGGAGCTTGGATGTGGACGATGCAAGAAAGACTCATTACAAAGCAGTGGCGTAACTTAACAAAGAAAAATGACAATCAATGAACAGTTTATTCTTACTTAAACTATTTGTCTTTTTTTCTTTATAGTCGATCTCTAGCTAGAACACATATTAAAGCAATTAACACGAATAATAATAAAACTAGTTTATAAGACTTTTATTAACGGTTTAATTATCTTCCCCAATAAAAAACGAATAAAAAATTAAAATGTCTGAATATGAACGTTGCGATGGAAAGATCAAGGAAACGGTTTTCGAATGATTATTTAGGAAGGAATATGTCCAAATGATAATTTGTATTTGCTTTCCCGGAAAATGGTTGTTACGTAAGAACAAAAACCAAAGCTTCTTTGATTCAAACTCTTTATGACATTTCATCTTTTTATATCATCTTTTCATAATTGTGTTAAATTATAACAAAGGGCTTACCTTTTTTAACGAAACGCGTATAACAATGCAAAACTGATTGATACCATTGGGATTTATGACGCAATAAACGACATAAACAACATGTATTTCTTCTTGAACTCAGGCTGTATAAAGGAAGAAACACGGAGACTGAAAGAGCATTTCAGAACCTACTAGCAGCATTTAGGAAAGATTTTAGAAACTTCCAGTTTTTAGTCGACATATATATTAACAGTTAATGATCGTGTGAAGCGATTCTTACAATATCATATATGTATTAGAGTAATTAATATGTCTAGAATGATACCCGATGCATTTTACTATGTTTATCATTTATCATTTCGTTCGTATTGTGATAACGAAGATGGCTAATTGAAGTTTTTTTTTTGCAGAACGGAAGAGAGGACGTCAAACTTACACGCGCTACCAGACCTTGGAGCTGGAGAAGGAGTTCCACTTCAATCGCTACCTAACCCGCAGGCGCCGCATAGAGATAGCTCACGCCCTCTGTCTCACAGAGCGTCAGATCAAGATCTGGTTCCAGAACAGGCGCATGAAGTGGAAGAAGGAGAACAAGACCAAGGGAGAACCAGGGTCGGGAGACGACGCGGACAATATGACTCCGCCCACGTCGCCGCAATAGAAAAATAGCCCATAGATTATTTATTTATTTTTTAATTGGAGGACTGAGAACGACAGGTGTGACCCCACCGAAACAAACCTAACTAAATTCGTATTATATTCGTTTTTTTTTATCTGAGATGCATCTTAAGAAAATTGTCGCATCAGAACCGGCTTTAATTCCTCGATGACTAAACGTATGCTAGATAAGCAAACGTATACGTTAATTTTTTTTTTTTCATATTTTAACTATTCATATTGTGATCCATTTGAAATAATTATCACCATGGATCAGATTTAGCACAGAATTACGTGCTGGAATACCATGGTTTGGTCTTTAATGAATGCTTCATCAATATTCCGGCAATGGAATATAAAGTTATTAGTGTGTGGCATTTTAAAGCAAATTAGAAAGTATTTATCTATTTGAAATCAATTTATTACGCAATACAAAACAAAGTTCCATCAAGTGTGGATAAAAAATCATTGTTAAAATTTATACCAAATTTTAAGCAAACATACCGAATTATATTTTGGCATATTATGTATGATAGAGATTCCGTCAAAACTTTTTCATAAAAAGCATTTCGTAAGAGTTCTGATATAAATCGATTTTGATATAACAACTTTTCATAATATTTTTGTCGTAAATCCTTATATTAATTGAAAATGGTCATTATTTTAGATTCTATTAAATTATACCAAATTGTTAATTCGAAAACAAATACAGGTCTTTTTACGTTAGTCAAAAAGTCTTTACAAACGTTTAATATCTCAAAAAATGGTTTTAGCTACTGTATTTTTTATCATTAATTTCTCTAATTTATTAGTTATAGATAGCAATGATTCTTAAATAAAACGTACTAGTATATTAGATAATGTAGCTTTTATAATATGTAAAAATTGACAATGTGTCACGGTTACGTTTCTGTTGGGTCACATTTTAATCTCTCTCCTCAACTACCTTTAACACATCTGGTTTCCCAAATCTCAAATACCAGTACATACCGATAATACCAAATCGATAATAATATATTTTGCAATAAATCTTCACGAAAGTGAAAATCAGTATAGGCGTCTCTTTTGGCTTCGTTTCTTAAAATAAGGTCTTTTTTTCCTTTTCGTAACAACCGGTTTAACGAAAAACAAAAATGAAAAAAAAAATGTAAACAAAAAAGATTTAAAAAAATAATCACATAGTAAAAGTTGTTCAAGAAATGTTCCTACATAATGTATATAGCAGTTTTTTTTTATTAATACGTTAATTTTGGAGTTGACCTTATTCTAAAACTCATACAATCATTTTATCCTTTGAATGGGTAAAGCTCACTCAAAGTGTATATTCACGCATAAACCATAAAGACCTCTCGTAAAACTTATTTGAAATCAATTATAAATAAAATATCTGATTTAATATATATATTTATCGTCTTAATTTAAATTATATTTAATAATAAAAAATTGAAGAAAATTGTACAGATTGATATTATTATATTATTATTTCTTCACTAAATTCGATTAGTTATCATTAAGTATGGTCTAATTACATTTAAAGTAAATGTATTGAAATTCTACGTCCTATTGTAAAATATCGTTTCTTTCCTTCCTTTGACCGATGAGATTTCTTACGTACCTTATGTAACTACTAATTGGTCATATTGTCTTAGATTTATATACCTACGCGTACATTTCATTTGCGTACATACGTAACTACATAACAATAAATTTATTTAGTCATTCTAAGGACCCGGTAGAAGACAACTTAGAAATTTATTTTTATCTTGCGAGTGAATTTCAATATTTATTTTGTAAATTAAATTAATTGTAATCAAACGATTACTAGCGTCTTGTTGTGCTGATTTGGGAATAAACGTGCAAAATTAAATTGTTTTTGCGTTAGTATACACAACTATAATAATTTGTATTGTGTTTGTTAATGGAAGCAAAAAATAAAGAAGAAATAATGTGCCAAGCAATGCATTCAAAGTAAATGTATTTAACATGCAAACGCAATGCATTTTAGTTTTGTACCAAAATGATATTATATTTTATCAGTTCTTTATGTTACCAATTTTATTAACACTTCAGTACATAGGACAATATTTTGTATACATTACAACATGTCAGAAGTCTAATGTATTTGTTCCAGTATGCCAGTACCGGTACTTAAAAAATGTATTTTTATTGTTTTGAATTCGATCACTTTTTTGATCACGTGCTTCTTCATGTTTTGTTTTAAAAAAAATGTAATCTTCGAAGGTGGTGAGAGAGGCCAGTGAGTGTGCAATGTATACGAAACCTGACTACGTAATCGTCGAAATAATAAATTAGATCATTTGATAATTTAATTTTAAAACCGAGTGTCATGTGAACATTACAACACCAGCGCCGGAAGAGAAAATAAAAATAATGTAAAAATAATGTAAAAAAAGTGTTTTTTTTTTACTTTTGTCTCCAGATAAATCTTTGACACTCGAGTGCGGTGGAAATGATAAAATATGTGTAAAAGTGCCATCGTTAGGAGGAGTGTAAAAGAAACGTACTATCAAGGTACTTCAACCAGTCTCTTTGGAGAGAGCCTGTTTAATGAACTATTGGATATCTTCAGGGAGACTTTACAGTTAAGGTCAGTGATTTGTTCAAAATAAAATTTTCTACATTATATTTGTAAATTTGTTTCTAGTATTAGCCCGTGTCGCGAAGGCGGTTGAGGCATAGTATTTATATAAAGGAATATTGACAGTAGATACAAGCGAATTAAGAAAGAAGAACAAGTTACATTTTTATATACATATATTCTGAGGCAAGTGTCAGATGGTAAAACGAAATACGTAAATTTCAGAGTTGTGCACATTTTAACATGTATACCAAAGCTAGAGATACTTACATTTGTGTGATGAGTAATGTTCTATTTAAATAATGTATCTTTAAAAAAATGAGAGGAACGAATATACGTAAATGATTTCATCCAAAATCAGTAATAATAAGAGGAGAGACACCTATCATTAAATTCACGTAGAGTGCGAAATATAAATATGTATTTTTGTATAGATTGTACCATTTTCTGCTCGTGGTGTGATTTTTTTCATAATTTGTAATTAAAAAAAAAACGTTACGCGAAGATTTTTTCGGATCACCCATTACAAAAAATTAAACACTAAGAATGTGTTTTTTTTTCAATGTCTCTCTTTATTTTTGATTGTTGTGTGTATTTATTTTCACATAATATAAGGATTCACAACACAGTTTGCAAAACATTAAAATATTGTTTCGCTGAATACGTATTTTTTTATAGAAATACGTTATTAAAAAATTCATAATTGAAAATATTTAATATATTGTTTTTTAAATATACCCGTACTTTCGTGTTGTAATATACAGTAAAAACTCAACAGTGTAAAAGTATACAATATATGTACTTTTAAAAAGTAAATTACAATATATACAATTTATTTATTTTGCATGGAACAAAAAAACTTTTTTCATTTTAGAATATTTTTTTACACAGCTTGAATGTCAAATTGATGATGTTTAAAAAAAAATTAAATTTTAATAAATAATTAAAATAAATTTGTGAATATTAAATAGAATAATTGGAGGTTATTTTGCAAACTGTCGGTGTTTTCACATAAGGCTGTTAATTTCATGTTTTTTGTTCTTATTATTTAAATAAATAATAACTATAATTTACCTCAACATTTCGGTTTGTTATGTCCTGTCGATTTGAAATTTAAATATTTATACATACATTATATAAATAATTAATTTTAATAAGATTATAAATACCTATATGATATTGTCGTATAAATAAATACATAAAATATAATAAATAAAATATAATTGTAAAAAAATATAACACCTCTTTTTTATTGTTATCAACTACAAAAATATATATCCCAAATGAAAAGTTTTCCTATGAAGCATTAAAGAAACATTAATTTTATCTAAAATCTATAAAAAAAATAAATCCTTTATAATAATATTAAAAAAAACTATAATATATTTAAGGCTTATAACAAGCATCTGAAAACCCTGGGTTTGACCGAGAATGCAACGCAGGACAGACAGACATGGCGAACGTGCACAAGGAGAGCCGACCCCAGATGATGGGAAATGGCTAGGATAAAGAAGAAGAGATATTTAAGGCTTATAACCAAAAGCTTACAATAAAATAGTAAAAACATGAATAATTGTTAATTAAAAAGTAAATGGTATTTAAATCAAGATTAATTTTGCAGTCCAAAGTATTTAGTTATATTTGCTTGAGCTTTACAATTCTTTCTTTTAAAATATTTTTTTTACAGCAAATACAATAATCTTTATGATAATTACCTACAGGGACTATCTTCTTTAAGTTCAATGTTTTACTTTTTCATCATTCAATTACGTAGTATTTTTTTTATTACTATTTTAAGCAATTATATGCATCTACAAAAAAATACATAATATGTTATTAAATTCATCATTTCAAACATCTACAAAAACGACCATCATACACATGAAATCAAATATATAAAAAATCAAATAAAAACTACGTGAATTAGATATCGCTTTGTAGGATGTAGTTATATACCAAATTCTGAATAATACCTTTTCAGGTGATTAATGACCCCGGTGCAGGCTCTATAAATTGAATCCTGATTGGCTAATGCATTATAAATGACCCTAAAGCTCAGCCTTCCAGCGTAGTCCACCAAGCTTAATTATATTTCTTGCCTCTTAAATTTTTCTCATCTAAATACACCTACAAAAACACCCGCCAAAGATAAACGAAAAAACTGAACAGTGGATTGTATATACAAAAATGTATAATTTTTAAAGTGTTAATTTCCAGTTTATTTAGTTAACATGTAATATTTTTTCAAATTGTTCACGAAATACAGAATAAAATCGTTTATTGGCTAATAAAACTATTGTTACATATATTTTATTTACTGATTTGATTACTACGTACTCGATTTTTTATTTATTTATCAAATAATCATTTTTTATTTCAATAATTATAGAAAATACAGATAATTGTATTATAATGCAAGAATAGTATCTCTATCCACCTAAAATGTTCTTGGTTTGGAGCTACAATACATAGTTATTTCACAAAACAAATAATACATTATACAAATAGCACATTATTGGTAGTTTCTACAAAGCTTACCATAAAAACATTACAATTAAGAAAATATTACATGTTTTGTAATTACAGTATCAGTTTTACAATTAACACTTTACTAAAATTTTACTTTTTTTTAATTAAAGTTACTAAAATTATTACATCTAAAAGTAAATTTATTAATTTAAGATGTTGCATCCGTTCTTCCTATAGTCGGTGCACTCCGAGTATAGTATTTATAAATTAGACCTGCCTATATTTACCAGACTAAGCAACTAGCTTTTGACTAAGATGACGACTCTGCGACCCACTGCAATACTCACAATACGATACAATATAAAATATATTGGAATAATAAGGTACAATATCTTCAAAGGCTTGCGTCTTTGAAGATATTGTGTAATTAGAAAAATCAAGAATGTTGTACCGCAGAAATCAAATAGTAGGATTGTGTTTTTAAATAAATATTTGGCATAATGATTGGCCAGCTTACATCTTTCAAGAAGACAACATACAATATGTAGTGACAGCTGGATTCCCGTATCGCAGGAACAGTTCTAGATAAAGCAGAATAAGGAATTTTTCTTTTTTTAAGGAAGCCTCGACATTTTCGCCATCTTGAAAGAGGCGGTGACCTGAGACAACGAAATATTCATAGCGGCAAACAGCAAAGAAAATTATTTAAAAATATTTTAATATGCAAAATGATTTTTTTCCAAGATTTCTTGCATATCAGTCAATGTACCACCATGCTACCTTTTAGCAAAATTGTTATTAGCTCGATTCTCTTCACGTTGTTGTTAGAGCACAGCGTAGCCTTTTTTGTGTGTATAATTGCTTATATCCTCAGGCAAAACGTGAGCAATGTTGACTCTAGTAATAAAATAGTTCAAGGTCATATGGTATGTTCAGACATGAACTGTAATAGATTTTGATTGTCATCAATTGAAAACTCTCACTCATTTTTTTGTTTATATTGAATACAAATTTGATCGAGGTATTTTAATCAAATAAATATAATTATACTTTCCTTTTGACAATTGGCTTTAGTTTATCAAAGTTCCTAGCAATATACAATAAAAAAAAACATAACCATATATTCAGTTAGTACTATACACAATGTTACATTGTCCATATTGTAATTACAATGAGAATGATATTAAAATCATTATCTACTCTTAAATAGTTAAATTTATAAGGTAGATAGATTGATAATTTAACCCGTTCATATTATAGTGGAAGTAATCAAATATAATTATTGCAATTGTTCATTTAAACTTTATCACACATTTGAGCATTACATATACTGTTCTCCATCTTTTTGCGATCGCTCATTAGAACTTTTTTTATAAATATCTCTTAAATTTACATTCAAAGCTTCACATACTTCAAACATAAACATTATTGTCATAAATTATGTTTTTATTAAAAAACAACTTTTGGATATGAATTAAGATAATGTTTAAAATAGCCGAACAAACTCGTGTGAACTTTGTATCAAAAACATAATTAAATTGTATAATGTCGTATCCGACCAAGTTGAGTTTCAATTTTTTTCGTAGGATGATTATAATTAATAAATTTCAATATTTCAATACTTATACGTAAAAGTACTTATGTAGTAGCTGACACCTATATGTGTCTTCTTTTCTATGTCTTTTTATATTGCAGCATATGGACACCACAAATTTCTGACAGTTTTATTTTTAGATTTTAAGCCTTATATGGTGTCTTGTATATATAGAAGCAATTAAAACTTTATACAAATATTCAACAAAGAAGACATATACAAATACAGTAAACATCATCTTATATGCCATTTCTCTTATCAATAAATCCGAGAACAATAAACTCGAAGAATTGATCAAATTTTTTTTTCTGTTTTATTAATGAGAAAAATCAAAAAAGTCATAAACAAGTATCTTAGTGTTTATTTTAATTTTTTATTGCATCAAATGTGTATTATATACGAGTAAACTGGAACTGAACATAGGTACTCGAATTTGGATACAAACTTTTATGTTATTCAACATGAATATATATCACATTCAAACATATAAAAACACAGGCAAACGCATCTAAAAATCCTGAAAAATTAATCAACTTCATCATCAGTTTGCTGAAGAAGAAAAAACTGAAAAAAAAAAGAAAAAAGCAAGGGAAAAGCAAGACCGTGAGACCGCGTGAAATCTGTCAGGGCTCTCATGGGTGGGACGCCTGGCGCTCCATTTCACGGTCCGGGGAGCTCCGCCACGCTCGAGGGCCCTCGGGAATGGAAGACGGGGCCCCTCCCTCTCTTTGAGAAGCTCAGCGTCGCGAGACTACGCCCTCTTGGGGCTCATGATGGACTGCTTCTGGGATGATGCGTCTTTTTTTTACTTCTGCAGAGAGATCTGTTCTGGAGACGAATGAAGCTTTAAGTGAAATGTTAAAATCGTATTATGATGCATGAATCGTTAAAAGACACATATCATGTACATTTTTTTTATAGTTTATAAATCAGAGTTTGTATATTTTTACTATTCACATTGATAACTTTTTTAAATGGTACTGTTATTTCATTTAGTATTTACATGGATCTTGTAACGAGACTTGAAGATTTAGGAGCATTGCATATTTTTGCAATTATTTATGTTAAATCAGTATGAACATATAGTAGTTAGCAGAGTAAATTAAGAAGATTTTATTGTATTACATGCAAGTAAATATAAATGATCATGTTATTTTACAAACAATACGGAAATCCAGTTGCATAAAATAGAAAAGAAAATAGCCTAATATATATATGTAAAAGTACTTATTTAGTAGCTGACACCTATATGTGTCTTCTTTTCTATGTCGTTTTATATATGCAACATATGGACACCACAAATTTCCGACAGTCATATTTGAGCCTTGTTCCAAGATATTTCTGCACCCAAAGGTCTACCTGGAAACATATATGATTACCTAAGATCTCAATAAGTCCGAAGACTTGGTAACTATATATGATTAGCGATTTTTAACTGGAATTTTCAAGTAGACCGGATGATTAAGAGGCCTTTTTTGTCGTAATTATATCATGTATAATTAAAATACTAACTTAATTAAATTTATTTATTAAATAATAAAAAACATATGTTTTGATTCATCAAAAGTATATGATACAGAACACAAAAATTTAAAGAAAATTTTAAATATTTTCTTTACTTCTTTTCACAGCTCGCCATTCAGGTCAGAAAGAGAGTCTTATGGCACATTTTTGCGACACAAACTTAAAAAATAATAATACAAAAATGAGAAATTTTAAAACATCGTAAATCAGTCGAGCTCCAGTTACCGTCCGCCACGACCTGCACCAACAAGCCCTCGCCATAAATAACGAATTATTATTCCGGGCGGCGGCGACGGTGTGAGCGCGGCTTTATTGAATAAACGTTAGAGCCAAACGCACTCATTGGCAATGAGAGCAGACAGATATGACGACTAAAGCCGCTCGCACATTAGAACAAATTAATTAGTTTTGCTTATTATTTTATCAATGTTTTAAAAAAAAACAATATTTTTTCTTTTATCATATGTCTGGATCATATGATCATAACAAATTTACCACCACATAGTTATGTTTAACTAACATTCTTCATCTTCTTTCGTGACTTCTCCCCAAGACGTCTCTGCACTCGGATGTCCTACAGACCCCGGATACTACAGCTGTTGTATGCATAGTATTCTAGTCCTATATTTAGGTGTCATGTAAATCAGATTTTTAAAGGAGATACGGTGACAGGCTTAATTCACATGATATTTAATAACCGAAATATTTTATATACTTTTATATATATATATAACAAATAATCCGGTTTTGTATATAAAATTTACAATACATGATGTACACTATCAGAATAAAGCTACGTTATTTGTGTGTTTCGAAAAATAATTACTTTTATTAGAGTTAATTATTTACAAATTAATAACAAACATATATTATTAGTTATTATTATAGTATTTCCATATTAAGTTTATTTGCTTGAACATCATTATCTTTTCGATAGTAAAGAAAATATGCCGAAAATGCTTCTTTTCATTATCCACAATTGAAGAAGTCCCAAATAAAAAACTACTGCATAGAATCAATTGAATCTTTTCACTAGTAAACATCGTTATAACAGCTTTCAAATTTATTATGATTATGCAGTTATAATGTTGAATATGCTGTGAAAAAATTCAAATTAATCTTATGTTAAAAACAACGATATTATTTTCTAGACAACCGAATATATTTTGATTTATACTCTTCGCTGTAACAATCATTCTCATATCTTTAAAAATCTGTTTTTTTTTGTAAAGTTTTTGTATTTTGTACCTGTTAATATATATGTACTATGTGGCATCAGCTTGATTTCAGAAGTCACTTGTGTGTAGCATATGTTCCGAGAGCACTCAGTAGAATGCAAATAGATTACTTCGCAGTTCACATGCTCGTAGTCTGACCACCGGTCCATACGTCGCCGGAGTTTGATTTATCTCAATTGACCTTTCAATTAGCTGACGGCATTCCTTATGCAACTCTACATGAGAGAGAATTGAACGATAGCCATTGTCGACGCATTGCAATGACGTTGTAACAACATTAAGTGCATGCGAATTATACATTGAATCGAAAATCTATATACTTCTAGGTCTTATGTTTATTATATGAGTCTAATGACAATAGATTTCCGAATTTAAGCAAAATTGGACGCTAATTTAAACTAAGATAGGTGTCACTGATTGGGTTGAGCCACTTTTCAGGACCAAATGTTCTAGACCTTGGGATATTTGAGCCAATCATCCAATTGCATTAAAAATATCCGATTTAGGAATCACCCAAAAATAAACATACTTCAGATACCACAACTCCTGTTTTTTTCAGTCTTGGAGATTATCGCGAACCATAAATGTTCTCAGGTAGACTTTTGGGTGCAAAGATGCCTTGGGACGAGGCATGGACATTAAGCGACTGACAAAACTGAGTTGGCGGCAATTTGTGATGATATAAAACTATTACGAAAAAAAAGTTATTTTAAACTACCATCAAATAAAGATGTTTATGGAAATTTGATTCGAAAATCTTTCATACAGCATAAATATTAAATAAAAATCAGCTTTTATTAAAGCGTATTATGTTGGTGTAAATCATTTACAAATTAAAGACACAACTTCCTGTGAATTGGTGATATTCACGTATTTTTTTTTATTGTAAGCTTATTAGTTATTTTTACGGATCGAAATCAAGTCTAATCTGTTTGTATTTATCAGTTAACATTGTTCTCCATATACTCGTACATTCTCTAGTCCCCAAAAATTTCCAACAAAAACTTCCGGCGCAATGTTATATATATATGCTTTGAATTCTAGAGCCAAGAGTTTAAAGGTTTGTGAAAATAAGAGTTTTGGGAATTTTCTAATTCACACGTTTTGAAGAGATCGTTTGATTAGACTAATGCTACTAATGGTGGTATTGTTTAATTTTGTTCTGGTGGTATCTGTTTAATTCGTGGAGGTTCAACCAGATCAGTGATATTCGGTTTGCATAAAAGGTCACCACTCAGCTACGCTCCGCGCCCTATATCGATGATTTTATGATATAAAGAGTACCTGGAGTTACAACCTGCTATAGTTTATGGTGTATGCTTGACTATTTTACGTTCTTTTTATAAATATGGAAGCATTTAAATTACTTTAGTTAGTAAATCTTGCAGTGGATTGAGAAATCGACATGTTAGTGATAGAAATCGATTTTAAGACGTTTTTGCAAGCATGATTGAATTCTTCCGCGGTTCATGAAACGTTAATATCAGCTTCACACGGCTTATAAATATACTACAATAGACACACTGAAAAGCTTGCTATATATTGACAAAGATTGGAAGATTATATAGAGTTTTAGCATTGATTAACGCAGTAATTGTTCTGAATCATTAGATTGATTGTTTTGACTGCTCAATTAAATAATGGTAGTGTTAATAGTAATGAGGATTCTATCACGATAGCTGATACGCTTTCATGCAGAGTGTGGTGTTGATCGTACGTATCGAAACCAATAAAACGTAACCGAACGCTTCGCGTGAACAATACAGTGGAACATAGTGCTAAAAATAGTAGCGCAAAATTACTTGGAAACTCACCACACTACTCTTACAATAAAGTAGTAATATAAATTGTATATGAGACTTGTATAGAGTTGCGTATTTGATAAAAGATAAGGAAAATTTGGTTATTTCTAGGACAAATTGTAACATTATCGATGTTTAATTTGAATTTTAAAATTAATATTTCAGCGTGAATGCAATGTGTTATCTCGCTGAAAGACGACGTATTAATATAAAATGTATTTAAGACTCTAAAGTAAATAAAATATTATTAACTAATTGATAACGTTATCTCTCGGTTTGCTGAGTAAATAATAAAGTTGTTCAAAGTAAGTCCAAGGTAATGGACAAGGTATATTAAGTAAATTTGATGTACTTTAGTGTTGTAACTTGTAAATCTCGATTAACAGTTACTATTTGGATACACACGTTACATTGTAACAGAGTGAATTTTCACAATTATTTACGGAACAGCATTCCAGTTGTGCTTGGACTGTCGTGTAATTAATTATTAACCTGCGTAGATCTGACCTTAGATACTGCTATAATCCACAAAGTTATTTAGTACATAGTTAAAAAAATGGTATGGCACCAAATTTCTGCAGTCTTTTTGTTGACCAATAACTCTGCTATTCATTCCAGGGAAGAAACCAAAAGAAATATTCTAGAACAAAAAAATTGTTGTAAAATATGAACTTATTATTTGCTAACTAGAATAAAGGCATCATTTCGGAGACTTTACTGTTATTCGTTTCAGGAAAATTATAATCTTAGTTAATTTGTTTCGTCAGTAGACTTAATAGTTTCTTTCGCAGCCATATTCTTACTCAAACCGCACAATAATATATATGATATAGCAAAGTGTCCTTGTGAAAGTATCGATTAATTCAATGCAGCAGCTTTTGGTTAGTGCCCTTTAAATTTGGAAGGGTAAAAAAGTATTATCGTCTTATTTAACATTTTTTCAAACATCAATTTATAGATTAAAATAAATATATATATAATCCATAGTATTGAGTTAAATATTTTCAATTAAAAAAAAAGAAAATAAAAGTGTGGTAGTGATATCTACGTTTGTCATTAAAAAACATATTTTTCATATTGCCACTCTCATAGGCGTTTGAACACTGCAAGCGAAAATCAAAATATGCATTGATATTTCTAGACAATTCGTTTATTAATCACGGGCAACTGCTTCACACGATAGTACAAATGCACTGAAATTAATTATTTCACTTACTCAAGACACTCGCACCAACATTCCAGCTCTATAATTATTACCTTACATTAAAAAGGTTGTACCGACACAATTCAATTAATTATTTCACACCGCCGATCAGACCCCAGATTTGACCCGCAATTCACAGGCGAAGCTATTTAAAGGTAAATACAATAATCGCAGTTAACTCTCGTGTACCTATCACGAGGGAGTCATGGCCTCGGACAGCGCTCGGCGCTATTTGTTTCGCTCCATAAGGTAATCTCTCTAACAAAATCTTTCAACGAATTCGCTTTAAAATGAAGTTTCATAAATGCTTACACTTTTGATTCTAATCCTAATGCAATCATAATTTTCTTCACCTTCGTCAGTTCACCGTGGAAAATTGGTGTTTATTTAAGTTGTTACATAAGAATCAAGTTTTGATAGTATTATATTACATTCTTATGTTCTTTTTTAATATAAACATTGTTTTAGACGTTATCGGTATAATAGCATCATACTCGTACCTACTAAAGTAGAGTATTTTATTTCTTTTTGTTTAAAGCCTCTTCATTTTTATGTAAGCACTTAAAAAAGTATAGCGATAGATGAAGATTGTAATATTATCACTATTAATGTGTGGCATATGACTGGCATTTCACGGGTGAGGGGTCAAACGGCATAGTCACTAACATTTATTTTAAAATACAAAGAGTTTTCAGTATATGTGAGAGTTTGTACGTGACAGAGTTTTTGATATTTTACTTTGGATATCACAGAAGTAGAGAACATTTTATTCAAGCCCCAGGGCTCCCACTGTCATAAAAGGCTGTGGTGAACTGTAGATAGAATGTACTCAGTGAAGCTGACATGGGATGAAGTGAAGACTATGGCAGCTAACAGAGCTTCGTGGTGACGGCTCGAAATATCCATGTGTCGCTTAAAAGATCGGACATTGAAATGAAAAAAAAAAGATACATAGAATATGGTCAGTGTAGCTGTGAAATATAGAGCTGAAATGAGATGAGGCGAGTAGCATAGCGGTTGTTAGATCTTCGTATTAGTTGTTCGTGGCGACCATATACTCCACTTTCTTGGTATGGGGACCTCGCCCATATACATGATGATGATGATGTTTGATGATGATGATGATGATTATGATGATACATTTAAAATGATCGATAGTAGCCTTACATGAGGGCGCATAAAGTCATAAACTATCAATGCCGACCTTGTCTCGTAAACTCTGATTCTCAAACACACTTAACCGAAAAACAAGGTGATTCCCAAAATGTTTATGGGCGCCAATAAAACTGTAGTCACCCCTCGAAAGAGGCGCCTTCACCAACGAAAACCTCTCTCTCACGCCGCGTAAAAGCTCAACGCTCTAAAGCGAGATGCGTGTATTTTCATCTGTTGCTCTTCAGCGCGGATTTCAGAATAGTTTATTGCCTGTAAGGGAATAGCTGCTTGGAAGTGTGTTGCTTCAAACGTATAGCAATTTGAGCTTTATTTAGTTGAGTTTTAAAGGCTGTTTTTGGCTGCGCTTGGCGGTATGAGGAAACAAATTTATTGCGTTTAAATGGGCTTTTAAAGTGCAATAACGATTTGTTTATGATGTGGTTGCGGCGAGGATGAGGTTACATGGCCGCCTTTTTTTATGGCTTAATCCACCTCGCTTACAAAGCCAGTGCCACGGCTTCTGTGTTGAGGCAGGGCTTGCGTGTGAGTGCTTGCGGATGACGGGAATCCCGGGACAATCATTCCGGCAAAATTAAAAAAAAAAAAAAATTGCAAACATGTGTCACGGATATGGTGTGACATGATGAAAATCTTATTCTCAACGATACGAAAATAAATTAAAAAATCAGAATCAATAAATCAGTTTATCTAGATATCGTTTAAGAATCCATTCCATCCAAAAAGAATGAAATTTTTCTGTGTTTTCAATTTAATTAGTCCAAAAAATTAAACAATAATATCAATCCAGCCGTTCTTGAGTTTTATACAGTGTAATTAATATGACTTTCTTTTATACATATAAAAGTAAAATGTGTGAAACTGACTTTTGTATACCATATTGATTATTTGATGATTTTTTTGAGCTGTTCATTTGTATCAATTGACTTAGATATATCGGTCATCGAGCAAGTATTTTTTTTTTAATAATTCTGATAAACAATCACTTAAATAGGTTACCGTCTACGGCTACTATAGTTACCTTCTTTTCAAGTCTCCGGGCACTTATTCTGAAAGATGTCTAAAACTAAACATTAAATGCACTCAACAGAGCTCTAATTAAGTATATTGATAAGCAAATATTTTTATGTTTCCCCCAAATAATTAATAGTCTGTACTTATTTTTATTAATTTTAAGTATTTCAACTTTTATATGAACCCGAATTTCAGTGAAAAAACATTCCTAGTCGTAGTTAAATATACACAGGGATCTTTTTTTCTTGAATTTAACATCAGGATTATAACAATTATAATAATTTTAATATATAATATAGTATAATTGTCGATTCCCGGGATTGATGACGTCGCCCGGGATTGCGACCCCACGTTGTCAGAAACGCAGTCTGTCTCCCTCGCCTCAGAGCGGGATGACTTTTATGACGCCGAGTTTTAATTTACGACCAAACATTAGCATCAAGTGGCTGCTAATTGCTTTGAACTTGTATAGGTGGTGTTTATGGCTCTTTTATGGGATTTTAAACGGTGTCTTTTACCTCCCAGGCCGTAATGTCACATTGTCACCTTCGAACGACTCAATATTAGACACGAAAATAACATTTATATGTATATTGACGTTGAAAATAGTTGTGCGTATAAGAATTATATTTATTCTTATTTATAAACCAACGAGAAATATTAATTTGGTAACTTAATAAATTCCAAAAGGAATGAGGCGAAGACCATGGTGGCTGACAGAACTTTGTTGGCAGTTCATGAAGAATACATGCTTCAGTTAAGGAAAAAAGATAAATATTATAATGATAAATTTAATGTGTTGTAATAACGATGAGGTTATTAACTGATTTTTTTGGTTAAACTGCATTATTACAGTAGATATTTCATTTGACTAAGAATAAAGTTTTTATAATTTGAATTATAACTTGTTGTAACTATTGTTGTAATGTCTTAACTATCAATCTTCGATTGATAGTTTAAAACATTATTTGATTTTATTAATATACTTACTTATACTAGTCATATAGATACTACTATCTACAGATCAATATATAAGAACCTATGTATTTATTATCATGTATTGATGTAAATCAAGTTCAGTAGCTTTCAATTTTTTTACGTAGTAAATGTTTTGAATATGATTTAAGCGATCAGATACCTCTTTAGATCGAATTACCAACCATTACTAAAGAAAATAATTACTTCGGGAACCGTACGAGTATATATACTCAGGCGCAGAGACATCTTGGGACAAGGCTTGTACAAAACTGAGAACCAGTAATAACTGTACAAATATGTACCAGATTGGTAATACATTATATAGATGGAAAAAATATCTTTTTATAGCGCGTTTTTCTATATTGACGCTGGAGGGTTGACTGTATTATTCTTCTGAAAGTCGTAAGATATATTTGGTTCGCTTTTCTCTTTGGTCTTCCGTTTATCAAATGCCTTAATTATGGTCCAGTCACGCTCAGCTTTATGAAGACGTTACCAGCTGATGCAGCTTGTTGTAGAAATGCAGCTCGGTCCAAGAACTCGAGAAGAGATGCGATCTGCGCCGCTGCAGCATCTTGGGAGCTGCAGAGGCTCTGAACATGTTGAAACCATGAGTTCGCTTTTTTACTGATGTAAACAATGCACTTTTTTATCCCGATGTGCCTGAACCGATCACTGAATCCCCTCCAAACAGTGTTATTCCATCCCCGAGCTGCTTATGTCTTGCAAGAAATCCATTTCTCTCACAATTAACTGATATAAACAGAATGAAACTCCCTTTTGAACCAAACAATCTAGAAATTGGACTTTCTCCGGCTTTAAAATGGCTATGACCTTGGGTCATAGCCATTTTAAAGCCGGGGAAAAACCCAGATGATGCTAAAAGCTACCGCCCAATGTCTTTCCTATGCCATATATTTAAAATCTTCGAACGGATACTACTCAACCGACTCACCCCCTTCATCGAACCTAAAATGATACCCCAGCAGGCGGGCTTCCGACCCGGAAAGTCATACACTGGGCAAGTACTAAACCTGACTCAACATATCGAAAACGGGTTCGACCTAAGGAAAGTGACCAAAGTGGTATTCGTTGACCTAACCGCTGCATACGATACAGTGTCGCACAGCACACTTCTCACTAAATTGTATACGATGACAGGTGACTCCTCGCTAGTGCAGATGATCGCGGCTATGCTGCTTAACATGAGATTCGCAGTGGATTTTTAGGGGAAAACCAGCCGATGGCGTAACCAAAAGAACGGCTTAACACAAGGTAGTGTACTTGCTCCTATACTATTTAATATATAAGCAAACAACCAACCCACCCCTAAAGACACAAAGTCTTTCATATATGCGGATGACTAAGGCTTGGCAGCACAAGCAGTAACGTTTAAAGAAGTTGAGGACATCCTAAGCCAGGGACTTAACGAGATGTCCCATTACTACGAAACCAACCATCTCAAACCTAACCCATCAAAGACAAGTCTGCTGTTTCCACCTAAGAAACAGGGAAGCTTACAGAAAGCTTCGTGTCACGTGGGAAGGTAGTGTACTGGAACATAGCGACCATTCAAAATACCTCGGAGTCACTCTAGATCGCACCCTCACCTTCAGGCGTCATTGCAGCAACACCAAACAGAAAGTTGCAACAAGAAACAACCTCATCCGCAAACTGACCAACACTCACTGGGGAGCCCAACCACCCCTTCTTCGTACCTCAGCTTTAGCACTTTGTTTCTCAGCCGGAGAATATGCGGCACCAGTGTGGGGTCGATCAGCCCACTGTAATCAAGTGGATACTGCCCTGAATAATGCATGCAGAGTCGTCACAGGCTGCTTTAAACCAACACCCATTTCTAAACTATACCCCTTGGCTGGTATCGCACCACCAAACATAAGACGCAAAGTCATATGCGCCGAAGAAATGCGTAAGGCAATCAACCAACCGTCCCACTGCTTGTATAATCAGATACCCCCAACACCAAGATTGAAGTCTCGAAGCAGCTTTCTGAAATCCACACAACCTCTCACATCCGGCCCTGAATATGAGAGACTCCAACTCTGGCAACAAATCGCACCAAAGGATTTCATTAGTCCAATGGAAGGCCTCCCAACTGGCAGGAGCCTTGACTGGCGGACCTGGAAATCACTAAACAGATTAAGAACCGAAGTTGGTAGAACAAAGGACAACCTCGAGCGGTGGGGAATGCTTCGGCAGGGAGAGACACTATTGTGTGACTGTGGAGACCTGCAGACCACCTCACACCTAAGATGCTGCTCCATGTGACCAACAAGTTGCACATCCCAGGACCTAATGCTGGGCAACACTCGAGCTATCGATGTTGCCAGATAATGGGAAAAAATAATTTGACGTCGCTGACACGAAGAAGAAGAAAATTTAGACTAGTCTTCAAAAGTATTACAGTAATCTCTTCTTTCCTTAAAAATTAATGCAAAATTCTAATGCTATAGCAAACCAACAATATTAATCTTCCTATACTTGGACTTTTTTATCTTTAAGCTTACATTGTAAGCCAATTAAGTTCGTGAAAGCATTATAATTCAAACCAACTGGTAATAAATAACTGCATTTTAATAAAACACATTTTTTTCATCAAATGGTGCATATTGAATATAATAAGTGTTTTTTATCATCTTCATGAACTGCACGTTTTACATTTACATAAACGCATTTTGTATATGACATCATTTTGATTATTTCTATACCTTATTGTTTGAGTATCACTGTTTTGATTCACCTCTGGCGCATTCTGTTTAATAATGTGGAATTATTTATTTCACGATCAGGCCCGTGCATTTCCTGAAGGCATTCAGGCCCCGCGAAACGATTCTATTACCAGACCAACTCTCCCCGGGTCTCGAACCCTGGTACTTGGAGTACTGTTGAACCTCTGCAGCATCCTATCAGTCTATAAGCGCATCATTGCAATATGGAGCTATTCAAATTCGCTAACATTGTAACGTAAAAGCTGTACATTTCACACTTAATAACTCCATTTGCACGTTTTTGAAAATATAATATGCACCTGAAATCTGGATACCTGGAAAAACTCGACTTGTTGTATTTTCATGTTGCAAATATTGACGGATTATACAGCAGGTTATTATATTACAGAAAAACATTCAAGCAATTTTAAAACAAAATTTGAATATTTTTATAATCTGATATTTATTTTTACCATATCCATTATCCAGCTAGGTGAAGCATAAATTTGTAGCAATATTCCATCGCACAATATTATGTGTAGCATTTCTACATGTTAAATATAGTATATTTAATAATATATTTATATAAACATAATTACAGAATACTGGATAACACATAATGACCAAAACTAAAAGCACTTTATCGTGCTAAGAAGCCAAGTAATTCATATCCCTACTTTGAGTTTATGATCGCCAAATATGACTACCACAGAGTGTGGTCAGCTGCTGCAATATTTATCTAATTTAATATCAACTCGGCTTTTTTAAAAAATGCCAAATAATGAACTGCTTAATATATCTCATAAATTATAAATAATCCTGTACTGTATTTTTTTTTTAATATTTTAAGTTTGAAAGCCCCAGTTATTTTTTACTCGTATATTAATTAATATAAAAATCTCTGTACATAATTCAAATACCCTACAATTATGTATTCTTGTGTGAATATGTCCCTTAAAGTCAGTAATGTTCAATTTATTCGTTAGATTGTTAATGAAAGAAAGTGATCTACTTACAAATAATACGAAAATTCGTACTCATATTTGGGAATACGTTGAAAGCTTAAATTTCATTGAAACTCTTAAATAAATATGTCAAATAAATCGCTTTCTCTTGATTATAAATATTAATCATAAGTATTAAAAAATCTTAATTTGCAATAAAACTAAAAGCTGTGATCTATTTTCCTGTAAATGCGCTGAACGCTGTCAATCTTATCATCAAATCTAGAAAAGAAATGCTTTAAATGAATTGATTAATTTCAAATAAATTAATTAGGTATTCATATTATCTGAAAAGCTTGATTTTCCGTAGTAAACTAACTAAAAGCTGTGATCCAGTTCTCGTGTGAATGCGCCAAAAGCTCTTTTCGAAGCTCAGCAACAAAAGCTCGTGAAAACGAAAGCTCCCCATCCATAAATCAATAGCGACTCATCGCGGTGCTATCTCTCCCTCTCGCACCATTAACGCGTCCATACATCATACCTCCGGCTGGCGATGCTGCGTCCCTTTTGTGCGCCGTTCACAGTTTTGCTATCTGCGGAGCTTTTTCATCGCTATGACACCGTGTGAAAGAGGACGATCATTTTTTATTCAATCTGCTTTCATAGAAAGCTCACGGTTGCTGAATCTAGAAAAATAATCATCACTTTTACGTCAATGTTATAAACGAATAATATATCATGAAAAAATAACTAATATTTAGTTCCATAGATGCTCATGAACGTCATAGACTATAGCTCGACATTGACACATAATCCATTTATTACAGGAATTTATTATGAATGGTTGCATGCACACACATAAAATTACTGATTTCTCATTGAAACATCGTCATCATCATCATCATCATCATAATTGGAGCATATGGACGACAACAACTGCCGACACAAATTTCTGTCAGTCGCCACGGCCTAAGCTTCTTTGCATGTTAGCTCTGTCTCCCAGAGCTCTGCAGAGTACATTCACAGAAGAGTAAAGCATGTAAAACCAGTGGGCTCTTTGACGCTTAACTGGAGCTGCTTGATGGTGTATGCTGAAATGACGGAATGCTAGGGAGATCGCATTCAAGAAGGAAACATCTGCTGGAAGGGCAATTCAAAACTAAATGGTGTTTTTATGGAAAGGATTTTAAAAATTGCCCATTTTTGGTCGGCATTAATATGATAAATATATACGTATATTTAACAAGTGTTAATGGTAGAAAGTGATTGGCTGCTGAATAAATTAAGTGTTTAAATGGGTACATTAGTTTACCAATTTGTTAAATTAATTAATATTTCAAATACATTAATGCTCTACAATTTCATATTATTCAAAATTTTCAACAAATCTATAAGAAATAAAAAATAATTAAATACGCAACCATATTTCATACGATAATTGCTATTTTTCAAGTAGGTATCCTCTAATTTAATAAAATATTTTATTTCAAAATACAACAAAAAATATTGACTTCCTAAAACGATTTTTTAAATTCATTGAAAAGCTTTATTATTTCTTTCACACGATACTGACATAAAAAAATTATCCTAAATTCGGTACCTTCATAATCACATTTAAGGTACAAAAATTGATTGGACTAGATGTGGAACAATATGGCTGAACTTTAAAAGGGCCAAAATGGGGTTTGGTAAGTATATAAACTACTTATGTGGCACATAGACACTCGAAGTAAGTATTGCCTTTAAAGTAATCAATCATTTCAAGTCATTAATCAGCCCGTTTCAAAAAGTACATAGCTAGAAAGAATAACACCCAAATTTCCTGTTGGTAAAAAAATAAACCAATCTAGTTTTGATAATGACTATTAGCGGACGCAGGTAAAAAAGTAGGTGAGTTTTTACTTATACCTGACCGCAAATGCATTTTGATACCTGGCTAGTAATATGCTTAACTGTTTTATATTAAAAGATTTTTTATACATTTGTACAAATGTTTAAATCTTTTTTATATAATATCACCAGCCAGAGATTATGCCTCTTGGGAGAGGAATCAGACTGTTTAACCAAATCGGCTCGGATGTTGATATATTTCACGTAAGAGAGACCCAATTCAGACATAAACTCCACGAGTTTATTTGGAGGAATAATTTGTTGGAGTCGTCTGTTTGATGAGCATTCGGATCTTCCGTTGCTTGTCTTTATTGCTTTGTTCTTAGTACTTAATCATAAGTACCTATATTTGTATACATTGTATTATGTGAAACGAATTGAGTTGTTCAAATTTGTAAAGTTTCTGTAAGGGAAAAAAAAATTGAAAATAAATTGAAATTTTTTAATTTAAAATCACATTTGCTACCTAGCAAGGCTTAACAATTTTATATCTGACCTATCCTAATTTTTTTTCCTATACAGCCGATGCAGCCGTATTATAGATTTTTAAAATAGATTCTTGCGTTCAACACTGATATTATGATGACTTGACTTTGTGACGAATGATGAGATAAAGAAATACGAGTATATGTAGTCTTATCCCATGTTAGCTCCGCCTCCCGCACCTTCGCCGAGCACAATCTGTGTATAGTTCTCGACGGCTTTCGAGGACGGTGCGAAAATGTGGGCTTGAATAAAAGGCAGCTGTAGGTTGTGCTCTCCTGCGGTCTCTTGCTTAATACATGTCCCAAACAGGTACACATTTTCCTCTCAACTTAATGTTATATAGAATGCTGACTTGTCCGCTCTCTTATTTCGTCATTACTCACAAAGTCAAGCCACCGTATCCGCAGTATTCTACGAAGGCATCTGCTCTGGAAACCCACTGTACGGTGGCATTGCCTCTTGGCGAGATGATAAGATGCACAGCCGTAAAAGTCTTATTTTAGTTACCTTCTTTGCAAATTATTTATTCAATTGTGAATTAAATTATTTGTTTTTAATTTAATGTTCTATTTTTTCTTTTAAATGTTTGGAAGGTCTTCATCATCATACCATATCTACTCCTCTAACTGTTGCATATGGCAACCACGAACTGCCGCCACAAAGCTCTGTCAGCCGCCATAGTCTTCGCCTCATCCTATGTCAGCCCCGCCGAGTACATTCTATGTACATGTATATTTACGAGTATAATATAAAGTTCCCGACGGCCTTTCAGGACAGCGCGAGCCCAGGGGCTTGAAGAAAAGGCATCTCACCAAGAGCCAATGCAACCGTATAGTGGGAATTTGAGAGTTGATACCTGCGTAGAATACTAGAGGTACAATGGATTGACTTTGAAAAGAATGTCGAGGCGAGAGAGTAGACAAGCTTTCCATACTACAGTTTATTAAGAGGCGAAGGTGGATCTGGTTGGGCTAGGTTAGGTTAGATTAGTCTAACGTTTTGAGAATGCCGCAGTAGAGCATAAACCATATTAAGTACATTAGGTTAAATAATAATAGTAAAAATATGTAATACAACTACTGTAGTTTTATGGGATTTTTTTTAATTTGAGAAGCTTATTGAAAATTTCCATACAGACCTAGCTATTAGAAAAGTTGTCATATATTCAAAAATGTTGATTTAATTTATCATTAATGATTTTTTTAAATATTATTTATATGTTAATATTTTTGTATGCAGTATTCCTAACCTCACTTTTGGTGTCTTCATCAGTACCGGCGGCAACTTGGGGGCCATCGCGATTGGGGCCGGCGCCCCTGAAGCCCCGCCCCCGCCTCTCCCCGGCCCCTCCCACTACTCCGTCACTGTCATGGTGGTCCCCCGCCAACTACGTCGAACAGCTGACTCAAGAAATGCAGGCGAACTATCCTACATTACTACAACCGAGAAAATTTATGATTCCTGACTCATGACTATTTAAAAAAATAAATGATATTTAATGCTATATTAATAAAAACTAAAACAAAAATTGGTTAATACTTGTATATTGACCTCTCGTTGTATGGTCTTTATTTCCTATTGCGCTCATATATATAAACGAAATAAAAAAATTTTAATACGTTGTTGAGAACGTTCATTTTTTAATTTATTATTCGGTCTGTTTGAAATTCGCGTTATTACCTGGTTATATAAAATACGATCAATGGGTAATTTTTTGACGCAAGCATAAACATCTGGATTACTAGGTAAAAGCGCAAATTTCATTCGATCATTACAATAAATTACCAAATGAACGTATTGAAATACAAAAGTTTATATTTCTATGAGCGCAATTGGAAATATAGACTTAATGCAACTGGATAAAATATATAAAGCAATATAGGTCTTTGCCCTATAAAAAGTTACAGAATAAAACATTGAAAAAGGTTACTGCGTTCTTCAAGTAGGTAAACTATATTTGATTGAAGCTCATATGAATGTTACAATTCTTGAAAATACCAAAAGTACGAACTATTAGGTACTTAGGAGCAAATATATGAAAAATTAGAAATTGTAATAATTTAATCGTGGACTTTGTACAACCACTTAATCCTTATTATTTATTTTTCTATTATCATATTTTATTCAGACGAATACATAAAAAAACGTGTGAATATGTACTTAAAAGTATAAAAAAGAAGTAATACGAAGTCGACGATTTGATTTTGTATTTTATTTGATTTTGTTTAACAAAAAATGTATTGTATATTATATAATAGTATGTTGTGTATGTTTGCTACTTTCTTAATCATATTTTCTTCCTTAGAATGTCTATTTATGGAATTTAATTTTTTATATTTGTTACTATATCTTATTATTTTTTGTAGTGTGGCAGAGCTGATGTTATATGAAGAGTAACATCGCGGCTGACTCTGGGGCGGCTGTTTGTGACGACCATACGCTCCAGTCAGTGGATTGGAATTAAATTTGACTACGATTATGATGAGGCAAATTCGTTTTTAAACATTATTTAGATTTGCTAATTAGAAAAAAATATATAATAATACAACTAGTTACGACATTTTTTCTGGAAACCGTAGAACAATATAAAAGCAATATATTTCTTTTGATTTTGGGTGTTTATCATCATATAATATCATAAACAACTATGTTTACATATATTTTACTTGAAAATGGAACTGGCAGCTGACATAACATAGCAGAGTCTGACTGATCATTAGTTGGAGAAAAATAATTAAATTGTTTTTTTTTTTAATTGAAAGTTGAATAGAGTACTTTTCTGTAGATACATGTGTACTTTATAGTAAATTTATTTGGTTTTGGCTTTTGTTCCCTTAATTGTAATAACATAATAGAATATAATATATATAACAATAAGTTAAATATTCCGTTCTATATTCAAGAAATACAATCTCCAATACCAAAATGTAAGTGTGTTCTTTTTAATATGTACTGCTTAAAATGATTTTAAATTATTAAAGATAGAAAAATTTACTTATTACTTATAAGTTAAGTTGCTCCTCAAGAATCGAGCTAATCATATTTACATTTATTTAATTTCGATTCTATCAATTTCCGTGATTATATGAGTAAATATAATAAACTAAATAATATATAGAGAGAACATGAAAATACTTATTTTTATGGTTTAAGCCCATACACTATATTTGAATAGATAATTGTCAGGCCACTTAAGACTATTGTAGAAGAGATAAGTTTATTCCGCAATGGATTCCTGAAATGCCTGAAAATGTGAATCTGTTTAAATACATAATAACTTTGATTCCTGCCCATTTAAAGTAACGCACCTGTTGCACTCTTAAACTTATTTCATGAATCACAATGAAAAATACGTGCTTATAATAATTCAAATAATTAATTACGATGTATACAATAAATTATATTTTATTTTGCATTTTTTTTTTAATTTTTAATAATAAATAATTTTATTTTGCCTTCAGAAACATATTCCGCTCGGTGTACTGAAACTGTTGATTTCAAGTGGAGGTTTCTTGACCTACGGGCATCCCCCTCTGGTGCATGTCCTCGTCGGCATCCACTGAAAAACTCAATAATGTCTTGAAGTGAGATGATCTATACCTGGTGGCGTGTCCCAGTGCAGCCGCACCCACACGTGCGCAAGCACCAACACTAACACGCACGTGCGTGAATGACACACACACAAACCTATACAACAACGCGAAAATACCTATACATTAAAAGTTAGATTGTAAAACGTATATCAAAGTACTGAATTGGAAAAATGTATGAAAAATTAATATAGTTTATTTAGTCAAAATAAAACAATTATTTGATATTATAAAGAAATATAGTTCTAAAGGAGACAAGGTAAAAAACAATAATACAATTCTAATAGATAATGTTTTAAAATTAACTAATTTTGCAACGATATTCATAGCTCTTCATAAAAAATACAACTATATTCAAGAAAACAGCACGTTTCCTGCTTACTTACAAACTTGATATTTATTTTATTTTGCAAAGTTTTACATGTTTAACTCAAATAACCAATGTCTTGAACCTGTTTTCGATGATTTCTAGAATTGTAATTTTTATGTAAGCCTTGTTTCTAGTAAATATAATTTATTTATTTAGATAGTAAGAGATCACGTTTTTCTTCAAGTATAGTGACTTGAAAAAAATCAATCCATATTATTGGTACATGATTTTTTTTAAATTCATTTATGAGTTTTTACGTGTTTATTTATTTTATTATAAGTTGGAATTTATGATAATCAATATTTAGAGAAAAGATCAAAAAGCATCCAAGGTGTCAACGGCTGTAAAGGTAGGTACAAATTTATAATTTTACACATTTCGTTAATATGTAAATCATTTTAAAATAGTTATACTTTTATAGGATACTTTTGTACATAATAAGATTTACAATATATTTTTTTATGTTTTTAAAATGTGTGTATAAAATATATATCTTGAATGCAATGCTTTATATAAAAATATTTATTATATAATTAAAAATTGTATATTAATTTGTTTCATCAAGCTCAGTATTCGATTAAGTATACTCGTTTCCTGTGTATCTATACAAAATATGTTTTTTCAGAATGTATTTAAAGAACAATTTATATCAAATGATCATATGAAATTATGCCAATCTTTTTGAGATGTAATATCCTGAAATAAAGAAAGAAATTTTCAAAGTGAAGTTGTTTGTAATGTGTCGATACAAAGGATTTGGTTTTAGGGAAAATAAGTACTGGTACTGTTTGTCCGTTTACTCCAATTAGAGAGTTTATAATATAGAGAGATATAGAGAGAAACATACCAATTTTATATACCATACATAGAATAACAAATTATTACTTACCTATCAATTATCCTTGCATTAAGCTGCCCTTTAAGTCTAATTGTTATTATAAAACTGATATTTATAAAAATGGCGATTACCAAACGCTGTCAAAAATATGTCACGGATACTGCAGTACCTTTACTTCAAGCTCTCTTGCTCTTTGAATGAAGACCGTCGGGAGGTTCATTAAGTGATTTAAGACAGGAATTTAGGCAGATATTAGAACTACCTAGAGAAAAAATTGTAAAAACTATTAGCTCCAGCTACTATAAGACTAGCAAAAGTACTAATTTGATCATAAGTGGATATGGAAAAATAATATATATATTAATAAATATGTATATATTCATGAATAATGCAGACGTACATATTATATCATAACAATATTATTAGGTAGGTAAACTATAATAAACTAGGTAACTCATATTAAACATTATATTTGTATGTAAAACTTTAAGTATCTACCTGCTTACTGGGGTAATAATTTGAATATCATTGTATATAATAATAGGAAAAGCTGTTGCTATATTTCCCACTGAAAAGCGCTTGGTAAGTGCAAAACAATAAGACACTCTATTTTTAACGAAGTATTCTTCTTCAAACAATGTTTTCGAAAATCCGTATGACAAATTGGTCGCGATAAATTAAGAAAAAAGTCTCTAGAAACAAGTGACATCTATTCCTAGAGTTATGGCTGGCTGGTAAAGCAAGCGACTGCCTTACGAAAAATCCGCGGTTGAATTTCCTATGAATCTTTAAATATGATCACTTAAATTGATTGTATTCCAAAATATTTTAAATTTCAGTTTCTATACTTGTTAGACGGATTAATCCTCTAGTGATTCTATGATGCTCAATTCAATCGGCTAATTTATGCTGGAAGTACGTGTAATGGTTGTGTATGCGATTAATTTTTGAGTGAATTGCATGTGTTAGTTTATCTTCATGTAGATATTGAGATAAAGAAGGAGCTAGATAAGCTGTTTGTTCCGAGTTGACATATCTCAACCGTGAAGGGGTGCTCGGTTATACGGGTATACTTTTTGTTGAACAGGTAGGTGTTGGACGCTGGTAGGATCATTGAGAATGTTTGGCAGAGCAGAAACTAGCGATAAAATATTTTTTCGCTATAAAAATAACATGAAACATGACTATTAAACTAAATAAATTATATTCACCAGATTACAGGCTTATATAAAACTTAAAACAAAAAAAACTGAAAATACAAGGTTTCATTTATCAAGTAAAACGTGCAAAATATTGCAAATTGTAATAAATATGAATTGTTACATATTATATACCTCAGGGATTACGCTTTATTTATTTGAAAGAACGATTTTATACAGTAAATACAATAAATACATTTTAAACTTATATTATATATCTTATATCAAATCCATATACCAGTGTTATTGTTATATGTATAAAGGATAAGACTTTAGGGAAGAATCATTATTCAGATTCACTGCTTTTCTTTTAATTTAAATTAAATAGTATTTTTGAAATGTATTTATATAATTATTATTCAACCCGTCACTGCGATTTAAATGGCTTTAATTCTTTATCTGCAGCACTTATGGACAGTGAC
Organism: Glossosoma conforme; assembly: GCA_022606575.1. Classification (NCBI taxonomy): domain Eukaryota; kingdom Metazoa; phylum Arthropoda; class Insecta; order Trichoptera; family Glossosomatidae; genus Glossosoma; species Glossosoma conforme. Next base: position 2,287,571 of record JAGTXR010000015.1, read on the forward strand.
TGCAATTGATAATAAAATATCATTAAAAGTTAAAGATTGTATATAATCTAAATGAGTACAAAAATAAAATACAACTTCAATTTCCTTTGATTTGAAGTGGGAAAAGTTCAGCCCAATAGATGTTAATTTTTCACATTTTGCGGTATTCTCTGGCATGTTTTACATAAAAAATAAAACATTTGGTTGTTGGCTGCCGCTTGCATGAGTGATGTCGTGTTTTTTGTTTGACCCGGTAAAGTTATTAAAATCGTTTAATTTTGAATAAATTATTTGGAGTTTGAAAAATGGCGCAGCGGCGTGACGCTTCGGAACACAAAAGTCATGTCGAGCATTTCGCATCAATTTTTATTCGTCAGAACGAGTCGTCGCCTAAAGAGTTCACAGATGGCGCTAGTGACCATTTTAAAGGAGATTTTCTGTGTTTTTTCCCCATTTTTCAGTATTTTTTTTCTTATAATAGCACAAGTAATTATGTTACGTCGTTTTTGCCTAATATTTAAAAAATGATCGATTCCTAGCAAAAATCTGTGATAATATGAAAAAATTTGATAGATTTAGAGTGTAAACTACAAAAAACTCATCGTTACTTTAACATTACTAAATCATTAATTGTGAGACGCAAATAAAATCTTAATTTGAATAAAATGATCCTGAGTATTTAACTATATAGTTCAGTGATATTGATTATAATTTGTTATCTATCACATGTTTGACCCAATTAACTACTATTATTATTCTACACATTCTTTTATAATTTTAAGTATTTTCACTTTCATGTAAACCCTAATTTTAAATAATCAGGAATCATGTTAAATTTAAGAAATAAAGGTAAGTTATATTATTACCAGCAAACCTGCATGATAAGTAAATATAACCTATTCTACTCTTTTGTTCTCCTACTTTCAAAATGCTTATTTATTTATGAGACAGTATTGTTGTACTATTTTATCATGTATTATTTCACCTATTATACGTCAGTATATCTTTATGTATTTTTGTGAATTTTATATGTTGTTTGTGTATTTTAATTTAAGCATATATATTGCGTATTTAAAAAATTAGATGTCAAGACAAATGTTTATTTTTATGTAAACGGTCTATTTAATTAGAAAAACACAACATTACCCAACAAATCAATTATAAATTACACAACAAGAAGACGTAACGACAAAAAAAAACTAGCCATACATTTATTTAAAAACACAGCTTACAAGTAAAACAACACGAAGCCAAAAAATAAATTTGAAAAACATCGGGGTGAGTCTGTATTGTTCGAAATAGAACAGCAATTAAACAAAACACACAAAAAACAAAACAAAAAACAAGTGAAGATGCGGCGATAGAAAGAACAGGATTTGAATATGTCACTCGGTTATTTTTAAGCCCTCTGCATCAAGAATACAAATATCTTTAACAATGGTATGAAAAAGTTCTGATTTGTAAGAGGTAGACGTTGGAAGTCAGGTCGAAGGAGTTTTTTTGGTCCTATCACGAATTCCATGTTACGATCTGACATTCCATCGCTTTGGAAGTACTCCTGGGGCGTCTTATGGCTGCAAACTGTTAGAAATTCACCTCTGACCCTCGTCAACAACAATGGATGCTGCGGTAAGTATCTATTCTTTGCTCTTTGTGAGTATCAAAAAAATTGAAACAATTATTTTTAGAACTTGTTTGGTCCATACTTAATATCAAATGTAATTCTGTGAATATTTAGAACTGAATACCAAAATAAATAATGCGTTTGAAATTTGAATGCTTTAGTATTATTTAATACCCCCATCATAATCAATATTTCCATATCTGCTCCCCTAACTAAAGCATATGGTAATCACAACTACTGACGCAAAGGCTCTGCCAGCTGCTATGGTCCTCTCCTTGTCTCATATTATTTATATTTTATTCCCGACGGCCTTCCAGGTTAGCGCGAACCCGAGGCCTTGAAGAATAGGCATTTGTAGTGTATGGTCTCATTTAGCATTCGAAGTACATGTTCCAGCCAGGTCAACGTTCATTTTTTGTATGGAAGGCTGCCTTGTCTACTCCTCTCATTGTAACTACTCACAAAACCAAACCATCTTAACCCTAGTATCTATAGTAGCTAAGAGTAGTTGATAAATGCTCTTAATTTCTGTGGATTTCTTTTTGAAATCCATGTTCACTTCATAGCTAGAAAATTTGTATAAAAACAGTTATGTCAGTTATCATTATCAATGGCTTTTCCCAAATCATATATTCACCGGAGTCCCACCTGAGAACCTACATGATCTCGTCGTATTCCAGGACGTAAGCCCAGAGGCTGAGTAAGGCAGCTGGTGTATCTGGGATTTTTTTTGGCGTTTATCAATAGTATTTTTAAAGAGATTATAACGAATGAAAAGCCTGACATGTTCAGTGTTTTATTTAACAAAGAAAATAACCGAATTTATATTCTTATTAGTGAACAATTCAATAAAATCATCACGGAATACTGATCTATTATTTTCAATTCAACTGGATACTTTACATTTTTTTAATGTAGTAATTTTGTTTATATTCAAATGAAATAATTATACTTTTACATTTTGAAATGCTGACTCTTATTCAATGAATAAAGTTATTTTCTTACATTTGTTTAGTAAAATATTATTTACAAAACTTACCCTGATTTTTAATAATTTTAATAAGTTTAATCATGTTAACTTAATGTATAAATAAAAAGTAATCCATTTTAAATTGTCTTATGTAATTTATTATAACATTGAAATACAGACAATAACTTTAAAAATGAAAAGCGTTATTAGATAAAAAACTATAAAAAAATATGAACAAATAGGATGTTGCGAGGTATGCCGACGGCGGTTGCAGAGATTTCAGGCAAGGTAAGTCAACGAATACTAGAGCAAATTCCTGAAAAAATTAAATAAAAAATAAGGTTAGTAATATTTATTTTATCCATATCCGTACATACTTGTAACATATGATCACTACAAATTCTCACTACTAATTTTTGTCAGTTGCCATTGTGCAACTTTATCCAAAGACACCTCTTCACCCAAAGGTCCACCTGGGAGCATATATGGTTTTTCAATAACCTATATACTACCAGTACAGGAGTCCCAAGAGTCCCAAGATAGACGAGAAATTGTGATTAGGCATATTTTGGGCTATTTAATAATCATATTTTTTGAAAAGTAGATCTGATGATTAGACTGACGCTCTCGAGGCCTTAACCGTTTGGTCCTAAGAGAAGGCTCAAATCAACCAACGGCTTACGGTATGCAAAGAGAGGAAACCCATTCATGTCATGTTCCGCGTCTCTTGTTGCATAACTTCGATGATCTTACGAGAACCGTGCTTTCAATTTTCTAATCTTGTTGATTTTAATATTTAATTACACTTAATATTTTGTAAAACTATACTAGTAAAAAGGAAATTATATAATATGTATAGTTCCCGACGACGAGAGCCCAGGGTACTGCCGTAATTATTGTAATAGTAATAAAGGTAACAGATCATCATAAAATCTACCGTTTGAATGAAAACCTTACATCAAATCATTATAAAGTAGCGAGAAAGAAATGAGTAACTTCATTATTCTTGTGCTATTAAAAAAAAACAATTGGAATTTAATATAATCTGCTTGAGAATTCCTTTATGAGAAAAATATAGCTTACAAACTACAATTTGTTGAAAATAAATTAATAATATTTTCTGGGAACACTTTATTATTTTATTTCTATCCGAAACTTTTTTTTAATGAGCATATACAGAGTCTAATTGTCGTTAGTCTTTAATGAGCATTTAAATTTGAAACATATATTGTGCTTAAATAAATAACCGTAAAAATAGATCAATTCATAATACATACTTTAAGCCATCAAAAATGTGAATAACATAACAAATATAAATTACGCCAATTTATTGTATGTAACCACAAAAACATGCCGTATAACTTGTATTCACATTTTATCAACTGTAAGTCTCCCTTTGCTATCGTTCCTCATCCACATTTTCTACCTGTACCTACACTTTGGTGTGCAATGTCCATGAATAAAATATTAGATGCAGTTAGATTGATGCTACTGAGCTTCTGGTTTGCCGAACTCCACCCCTGGGAATTATCAAATACTTTTTCGATTTATTTTTACACCAAAAATTCAAACTAAAAAATAAATTCATGAGGCTCATTAAAGTGTATAATACCTTTTTACAAGAATAAAACAAATAAATTTACAGATACTTGAAAATAGAATTTATAAATTATTATTATTTATTACTTTTTAAGGAGTTTTATTTTTCATTAATGTTTTTTTCTTCTTATTAATTTATTATATTATTCGTATATTGAGTATTTTAAATATCTGGTGAGTATATATTATGTCTTTATATATATATCTATATTCATCGTGTAAATAATTGAATTATGGATTTATGTACGTAACTAAGTTTTTAACGTTCATCTCTTATATTGTTATTTCATTTATATAAATTTTTATTTTACAGGTTTTCGGGCGAATAAATTGATAAATACATTAATATATATCTTATATATAACTATCTTTCAATGTTATTTACTGAAATAATGCCAATATTCACTTATTATATTTAAACTTTGCTGCTTACAAAAAATGAAGATTTCTTGATTTCAATGGGTTTTGTTAAGATTCAATTTATTTTTAATTACATACATCAAAATTTATTGTTTCTCCATTTTCTTGGTGTTGAACAAATAAAATAAATATTTAAAAGCTTATATAAATGTACCTGGATAATGACCTTTTAAGTACACCGCTTGTATTTAAAGATTGAAATTAGCCACCCCATAGTACTTAGTTTTTCATCAAATTTGAAGAAAATCTGATTAATAAACGTTCAAATAGACCTCGGATATTAGAATTGTATACATTTACGGATTCTTGTCTTGAAATCCGTTGGGAACGATGTTTGTATACAGAAGAAGCAGCTCCTGATGCAGTGATGACTTTGGACTTGGCATGAATGCAATTGGCAATAATTTGTTACATCATATGCTCCACATATGTCAAAAGTTAAAATTCATTAAAGTCGTTTTCAATTGAAAAACATTATTATTTTTTAATATAAACGTATAACGATTCAGTATATTATACATATTATATATAATAATTAACAGATTATGTCTAAATCCAAATTAAAACATTTGCATTGCGAGATTAAATCAACACTTACAAATTAAAATAATAAATTACGTACAAAGCCCACTTATTATTTACATTATTATTAAGTTACATTGTTCTTAACCTACTCAACGCCCACACATGTAAACTGGCGAGTTAAATATAACGTAACCCGTAATCTCTCAATCAGAAATGTTAAATTGACGGATTACCTGCAAGAATACATAATATACCACGAGACTCCTCTAATGCATTTTTAAATTTATTAAAAATTATTGACTTAAAACTTTGTAACGGAACCGTATCTGTTAAGGTGATACGTAGGATAACACAGCCTACCTTAACAAGGCATCATCAATCACTAGAGCAATAATAAATTCTGCTTGATTGGTTCGAGCGTTTCGTTTTTATTTTGCTTAGGTTTGAAACTCAATGAGAAAAGTTACTAAACAAAAGTGAAGGTAAAACATTGACAAATTTTGCAATCATCTAATTTCAGCCTTTTGTTAGTCTTAAAGTTCATTATATCTTTCTAGTTTTGAAAAGTAATGAGAGTATTTATTTATTTATGTTAAATAATGAATGTTTGTATAATTCTCCAACTTTTATTTATTGAATAAGGGCCGTAATATATAAGAAATGCGTATATTGTTTTCAGTTCGAATTCTTCTGTGAACCTTGACATACCACACATTAAAAAGTGTATTATAGACTATTTGTATAAATATATTGCATTTAATTACTAAAATGAAGTCAGTCTAACATGAATAACTAAAAATTAAAGACAGAGTCTTGCGACATCAAAAATGTCAAGAAATAGGGAAGACCATGAAGATGGTAACTGGAGAGATCGTATAATTATGTTGGAATGATATGTTGCGATATAACAGTTGGCGAGATAACACTGGGCATCTTATTTCCATGTAAAAGATGTCACGAGAGCTGGACATCCGCGTCGCAGGAACAGGCTGCGAATAATAACAGGATGCGGTCCTAGAGAATGAAGAACAAGAAAAATATTAATTACTGCATAATTATATCTACATTATTAACTGTTTATTATTTTTTAATTCAATGTCTTCAACACACTTTAATGATTGAATTGTTGAAATAATATTAACATTATCAATCGACATCCAATGTTATTATGTAGTTTTTTTTTATCCTTAATTATTTTTATCATGATGGCTCTCAAACACTACTCAAACAATAAGTAATAAATACGATAAAAATATACATTGCGTATCGAGGAATTAATTTCATATTTCTCACATGCATTTTTTGTAAGTAAATATGAGTAATTTAACTCTTTCATTACGGCTAGTTGGAATAAAAATTATAATGTCAATTATAAAACTAGTATTTGTAGAATAAATGTACTTATCTGGTAAATTTTCATATGTCACATTAGTTCTTGTATCCTTTAGCTATCAGATGATGCATAAAAAACTATTCTAAGAAAGTAGCAAAACGATATATCACGGCTACCGATGTCAACGGTAGGGGAATCTTAAACCACATATATCAACAGAACAGGTTAATAACTAACCATAATCAACTGCGCAAAGCAATTAATACAACCACCTAGAAATAGGTCTAAGGAAAATGCACAACTTGAACTAGCATCAATTTCACTGCTGGTATGTCTTTGTCTTTTTAGTCACCGATGAAGAATTAAATAAAATGATTTTCAATAAATATTGTGGCTTTTGGTTTAGCCGTGTGTGGTGAATTTCTTATATCCAATATTTCGACCGCCATTGCAGGGGTCTTCTTCAGGGTTGATGATTTCGAAATATTGGATAGAAGAAATTCGCCACACACGGCTAAATCCAAAAGCTACAATATCAAATCTGGCCGTGAAAAACCTAAGAAGTTATTTGATTCTCAATCGGTTTCTTGGTTGACGAAAGTTATCTCAAAATAACACTCATTTATAGTAAATTCATAAACAAATGGAATAATGCCACCGTTGACGTTTGCAGACCAACACTCCATATTTCCACGTGTTGCGCCTTGCCATATGTACAATGGTAAGCGTCATAAAATGTGATAATGTTGTCGTCCCTTCTACAAGCGTCGAGCTGCTGGGAGTGGAAATTGATCAGTTCCTTAACCTTGGCGGCAACATCACAAAAACGGTGAAATCTGGATTCTTCATCCTTTGGCAGATACGGTCGGTAAAAAAATGCTTACCCAGACACTACAAAGAGCTTGGTAAATGCGTTTATAGTCTTTAAAATGGACTACTGCAATACACTGCACGCAGGCCAGCCAGCCAAACAATTAAATCGATTGCAGTCATTACAAAAAGCAGCGGCACGACTAGTGCACAACGCGCCCAAATTTTGTCACATTACTCCGATACCACACCGACTGCATTGGTTCGGCTAGAATCCAGAACCAACTATGCCTCTTAGCTTATAAGGCACTCAACGGAACTGCATCGGGCTATTTGACAGAACTGATTAAGCCACACTCAGATCATCCAGAGCAAAAAAAAGCACCCTGCAGCTGACGAGAGGTAGTCCTAGCACGGTCTTTGGCAATCGTGCTTTCAGCTAAGCGGTACCAATGGCCTGTAACTCGCTGCCGGAAAGTATAAGAGGACTGAAAGCGGAGGCATCCTTCAGAAGCAGACTCGAGACCCACTTTTTTAGTCAGAGAGGCAAAGAAGCGTTTTTGGAATGACCATTCAGTCACAAAAAAGCGCTAAACAAATACTGATTTAATAATAATTATTATTATTATAATAAAATCGTAATTTTTCTTCATCACCACATATAGCTTTACTCCATTACAACAAACAAAATGTCGCTATACCGAGTAAGTTAATTTTTCATACAATATTTTCATAAAATAGTATCAGGCGCACATAACACCTTAAAATGTATCAAAAAATCAGCTACTACTCTTCAAAGCTCATCTTCAGCGATTCATTTTTCATGCAGCGTCCGATGCATCGAGTTCCCGAGACCGGCCGCTTTATAAATTAGACGTCGGTTGCATTCGAAATTGAAAATTTAAATTCGCCCCGTGAAAAATATCCTTTTTTTAAGACTGTCAAGTTATAAACACGCGGCTACCAGTTGCTTATAAGCGATCGCCCAGTTATTAATAAACCATAATACATACAGCGTTCGGTTCAGGGCGCATCAATTATTTCTCGAACGATTGTTGTTATTTATTTTTTATTTAATAAAACGTACTTGAAACAGTGTGTGTGATGAATATCTCTTTTTATTTATTAGGTTAACTTTAAAGTGTGTGCATATTGACATTAAAGAAGTATTACCAGCAATTTGAGCTATCTTTCAATTACTATAAGAAGAAAACTAAGAATGAGAAACAATGATATAACATTGAATATAATCCAATCTCTTAATAGAAAAAAGGCATGATTAGTTCAACGCACTAGTTTTATTCTTATTTATAAATAAAATCTTTATGTATGATTGTCTTGGCGGCTATTGGGTTTTACAAAATGTTAGTTTCATAATGCTCACCCGTTGCCCAAGGCTAGTTTCATACAATTATTTATATTTCAAACGTTACTTTCATATAGCCAATTTACTTTTAGTAAGATAGTTACAGTCTCGCAATGAGGAATTAAAATATTGCAATTTTGGGCAAGTATTTAGTTCAGTGGAAAGTGTACTCGACTGTTATGAGAGTAGTCTCTCTAGTTCGATGATTTGCGAATTTAAATGATGTAAATTATTTGATAATTTTGGTATAAAAATAAATGTTTGAGTATATCATTTTGTAAAATATAACAAATAAAAAGTAATTCAATGAAACGTTTTTTTCTTCATGAAAAACGCGTACAGAAGAACACCAATATTTTCTATTGTGTTGTGAGTTTTAATATAACTTGTAGTGATGATCTGCCTACGTCTTTCACATTCCCACTGATTACGAAATCATAAGACTCGCACAAATTTGAGATTCATATTACAGCTTTTTTGTTGCAACGTTCTGTTCAAAGTAACTGTTTTTTTTTACTGAATATATTATGAATTTGAATCAAAAAATAAGATACTCAACTGACATACGAGTATTTATAACTTAAAATATAAATAAATGTTTTTATTTAATATTCGAAATTATAATCCACCATAACTCGGAGTTCGATAATAACACGACGTTCACGAATTGTCTATTTATACGTTGAGTGATGCTTTTCATCTACCACCAATAAAATGTACTGCATCGTGTGCTATCAGTATGGCTGTTGATGTATGAAAACTTGACGTATTACATCTAATATTTATGACGTCCTTATGACGACGCATAGCGTCATTAAAACATCATTAAAACCTTTAATATGTTTTTCTATCTTAGAAGCAAGTGTTCAAGGGCAAGATAGAAGTGATGATACTACTATCTTGTCCTAAGCGTCATACGAAATAGAAAACTCACTAAAAGACCATTTACTTATCACTTTAATGTCAACTAATATTTAATACTTGCTTTCTTCACTTTCTTTCTTTTTTCTCTTTTTAATTTGATTTATCTTTTTTTGTATTTGAGTAGTTTTATCTTCCTGATGCGGATTATGTGATTTATATTTGTAATATATGTGTTCTTTTATATGAGATTCAACTTCTATAAAAAGCTTGGTAAAATGTTACATTCTTCTAGAAAAAGCCATTAAAAGAATTGCAAATAATTTAATTTGGCAGACATTTGTTCGTTTTTTGCGGCGCCTGTTTGAAACCGATTTTTACCTTTCATGAAGCCGTCGGCCATTAATTTAAATTAAATAATTGTTTCAATAAAATGAGAAATCCGAAATACTAAGTAATAAATAATTGAACGTTTGTATTTTTTTTGTAAAAAAATTTGGTAACGCTGGAGAAATTATACTTACTTAGAACATGTTGCTTTTTGAGTTACACTAATACAATATTTTTTTTTGTTAGAACGTTAATAATTTTATCAGATTATAAAAAAAAACCTGTTTGTACAAGATTGAGGCTTGCTGCATTTACAAAGTGGTTACCTCATCATCACCATCATAAGCAGCTTGTGTTGTTCCGCTAATAAACGCATACTCTCCCTATCCATCCCTTTCGAATATCCACCTTCTTTCGGTAATTTTTAAGATACCATCAGTTCATCCTATAGGAAGCAGGCCAATGCTCTCCATATGTCAGTTCTCAGGTGCTATCCCAACACTGTCTTCCTCATTGACCGTCGCTTCTATGATAGATATGTCGTGCCCATAACCACTTGAGTGTGCCTTTTTACAGTGGCGTCCACTAATCGAGTTTTTATTCGTGTATCTTCATTTAAGATTCTAGTAGATGTAGAGACATTCCAAGCATGGATCCTTTCATGTCAAGTAAGAAAGCCTTCATTTTATAAAAAAGACCTACTGCTAGTATGTTGAATAAATAACGTACGGAATTTAACAATCATGAATTTCTTTTACTTCCCATATCCGTTCTATATCGGTCACCAAGAACTGACGCCACACAGCTCTGTCAGTTGCCATTGTCTATGCCTCGTCTAAATACATCTCTGATACATGGAATTCACCTGGAAACATACCTTTTGTAATCGATTTTTGAGCTCTAAAATATACAATAAAATACCAGTCATAGCATATTAATTAAAATTGGTGGTAGACGAAAGTCGTACCCTGAATATCACCCATTCATAGTGAATTCCTGCAATAATAAGGATAATGCGTAAATCTCGGGCTGTAGTCTATGACGTTTGCAGATTAACACTTCACATACAGCGCTTAGCCATATGCACCATGGTGAGCGTCATAGAATTACACATATGAGACACCAGAATAACTATCAACATCTGTTGGTATTCTCCTGTATGTGCTTACATAAAAAAAACCCCATATGATTACCAACATTAACAAAGCCCAAGGAATTGAAGACACGGCTACTGTATCCTATAGTATCCTGTAGCATATTTTTGGATAATTTGTTAATCCGACGCTTCCAAGACTTGGACCATTTAGTCATAAAAGTAAGCTCAATTCTACTAACAACACGTGGTTAGCAACCCATCCAAGTTTTCGCCAGCGCCCAATATAACTGAACTTCGGTGATCTAAAAAGAGCCGCGCTTGCGATGTGTTATTGTCGATTCACACATGTGCGCATTCAATAATTTTTCGGCTCCGTGGGCTGTTAAAAATTTGAGAAATGCCCAAGGACGGCCCTTGGCAGGTATTGATTAAGTCGTTACGATTTATCAAATATCGTTCAGGCTGTTTGCTTAGCCGCGCCGCGGGTCCGGACTTGGGAGTCGTGCCGCGGAAGAGGCCATGGATCTTAACCACTACTCTGATTGGAGGATTATTTACGATCGATATATCCAGCGAAATTTGCTAGTCTACCAATCATAGTTTGACAAAATTTAAAAACCGTTAGAGTATACACCTTTCTTTTCATTAATTCCTACAATAAACGCGTCCTCAATAAACTATCTTTAAAACAGCTATATTTAAGAAGCGGCTCAACCCAACCAGCGACAGCAACAGGTGGTAACCAATGTTCCTTTTAAGACGATAGATTGGCCGTATGTATATTTTTCAAACCATTTATGCTATGTTTTAAATTTCGCAGATGCACGCAAACTGGCAACTTGTAGTATCGAACACGTATAGTAGTAAGCTTACAATTACGTGGCGTTCACTATTTGTTACGGAGATATATTCAACAAAAACGGTCAATCGGGATAACATTTGTGACAAGACAATAATATTTAGACGTAGATCAAGAAATAGTATAGATACAATAAATCGGGGAACAGTTACTGCGTTATTATTAAAAATTGTTTTTTATTATATATACAGTGTTTTCAGGGACTCGATTGGTGAAAACCCTCTCTATCCCGTCCTGTTTTTGGACACCCAGATGGGGACCCGTTACTAGTGCACGTTAAAAGCTACTTGTTAGAGAGTGGCTGAAGGCCTTCCCGTGATTCTAGGTGCATCAGTTAGATGTCAAAGAGACCTCAGTCTAAGTTTGCGAAATTAGTATACTATACAAAATGAACGGTTAATTGGGGAGAGTGGCTCAACTCAACCAAAACGTAGTACCATTTGGTGACCCATCCAAGTTCTCGCAAGACTCCAATGTTGCTTAACTTCCGTAATTTAATGACAGCCTCGCTCTTAATTCGATATTGTCACTGAACAAATCTTAAACGTCAAGTCTTACGTTTAAGATTACGAGTGTTTCTATACATGTATTTATTTGTATAAATAGTTTGAAACAATAATTATAATGTAACGTCGTTAGTTTCGACGGCTTCTGACGCCCACTCCCTGACCTTCCATCAATGAAGACTATGAGGAATGGTTTCGCATGCGGTGATTTATCACTTGTACAGAACAGCAGATATCGATCTCTCCCATACAAATCGGATTGCTCTAACGAATCGGCATCTCATCGCGAAAGTGAAAATCTGCTGACAAATGATTATTTTTATGTATTTTAATATGGACTGGTGGTGACTGATGCGAAATGTTGGACGTTTGATTTTGTAACAATAATGCCGTGTTATTTGTGTGTCAAGCATGATATACTTTTGACATGGTTTTTATTGTTGCAAGTTCAACTATTTGCGTATCCCGACACTAGTTCTGAGTATGAGGTCATTGACACTAAATCTGTCAATACATTTACAACGCCTCATTTGTATATAAATACTTCAATAATGAATTAAAATGTACAATATTTTGTAATGTTATTGAAGGAAATAAAGAATTGAATTGAACAATTACTGGTAACTATAGCTCATGCTCTCCTGCTGCATCCGAAATAAGTGTCCCAGACAGGTCCATTTTCGTCTCTTGACTGACTGTTGTAAAGAAGGCTGCCTTGTCCGCTCCCTTATCTCATCATTACTAATAAATTTAAACCATCGTACCTCCAGTATTTTGCTCAGACACCGCTTTCAAAACCTATTATATAACTGCATTGGCTTTTGGTAACATTAACATTATAATCAAAAATATCTTTAAACGATTTCTAAGTTTTTAAATAGTCCCGGTTGATGTCCATTTGATCTTTCACCTGTAAAAAAACAGTCATAATTATTATTTTTTTAATTTGTAGACTTTAGTCGTTCCTTAAACGTCACCTAATTATAGCGAATCTCCATAAAAATGGATGTTTTTTTATTTTATTTAATTCACAGAACCGCAGTTCCAAGTCACAAAGAATAAGAAACATAGAGTATACACTAACATCCAATACATATAAAAAAGAAAAAAAGAACATAAACGAAGAAGAAGATGACACATGTCAAAGATCACAGAGATCTAGGAGAACAATACCATCCACAAAAGAGGAAAATGATGTAAGAAAAGGATCGAGGTGTGCTGGTAGGCCATTTAGGAGCGCCATTGCCGTTGTACTAAATTGAGTGCTCGAAGCTCCACAAGTATCAACTGGGATGTGTGAATGCCGAACCACAAGCTTAGCCATACTCCATAAAAGGTAAACGTCCTATAATCCACATGATTTTCTCTAAAAGTTATTTTCCTATATGTGCTTACATGAAAAATAGAAGTATAAAGACTATTTAAGGAATCAGATCACTCTCGTAATACCGGGGGTCCCACTTTCAGCGATTGCTCGACGGGAAATACCCTAAACCCTCGAGAAGGAAAAGCCCCGAAAGAAAAACAAAACAACCCGGCCGCATTTTCATTTCTAGCCGACACCGACAGCAAGGACGTGGCTTGTCGCCAAGAGCCTAATCCTGCTCTGGCAATAAGGACCGAATCAGGTATGCGTACTTTTTTATATTTTTTAAGTTGAAGTTGTACTTTTATGTATTACTTTTATTAATTCTGCTCTTCCAAACTATTAATTGATCCGTATTGCACCTATTTATAAGCGTTAAAGTTTTCGAACATCCTTACACAATTGATATATATTGATCACCGACTCTCCAACTCCGGTTCTTAATCTGTTTAGGGATTTCCAGGTCCGCCAGTCAAGGCTCTTGCTAGTTGGGAGGCTTTCCTTTGGAGTAATGAAATCCTCTGGTGCGATTTGTTGCCAGAGTTGGAGTCTCTCATTTTCAGGGTCGGATGTGAGAGGTTGTGTGGATTTCAGAAAGCTGCTTCGAGACTTCAATCTTGGTGTTGGGGGTATCTGATTATACAAGCAGTAGGACGGTTGGTTGATTGCCTTACGCATTTCTTCGGCACATATGACTGCGTCTTATGTTCGGTGGTGCGATACCAGCCAAGGGGTATAGTTTAGAAATGGGTGTTGGTTTGAGGCAGCCTCTGCATGCATCATTTAGGGCAGTATCCACTTGATTACAGTGGGCTGATCGACCCCACACTGGTGCCGAATATTCTCCGGCTGAGTAACAAAGTGCTAAAATCACCGATAATAAGCTGGAAGTTCCAAAGCCTTTCACACCTTCTATAATAGATTGATGCGGTGCATTTAAGCGGTAACTATTCCAGGCGTTGTCTGCGCGTAGCATTGTTTCACTTCATTGATTGTAATAGTAACGTTCTTTTAAACTTCTTTAGATGACTGTATTATTATAGTTATCACATCTAATACTGAGATGAAACATACAGTATTCACTTACTATCGCCATAATGTTCAGACGACAGTTTGTCTTTGCCTTTTACGAGTTCACTTATTCCTTCCAGAGCTTCGAAGAATATATAATAAGTTACGCAGAAGAAGGTTCGTTTGTACAAATAAAACATTTTCTTTTCATAATTTTTTCATTTATTGTCATTTATGTGATTTACTTTCCAGTTGCCCACGAAAAGCAACATCAAGAAAGGCGTGTATCACGAATGACAGTCGATTCAGAACTGACTAATTAATGCTGACTAATTATTAATTAATAAGAAGTAATGCGTTTAAAAAAGATCATTCTTTTTATAACTATTATATCAGTGTTTGTATAGCGCTTTTTTATGACCGAATTTTCATTGCAAAAGCGCTTCTTTGCCTCTCTTAGTAAAAAGGTGGGTCTTGAGTCTGCTTCTGTAGTCTTGAGTCCTCTTTCTTAATAAGTTGAATTTATGTTTTAAAATATTTTTTATATGATCGAGTGATTACTTGATGCTACCATTTGACAGGAAAAAATGTCTAAAAATGGATACAAGAAAAAACTGATTCGGTCCTGATTTGGTGTATATTGGGGCCCCGCGGAATACGCAATGAGCCTCCATAAGGCGGCCCTGGCCAGACAGGGCCGGATCGTGACTTGCGTCCCGTGAAACTTTGAGAAGTGCTGGAGTGCCTACATGATTATACACAATATCAGTGCATGTTACTATAGAATACAGATAAATATCAAGTATTTGTTTATGGCTGTTTCAAATAGTTATTGGTTAATTTAAAATATATATATTAAAATATCATTGAAGATTCATACCAATATTCAACAATTGATACGTAGATACGACTTTGCAGCAACCATCAAAATAATTATTGTAGGTTTCATCGCAATATGTAAATTACGGTATAGGTATGCATATATGATATACACATATTACTTGTAATATTGATCTTCTTCTTCTTCGTGTCAGCGACGTCAAATTATTTCTCCCCAGTATCTGGCAACATTGATAGCCCGTGTGTTGCCCAGCATTAGGTCTTGAGATGTCCAGCTTGTTGGGCACATGGAGCAGGATCTTAGGTGTGAGGCGTTCTGCAGGTCTCCGCAGTCGCACAATAGTGGCCCTCCCTGCCGGAGAATTCCCCACCGCTCGGGTTGTCCTTTGCTCTACCAACTCCGGTGATATTGATAAACAGTTATGAATGATAGTATCAAAGAGGTGGCGATACAATATAAAGTATGACTTAATTTATTTTTATTTTCATTGATGTGTAGTCTTCTTTTTTTTAACTATACAGGCTAATAAATACTGTATCGAATTAAGTGAATCATTTACTTTAAAGCTCATTTACATTTAAGATTATTACAGTTAAGAAATATTATACAAACCTTGAGCATCTGCCTAACCAAAAAAATAAACAACTACTTTTGTCTTCCGTTGAAATGGGTAAGGATTCCTTACAATATCTATCAAGACTTGAGTCACACACTTTATTTTAATTAAACATATGCAGGGGAACACCAAAAGATGATTTTGGAGAGATTTCAATGTAGAGTAGATTATTATAAAAAAAATCTTCTAAGTTACAGTTATGTTAATTGATTCGTCTACCAAATAATTGCTTGAAAAAAACACAACCTGCCTACTATAATAAATCGAGTGTTTATATGGCTAATTTGAAAATATTATTTTAGAATCGAACATTTCTACCTACAGATTCAGGTAATAATAAGTTACACAAGTATATTTCATATCTTATAGATATTATTATCCTAACTATTTTATGTAAGCGCATGTAGGAGTACACAGCCGGTCAAGAGCAGTGCACTCTTTGACG
The DNA here is from genome assembly GCA_022606575.1 of Glossosoma conforme. Lineage (NCBI taxonomy): Eukaryota > Metazoa > Arthropoda > Insecta > Trichoptera > Glossosomatidae > Glossosoma > Glossosoma conforme. Next base: position 2,304,128 of record JAGTXR010000015.1, read on the forward strand.
CTCAGCCATGGAGGCTGGACACTGCATGTGAGAAATGTGTGTTGTATTCGTTTTTGTGTGTGGGTTGGGGAGATTGCAAGTATATATTTATCTGTTTCTTGAAGAGATCCAGAATGTATGAAGGAGGAAACAGACGCTGGAAGAGAATTCCAAGGCTTACCGTTGGCATTAAGGAAAGTACTTTGGAAACTCCCAGTTCTTGGTCGACACACATTAACCGTGTATGGATGTTCGGCAAGTCTAAGACGGGTTCGTTGGTTGTTGGTGGGTGCATGAAGAATTAAATCTCCGAAGAGCAGCGACCGTGGTAATAACGGTAGAAAAGACTAAGTGAACCAATCTTACGCCTGTGTTCCGTTGATTGCAGGTTAAACGTAAGCGTGTCATTGTTTATCAAACGAATTGCTCTTCTTTGAACTGAGTAAATTAAGTTTAGAAGGTATTTTGGGGCTCCAATCCAAAGGTGACTGCCGTATTCAAGGATAGGTCAGATTTGTCCTTTATATAGAAGAAGAGGTTGAAAAACCGACGTGATCTATATATAATACATCTAGTTTTTTGGATGCGAGACCGGCTTTATACTTAATTGACTCGTTCTTGACCTTCTTCGAGGATCGAACTTGAAACCTTTCGCATAACAGTCGATAGCTTTAACGTTCTAATACTCCTTTATCTGTAAACATAACAGAAAAGCAAAAACAAATAAGTTCACTGTATGAATAAGTTAAGAAACTACGCGTGTTTTTTTTTCACTTTAAATATTTACTTAAATCTATCGTCCAGTGTGAAACAATTCGAAATGCTTGGAGGAAAGGTTAAGACGCTCGACTGAAATGTGAAAGTATATAGGTAGGTTCCTCGACGAAGAATAAAAAAAAATTCTTATCAAAAATAAGTGAATTAATATTGCTAATTAGTTAAATGTAAAAAAGTAAGTAAGTTGATTATTTCTTGAAAAACTTATATGACACAATACATATTACAGAGTGGCGTATTTCAGTGGTAAGCATGTGCTTGGAAATAAGCGTTTTGGAGTAAACTCAACAAAATATATGTTCTCCTTCATGTGCTCATCAAATTTATTATTACCACAGTCGTTGCTCTTCCACCCACAACCTGCAAACTCAATTTTATTTATTTTTTCCCTTACAGAAACATTACAAATTTGTATAACTCAATTCATTTTTGAAGTGCAATAATAATTAATCTTACAATAAAAAAATACAATATATACAAATATAGGTACTTGTGATTAAGTACTAAGAACAAAGAAATAAAGACAAGCAACAAAAGGTCCCAATGCTCATCAAACAGACGACGCGACCAAATTATTCCTCTACAGAAACTCTTGGTGTTCCTGTCTGAATTGGGCCTCCCTTACGTGAAAAATATCAGCATCCGAGGTGATTTGCTTAAACAGTCTGATCCCTCTCGCAAGAAGCATAGTCTCTGCCAGGTTAGTGTTACTCTTTGGGAGAGCGAACAATCTGTGCTTCCTTATTGTCAGATATATATCGGGAACACACAAACCGATCTTCAACAAAATTTCAACTCATCACATACTTGTCGAACATTCATATATGGTTTATGAGTGTTGACCAAGAACTGGCAGCTCCCAAAGTTCTTCCTAAATGTCCCCAGCAAGCTCTGGATACTCTCCCGGCCTCTGTGCTTGGCCTCTTTTAGACAATCTGGATCTCTTCAAGAAACAGATAAATATAAACTTTTAATTTTCCCGACCCAACACACAAACACATATATCACACAGGTTACCCGAATAGAGTGTCCACCCGCCCTGACTGAACGTCATAGATTTTACTAGTCTCGAACGGTTGAGCCTCTCTACATGCAATTGTATAAAAAACTAATATCCTATTATAATATTGCCACGTAAAATAATGTCTAGTGTAACAATTCCTCAGCAGAACATTTTTTTTTATGTAATCGCATGTTGTGTTCGTGTTTGTGTGTGGGTTGGGGAGATCGCAAGTGTATATTTATCTGTTTTTTGAGGAGATCCATAGTGTAGGAAGGACGAAGCATAGACGCTGAAAGAGCATTCCAAAGCCTACCGGTAGCATTAAGGAAGGAACTTTGGAAAATGCCATGTTCTTGGTCGACACACATTAACCTGTATGGATGTTAGGCAAGTGTAAGACGAGTTTGTCGGTTGTAGGTGGGTGCAGGAGGAATTTATTTTCCAAAGAGCAGCAATCGTGGTAATAACGGTAGAAAAGACTAAGTGAACCAATCTTACGCCTGTGTTCCGTTGATTGCAGGTTAGACGTAAGAGTGTCATTGTTTATCAAACGAATTGCTCTTCCTTGAACTGAGTCATTTAACTTTAGAAGGTATTTTGGGGCTCCAATCCAAAGGTGACTGCCGTATTCAAGGATAGGTCGGATTTGTCCTTTATATATATAAAGGACAAATCAAAAAAAGAAGAGGTTGTTTATCGTTGAAATACCGACGTGACCTATATAATACACCTAGTTTTTTGGAAGCGAGACCGGCTTTATACTCAATTGACTCGTAATATTTGATAAACAACTTATGAGTTGTATATGAAATATTGTTCTGCTATTTTTAAAATGATAAGTATCATCAAAATCTGTAATAAAATTACTAAATTCCAAAGGTCTGGTAGTATTCTCGTGCGTTGTTTACATTTAAAAAAATGCAGAGCGTAATGCTCAGTGGGTTGGTGAGCATATGTTTACTAGAACGCAATAATACCAGACTATTTTGACTTGAGTAAGAAGCGGTAAACAAACAGAGTGTCCATAGACAAAGTCCAGAAGAACAATGCCTCACCACACTTTGAATATCTCTCAACCATTCTTTCGCCATACGAGTAACTTATAACTTATTGTGGTAAACGTGGACTTTTTCAACAAAGTTTTTTTTTATGAATTCAACAGTGAAGTGTGTTTTTTTTGTTTGTTTGTTGAATATTGAGTGTTCATTACTCATCGTTTCATGTCTCAGTGAAGTAAAGACTGATTACTTACTTACAAAAAAAAAACGTAGAATTTTTTTACTTCAATATGTCTTACATTGTTGGTGTACCAGTTTTGAAGCTTGAAAATCATTTGTTCTAATGTGACATAGTTTCTACTTTTTTTTTCTATATCCGTTCTCTAACTGGAGCATATGTTCGCCCAAAATTGCTGCAAATTCCTATTAACTCTTTCATTACGGCTCGGTATGAATACAAATTATACTGTCAAATATAAAACTAATATTTGAACCATAAATGTACATATCTGGCCTCATTTTATATATCACATTGGTTCTTCTATCCTTTAGTAAAACTATTCAAAGAAAGTAGCAAAACGATATATCACGTCAACCGATGTCAACGGTCGGGGAATCTTATGACGGCATATGCCGACAACCGATGCGAAAAAGTTAAATTCCTAAGTCCGAAAATATCTCTGCAACACTAAGTCTATCTAAAAAAATTATTTCCTGCTGACGGGAATTCTATATGTTCAATAGTATGTTTTTAAATGCATAAAAACACCTGTGTATGTTATGATTTTAAATTAATTAGAAATAATTTACTACAAATCATAGATAACCAAATAGAGTGTTATGCCATATCGCACTGGTTTTTTTTGTGTGTGGAAATTCCTGTGAGTTTTAATTAAGGAATTCGATTATAGAAAAAGAAAGTAGAAAATTTTCGCAACAAAAAAGATTAAAAAAGAATGATGAAAATGTACACAGTCATATTCTTTAGGTCTAAATATAATCAATTCGATTCTTATTTAAAAATAGTACACAAAAAAATTGTAATTAATAATATAACTTATTATATACGAGAAATATGTTAGTTGTAATGTAACTACTCACTGAAGTATATACTTATAATTTTTGTAAATATAAATAAATACACGATCGTACGAAGGCATATTGCTTAAAACCTAAGGTCATCCATCCAAATGTGACCGAAGTGAATTTATATGCATTAAAACAGTGGACTTCTCGTTTATGATTAAAAAATCTTTTTTGCGACTACCTACCTACGCGGATTTTTTTGCGTCATCCAGGGTCCAACACATAATTGGATTTATTTAATGCTTAAAGGTCAGAGTACTAGAAGGTACTTTTTTGATTTAGGAAACAGAACCGCATTATATTATTTATAAAAGTGGCTTCTGATTATTGAAAAACAAGACGACCTTTCAATTCGTTTTGGATAGATGGAATTTTGCTTTGTGGGAAATGTTCGATTTGCTCAGGAAAATTCATTAGGCCTGAAGCATTAGTAATATGTAATCCACTTAATTAAAACTTGTATTTTAATTATATATTCTGACTTGTGTATTTGTGCTTACTGTTGGGTTTCAATCTATATACATAATATATAAGGAGAAAAAAGGAAAATTATTACATTAGTTACGTGATAAGATGTAGAAATGGAGCATATATGTGTTTTATGTTGACAGTCTACAGTACAACAAAATTTTGTATATTATTCGGATATATTAATGTTCAGAGCTTAACAATTTTTATAGTGAATAGAAGTTTGAGATTTATTGAAGTAATTATTGAATGTTACTTAATGTAATAACATAATTTGATATCACATATGAAGCGAATATTTAATATAAGTTTTATACGTGATAATATGACAGACGTGGATATCCTTCGTAGTATCAATCCGGTGGATCGATTTTGAGCAACAAAATCTTGCATCTTGATCTCCACTCTTCTAGATCCTCTGCAATCCTCTTTACCTCAGTATAAGAGCTACAACTCATGTCCTTGAACCCCGTCTACCCTCAACCATTCCTTCCATATCATGTCGTGAAGAAGACCATCGTGGCGTATGATGTGACCAATCCATCGGGCTTACACTTGGATAACTTATATGATAACTTATAGTTATACATGTAATACATTAGTTGATCTAGGAGCTCTGCGGAGGATAGAGACCTATTAAGGTATTTCTTGAGTCTCTATGCATACAATGAAATTTAAAATTTTAGTGACAACTGATTGTGTTGTTGCAATAATTGATAGACAAAATGATACACAATAATCTCGTCTTGCAACAAAATCGTTAACAACCAATTACATCCCTGTTCGTAACGAGGGTCAAGATTGGTTGTCAACCATTACGTCGCATCCTGGTGAGGTGATGTATCGGTTTGTCTGATTAGGTTCCAGCGGAACGAGTGGCAAGTAGAAAAAATCCTCCTTGATGATGATGCTGCTGCAAAGACGATCAGTCAGATTACTTACGGAAGACCTCTTGATCATCAGGCAAAAAAAACCCCAACAAATGTACCAACTCTCTAATGAACGAAACACGGCAATTAGACTGTACACGAGTAAAAGATGGGAGATTGCAGTACTTTTTTTGGGGAACAAATTGCGCGTTTTTGTTCAGTTTGTTTTGCAAAGTAAAACGCTAGAATTTCCCACAGCGCGAATAGATGATTGGTATCATTACCCGATTTCTAGATTATTTTCTTTTTTGCTGTGATTATTTTAAGTAAATAAATGTAAGAAAATGTAGACAGACCAGGCAATTGAAAACACACAAAAAATTACGCTTTACCATCTTTTGACTGAATCTATAATTATATTTATTTTGTTGCATTATGTACATCCTTACATATAGGAGCGAATCTTGTCATTATAAAAAAAAACAATGCAATCGTACAATAACGTTTTATAACAGATGTCGTACTGGAGATTGACTGGTTTTACTTTGAGAGGAATGTACTATATATACTACAGTCGGTTAAGAGACGAAGGTGGACTTGATACGTGGAAGACGAAAAAATCAGAGTGATCAGTGGTTGAAACCAACTTAAGTGAAGTTATTGACATATTTAGTGTAATATTGCTTCAGATTCAGTGCTGGTGTGGACGGATACAAAGTGTTAGACGTTTAATTTTATGACAATAATGCCGTGTTATTTGTGTGTCAACCATGATATACTTATGACATGGTTTTTGTTGTCACAAATCCTTAGTATTTGCGCTGCGTATTCCGACACTTGTTCTGAGTGTGAGGTCACTGACACTAAATATGTCAATACATTTACGTAAGTACTTCAATAATGAATTGAAATAGTATATTTTGTAGTGTCATTGAATAAAAAAAATGAATGGGATATATTTCGGATGATGATGAAATACTGACGCTTAGTTAGTTCAATGTATTTTTTATCGCCTCTATCATACATTGCTCTTCCGAATATTCTCAGTTGATCTTTTTTGCGCATATTCATCAACGTTAACACCACTTGTAGGCTTTGAAATGCGCTCCTAACATCTGTGTTTACTCACACATACAATGCGAATTTCTTCTAAAAATATATTAATAAACATTTCGATCCCATCATACGCACATGAAAGTACTACTTACTTTTTACTCACTTAGCGTTAAGTCGATCCGATTGAGCGTCATATGGTGCGCAGGACTCTCTTATATGTGTTCATTTAAGTAAAAAATATGATTAACATATCCTTTTAGTTTCGCTTCCGGTCGTTAGAGATTCGATAAAAGAGAAATCTCTATATTTTAAAGCTCATGCGTGTATGATAATTATTAATCTATGCATTTTCATGTACGAGTTAATCTTGAAACTACCAGGCTATCATAACAACAAGCGGGTGGATGCAACAACGACGGGCGAAACGTTGTAATTCAATTTATATCGGCCCACTCGGGGCTTACCGGTTGAGGATAGTGGATCCAACACAGAGCTCGAGAAGAAAAAATATGTTAATTCTTTTAATTTTTAGGTCAATAAAAAATTAGAAAGAACCACAGTACTAAAGGTAACTTTATTAAAAAAAAAAAACAGAAATTTACTTAATTTAAATTAACTACGACATGCGCCATTGTAATGCTTTCGAGGCTATTAACATGGACAGGAAAAGCGGTCCAAGAGATCAAATCACTCTCAGTCCCAACCAATGTCGATTGAAGTTGGCGTCACAATAGAAAATATTCCAAAAACAAAAGTCGGGAAACGATTGAACAAAACTTAAGAAAACTAAAATACTCGTAAAAGATTTTTAATTTACTTCAACAATTTAGTTACAAGTTTTTTTACAACTTCCATTCCTCCTCTCGTACAAAGCATGTTAGATCTCATCGAACTAAAAAAACAACTTTATTTATGAAATTAAATGATGAAAAGCACAACCGGTCGAGATCAGTACACTCTATGATGCTCTGCCAGGGAGGCTGGATACTGCATGCGGGAAACGTGTGTTGTGTTCGTGTTTGTGTGTGGGTTGGGGTTGGTTGATTGAAATAACTTTCAGCCAGGAAACCAATGTCATCGATAAGAGAAACAAAATTTATTCCAAGTGTTTCTTAATTAACTTCTAAAAAGGTTTGGTTAATTATATGCGAAAAAAAACACAGATGCCGAGAAAGCATTCTAAAGCCAATAGTTTTAAAGTGAGAGCCGGAGGAGTTGTTCGTTTTTAGTAAATATAATAACCAGTCTCAATTGTTGCCAACAATCTGGTTTAAAAATCATAATAAGATTCTAGTATTTATCATTTAATTATATTAGTATGTATATTAGTATGTTTCGATTCGAGCACTGTGTTGATATAGAAACGGGAGTAGGTGCCGTGCCCAAAGAAAATATTACGCAAGAGTCCCGCCGCGCTGTCCGGCCCCCCGCTGTTCCTTATTGATGGCGGCTTTTCCCCTGGCACGGATGCGGATCTGTATCTACTGCTATGGGATCATTCGATAGATTAACGTGAATATGATCCCTTGTAATCAGCACGAGAGCGACCGTGTCGATGTATATAGATGTGATAGCTCATATTGGCTTGATGATATAATTAACATAAACATTATAAAATACATCCCAAAAACAAGATTTGCTCTATAAATGATTTGATGATAATGACATATCGAAATTTCACAGACTTTTTCACAGAAATTTCCGTAAAAAGGAGAAATTTATCTTTATTTAGAATGCAGCGGTCACATTAAGATTAGATAAGATATTCTATACTTAATGACTGGGTTAAAATAAAATAGCTCGTCTAATAAATAATGTAATTTTTTTCATCATTTATGTATTACATTAAATTTGTGGATCACAAACGTAAGGTGAGTTTGTAAGAGCTTTTAACTTTTTTATCATGGCCGCTGTTTCTCTGCACTGAATTAATTGATTGTTTCTGCATCTACACGTCACTGACAGACTCGTCTTACACTTGAATATTTGACGCTGAATATTTTGTTGAAATAAATCATTCGAACAGCCAGGTCCACTTTTGCGTTATCTTCGACCTGAGTGGACATGGTATCATGATGTACTCGTATGTTGAAAACAAAATGTCAGTATGTATTTATTACTATTTTTTAAGTACTACAAGTAAGCTCTTAATATTTTTAGAACGCAACTTCCAGCCACCATGGCTAAGTGTTATAGAGTAAATATATATAGTATGTGATTACCTAAAAATTGAATATATATGTTTCATATGCGTTCCTTAGCTAAAACATAATGTATCAAAGTTTTCCAACATCATTTTCTAGTAGCCGCTATGGTCCACCTCATCAAAGGCAAAAACCACCGCCGCTGACAGAGCTTTATGTCGGCATTTCGAGCCGACCATATGCACCAGTCAGGGGAGCAGACATATTAATGATATTAATTCTGATGACAATTAAGTTTATAAGTGAATGCTGAACTTTTAATCTGATTTTGCCACATCTCGCGGCCTGTCAAAGAGTGTTCCGCGGGACTCCCCTTGCATCCACGTAAGTCATCTCCAATCGTCGCCATGTCGCAGGCTGCACCACTTTTTGTGATAAACGACATCTCGTAATTTCCACCTTCAGTGTCTACAATCATCTATTGAGATCCACTGAGAATAGAACACTGAAAACACATTGGCGCATCTTTGATGATAGGAAATACATAAAATATATATTTTCGTTTTCACATATCCATTTCAAAACTGATGCATATGATCATCACAATTTGCCACCACTCAGTACTTTCAGATTGCTATACCTTGTCCCGTGACGTTTACATAAGAACATAAAAATAGTTCTTGACAATGCAAAAGCAAAGTCTACGGTCTTAAAGAGACGTAGCTGTTACATCTGATGCAAAATCTAGAGTCTGAGGTCTAGACCATTTATTGTTAAGTGAAAGCTCAAGACCTCTAACGATACGCGGTAAGCAACAGTAAAAAATAACTCGTTAAAATTTAGTCCTCGCTCAAAATTGATAAATATCGACGATCTAACGAAAACCGCGCTTACAATGCGCTAAAATTACAGAGAAAAATTAAATGCTTGCATTATTTTATAAAAAATCACTTCTCTAGAATATTCTTTCTAATTTGGTAAAAATCGTATACCGCCAAATTTCCGCCACACAGTTTTCTCAGTTGCCATTGTCTATGCCTTTTTCACAGCTATCTCTGTACTCAGAGGTCCTCTTGGGAATATAAATGGTTCCCGGGCAGACAACCTCAGGCCAGAAACCGGGGAACTTTAAAAGACCGTTGTGATATACTCGTACGAGGCATATTTTTCGCTGATTTTTTAATCAGATTTTTAAAAAGTTTCGTTGATTAGCCCGACACACTCAAGGCCTAGACCATTTGTTCAAAGAGATGGCTTAATTTACTATCCAAAATACAGCTATATAATTCTTAGTTACGTCCTTGTGCACTACTTCGCACTCCCAATAGCATTCAGATACAAAAGCTGTGATAATGTCCGCCATTACTCGCGTCCCGGGCGCTCTATTCGGGATTCAATTGTATGACGGAGTAAATAGGTTCGCCGCCCCCTTGCGCCCACCGCCCACCGCCCAAAGTGGGCGGCCGTCAGGAGACAAAAGGGGCTGATGGATGATTAATGGCACCCGCAGTTCCCGCCCAAGGGATCCTTCTCTCCCATACTTGTGACGCTTGCTACTGAGTTACAGAGAGATGCGACTAATACATAACTGTTGACATTGAGATATTCGCTAAGTAGAAGTTTGAAATCCACCTTAAATATGAAATACTTAAATAAAATAATAAATATTTATATTTCATATATATTACAAAATCTTTACAACAAGATAGCATCTCCTGCGTGCGAATCGGAACAATGACCCGGAAGTTTTTCGAGGTATCCACTGGCGTGCAACAAGGCTGCATACTAGCCACGCTTCTCTTCACGCTTATCATGGATTTCATTTTCCACACTTCAATACCATATCGATGAGTGTCTGTGAACGAATTTCTCAATGTTTTGCGAGCTAAACTGGTGGCGTTGTTATTACAGAAGACTCCAATGTAGATTTGCAGGACAGTATCTATAGGTTGTAAACAAACTCTTTGTCACTGGGCGTGCGAATTATTTCAAAGAATACCCAGTTGCTGTGTAACGGTGCCTGTCGAGATGCAGATCGGGTCTCATCAGCGCGAGTGATACTATTAACAGGGTTGAGAGTTTCAGTTATCTCAGCGTACAAGAACAAGCTTACTTCTCGCCTTGGAAATGCTGAAGCGTCTTTTAATTACATGCGGAATATTACAAAACTATATACAAAATATAAACAAAGTATCAAAAAACTACTGCAAGCGCTTTTATTGTCGCCATTCTTATTTACAGCTGCGAATCTTGGTATCTAACCAAAAGCTATATAATGGGATCTAAAAACGGATGTATATGGGTAAATGGTAAAAGTATACAGGGATGTTTTTTGCGTTGAAAACTATTTTAAATATCCACATTCTTTCATTGTTTTTCTTACTAATGGTACACTACGCACGTTAAACCTTACATATATCAATCAATACTTGGCGTAAAAGGTACGCAGTAAGAAGCACATAGGTTGTGTTTCAATAGCGATATAATATATATTACAATATTTCTGGGAAGTTTGACACCTTGCGGTAATCGATCAACAAATTTAAATCATAGAGAAAAACACCATCGGATGACTTTGTTTATTGATCGTCACAGAGTCCTACGATGCTCAACCGAGACGATTGGACGATACATGTGGAATGGATTTGTGTTGTGGTTGTGCGCGTGTAGGGATTGAGGAGACTGTAAATGTTTTTTAATGTCCTTGAAGAAATTTTAATTGTGTGTTAAAGTATGCTGGAATAGCATGTATATATATGAAAATGAAAATATTTATAAGTAAAATAAATATTTGATGATATATAAATAGGAGTAGAATAAAACATTTTATTTTGAGATAATATATGTCAACCGTGTAAAAGTATACTGGGTATATAAAGGTTTGACGTTAGTAAATAGGAGTAAATTCCAACGCCACACACAAGATCTTTAGTGGTGTGGTGAAAAAAAAAAAAAGAAAAAAAAGATTGGAATGTAAATTACTATGTAAAAAATGTATCTTTTTATATTTGATTAAATAAAAATAAAATAGCTGTAAATGAAGTCAAATTAAAATTTTCGATAAAAGGAGTAATCATGATAGTATCTATGAAAAAGATTTAGTGAACTGACTGAACGTCTGTGTTTCATGAGTTAGATATTATGCGTTAGGATATCATTGCTTATGCAACAAGTAAATCAGGAATCCTTTAATATAAAAGTGGTTTCTGTATTCGAAATCTGGGTGAATTTGAATTAAATATAGAGTTAATAGAAGTTATACTTTAAGTCCCTACCTTAAAGATGATTTTTTCGAAGTGTTTTTTTTGAGATTGATAAACTTGGTATGTTAATGGAATTCTCGAAAATAAATTTTCAATACAAGTTGTGTTGATCACTTCATAAACATATGTTTATGTAAATAATTAAATAATTTTGATTTGTCGCTTTTTTCTCCTCAATTTACTCTCAAATGGTACACCTCTCACGTCAAATCTCGTAGATCAGCACTCGCCGCATGCGGGTGGTACGTGGTTAGAAGCGCGTAAAAACACGTGGTTCCGTTTGGTATCTATAAGCCTTTTGATCCGGCGTCCGTTTGAAGCTGGGAAAATATTGGGGGAGAACGGGGCACTTAATATATGGCACGCGTTTAAAATATATTAGGTTTGTGCATGTTATTTACTTTAAATCACTACCTCAACAAACGATATATAGTGTAATATAATATAGTATAAAGTTCGAAAATGAATGTATTTTTTTCCAAATGTTGTACGATGAATGACGAAATACTCTCAGTATAGAAGTATTTACCGATGCTAAAACATATGATAAAAGCGACACGTAGCTTACAAGACCATTTATTCTAACATATTATTTTGCGTATAGAAATTAATAAAGTGTTTGCCATACAAAATATTAAATTGTATATTTTCACAGCCACTTTTACACTCAACCCTTTCATTATGGCTCAGAGAAATAAAAAGTTAACTGTCAGTTATAAAAACTAGTATTTGAAGCATAAATGTACTTATCTGGTCTATTTTCATACATCACATTGGTTCTTGTATCCTTTAGATATCAGATGTTGCATAAAAAACTATTCTAAGAAAATAGCAAAACGATATATCACGGCTAGCGATGCCAACGGTAGGGAAATCTTAGACGGCATATATCAGCTACCGATGTTTCAGGGTTAAGGAACATGTTTTTTTTTCTACGTATAATATAAGCAGGATTGCTTGTTACAGTAATTGATAGATTCTACTCAGCAGTTGGTTGGTACCCTTTCGAATGTGAAAAACAAAAACAGCAAATTTGAATTTTTTTACTATCAAAAAGGAAAATCTGCTGTTCAAGCAAGAAAATAATTATCCTATATGTATGGAGAAGATGTGTTGACAGAACACCAGTCCCAAAACTGGTATGCAAAATTGGTGTTAAAGATGCACATGAAACAGATTAAAACAAAATAATAAAAAATAAGTTCTGAAATCACTGAAAGATTAAATTTATTAAATTAGACAATTCATGAACGTTTGATAGCCTTTTTGCCTTTCTTTTTAAGTCATTGGAAAGTGGGTTATATGTATAAATACAAAAATATAATTGAAGCTAAAAAATATATAGGTAATATTGTATGATTTAAGATCTTAATACATATCTTCTGTATATTTTATGTTATTGTATGCAAGGATACAGTTCAATGCAGTCCTTATCAATTAAGACAACAATATTTTGATTAAAGACCGCATTAAATCAATTGGCGCATACGAAAAAAGATAGAGAAGCAAATGGAGAGCAAACACACATATAAAACACACAAAGAGAGTGAAGTACTAGAGAGTTCCCCTTCAAACAAAAAAATATCCTTACACGAGAGTGGAAGTAAAAAAATAAAATAAAACGAACGGAGAGGGAGCGTCTCCGGGGAACCGACTTGGTAACAGTGGACCTGAAGAGAGAAAGAGACGAAAGGACTAACATTTGGTTTCACTTCGGAGGAAACGAGACGAAGGCAGGCATTTTGATTAATGTCGTGCCATTGCTCACGCGGGGAGAGCGGGGCAGGACCAGTCACTTGTTCTGGAAACTTGTTGGATGGGGCAAGCGTTTGCGCTGCCCGCGAGTCCGTTTCACCTCACTCTCCCATTTCGCGATTTCGTATGGAATCTTAATGCCGAATGAAAGAGAATCATTATCGTTTTAAAGGCTCAAATCTAGGTATCTTACTTAAATCTAATGTAGCCGTATAATAGGTTTTGAAAGTGCCTGCGAAAAGTATTGAGGATGATAGGTTTTGTTCTTGTGATGAACGACGAGATGAAAAAGTGGAATATGCATTCATCCTACAGTTGGTCAAATTTGGACCTTTTTGACATGTTGCTCAGATACCACAGGAGAGCATAAACTAGACCGGTCATTTTTCAACTGCAGTGTTCGCTGCATATGTTTGTCCGTCAAAAACTAAAAATACGTTTTTTTAATGTTTTCAGCATTCACTTTGAGTTCCACTATAAATTATAAATATTTATTTATTGTACTGATAACTGAGAACTCAGTTATCTCTGTTAAGAAATATCTGAGTTCCATCACATGTTAAGTGATGGATTGAGAAAGGCTACGAGTTAGTCGAAAGTTCAGTGTCCTAAGCAGAGAACTTATTTTACGTGATCCATGTAAAAACAAGGTAAGTAAATAAATACGATTCACTTGTTGAAGGTTGTGAAGCATATTCAACATGGGAGGAGGCTAAAAGTATGTCAGTAGATATGAGAAACCTACGGCGGACTAAGCCATCATGCTATATTTTATTCTTCAATACTGCTACCATTAGTCAAATTCATCGATGTTTTAATTGTCATGCTACGCATTAACATAGATCACACAGTGCATACGTTCAAACTGTCTATACGAGTACAATAAAGCGTTTATCTTCTTATTACATCCCAAATGAATTTTTCCTATCACGTTCAAAGAAATTTAAAAATTGAACATGTTAATTCTAAAAAATAAATTTACCCTGTTTCATCATAAAGCACCAACTCTCACTATACATACTCGTACATAAATAATATTTTAAATTCTACATCATCGATATATGACTAAGACAACTATGTACTCGTGAGGTATCTGCATGCAATATTTAATCATTAAAACCAGCGTTATATAATGAATCATATATCTTTTATTACGTCCGCATTCTCCTGCATATATTTCCTCTGAAAAAAAATATGCACAGTTCATTTCCCGCGAGATTGATTGCCGCTTCAGGCGCATTTGTATGGAACGTATTGAAAAACTGGTTACTGAAAAAATATTGTGATCTGACACACTCGAAACAAAGAGAGGCTTGTGTAACAGGTAATTGCGCTTTGATTTTTCACAAGGTGGCTATATATGTCCTACCTGTATGAAAGATGATCAATGCATTACTTTCCATTCTTGATTACCTGCTTGATTACGTTTTGTTGTTCCAGTTAATTTGAGTGTACGTCAAAAACGAATGAACTGGTTTGAAGCAAAATAATGACTGGGTAGTTTTGTATTGAGATGTGTGTTTTTTTTCTTAATAAAACGCATGTAGGAGAGTAGTCAGTGGGCTCTATGACGCTTAGCTATGACAACTGCATGTGGGAAACATGTATCGTTTAACATATTTTACTGGCAGACGAAAGTAACCTAACCTAACAGCACATATAGCTGTTTGAATTCAATAGCTTCTATGAAGCTTTGCCAGGAGAGTTGAGTGCTAGAAACATGGAAAAAACAGGTATAGGTTT
Source organism: Glossosoma conforme (assembly GCA_022606575.1). Lineage (NCBI taxonomy): Eukaryota > Metazoa > Arthropoda > Insecta > Trichoptera > Glossosomatidae > Glossosoma > Glossosoma conforme. The sequence continues at coordinate 2,319,269 of JAGTXR010000015.1, forward strand.
TGTGTGTGATTGAAGGAGATTGCAAGTGTATGTTGATATCTTTTTTTAAGAGATCTACATTTTATAGATAAGAAAAAAGATCGGAAGCTGGTTCTTGCTCACTATACAAATCTGTGATTTTAAGGAGGAATTAATTATTTGAGTGCAGAAAAGCAGTGGCTATGGTAATAATGCTAGAAAAGACAAAGTAATATATATTCAGATATCATAACATAAAACGTCTGTGTTCCAAAAGAATTATAGGTTAGACTTGAGTACATTATTTATTAGATGGATTGCTTTTTTTTACCCAAGTTAGTTAAATTAAGATGGATTTTGGGACGTTTAAGTTTTATTTCAGATTATAAAATATGTAAAAAATATTCTTCAGAACGGATGTATTAAAAAAACATATTATGATAATTTAATTTGTGTAACGGTACACAAAGCTTTTTTGTGCTTTTGAAAGCTAATAGCGTCACACAGTCTGTTTGTGAGCTTTTTTTATCAAGAAGCTGATCAAATAATGAAATCCATTGTATTATTCACACAAAGTAAACTTCAAAGCACCCAAAACTCTTTGTCAATGCTAATGTACACTTTTTAAATGGAATTTTACACACCATACAATACATATTTACATTCCTATTTAATTATAAATATTTATTTAATATGTACATGTTATTTTTAAGTAAATACTCGTATGTTTCCATACTAATGTTATTTCTTAATAAAAAATCCATTCATTACAGAAATGTATTTTTAAGATATTTTTTTAATTTTGTTGTATATTATATTTCTTTGAATATATATTTTATATACGACTTCAGGGGATAGCTGTGGTCTGAAAAAGGTGCTCGCTTTTCGTAATCATGCGTAATATGTGGAACTTACACCTATACTTAATCAAAACAAAGTGTTTATACAGCGTCTATATTGTCACCATTCTTATATACATCTGTGATTCTTGGCCCTCCAGAAATCAATACAGCCATATTATCGGGTTTGACAACAAAAATGTCTATGTAAAATACTGGTGGTACGTTGGTTTGACTTTATGAGCAATGACAAGGTGAGGAAGCGGATAAGACAGCTAACCATAGTGCAGTCGGTTAAGAGATGACCTGGCGATGTACATCAGACCCGCTGGAAAACATAAACTACAGCTGCTTTTTCTTTAGACCCCCGGACTCTCGACGTTTTGTAAGCGGTTAAAAATTATAAAGAAAATGTACTCTGCGGAGCTTCGGGAGACTCTCATGGCGAGGAGTCTGGTGGCTGACTGAGCATTACGGTGGCAATTTGAGACGACCATATACTCCAGCAAGCGGAGTGGATATGACAATGAAGAACTCTAAAGCACAAGAGTCTCATACACATTTTTAAGAATACTTCACTGTGGATGTCTTCGAAACTTTTTTTTTTTAATATATTATTACAAAATTATACAAATATGTTAATTATTATTGTAGGAATTGTTACTTTTAATGCAAATATAATAAATTTTACAGAGTTACTTACTATAAATGTGCGATAATATAATCCTTAAAAGCACGTTCCGGCTCCTTGTGACGAGCAAAGAGGAAACTGTAATGAAATGATATAATAAGAAAATATGACAAATGGACCTCCGCGAGGATCAACCCAACGGAGGGCGGACCAAGAAATGTTCAGTTTACATCATATCCTCTCTTTGTAATATACTATGTGTATTTGTTTTTGAAAAGAAGAAAATAAGAAATAGTTAAAAAAAAGTTAATGTTATTTTTACAGTTATGATGACAAATGTTGCTTGTTTATGTAAATTTTCAATTTTTTTATGAAAATGTTGTAAAATTTTACGTATAATACTCCAGTACGACTGAACACGGTATGCGGGAGACATATCTTGGATTTGTGTTCGTGATAAGAAGATTGCAAGTGTATCTGTTAGATGAAGAGATCTAGATTGTATGAAAGGAAAAACACAAATATTGGATATTATTTGGATTATTTCAGAAAGATATCAATCGTCTAAATTAAATTAAAACGTTTGCTTTGCAATCCAAAGGTCGTGGGTTCAATCCCTGACGGAGATAAAAAAATATTTATAATATTATTAATCGAATTTCTGATCTCTAATAATACCACAAATTGGTGTGAATTTGATCCCTCACCCGTAAAATGCCAGTCATAGCCTATCATTTAAAATTGGTGGTAGATGAAAGTCGTCGTCGCGTGAAGACCACCCATTCAAAGTAAAATCCTGTAATAATTAGGATGATGCGTGAATCTCGGGCTGTAGTTTATGACGTTGGCGAATCAACACTCCACATGCAGCGCTTAGTCATATACAGCATGGTAAGCGTCATAGAATTCCACAGATAAGACTTCAAAATAACCATCTGTCGGTAATTCTCCTGTTTGTGCTTACATAAAAAAAATATCGTTTAAATAATTAAATCGATTTTCTACAAGGTTTAAATGGTCCAGCGGCTGGACAATTTCCAGGCCTACGGAGCATCAAGCCAATTATTTGATCTACTAATAAAATCGTCCAAAATATGCTTTGGATACTACAGCAACTGTGTCTTCAATTCCGGAATGGAGATCGTCGAGAACCACATATATCCCCAGATGGACCTTTTTGCGTGCAAAATTGTCTTGATACAACGTATAAACAATAGCAACCGATAGAACTCATTCACAAACTCATCGAAATTCGTTCTAGAAACGGATTTGATATAGAAAGACAAAAATATGTATGACAAATGCATTAACATCAATTTCCTGCTTCTATGTTTCTGGATCTTTCAATAAATACTGAGCGATTCCTCTCGAACTCTGAAGACGCAACGTGATGCGTAAACTTTATTGGAGCTGGGGTCATAATTACGATCAGAATTTAACCATTATTTTCGGTATTATGATCAGTGGCGTAACATTATTGTATTTTTATAAATAAAATAATACCATGCCATATTCCAGTACATATTATGCCTCTTAGCTTATAAGGCAATCAACGGAACTGCACCGGGCTATTTGAAAGATCTCATCAAGCCTTCAGAAATAAGCGCACGTGGAGATACACTCAGATCAGATAGAGCAAATAAAAGCAACCTGCAGATGACGGGAGGTAGTCCTAGCACGGTCTTTGGCAATCGTGCTTTCAGCTACGTGGCACCAATGGCCTGGAACTCGCTACTGGAAATTATAAGAGACCTTAGAGCGGAGGCATCCTTCAGAAGTAGACTGAAGACCCACCTTTTTACTCAGAGAGGCAAAGAAGCGCTTTTGGAATGATCATTTGATCATAAAAGAGCGCTATACAAATACTAATATAATAATAACAATATTAATATCACAAAAATACATGGATATTATATTCCAAGAACTTACATGTTTCAATCAATGCTGTAATTGGCTTTTCTGATGTCTTGAAATAAACGACGACATCTCAATTCTGTCAAGAACGTAAGTAGAGTAAAAGAACATGTCTACTCTTGAGCGAAGTAAACAATCAGCTATGTGCTAATATACTCGTATATACTAAAATAATTGATTAAACTGCGTAAAGACTAGGCTAAATTAGTGCCATCTGATTTCAAATCAGAATCGATCGAGTAATTGTAATCAGTAGATCTTATTTACAAAGACTTACGCTTTTATGCAGTCATTCCTCGACTTAAGGTATCCAACTCAAGACCTGTATATAGAGACATTTCTTGAAGTAGCCAGCCTATAATCGATAATAAAGCCTCAGCTCTCAACTTACCTGAATTCTTAAGAAACGTCTCTGCAAACGGGTGTTTAATTATATGCCTTAACGAATGGTGAAAATGGCGAGTTTGATGGAGCGCTGACTTTATAGTTTGAAGCGCAAGTTCGAATTGTGACAAAATCGTCGTTTTATTTATCTCACTTTGGTTGAGATTATTAATACTTATTCGAAATGAAGGCATTTGTTGTATACCGTCTGCGCGATAACAATTCAATAATGACACATTGCTTACCAAATAGATAAGTACTTAGTATCTTGTTTTAACATGGATCACACACTGTGAACTGTTTCACTTACTGAAAGACTGCAGTTTTGCGATCAACCAATGAAAGAAACAGTGCTCAGTGTGATCCATGTGTAAACAAGGCATGCAATACTTATTTATTTAATAATCTCTTTATATTTTTCTCCTTCTTCTTCTTCTTCTTCTCCGTCTCAGCGACATCAAATTATTTCTGCCCAGTATCTGGCAACAGCGATAGTCCGTGTGTTGTCTAGCATTAGGTCTTGGAAGTTCAGCTTGGTTGGTTGATTGCCTTATGCATTTTTTCGGCGCATATGACTTTCCGTCTTATATTTAGTGGTGCGATACCAGCCAAGAGGTATAGTTTTGAAATGGGTGTTGGTTTAACTCACCCTGCGATGACTCGGTATGCATCGTTCAGGGCAGTATCCACTTGATTACAATGGACTGGTCGACCCCATACTGGTGCCGCATATTCTCCTGCTGAATTTTTTTTAATGAAATTAACCTAAAAGTTAATCCTGAAAATTTAAATGACCTAATTGTTAACCGTTTTTCTGTTGCGCCTATGGTTGATCCCCACGCGCTTTCCAGTGCCGTAACGGCCCGCTGATTAATTACATAAAACCATTGTTCGAATGGTGTGTAAAATAATTAATGAATCATCCATTTGTTCCGCTGCCGGCATTGTTGGCCGAGACTCGAGCGATTAATCGACGCGAGCGCCGACCGAGGAGATGCTCCGCATTCCGCGAAGCGTTTTCTTTAAAGGATAACCCCAAATGTATGTATAATGTCATTAATTGTTAAGGATTGTGACATTGTCTTTATATCACAATACAAATGATAACTGTATGTGCAGATAAAAAATATTCTACTCTTAAACAAATTAGCATGATCCCTGATTGCGTGACAAAATATATTAAATTTACTAGAATCCTAGCTTATTTGATTGAGACATTGACAAAGTGGATTCATACTACTAGTTTCTTGTGTCCATGTAAAATATTAAAATATCGAATAGCCACGCTGAGAAGAATACCTGGAAGACCACAGGCAACCTGGACTGCAACTGTAGACAAGGATCTGACAGATATGGTGAATGTGCATAAGGAGAGCTGACCCCAGATGATAGGAAATGGCGAGGCTAAATAAAAGATATCTAATAGCCGTCAATTAATTCGTACATATTCAAAATATATGCATTTTTAAAGTACTCGTTTATTTTATACGCAGATTACTACGTTCGCACATTTAAATGAGTTTTGTTTTTATCGAGTATTACTTCAAGTAAAAACTAATACGGATTTCATTTTTTAAAAAAACATTTAATATTTTTTATTTATAAAGATAGAAAACATCTTCTGCAAGCCACATTTCTTTGTGACGAGTAAGCCAAGAGTTCTCTAAAACACCTGATTCTTTTAATAGTGTATATTTACGAATCATCATTTTTAGCCTGTGTCTATCTACTGTTAAACGTAGGCTTCCAATATGAGTCTTAATACATATAAATCCTCCGTTTTTCGCATCCAAACTTCTCATTTGATGTCGTGTCGACCAACACTTTTTCTTCCCCATCTATCGTTGTCTCTTCGATAGATATTTGCCTCTTGAGTGTGACTATTCTTTCGATAGCCTCCACTTCGTTTATTGGATGTCCTCGTTTTGGATAATATCTTTTAGAGATACTCCGAGCATGAATCTTTCCATGATGCGTGTGGTGACATTTATTTTATGAGTGAGACCTGCTGCTAGATTCTTAGTCTATGTGCCATAATTAAATACTAGGAATATGCATTGGTTACACGCTTTACATGGTGCTTATGTAAAAAAGATAAAAAAAGACTAGGGGCCTTTTAGATGTGATCATACAGAAGAATTCTCCTCGAAATTTCCCGGAGAGACCACGTCATGAACAATGAGGTTCTCAGAATAATTATGGAGAATAGGCATCTAGTAAGAACCATTTAAGAGAGTCGAGCCCCATGGATCGGTCACATCATGTGCCACGATGGTCTTCTTCACGTCATTGTGGCAGGAATTGTTGAGGGTAGAAACTGCAGAGGGCGCCCTAGACGGGAGTATTTGCAACAAGTTTTCGAGGACATAAGTTGTAGCTCTTATGCTAAGCTGAAGAGGACTGTAGAGGTTCGAGAGGAGTGGGGATCGAAGTGCAAGATTTTGTTGCTGCAAACTAATCCACCGGATTGATACTACGAAGAAGAAACGCTGTACACCATTATGCATATTTTAATTTTTTTTTAATGGTACACCCATATGCAGAGACGTTTTTTAAGATTTAAGTTGCGTTGAGGGCTGAGACATACCCACTTAAATCATTCTAAAGTAATATAGCTATTATAGGTTGCTTAACTTAAGAACTATTACTGCATACGGGTCTTAAGACAAGGACTGTATTTACACGGTGTAAACTAGCGTGAAGGCACTCCTTATGACGTCACTATCTCACGTCTTCATCGCGCATAAAAAGGCGGACCAACAGGTAGCCATCACCTCAAGTTATTGGCCGCCTTTAACATCCGTACCGGTGTTTGGTTGCAGCTTTGCCTGCTACAGAGGTTCCGTGGCTTACAAGGAGAGCTCGCGGTGTATCCTAAACCGAACCGGCCGCGCTTTGAAGGGAGAAGCAGTTAAGGGAATGGTCTCGCTATTATCCTTAATCCATATCATTTGGTGGCGGTTACAGACACAATATATATAAATACGAGGGTTGTTCAGATTCTGAAGAGGTTTTAGAGTTTACAGACAACTAGCAGAACGGACATTTGGCCCAACGAACGCTTATCCAAATATTATTTTATGTCAGCTTAATATTTAATTTATTTGATTATGAAAGTGATGAATTTAAAGAGCATACGTAATTCACGAACTGCCGCCACAAAGTTCAGTTAGACGTCATAGTCTTTTTTTTATGTAAACGCATGCAGGAGAGCACATCCGGTCAAGACCAGCGCACTCTATGACGTTCAGCCAGTCTTCGTCTCATTCCATGTCAGCTCTGCACTCCGCAGTTGCGCCGACTACATTCTATGTATAGTTCTCGACGGCTTTCCAGGACGGTGCGAGGAGCTTGAAGAAAAAGCAACTGTAGCTTATGTTCTCCTGTGGAATTCTTAATACATGTCCAATCGTATACAACTTCGTCTCTTGATCATTCGAAGTATGGAAAGCTACCTTGACCGCACTCTCATCTCATAATTTCTCAAAAAAGTCAAACCATCGTAATTCCAGCATTCTACGCAAGCATCTGCTTTCGAAACTCACTATACGTACATAATGTTTAAATGTTTGTACTGTACTCCATGAATTTGGATAATCTGTTCTATTGAAATAAATAAATTTACGGCTGCATTGGCTCAATCTTGGCATCTGGTGAGATGCCAAGATACACTGTCATAAATGCGTAAGGCAATCAACCAACCGTCCCACTGCTTGCATAATCAGATACCCCCAACACCCAGACTGAAGTCGCGAAGCAGCTTTCTGAGATCCATACAATCTATCACATCTGGCCCTGAAGATGAGAGACTCCGGCTCTGGCAACAAGTCGCATCAGAACATTTCATCGCTCTTAAGGAAGGCCTCCCAACTGGAAAGAACCTTGACTGGCGGACCTGGAAATCCCTGAACAGATTAAAAACTGGAGTTAATAGAACAAAGGACACCTCGAGCGGTGGGGGATGCTTTGGAAGGGAGAGTCACTATTGTGTGACTGTGGAGACCTGCAGACCACCTCTTGCCGGCGGTCATAGCTCAATGGTAAAGCGTTTGCTTTGCAAGCCAAAGGTCGTGGGTTCGATCCCCGACGGAGATTAAAAAAAAAATGGATTTTTAATCGATTTCTGAGCTCTAAAATACCCCGGTTGGTGTGAATTTGATCCATCACCCGTAAAATCTCAGTCATAGCTTATCAATTAAAATTGGTGGTAGACCTCGTCCCGTGAAGACCAACCATTGGTGGTAGATTCCTGTAATAATAAAGGATGATGCGTGAATCTCGGGTGAGTCTATGACGTTGGCGGATCAACATTCATAGTAGATTTAGCCAATACACCATGGATGCGTCATAGAATCTCAGGCTGTAGTCAAAAAATTATATCACCATCTGTCGGTATTCTCCTGAATGTGTTTAAAAAAAAAAAAAAAAAAAAAAAAAAAAAAAAAAAAAAAAAAAAAACTTAGATCTTTCTCCATATGCCCAATAAGCTGCACATCTCAGGACCTAATGCTGGGCAACAACGGGCTATCAATGTTTCCAGATACTGGGAAAAAATAATTTGACGTCGCTGACAGGAAGAAGAAGAAGACTGCCATAAAGAAGAATGGGTAGAATAAATAATACATGGTAAGAATATGCATGTTCAGAAATGAAATCTATAAAACAACGATCAGGCTTTATCCAATAAGCAGTATGTCTAAATTTAATATCTAAGAAGGTTAGTAAAATCTTTTTTACTTTTGGTTAGATACAACGCTTTTATTCATGCAGTTAAAAGAGCAGTAGTGCAATTTATTCACGATTTAAATGTATAATTGATCTTAAACGTATTACTTCGTTGAAGATGATACAGAGCATTTTGAGTACTTTAAAGCTTAGAAGATAAATTCAATGTTTGAGAGTCTGAAAACGACAAAAACGTAGGTGCCAAAACTGTTTTCTTTTGGGAAAAAAAATCTGAGACAGATCTGGGCGTCCCCGGGCTGACAGGAGATCCCACGAGCGACCCTTCTCTTGCTACCCAGATAAGCCTTTCCGGAGAGCCTTTTTATCATTGTTTTTGCGGGAAAGGAGGCGCGCTTACCTCTGCCAGACGCCCCTTCTGCCACCCACTTACCCGCCCGCGGTAATGTTTATTTGAAACAGATGCTGCGAAGATCAGCGAAGGAAAATGCTTTTTTTTTCGAGCGCTTTTTTCTTATGTTTGTTTGAAAGATTGATTGAGGGATTTTGAGGATTTTGTATATATTTAGAGTATACTACGTACGAGTATAATGGAAAAAGCACTTTTTATGTGAGCTTCTCGTACCAATGAAGCAACACTGAACGCTGAAAAAAACATGGATAGGTGACCGCTTGTTGATTGCCGCATGATATTAGAATCGAATGGTCTAGCCCTCATGAGCGTCGGTCTTATCATCTAAATGCTTTAAAAATGCTGATTAACAAAATACAAAAATAGTCCCAGGCTCTCATACTAGAGGCCGTCGGGAAACTTACCTGTATATACCTTAAAATAAAGTATGGAAAACTGACAACACTCGAAGGAAGGGATATATGGTAACCATATGCTCCAGATTTGGATTCTTCTTCGTAGTAGTATCAATTCGGTTCATCGATTTGCAGCAAAAAAATCTTGCATCTCGATCTCCACTCCTCTTGGTCCTCCGCAACTCTCTTTTGCTCAGCATAAGAGCTACAACTCATGACCTCGAACATTTGCTGCAAATACACCCGTCTAGGGCGCCATCTACAGTTTCTACCCTCATCCATCCCCTCCACAATGTCGTGATGAAGACCATCGTGGATTATATATTTATAAACCTACTTTGAGTAGCATATTCGCACTCTAGCTAAAGCATAGGGTCGTCACTATTTGTAACTATGTATCGTGTCAGCTTAACCAATTTTATTTATTATGACGATGAGAACATAAAAAAGGCAGATGTAGTTTAAGCTTTTTTGGGAATAACGTATTCCATGTCAACATCTTTTGACCGACTGTATTATAAAAGAGCTGCTTAATATACTTTCTTTTCTCATCATTACTCTTGAAGTCAAACCACCGTTTCACTCATATTTTGCTTTTAATGCTCACACTGAGTTTTGTTTATTTTCACACATTAAATAATTTACCAAAAAATTGCATACAAACATATGAAATCGTAAAAACTCGCGTATTTGTAATTAATTTTTAGTATCAACATGCGCTTATTCAAAAGAAACACTGTTCATTACATAAAAGAAAACACTATCTGTGTAAACACAACATCTCTATTTCAGACAATCCATATAAGATTCTCAAAACACTATTGATATCGGATTTTTGACAAATTCCTCCTGTCAAAGAGCAACTGTTACCACTAATACTTCGTCGAAAACGCTGGCATAGACTTCTACCTGTTCAAGAGTATTTGAATATTCCCGATAAATAAATAATGAAGATGGTTATTTGTTTGTGCCACCGATTACTGGGAACTTGAACAAGTGAAACTGCAATTAAGCTGTCAGTTATTTTTTTTAAATTTAGTTACTTTGATTTAGTTACGTATTATGAATAATGTAACTGTTTTTGGCATCGAAATTTCTTCATATCCACACCATATCGCAACCATATCTCCACCGTTAAATTCAGACACAATTCTCTTTGCCAAGTCCCACCTTATTTCTGCATCCTTTAACGTCACCGAATACATTCTATGTCTATTTCCCAACGGCATTTCAGGACAGAGTGACACCAGAAATACAAAGAAAGAGCTACTTGATCGTCTTCCGTACAAGCGTAAGGGGCAAGGCAGTCATGTTCTTTACCTCTTATTTTTTACATGGGTATTTGTTCTTAAGACCCTTGGCTTCTATGGTTTTTTTTACAAGTTGGAATTCGACGTTCTGAGCGATGATTCTGAATAAGATAAAAAAATGGGATTGAATAGACCAAGTCGAAAATTATCATTATCATCAGCCTGTGTCCGTCCAATGTTGAACGTAGGCCTCCCGCATGAGTCTCCATCGTCTTCGATCCTTCGCCTTCCGCATCTAGGTCACTCCCGCTATTCTACTTATATCGTCAGTCCATCTTGTAGGGATCGGCCAATGCTTCGTTTGCCAGCTCTTGGGCGCCATTCCAATACTTTTCTTCCTCATCGACCGCCGTCTCATCGACAGATATGTCCTATCCATTGCCACTTGAGTGTGCCTATTCGTTGGGTAGCATCCACTACTTGAGTTATTCTGGGTATTTCCTCGTTTCGGATTCTATTCGAAGTCGGAAATACGTGTTCTGAAAGATTGGTGTACACAGCAGCTGACGAAATACGACTGAACATCGACCTCCAGAAAGACACATAAAAAAATCAGTGTCGCAGGAACAGGCTCCGATTAATTTCAGGACATAGTCCTAGAGAACGAGAAATAATATATAAATATTGAAAAATGTTTATACAATAGTATGCATGTATTTTCAAATATGACATATTAGGCATTGCACTACCTACGCAATGCTGTTGGAATAAAATGATTATTAAATGTTTCATCTGAAGAGCTGAAAAAGCTGAAAGATACATAGAGACACTACATAAAAATTTTTTTTCAGCATAAATACTTCCTACTTAATAAAAAGGGATGTATAGTTTGTTGAATATCATTTCATACTAATCGAATCAATAACAACAAACTTCAGTACACAGTGGAGTGTTTGGTACTGTCTGCTTAGACAAATTACATCAACTATGCATGAATGCTCCACATAATTATACAGCACGTGGGTGTAACGATTCAGATACCAGATACGCCCGAATTTGTGTGGGGTCGTTAAAAGTACAGGTTAAAATTCAGGTGACAATATATCAATGCGAGCTTTCACTCTTGCATATGAAAATACACGGAGGGAACATGAATTAAATAATTATTATACATGTGTTTATATGTACGAGATATTTGTACTTATATGAGACATGTGTATTAATACGAGACATCGATCAACGAAACATAAAAAAGCACAAGTTCCGGAAGCAATTTAAAACAGTTGTATCACTTCCCATCGAGTCCATCAATTAAAAATTCGATACTCAGTTCTTACAAAGCTCTAATATCACTATAATATTTTTGAAATTAATTTTTTAATACTATATTTATTTTAAATATATATTTTTTGGCTAGGAATTATTCAACAGCACTGCGCAGTATGCACAAATTATAAGACTAACACCTTTATAAGATCAAAACAAAGTGTCGGTTTAAAGCGCATATATAGCCTCCATCTTTCTATAAGACTGTGATCTTGGTAAATAACCAAAATCCTGTACAGCCTTGTTATAGGTATCGAAGACAAAAATATGCCTTAGTAGAATACTGATTACTGAGGGTACGATGGTTTGATTTTTTGAGGAATGACGTGGTGAGAGAGCGCACAAAGTAAGTAGCCTTTAATACTAAAGATGGTTCAGATACGAAGATGGACCTTGCTAGAACATATGAGAACATAACTCTAGGATTTGGTCGTCCTGTAAAACCGTTGAGAAAATTGTACAAAATGTACTCGGCAGAACTCAGAGACAGAGAACTAACATGGGATGAGGCTATAAACATAGTGGCAGACAGAGGCGGTTGTTTTTATGACCGTATGCTCCAGTTAGGCGGAGGATCGAAGAGGATGGAGACTCATGCGGGAGGCCTACGTTCAACAGTGGACGGACACAGGCTGATGATGATGAGGTGAGTGGACATGAAAACTGATGCTCACATATAAAGCAGCAGTTAATCATTTTGATGTCATTATTTAAACAATTTTAATTATAGTATGTTTTACGTAATTTTATTTTGTAATCCAACAGAAGCCTTGGATGGATATGTCGACCTCATCGCTACGGAGTCCAACTACCGTGCCTTCTCTGTATACGCGGCGACCTTCGGCGAAGAAGTCAAAAAGTCCAAATTTTATCGTCTGAACTACTAACTTTTACACCCACGTTTGGTGTTGCTTACCAAATCCCCGTTACTTATATAACGAGACAGAACTCTGAAAACAATGCCTCGATAAGTGCTCCCAAGAAACGCAGGTACAAGGCGACCGGCCCGGGGGCCTTAGGCCCCAAAATAAATAAATATATGTTTTACGCTTAAAAATCATGTTTTTGATCATGAAAATTTTACTTTTACTTTCAAGGAAATTTAAAATAAGTTTCCAAATTTAAGAAAGTTTTAACATTTTCTACATGAGACCATATAAAAATGCACGTAGAACCTTTTCAACATAGTGAATTGACTGTCGTTCTTTTCAGTGCTGATTCATTTCAAATTCGTTTTACAAAAAATCAATTAAACCCTGTACTTAAAAATACAAAACCCACACAAACAAGTACACTCGTATAATATACTCGTATATACAAGTATGAAAAAAATATCTTTTTACTTTTAAGTATACTTCTGAAAATCGCCAAGAATTTTCAAAACAGACATTAATGAAAAAAAATGCGTTCTCTTTCTGGCTTGCTTTATTTTTAATGGTTCAGAGTGAGAGGTGCTGAGTCTCGTGGGGTCCGGCTCGAAGTGGAGCGTTCTCGTAATTTTTCATCATGCGTTCAATGACAGTTACAAATGCGTCAAAAACTGTCTCTTCTTTAATAATATTTTTTCTTGGGTTCGGTCCCTCTCCCCACCACCCCCACTACCAATGCTTCGTCTCCTCACACCCTCGGTCCCCTCGCACTGAAACCCTCAACTTTCAGAGATAAGTAAATTAATTTATGTTTCTTAAAAAAAATATATATAAAAATAAAAATAAAATTTTAAGCGACGTGTACTGTATCTACTCATAACAATTGTTTGAATCATATTTAGTTTTGATCAACTCCAGTTACTTTTTAAACAGAACTGAATTTTTCCCGTGCTATATTTGCAACAACTCAATTTAGTACAACGGCAATCCTAAACGGCCTACCACACCTCGATCCTTTTCTTTCATCTTTTTCCTCTTTTTTCGATGGTATTGTTCTCCTAGATCTCTGTGATCATCGTGTCATCTTCTTCTTCTCTCATGTTATTTTTATTTTTTATTCTCTTTTTATGTATTGTATATTTATATAAACTCTATGTTTCTTATTATTTGTACATTGGAACTTTGGTTTTGTGAAATAAAAATAAATAATATTTGCATGGAGCAAATAGATATTAAATCGTATTAATGATGTTCTCATGTCGATTTGTTTTCATTGAAATATTTATTTATTCTGTGTAAAAAATGTGACTATTACATAGAAGTGACAAAGATAAATATTTTTAAAAAAACATGCTAACATAGTTTTTCGGTGCTCATATTATGTGCGACCAAGACAATTTTATTGAACTGAATTGGTCTATCCTTAAACTTAGTTTAAAGCAAACGAATGACTACTATTCATATTTTTTTTAGCTTCTTAGTAGTCAACAGTTGTGCTGCGCAGTAAACGTTATATCTTATATCTGATACTTGCAGCTATACTAGATCGACACAAGCTACCACCTATTCAGCGTATATTATCCCTATTCTAATATACGGTTGTGCATCTTGACATATCACAAAATTATATTATTTCGAACAATTTCAAGGCGAGTTTCAAATGGGATACCAACAAACGTTGATCTTTTTTTTACATTATATTTCTCTTCGTCGATAACATTGGTTTCTTGAAAACTGTAATTTCAGTGTTGGAGCATCTTGATGTACGGCTGTGAGATATGGTGCTCATCTAAAAGTGGTAAAAGGAATAGAAGCCTTTGAAATGTGGTTATACAGAAGAATTCTCGGAAAATTCTCAGCATAATCAAGGAGGATAAGCACCTAGTAAGAACCATCTCAGAGAGGCAGAGCCTGATGGATCGGTCACATCATGCGCCACGATGGTCCTTCGTGACATTATGGAAGGAATAGTTGAGGGTAGAAACTGTAGAGGGCACCCTAGACAGGAGTATTTGCAGCAAGTGTTCGAGGACATGAGTTGTAGCTTCTATGCTGAGCTGAAGAGGACTGCAGAGGATCTAGAGGAGTGGAGATCGAGATGCAATATTTTGTTGCTGCAAATCAATCTACCGGATTTATACTACGAAGAAGATATCAATTATATTGTATTTTTATTGTCAACTATCACTGTTTTTCTTTGATCGTGCTTATGTGCTTGCTTCTTCATGCCTATTAATATATATTTTTCCTATGTTTTTTTTATTTCTTGTATACTTTGTTTTTGAAACATGTGTTTCGCAAATAAATAATAGATTATATACAATAATGACAATATTGGCCGCCACTGGCGCGCTGAATGGAATGAATGAGCGCGTCGGTGGGTTAAATTTAAAAATATTGTGTTCAACATACGGTGACTCTCGAACCGTAGTCGGCGATCATCCATCATATCCTCAAACACAAAGCACAACACATAGCAACACATACGGGCATATACCAAGGCCGAGCTACCTTAATTTTTAATAATCTCTATCAAACAGCTGATATAATACACAAGCGGTACTGTATTACCTCATTCTTCTCAAATATGGCTATGAATCTTGGAATTTTGGTTCTGCTTGCTTTAATTACTGGAAGTACGATGACTTAACTTTGTGTAAAATGACGAACAAGGTAGTTTAAAAATTAAACCAAATTACCTAATGAAACCTAATGTTTTTTTTTTTATTTACGAGTATTTGATAAAACATAGTATATATTCCAAGCTTACGGTATCACGACCTATTGTATCTAGACAATGCGTTCAACGACTCATCTGTAACGACGTGAGGTGCACTGGGCGTTTGGTACACAGGACTTTGGCGCACGAGACAACTGGGTTACATTATATGTATACTTCGCGACGGCTTTCGAGGACGGCGTGATCTGTGACGTTCGAAGATAAGGCAGATGTAGTTTATGCTCTCCTGTAGCATCCGAAGTACATGTCCAAGCCAAATCCACTTTAATTATTAAACAACTTTAGTGTAGAAAGCTGCCTTTACGCTCCATCATCCTTAAATTTTTTAGAAAATCGAAGATGCTTTCTTAATTTAAATTTAAATTAGTTTTATCCAACCCAACTTAAGTTAAGCTTATAGTTGTTAATATATTTATTTATTTTTCGTTCCACCGCAGCCACTGGATTGAAATTATTATTCTCCGATAGTAATTATTTCATTCATACGTGCGTGTTTTGCTGAATCCGTTTAGCATCATATTTTAAGTTTTGCATAAAAAAACAGTGGCGCGTTTGTAAATTGCAACAGTTAAGAAAGTCATGTTCATTTTATTTTATTTTATTGTAATTGCTAATTAAGAAATTAATTGTTTTGATTATATTAAAAATTTTATAAAAAAACAAAACATAGTAAATAGAATTTATTTAATTTGTAATTTTATGTTGTGCTTATTAATGATTGGGTACATTATTATTTTATTGTGAACCTGATATATATAGATGCATAGATGATCATATGAAAATCAACTCATTGTTAGCTCTCATATTCATTTAATTTATTATTAAAATAAAAATTAATGTATTGGCGGATATCTTTCATATTTGGAGCATATGGTCACCGAAAATAGCTGTCACTCAGTTCTGTCAGTTGGAAATGGCATTATACCAAAATATTCTGCACCCAAAGTTCACTTGGGAACAAATAAGATTCCCCACAACATCTACCCTGAGAACAAGAAGAAATGGCAGCTGTTGTATTCGAGGTATATTTTAAATGATTTGTTACAATCGGATGATTTGAGCGATGCTCCCGATACCTGGAAAATTTGGTCTTAAAGAGCGGCTCAACACAACCAACACATAGCAAGCAGCAGATGGTAATCCATACAAATTTTAAAACACGTTCAATATTAAACTTATATATAATATAAACTTCAGCGATTTATCAAGAACCATGCTTACAATTTAGTATTGTCGTTGGTCATTAACTTACATCATTAAAAAAAATACTTAACACTCACTATTCCGGAACCGAGGTCACGGTCCCGAAATGACGGCGTCAGCTAAAATGGTGATGCCGGAATACGAAGGATCCGGCACTGAGGATAAATCCAAAGACCGGAGTTGAGTTGAAACTGACTTATTTGATAAGAGACTCTTTACATAACTTAGTCTACAACATGAGTAAGTATTTATAAAATTCATATTCATACATTGAATTTCATACATCTCAAATTCCTCGATACCATTTTGCACCTTGATCCCTTCAATTTACATAAAGTGGGAGATTATTGGGATGGTCAATGCTCCGTATCGATGCGTAAGCATTCTTTATTTACGAAAATTAACATTAATACATTGAATTTCATACACCGCAAATACTTCGATACCTGTTGTTTTGGACCTTGATCCCCTCAATTTACATAGAGAGACAATTAATAAAACATCAATTTAATAATCAATTTGAATCGATTTGCTCAAATTTCATGATATGTAGTTATTAACTGTAAAAAGACATTTTTTTATCTTATTTTCCATCTTTTGATGAAATGATATCCAGTTTAACAAGTGCGTGCGATAACAATAATAAATGTCTTAATTCAAGCTTCGAAAAAACCTCAAACTACTTTGTACCATTCACACTCAATCAAAAAATACCCAAAAAAAAAAACTTATTTTTTTAACAAAAATGGCTTATTCAAATCACCCTTTCACGTGCAATTCTAATATCAAACATAAATGTCTCATGTCATTAGCACTAGACATTTGATTATTTCAATACATTAGCACCAAATCGCTGCACTTTTTTGCACGCACGTAAAAGTGTTATTCAACATCATTAATTAACCTTTCTAAGGTATTAGAAATACTGTTAGGCATGCAAAAAATCGCATAAAAGCTGTTCACCTGGAGCACGTTAGGCAGGTGGTAAACGATACGTGTGTTTTGCAACATTAACATACCACAGATAAATCTTTCGAGTAACCGTTTTTTGCGTACTCATTTTGCTCGCTTAATAAAACTTTTGTACATTTTCTTTAACTCTTGTATGCAACACATAGTAAGAACATAAAAACAGTGTTTTTAACATTAGTTTTATTGGATAACATATATTAATTTTAATCATGTAATATGGGCTTGTACATAAAAGTTACAACAATTCGTAGTTCATGTTATCTACGAGTATATAAAAACAAGCTAAAAATGTTTTCATTTTATTTTGTAAATAGATTTTAAAGTTGATGTTACGTATAAGACTACAATTCATCATTGATATCAACTCGATATTCCCCTATCAGGTTGATGCCGAAAACCCTCGATATGCAATCTTTGGTTTCTTATTTTTGTTCGCTTGTCTGACACCAACGTATAAAAATATTATTCTATGTTTTAAATTAAAGTAGTTATAAAGCGCGGCGTTTAAAGGCGCCATTTTCTTTATTTGGTTATAAAAAAAAATGTCCCGGGAACAGGACCGAATTTCTTCAGTCTTTTAACGTAAAATAAATTTCAATGTGCTTCTCTACGAGATCTTTTTTTTGGCGACCTGCTTTTTATCAATCCACCACGCGTCCCAATGACGATCCCGGCGATGTGGAGTCACTTTGTTAAGACGGGAGACGTCAGTTTATAATTTATATTAAACATCATTCACGTTGGTTTACAACTGCACTTTACACAAGTGCAGCAAAAACATATGTCTTATAAAAAAAAAACATTATTTTTAACAATTTCAAGTAGACTTATATCCACTTGAAATCTTGACACGTCGATTTATCTTGATACGAAAACGCGCAAAATAAACACAAAAATGTCCGGTTTTTTGCGATTGCCGCAACACCTTGCCATCAAATTCCGCTCCCGATATTGTATTTCAACCCTAAATAAACTACAGGACACACAAACTCTCCCTCAGACCATCGACACAACGTCCACCCCACAGAGTATCGAGTTAGGGATGCGAAAAAGAAAACATCCCTTCTGCGAAACCACCCCTCCAACAATTTTTCTCATAAACCTAACATGACAGATTCGTACAGTGATTGATCGCGAAGGGATGCTGGGTTTTGATTGAGGAACGTATTAGATACCTACTCGTTATAATCTTCTATGGGGTGGAGTGGGTTGGGGGAAGAAGACTCTTTCCGATCTCCCTTTTTTCCCCTAGTTTTTTCTTCTCTTCTCTACCATTCTCTCTTTTCTTGTTGCGGTCTCTCCCCTTATATACATATACACCGATGTCCTTCATTACTTTATTTCTGCGTACGAGACGAATGGTGTTTTTGCGCGGTTGAATAGGCTCGTTAATAATAAACAACGCTGTATTAGTAAATATAAGAAACCAATATACAAAAACTCCAGTATTATTGAATCAGTTATTTTACATGCTTAGTATTATCATGATATATCATTTATTTTTTTGAATATGCACGGAAAGTTTAAATATAAAATAAATCCATGATGCACGACAAGAAGACCTAGATGACCACAGGGACCCAGACTGCAACTATAGACAAGGATATGAAAACTCTGGGCTTGACCGAGAATCCAACGCAGGAGAGACAGACATGGCGAATGTAAAGGAGGAGAGCCGACCCATGATGATGAGAAATGGCGAGGCTAAAGAAGAAAAAGACACGGAATGCTTACATATATTCGTAGTCAGTTGTTACACAAAGATATCTTAAAATATAAAAATCGAAAAATAAAAATCTTTTATTTTACCCACATGCCAGTTTCCGTACTTAAATTATCTTCCAGTATGATTAAATAAACTAAAATAAAGATTCTTTATTTATTATAGATGCCGTTTTATTTTTGTGTTTTATGCGAGTATTGACGTTTATGTTTAAGCAAACATTAAGCAAATATAATTTATCTTCAGTGCGAAGAGAGTAATTAATATTATTCATTGATCTTCCAGCATAATATAGACATTTAGCTAGAGTTATTTATTACTGGAAGTAATGACCTCATCGATAAAAACGTTCAAATTCAGAAACCAGAAACTGGTTATTACTATCCTCGTATACCTGCCTAGTGTCTACTGCCCATGAATACCTGAACTGAAATATATATGCTAGAGGTAAAGCTACATACCTGTATTTCAATAAATGAATTAAAACCAAAGTAGTTCTCTATCTTTTTGACATAATTTTAATATCTTGAAATCAAAAAAACAAAAACTTTAAAATAAAAGTTTAATTGACCTAAGAGCATAATATTTATTTTCTATATCACTCGTTTTACTAAGTGGCCTATTCGAATTTAAAAAATCAGTCTTAGGAAGCGTCGATCAAACTAACATCGAACTAATTAAAAATGTTAATTATATCTACTTAACTTTTATTTTACATGATAACCGACTGCTTAACTGAATATTTTTTATTTATTAAGATTAAAATCACTAAAAATAGACACAAAATATTACTTATTTGGGGCATACATGTGTAAGGATATGATGATTTGGTGCAAATACAATATATATTATAATTAGAGGGCAAGTATTGAGACATGAGTTGTAGCTCTTATGCTGAGCTAAAGAGGGTTGCAGAGGATCGAGAGGAGTGGAGATCGAGATGCAAGATTTTGTTGCTGCAAACCAATCCGCCGGATTGATACTACGAAGAAAAAGAGGGTCAAGTGATACAATTACGAGTATATACAATGCATATTTTATATACAGTGTAAATACATTTTAGCTAATTTTTTAATTGTAGATTTTATCTTTAAGCTGTATTTTTTCTTTCACTTACAACATATTTATTTGTTTAAATACGAAATGCTTTTTTTATATGATATGATGAAATACAGCCTTATTATTAAAAAACTACTTTATACTATTAATCACATTATTTTATTTTTCCGTTTTAAATGTATTTAATATATATATTTACGAACAGAAAATAAATGATTCTTAACGAATAATTATATCAGTTGGTTAGCATTTTACGGTAGCGTACGATAATTTAACCCATCTTAAATTTTTTCCTTTTTGTATAAAAAAAAACATTTGAACATATTCACATTACTGTAATTCTCCTCTAATAAAGAAGATACCATATAACAGGTCAAAACATTATTATCTAAATAAGAATATAAAAATAATACATTAAATTAGCATTACTATAAGACACATTAAATAATATTATTTCTTACGGGAAACAAATTAAATTAATAAAACGGCAAAAAAAACAGTTCTTAATATAGTTTTAAAAAAATTACATAATTATTATTTATTTACTCGTATACATACCATATACAGTCGCATCTTCATATACCAAACATAATTAATACATATAATTCCCAATGGGTTTTAGAGAAAGAGGCAGATAGTACCCGAGACCCATTTGGCTGTGTTTTAAGCAGCATTTTTTACGATGATCGATCGATTAGTCCGATATTCCAGAAGCAAATAAGTGATTCAAGTTAACCAATGATCCGCGATTTTAATAATTAATCGTCCTTTCAAGGAATATCCTCTCCCAATACAGTTTTACTTTGATGATCGGAAAATAATTGGCATATTTAACTGCTATTTACCTTTCATTCCATATCTGGAATAAATTGGCACCACAATTATCGCATTGCCGGCGTTCAGTTCGTCATTTGCTACTACATGGCTTGTCCCAAGACATCTCTGCATCCAAAGGTCTACTTGAGAGTATACGTAAACATGGCTTCCTATAACCTTAAAGGTAAAAGAGCACAGGGACTTTATAAAACTACAGCTCCTGTTTTTACAGTATCCAAGGTATATTTTGGGTGACTTGGTTAATCATAGTTTTAAAGAAGATCAAATGATCCTATAATCCCGAGATCTATGCTTTTTAGTCATAAGAAGTGGTTCAACCCATCAATCGGGCAAATTTATTCAAAAGTCACATCGCGCACTCCTGGTTAAATGTTTACTTTTTAATTTATTTATAAGGAACGCTCTAGTACAGCACCCCTCACGGATCAGACCCCCGCCCCCACAACTTTGCCGGCCTAAAAGGAAAATACGTTATAGACAATAAGGGAGCGGGACCGACAGGCGAATTTTTTATCCGTCGGCATTCCGAAAAGTTTTTGAAGCGTTCGTGTTTATCCTCGGGGGCTTATCGCTGGTGAAATCGGCTCATCGAACGAAATTCTCGCGTGTCCATTTGTATTTTTTTTTCGATGCCTTCTGAATTATTTCACATGGTACTAATCTAATGAAGGGAACGAAGTCTAATCTAAAGTCGATGTCAGATTGATTGACAAGATAAGAAATTTAATTAATTAATGCTGATGGTTACAGTTTTTATGCTTTAATTGAAATGTTAGCTCCTATAAAGAACATGAATTTACTTTTCCACACATGTAAAAATCAGTTACAGAGTTACTAATACTAGTTTATATATTTTAGATTTTTTTTATTATTCTATTCCCAAATATAAACATTTAAGTATCTTTTCACACATAAACTGCGTAATAATTATATATTTTTACAGTTAATACATGAAGAATTTTTGGTGAAAATTTAGACTCATTCGAAGCGTTTATTTTTGGTTTTAACACACTTTTAATAATATTCTTCATACACATTTAATATTTATAATATCAAAAATATAAAATTCTGTTTAAACAAAGAAAAGATGTCCAAATTATATGACACATTTTGTATTACCAGAAAACCAGAGCCCTAAATTGGTGTTAATAATTTCAGCAATTTTGATATTGAATTTTGTTATTAAATAAGATGTTTCAGGTTAAAGTATCATAAAGTTTAAGAGTATGTGTCATGATGTAAATTAATGAGGAATGTTTACAATAATTTTTGCATTGCAACAATAAATAATAATTAAATTAAAAAAAAAACTATGAATAATGCTAAAACAAATAAACGAAAAAGAGATTTTATATTATTGTAATAAATAGTACACATTCTTCTATGTTAAAAAAAACGATTTATTATAGATTCTACGTAACGACTATGGCAGATTTTTTCGACAAATATGATTGAAAGAGATAATTACGATATTCCTGTAAGTGTTCAGTGGTGGTTGCATGATTTGATTGAAGGTTACAAAATATATTTATAATTATATTTAAAAAATATATGTAAATGTTATGTTGATAAAGTTTCTTGGTATAAAAATAAAAGTCTGCGCAGCGAGGACCCCTCAGCGTTGTTCCCTCTGCTTATTATTTAGAAAGTGTAGTGGAGTTGGTTTAAGTTCAGCGCGGTTGGATGATGCTTGCTTAAAGTGGAAATCTGCCGGGATTACCTAGGGCGGGGGTGAATCCCGGGAGGTGGGCGGATCCCGGGAGATGGGCGGCTATGATGTATCGTGGGCGCGCGCCCGCCCAGCCGCCCACTACCGCCATCCTGAAAAGAACATTTTTTAAATCTTATCTGAATGCTTAAAAAAATATTTATACACAATTGCTATTGATTTTACTTCGTACAATGTTTATACTTATAAATAACTTACGAGTAGATATTTTATAAGACAGTAGTTAAATAATTAAATAATAATGTTACAGTTTAACATATTTATAAAAAGAAACACTCAAGACTGAGCTTCGTAAAGTTTGCGAAGGATCACAAACTTTTAAACAGATATGGAAATGACAATCACATTTGATTTTTTGCGTGTGTTGTTGTTTCCGTAGTAGAAGGATTGGCCGGCATTGCAAATAACCGTTTCATCCGAGTAGCTATACCCAGGAAGACCTGATGATGGCCGGGAGTAACGCCATCGACGTCGCCCACTTCTGGGCAGACAGGATCTGACCCTGTTGCTTCCGACACGATGTATATCACATTTTGATGAACGTAGAAAGCGATTATTACTGTTGCAATCTCAGGTGTAACGTTCGGTATTTTATCAGCATGAATACTAAATGTGGAGCATATTAGCCAAGTATGATATTATTTATTATATAAATATGTAATTTTGTACACAAAAATATTTATAAACGCTTAAGCGTACCATAGTTTAATTGAATTTCATGATAATGATCGTGAGCAATGATAGTTATTGGATTTTCAAAGCTAAGCAACATTGAACACGGACGAAATTTAGATGGGTTACCACCTGATTTAACTTCATGTCGTTGGTTGGGTTATGAAATCTCAAGCTAGACAATACAAATGGTCAAATTCAGTTAGCTTATGACGCTGAACTAGGAAATGCGTGCTGTGTTTGTGTGCAAATTGGGAAGATTGTTTTTTTCTTTGATTTAAATTTTAAATTGATTGGTTTATCGATGAGATCCACATTTATTTAAAGGATCTTTGGGATTAAATGATCCGGGTTTCGGGAGAGTTGAGCTGATCATACGATGTTCTTGAAAAATATACTTCAACAAGTCACCAAAAATGGGCCTCGAATGTCCGAGCTCCTGCTCCTGAAGTCGTCTATAACTTTTATTTACCTTATTTGCAATTAAAAGTAACAGAACCAATAACAAATTTTTGTGGTAGTAATTTTTTTTCAGATATGGATATAGAAAAAAAATATGTATTAGTATATGAGCATATGGGAAAGTTCATAAATTGATAATCCTTGACCGAAATTCTGATTTTTGGTAAAGGTGAACTTTTTTCTACGGACCCTGTTATGGGCGCTGAGACGGTTTTGTCTTATTCCAGACAGGCCCGCTATTATCCTCGTGAGCCTTTCATCTCGGGCGAGGTCAGCTTCCATTATGTCCACTTTTTCACAATATGTGGAACAAGTGGACCCCCATCGGTCGCGATTCGAACAGGATCGTTCCTTTGCTACGTACATGCGCAAAGAAAGTGTTTTTTCTTTTGTATTTTTTTTGTTGCTCCCACGCGCTGTTAAGTGTCAGTTTAAAAATGTAAATATTTTATTTAACCGACTATAGAAAGTGAGTGTAGAATATAACCAATTATTGCTTAAAGAACCATGTTTTCATTGTACTTATCACTCGTAGTTTTTTGGTATTGCTTAACTTTTTTAAAATACCATATGAATATAATATACGAATATGAATTTACAAATATGGCATATTGGGTATTACACAACACACCTAATCCTGCTCAGATTCTTCTTCGTAGTAGTATTAATCCGGTGTATTGGTTTGCAGCAACAAAATCTTGCATCTCGACCTCCACTCTTCTCGATCCTCTGCAATCCTCTTTAGCTAAGCATAAGAGCTACAACTCATGTCCTCGAACACTTGCTGCAAATATACTCTGCAGTTTATACCCTCAACTATCCCTTCCACAATGTCGTGAAGAAGTCCATCGTGGCGCATGATGTGACCAATCCATCAAACTCGCCTCTCTGAGATGGTCATAATTTCATATAATCAGTTTTTTATTTTTTATTTTTTAAGCGTATGAAAATAACTGTCATGATTCATTTTTTTAATAAAATAAATGTCTTTAGTCATGAATAAGGGAAATTAAGCAAACTTTTAAAAAGGTATTTTTTTACATGATACACTATGTCTAATTTTATGCGATGAACAAGATATAAATGATACCTTAGTAGAGATTTTTAGCAGTTTTAGCATTTTGTATGATGTAACCTTGTCGCAGTTTTCTATTTGTTCGTCCCTCTCACAAAAGAAGTCCAGTTCTCTGCCATTAGAGGCGATTGCCGTCCACCCCGCCCACCGCGGCTAGGGCGGACCGCCCTAATGGCTTTCTTATGTTGGTCTTGTTACCGTGAGGATGCGGGAACCAAGGGCGGACTTTTCTAGAAAACGCCAATCAAAATGTTTGATAAACAAGCTGATCTGCTTGCTCTTTGAATCCTATGCAGAAGGCTATATTTAAAATTGTTAATCATGTTTACATAATTACTTAATCAAATACAGGTTAGATGTTTTCAATGATCACAGACAACTTAACAAAAAATATTTAAACCATTTAATGATATAAATATTTAAACACTAACTTTGTAATACATTTTAATATTAAATAGTTGCGGTCTTTCAGCAAGTTATTAATCAGTGCTTTGTGTGATCTATATTAAGACAAGGTATAAAATATTTATAAATTATTGATATAGATCTCTTCGATAATCGATACATGTGACTTTTTTCTATACTTTACTTTATATACCTCCTTTATATTTTTTCTCTGACATGTGTATTTTTTCTTTTATTTGTCATTCGTTATAATTATTATTAATAATTTAATTATCATATTGCAACACCTGCTCTGTAGATATAAAAATAAATAAAAATGCACCATTTTAACAGTGGTGCTTATTTTAAGGCTGATATTTTGATTAATCTTAAGGTTGATTATGTATGAACACATACATGAGAGTATTAGTAGATAGTTTGGGAATAATATGATGTGGTTATGTGCGTATTAATATTAACAGGATTGCTCGAGTCTAACCACGAAAATATAAATCGTGTAGAGTGCTCAAAATCGCATATTACAATTACGCATAGTACACGACTAACGTTGATGAATCGGAATCAATTAAGCAAACAAAATCAATTCAGAAAATTTGGAAAAATAATATTTGTGAAAATTGCGATACACAAATTTCAATGAACCAATTAAATTTATCTTTCATGTATTGTGCATATTAGATTACACAGATAAATTTTGATTATTAACATGATCACGAATTGCATCAGAATGCATAGTTTTTTTAAAAATTGATCCTGTAAATCTTATAGGAAGCTTATGGCTACTCTCCACAGGTGAACTGGACAAATTTTTGCTAAATGTATATGAGTATTTATGTACTATGTATATATATTTCATTTTAATAATCTTATGTTCAAGTATCGTTTGAAAATTGCAGCTGCTTTTTATAAAGCAGAAATTAAAAATATATATTTATTTGATGGTGGTGACTGAGTTTCGAGTGGTTGAAATGGGGTGGTGGCTCGGTGGCACAGTGCTGCGATGACTCTTTCTGTCGAAGTGTCGTCCGTTCGAGTCCCAGTGGAGCTCTGATCAATAGCGGATAGCCGATCCCTCCCGCCTAACGGATGATCCGCTTCTAACGGACAGGAAAATTAGACTTTTTGTAATGTGATGATAGTGGTGCTTGATAAAGGACAGGAGAGTTCTGATAAGGACAAGTAATACTAATGTTACATAATTAATTAATGATCGTCGTACATGGTTTATGTTGATAATTGTTATAGCTTGTGTCTTCATCATCTTCATAATATCCATGTCCGCTTCTTTAAGAGGTCTTTTTACCGTCGTGAACAGCCGCCATTGTTCTTGCATCATCTCATGTCGAGTCTACCTCCCGAAGCTTCAGATGGCCTTCCAGGATGGCATGTATTCGGAGCCTGAAGAAAAGGGAGCTGTTATTTGTGCTCTACTACGATAAAAGATGTACATCCAAGAATTATATTACCTTCATCCAATATAAGATGCAAAAACTTGATGATGATGATGGTGTGAAGACAAGTGCTTATATTGAATATGGGTGTGTATAACATTTAATGCATTAGCAAAAGAAAAATAGGGGAGACTGGGGTCGTGGGAAAAATCGCGGATTGCAAGCTCGGGTCTTCCCCGAACGGAAAACAAATAGCGCAAAGGAAACCCCCGTGGGCGAGTGGAAAAAAAACCACCCGGAGTTTTCCATTAGTTGCCCATTGCACCCCACCCTCCCTCAGGATACTGTGACCGGTACAAATGTTAGCAGAGAAGACGATCATTCTAGAATGTTTGTATTTTTGGTGTATCTTCAATATATACAAGATCGGTAGTTATTCTTTTTTTTTTTAAATTATAAATTTCATTCTCCAAGAAAATTTCAATTCTTATTAAACAGACGAATCTTAACAAATTACTATGGGTCTGCCTTGCGTGGAATATATCAACATCCGAGATGATATGGTTAAACAGTCTGATTCCTCTCCTAAGAGGCATAGTATCCGGCAGGTTAGTGTTACTCTTTGGAATATCGAACAACCTGTGCCTCCTTATACTCAGATAATTGTCAGTATAAGGGGACGTGCTTTACCTCTTAATTGTAGTAGTAATTTTATCGTCAAGTGGTATTAAAAGAGTATGTTAATTTTATATTATATTACGAGTGTGTTCCGCTTAAGCAGCGCCTGTATAATTAATTGAAATTATTTTTCTGTACGGTTGTAAACTTAAGTAAAGTCCAATACAGATATATTAAGATCTTCTATCAGTGTAGATCGTGACAGCTGATAGAACATTATTTTGCCAATTTATGACGTCCATTTGCCTAAGGTATGTAGACTACAAATATATACGATGGTATTAAATGGCAAAGAACTAAAGCAATGCGAGAAATCGCAGGTTTAAATTAAACTAAAAAACAAAATTAAAATTAACGAATTCTTAATGCTTTGCATATATCTTTACATGCTTTCGGTATATGTACTATAAATCTGATTCTTCTATAATATGTGCTTATAAACGAAGTCATCTGAAGAATAACACTTATCAACAGTTAGAGGTAGCAACAAATACTTCAAGCCAAACTCGCAATCTTCCTATGTGATATGAACATGTCTATATTATAAATTATTAATATGTACTTGATTTGTTATTATTGTATTTAATGTAATCTTATATAAAATAATTGAAATACATCTACACGTACACATAACACTCACACATGTGCAAACATTTTGCTTTTCATTCCATTACGTTGGATTTACTTAGAGATTTGGTACCTTGCGTGGTGAGAGACACCTTCTTTCGTCTCATTCTGGCGTATGTTCTTTGTTGAATGAGCGAGCGAGACGTGTTAGCCACAGGATGTTCCAGGAGCGATGTGGTTCGTCACAAAGAAACAAGACATTTGTTAACGCCCGGCTTCAGTGAACTGGGAATAGCGAAGTTTGCTGATTCATGGGCGTAGATCTGAAATAAGAAAAAAATATATTTATAAAACATAATACAAAAAATGAACTTTTTTCTTCCCATATCTGAAAATATTATCACCAAAAATTGCCACCGTTCAGTTCTTGTCTTAAAACATATCGAAAATCGAAGATCTATACTTATAAAACCATCGTTGATATAAGACGTTGATTCATACTACCAATATCATCATCTTTTCTGTATCAAATATTGTAGAAAGATAAAATGGTAAATAAAGAACTTAAATTTCGTAGATTTGACCTTTGACCGAAATAGCATTTGATTAAACAGACATTTGGCTAATGGTCATTTAGCAAAATTAAATTTTAATTGAGAAAAATGTTTAACTGATTTAAATGAATCAAATATTTTCAAATAACATCAACTTGTTTGAAAAATATTATGTGTTGCTTTTAAAAATGAATCAATTGTATAATACGTCATGTAATTTTTGCAAATATTTAAACATTAACAAGAAAATATTACTTTTTTATTTTTATTTTCATGTAAACACATACAGGAGAATACCGACAGACGGTGATAGTAATACTGAAATCTCATCTGTGGAATTCTATGACGTTTAACATAGTGCATATGTCTAAGCACTGCATGTGGAGTGTTGATCCGCCAACGTCAAGACTACAGCCCGAGATTCACGCGTCATCCTTTTTGTTACAGGAATTTACTATAAATGGGTGGTCTTCACGGAACGACTTTCGTCTACCACCAATTTCAATAAATAGGCTATTACTGGCATTTTACGGGTGAGGGATAAAATTTACACCGCAGGGTATTTTAGAGCTCAGAAATCGATTAACAAACTTTTTTTTTATCTCCATCTTGGATCGAACCCATGACCTTTGGCTTGCAAAGCAAACGCATTGACCATTGAGCTATACCCGCCGTGTAAATCAAATAGATTGTTATTCAAATTGATAAAACTACTTTTATGATACAATACATCGTTTGGAAAACGTTCCAACTAACAACACACACTGTACAACAAATGGTAAACCATCCATGCTTATCTTCACGTCCAATGTTGCTGAACTTCGGTGCTATAAAAAAAACCTCCGCTTAAAATGTGCTATTGTAATTGCTCTGAAAATAAATTTAAATAATCTTGTATCACGCCTATGGGGAGATAGAAGAAGTTACAAGAACGCAACGGAAGATGCTCTTCAGTGAGCAGAACGTATTTCAGCCGTTTCCTCTCGGTGACGTCATTTTTTTTCAGAACTCTGAAATTGATCACAAAACACAGAAAAATCCTGTAGTTCCATACGTAAGCTTTGATAATTAATAAAAAATACACAATTTAAATTTTCGTAAGAATATTTACAATATTATAAACACCGTTTATTTCTTACACTGTGTTCTAATAATATACAACCTCTACGAATTTAAAATTGTATTCAATAAGCCAAGAGGATAACCTCTAACTAATTTCTAAAGAAAAATCTGTTCAAGTGACAGACGAATGTTAAAGCAGGCTTGTCATTCAGATCTTAAATCTTAAGCTTTTTAAATGCCAACTTATGTCAAGGGTGAAGGTTTTTTTGTCGAAAAGCTGTAAGTTTGATGACCTACGTGTAACTTTTAAGTTAAGTTAATTCATATATACTGACTAGTTTTTACATTAAATATATTTCATATGTTCTGCGTTGGTTTATTCAGCTTTTATCTATTAAAAAATGAAATATTTTTGTATTTTTTTTTTATCATATGTTTGAATATGTTTTACTATCTATGTAAAACGTTAGTTTATAAAGAGTCCCTAATGAAATTTTTAAAAATGTAAGAATAATTTATAAGCTCTCTTTCAGTTTCTCTGAATTACAGTTACAATTTGGACTTCTTCAAAAAAACTGATCAATATACACTTTCTTTTCGATTTGCACACAAAAACGACAAATTTTTCCAGTATGCATCGTTCAGCCATCCTTGCTGAGCCTTAAAGATTTCACTGGTACCAAACGGTTATGTTATACTGCATGCATTTTTTAAAGTTTTAAAAATGGTACTTAGAAGCTTGTCTTAGTCGCTAGTTACAAATGAGTATATAATAGTACATATATCTAAATTGATATAATAAAAAAATGACATTAACTCCAACTATTCATTTACATATAATTTTATATGTTCATTCGAATCCCAGCTTATATAAATGATAATGTAATTAAAACCACTGTAAGTAAGTTTAAGCAATTAATTATTTGTAATAAATATTTGAAACATTACATTTTTTAATATATAATAATTATTTTGGTATATACTTGGCGATAATGCTTTATTTTTCTTGAGTATAGTAGATGAAGTTCACCCTAATAATATAATAAAAATAATGATGTTATTTTATATATTTTTGTAATTTTCATTTACGTGGTTTACTATCGGCATTTCGTTAGTTAAATAATATTTTTAAATAATCCCTTGTGATTTTATTTATTTTTCACATCTGTTGTGTCACATGTTTGTGCAATATTTTACGGCGAAAGCGCGTGAAAAAATATATTTTTGCCAAACGTGAAAAAAAATGTACGTATCGTGAGTTTGGAGAAGATTAATGATTTTCTCACCATTCGCGTAAATTTGACGCTGCGTACGTCGCGCTCACCTTACATTTCTATTAAAACGCGCATTACGCAAATTACGCGCCCGTTATGCAATGCGCTGATTTATTGCGATTCCTGCCATCGCGTCACAGGAAAATCGAGGAGGGGTGTGCTGAAAAAAATCCTGAAAATTTCAGGAACGTACTGATATATTATAAGTCACACTTGGATTTGATTTATCTTTATATTATTTTACATTAATGTTCCTATTGTTTTAACTTCTCTGTTCCAGATAGTTACACCCGTGCTCGTAGCCATCCATTGTTTTTGACCCAGTTGATGCTTGTGGAGCTTCAAGCACTCAATTTGGTACAACGGCAATGCCGCTCCTAAATGGCCTACCAGCACACCTCGATGCTTTTCTTACATCCTTATCCTCTTCTGTTGATGGTATTGTTCTCCTAGATCTTTAGATATTGACATGTGTCATCTTCTTATTCTTGTATGTTATTTTTATCTGCTTATTATCTTTTGTATGTATGTATTGTATATTCTATGCTCTGTTACTTTTTTCTTGGAACTTTCTTCTGTTCTGTAATAAATAAATAAATTATATATTATTTCTATTAGTGAAATCTCGTCAGTGGATTTCATAACGTTTGCCATTATTTATGCAAAACACTGCATGTACTGTGTTAATCTGGCAACATCATTACCTGCAGCCTGCCATTATGCTTACCTTTTTTAATAATAAGTATTCTCTATGAATGGTTGGTGTTCACAGAACCTCTTTCGTATACGATCAATTTTATTGAATATTTTATAATAGCATCTTACGGGTGAAGGATCAAATTGACACCAACCAGGGGTATTTTATTACCATTAGTCTGTTTTCGTTTATTGTTAAATGTAGGATTCCCGCAAGAGTCTCCATTCTTCTCGATTCTCTACCCTCCGCATCCAGTTTGACATAGTAAAGAAGCCAAAACAGTAGCTTTATATCTTACAGTTGATCAAAAAAGTATGAAGGGTTATCTGGCTAAAACATATTCTGTCGCAAGAAAGAATGAGATATATCGGCTTCTTTACAGGCCCATGAGTATTAAGTCTCTCATCGAAAACTACATACAACATGTACTCGGTGATGTATTTGTCAATCTGAAACGAATTTATACTCAGCTAGGATACAGTTATAGAGTAATTATTATGATTAAGTATTCCAATGATTAATAAAATACGTAGAAAAATACAGGTACGTTGAGTTTTCAGTAAGGTAAGCTTTACGGTACGGTCCTGTAAAAATAGTCGCTATCGGCGTTTATTCTGAAAGAATAAAAAATGATCACTCCCTCTCTGGGGACTCGCTGCACCCACACGTGACATAAATCCACGTTAGCCTCTGAAAAAGATATGTCCGCCATATTTAACACTGATGTGTAAGCGAGTTTTTTTTTTGTTAAGTTACCTTTCATTTGTGTTTGTTTTCTGCTTTTGGCGTTTCCGTACAGTCCAAGCGAAACGTGAATAGGTGAGATGGTATATTATTAGACTTCTTGAATTTTATTTTCAGCTGAAAATAACACAACTAATTTATTTTACGAGTAGATCAAAAATTATTGAACACTCAACACATGTTTTAAAGATATTACTTGAATTGTTTTTATTGTACAAATTTCACTAAAATTATTATAAATAACTATTAAACGAAGTTCGTAAAACTGAAAAAAATAATACAGATGTATAAATACTTGTATCTAACAAAAGTAAGATAAAAACTCGGGCTTATTAAAATTTCTTAAAAGGATGATCAATTCATGGTAGATTTAAACCTTACCTAACTTAACTTTTCTTCTTAACCTAACGTTACCTAACGCAACCTAACCTAACCTTATCTAAGCAACCTAATCGAATTTCTAAGGTAGATGACCAATATAAATTCTGTGTCTTAGGTTCAGTTATGTGAGGATAAATTAGGTTAGTTTACTTTAGATCAAATCAATTACATTATTTAAAGGAATCGCCTCAAATAAATGAATTGATCATTACCTTCAAAGGTTCGAACCATTATCAATTTATATCATCTCCCTGCAACATTTAAAGTTTATATTTTAATACCGTTATTTTCAGGTTTTGTGTAAAGTAAACAAATATCTTATAATATTGTTTTTTCTCTTACTGCAAGCGAAAAAATTGATATAGATCAAAAAACATAAAATATAAACAACCACTATAAGTCCCATATAAAGCGTAACGAATTCCACCGCCATATCGCAAACAAAACAGAATGTCACATCAAATTAATTGGCGCTATATTTTTCAATATCGAAATACCGCAAAATGCAAAAAACAAAATAATAAAAAAACAGTGCGAATAATAAAAAATATTTAATTTCTGTCGTGCATTCTAACGTTTGAACTTTAGTACTGGTACGTAGTAATGCGAGCAGGGTAGGCTGGGGTGGATCGCTCGCTTTTTGTTTGCCCCCCACATTTTTCACGCGATAAATCATTTTTTTCCACAAGCTTACGCGCCGCTCGCCCCCAGATTCCTCCCTCCCCCATCGTGTTTATGCCCGGGCGTTATTAATTCGAATTCGCGATATGAAATTTCAGCAATTTAAAGAATGGCGAGCGCTCTTTATACGAGAATTAGCCATTCATACGGGGGGCTATGTATATTTTACGCAGGGTGAACTGCTTAGTCATTGGCGTCTGACAGAAGCAAGGTGTTTTCAAAACACGCAGAAGATCACCTGTAGAAGGTTTTTATCATCATCAGTCCGTCCGCTGTTGAACGTAGACCTCTCAAATGAGTCTCCATACTCTTCGATCTTCTTCCAGGCTTTAGTTAGAAGGTTTAAATCCTTCTTTTAAGACTATATAACGCTCAATAGGGTCGGTAGAATGCTGCGTGCGGAATGGGTGCAAAGATGTTTTGCAAATTTTTATTAATTTAGAATGTATGTTTGAGTATATATGCTGGGAGAGCATTTCGAAACATGTCTAGATTGATATTTTAAACATATAATATTTTGTACTACATAAACCAATGTTGATTTAAAGTATATTTAAATATGCAAATATATATCAAATACCATCAATCAATTTTCGAAAAAAAAAACAGTTTTTCTCGAATAATGAGTAATAATAGTTACTTATTACTGCATAATATTTTAAATTTTAGAAGTGATACGAACCTCTGCCTCTCGCATAACAGTCAAGCACTTTACCTTCCATAATGATAAACGACAATAGCTTCTTGTAAACGCGAATTTTACTAATTCACCAAAATTAAGCAACATTGAGTTAAATGGGTGGCCGCCTGTAGCTTATAGCTAGTCATTGGTTGGGGTCAAGCCACTCTTAAGAACGAAATGGTTCATACCAGGGCTGGGCTAGTCATCAGATCTACAAATTATTAAAAGAAGATCTACAAATTAATCAAAGTATTTCTCAGATACTATAGCTGCAGTCTCTTCTAGTTCACTGACTCCTGCACTGAAGGTCGTTGGAAACGATTTATCTACCTTTGTGAATCTTCAAGTGCAGAGATCGCAACTTATATAACTGAAAAACGGCTATTTATGGTGACCATTTGTTTCAGATAAACATATAAAACAGATATGTGGGGGAGAATTACTTTTTATGTATTGTATTTCTACAGCGCAGCACCTATCTCGACTCCATTTTGCTTTACGTAATTTGGTATTCAGTTATTATAATGTTGACCCTACAATTTTAATACATAATATCCTATACAAATTTCGTAAGTTTTTTCTCTTCTTGGATTCGGATACAAATGAGAGCTTTTTGGGTTCTTCTTTACTCTGCTTGTCCCCTTAATATCTTTTGTGGATAAATAGTATGGAAGTTATTAATACAAAGTATTTACATTCAACGTAATAAACTTTTGCTATCTTATGTTATAGAATGCGCAATCATTCTTTAAAAAAGAACTTAGAACATAGACATGTTTTTATGTTTGGTTTATATAAGCAGTTGTTATCGAGAGCTGAGAATAGTATAATATACTATATATATTATTTGGAAGTGCTTTTGTCATTAGTAATAATTTTACTTTAGGTTTAAAATAATTGATTTCATTTATTTAAAAGGATTTCAAAACATACCGGTGGTAATTGTAGAGATTATAAATTATATGTAAGCGCTTTTTTATTTATAAATATGTATGGTAAACCAGGACGATTCTTTTTACACCTTAACTAGAAGCATTTTATGATGTAATTATGTACTACTTATTCATCTATTACAAAAATATTCTTGAGTATTCAATAATGTTTTCAATATAATAATATTTTTAAGTTGATAATTGTTTCACGGATTTGTAGGTAAATATTTTTTAATTGCTTTGTAAGAATCGATTTGGTTAACTTTATAAATGAGTTGAAACTGTGTTGAAGTGTTCTTTTTTCAGCTGAAAGTAAAAATATATATAGTAAGCAGTCAAATCAAAGTATAATTTATTTTAAAAGTTTTATAAAATATTAAACGAAGTATTCAAAACGGTTAAAAAATTGAATTGAATTACAGTATTTATGAATTTTAGAAAAACCCATTTTTAAAACCGAATTCATGAAAAACTTTATTTTTAGGCCAATCGCTGTTAAAAACTAATGCTTGCAAGTAGGGAGCAAAACGCATTCAGTAAAAAAAATATGGTGAAATAAAAATACATAAATTTAAATGTATTTGAAAAATAGTATTTATAAAAAGCTACTATAATTATTAAACGAGGAATATACACTTTTTTACATCATAAACATACATTTAACCTATTAATCCATGCTTTTAGTGTGTATTTTGAATTTCAAATGTGCCAAAACAAAAAATCAACGTTCTTAAGAAATAAATAATTAATAATATTTGAAATTCAATAGATTTTAAGCAGTAATCTTTAGAAATTGATTGTTTGTTTACACATAAATACAAGTGTGTGAAACAAGGCTTTCGTATGTTTCGTAAAACAAATAAAATCGTTTTCTAAATAAATGCGCATTGTTACTTAATAAGAACGGAAACATAAATCAAAAAAGTATGACAAATACATAGTGATATTTAAAAAAAAATGCTGTATAAAGGTTTCAATATATAATCAACCTAAGGAAGTCTGATATGAATATTTTAAAAAGAGTAAATATTATGATGCTTGCCCCCCACTTTAGATTATATACTTTATGTATGCAATAATTAATACTTTGAATTGATATTTTTTTTTTTGCTACATATTTTGGTCAATTGCAAAATATGTCTTTAAATTTTTAGTGCATTTTTAATTTATAAAGTATTTACTCGTAATTTAAAATATTCTTAGTACTCTAATTACTCAGACACAGCGCACACTCCACAAGTTGTGACAGGGTCTGCTCCACGCCGCAGTCACATTCAGTCGGTCCGCTGTATATTCTTAGTAAGATTTATATACAATCGATTTGATTTGTCTTTATAATGAGCGTTATAATAGTATAAAGGTATCAGGATTTTCTTAAGGAGTAACATGAATTTCTATATATATAATAATTCAGCTGCATTCTCTTTTACAAACTCCCACCCTGGAGATCTTGAAAACCATCAATGTATACCCGAGTGAACCTTCAGATGCTGAGATGTCTTGTGACAAGGCATGGACAAAGCATGTGATAATTATGTGGCAGAAATTATTGGTGAGCATATCCTCTAGATATGGCTGAGATATGGATGAAAAATAACACAAGTGAACTCACCTCACTTTCTAACACTTTTTAGTTAAAAAAGTCTCTATATTACAGCTCCCGTCTCTTCAAGTCCAAAGCCTAGGAGGTCGTCGGATACTATATATTTCACGTAAGGGAGTCCCAATTCAGGCATGAACTCCACGAGTTTCTTTAGAGGAATGTTTTGTTGGAGTCATCTGTTTGATGAGTATTGGGACCTTCTGTTGCTTGTCTTTATTGCTTTGTTCTTATTACTTAATCATAAGTACCTATATTTGTATATTAATTATGATTGTACTTCAGTTACGATTTGAAATTTTTTAAATTTGTAATGTTTCTGTAAGTGAAAAAAATAAATTGACATTAAATCGAATATTATATAAATGTTCCCAGATAAACCTGCAGATGCAGAGATGTCTTGGAATGTACAATGGTAGCTCACAACTATTCATATTTGTGTAAATTTGTGGTGATCATATTCTGTAAATATGGTTCGTATATGGATGAAAAATCTGGCGCAGATGACTTCTCCTTGTTTTCTCGCACTCTTCAGTAGAGCTGTCCGGTGTTTGTATGCGGGGCGTGTGTGCAGTGAAATGAATGGCTCTTGGCTCCACCGTTTGGCAACCAGAAATATGACGTATCATTGTCACGCGTCGCGTCATTACGCGGACATGAATAACCTTTAGCGGACAAACAGGGGTGGCCACACGTCATTCAAAATAAAATAATCCAAGTGACCGCCGGTCAGTTACCAGAATTTATTTTCATCTCTGATCATAGGCCATCTTTACTTGTGGTTGAACAGGCGAGGCGAGCCCGATGGATCGGTCACATCATGCGCCACGATGGTCTTATTCACGACATTGTGGAAGGGATGGCTGAGGGTAGAAACTGCAGAGGACGCCCGAGACGGGAATATTTGCAGCAAGTGTTCGAGGACATGAGTTGTAGCTGTTATGCTGAGCTAAAGAGGATTGTAGAGGATCGAGAAGAGTGGAGATCGAGATGCAAGATTTTGTGGCTGCAAGCCAATCCACCGGTTTGATACTACGAAGAAGAAACAGTGCAACAAGTGTGATACATATTGAATCAAGTTAAAAATATTCATACGAATACCGACATATGGTCATAGTGATGCTAAAGTCTCATCTGTATAAACCCACATTGTATATTTAATTGTTTGACTTAATAACTTACAGAAGTATCTGTTATTTGATCAATTATTAGCAGAAATATAATTTTTAAGTATTTCTTGGAATTGAAAACCATACTTTGACATCATTTTATACAAAATACGAAAATAATTATAATCGTCTTGAGCTTAAGCGATTAACAATATGATTATATATATTTTTTAATCGATTTATATATAAATATATATATAGAAATAACGACGGTCGGCGGGAATTTGAGCCCTCATTGAATTTGATCATTTGAAATTAATGGTAGACAAAAGTCATCCCGTGAACACTACATATAAATAGTCCCTCTAAAAAAAATACGTGAATACGCCAGGCTGTAGTATATGGCATTGTCGGATTGACAATCCGGATTTAATTCATACGGCGGGGGTCATACAATCGGTAGTTAGGATTTCACTTATTTTCAGTCTGTCGGTATCCTCGTGTATGTGTTTACCTAAATAAATCCCTTTCTTGTATTAATTGAATTGAAAAATATATGAAAAATATATTTAAAAATAACTGTAAAATACAGTCACCCTGCGAAAGCCAAAGGTGTAAAGGGGCCATTACGCTCGCAGAACAAATCTTTTTGTGTCTCTGATGTATAAACAAATAACGCTGGCTCACGTGAGTGTGTGTGAGTGAACATGTGACACACACACACACTGGGACCTCTCGTTCATGCATAAACACATGTAGAATAATGCCGAAAGAGGATAACTTCGAAAATAAAAAAATTACGCTCTAACTAACATTCGGTCTCAATTGCTTAAGCTCTACACAATTGTTCATTATTGAATAAATAGGGAAAATCACATGTTGCAATGAATCATAGTCTCATTTCTAAAAAGGAGTATTGTGTTAGATTTTATTAGAAGATTAGGCAGTAAATTAACATAAAACGCATATATTTTTAGATCACCGAAGTTAAGTGATATTTGACGTGAATCAAAACAAGATGGGTTACGACTCGTTGCTTACCGCGCGTTGTTGGTGAGGTTGAATCGAATCGACCCATAGGACCAAATAATCAGGCCTCGGGAACAATGGAATAATTATTGATAATTAAATAAAATTGTAAATATACCCAACAGCTGGGGAGGTTCTTCTTTAATGATGACCAATTTTTATGGTTTTGAATTTTCTTCAACTCATATTTTTTTAAAGAATAAACGATATCGTTCGTTCATTTTACCGTTTGACATTCAATACTTTTGCATTTGGTTCTTGCTTGCTACTCTACGACATTTCTTCTCCATTGATTTATTTTAAAGTCACAGGTAGGACATTAGCCAATTGTTTAATAAGTAGCTTTAATGATGAAAAATATGGATTTTCCAGCGTGATAACACCAATTGAATTTAGAAAATTATGGATGATATGCCAATGTTTGTTTGGTCTAAATGTACCCTAAGGATAGCATCCCAAAAAATTTCGCGTTCCTAATGCAAATGAAGTGCCCCATTTGTCAGGTGCTTCAACGCAAGTGTGGTCACCACACTCGGCCATAGAGATAACAATGAGATATTCTTTAAAGTGCGCTGTTATTTATGTAAATAAATTAAAAGCACAAAAGGCATGGTCAGTTAATGACGGGGGCGATTAATCAGCCAATGTCAACATCCAGCGATGATGTCTTCATTCCACTGGACGAGATGGAGAAGAAAATATATATTTTTAAAATATTTTTCTGAATCATAGACATACCAATATTACAATTTGTAGAGTATGTAGTCGGTTTGACAATCGTCTGTTTCCTTTTCATATAAGAGACGTCAAATTTATCCAACCCAATATCTGAAAACATTGACTTTTTGTATGTTACTCAACGTTTGGTTCTGGGAGAAGCAGCTAGACAGCCAAATGGGAAAGGATCTTAGATGTGATGCGACGATGAAGGTCTCCGCAGTACTGGTATTCTTTATTATACGAGTATATGTTTTCCGATGACATCTAGGGAAAAAGCCAGGTGATTTGAATAGACGGCAGCTGTAGTATTCTGGGCAAATTAAAAATAAATTTAAAAACGATTCTTCAATCAGATTTTTTAAAAGTAATTAGATAAATAGCCTGACACTTCAAAGGTCTGAACCGTTTTAATCTTTGCAGGGGGTTTAATTCTACAAGCGACACGCGGTTAACAAAAGCGGTAACTCACCCAGAATTCGGTTTGCGTCCATGTTGCTTAACTTCTGTGATCTAACGATAACCGAGATTACAATTTGCTGGACTTAACAGCTGCTAACTGACAATAATTTGAATGAGCGTATTATTAAGAAGACTTTATTGGCAAAAACGAGATCTGATGGGATCTTTTTTGCTTTCACGTGATCAAATACTCGTAAAGTAGCATGTTTACCCGATTATGGTTTTGTATACATATTATTTTCAATTTAAATATAACGTGAGAAGAAGCTTTAATAACAATTAATTTCAATTTAAGACAAGATTGTTAATAATTGAGTTGTTATAATTAATGCATTATTGATAAATTAATCTTAATGTGAGGTTGATTAATTTTAAATTGTTATGGAAAATAAATAGCCGACAGCAAAAACTAATCCACACATTTTTAAAACGTCGGTCAAAAAGTAAATAAAAAAGGGCCGCCATAAAAAAGCGACCTCGTTCAAAAAGAGACAACTCTATAAAAATTAAGACAACAAAGGTATTTAATCAGAACCAGCGATTATAAACCAGTGATAGCAGTAAAATAAATTCTTATAAAACATACATTCTTACAGGATAAATATTTCTTCCGATAAAGATATTCTAAATAAGAATATTATATCTTATATTATCTTTCTTTCACAAAAGATTATCAACTTTGGATGTGGAACTTCAATATATGGAGGTAACTTTAAAATATACACAACGAGTCTATAATTGGGTTGCTTCACTCCTTTACTGTGTTTTTGCTAGACTAATTTTTTTTGATATGGTTGATGCGTGAAATTCGAGATATAATTTATGATGGATCAACACTTCACATGCAGAACTATCAATACCCACAACAGTACTGTATTTAGACCGCAGTGCCCTAGGCCAACTTTTTCTAGCGCCCCAAATTGAATATATTTAAAAATATATAAGAAAGATTAGTTTCCTTCAGCGTCCCTAGCTTATTCGACGCCCTGGGGCACTGACCCACTTCGCCACCCCCTAAAGCCGGTACTGACTCACAATATGAAAAGCGTCATTAGATCCACCGACGAGATTTATTTATAACCGTTTATAGTTATTTCGAGGCCTATTTCAACGCTAAACGGGTACAAACTGATTTTTATACATTTTGGAGCGTAAATAAAAAGGTTGAGCTCAACCTGCTTGAACAGTCTCTGAGAAACCGGTTACAGCTTAAGAAAAAACTCGATGTGGGGCGAGTCGGGTTCCTAGACCAAAAAAAAACCGAGCAAGATGGCCGACAGCCCTCGGGTTTTGTATGGACCCCCTCCCAGGTACCCCGCTGGGTCCCGCGCCCCCTCCACTGCGGGTTCAGCCCAGCGATGGCATCTCTGGCGGACAACAAAAGGATCACCGGTTCGAAACCCAAAATGGCTGAGAATGTATGGTCTTGATGTTTTCGGACGATGTTATGCAAAGACTAAAGTGTTTTTTTTTTAACTTTCTTAATACTGTTAAAACCAATGAATATTTTCAACAATATTTATCAACTGATAGGCATATCAATTCAAAGCAAATAACATTATATATGAAATATTTTGTACAATATTATGAATACTTTATATACCAATGGAGCTTTGTATATATATTTGACAATTGATGCACATTCGAATTCACATCAAACACCATTATTTTTCTATAATACTTTTTCTTTTATGTTATATTTTATGCTTACTGTAAATTTGTAGGTGTACCAGTAGGAAATATTAATTATAATTATTTATTATATTTTTAAAATTTATTTAAAGAAATAATTATAATATAATAGATATGCTCGATCAAAACAAAGTGGCACATATAGATTGAATCTGCGAAGGCTGCCAATCTTGAGCACCTCCAAAACCGAATGCAACCGTACATTGAGTCTTAAAAACATATGCATCGTGTATTATTCTACAACTGGGGGTATGATGGATTTATTTTTCGAGGAATGACAAGATGAGGGAGCCGGGCATAGCAACCTTTTATTTTAAAGTCAATAAATGAATGTTATTTTTGCCTTTTTTCGAGTTTCTGAAATACCGTCGGAATCGGTAAATTAGATTGTACTCGGCGGAGTTTTAGAAGGCAGAGCTAACATTGAACGCGGCAAAGATTATTGTTATTATTATTATTTCATGCTTATTAAAAGTATGATAAGTTATTCGGAACATTATAATAAAAACTGTAATTATAATTTATTATTCATTATAATATTATTATTATAAATATTAGTATAATTTAGATCACTTATGACAAAAACAAGTATGCAAGGACATGAATTGTCCATCGTCTATTGAATTATAAAAGGCAGTAAAAGATAAAGCACAGTGAATTATATTCGCTTA
The DNA here is from genome assembly GCA_022606575.1 of Glossosoma conforme. NCBI lineage: Eukaryota > Metazoa > Arthropoda > Insecta > Trichoptera > Glossosomatidae > Glossosoma > Glossosoma conforme. Next base: position 2,361,730 of record JAGTXR010000015.1, read on the forward strand.
ATAAACATAATATTTAACAACTAGGTGCAAAGATCACAATATGAATCACTTGAGATGAAACAAGAACCAAGTTTCGAAACTAACCGGTTATGAATCGTCCAAATACGTACCTTTATAACTGAAAACCTGTAATAATATTCCGTTATTTATTGACTTTCATTTAATCGAGCAAAACGTATATGAAAATCATTACTTTAATAGAATGATTTTCAAGAATCAATGCCTAAAATGACATAATAATATAAAGTGTATTAGAATATTTAAAACATTAAAAAACAACACCACGTGAATTAAATGGTAATAAATAAAATTCATTTTTTACATATTACAGTTTGTATATGATTTTTCACAAAAAAATTATTTTAGCACGATTTAATACTTTCATGTTTTACTTACTTGTATAGACGCCAAATACTAATTTGCAGTTTACGTTAGTAAAAAAAAACTTTTAAATTGAATTTAAATACGTTTTCCACATAGTCAATAAGCTTCATCACACATAATAGTAATAATCATCATCATTATTTCAATATCCCTTCCCCTTGTTGTAACGATTTGGTCTGTACATCATCACGTAACAACTCTTCTTAATGGTAGTCCTCCGAGTACATTATACGTATAATTCCGCGACGGATTTATAAAAGGGCAAGACTTGGGGTCCTTAAAAATAAAGATGTTGTTTATGTCCCAGATGGGACATGTACAAGACATGTCTCTTATTTTTTAAATCCGAGGATTAAACAGGCACTGTTTTATAGCACATTATACTATTCAAATTAAATATAATAACTTTAATAAAAAAGTATAAGAAAAATTTAAAGACAACTACTAATCTGACATACGAGTATATCGTACAGGTACCTGTTTGAAGGTATACCAAAAATACGTTCTTCGTAAGTTGAAATTAGAATAACTTTAGATATCAATACAATTGTGCTAATTCCACTAAACCTTCCACAAGATCCAACAAATCAAAGATCATCAACTTATTGGATACTGAAGCATCCAAACAATTTTTAATACTGAGCGGGCCTGATAAATCATCGCGTTATCTCTTTCGCGGCAAAGGGCCCGCGTATGGGGTGGGACAGAGAGGCAAGGGTGGCGCGTTGACGCTTCGTACCTCATCCATCACAGCTTCCAGGGCATTACTCATTACGTGGGTGGATGGTGGAGGGATCACTGATCGCGGGGATCGAGGCCCTGAAGCGGGAATAATTCGTCGTACGTTCCATAGCCTACACGCGATGATTAATCGGACCTAGTATGCGCACAGTCGTGCGAAAACGCGACTAAAATTAAATAATTGTAATTACTCTTAAGCTCCAATCCTTATAACACTAAAATTATTTTGATTTACTTAGTTAACTACATGTTGTTAATTTGATTATTGATTGATGGATGTAGTTGAGCAACATTAAACGAAGACTAAAATACGATGGGTCAACCAACGCCTGTTGTTTATCGCGTATCGTTGATACAGTTGAGTCCCCTATTTTAATCAAATGTTTCAAGAATCGAGAGTGTTAAAGTAATAATCAGATGTTCTTAAAAAATATTGATTAAAAAATAACAAAATAGACTTCAAATACTGCTTTGTACCCAAAATATATAATGTTTTTTTCTTTAGATATTATATGCAATAATTTTGCATGCATGTCGATAAAATTTTACATGTTTATTAATATTTATGTGTTGTTATTAGAATAAAACATGTGAAACTTAAAGCATTATTATAAAATATAATATCAATTACTTAGCTTATTACGCATGCTCTATATTTTTTTTCATTATATTATGATTTTATACTGACAACTATTGATGAAACTACCTTAATATAAAAGTAATTTAAATTAAATATTAATTTAAAATTAACTACAAATATTAAGTTGTATTCCAATTTGCTCTGAATAAAATATTTTTTTAAGGACACTCTTTTTTTAAATAAATGTAATGTACTCACATTTTTTTAAATAAATGTAATGTATAATTATTTTCCGAGGCATATTTTGGTGATTTAGTAATCTACTACTACTTTGTGACAGTATGTGGTACGTATTTTCAATATCAAACATTGAACCTATAATAAAATCAATGAATGCTTTATATAATTAAAACTACAAAAAGATTGGAGTAGTAAGTATATTGTCATTCAGAGATGTTCTGGGACAAAACATGGACAGCTTTTATTGAGAAAACCGAGTAGCGGAAACTCTCTTGAACAGATGTGGGAAGAAAAATAAATATTATAGTTGTAAAACGCGTCAATTCGAAAGTTAAATAAATCGAATTCAAAAATACAATTAAATAATATTTAAATGCATCTAAAATGTCAATCTCTGATTTCGCAGTCTCCAAAAGCTCCCTCCGAGCTTTCAGTGCTTGCACACAGCACTCGATGTATAAAGCTCCTATTGTTCCACACTTCCTGGCCGCAAGCATTCAGTTCCTCCCCATCCACCTTCCTGGAGACCAGGGGTGCTGCTCACCCTCGGCATCAGGGGACGAGGATTACATATGCTCTGGATGCTGCTTCAGATTGGGCTGATGGTTATTAATAAACAAGGAATCTGAACATTTGTTTGAGTCGCTGGCAGGGATGAAGTAAAATACGGTGCATATTTACGAAGAAATTGATTTTGAAATTGATTTTATGTAAATAATTTATATTTAGGATAATATTCACAAATAGAGACTAATAATCTACTTGCGAATTAAATGAAGCTTGCCATTTACTCGTAATAAACGCGGCTCAGCACTGTATCAAGAGTGTTAGCTCCACTAATGCTATAAGACCTCATAAAACCTAATATTAATCTCATCGTCCGTTTTTGCCGTCATTTATGACTCACTATAAAAGATTAGCTTCACGGAATATCATTTGTTTATCATCATAATTTGAAGATATGTAGATATATACTATTTATGTTAAGAGTAAGACAGCTAATTAATTTTGAAAACGTTAAAGAAGCTTTATTTTAATCATTTAAATCGTTAAATATCGTTATTTATCGAGTATTTAATTTAAAAAAACTATTATACAAGTGTACGTTTTGAAAAATTGGACTTTGATTTCTGTTCTTTCATATCTTTAACACAAAAAAATAGTTCGTTTTGTGCTTACTTAATATTTTTAGAGACGTGTATTTTGCTCATCTAATTTTTTAGGCAAAAATTGATCATCAGGGATTTGAGTTGATGGAGCAAATAAATTTTGGCATCAATGTAGCAGAGTATAACATGTATATGGTTGATATGTAAATATGCAGTCTCACCCTTTCGGAATTCTCTCTAATGAAATCGTCGCAAAGTGTATACGTCGCAAACGCAGTAACCCTTCGTTGGAATATCAAATTATCGCAATTAAGACACTGCAAGCGGGAGAGTGACCCGTAACTTTGAGTGATTCCCTTTGAAGACCCTCCTGAACGGACGAGAGGGATCAGGAGTGCAGGGGATAGGAGGAGGTCCAGTGGAGGATTAATTAAACAAGGAGGTGGCTATTGTCTCATAGCAAAACTATGCGAGAGACATTTACAATCAGGATTGGTGCCAAATTCCAATGCGTGATATTAATTGTATGAAACATTGTTTATAATTAGAACTATACTATGTACTCTCTCTAATTTTTTGACGACAGTGAATATTGGCATCTAACAAAAAAAGAATGCAACCGTTGAAATGGTTTCGAAAACAAATGTCTGCCTAGAATACTTAGTTACGATGATTTTGAGAGGAAAGATGAGTTGAGAAAGTGGATATAGTAGCCTTTTATACTAAAGTCGAACAAGAAGCGATGGTGGACTTGGCTTGGACATATAAATACTTCGTATACCGTAGGTGAAGTGCAAAAACTACACCTATATTTTCTACAAGCCCCCGGTCTTGCGCCATCCTAGAAGGCCGTCATTAAATATACATAGAATGTACTCGACGGAGCTGAATCAGGCAGAGCTGATATGGGATAAGACGAGGATCGTGGTGGTTAGCGGAGCTTTGTGGCATCGGATCGTGACGTCCGTATGCTCTAGTTAAAGGAGCGTACATGGTGGCGGTAAGTGAGAATATGAAATGTAAAAACTATTTTAATTTTTTATTTCAACATATGTAGAACATAACAAAACTTTTTCACATTACTTGTTGGTAAACAAATGTCCTCCAGTGATCTGCTCCTATTAAATAATATCCAGTACCGGCTTTAGACCCTGCTGCGCCCTAGGGCAATTTTTTTCTACCACCCCATATTTTATAAAATCTAAGAAAGATTGGTTGCTCTCGGTGCCCTTAGTTTATTCGACGCCCTGGGGCACTGACCCACTTACCACCCCCTAAAACCGGCACTGATAATATCCCTTTTAAAAATGGTCAATGCGTTAATGCAGATATTTTTATGCACAATAAAACTGAATAAATATATAAAAAATAAACAAATATGTAGATTATATAACGCGTGTCATTTTGGAGGATATTTAGGTAAGAAGCGACTCACTGAGAATGGATGATGTTAATAAAACATCTTTTATCTGGCCCAAAATTTAATAGATGAGAAGCAGGCTGTCTCTAGTATATAGTACGAGTATATGTGCCGACGGGCGTTGTTTAACTATAGTGTTTGCTTACGAAGCAAATACTCTTAAAATCGAGTCCCGGAAACAGCTGCTTGGGTGACACTAGAATAAATTCTTTGAACATAACATTCTTGATAAGTTGGTTAATTAACAATAAAACCGTAAATTATTTTACTATGAATTTGGTAAAGAATGTATTGAATGCAAGTGATAACACTATATAAAACTTATGCATTCATATTCGAAGATATATGCGCATTCATGAGAACGTTTTCAAACATTTTTTTATACAAAAAGGTAAATTTTCGTTAATTAAAATGGTGTTTTGATAAAACAAAATAATACCCAATCTTAATTCCTATATAATTTTCAGTCTCGATGATTAAATTATATTAATGAAGGTATTACTAATTATTATTATCGTTATTTAATTTTATATAAAAAAAATCACAGATACACTTAACTTAAAATGTTACCTAAGAATGAATATTATATATAGTATTTACAAAATATCAATATATCACGTTAAAGTATATATTTTTTTGTGATATTAATAAAACATTTATTAGTTTAACGAAATTCTTTATAGCTGTCAGTGATGCCTAACTGTCAGTTATGTTTAACTGACAAAATTTGTGTACTGAAATCAACGAAAAATCTTTAAGCTCCAAAACCCAGTACGTTTGTTTATCGTAAAATCTCAATGCTCACTATGAATCAATCACTTTAGATGCCATATCTATCTGAACGATATTATTACGTTTGATTAAGGATACTAATTGCTGTGTTTTCATATCTGTCGGCATCTTTTCATATTAATCGCGGAGTGGTTCTCTTTATTATGACATTATTTATTTGTAAGTGTTTTCTGGTGATGTCTGCATTAATAAAGCGAGAGAAAAAAACATAAATGTTTTTTTTGTTTTATGCTTTTTCTCTCTCTGATATTTACTACCGGTGTAAATATTTAATGTTAGTTGTTATTAATATATCAGTATTTGTATAGCGCTTTTTTATGACCTAATGGTCATTCCAAAAGCGCTTCTTTGCCTCGCTGAGTAAAGAGGTGGGTCTTGAGTCTGCTTCTGAAGTATGCCTACGCTTTAAGTTCTTTTATGCTTCCCGGTAGCGAGTTTCAGACCATTGGGTGCCGCGTAGCTGAAATCGCTATGGCCTTAATGCTATGGTGATTTTTATTTAGCATTTTCAATGTTTCCATAATAATAAAATATACTTATTATGATACTGAACGTAATAAATGTTTTTCTGTACCTTCATTAATAGTTTAGTGGCAAATAGTTTATGACATATTTTTATTATATTTAAGTACTCGTACATTAAGTTTTTATATGCATAAAGAGTAACCCTATTTCCATTGGAGGAACACAAATAGAGGTTGTGAACGACTATACCTATCTGGCACAAGGAAAACAACTAGGACGAAGTAAACTCTCAAAAGAAATAAACAGGCGTATACAACTGGGATGGGCAGCATTTGGAAAACTTAAGTAAATTTTTAAAGCAAAAATTTCGCAATGTCTTAAAACGAAGGCGCTTAACCAATGTTACGTTCAATGTCTTACGTTCAAAAGTGGACGGATACAGGCTGATGATGACATTGCAGGATATAAAATTATTATTTCAAGGTAAAATATATTTTTATAACTACTCACTTTATTATTTCGTATTTGAAAATATTATTTTAAAAGTAATGTGAAACACACAAATGAATATTAACTTAACTTATGTACAAATTTATTAAATAAAAAACTGAAACACCTATTTAAGTGAAATTCGTAAGATTATGAGATTATCTTTATTGTAAAATTTGTTTTGTATGTATGTTTTTGTATACCTTAGAATAAAGAAAGTCATTAAACGAAGTGAAATTTTTGTATTAAAATTTGTATAGCGAATCACTCAAGCATTAATTTTATATTTATGTATGTAAAAATAATAAAAAAGGGGTTAAAGTATTTTTATTTAAAGTGGGCAAAACAACATGAAGATTATTTTTATCTATATCTTATGTCGATTTATAGTCATATTCAATTAATTTACCTACAATTCGTGTACTCACTTCAAAATCCATCCAATGCTGAACGAACACCTTCCGCATAAGTCTATCTTTTTCAATCCTTTGAATTCTGTCTGCATATTTGTGCATCCAGCGCACTCTTGGTATTATTTTTATATGAGTGAATTTGCTATCGATCAGTCGGTTCTTACACTCCAACATCGTCGACGTTAAGATATTTAATTATTAAATCAAATTTAATCGATTTATTAAGACGTAATTTAAAAAATGAAAGAATTCCACTGCGATTTAATTTTTAATAAATTAATTAGATAAAAGAAAATAAAACATTTAATTATTCAACAATATACAAAATCATCAGTCTACTGTCGTTGGTGATGGTAGATCGATCTACTCTTACAGAGTACCATTTTTTTATTGACCGGAACCACACTTCATTTTTATTTCACATTAAAATGTTCACCAATACTCAACTCGAATCAATCGCATACAAAACCAGACTAACTCTTAAATAATTTAATGTTGCAAAATTTTTAGCAAAAACCTTGAATAACATAAACAATACGAAGAATAAATTACAGCCCTCTTAGAATAGATCATTACTTAAACTCAAAAACAAAGGGGTAGAATCTTTTACAGGTAAACAATACCAGTTTATTGGCGAGGTGTAAATCTTTTGCTCGCTCAAATATATGGAAGGCAGGTTCTATTGATCGCGTTCTATTTGGCAAAGTGTGGTCGAGTGAAAGGTGAGAGAAATAAAAGGAAATACTTTCAGGTAAAAAGCGAAATCGTTTGTATGCAAAATGAGCATCTTTTGGTATTGTAATGCGCTGCAACAAAATTGCATTCCTTGCACTACCGCTTCTCAAGCTACGAGTTTGTTAACAAAAGTAAATAATTCACTGAATATTAATTATTGCAATAAGGCACTCTCATCTTTAAATCTTCTTCTTCGTTGTAACAAACCGGTGGATTAGTTTGCAGCAACAAAATCTTGCTTCACGATCTCTACTCTTCTCGATCCTCGGCAATTCTCTTCAGCTCAGTATAAGAGCTACAACTCATGTCCTCGAACACTTGCTGCAAATGCTCCCGTCTAAGGCGCCTTCTATAGTTTCTACCCTCAACCATCGCTTCTACATGTCGTGAAGAAGACCATCGTGGCGTATGATGTGACCGATCCATCGGGATCGCCTCTTTGAAATGGTTCTTACTAAGTGCCTATATTCCATGATTATGCATAGAACCTCAATGTTCGTGACGTGGTGTCTCCAGGAAATTCCGAGAATTCTTCTGTATGACCACATCGCAAAGGCCTCTAGTTTTTTATCACTTTCAGATAAGCACCATGTCTCACAGCCGTACATCAAGATGCTCCAAACAAATGTTTTGGCAAGTTGCTTTCGGAGAAATCTTTAAATACATACCATAAATTACTATATGTATTGATTTGAATATGATTTTGGTCATTTTCAGTGATGTATTGTTTATGTGTTTCAGTGATGTACAATTAAGAAATTATTACTAACTGATTATTAAACAGACACATCTGATGAAACAACTAATCGATTAATAAATAAAATAAATATACAAATAATCTAACAAAGAAAAAAATATATATTGTAATAGTAAGAAAAATTAGACGTTTTATATATATATATATATATTTATAAATCAGCTTTTATATTAATATATTAGATAATAGCGGTTACGGAACAATAATAAAATCATTAAGAAATAATTTCTTTCTATTTAATTACGTAGAAGTTAGTTATGTTTGTAGATTTTTGTTTCAAGAATACAGGTAAATCTTTTAAGATTTTTTTTAAAAACTAGTTCCATTACCATTACAAAAATAAATCATGCGTTTTTTTATTAGTTAAAAGAGAGTATAATTTATTTAATTTTAATATCAATAATGCACTTTTCACTGCAGCAATAATTGATATATATGTTGCCTAAGGTAAGTTATGTATTAAACAGTAAAAATAAGTAAATTTAAGTAATAAATAAATGTTTGGTAAGGTTATCATTACTTACACATTTTTTACAATAATTAAACAAGTCTAATTTTAACAAAAAAAAATAGTTACATAGTTTGAATATCCTTTGCTGCATATATAATAATAGCAATTTTTGAGGGTTGAAAACGAAGGTAAGCGAATTCGCCAAGGGTTATAAAACCATTAAGAATTTGCATTCGCAAAAATTCGCAACGATAAAGAGAAAGAGAGAAATATGGTTAATTTATTACCAAGTATTGTGACAACGGTCGGCGCGGCAGCGACAACATTGTCCTTAAAATGTTGAAATATGCGCTTTTGCTTTCAACCGGTTAAAATGACGAAATATTCCAAACGATTATCCGTTGTTTTCGACCACAATGGGTTAACTGATTGTCTTGAATATTGTATGAGTTCTCTTAAAAACGAAACTCTTTATTTCTTTCTTTTCGTTTGTAGGATATGACGCTCAGGTAAGGCTCTTAGAACCAAAATATGTACGAGTACCTTTACATTGTAATAATTGAATAATCATTTGTTTTTAAAATTCCGCAGTCTTAAAAGTAAGGCGTTTATTCAATGCATCCTCCCTGTATTAACTTATGGCGCAGAGACGTGGAATCTAACAGCAAGTCTTACCCATAAAATAAAGGTCACCCAGCGTGCTACGGAGAGATCCATACTCGGAGTGTCGCTGAAAGGTAAAATCCGAAACGAGGAAATACGCAGAAGAACTCAAGTAGTGGATGCTACCCAACGAATAGGCACACTCAAGTGGCAATGGGCAGGACATATCTGTCGAAGAAACGACGGTCGATGGGGAAGAAAAGTATTGGAATGGCGGCAAGGAACTGGCAAACGAAGCATTGACCGACCCCCTGCAAGATGGACAGACGACATAAGAAGAATAACGGGAGTGATCTGGATGCGGAAGGCAGAGGATCGAAGACGATTGAGTCGCACGCGGGAGGCTTACGTTCAAAAGTGGACGGATACAGGCTTTTTTTAACCATTTCTAATAAATTCTTTTTTATTTGTATATACTCGACTAACGACAATAGCATATGCCACGGTTCTCTTACAGTGGCCGAAGGTAAGATGAATTGAACTAGGAAAAAAATATGCATGTATAACTCACCTGTTGTTCACCGCGTAACGTTGTTTAAGCTAAGAAATCCCTTAGAACTAAGTGGTCCAGGCTTCGATAGCGTCGGGCTAGTCATCAGATCTTTTTAAAAATACTGATCAAAATCACCGAAATATGTATTCTCTTCAAATAACCTAAGTCCCACCCTGTTAACCGTACAAGTCATGTAGAGTGGCCCCTGTCGAAAAATTGTGGCGGCATATTGTGTTGATTATATGCACCAATACGAAAAGAACAAAAAACTCTAATTTGATCAGTTACAAAACATCTAACAGAGACTGAAACGCGTTCAGCCATAATTTAAAAAAACTTTTATAACTAATAATGATTAAATAAAAACATAAAATAATATAAAACATTATATGATGATTAATATAAAACATTATTTGCCGGCCGGTTTAGCTCAATGGTCAAAGCGTTTGCTTTGCAATCCAAAAGTCGTGGGTTCGATCCCAAAAAAAGATTTTTAATCGATTTCTTAGTTCTAAAATACCCCCAGTTTGTGTGAATTTGATCTCTCACCTTTAAAATGCCAGTCATAGCCTTACAATTAAAATTGGTGGTAGACGAAAGTCGTCCCGTGAAGAACACCAATTCATAGTAAATTCCTGTAATAATAAAGGATGATGCGTGAATCTCGGGCTGTAGTGTATGACGTTGGCGGATCAACACTCCATATGCGGCGCTTAGCCATATGTAGCATTTTATGCGTCATAGAATTCCACAGATGAGACTTCAGAATTAATATCACCGTCTTTCGGTATTCTCATGTATGTGCTTACATAAAAAAAGACAAATAAATTGGAAAAAAATATTTTAAAAATATATGAACTTATTAAGTCAGGAAAAACGATTTTGCTTTAATAAGGCATAAAATAAATTAATAATAATGAGACAGAAAAATATACCTTCTTATAATAATTCACCGAGTAAATTTTTTCTCGACTTTTTTGCAACTTGGTTAATAATTAAATGTGTAAATTAAGACGCGTCGGTTAAGAAGCTTATTAAAAATTGCGTTTTTTTCTAATTGACATGAAAAGGGTTTTGCAATTTTCTCCTTCGCCGTATACTTACACTCGGCCAAGCCTGAGGACTTAATAATGCTGAACGTCTTTTAATGTGTTGGGATTTTTTATGGCAGCACTATCAGGATGCGTCTTTACAAAATGTACTGGCTTTCAACGCCATAGCTCTGTCGCAGTCTCGCTTGCATGATTTACTATCATGCCATCTCAGATGTAATAAATTTATAGATTTCTTTATTTTCTTAATATATTTGCTACATATTTGCATCGTAAAATATCAGATGTCGTATTATAATAAGTCATCTATTAAATACCTTATAGCCGTCCTTTGAAACAAAATGGTCCAAGCCAGTGAGTATCGTGTGATCTTAAATATTCTTTTAAAAAAATGTCATCATCAAATTAAGGTATGCCTCAAATACAACCGCTGCCGTCTTATTCATTTCTGCCTCAGAGGTCATCTGAAACAAATATATTTTCAGGTCATGATACAAGGAATAGACAGTGGAAACTGACAGTCTTGAGTGGCATATATTATGGTGATTAAATGCTCCAGATTTAGAATTGATGTTTAAAGAGAGATGTAATTTTTGTTGCGGATTGGATATAAATAAATACTGGGTATATATATAATAGACATATCTTGTAGATCATTAAATTGTTAAGATTGTAATATTAAACCAAAAATATCAAGAAAAGAAGGATCGTATTGTAAATAGCGATACGAATGATAAAGAAAATATCACAAAAGTCAGGTTGCGCGAAAGAGATAGAGTTATGGGTTCGAATAGTAGTATGTTTTGTAAGCGCGCCATCTTGGGCCTGGAGGCTGGTCCAATCGTTTTCAAGGAATGGTGGCCAAGAGGTGCGTGCGGGATATCTCAATTTCTTCAAAAGGTGCTTCAATTAGGAAAGATTACCTTTTGTTCTTGTAGAATATGGTACAACCTATTTAAGAAGTTACTTACCAAAATATTATTAAATTATTAGATCGGCTAAAAAGGATGTTGGATTCTGAAATCAAACAATCAAGATGTATAAAGCGAACTGCGAACAAACACTTATTGCAATGTACGAATAAAAGTTATTAAAGTACGTTTTATGATGAAGTATTAAGTAATTCCCAATCATAACCATAAACTGCTTAAAAAGATATATATTGCAATAATCGGAGCAACCACAAAATTAACACCAGAAATCTCATTGAAAAATCTATCACTTGTAACTTATTGTTCAAAACGTTATTTTGAACATAACTATGTTGTATTAAACATCCAAAAGTCTTTAAAGTAATTGCTATAATCAAACTCTTTATCTTAGATTCATACAGTCAGGTACGACACAGGGCATTTTGCCACTCTATGTAAATTGAGGGGATCAAGGTCCAAAACAACAAGTATCTAGGAATTCGCGGTGTATGAAATTCTATGTATTAATATTAATAAAGAATGCTTATGCATCGAATCGGAGCATCGATAATCCCAATAATCTGCCACTCTATGTGGATTGAAGAGATCAAGGTCCAAAAATGGTATCGAGGAATTTACGGAGTATGACATTCAATGTATTAATATTACTTTTATAAATGCTTACTCATGTTGTAAGCTAAGGTATATAAAGGGGTCTCGTATCAAATAAATTAGTACCAACTCAACTCCAGTCTTTGGTCTTATCCTCAGTGCCGGAACCTTGGTATTCCGGCATCACCATTTAGCTGATGCTGTAATTTCGGGACCGCGAAATCGGTTCCGGAACACTTATTAATACTTATTATTGAAGTAATATGTTTCTATAACCAACTACAATAGTACATTGTTATTTCCTTTCATGTTTAATTATTGAATGAAAGCAACATGTACGCGGACAGAAATATGGATGGTTACCGCCTGTTGGGTGCTGCGGGTTGTTAGTTGGGTTAAACCGCTCCTTAAAACCAAATAGTCCAGGCCTTGAAAGCGTCTGACTTATCATTCAATATGTTATAATTAGTCAATCAAAACATATATGGGTTACTGTATATTGGTAACCAGGTGTCGTTGGTGGGTTTCAGCCGCCCTTTAAAACCAAACGGTACAGGCTTCGGAACTTTCGAACTAACTGTCTAATTTAAATGAATACCTATTAATAAATCACCCAAAACTATGCCTCGGATACTTCAGATGCTGTTTCTTCAATTCTCAAGACTCCTTGTCTAGAAGTCATCGGGAATCATATATGTTCCCAGGTGGAATTTCATACATATATGAATGGTACAAGGCAGTAGCAACTGACAGAACTGAAGCAATTTATGGTGACAATATGTTCCAGATATGAAACAGATATGTAAAAATAATAAAACAAAATGGTATGTTAAAAATCTTGCAGATAGACAATAATTGCGTATAATCTCACAATTGAAGTACAAATATATATAATATTATTTATTTTGTAGTCACCGTGTTTTTAAGCAGATATAATTAAAATCGCCCCTGGCGGCTGGTCGACCAACTACAAGCCTCGGATTCAACCAAACATAACCGAAACGGGAACCTACCTTTGTAATATGCACCTTATTATATTCATACCAGTATATACCGATAACCAACACTTAAGTATTGTTAATAATATAAATATAAATAATACAATTTAAAATAGAAACTATAACAAAAAAACCACAAAACCATTACATTGTACATCTACCTTCTTTTTCGTAGTATCAATCCGGTGGATTGGTTTGCACTCTGTATCTCCACTCTTCTCGGTCCTCTGCAATCCTTTTTAGCTCAACATAAGAACTACAACTCATGTCCTTGAACACTTGCTGCAAATACTCCCGTCTAGGGCACCCTCTGCAGTTTCTACCCTCAACCATCCCTTCCAAAATGTCGTGAAGAAGACCATCGTGACGCATGATGTGACCGATCGCCTCTCTGAGATGGTTCTTACTAGGTGCCTGTCTTCCTTGATTATGCTAAGAACCTCATTGTTCGTGACGTGTTCTCTCCAGGACTATATATGGGTGAATATATGCTCCACATATTATACGAATATCTTATTTCATAAATATGGTTATATGATGAACACAAATAGCCACCACTCAGTTCTATCTGTAGTTACTGTACATGCATTGTCCTGAAAAAGGTCCACGTGGGAACATACTCGTATATAGTTCCTGACAACATCCAGCCTGAGTACTTGAAGAGGAGACATATTTTTGGTGTTTTTTATCGTATTTTAAAAAAAATGGGATAATTAGCTCGAAGCTCCAGAGGCCTGTACTATGTGATCTCAAGAAGCGGCTCAACCAAGACAAGTATACGGTATTTTTCATTGCAATAATGCATTAAATGATTTATTATTTACATATCATTTGTGGGCATCTACTGCTTCATGTAAGAATATAAAAATCAACCGGATTGCATACGAATATTTTTTTAATGCTCATATCATATTGAAGCACGCATAGTTTTTAGTCTTCGTTCGAATTCAAATTATATTTCATGTACTGAACAACTTCTGTTTTAATTTAGTATGAGCAGCGGGCGGTCTTTCGCATTGATAAGCCAATTATTTAAAGAATCGGACGTGAAATTATTACCGAGAATTCGGCTCCCGAAGTCGAAATAAATTATTTATTAATAAAAATAAAAAAATGATTAAGTGATACTCAACACTCGGAAATCGTATGAAACTACTTTACGAAAGGTTATCACGATTGTGAAATAAAAAGAATAAACATACATCGGTATAAAACATCCAAAAGTATGTAAAAACAATGTCACATCAACATGATATATTTTACGTAAGGGAAACCCAATTCAGACATGAAATCCACGACTTTCTTTGGAGGAATAATTTGTTGGAGTCGTCTGTTTGATGAGCGTTGGAACCTTCTGTTGCTTGTCTTTATTGCTTTGTTCTTAGTACTTAATCATAAGTACCTATATTTGTATATATTGTATTTTTTCATTTTATGATATTATAGATAATTCTTATTGTGCTTCAGAAACGAAATGAGGTTTTCAAATTTGTAATGTTCCTGTAGGGATTTTTTTTTTAATTGATATAAATAAATAAATTGAATTGAACATCGGTTCTTATTTGATCGTCGAAGTTAAGCAATATTAGACGCTTAACATACATGGATGGTGACCGCTTTGAGTACACAAAATGATGATATTTACGTTAAGCTGCCATATAAGATTAAATGGCATCAGTCTTTTGGAGCGTCGAGCTAATCAAGCAATCTCTTTAAAATTTCTGATTAATAAATCGCTTGAATATACCCCGGATATAACAGTTCACTTAGTCTTAAGATTCAGGGATTTCACTCAGAAAAGTGAGGAATATTCGTACCCAGGTGCATCATCGAGTGGAGAAATGATTTTGAACAAACCTGGGATTATGATGGCTGAATAAAGTGCGTGGCAGTAATTTGTGACGGCCATATTTACCAGCTTTGGATAGAAAAATAAATTAAAATAAACAATACTATTATTAGAATGCTTAAATTTTTTATTCATGCTGATCATTACTTGCTTATACTATATAACGAGAATTAAAGGCAGTAAATATTATCCATTATTAATTATTATACAGAAGAATTCTCGGAATTTCATGGAGAGACCACGTCACAAACAATGTGATTCTCAGCTTAATCAAGGAAGATAGGCACCTAGTAAGAACCGTCTCAGAGAGGCGAGCCCAACGGGATTCTTTCAATTTTCATAAAAAAAACTCAGAAAAAATAATATTTCGTAAACATAATTATAAATATACGTTATAATAATTTTTCTGTGATTTTTCTATGATACAATAATTGTAAAATATAACTCAAAACCTACCAAAAAATTTTACAGCATTAAATTTTTGATTAAAAGATGTGTATAATAAATAATATTTGGGTCCTATAACCCTTTAATGACGTTGACATCTAACCTGACAACATTTCAAAATTCTACTTCAACCCTTCTATAACCTTCATATTATATTTAAAATCATCACATTGAACAAATTTCTTTTATATATTCATTTCGACGAATAAAATTATTAATACTCGAGAAATTGCACGAAAAACAGCCAGCCATAAGAGTGTTAAGATCGTGTGAAAATATAACAAACGTTTTCGTGATTAATTGATTGTCATGCTTCCATAGAATGCCGCATTGTTGAAGAGAGCAGACTGTTTTTGTCTGGGCCACCCTGTATATTATTAATACCTACCTCTACCATCAGTTTGCGGCGTATCGTGTTATTATATTTATATAGATACTCCAAGAGCGCACCTAATACAGGTAAATAATATGAACAAAAATAATAAAATGTAATTTAAATTAATAATTTAATAATTAAATTAATTAAACGTTTTCAAAAATGTAAGTTTCCTGAAAATTGTGAGCATTTTCATATTTACTTGTCAATTTCACTCATAATTCGTAGCATATAGAAATATATATATATATATATAATCGTGTCGGAAGCAACAGGGTCAGGTCCTGTCTGCCCAAAAGTGGACGACGTCGATGGCGTTACTCGCGGCTATCATCAGGTCTTCCTGGGTGCAGCTACTCGGACACAGCGCACACTCCAGAAGGTGTGACAGGTTCTGCTCCACGCCGCAGTTACATTCAGTCGGTCCGCTGTAAGACTGCCGGGCTTTCATTTGTATCCTCGTCTTGCATACTCCGGTCCAAAGTCTGTTAAGGGACCTCCATATATTCCACCCCTGGTCGTGTCCAGGGGATAGGTCCTCTTTCGGGACAATCTAAGTATTCCCCTCAGTTGCTGTTCTCCACATGTTCAGCCGCAGGGTGGCCTCAGGGATCACTAGTTCCGTTGTCGATTGTAAGAAACATCTTCTTGATTTGAGATTAATATAGAAATAACGACACATCACTAATAACCTCTATCAGCAAAAAAATCTGCGTTTTATTAAGTAGCTTCTGAGGAAAGTGTGCTAGAACCGAAACCGATATAATTATTTATTAAAACTGAGTCGTGTCATACAAAATTTGACTTGTTTAATTCTTTGAATTTTATTTATTATTTGGCTAAAATAATACTTAAGATAGGAGAGCCGTAGGAGAGCATGAACTATATCTGATCTAATGGAAAGTGCTGCAACAGGAAATATCTTGTGTGTGCATTGTGTCTACAGAGACTTTCAGGCTACATTACATCTGTTTCCTGTTCCATATGCTCTAAGCACTGCTCCACTAAGGGCCTTATTATTATCAGTATAAAGAGGAATATGTTTATGTACATTAAACTAAAATATAGAATTATTACATAAAAAATAAAATATATATTAGTATTTTAAAATCCTATATATAATATTATCACCGTCTATATTACCTTCATTCTTCTAGACGGCTGCAACTCTTCAAATCACCAATACCCAATGCAGTATTATGGGCTTGAAAAAAGTGCTTGCATAGTGTATTCAGTAAATGAAAATTCTTTATCCTTAAATCGATATGGAGACAAAGAAAAATCTGGCTAAGACACAATTTCTTCGGGCTCTCACCTTACAATAAGGTTCTCTAGATTCTTGAATATGCAGAGCTGATATGTATTAAGGCAAGGATTATGGTGGTTGGCAGAGCTTGTTGGCTGATTGTTACGATTATTACGCTCCAGCTAGGGAATTCAATAACAAAAAGATTTAAGAAGTTGATTGAAATTTTGGTTGTTCAAAAATTTTTAATTCAAAAAATCTTTGGCCACGCCGATGCTCCATACATACCGGCCAATGAACTTTCAGTCTCCTTCAATGCTTCAGACTCTTCGTGGCCACGGAGACTAGTTTGGAAATAATGGAGCCTTTCATAAATCTTTGATTAGAAGCCTAGAACGAAAGAGAGAGAAACTCACCCATGGATGAAGCGAAGACTAAGACCTGAAGAAACTCTCGACTGTAAGCTCGATACGATTACTACTGTATATATAATAAATCACGATAACATATTCGTATCACATCTTATGACTGATTTTGCTTTTATATTGAAAAGCTTTATTTTATATCATATATAAAAAGTTCAGACATTTAATTAAATATAAGTACGAATTCGATTACTGACATACATACAAATTTACAGTATACACTCTATTCTATGATATTTATTTCATCAAAAATTCGGAGAAAAGTTAACGGCGGAAGCGTGGTTAAAAATAAGACGAACGATTACGCATGCTTAAAAGACAACAGAAAAGCTTGATATAAGTACAAAACTATATGTTAACTCAATGATATAGTTGTTCTTAAGTATAGTTCTCAAAATTTAGCAAAATAGTTAATTATTTACTTTTACAATTGTTATTTATTATATTTTTTAGTACTTTACCTTTTTTCCCCAAATATATATAATCGTGTCGGAAGCTGCTGCTTCAGTCAGTTTTGGGTCAGATCCTGTCTAACCAGTAGTGGGCGACGTCGATGGCGTTACTCCTGGCCATCATCAGGCCTTTCTGGGTGGAGCTCCTCGGACACAGCGTACACTCCAGAAGGTGTGACAGGGTCCGTTGTAAAACAGCGAGGCTTTCATTTGTGTCCTCGTCTTGCATAGTCCGGTCCAAAGTCTGTTAAGGGACCTCCATATATTCCACCCCCGGTTGTTTCCAGGGGCTAGGTCCTCTTTCGGGGCAATCTAATCATTCCCCTCAGTTGCGCTTCTCCACATGTTAATTTTCCTACACTAAGTACATTGTTTCTACTTTCAGTACTTACAAGTTTTTGAAGTTGTAAATCCGAATTCTTGTAAATATATAATAATTTATTTAGTTAAATAGCTAGGGATTATGCCTAATTTTTTTGAGTATAGTACGAGTATATAGTATATATCTGAAACAGTTTCCTAAGCTTTATTTGTGAAATAAAAAATGTTAATGTAATCACACACAGAAAAATTTAAAGCGTTAGATTAATAAATAATTTTAGCCTGTTTTATCATAAATTTTTAGATAATTTAGAATCAAAAATGAAGGCCGTGTTTTAGCAATCCTTGAAACTTTAATTATTTTATATAAATAACTGCTTACAAATTATTGAGCGAAAACTGTGATTTTTTGTGTTGTTAAAAGATACTCAACATGATCAATATAAAATTAAATTAAAAAATTACCACTAATAACAAAATAAAAAAACCTCCTGTAACGTGTAATTACATTTAGTTAAGTATTATCGATGCATTTTTTCTATTTTTTAATCCAATAAATTATTTATTTACTTGCGCATAATATACCACTCAATGTAATGTAATTTCTTATACGAGATTCATTATTTAAATATAAACATTATTGATAAATAAACTCGTCTTTATCTGCTCCTCTAAGTCTCGAACTGCGGGGGACTACTGGGCGTACAAATAATAAAAAAATGTCACTTGTTAAATGCTAAACAGGTACATGGTTCTGGTTTCAGTGTTATCCTGAAGATCGGTCCACACCCACACGGAATAACAACCCATTTTTTTTTATGTAAACACATACAGGAGAATACCAACAGATGGTGATAGCAATTCTGAAGTCTCATCTGTGTAATTCTATGATGCTTACCATGGTGCATATGACTAAGCGCTGCATGTGGAGTGTTGATACGCCAACGTCATAGACTACAGCCCGAGATTCACGCATCATCCTTTATTATTACAGGAATTTACTATGAATGGGTGGTCTTCACGGGACGACTTTCGTCTACCACCAATTGCAATTAATAGACTATGACTGACATTTTACGGGTGATGGATCAAATTCACAACGAGTTTTTAAATTGCAATTAAAATCCACAATTTTTGGGGCCATAAGTATAGCATGAAAATCTAAATTTCATATTTTCTATATATTTAATTTATTATTGTATAAAAAATGCTAATGCTGAAGTATTTTTGCCATATTAATACAGCTTTTGAAAGCTATGCAAGTGATGATTTAGAAAATATACTGATGAACTCTGTTGTAGCTGCCATATGTTCAAAATATTGATCGGATTTACAAAGAATAAAAGTAAAATACTGCGTTAAGAAATCGACGTTTAGTTAAATATCCATCAATCCCAATGAACGCACCAAATGTACCCACATATACGAGTATTGTAAGTTTACAGCACATAATGTTATACATAAGGGTGCGTAGTAAATAAACCGTGACAATATTTCTCCACGCAACTGTCATTCAATGCGGCCTGAAAAATGATAAAGCACCCCTCATCTTTGCTCCTTGTCCTTATATACATTTCGTGTATTTGACAATTCTTCAGCTGGAAAGGAATCAATCACAAAACCCACCTAAAGACCTCTAGATCCTCGCAAACAAGGATCCAGAGATATAGCAGATCTCGTCAGTGTAAGACTGGCCTATACAATTCCTGACAGGCCGATACATCAAAACATTACAATCCAGACACATATTATTTCAAAGAACGCATAGGTTTCGAGCGTTTTTGATCTTTAAAGAACAGCATCGTAAAGACCATTTTTCATAATTTTGTGAGCTGCTTTTGGGTTAGGGTGATACTCTCTGTGACACGCATCGATCTTGAATGATGGTTGGATTTTCAATTTTTATTAATGATGTGTAGTATTTGGTGTGGGACTCTTTTATAAGGCAGGTAAAAAATAAAAAAAAAAAAAAAAAAAACTTATAAATAGTCAACATTTTAATATTATAAGAATATTGTATCATTTTCACGATATTCTATTTAAATATAATATTTTCTTAAAACGATCTTTATCAAATTCACACCTATTATATCTTATATCCATAGCATAACTGGAACATATAGCTACCACAAATTGCAGCCATTTTCAATTCTGCTAACAGATCCATTACTTGTTCGAAGACATCTCTGCATACGGAGGTCTACCTGAGAACATATAATATATGGTTCCAGATGACCTTCAGGGCATAAGAGGCCGGGGTCTTAAAAAACTGTAGCTATAGTATCCAAACCATATTCGAGATTTTTTAAGCACTCGTATATCGGATTATTAACACAACGGAGAATTAATCTTAAGGAAATGCTTCCAATTTTTAAAGTATTTTTTATTTATTTTTATTTTACAAAATTTAGTATTACATAATATTAAAAAAAAAATACAGGGTTTATTTATGTAAACATAAAACATGAATGTTCGAAATTAACTTTAAAAGTTAGAAAATGATGTTTATTTATAAATAGCTTTTAAATTTATCAATTTAAGTACATTATTTATATTACACTTAAAGGCGATTATAACATACCGAATATTTTGTGTAAGAGTATCTAGTATAATAATCTAAGATCTGCTTAATATTAAATAGAATAATAAACCAAAAAATATGTAAGAAAATACTTATTTAAAGAAACTTGAACCTTAAATTCAAGAATTTTATTTAAGACGACGTGTTTCGTAGAGATACGCGAAATTTTGCGACATCTATGAATGTATGTAGTGAGATAGTAGCACCATATGTACTTATTATTTATTATATAAAGAAAGTAATATTATTTAAAATGTGTTTGTATGTGTTTCATTATAAAGTGGGATTACTAACTCTCAATTAATCCATAAGAAGTACACAGAAAATTGATGAATAATAAAATTGTGCTATGTATTTATATTTGTAGCGAGAATATATATATTCCGTTACTCGCATCCTGGCGCTTGGCTAAGCTAAGTATATTATAACTGTTTACAAGCTGCGTACAAAATACAAGTATCCGTTGCCTCCTTCCTGGCAGAAAATATATTATTTCCAATCTTCCTACTAAGCCGCTTACGATCTATGCTTAATAATAACAAATCGCTTATTAATCAAAAACCCATTACCGCTGACACCGTTTTAATATCCTACGATCATAGGAAGTACTGAGACTACACACATTCCATACAATACGATAGTTATCTATTGTATGCGCACACTCGAGCATAACCCTTTATTGCTGAGCCATTTTATCATGAAATAATGAATATTAATTAAAATCATACGTAGAACAGTAATCTATAAAGTAATATGTAAAGTATTTAATTATTTTTCCATCGCGTTTCCTATTGGAGTTTAGTACATATTTATCATCCAAATAATTATTTAATTTTCTACTTTGTACTTAATATACGTTTTGTTTCATGGATTGTTTGAGTGAAACTGTTGTTTCACTTTATTATTTATAGCCTTTAATACATTACGTTGGTACAGTAGCTGATTAAACATGCAATTTAAATACACAGTTTTTTTAATGTAATATTTATGATAAAGTGTTATTTGATATTCACTAAGATTAGCTCAATATTTTTTTCCCATATTTATTCCATATCTAGAACACATGGTCAAATAATATCAACAATTTATGAATGAAATTTAGTAGTGTTCAATTGTGATATTATTCCTGTTCTTATAACACACTACTTTGATAATACAGCGTCCATAGCAAATGTGCATTTTTTGAAAAATATATTTGTTGTTCGGAACTGTACAAATGTTTAAATAATTTACAAAATACTCTCCCATGCACCAATACACATGTGAAGACGTGTCTGCCAGGCATAAAAGGCACTCTGAAAATCCGTGACGGAAATTTCACTCAAGAGCGTTGTAGCATACTTAGGATGTTTTCCATGGTCTCTGAATACCTTTTTTCTACTCTCACTTTAGTCGGGGTAATTAGATAAAACGCAGCCAAGTTGGGCCTCTGAGAGAGCTGAGTGACTGCCAAAATGTTGCTCCAAGCCAGGAAGTTGGTAACGTCAAAACATTCATTACTTTTAAAATGAACAATGCACTATTATTAAAGTAATATACATTATTTTACTGTAGTGCGAATATATATTGCAGCGCGGAAAAAGCGATCGGAACTTATGGTGGAGAGTCTGTCTTTCGGCCAATTTTTTGAAAAAGTTTTTGCATTATTAGAGGGCTGGTCAATAAATCTATATTTTCCAGAAAATGCGCCTTAATTTTATAAGACACCTTAATATTAATTTAACATAATAATATGATCATATTTGAAATGTTTATGATGTTCACAGTGTTCTTGTTACTTGAGGTGTGGCTAAAGTGTTAAGCCACAGGCCGAAGATACGCAACTTCTTCTGTCATAACAAATGATCATCTTATCGGGGTGTTAGGCGCATTATTGTGGAGCCGGAGCCTCGGCAAGAGTAAACCTGTCATCAATCACGCAGTTACTGGACATCATCGAAGATAGAACACCAGGGTTGGCGCATGACGATAAACACCGTGTTCAAAGAGACAGCATTTTATATTTACTATAGTGCTATATCTATGATATCCTTAGACGCCAAAACTAAATCTGACGTGGAGCATAGAATAAACTCAGGATGGCTGAAATGGAGGTCTCTCTGGGGTCTTGTGTGACAGCAAGGTTCCAGTTAGGACCAAAGATAAAATCTAAAAACTGCTGTGAGCCCAGCTATGCTCTACAGATCGGAGTGTTGGACCCCGCTGAAACGTGACTTGGATAGGTTTCATGTGGCAGAGATGAAGATGCTGAGGTGGGCGGGCGGTGTAACTAGAGTGGACAGAGTTCGTAATAAGCATATTCGGGGTTCATTTCGGGTGGCCCCTATACCTGAAAAGATAAGGGAACACCGCCTAAGATGGTAGGGGCATGTGATACGGAGAGATTAGGACCACATGGTGAAGAGAGTGTTCAACATACCCACGCTGAGAAGAAGACCTGGAAGACCACAGGCAACCTAGACTGCAACTGTAAACAATGATCTGAAAACACTGGGCTTGACCGAGAATGCAACGTAGGACAGACAGACATGGTGAACGTGCACAAGGAGAGCCGACCATAGATGATGGTAAATAGCTAGGCTAAAGAATATAGTGCTTATATGAATATAGTCCTCTTCAGCTAATAAAAAATGTACATTTTATATCATTTCAATATAAATACTTACAAACAACTGAATTAAATCAAAAACTAAATAAAAATGAATGACTTCACATGCAACAATATTAATGGCAAAATTCAAATAAAATAACTTATACATGACTCGATAGAAAACCTCAACCAGTTGGTACATAAAAATGAATTCTCACTTACAACTTACCACATATTAGCTGAATTAAACTACCTACAGTGTATAAATAATATCACGAGAAATATTTGCAACAATATTAATGATAAAATGACGTCACTGCATAAGAAATTGAAATAATGAAATATACTAAAGATGTATTATTAATTTATATATACTTTAGATTTAATTCTATGTATAGTATCTTAAAATTTTAATTATATAATGTTAGTATCATATCAAAATTATGACAATGTATAAATGTGTATATGTAAAATTCTGTATAAATATATAACTGTAAAATAACATAGATGAATCCCACGCCACACACAAGATCTTATCTTTAAGTGGTGTGGTAAGCGAATTTAAAAAAAAAGAAAAAAAAAAAAAAAAAAAGATGGAATGTAAATTACTGTGTAAAAATGTATCTTTTTATATTTGATTAAATAAAAAAAATAAAAATCTATCAATGTTATCTAATATCAGGAAGCTCGCTTCCTGCCTTAGAAGTGTTACAGGCCCATAACGTCTTTTAAGACTATCTAAGACCACTGCTATATTGAAAAAAGTGGTGCATTAGAACCCTTATACTAAAAGTATTGGATAGTCTAAGGTTTTTACTATCCACATATACACATCTTGGCATCTAACTTAAAGCCAATGCAGCCGTATAATAAATGTTTACAACAGATGTTTGTAAAGAATGACGAGCTGAACAAGCAGAAAATTTGGCGTTCTATAGAACAGTTTTTTAAATGGTGATGTATTTCTTGGATTAGCAAATGTACTTCAGATGTAAAATATTTGTTTGTAAGCTGTTTTTTTTTTCTTTAAGACCCCAGACTCGCGCTGTTCTGAAAGATCATCGAAAAATATAATCATAATGTACTTGGTACTCCGAGAAATGCAGTTGATATGAAATGAGGCGTCGACCATTCTACTGACAAGAGTTCTGTGGTGACAGTTTGTGACGGTCATACGCTCCACAAAATTAATATGGTACAAATTTAACTTATGCAGCTCAATAATGATTTTTCAATTAGAGAAACTTTAAATAATTAACTTTAATTTTACTTCAAAATAGCATCAGCCTTGGGGTCTAAAGAAAAAATAAACAAATATAATCTTACATAATTTTGTAGGTTTTCATGCCCAGATTTGGTATAGCGGCTTTTGGGTTTACTTTGAACCAATATTTCTACGCATATTTTGTGTCAAAGAAAAAAAAATTGAGCGCTTCTGGGCGTCCATCTGCAAGAGTGCAGACGCAAGTAATGACTCCTAACTGATGTCTGCCATTCTGCAAAATCCATTTCTCAACCTTACCATTTCCTTAACCATTCCCACGTATTTTGTGGTTATCAACGTGTTACCAGATAAGGCAATTCGAGACTCACTGTAGTATACTAACCTCACAGCCTTAAACTGAGGTTTATTTGACATCTAAATGATGCACCAAGAATCACGGGAAGGCCTTCAGACACTTTCTAACAAGTAGCTTTTTACGTGTATCAGTAACGGGTCCCCATCGGGGTCTCCAAAAACAGGACAGATTTTCACCAAGCGAGTATAAAATCATATGCAAAGAATGAAGTTCAGTTGTTGATAAAATTATTTTACAGCCGCTTTGTAACCACCCTGTTGGATTCCATGGCCGGTCCAAATTAATATTGATGATTGCGAACAAAGTTCCATCAATCACTCGGCCGCCTATTGTCTGGGGCTGGTCCTCCTTCACCTTCCTTCCGCCCCCTAATTACAGCACTTATCGGCTGCTACGGATCCTTCTCCAGAGTCCGCGGAGCCGCTCTTCATCAAAGCATTAATTAGATCTGGATCCTCCACGCGCCGTAACGGTATCACAACAGCTGTTGATGTTGATGCCAAAGAAACACTGTGCTTATCTTCTATATCAATACTTTTATACTTGGTTTTTCTAGCTTAATACTCACTGAACATAACTACAACAAAATATCTTTGATTACGCACTGATTCATGTTATTGTCAGTCCATCAAAATCATTATATATCCGCTACATAAGTGAAGCATATGGTTATCTGATATTTGTGGCATTAAATTCTTTCCACATATAATACATAAATATCTAAATAAATTGATTATGTATTTAGCTGTTATTTATATTCTCCAGTGACATTTCAAAACTATACCCCTTGGCTGGCTTCGCACCACCAAACATAAGACGTAAAGTCATATGCGCCGAAGAAATGCGTAAGGCAATCAACCAACCGTCCCACTGCTTGTATAATCAGACACTCCCATCACCCAGACTGTGAAGTCACGAAGCAGCTTTTTGAGATCCACACAACCTCTCACATTCGGCCCTGAAAATGAGAGACTCCAACACTGGCAACAAGTTGCAACATGATTTCATTACTCCAAAGGAAGGCCTCTCAACTAGCAAGTGCCTTGACTGGCAGACCTGGAAATCCCTGAACAGATAAAGAACCGGAGTTGGTAGAACAAAGGACAACTTCGAGTGGTGGAGAATGCTTCGGCAGGGAGAGTCACTATTATGTGACTGCGGAGACCTGCAGACCACCTCACACCTAAGATTCTGCTACATGTGCCCAACAAGCTGCACATCTCAAGACCTAATCTTAGGCAACACACGCGTTATCAATGTTGCCAGATACTGGGCAAAAATAATTTGACGTCGCTGACACGAAGAAGAAAGATCCAAAGAACAAGCCTTATATAGGTGAATTATCGTTTCTAGGGCGACATTAGGAGGAAGGATGCCTTTTCTACACTTTCGCATCACAAAATCAAACTTTCTTACTTCTATTACTATCTACTAATTGAAAGAATTGGATTGGACAGTTTTATTATTTTTATTTTTAAATTATACTTTTAAAAATGTTACTTATTAACGTTTATTTTTAAGGTATAAGTATTATAGTAGTGGTGCGTCCAAGGCATAGCGGATGTCCGACCTTTGCAACGACTTCCATCAGTCTTGCGACCGCGCGTTTGTACCGATGAGTGATTGTGGCCGCCGCAGACTTCTACTAATGAAGTCGTAATTGTTGAGAGATGTATAACCCGCATTACTTTTTAACGCTCCATTATTTATCATGCGATGTACACTGCGGACTAATTAACTAAAAAATTCTTACTGTATTTTTTTTTAAATTTTGCTTACGAAACATTGCGTTTTTTATTAGTGTTCCTTTCCTTCCATCGAACACAAATTGACTTTCTTGGATTTTAGTCTTACAATGGCATTCAAATTTAGAATTTTTCAAAATCAGCTTCTTTTTTTCAGAGCAGCAGATGGTAATACATTCTCGTACGGAGTGCATCATCCATGAGAACAAAACTCAGGAAACGTGTTCTGTATTGTCTCTGGCATTTCTTGGAAGAACTTTTCTGATCAGCTGCTTAGTTCAACTGTCTTGCAATTAATGAGTTTTGTAAATAGTTAGCTTAGAATATTAAATATATATTGGTCAATTATTCTCCTTTATTTTATATCTCCATATCTGAACCATATTGTCATCACAAATGGCTGCCTCTTAGTTTTGTAGCAATTGTCCATTCTTCATTCTAGGCCATATCAACACTTTAACCCTTTCATTACGGCTCGGTGGAATACAAATTATACTGTCAATTATAAAACTAGTACTTAAAGCATAAATTTACTGGTCTATTTTCATATATCACATTGGTTCTTGTATCCTTTAGTTATCAGATGATGCATAAAAAACTATTCTAAGAAAATAGCAAAACGATATATATCGGGTACCGATGCAAACACGTTAAGGCCAAGAGTGCTTGAAAAAGAAGTAGTTGTAGTATACAAAGCATATTTTTGAGTGATTTTTTAATCGAATTTTACGAGGAAATCGAAGACGCTTCAAATTCCTGGATCATTTTATTCTAATGGGCAGCTCAACCTAAGTGTGCCCAACAAAAACAAAAAGTATGATAAAAGCGTTTGAAGCAGTTTTTTTTCATACACAAGGTCAAGAGATGATGATGGACTTAGTTGTGACATGTTTTTTTAAATTTTGTAATAGAGCATAAACTTTAGATAACTTCTTCTCACCTTATTAAAAACCATCGGAAACTATATACAAATAGTGTGAATAAAATCGGTGAAGATCTAGGAAGCAGAGCTGATATAAGACGAGGCAAATAATCGGTGGTCACATCAGCTGGAGTGTGCCGCGGCTGGCCGTACGGTGGCGTCGCGCTGCTCTGGAGAAAGGCAGCCCTGCTCGACATGTTGGTAGTGATGTGTAGCAGTGCGCGTATTCAAATATGTATCGGTTAGAATGCGGAGTAGTAGGATAATAATAATGTGGTGTACATGCTGATTTATATTTTATTTCTTTTCTGTTTAATTTGATTTATATTTTTTCTGTATTTGCTTGGATATATTGTTTGTACAATTTTGATTTTGTCACTAGTGGCTGAATAAATTCATTTTTATTATTATTATTATAAAAGGGCGTCAAAAAAGATATTGGTGGCATTTGTGACGACCACATGCTCCAACGAGAAAGTAGATATAAAAAATAAAATGCCACTTTTGGATCAACATACCGTGTTTAAAAATGTGATTAGTTTCACACACCACTGAGAATAATTGTAACAAAACACGAGAATGTTACAAATGACGTGATGACTGATGACGTGATGACACACTGTTTCATCGCGGGATTTTAAATTGTCATCACCTAATGACGGAGAAAGTGAAATTGTGTTTACTTGGTGCATTTATTGGCAGTAAATGCTCTGTTTTAAACATATTGCACTTTGTAATACTTGCATTTAAAAATGTATTTTTAAAACATATTTTTTCAACTTTGTAAGAGGTTTTTCCGCACATTAATGGCACTATATTTGGCTAATCGACGAATCGCAGAACATATCAAGGCATGATTTTTTAATTGAATGATAAAACGAAAATGAACTAACGACAATCAAATCAAGTTTTTTTATCTACTCGTGTATATTTTGTTCGTTATAAAATACGAATAAATTACATAAAAATACATTCTAAAAAATCTTTAAGACATATTTCCAAAAAAGGTTTTTTTTCGGTAATTACAAGTTATTAATATAATAACGATGAATTGTTCCTCACACTTGCGGGTTAGTTACAAAAACGAATATATCCGTTAGTAAATTACTTCAGCAGGAAGTAAGGAATACACTTAGGGACATAATAACACTGTTCAAGAATGTAACTCGAGAGATACAATGTAGCTATTTTGTGTGCAACAAGTGTTAATTACTGGGTAATTAGATTAATCGACACTTTTGTGCTGTATATACTTAATATTCTTTATACATAGTGAAGATATTATAATTTTATTTATGAAGATGTTCTGGTTAAAAATATAATTATGTATTTTTTATGCTTCTTTTTTTAAGATAGTCTTAGTAAATAGATATTCTATCTTTATAATATTTCAATTTGTATAAAGCAATATTCTTTTTTATTAAAACTATCTAGAATAGATGTTTAAATATCTCATAATTACTTTAAAACTTTGATAGACAGGCGTGAAAATCAATAAACATATTCAAGACTAAAGTCGAAGGAACACAAAATAACCTGAAACAATGGATAATGAGACACTGCGCAAAAAAAAACTATAACTTTTGGAACGAATCACATTTAAGATTCTGCCTTATGTATAAAGCTTTCTGAATCACATTTAAGTTTCTGCCTTACGTATAAAGCATTCTGATAATCACAAAATCTTATATTGCGCAAAATATAGGCAATTTATGTTAAGATATACACTAGGTGGAATCTTTTTGACGTGGTTTTTACAAAGAAGATGAGGAACTAGATTAAAAACGAAGTATATAGGGTGATATAAAAAGAGCAAAAATACAACATTGAAAGACTTTTTTGATGTCCAATTAAAACAACATAAGAATCTTATAGGGCAATTAATTAATTCGATCAATAAATAATGCAATCAAATATTAATGGTTTAAAATATGAACAGAAAAATAAACTACAAAATAAAATAGTACGTGGTTCAGAGCAACTGCTATTCAAAAAGTGCAATGTCACTTGTAGCAACACGTAAGCTTTTAAAATGTTAATTGATGTTCGAGTACCAACACACAAAAAAAACACTTCACTAATTATAATGAATTAATGACATACACAAAGTCTCATTACGAAATGCGCAGTATGTTAATACACCATTTAACTAGCGACATTTTTTCAGAGAGTTTTTTTCTTAGTAGCTATAAGCTATACAAGAATAGCCCTTTGACCCTTCTCTGAAGCGTTGAAGCTCGGGGTTTGCGTGCTTGAGACGCCAGAAAACTTGGCAAAGCTTTCAGGGTATGTCGTTTCAGCGTACTTCTTTGCATATTCGTCGTGTGTAAGACGCGGTCATAAGGCGACTGTAGTATGCGAGTATGCGATGGACGAAATGCCTCTACAGCGTGTGAGATGTAAAGGGTGCATAACTAAGAACGGATCTACTTGTCGATTGGAAGCACGATTGGCAGATGCTGTTTTAAGAGAGGAAAGGTTTTTATAATTAATTAATTTTACATTTGTAAGCGTCAAATTAAATAATAAAACATTTCTCGAGTTGTAGCTATTTGATATACATTTAGAGTTTGTATCTTTCACTTAGTATGTCGCATACATAAACTACAGCAGATTTTTCAACAAGCCGCGGGCTAGCGCTGTTCTAGAAGACCGTCGAGAACTAATCAGGCAGTTTCTGACATCTATATGCACTATTTAGGAGAGTGAACATGGTGACAATGATGAAGTTGAATTTTTCATGACTGAGCCACTCTGTGCGTATTAAAACAAGATATAAACATTTAGAGTAGCGCGCAAGAACTACCAAGCGAAGCATTGGCCAACCCCCTGAAAGATAGACTGACGACATCAAAAGAAAAGCGGGAGAGGCCTGGATTTGGAAGGCGGAGGATCGAAGAGGATGGAGACTTATGCGGCAAGCCTAAGTTCAACAGTGGACAGACACAAGCTAATAAAGATAATGATGACTAATATTTATTTATTTATTCATTTAATAATGAAACGAATATTAAGGTGACTGCTTAAATTGTAAACAAGATTATGTTGTTTTTTTTCCTTATTTTTTTATTCCTACATTATAGTTAAATTATTATATCATAGATAATGTAAGACGATCATAGTTACTTCATTAATTCTATTATCTAGTCTATTGTTCTGTAACAAAAAAATTATTTAAATACTTTTATAGTTTCAGCAGAAACAATATTACTAGACATAGTGATACTTTTAAGAGCTCAGAAGTCTCTAAATTATATTATCAAAGTGGCAAGTTGGAAACGATGCCAATAGTCTTGTAGTGTACTATAGACCTAAGCATAGAGCTACCTACTGTAGGTTAGCTCCATACTCCATGACTGTTGAGATTAAAAATACAACTTCAAAGACAGTCTGCCAGCCAAATAATAAAGAGAAGTCTGAATAAAAGAAAAATAAATCACATCAACCACGTGTTAATAAGTAATTTATTAGGTCTTCTGAAAGCTTATTATTAAACAAATATTATTTTGTGGTCTGCTTTGAAGATTGAATAGATTGCTTTGTGGACAGAATAATGGATATTTAAAATAATATTCTTATGAAATATAACGTATTGTGTATTTTTTAGAAAATTTAAATATTTAATGAAATAAAGTAAGACTAAATGAAAAAGTCATCCAACGAGCCATGAAGACATCCATGCTCGGAGTTTCTCTAAATTAAAAAATCCGAAATATATGTGTTTAAAACGCTATTTTAAACATAACAGTGTTGTATTAAACGTCCAAAAGTCTTTAAAGTAATTGTAATAATCAAAATCTTTAGATGCCACTCTATGTAAATTAATGGGATCAAGGTTCAAAACAACATCGAGGAATTTGCGGTGTACGAAATTCTATGTATTAATATTAATAAAGAATGCTTACGGATCGATACGGAGCATTGACCATCCCAAAAATCTGCCACTCTATGTGGATTGAAGGGATCAAGGTCCAAAAACGGTATCGAGGAATGTGCGGTGTAGTACATTCAATGTATTAATATTACTTTTATAAATCCTTACTTATGTTTTAAACTAGGATATAAAAAGCGGTCTCGTATCAAATATATTAGTACCAACTCAACTCCGGTCTTTGGATTTATTTGGCATCACCAGTAAGCTGATGCTGTAATTTCAGGATCGCGACGTCAGTTCCGGTTCAATATCAGTAAATATCCATTTAAACGTCAGTACGTTAGTGCACATTGGATCTGATGAAGCTTACATAGATTGCAAAACTACAGTATGTATTCCATCAAGTGAAACAGTGCTTAATGTGTAGTTTATTAAGCCATGATATGAAATTCTTATCTATTCAATCTTGAAACGAATAAGAGTGGTGGAAGCTACTGAAAAATAGACAAAGTCGTGGAAATTGGCAGGCCATTTCTGTTGAAGAAACAACGGTCAAAATTCAAAAGTGAAGAAAAGTGTTAGAGTGACACCCAAGAGCTGGGAAATATAGTATTGGCTGACTCTTGCAAGTTGAACTAACGATGTCAAAATCTTTGGATTTCAAGAATAATTTATTTCGCACATTTTACTCGCCTCACAATTTTTTTTTTAAATATTTTTTAAATATGACACTATATGCAAGACGACAGCAGTTTTACAGGAAGACCTGATGATGGCCCGGAGTAACGCTATCAACGTCACTAACTTCTGAGCAGAAAGGATCTGACCCTGTTGTTTCCGACACGATTATATATATATTCTTTGAATGTGACAAACTGCAAAGTTACTTCGTTCTAAGATTATGATGTGTAATGGAATAGAGTATCAATCTTCGCCAGTTGAGCATCACCTCGTCTGGGAATGGTGTATGATTAGCAGGAACTTGCCCTCCATTCCTCGTCGCTTGGGCAACAGACGGAGGGGCAGCCAAGAGAGCAGTCGGTTCGAGAGCTTGCCAAGACCAAGTGACCGTGCAATCTTGGACAGAGAAACAATGCTGAGACGAAAACAAACAACGCGCAGATGATTGAATGCAGCATGATAGCAAGTGGTGGATGAACGCTCGTTTAATACACTTTAAGAGCTGTTATTTGTCTAAAATAATGCATCAGATTTAATTTTTATTTATAATAGAACCTCGTTTTAGTGTTTACGTCACGTGATGCTGTACATCAATAGAAAACTTATCATGCATGCCTTATTGCTTCAACCACTGCATGAATTCATCATCTGCTTGTGTCCGTCTTCTGTTGAACATAGGCCTCGATCCTTCGTCTTCCAAAGTTCCTTCCTTAATGCCACCGGTAAGCTATGGAATGCTCTTCCAGCGTCGGGTTGGATCCCTTCAAGAAACAGATAAATATACACTTGCAATCTCCCCAGCCCACACACAAACACGAACACAACACACGTTTCCCGCATGCAGCGTCCAGCCTCCCTGGCTGAGCGTCATAGAGTGCACTAGTCTTGACCGGTTGTGCTTTCCTGCATGCGTTTACATAAAAAAAAAAAAGTCTCGATATTCTTCTGGTAGCGTCAATCAATTTAGCATAAATGAACACAGTACAAAATTAAAAGAATAATATTTCTTAAATTTACACTCCGTTTGTCAGTTTTTGGACGCTATAACAATACTTTTCTTCCCCGTAGAGCAACGTATCTTTTATAGATATATCCTGCCTACTGCCACTTGAGTATGCATATCCATTGGGTAGATTTCACTATTGACAATCAAAGCAGGTGGCGTCCATATAGTGTCTGTATTACCTATATTATTCGGTATAGTTACGAATCTTGGTACTTCTTTGAACACTAAGAGAACATTTATTTTTTGTGTTGTATTTTGAGAAATCGTGCTCGCGTAGATTAATAACGGTATGACGGAGGAAATACAGACACTGGAAGAAGCTTCCAGAACTTACCGGTTGCATTTAGGAAGGAACTTTGCAAACTGACAGTTCTTTTTCAACAAACATTAACTGGGTATGGATATTTGGCAAAATTGGTATAAATAATACGAGTTTTTTAGTAGTGGTTGGGTGCAGCAATAATTATTTTTAATTTCAGAAGGCTTTTGGTTTGTATGCCAGATATATAAGTATGCTAGTATACAAAAGCAAGTAAAAAACCGGCAGATTATTTCTCTCAAAAATCTTGCATGTAATTTTGCTACGAAAAAAAGTCACTGGAGAGTATTTAGTGCCCACGATAGTAATAATTATAAAGTAATTAGGAGTTGTTTCTGCAATAGACTGTTATTAGTCAAAATCGACGCTCAGATTACGGATGTATTTTTAAATAGTACTGATCTTATGGGCGGAAAATCGGCTTAATGACCCTCAAAAAAACTGTTTTTATGTTAGTGTTATTGCATCGCTATTATGCCCGAAAGAAAAATATGTTTTTCAGATTATCTGAAAATCTTGTTGATGAAAAAAGGCTAATGTGTATATTTTACATACATACTTATAATGAATATAATGCTTCTACTGTTGAAAATGGAATAGTACTTGTTTAATTGAATTTTAAGTATCATGTATATGTGTACGAACGTATACTTTAGTTTTTTCGAATGTTTCAATTTACGAATTGGTGGATTTACATAATTTCTATAAACTGACATCCCCCGTCTTAAAAAAGACGATAAGTCGCGAGTTCGTTAAGTGGCCGCGTAGAGGAAGGATGCAGGAGTAGATTAACAACAGAAAGAACTTGTTTATAAAGCACAATTCACATTTATTTTTAATAAAGACTTGATTTTCTCATCCGACTGGTATGGGGTTTCGCCGTCCGGACGAGAGTTAACTGACGACTGCTGGAACACTCTGACATGCAGGACCGCCAAGAAAATCATGGCAAAAAACAAATTAATGATGACAGTTGAACCAACATGAAATGGAGCAACTGTCATAACAAATGAAATGGCGTATGCAAACGCCGTATAATTTTATATACAATTAAAACTAACATTATTAGATGTGCATGTCAGGCAAGCAAACAAAAATAAGACACAAAAGATCGTTTTTCAAGGCTTTTCGATATCGTCCTAAAAAGAGCTATATATCAATACTATTTAGAACATCTTGCAATTTAACTGTGATTGAATTCATTTTTCTTATAAACGTGCCTGTTTGTTAATATTTAATGGTCAATGTAAATTTATTATATTATATGTATCGAAAAAAATCCAATACATTATAGTTTTCCACTAAATTACACGATAAAAAAATGTTTTCTCACACTATATACACATAAATTATCTGAGAAAATAATTATGTTGACTTGTTCGCTTATAATCTAATTTACTTAAAAATGTCTTCTCCTTTGAGAAGACGAAACATTTCACATGAAAATTTTGAGTAATGACTAGTCACATGAACTTGAAGAAGGTATGTACGTATTTTTCTAGAGTTAGCTAGAATAATTCAAAATATACTATTTTGTTGATCTTATTATTAAATAGTGATATTTATTGATCAATAATTAAATACATAATGATTGTTGTAATAAAATTACGCAAAACATCAAATAAATATTCACATATTTTTTTAGCACATATTTTTTGTTAAATTTTCATAATATTCAAATCAGGCATCATGTACAATATGCAAAGGTAATTAATAACGAGGCAATTAGGAATGAAAAAAGTTTATACAGGTATCGTAAGCAACATGTGAATTAGAAATGGTTTTATATATTTTTTGAACGCAGCGCTGTGTTAGTTAATCGCGTTACCATGAATAATTCCCATAGTTGGCACAGTAATTACTATTATGGCCAGATAATCAGCCTTAGGTTTAAACCCTTTCAGTGAGGCGTTAGTTCTATTATTTGAAGACGTTATTGAATAATTTGTGTTTTTTTTTTATTTAAATATTAGGATTGATTTGAAAAATACGCTAATACTTCAAAACAGATATTTGAATATTTATGTAGAATAAGGCAACTACTGTGGCAGCTAACATATCTTAAGAATTGTGGCGACTATTTGTTACATTTTTTTCACAGCTGACTGAAAATTAGGTTGCTATTTTTTTACCATATCCGCTTCATATGTGGAGCATATAAACACCACAAATTATCGTTTTACAGTTCTGTGTAGGCTCAGGTTGTATATGCCTTGTCCCAGGACACCTGAACCTGGAAGTCCCACATAGGAAAATAGTTGGTTCCCGGGAGAGTCCAGTGCAAGAGCCCGCAAACTTGCATAAACTACGGCTGTAGTACCAGAGAAATATTTGGGGATTCAATAATCAGCGTTTTCATGGAGATCGGATGATCAGCCCGACGCTCAACCCTACCAGAGGAATGTATAGGGCTTAGATTTGATTCAATATATTTTTTAAATTAAACTTGGTCGGGATATGAACCGACAGTCTCTTTATGACAAACAAATGCTTTAACGACTAGACTATACCACCCCGTTAAGTTGCTTTATTTTAACATATTTTAATAGCTGATTTAGAAAGGCTAGCTAGTGAAAAATATTATAAGAAAAAGAAAAAAGATTCTACGCGATAGTTTTCGGACGGTATACTTTCAAATATGGATTGCGAAAGGCAGAATTTTAAAAGGTAATGTTATGTAAAAGCTTGGAAAAAATATTTAATATGTATGGAGAAGAGAGAGAAATCATTTTGAATTTAACAATTTTGATGTGGAAGGTAAGCCACGTATTTGAAGTTCGGTTGAAGCTGATGAAGACACAAAACATACATTTATTGATGCAAAACGGTGACAGCTCCTGAGAATGCCATGAGCTTATATTCAAAAAAATTCAACCGTTCTTGATTGGTTGAGACAATGTTTGATTACCTGAATTTGTAGTAAACTAAATGTTACTAGCGATGGCCATATTTTCCATAGTGAAAGTATATTTATAGCATTTTATAGAGTTTATATCATTTTATTACTCCGCATTTAAAAGTTGATGGGCAACGATGATATTTTAAAATTTATTTCATTAGTTCACACCCGGTGGGCATGTTCTAAGGTAAATGTACGAAATTAGAACAATACAAATTTTGTGCACCTAATTACTTACGTGCCCGAGTTATTAGGCTTGCACGCACGAGTGTGCACTAAGCACTAGAGTAATTATGCACGTAAATGTACGTTATTACATATATCATATATGTAGAATGTACTCCCACGAGTTATAGCATATAATTCGTCTGATTAAAAATGATACACATAAATGATAGACTGTAACAATTATTAACTAAAGAAATTGAGTAAATTATAGGCATTTTATAACACGAGCTATAATTAATAGATTTGATCGAATCTTTTTATGTAAATGAGTATAGTTAACTGGACTAGCAAAATATGGCGATATCTGTTAATTTGATTTTTTCATACGTTCTAGTTCTTTTGATTGAAAACATAAATATACATCTTGTTCAATTAATGGAGACGATGCATGTCCAACAAATATTTTTTCAAAATACCTTCTCCAAAGCTACTGATGAATTCTGGAATATTATTTCAGCATCTGTGTTTCCTTCTAGAAACCTATTGGTATTCACATCTATTCGATATTTTGAGAGAAGTCAAAGAAGAGAATAAATTAGAATGCTTAAATCCCTCCGGAAGGCAGAGCTGAGATTGTATAAAACGAGGACTATAGCAGCTGACAGATCTTTAAGACGGCATTTAGTGGCGACTATGTGCTCCAGTTAAGATAACGGACACAGTATGATGTAGAATTCATAAAATTACCAACGACAATAGTATATTGTAAACACAATTCTCATTCAATCACCGAAGTTATGCAATATTGAACGCGGAGCAAAATTTCGATCGATCACCTTGCTTACTTACTTACGTTTGTTGAATTGGACATTAAGGACCAAATGGTCCAGGTCTCTGGAATATCGGACTAATCAACCATCATAATCATCAGTATCATTGAATATGACAGCTAATAAAATTGTGTGGTATATATTTGTGGCGACCTACCCTCACAAAAACATACTCTATGCGTCTTTACCGACCGCTTTCAGCGTCCAATTTTCTTGCCAATAATGCGTTTATTGGTTCTTGGGCACAATTCTAACATCGCCTTACCTCATAGAAGGTCTTTCATCAACAGATGTGTCCCGCTCATTGCCACTCGAGAGTGCCGATACATATATTATGTATGGAAAATATTTTGTATCCCAATAGGGGGAAGGTTCTTCAATAGTGAAATTGAATACATAGGTACTGGCACCTATTATGTTAATTGAATATCCTTTTTATTGTACTTTAACTTACTCACCCTTTTACACACAATATAATTGATGTGGGTATAATAAAATTAGGGTTCTTCACAATAACTTCAGCAACGATCATATTAAAAAATTGTGGACACAATGAATGATGATGACAATGATCGTCGAATCAAAAATGTGGGCATAATTAATCGATTATGTAATATGCGTGACATATTCGTGTACTACAAAGATGGTTCTAGGA